>CM070506.1:40276502-42676502 GCA_036346375.1 Guadua angustifolia | reverse complement strand
GTCTTCCATTGCAAGGCGGACAGCCCCCGGGCGTGTTGCTGAAACGACCGTGAATGGTCCCTCCCACTTGGGAGATAGTTTGTTAGTCTTCGATGTGTCCTGGATGCGGTGCAGGACAAGGTCGCCAACCTGCAAGGTGCGGAGCCGAATTGACTTGGCCGCATGCTTGCGAAGGGTTTGCTGGTAGACGGCTGATCGGAGTTGTGCCTTTACCCGGGTTTCTTCGGCGAGATCGAGGTCAAGGCGACGCTCACGACCATGGTGGATATCCTCGGCCAAGTGTACTCTTGGGGACCCGAGCACGATTTCGGCGGGCATGACGGCCTCTGCGCCATACACGAGCTGGAATGGCGTTTTGCCCGTAGCTCGGCTTGTAGTGGTGCGTACGGCCCAAAGGACGGAAGGAAGCTCGTCCACCCACGACCCGCCTTGCCGGGAGAGGTCTTTGAAGACCCTTTTCTTGATCCCTTGGAGTATTTGGCCGTTTGCTCTTTCTACGCTCCATTGCTCATGGATGGGCTACAGAGGCTAAACAGATCTTTGTGCCGATGTCTTCGCAGATGGGCTCAAATGGCTTCGCCAGAACCGAGTGCCATTGTCCGTGATGAGGCGATTGGGAACCCCAAAGCGCGTCACTACGTTGCTGCGGAAAAATCTCTTGGCTGCTTGGGCCGAGATGGTAGAAACTAGCTCGGCCTCGATCCACTTAGAGAAAGTGTCGATGGCAACGAGCAAAAATTTGCAATCCTTTCGACCACGGGGGAAAGGCCCGAGAATGTCAGCCCCCTAGGTCGAGAATGGCCACGAGAGTGGGATGGTCTGCAGCGCGTACGCCGGCTGGTGGGACTTACTGGCGGAATTGGCACGCTGGCAAGTCGCCACGATCGCCTCTAGCGTCGTCTAGCGCCAGGCCAATAGTATCCCAACCGAATGCCTTGCTCACGAAGTCCAGGAAGGACGAGTGAGCTCGTGACATTCCCTCATGGATATCTCGAGAAGGAATTCGCCTCTTCTCTAGATATGCACTTGGAGAGGACTCGAGAGCGCTTTCTTGACTGGCGCCATCTACGAGCTTGTAAGCGGATGACCGCTGCGGTACCGGAACGCCGGCTTCTTCCTGCAATGTCCCATGGGCGAGATATCGATGAATGGCGCCATCCAATCTGCACCTTGCTCGAGGAAGGAGACGTTATCGACGTCTCTTGTGCCTCCTCTGAGAGGGAATGGAGGGCTTTTTCAGATGTTTCGGTGGTGCCGGTGGCGGGCATCTGGGTGGTGCCTCCTCAGAGAGGAATGGAGGGATTGCAGAGATGCTCAACGAGCCCTCAGTGGGGCGGGCAACTGCGAGGAACCAACCTTGGAGAGTTGGTCGGCCAGGGAATTGTCCTTCCCGGGGATGTAGAGTACTTCGAAATTTCTAAAGTACCGCTCCATCTTCCTCACCTCGACCAAGTAAAGCGCCATTGAGTGATCGAACACCGATACTCCTTGTTTACTTGGTTGGCGACCAACCGTGAATCGCCCTTCACAAAGGAGTCATTTGGACGTAAGCGCCTTTGCACGCCAGTAGTCTGCCAAGAGGCCTTCATACTCCGCTGCGCTATTGGTTGCGCGGTGTAGGTGGATGACGATATACCGGTCCTTGAGGGGACACAAGATAACGCCTTGACCCCGAAGGCCAGAAGCTCGGGACCCGTCAAGTACATGGTCCGTGGCCGCCCCGAGGTTCTTGAGATTCGTGGTGGGTTTGGCGGGGTTCGCCCATTCCACTACTGAAGTCTGCCAAGACACAGGACTTAATCGCCGGCGAAAGCAGAGAAGTGTATGTCGAACTCTGCGAGTTTCATGGCCCACTTCGCTGTCCGGCCGCTGGCGTCTGGGTTCCTTAGGATGTCCCTGAGCGGGAATTTGGTCGGGACGACGACCTTGTGGGCTTGGAAGTAGTGGCGCAACTTCCTGGAAGCCATGAGCAATGCGTCTGAGTTTCGACCTCGGTAACGCCTTTGGTCCGTGGCAAGATTACCGGGCGAGTATAACGGGCGCCGTGGTCTCTTCCCGCTCTACCACCAACACCGCGCTTACGGCGTGGGGTGTCGCCGCGAGGTAGAGTAGGAGCGGCTCCCCCGACCTTGGCGTGGCCAAGACCGGGGGGCTGGACAGGTATTGCTTTAGCTCCTCGAAGGAGCGGTTAGCTTCCTCTGTCCAGACGAAGCCCTCGTGCCTGCAGAGCGCCTTAAAGAAAGGCAGGCCGCGTTCACCGGACCGGGAAATGAAGCGGCTCAGAGCTGCCATACGTCCGGTAAGGGTCTGGACTTCTTTTACGGACCCCAGAGGGCGCATCCTTTCGATGGCCTCGATTTTCTCTGGGTTAGCACCGATGCCTTGCGGCCCGATGAGGTACCCAAGCACTTTGCCGGCTTTTACCCCAAAAACACATTTCTCGGGATTGAGTTTTATTTTATGTCTACGGAGATTACAAAAGGTTTCCTCAAGGTCGAATACATGACCCGAGGGGAGCTTACTCTTAACTACTATATCATCCACGTATACCTCTAGGTTTCGCCTATCCGTCTGGAAAGTTTTACGCATCGTTATTTGGAAGGTCGCCCGCGTGCCCGCAGAGCCAAGGACATGGTCGTAGCGTAACGCGTGCGACGGGTGATGAAGGAAGTCTTCTCCTCGCCCCGGAAATAAGCTAATCTGGTGATAACCGAGTAGGCATCCAAAAACTCATTACTCGATTCCGCAAGGCCGTCGACCGGTGATCAATGCGCGGTGGGAAGTTGTCCTTTGGGCAGACGAGATTTAACCCGGTGTGGTCGACGACATATCGCCACTTGCCCCCTTCTTCTTCACAATGACGGATTTGCCACCCTCCGACGCCCGACTTCTCCGACGGCGGCTTTGAGGAGCTTGTCGAGTTCGTCCTGGATGATCGCCTGCTTCTCCGAGGAAAAGCGCCTGAGTTTCTGTCGCACGGGCTTTTTGTCAGGCCGAACCGCTAGCCTGTGCTCAATCACTTCCCTTGGGACCCCGGGCATGTCGGACGGTTCCCCTGCTTAACACGTCCGCTCCTCCGGAGGAAAGTGATGAGCTCGAGCTCCTATTTGGGGTCTAATGAAGACCCCAGATGGAGGACCTTGGTCGGGTCAGCCTCGACGAGAGGGACCGCCTTGGTTTCTCCCCCGGGCTGGAGGGTAACTTTTGGTCGGGACTGTGGCGGCGCTTGGTCGGGGCCACGCTGGGGAAGCTGCCCGACCATGTCGAGCGCCTTTTCGTCACAGCTCAAGGCCGCCCTGTGGTCGCCCTTGATGGTGATGACGCCCTTTGGTCCGGGGACCTTCAGGCATTGGTAGGCGTGATGCGTGGCGGCCATGAACTTGGACAGGGCCGACCTGCCAAGGATGGCGTTGTAAGCCGACTTGAAGTCGACGACTTCAAAGTTGATCTGCTCGGTCCGAAAGTTGGTCGGACCCCCAAGCGTTACGGGCAAAACGATCTGGCCAAGGGGCTTGATCGAAGTGCCCGGGACGATCCCGAAGAATGGGATAGCGATGCTCCTGATCTTGGAACGAGGAACCTGCATCTCGTCCAGGACCGAGGCAGATATGAGGTCCAGAGAGCTTCCGCCGTCGGCGAGACCGGCCGACCTTGGCGTTGCGAGCGGTCGGGCTTCGACCAACGGAGCCTCGGGCTTGGTCATTCCGAGGCGATCCTCCTTGGAGAAAGTGAGGCGGCTCGGACCACGAGCCGTTGAACAGCGGTTTGTCGTGGGTGATATGGCGACCTCCGTGTTGCCTCCTTGATGTCCTCGGGACTTGTAGGCCGAGGAGCCCCGAATATGACCGCGATGTGGTTTTGGGGCTCCCGGTATCTCGTGTTGTCGCTGCCGTCCTCCGCCGACCTTTGCCCTTCTTGTCTTCGCCTTGCGGGAGCGTGGGCATGGCGCCCTCGCCGTCAGAGAACCTTTCTGCACAGTGACGCCTGTGTTCGGCGATTCGCGGAGATCGTGATCTGCCGCTTGATGGTATAAGCGTAGCAACCGGCGCCGGAGGCGCCTTTGCTCGCGTTCTGGTCGCCACGGCCTTGGTCGTCGCGACCTTGATCATCGCGGTCTTGTCGTTGCGCCGCGGCGCGCGGCTTGGTCGCCATCGGGCTTCCGGCCCCGCGGGGCACGCGGGGGCGGCGATCGATAGCGGCGACCGTGCCCGGTACACCCGGCCTCTTCTTCTTTTTGGCCTTCTTCTCAACCGAGCCCGAGCGCTTCTTGCCCGAGGAGCCTTCCAGGCCCGGCTGAGGCGGTAGCTTGCCTTCGTCGATCATCCTTTTCCATTGTACGGCCTCGTCGGCGTTCGCGTACCGATCGGCCATACGGAAAAGCTCGTTGGCCGTCAGGTCGGGGTGGATCTCCAAATCCTGTGTGAAGCGAACGTCGCGGACCCCAAATTTGAAGGCCCGAACGACCGCCTCGTCCGAGATGCTTGGGATGGAGTTCCTTACTTTGATGAACCTCTGGACAAAGTGGCGCAGAGTCTCTTTGTCCGTCTGGATCAGCCGCTCCAGATCTCGCGCGTTGCCCGGGCGAGTGTAGCAGCTCTGGAAATTCGCGCGGAGGGCATCGCAGAGCTGCCCCCACGAGCGGATCGAGCCCTCCCTCTGGTTGAAGAGCCACGTCCTAGCCGAGCCATCGAGAACCGTGGGGAGGTAATTGGCCATGACCCCCTCGTCTCCCCCGGCTGCCACGATGGCGGTGGAGTAGATTGAGAGGAACTCGTCCGGGTTCTGGGTCCCGTTAAACCGCTCTATGTGGCCGGGCTTGAACTTGCTCGGCCACATCACCTCGCGAAGGGACGCCGAAAAGGCCCGGCAACCGAAAGCCGGGCTGCCATGGCGGCCTCCGCGGGAGTGGGGACCACGATGGTCGGGGCCACCGGTCCTTCTTTCGGCCCGATCACGGGGAAAACGCCCGCCGGCGGACGCTCGAGGAAGAGCACTCGGAAGGCTCATAGCGGTTGGGAGCACGCCCGAGCCCGCGAAGTTCTGCCGGAATCGCGGGCATCCTCACGGAACCGCTCTTGCTTCCCACGGCCCTCCCGAGGAGGACTTCGGGGGGCATCGTGACGGGAGCGAACATGGGAGGGGTGCCGGTGGTCCCGGGAAACATTCCGGGGCCCTTGGGCGCCAGACGGCCCGGGGAACCCTATATCGATGGCAAGATTTTTCAGGTTCTCAGCCACAAGTGCCCCATGGTCGCTAGGTCCGCTTTGACCGAGAAGTTCGAGGCGCGCCACGGCCGCCGCGATGGCGCTGGCGCGGCGCTCCGGGGAGCGACGGGGGGCGATCTTGGGCAACGCCCGCGTACGTGCTCCGGGGAACGGTACTCACTGGGATCTTTGCTAGGCCGATCCCCAGCCCCGGCGCCCGCCCCCCCGCTAGGTTGTCGGTGGGCGATTACCGGGTTCCCGCCCGGGGACAACTCCGGGCGGTCTTCGCTAGCATCGCGCCGATGGCGGGGGGAAGCTTCAAGGGATTGATGTTCGCCCTGGTCGTCCCCCCGTCCCGCCACGTTGACGCTGCGGGAATACCAGGGCTGCGGGGACGACACCGGGGTGGTGTCGTACGCCGTGTTCCCCTGGCTGAGCTCGAGGCGGTCGGGAGCGGCTCGATCGCCGCGGAGGTCGCCGTGTTCTTCCTCGCGAATGAGGGTATTCGATTGCGGGCGGAGGAAACGCTCTCGCGCCGCGGCTACCGGGGAAAGGCTCCTGGTCTCGGAGTGGCCTTCGGGGTCGGCCGCACCGCCTACGTCGTCGCTGGCGTAGTATTCATCGCCATCCTCTACGTCGTCGAAGACGCAGAGGTCCTAGTTGTCCTGCGAGTTCGGCATCCTCAGGGATTCCTCGCGAAAGGACTCAGTCGATCCCCACGGACGGCGCCAGCTGTCGACGATTCGGGATAGGGGTCCCTCGCCGAGCTTACTTGTTGAATGAGGGATCAACCTAAGGCCCCTTTCTCGCAAAGGGTTTAGCGTCTGAGGGCCTGCCGAGCAACGGAACGGGGCGCACAAGACAATCGGAGGGCACGAGGGTCGTTTTTTATCTGGTTCGGGCCTCTCGCGATGGAGATAATAACCCTACGTCCAGAGTGTTTCACTAGTGAGGGGATGTGTGTTACAATGTGCTTGCTCGGGACCCTGAATGCTCCTAAGGATGCCCGTGAGCAAGCTCTGGATGTGTATGCATGTGAAGTACAGAATGACCAACCCCCTTTCCATCGTGGGAGGAGGGTATTTATAGGGAATTACAGGAGACAAATCATTTATTACAGGGGCTTTCTTGTGGGGAACACTGCTTTGCATAGGGGCGCGCCACCCCGCCGAACCGTGCGGCGATGGGAATAGTGGCCTTGAACCAGGCAGCGCGGACCGTGGTAGCGCATATCCCGGGCGCGCGATACCCTGCGCCGTGGCATTAAGTGCCACGTCGCCTTGTCGTGGACACCCCGAGCTGGCTCGCCGGGCCGGGTGTATCTGGTCGGTCTGCGTCGTTGCGAAACAAGGGTATGGTCGGTTGGCGCTGGCCTTCGATGGTCGCCTTGGTACAGTGCATCCAATCCCCGACACTATCCGTATCCGAAAATTATCCGGATCGGTCGGAAACTATCCTATCCGTTTTCAAGCCTATTTTGAACTCATTTCAACTTCACATTTTGTTTCAAATTTATTTGCTTGCATTTGGAAGGAAAATTTAAATTCTCAAAATTTAAGAAATTGAGAAAAATTAAAAAGGCTTCCAATTTTGTAATGTTACAAACTTTTTGCGCGGTATACACGTGCAGAGATAACTACCTGCCCGATCAGCTTAATCTGGTCAAGGCGAGTGAATCCCTAGTCGTGGTGGCCCAGTGTGAGCCAGTAGAAGACACGTCAACAAACTAGTCGGAGCCGTAATTGAATAACTGATCATAGGCTTTTTTTTTCTTCTTTATGGGCCTTCTTATAAAGTTATAGGCCCAAAACAATATATGACCTGTAACTGTTACAGGGTTAAAATAGAGTATGGTCTTTTATCCTCGCCAGATTATGTATTAGTTAATTTGGAAATGGTTTATGTGCATTTGATAGGGTCCAGCATAGTCAAGGCTCTTACTCGCCAACGGCAACATCTAAAGTCGTCGTCGATGGCTCCATGCCCTCACAGTTTTGTGGTGTTCATCCAAAGGAAGCGTCGAAGTGAAATGATCCGCTGTATTTTAGCGAATGAACGAGAAGCGATACTAATTTCTTGCAAGTCAATAGGCCATTTTGTTTCGAGTCCTCCCCGTTCTCTTTTTATAGTTATACAACTTAAGAGTACGTGCTAGTACTTGGTCCTCATAACAGCTGTTTGTAAAATAATTCAAGGATTTTTCTTTATCTAGATTATGCAAGTACAACAACGATCCATCTACTGATCAGTCCAACTTATTTTGCATCGTGGTCGTTTACTACTAGCTTCTAGTTGTAGCTTCCGTTGCAAAACGATGTGCTTTTCTCCGGCTTTCTGTGCACTTCCGTTTAAAACTGGGGCTCGGCGACTTGATGATCGTTTGCCCCGCGTTTTTCCATAAAATTGTATGCAGCCACGATACAATACTCCGCATCTGCTAAGCCCACGGGCGACGACCCAGGAGCTGTGCTTGCCTTGCGTGCTCGCGCTAGGGCTGATGAAAAGGATGGATAAGTTCAAAGCAAAGTCAATTTGATTAAATATTTAATAAGTTCATTAAAACAAAAAAGTTAATAAGACTTAGCTTGATAGCATCTTGTTAGTTCGAATTTGAAATAACTAATTAAACGATAAATAAAATAATTTTATGTTATATCAATTTCGAAAGAATCTCATAATACTGGCAGCTGGCAGGGGCGAAGCTACTTGGTAGCTAGGGGGTGCTGATGCACCCATAGAAAAATGCAAATCCAGTTACGAGGATCAAATTTTCACCATGTTTGCACCCCCCTTCGATTTGCTCTAGCTTCGCCCCTGGCAGTTGGGTAATGTCGATAGCCAGCCTTGCACAGCGCGCACGGTCTGCTATGGCCTACGAGCCTGAGGTTTGACAGATCCAGTCTCTTAGGTGAAGATTGTGATGTACAAAATGTATTTGGATATCAAGCACCTCGGCTTTTTTATATAAAAAAAAACTAGCATTTCTATGAAATTATTTATAGATTTGACTTCTTTCTCACAGCAAAAGGCGCTCTCATAGCCAAGGAGTACAGCAGCTGGTGAGCCACAGGAGCAGCGGCTTCCGCGGACGGGACACGTGGGAAGGATGACTGGTGCTGCGGTCAGGAGCGCGGGAGACTCTTTTTGTAGTATGGGACTAGGAGAGCGCGGAAGGTGGTACGTGTCACCTACCGGCAGTTCTGTGTTCGGAAACAGAGGTAATTCCACAAATGTGCTCAAAAGGTGCTAAATTTGAAAAAATAAAATAAAATAAAAAATGAGAGGAGTGCTAGAAAAGGGATGATTTTATGTATTTGTTCCGCATCTTGCTGTAAGTTGCTAAGCTCCTTTCTCGTATGTAATCCTCATCGCATTTGTTTGTAAATGAACTAATTGATTTTCTTCACCTCAACCACAATAAAGCTGAACCATTTGTTCTTCTCAGGGTTAACAATACTGATTTAGGCCATTCCTAGTGCATAGTTTCATTTCTCAGTTTCCAAAATTGCCACATCAGCTTTGTCTAGGTAACCGTGTATCTCAAGTTTTATCTAGATGAAACTCTCTCTATCTATCTCTTCATAATTACCTTACCATATCACCAAACATAATGATGTATCATGTCATTTAATGAGAATAAAACTCAGTTGAAACTCTCACTAGGAATGGCCTTAGTAGAAAATGGAAAACCCACCGATACCCATTTTCGTCGAAAATCGCCAAAAGTCGAACAGTTTGCAAAGTCAAATGGACTTAAAATCAACGGTCAAATCAGGGCAAAAAAAATCTCGATTATTGCCCGATAGGGTCGATTATCAACCGGTATTCGGCGATTATCACGCGATTTTTACGAAAAAATGGTAACTGAATGAAAGATTAAAAAATAAGGAAAAAAATTGAAAAAAATGGTGAAAAATTGCAGAAAATAAGAATAAATCTCAATTAACCTATAAAACACCTCAGAGAAATTTCCTACAATTTTTGAATTCATATAGTTCTTCTGGAAAATAAAAAACAACACTTAATTAAAAGGATCAGAGACTGTCAGATTTTTATGAAAATTTACAATCTTGGTCATGCTATTAAATTTTAATGGTACAATAAAGAGTTTCCAAGGATCATTTATTAAAATTTTAAGAAATATTAGACTTCATGCCCCTAGAAAGTCAAAAACAGGAAGGCATATATAGATATACTAGCACCGTCAGAATTTTTTTTAAAATATATATGTTTGATCGTCATCTGAAAATTTTATGGCATCATATCATTGCATTTGGACCTCACATGAAAATTTTCAGAAATATTAAAATTAATTTATTGGCCATAAAAAATCAGGAACAGAACAGTATATACAAAGACGATGGTAGTGTTGTCAGAATTTTTTTAAAATACACAAATTTGATAATCATCTAAAATTTTATAGCATCATTAGCATTTCCTCGAGACCTCAGACAAATTTTTTGACACTTTTTGATAAGTTTTTCTAAATTTTCAATTTTTTTTGAATTACATCGGTTTACCGAATAGTTTTAGATGCCGAGCCGGCTCGATACACGCGATAAACGTGATATTTGAGCAATTATCAACGATATTGTGAACCTGATTTTTCGGGTCATCGCAGTGGATACCATAGGTTGACAAGAGCAAAAACAGCTGTTAATTAAAACTGCCGATAAGCTTCAAGACCCAACGTAATCTGCATCATGGACCTGGACTAGGCAGATTGAAAGCTTGGCGATCACTTTCCAAGTGAATAGGATCGGCTGCAGGCCTGCAGCCATGCTACAGTGATATGCAGCTGCAAGGCTTTGTGCCGGGGCACGGCTTCCCACCCCCGTCGTCGAGCCAGCTATAGCAATATCTCTTGCTGAGGACGCGCCGATCTCGATCTCGACAGTGAATCGGTTCGGCGCCCGTGGGCAGGAGCTACTCACCGATGGCCGTACACGAGCACGTCACCAGTTGTTCTTGGATGGCACGGTGCGGCGTGGCCGTGTGTTCAGTTACAGGCTAAGGCGAAGCCTTGTTGAGGCCGAAAAGGGCTATGCCCTCGCGGCCTCGCCTTCCCCAAAAAAAAAAAAAAATGCACCTGGGTTCATGTCTAGCCCATCTAGGTTCTTGGTCTGATATCCGGCCCACTCACTGCTGAGTAAGCACAGAGGGCATGTATAATAATGGTATGGATAAGGATTGCCTAGGTACACTTTCATGCTATCTATAAAGGAACAATTAGTGATTAGACGTTCGATAAGAGGCTTTCTATTAGATGTGTGGGCACAACATCGCTAAATAATATGTGCAACAATTATAATTAACGTATACAACCAAAAAAAAACATGACTAGAAAAAAGTTGCAACAATTTTACATGGAGGCACAACAACGTCCCAATGATCGTGCAGCAAAATCTGTGTCTTCAACGAGCCAACAACTCATGTAAAAATGGGTGCAACTAACCAATATTCCACTTTGCAGAAAAAATTTTTCCCTAAAAGAACCAAACAAAATCTCACTTGATTCAATGTGAGCGGAAATGGACTTGTAGAGAATAGGGAGCCCGGGGTGCCTCGGCTAGTGGCGACAAGTTCAAATCAACTTGCCATCCACGACCACCAACTACCTCTCGCACATGTCTGCCGCCCCCAAGGCCCAAGTCATCCAGCTGATATTTGGTGTGTCGCCATAATGCCCTCTCCTCACCGGCTCTAAGATGTCATACAATTAATAGATTATTTATACAATGATACGCATAATATAAAACTATATATAAGATTAGTCATATGCCCATGCGTTGTAATGGAAACTCAATTTGTGATAAAAAATTTGTTTGCAAAGAGCATTAACCTTATTTGAATAATGATGTTCACTCTAAATATGTAATGGTTATGTTTAAATCAATTCATCGAAGCATATAAATTCAAAGCACTTGTTTACAAACTCGAGCTTAAAATTATCTTTAATTTCACAAATTTAAATAATAATATCACAACACTTGGGATTATAAATTTGTAACGTCATAATTCGAGATCGATCGATCGACCGAGAGACATCACTTGTTGCCCCATAGGTGCAAAGGCGTTGAAGAGGTAAGCATCATCCGTATGTGGCTACCACCATCAGCAACGTACGTGGCTCGTATGCCTTTCTCCAGCTATACCAAAGCCCCACTCTATCAACCAGCTCTACTGCCTCTTTGCCTCCCGCCGCAAGCGTCTCCTTCAACCTATTGACATCATTCACTGCGGTGAGCTCCAGCAGTGCTGCCAGACTATCTCGCTGCCCACCATCGGCGACCTACCCCTGCGCCGCATCGACGAGATTAGGAAGATCACCCATTACCTCCGCTCAATGGATAAGCTAAACACATCTGCAGGAGAGGCAAGAAGCTGTGGGGTTATATAGATTCAGCAACCCAAGAGATATCTATCGAATCCAGATTAAAAATCGTCGAATAAGGAAGGCAACAAAAGGGAAAAAGGTGAGAAGAGACCCGTCTCCATGAATTGGAGCTCTGTTTTCTTCGGAAGGGAATCAATCAATCCAATCCGAAAAGCACTAGGAGCAATTGCCGCCGATTCGAATGCCAGATCAATGGGAGAAAGAAAAGTAATAAATGAGTCATGCAAATTTATTTACCTCTCGTGACGGGATGATTCAATCCAATCTACCAGGATGGCTACTACCCATTTTCCACTCAGCCACGCGGGTGCGCACACGTGTCGGGATGAGGGTGGAGAATGGACATACCACCACCAACTCCTAATTAGAATTAGTAGAGATAGAGATAATAAACTTATCTAGTCACGTCATGCATGGCCATGTGTATGCTGCTGACATGCCGAAATCAAGTCTACTAGACATGGTAGCGTGCTATTGCACGTCGTGTTGTGTGGACGTGAAAAAAAATCGACGAAAGGACATAAACGCGATTTCCAATTCAGCTATAAATTCTCGATGAATCTATGTTTTTTCGAAAACCGCGTGTAGGGACCTAAACGTAATTTTGATATTTGATATTTGACAGGTCTATTTTACTTAAAAAACTATTGAAAGGACCTAAACGTGATTTTTAATTTTTTCGAAAGGACCTAAGCGCGATTTTCGTAATCAGGTTTTTTAAACCGTGTAGGACCTAAACGTAATTTTGATATTTTCGGTCTATTTTACTTAAAAACTGTCGAAAGGACCTAAACGCGATTTTCAATTTTTTTTGAAAGGACCTAAACGCGATTTTCGGATTTTTGGGGGCCTTGCCGGGAGCACGACACGTGGACGCGCCCTCCTTCCGGCATTCTTAGGCGACATTATATAGTAGATATACGTGATTAAATAAAAAGAAAAGATGATTTTATTTATACATGCAAGCAAATATTTAATGGAAAGGATGTATATGGCAATTCAAAGGCATATGATAACTCAAAAGTTGTATACGTGTAGTATTTGAAAATGGAATTGGCTGATTGAGATAAGAGACTGATACGCTACAGATCACGCACGCATGCATATCCAACCGAATTAAAACTTTCTCCGTTCATCAATGTATAGAAGATCGGGACAATGACGGTTTCATGGGTATGCCTGAGGAGAGGAGAGAACGGACCACCGCCACAAACTCATAATTAAAAGTAGTAGAGATAAGATAGTCCGTAGATGCTGGCACAACTTGTGTATTGTCTGTAGTAATGTACTTCATGCCTCCTCTTACAAAAACTCCATCGTCTTCGGCCCCCCCGCTACTCTTCGTTCACACCCAGGAGCAAAGCAATCCATGAATTTCCCACACTGTCTCCATGGGATATCTGAAACTGAACTGTAGTAAAACACATCTTCGAAGCACTCACTCTGACTACAAACGCAGATCTTTTTGTGGTCCGTCTCATCAATCCTGACAGCAAGATCCTCATACCGCACCGCAGCAGCGCTGAGGAACTCAAGCAGTATGTTCTTGCATGTCTTAATTTGAAAGTGATTAGTATCGAGACTCTCTACGCTCTTATATCCTAGAGACGATTCCTTGCCCAGTAGCCGAACATTGGTGCCTAGCGGCAGGGTGAGGAAGCTGAGAAGCACATCCACAAACTCCTTGCCGGACTCTGCAAATACCACCTTTATCTTCTCCTTGTCCACTAGGAACTTGATTTGTATCTTGCCAGCATTGGCCATGGAAGCTTGATGGGGTGTTGTACATTCATAGCCCACCTAATATGTACAGTCGTAGTCACGGTACTTGAGAATAGTCACCTCAAATCCAGCGAACCAGTTTAATTGTTTCTCAAATGCAACGTCGGAGCCCCAAGAGTTGCCTAGACTTGTAGCCGTGGCATCGGTTGGTATCCTAAGTCCAAGCTGCTGCAGTGCAATCTGAAAGGTGTGCAACCAATGGTACTAGTACATATTCGGCTTCAATTACTGAAACCAAATGGGTCCATGGCAAAGTCTTTCGTTGATTGATGATGTTGTCCAGCGTTTGGATCATTTCACTTGATCAAAGACTTGCGGAGTTCCCAATGAGATGAGTATAGCTCAAGCAACAAATGACAAATACCACCGCCGTGCATGCAGGAACGTAGATGAAATAACAAGATTTTCGTGGAAGCACCTTTCTAGATTCCTATTACACATCTAATGCCTTCAGAATCTTGTCACCAAAAACAAGCAAGCGGCACTGGCAATGCCAGGTTCCTCCTGAGTACAGTGAAAAATATCCTAAATTCTGTTGTGACAAGTACCGGTTGACAACTCAAAATATGACTACGTTTCAAACCCAAAATTCAATTCACTTTAGATTTTAAAAAAACACTTCAAAACATGAAATGAACGTGATTTAAAAAAACACTTTAAAACATGAAATGAATTAGTAGGGGCCGCGTGAACGCGTACCCCCTCTACCACAAATTACGACGTCCACTCTCCCACTTGAGGAGATGGTAAGCAAGTGCTCCTCCCATGTGCAATGGAGGACACTGGCTTAGGCCATGGGTCTTCATGATCGCCCATTGACCCCATCCAGGTAAGTATGTTTACAGGTTGCCCTCTGTTCCAACTTATGCCCCTCCCGCTTCTGTTCCTCCCGTCTCATCAGACGATGTGGTACTATCTATCGCTAATTGTTTTTGTTTCCGCCTCGGCTGTCGTCAGGACTCGGGAGTAGGAGTTCATGTTAGACTCGGCCTCTCAAGATTCTCCTGGTGTTACCAATTGAGGCACACTCCAGCCACTGCCCAGTATAGGCTTGGGCGCTTTGAAGCCCAGCTGCGCCGTGGCCTTGCGGGCTCGCTGGAAGCAGACTGTGCGCACACTGCTCCCCGGGCTTTCCTCATTTCCCGCACTCGCGCTCCGGCTGCGGCGCCGCGGTCGCGGCGGCTTGGCTGGTGGCCGTCACCTCTCGAGCTCCGATTCGCGTGGGAGCGGCTGGGACAGACGCAAGGGGCTCGGCGTTGGGCGCCACCTCGCCATCCATCGCTGCAGACTCGGATGACCAGCGGCGGAGCGTGAGTTAAAAACAAGAGGAGGCCACTCACATTCAACAATTAACAATTATACAAAGTGCTAAATCTATAAAGAAGTTACATAATAATTTATAATCAAGGAAGCATTAATTAGAGACTGATCTAGTTCGTATTTGGGTCACAATATCACTTCGGAGCAACTATACGGAGAAAATACTCTAAAGCACAAAGAACTGTATCATATCAAAATATAAGTGAACTGCAGGCCGAGCATTGGCTCGGTTGATGAGTGCAAGTGCACGAAGTGTGTATGCATTTGTAGTTTGACGGTTGTTCTCTTTTTTAGTGAATGCTAGAGTTCTTGGCCAATTTTCGTACATATGTATGTGTGTGTGTATACACACACTAGCTATGTGTCCGTGTGTTACAACGAAAACTCAATTTGCAGTAAAAACTTTTTTTTGTAAACAGCACTAATCCTATCTGAATAATAATGTTCACTTTGAATGTGCAATGGTTAAATGTTTAAATCAATTCATCGAAGTATACAAATTCCAAACACTTGTTTACAAACTCGAGTTTAAAATTATCCTTAATTTTATAAACATAAATAATAACGTCACCGCACTTGGGATTGTAAATTTGTAACGCTATAATTCGAGATTGATTGATCAACCGAGAAAGATATCACCTGCTGCCCTATGGGCATAAAGGCGTTTAAGAGGTAGACGTCATTTGTATGTGGCTACCATCATCAGCGGCATGCGTGGCTCGTACGCCTTGCTCCGGCCACACCATAACCCTACCCTATAAACCAGCTCTACCGCCTCCTTGCCTCCCCCCGTGAACGCCTCACTCAACCTATTGACATCATACACTGCACGCGAGCTCTAGCAACGCCGTCAGCCTATCTCACCGCCCACCACCGACGGCATACCCTTATGCCTCATCAATGAGATCAGGAAGGTCGCACATTATTTCCGCTCAACGGATAAACTCAACACATCTGCAGGAAAGGCAAGAAGCGGTGGCGCTATGTAGATTCAGCACGCGAGGAGATATCTATGGAATCCAAATTAAGAGATTATCGAATAAGGAAAGCGATAAAAAGGAAAGAGACGAGAAGAGACCCAACTCTATAAATCGCAGCTCTGCTTCCTTCAGAAAAGAATCAATCAATCCAATCCGAAAAGCACTGTGAGCAATCGTTGCCGATTCGAATGCCAGATCAATGGGAGAAAGGAAAGAAGTAAATGAGTCATGCATATTCATTTACCTTCCATGATAGGATGATCCAATCCAGTATACCAAGGTTGCCACTGTCCGCTTTCCACTCAGCCACACAGGTGCGCACACATGTCGGGGTGAGGGTAGAGAACAGACATACCACCACCAACTTCTAATTAGAATTAGTAGAGATAGAGATAACAAATTTATCTACTCACGTTATGTACGGTCGCGTGCATGCTACTGACCGGCCGAAATCAAGTCCATACATGATTAGATAAAAAAGAAAAGATGATCTTATCTACACATACAAGTAAATATTTAATGAAAAAGGATGCATATGATAACTTAAAGTCATATGGTAACTCAGAAGCTGTATGCGTTCAGTATATAAAAATAGAATCAACCGTGTAGTATTTGAAAATAGAATCGGCTGATTGAGATAAAAGTATGATGCGCCACAGATCACACATGCATGCAATCTAATTGAATTAAAACTTTCTCTAGCGTATCAGACTCTTAATTTGGTTGGATATGCATGCATGCATAATCTGCAGCGTATCAGACTCTTATCTTAATCAGCTAATTCTATTTTCAAATACTATATGGTCGATTCTTTTTCATATACTGCATGCATACAGTTTCTGAGTTACCATGTGCCTTTGAGTTGTCATATGCATCATTTCCATTAAATATTTACTTGCATGTGTAGATAAAATCATATTTTCTTTTTATCTAATCACGTATAGACTTGATTTCGGTCTGCAGCAGTGTGCACACGGCCATGCACGACACAACTAGATAAGTTTGTTATCTCCATCTCTACTAATTCTAATTAGGAGTTGGTGGTGGTACGTCTGTTCTCCATCCTCACTCCGACACATGTGCGTACTCGCGTGGCTGAGTGGGAAACGGGTAGTGGCCACCCCGATAGATTGGATTAGATCATCCTGTCGCGAGAGGTAAATGAATATGCATGACTCATTTATTACTTTTCTTGCTCCCATTGATCTGGCATTCGAATTGGCGGCAATTGCTCCCAGTGCTTTTTGTATTGGATTGATTGATTCCCTTCCGAAGGAAACAAAACTCCGATTCATGGAGTTGAGTCTCTTCTCACCTTTTTCCTTTTTGTTACCTTCCTTATTCAACGATTTCTTAATCTGGATTCCATAGATATCTCCTCAGTTGTTGAATCTATATAACCCCACTGCTTCTTTGCAAATAAAATTTTTTATCGCAAATTGAGTTTCCGTTGCAACGCACCACGTGCCCGTGCTGATAGAGTTATACATGATATGGCCCTTGACTTCATGGCATAGGCCCATATCCCATATCTAGATATTCAACACCTATTTATATCCCATCACGGGCTGGCCGACGGCATCAATCTACCACTATCGATCGATTGATACATCATCGTGCACCTACCTGTCCATGCATGTGTGGCGATAGTAGAGAAGGCAGATTCATCACGTGGCAACTGCTTGCCTGTCGTGGTCATATATGACTAGAGGTAGGCGTCATATTATGCTGGCCTAGCTCGGCACAAATTTATTGTGTTTTGGACCTAAACCCTGTCGGGCTATGATGGTTTATTATGCTTGCCGTGCCGTGCCGGTCCAGTCTGACTCGCCTTTAGCGAGTCTAGGCACGGTCCATTTGCGTTTTATGCTGTGTCGGTCCAAATCTAGTCTATTTACACTATTGCAACGAGAGGAAAGGATCCGGAGACGCATGAAGTTGAGGCAATGGACACAAATATTGAGAGAAAAAGAAGTAAATTTTATTCAATCTTGAACATGTATAGAATTATTGACTCGTTAAAAATCTTACATCTTAGTATAGGGTACCCCTGATAAGTAAAAAAAGTACAATGTCTATGTGTGTGTGTGTATATAGGAAAATGAAAGCATACCACCGGAAGCACGTACTCCCCTGACTAGTGATATCGGGTTAAACCAATTCACGAGCAGTTGTTCCTTTATTTTGTTGTCTCAATCACACTCCATTATCAGCGTCAAAAAAGTGTGCATGTGGTTAACCGGCTGGTTACAACTGCACTCATGGTCAGTGGCAAAAGTGTGTGCATATTTACCATATAATGGCGCCTGGGCTAGCCGGAAGGAGAGCCAAGCCACCTGTCACCTACGGCATTTTGCGAAAAACCCCCTCAGTTTCTTCAAATTACGGATAGGTCCTTCGCGATTTTTTGTGAGGGGAAGATTTTTTAAAAAAATCGCGTTTGGGTCCCTCGTGCGTTATTTTACGGAAAAAGCTCCCGTTAAATTCAAATCGCGAACAGGTCCTTTTCTAATTTTTCAGAATAGCAGACAGGTCCAAAAACGTAACAAACAGGTCCTCGCTCCTTACGTCTAGGTCCTTTCTCCGTTTTTCACGGAAAAAATGTTTTCGGCACCAGAAATATGTGTGCAGCTCTAAAAAGGTTGTCATCACTAATAATTTTTCGCCCTTTTCCCTCTAGACTATTTTCCCACCTCGGTTTTCCATCTCGGTCTCCGATATTTCCCAAATAATTTGTCGAAAGAGATATTTCTACAGCTCTAACTCTCTATTTTTTCCCCCGTAACTCGGTTTCTACTGTTTTTCGGAGTGAGATATATGTTGAAAATCGCGTTTACGTCCTTTTGTCTTTTTTTCCCACACCCATATAACACGGCGTGCAATAGCACGCTGCCATGTCTAGTAAACTGAATTGGTTACAGGCATGTATCTACTTAACATTCCACCCTTTGCCAACACGTATCATAAAGCTAATCAACAGAATACAGGTATAGAATTATATACTCTTGAAAGTACAAAACGGCCTTCAGAGAGACTATCCGATACTGCCGTGGCAGTGAATTAAATGAAGTTTGATTGCTTGTGATAGAGGACCAGTGGGAGGAGGAGAAGACTGGGCGTACTGTGCTGCCAGGGAGAGCTTGAACTCATATGGTGCAATGAATTCGTCCCTGGACTGGAGCACTGGCCTCGCCGTGGCCAAAGATGGGCAGAGATGAGATACTGTGCGTAGGGAAGAGAAGAGGCGCTTGGCTGGCTTGCCATGGCAAGAAATCAGAGCTTAATCCACTGTCATGGCACAAGATCGAGTAGAGATAAGGTCAGTGATTTGATTGGCTTTGGCTTTTAATTGCTGTGATAGAGAATTAATGGGGTTTCATCATTTCTTGCTGTGATGATGAAACAATGACCGGCTGTGAGTCAGACCGTGGAGAAGAAGACTGTCTTGTGAGCTGTGGCTGACTAGTGGGGTCATCTACTGTTTTATTGAAAAGATGCAAACCGCTTCAATTATTCAGGGTTCAGGCAATGAAGTTTGAGCTTTAAATGGTCATCAAGTCTTGATGTAAAATTCTTGATAATTTTTTGTGAGCTCCAGAGATAAGGTTCTTTGTCCTGTAAAATTTTCAAGTCGAAATGATGTGTATAGATTTTACAAAAATTCTGACAATATACTATGCTTAGACTTTTGCATTTTGTTTTTAATTTCTCTAGGAGTCTATAATCCATTAACAAATTTTTAAACTTTTTTTAGAGGTTCTTTATGGCTATATTAGTCTCCTGTGAAAATTTTAAATTCATATAGTTTGTATTTAATTTATAAAAATTCTGACATTGCTATTTTTAGATTTTAAGCCTTTCTATTTTTGAATTTTTAAATATACTAAACTTAATTATTAATTTATTATATTTTTACTGTTGATATTTTTATCCATCTATAAAATAATATAAAATTATCAGATCGATATAATATTGGATTATTTTTATTTAAATCTAACAATGTCACTATTTGTAGTCAAACTTCATTTAATTACCTTTCATTTCACATTATGATTACATGGCTTTTAAAATTCAAAGGTAGGATTCTGGAGATCTCTCATGATTATGCAGGGATTTTATACATTTTATTAATGTAAGCTTTTATCCTTATCATTTATTTATTATTTCATTCAATATTAAAAGGATTTCTCCTTTAGAGCTAAAACCAAGAAAAGCCAAGAAAAATCAAGAAAATTCAGAAAATGCAGAAAATGCATAATTTAAAGATAATTAATTTTTTTGGATGTTCCCGGCATATCTTCGACCAATGCCCCCAAGTGCCACACCTGAAGCACGTCTGGTTCTGCTGTCCATATGTCTTAGCGTGTGACTTCTCCTTGTCATCCTGCTTCACTTGGGCTTTCCCTTGGCTTGATATCGCTCTTTTCCACCCTTGCCATTCTTCCTGTGTATGGGCTTTTTCACCTTATAGCTGTTGGTGTTGACTTCGGTGCCAATGCCCCTTCCAGGTGGCAGCGAGACAAAGTTCTTGTGTAGAACATCGTCCTGTGATTCCGCAACTTGCATAACGTCAATCAGTTCACTATACTCCTTCTATGCGTTCTGATGATAGCTACGGGCACTCTGGATAGCATTAGGGTGAAAAGTAGAGAGAGTCTTCTCAATCTTCTCCTCGTCAGTGATCTTCTTGCCACATAGAGAGAGATTGGTACAAATTCTGTGCAAGGCAAAATTGTCCTCGGCCACTGTTTTGTAGTCTGCAAACCTCAGGCGAACCCAATCTTGATGTGCTTGGGGCAAGATGGTGTACTTGAGCTTCTCGAACCGCTTCTGAAGTGCAGTCCAAAGCTCAAGTGCACTCTCCTCAGCCATGTATTCATTCTTCAGTGTGGTTGAGAGGTGGTGCCTGAGGAAGTGCAGAGCTTGATCATTTTGCTCAGCGGTAGGTTGCGCGTCCTTCAAGGATCCTAAGCTGATGGCAGCCCGGAGCTTCTTGCCCCCAAGTACGATCTTCACATCAGATGCCCAAGTGAGATAGTTCTGACCATGCGGGGCCAGTTCTTCAAACTCACGGTTCACACTGCCAGACATCTGCATATTTACAAATTCCATCATTAGATTACTGCGTGTAATCTGATAAAAGTGGTTGCAAAATTCGTAAAATGCAGAAATTAAAAATTTCAAGATTTTCCAATGAACTGAATATAAAGTAACAGATGCAAAAAAATCCATACATATTCATAAATGCAGAGAAAAAAATGAAAAAAGAGCCTGATAATATTTTAGAATTATCTAGCAATTTTCATAATTTTTCTGTTATTTTTTAATAATTTTCCTAATTTTCTTACTGATTTTTCGGAAAACAGAAAACAACAGAAAATGGGGGGTGGTTAAAAAAGGGGAATTTCCCCTTCCCCATCCGGATTTAATCCGGCTGCCGGGGACTTCAAATCTGGTCGGACAGCGATGCATTCGACGATGCCATCGGCGCGCAGCACCCGGCGATGCCTTCGGCGCGCAAGGGGAGGCGGTGCATCCGGCGATGGGCGCGGCGGACGGAGGCGGACACGCGCGCGGTGCTTCGAGGCACGCGGAGGCGGACCGGCGGCGCTTCATGCGTGAATCCGAGGAGCGGCCCGAGAGATCGGCGCCGCCGATGGCTCGTTCGTTGGCGCGAAGCGCGAGGCGAGGCGACCTAGTCGGCGCAGCAGCAGTTCGAGGCGAAGCGACGGCGGCGACGGGCGTGGCGGCGGTCAACGGCCTCGTGGTGGCGGCGGCGGTGCCGAGCAATGGGTCGGCGGCGCAGTCGGGCGGCGCTTCAGCGACCGCGCGGAGGCGGCCGGGTCTGCGAGACGGCGGCCGAGTGTCGCGGCGGCCCGGGCGGCGACGTCTTCAAGACAGGCCGGGCGGGAGACAAATGCCAACGGCCGGTGACGGACGTGCTTCGAGCACGTTTGTGTCGTGTACCTTTTTTTCATGTGTGTAATGTGGCAAAACAGTAGCTTCGTGTTACGTAGTTCGTAAAGAAAAGAAACGAGAGAAAAAAATGCTTTCAAAACGCAGCTTCGTGCCACGTATATATATACGTAGGGTTTGATCAACTCCCTGTATCTCACCTTTCAATTCTGCGGCGGTAGAGACTCGTGCTGATAACGTGTTGAGGAACCTCGCTACCGAGTAGTCCGGGGTTCCCGACAATACAATATTTGTGAAGAATAAACAGAGAAAGGAGACACAGATAATAGGAGGAAGAGCGCTTTCTTTATTAATTGATTCGTCTATATGCAATGCATGTGTAGGACAGTAGGAACCAAAATTTACGTACCGTGAATATTCAAGTTTCATAGATGCTTTTGGTTCGTCGCATGTCGCATGGACCAGGTGCATGCGCGTGCCTGGTTAAGATACTCTCTCCTTGGCCCAAGATTCTCTCATCCGTAACTATAAACAGATCTTGACTGCTCCAAGGATATTTATACTGCACCGGCGTTCGGCGTTCGACGCCCCCAGCTGCATTACTTAACCTCAACAGATCTGAAGGGACATACATAGGCGCCGGCGGCCGGCCTAGCGATATGGAGATAGAGCACGCCGGCGGCCTCGCCGCGGTGGTCGAGGACGACGAGGAGGTGTCGCCGGTGGAGCAGGTCCGGCTGACCGTGCCGACGACCGACGACCCAACGCTGCCGGTATGGACGTTCCGGATGTGGACCATCGGTCTCGTCTCCTGCGCGCTCCTCTCCTTCATCAACCAGTTCTTCGCCTACCGCAGCGAGCCCATCATCATCTCCCAGATCACCATCCAGGTCAGTGCACGCCCCAAGCGCACAGCAACCACAAGGGATTCACGGGTGTACGCGCGACTACTTTTCTGACGCGCGCGCGCACATGCATGTCTATGCAGATGGCGGCGCTGCCGATAGGGCACTTCATGGCGCGGGTGCTGCCGCACAGGAAGTTTAGGGTGTTCGGCCGGCAGTACTCGCTGAACCCTGGTCCCTTCAACGTGAAGGAGCACGTGCTGATATCCATCTTCGCCAACGCTGGCGCCGCGTTCGGCAACGGCGGCGCCTACGCCGTCGGCATCATCACCATCATCAAGGCGTTCTACAGGCGCAAAATCTCCTTCGTCACCAGCCTGCTGCTCGTCATCACGACTCAGGTGATTTGATCCACATGATCTATCTAGCTCATCACTTGATATCAATTGTTTGGCGTTTCACTCGATTAATGTTAGTGCATGTAATTGGATGCTCCCGTGTAGGTGTTGGGGTACGGATGGGCAGGGTTGATGAGGAAGTATGTGGTGGAACCGGCGCACATGTGGTGGCCGCAGAGTCTAGTGCAGGTTTCTCTCCTGAGGTGAGCCCTGGAACTAATCCAGTGTTTTGTTTCCTTTTTGTTTGTGTAGAATAGGGCTTAAGAAAATTCTTTGTATGCCGCGGAGAGTTATCCACTGTCTTGATATGCCACTGAAAAATTTTGTTTTTTTCTTCTATGCCACAGTAACAAAGTTGAAACTCAATCGCATAGAAGGAATCACAAATTTTTTTAGAGAGGTGCATGCTTCCGTGTTTTCTATTTACAGTTGTATAAATATTAAAGTATTAATAAAAGGTAAATTACTTGTTTCAAAATATGAGTAACTTGTATTGGAAGGGAAAATATTTTACCAGGGAAGCGGGTAACAAGATCTTGGTATAACTAATTTTCTTGTGGCTCTAACACACTAGATCACCGAGATAGATCGATGCATGCGCATCCATTGAGTTAATTCCTGGGTCTGGACGCTGACAATTTACACATTCAGAGCGCTGCACGAGAAGGAGAAGCGCCGGATGACGCGCGCCAAGTTCTTCCTGATCGCGTTCATCTGCAGCTTCACGTGGTACACCGTCCCGGGCTACCTCTTCCCTACCCTCACTGCCGTCTCGTGGGTGTGCTGGGTGTTCCCCAAATCGGTCACCATGCAGCAGATCGGTTCCGGCCTGAACGGCCTCGGCCTCGGCGCCTTCACCCTCGACTGGTCCACCGTCGTTGCCTTCCTGTCGAACCCCCTCGTCACGCCTTTCTTTGCCATCGTCAACGTCTTCGTCGGCTTCGTGCTCCTCTCCTACGTCATCATCCCCATCTCCTACTGGGTGCTCAATCTCTACAGCGCCAGCACGTTCCCCCTGTTCTCCAATGAACTGTTCGACGGCTCTGGCCAGCTGTACAACATCTCCGCCGTCGTCAACGACAAGTTCGAGATAGACATGGACGCCTACGCGCAGCAGGGGAAGATCCACCTCAGCCTCTTCTTCGCCGTCAGCTACGGCCTTGGCTTCGCCACCATCGCCTCCGCGTTGTCCCACGTCGCGCTCTTCTACGGAAAGTACGTACTACACTGTGCATGATCGATCAGCTAGTTGGTGTACGTGCTACGTGGTACTATCGTGTTCTCTGGATATATAGATTTTTTCTGTTTAATTTGTTTCTGCAGAGAGATGTACCAGAGGTACCGGGAGTCGTACAAGGGCAGCAAGCACGACGTGCACACGAGGATGATGAGGAGGTACGAGGACATACCAAGCTGGTGGTTCTACACCCTGCTCGTGGTGGCCATGGCGGTGGCGATGGTCCTCTGCACCGTGTTCAAGCACGAGGTGCAGCTGCCGTGGTGGGGGCTCCTCTTGGCCTGCGCCATGGCCTTCTTCTTCACGCTCCCCGTCAGTGTCATCACCGCCACCACGAACACGGTTCGTATATACTGCCGTGACCATTAATTGGCGTGCATGATTCCGATTAAGTTCCAATGGAGTAAGATCATTATGGTGTTTGCAGACTCCGGGGTTGAACATCATTACGGAGTATTGCCTAGGGCTGATCATGCCGGGGCGGCCGATCGCCAACGTGTGCTTCAAGGTCTACGGCTACATTAGCATGAACCAGGCCGTCTCCTTCCTTACCGACTTCAAGGTTGGCCACTACATGAAAATTCCCCCAAGATCCATGTTCCTAGTTCAGGTACTACACATGCAATACGAAGCATCAAGAATTGCTCTTGTTTTCCCTCGATCGGGATCAGATGTCTGATCTAATTTGAGTATTGATCGTTCAGTTCATCGGGACGGTCATCGCGTCGACGATTAACACGGCGGTGGCGTGGTGGCTTCTGACGACGGTCCCGCACATCTGCGAGAAGGACCTCCTCCCGGAGGGCAGCCCGTGGACGTGCCCCGGCGACCACATCTTCTTTGACGCGTCGGTGATCTGGGGCCTTGTCGGCCCGCGCCGAATCTTCGGGCCTCTGGGCTACTACAACGCGCTCAACTGGTTCTTCCTCGGCGGGCTGGTCGGGCCGTTGCTGGTGTGGCTCCTCGCGAGGGCGCTGCCCCGGCACGCCGGCTGGATCAGCCTGGTCAATCTGCCCGTGATCCTCGGGGCGACGGCGAACATGCCGCCGGCGTCGACGCTCAACTACACGTCATGGTGCTTCGTGGGCATGGTGTTCAACTTTTTCGCGTTCCGTTACCACAAGGGGTGGTGGAAGAGGTACAACTACGTGCTGGCGGCGGCGATGGACGCCGGCGTGGCCATCATGGGAGTGCTCATCTACTTCGCTCTGTCCAGCGGCGGCCATCAGCTTCACTGGTGGGGATCCAAGGGCGAGCGCTGCGACCTCGCCGCCTGCCCTACCGCCACGAGCATGCATGTGGACGGCTGCCCCGTCCTCTGATCTAGCCCTTAATCTTTGTTGCTCTCTCTGTGCATGTGGACGGGATTTGCTGTTTGGTGTTTATGTACTACCGTACCGTTTTTTATATTCATTTTTTACATCTTAGTGGTGGTGGCGAGTAGGGGAAAAAAAATCTATAGCATCGGATGCCTAGTAATATCCCTTATAAAAATTAGATATATGGTAAATATATATCTCGAAGTAACTAAGCCCTCCTCTCTCTCCAATATCCTCACTCGTCTCAAAAAGTTGTTTTTGGATATGATTTAGAGCATGTACAATGGTACATATCAGCAGTCTCTAAGCTTTGCTACATAGGATAAAAAATGACGTGGATGAGAGAGGGTGTATATAGAGAGTTGAGCCGTCTCTTATTCTAGAGTCGACTCTAGTACGAGAACCAAGACAGGTTGTGTGTGGGAAGAAGCTATCTACTCATAAATGTGTTGTCTGTACCATTGCATGAGTTGTCTCTAACGCTATCTATAAATAACATGTCGGCCTATTATAGACAGCAGCTGTCTATATCATTGCAGATGCCCGATACCACTGTAGCCTATTTTAGACCGTTTTGTCCTTGGTAAAGTCGATCTCGTGTTTCGAGAGAAAGGGTAGGGCCCATGCCAGTGACATTGGGATTTGGGAGTACTACGCGGCTGGCAATCAGTCACTCACTCATACAGAAGCATAAAGTGTAGTCTGGTGGTAGTTTGCAAGTGAAGCCTGGTGGTAACTTGCAAGTGATGAAGTGTGGTTGATTGATTGGGACATTGGGTAATTTCGATGGTGTGTGTCTATTGGCAGGTAGGGCAAGGACCTGACATGGTCCCGGGCCAAGGCAGACGCTACCGCTTCCAAGAACGATCCCCGATCCTTAATCCGCGTTGTTCCGCACTTTCTGTCTGTATTGATCCTAACACCACCATCGGTCACCCGTGCGGCCTTGCCACCGGGGAGGGAGAGAGACGCCGTGTGCGATGGGTTTTGGCTGCCGGTTGTGTGCTGTGTAACTGTGTTTACTCATCTTCCTGGTCGTAGAGACAGCCACAACCGATCAGACCTTCACCGCCTAAGGTAATCGGATCAGAGCCTACCTAGATCTCACGTCGAACCTTTAAATTCCCCTTTTCTTATTGTATTCCTGAATCCAATCTTTACCGTTTTTCTTGATGGTTTTCCTTCTAGATTCAAGAAGCTATCGGCTATCCCATAATTTTCATCTGGTTAAATTGTGATTGGGAATTTGTTTCTTAGCAGATTGATAACTAGACATCCTAACAAGGTAATCTTAACAACTCTTAAAAATTTGTTGCCGAAGCATGTCTTCAAACCGACAATATCTCAACAACCATGCATGTGGTCAATATCACAGTTATCAGCCCGCTCTGGGTTATTTGCATAACAAATTCAAATACAAAATTTTGTGTTGTCAATTGTAGTCTTCCAACTTGCGGCCATAACCTGGATATCGTTACTATGTGGAGCAACTATACTGTTATGGTGCTTGATCTTGATCTAGCGAGATTGATTTGGACACAAGGGTGGCGGGCGCAAGGATCGATGGCGATGCGTGTGGGCATGACCGCGGGGCCGAATTAAGATGTAGTACAAGCTGTCCGTCCCATTGTTGTGATGCGAACGGCAACAGAGCTGTGCAAGGCATAGCAATGGAGTCGAGGGCATGTTGTAGGCTGAGCGCAGCGGCGGAGGTGCTTTGCCGGCCGAGGTGGAGCTTGGCATGGCCACGGATGCGACACAAGTTAGGCCACCGCTGTGACATGCACTACAGTAGAGCTTTGTGAGCATAGTGATGGAGCCGGTGAGGTTGAGCGCGGCAGCGGAGGCATTATGCGAGCCAAGGCGAAGCTCAGCACAGCACCGCGGCGGAGCCGACGATGGACGGTGGCTCGACGTAATGGGGTAAGAAATATATTTTTGTTCGTAGCAACGTACGAGGATCTAACTTGTAAATTTGAAATGGGCGTTCGGTTTGGAACCGGGTATTAGCATTGCTGCATCGATCGGTTGGTTAGACTAATTTTTTTTTGGCGTTTAGCTAGACCACATGCGAACCAAAGCCCGAAGCGCTGCCGAACGTAACAAAATCTGGCCACGGTTTTCGGTTTGGTCGGTTCGGTTTTAAAATAATTTGGTTTTTAGAAATTGGTAACTAAATTTTTCGGATCAAAATAAAAATAATTGGTAATCAAATTTCTTGGACCAAAATAAAAATCGAACCGAATTAATCGAAATATTTTGGTTTAGTTAATTCGGTTAACCAAAATATGAATAAACACTAGGTAGATTAGGTTTAGTCCTTCTCATATCACAACACAGAGTAAGGGCATCTCCAATGGTGCCACTTCAGCTAGCTATAAGGGTGCCATCTCAGCATTTTGCTTAGGTGGAAGGGAAAAAATAAGGAGAGAGATATAGACTGGCTACTAATGTATAGCCAAGCTATAACTGATTCCAAGGCACTTATTACCTATTACATGTGGGCCAATATTTAATTTTATAGACAATGCTATAGCTAAACTATTGGAAATGTTGTCTATATGCTATCCATAGATGATATGGACATTTCTTATAGCTAGCACCATTGGAGATGCCCTAAGGATAAATTTACACAATATTCATAGGTTATTACAATATTAGTATAATAGAACATATAAATATACCAAATATATACATAAATATATTAGAATATGAGAATTGTCTAGTGACTTTAGGAAGAACATTATAAAAGTGGTATCGTACATGGGCTATTCGATTATGTTGGTTTTTAGAAGTAAAAAACCGAGCCAAACACCGAAAACCAAATTATATCAAAACAAAAACCGAAAAAATGAAATAATCGAAAATTTTGATCAGGTTTGGTAATTGGGTTACTGTTTAAAAATGCCCACCCGTGGTGGTGTAGTGCCCAAGGGAATGATGGCGCGCACCCTGCCACTTGATTGCAGACCCTCTATCGTAACGGCAGAGGCCGCGTGGAGCCAATGGCACTCTGTCGTTACGACAGAGGATCCGCGTCCCCGCCGCTTTTATAGGTAGCTATTTTATGGGCTTGAGTCGCTTGACCGGGACAATGCCCTTTTTTGGCTGCTTAGGCTATTCCCAGTGCATGGTAACATACCCATTTAATGCATGCCACATAAGCATTTTTGATGATGTGGCAAGAGAGTTAAGAGGAGAGAGAAAGAAAGTCGTATCTTGAGGAAGATACCACTTGGACACGAATTCATAGACATTGAAACTTGAATCATCTAAGTGGCCCACAATTCATACTCTCATACGCATTTAACATTTAATTATCTTGTGGGGACTAAGAAACAATCCATGATACCATGCATTGGGATAGTTGTATCTTCTATAATATCATATGACATGACAACTTTGAATATTGTGACAAGATACAATACACTGTGAATAGCCTTAGGAGAATCGGCAAATTTGGAGTTCGGCTCAGGTGCGGGGTTCCTGCACATAGTTATGCGCAGGCCCAATCCAGCGCAGCCGCGTATCCTATTAACCCAAGCAAATTAACTCATGATTAATTACCAAATATTGCTGCGATTCGTTACTTAAATATGGAAGGACAACCGCCGTTCTTCCTCTTTATTAGTTCTTCTCTGCTCCCTCTCGGTTCTCAGCTCTCCATCCTGTCTTCTTCCCTACCAGAAGATCAAGAGGTCACAAGGCCGGCCCAAATCCAACAATGATATATCACATTTTGAGTTGTTCGTTAGGTGCTCCGTCTTGTTTCTCCATCTAATCACTTGCTATTAGACTGTTTGATCAATCACTAAGTGCAATTACAAAGTTTAACGGAACGCAATACACTGATACACATCAATGAAACAAAACAGTGATAACAGTATTGGTCTCTGCCCTGAAGCAGGATTCATTTCTCTCTGGAGACTTTTGCTCTGAGTATTCAACCTTGCCGTTGCTCTTCTCGTCTAGGAGCTCCAGGCGACATACATTGAGAAGCGACGGCGTCAGAAGCATAGGCCTGCAAGAACCAAATCTGGAGAAGAAAGCGGAGGGGATAGCTGCATAGATGAAATCGTTTTGTTTTGGTTGCTCCTGTTATAGCCGCAAAGATGAAATCGTTTTGTTTTGATTGCTCCTGTTAGTTAATTCTTGTGGCAGTGACTCCGTTAAATTTCAATTAAGAGGAACGGAACAAGTGGCAAGGGATAATTAAGCCTATGCATGCATAGCTATGTGCAGGGCACCCTGTACCTGAGCCCAACTCGCAAATTTGTATGTGCGCGGTGTGTCTTTCGTTGAAGGTCGTCAACTGGGTCAATATTTGGTGGGCTGGGGTTCTTTCAACCGTAGGCATGCCAAGAACTCTTCCGGTTAGGATCGTATTCGTTCGTTGTGACTTGAAGACGTCAGTAGCTAGTAAGGTCTCGTTAGGATGGTTTTTCCGGTGTAATTGGTTTTCGAGTAGCAAAAACTGAACCGGATGCAAAAAAAACAGAATAGATAGGAAATAGAAACTGAATCAAATACCGAAAACCGAATGAACAAAGTATTTTGGTTTTTTCGGTCTGGTGATTCGGTTTAGGTAAAACAAAATCCCACCCCTAAATAATACCGGGCAGTGGGCATGGTGTTGATCACGGGAAACCAGTAGTGACGTCCTGCTAGCTCGTGTCGTCGTATAATATCATATCCCTATAGCGAAACTAGTCGCCCAGTAGGAATCAATTACACGCGCTTTTTTGTCTCGAAAAAAAAAAAGTTTAGAGGCGCTTCTCAGCAAAAACAAGTTTGACAATTTAAATAGTAAGAAAACATCCGGATAATATTTATCAAAACCCATTTAAATAAGGCAGCAACAGCGTGCGGGTGACGGCAAGACGAGGCAGCGTAGATTATAGTAGAAGCAGAACACCGACACACCAAATTGCCAGAATCTTGCTACACACCCGACAACTACGTTCTCTCGATGGATCGGTGCTGGCGAATGATGCGGCGATGCGGCTCCGCAGTCCATCGCTCCACCTTTGCCTGCCATGTATGCTGTGTGCACCGCGCCTTGCGAGCTCAGCCTCCCGCGGCCCGCGGCGTCTGCCTGCACGGCGACACAACCGCCCGTGCCGAACACGGCGCGGGTGGACCGGAGAACCGCGCAACGCGTACGACTTGTGCTTTTCTGCGGGCTCACCTTTTGCTGGTCTTTGGATATTCTTTGTTTGCTCTCAGTTACACCGAATATTACTATTCTCGAGGCCCATTAACAGTTCCGAGCTTTTTATGGGCTCATGCAGTCATACTTATGTTGCAAAAAATGGACCGAAGCAAAATTTCCCATGGGCCTCCGTTCCGTGACTTTGAGTAGCATCAACAAACGAAGCGCCTCCGAAAAACGAGCCTACAAATGGCCTGCCAAGAAGCATTAACAGCCTAATGTGAGTCATGCGCAAAACGAAGAGTTACATGTAAGGGCATGTACGATGGTGCAGACGGTTGCTGTATGCAAGTGCTTTGGAGATCGCATAGAGACAGCAGAAGAGACAACTTAGGCTATTCCCAGTGCTAGTTTCATTTGAGTTTCAATATCATTAAATACTATGCCACATAAGCAAAAATAATGACATGGCAAGAAATTAATGATGAGAGAGATGAGGAGAGTTTCATTTAGATGAGAGGAGTTTCATCTAGATGAAACCTAAGATACACGTTTACCTAGACAAAGATGATGTGGCAGTCTTGGAAACAGTGGAATGAAACTGTGCACTGGGAATAGCCTTATACAGTGATTTGTCTATTAGGTTGTCTATATGCTATTTAATTCATGCAAGACATTTGTTGCTTATGGTGATGAAGTATGCATTTGATCTTTATAGTTTTTTGTGGCTTGTTTAAGATAATGCATAGTGGATACTCAAATAATGCACATAAATATTTTAGAAAAGCATAAATATAATATATATTTATATCAATTAATACTCGGGATACATGATATGATTTTTAATATGATAATTATAATATTTTGATGATAAGCAATTTATAATAATAGTTGGATCGAATAAGTACATAAAATGGTAACTTTATAAATAAAGTTAAAATATTGAAAATAGAGGAAAATAAAAATAAAAAAGGAACCAAATAGGCACGTCATATCTCTGCGAAGCCTCTAGTTTCCTATCTCTCTCTCCATCCTGTATTCATGTGACTGTGAGCCATCGTATCATTTCTTCTCTCTCCCGTCTCTCCCTCTCATCCACTCGCTTCTTGTCTCGCCCGTGCTCGGCAAGGAGCAAAGCAGCTTCATGGGCGCTTGATGGGGAGGGGGTGCTCGACCGCCTCAGGCGCAAGCGGCCGTGCGGCCAGCGTGGGGAGCGGCCGGGTGGCGCAGCCCTTCACGGCAAGGGGCGGCTTGGCGCAGCGCAGCCAGCCACGGTGAGGGCAGGCGACACGGTCTGCCAACGGTCGCCGTCGCCGGGGGCATGTTCGCCGGTGTCATAGGTCAGCGCCGCTGTCATATCCAGGATCGGGCTAGAGCACCCGCCGCCACCAAGCCCTTCTCCCGAGTTTCATCTTGCTATTCTTCCCGTCTTGATTGCATTGCTTTCATCTTTGTGGAGCGACTCCATCATAGCGCCATCTTCCCTCTTCCGCCGATTTAGCGCCTCGCCGCACCAACAAGAGGAAAATGGTTGAATGGGTTTGCCACAGAAGATTGATGCGGGCCGTCGTTGAGTGGGAGCAGGGCATACAACGCGCGGTTGGCAGGCGAGTCGGCTTCGGAGAACGAGCCAGTGTCGTCGTCTCACCAGGCGACGGCAACCCTCTCTCTCCGTATTTAATCATCTCCGTATTTATGATTTTTGCTTATGTGGAGCTATATAGACGGCAATAAATGTACCGCTGTACATGCCCTAAATGCCGGACTCCCAGTGCGAAGTTCGAAGAAGCCACCAACCATTTCAGATTCCAAGAACGACTCGTGAACTTCCCATAACCAACAGTCCAGCAGCATGCAGTGCGTGCTGACTGTAGTGCGGACCATATTTAAGGATGCATCTGCAACAACGATAAGAAAGCATTGCTCCCAGTCAAAACACCCACTTCACCTCCACCACCATGGCGAAGAGAGGAGAAGCAACGATCGATGTTAAGCTGTTCATCGACAAGGAGAAGAGCAGGGTGCTATTTGCGGAATCTGACAAGGAGTTCGTCGATGTCCTCTTCAGCTTCCTCACGCTGCCTATGGGCACCATTGTTCGCCTCCTTGGCAAGCAATCTCAGGTGGGATGCCTCGACGAGGTGTATAAGAGCGTCGAGGATCTCAGCACGGATTTCTTCAGAACCAAGGCCTGCAAGACGATGCTTCTTAAACCATCCAATGCTGCAGCGGAGCAATGCTGCCAACTCAAGATCAAATTTGACGACACCAATCCTAGGTCGGTTTATATTTGCAGAGATGCAAACTGTTGCGCCAATGGTGACGGCTCGTTTAGCTCGTTCCCTGACGCTGTCTGTGTCTGTGGCAAGGTCATGCAGTATGATGGGGAGTGGCCACAGAATTATGATGGTATTACTAATGTTGCTAGTTCCGGGGATGGAGTTTTTGTCAGAGGATGCTTGAAGTTTATCGTCACTGATGATCTCCAAGTTGCACCAGCCTCAACGTCTGTCATGCTGTCCCTTTTTGACAAGTTTGGTGTACGGGATCCAGCCAATCTTGAGCAGAGGATTCTCCATCTTAGTTCAGACAAGGTTTGGCTATATTGACTGCGTTTTTTTTAGCAAAACTCTGCACTTGCAATGCAGTAATCATTTCGCTTAAAATATCTGAGTTATTATCCATCTTTGACAGATAACTAGCTTGCTCAAGAGATCGTTGACATCCAAGCAACCTTTAACAGATCTTTATTTCGATGTTGCTATCGCACCCGACGATGCAGGGCTTGATATTCTCCCTGAGAACTTGTGTCCTGAACAAGGTAATGATGCTGAGCACAAGCTAAACAAAGTGAAGATAAGGGTTCTTCAGACAAATAATCACCCACTGTTGTATGCTGAAGTTGGTGACGATTTTGTTGATCTTCTTTTTGGCTTACTAAGCATTCCACTAGGATCCATGATAAAGACGTTCAGTCAGTGGACATCTAAAGGATGCGTTGCTAATCTTTACAGTAGCATAGATGGAAGTGCCAAAGGATGGATGAGATCAGAATGCCAGATGTTGCTACTATCCCCAAAGTTGTCACCCTTCTTTGGTTGCGGCGCTAGTAAGACACTACAAGTTGAAGAATTAGCTCCAAAAAAACGAAAGATCAATTCCTGCTTTAAGTGCTTAAAGCTCTTCGGTTTTCCGAATATTGGCCGTTGCCGTGAGCGAAATATCAATTCTTTTTATATACATTGCCAAAACATCTTTAAAACCACAAATCTTTGTGAGTGGGATCCAAAATCCCCGGAGGGAGGAAGTTACAAGGGCGAAGCATATGTCAAGCAGGGTCCTCAGAATTTCATGGTGACTGATGATCTGCGTGTTCTTGCGATGTCCTTAGCTAGAACTCTAGAAATAGTTACGGAGGGCAAGATTCAGACAGAGGAGCTCGTGGAGAAAGAACTCACTCTCACAAAATCTCAGGTTGTTACTCGTATATCTGTCAGTGCTATGCACTTCACCTTCATTAAAAAACTCGTCAGTCTCTGATTCGCTAACTCACGTTTTACTGATTTGATCCTTTTTATAGGTTGTGGAGCTACAGAGAGCAGCCCTGTTTACTCACAACGCTCTCAGCTATGTGCTTCTGCCTTCGAAGTAGGGGAAGCTGCATCACCTCAACTCCGGCCGGCCTATAATAGTAGACTAGCAGTCACTGATTTTCTCGCAATATTATGCCAAGCCTTACCTTTGTACGTTTGCAGAAGTAATTATATATCCTAATTTCCGTTGTTGAACATGCAGTTTGATTACTAATTCTAGTATTTACTATAGTACATCCAGCTTTTCTACATGCATGCCAGCTAAAGCTATCTGTATAGCGTGTGGTATGGTTCACCGTGTCTCTGGTCTATTGTGTCTACTACACTCGCAGTAGAACAAAACCGTAAACAACAAACACACAAAGGTAGGATGGGACACCATTGTCGTTACCATGCAAGCATGACTAATCCTGGAGAATGCCATTCGAGCCGGGTTCTGATGGGGAGGCTACTTCGGTACAACACTTTTAATCAAATTTAACCTGATTCCATGCTAGAAAGCAAATGAACAACACCAGAAGCATTTTAGTTTAACATTCTAAGGGAGATTGGAAGGCCACGAGCCTCCTTGCTTGTCCATGGACCCCCGTCAAATCAGTCTTTGTTTGAACTGCTGGGCGTGCATGCTGCACACGGGGTTGTCATGTGTTTTCAAGTGCAAACCTGCGTTCTGGGGTGGCTAGCTTCCTGTACTCTTCCCTCACCTATCCATGTGATATTATTCCATAAATCTATACGGATTACCATCCTTTGTTCCTCACAAAGAAAGAAAGTAAAACTTTGTCGGCAATTTAGGCCACACAAATTCCGTCAGCAGTGTGGTGTCTATGGCATTCGGCGTTGCGCCGTTGACTGGTTGCACCGAGAAATTTAATGCGCGCGCCGTACATGCGAGGACGCCACGGCTGACGGCCCATGGCACGGCGGTTTACACGTCGGGGAGGCGGGCGCAGTGCCTGGCCTTTCGCGCGCCGCGCGTTCAGGCCGATCGAGCAGTATATCTCTCCCTCTGTACCAACTGCCGATCAATCACTCACTCTCTCTCTCTCTCTCATAGAAGAAGAAATCCTGCGGATCAATCGATCACGAGTTCACGACTACGATATAAATCATGCAACCATAGGACAGGGGTAAGCTGGGAACAACAGTAGCCTAACTTACAACAGATGATCATGCATGCCGATTGCCGAGTGATCAGATTGAACATGGTTCCACGGTCGAAACCAGACGTTGAATGAAACAAGCATTATCATTTAAACTCGGTAGATGATGCGCCCAAGTGACCAAATTGGGAGTGATTCCGCGCTTAGAAGTACAACCAAACGAAGCTTTTAAACTTTAGACTTGGTAGGGCCGCGCGAACGCGCACCCCGCTCCCAAAAAATTACGGAGACAGGAAGGGCTTGATAGGGCATTGACCCCCGTCTGGTAAATTTGATTTTGAGTTGCTATGCGTGCGTGCATGCCGCATACGGTTTCATTTCAAGTATTCATTTTATGTTTCGATGATGATAAACCTGCGTCCTACTTTATTTCTCCCTACTTCCTGTCCTCTCTTACCAATTAATCCACATGCGGTATTATATATTATCGTTCCAAAAGTATCGTACTATCCTACACTAGCTATATGTCCCTGCGTTGCAACGGAAACTCAATTTATGATAAAAAGTTTATTTGTAAAAACTACTAACAGTGGCAAATGTGGGTAATTAAAGAGCAGTGGCAAAGGTGGGTAATTAAAAAGCTGTGGCAAATGTGAGTAATTTTGATGAAGTGACGTGGGCAAAGGTGGGTAACTAAAGAGCAGTGGCAAATGTGGGTAATTTTGATGAAGTGACGTGGGAAGAAACTCTCACTCTATATAGTAGAGATTATCAACATTTGGCCAAGAGATCTAGAACTGAGCGCTGCTAGTAGGCACGAGTGCCCTCGTGCGCCTTAGCCTACCTGTGTTCCACTAGGATCGACGTACACGCTCATTATTTAAAACGGGGAGTATGTTCTTGTACTCTAAAAATTAGAGAAAATGCAATCTTTGCCACTCTAAACTTTGCCTCTTCATTTTTTGCCACTCTAAACATTGTAATACAATCTTTGCCACTCAAAATAATTACCACTTCCATATTTGCCATTTTACCTCACTAATCTTATTTTCTCTTTTTCTAAATTAGTTTAGGTACTGGAAATGACGATTGTACCCTCGCTTCTGTAGGTGTTGTGCCAATCAAATTATTGCATGAGATTTTCCCCTCCTCCCTCTCTGTGAACTACAGGTCCTGCAGTCCTGCTACAGATGGAGATGAAACTGTAGTATATATATATATTTGTTTTGTCCTCTGCTATTCACATGCTTGTCCTGAAATGCATTCAGTCTCAGAGTCGTAACACGACCAGTTCACATGGTGCGAGTATTTCAATACAACATTGTTCTAGGTATTCTGTATGTGCTTCATTCAAGATATTGTTGGTTTGCTGGGTGCACATGTGTTAATGAATCTTCAGTGTTAAGACCGTGCAAGCTAATGGCTCATTAGCAATAAGCAATAACGATTCAAATAGAGAATTGGGTGTATATATCACATATAATACAAGTTGCAGAGACCCAGCAAAGGTAACCGTTTATAACATATGAGACCAACAGGATCAGTATATGCTGTTTGTGCTAGAAATTCAGCCTTGAATCAATTTCGGAGGACCAAACAACGAATCAGATGTTGTCATTTCTCTCTTCTGATAGGTCTGTAGCGACGCTTGTTTAATTAGGGAAGGGTAGAACCGTAAATTTTAGTGTCCAAATTAATTTAGAAAAGGAGAAAATAAAATTAGTGAGGTAAAATGGCAAATATAGAAGTGGTAATTGTTTTGAGTGGCAAAGATTGTATTACAATGTTTAGAGTGGCAAAAATTGAATAGGCAGTGTTTGGAGTGGCAAAGATTATATTACAATATTTAGAGTGACAAAAATTAAATAGGCAATGTCTCTGATTAATTTCTCATAGAACACGCGTATGTAGTGTGATATGTGAATATGACGCGCGTGGGTCACCTTGTTGCCTAAAAACATTGTTGGGCCAGTTAATCAGCAGCTCAGCATTTGCTCCAAACCGAAATGATCAGAACGATGCCCTAGAGGGCTCGTACTTCCAGAAGATCCGTACAATCTCCCGACTAAATTAGGCCCATGATGTTCTAATGGGCATGGGCCAACTGATACATGTCACTACCGGGTCGGATGATCAGCCTGAGGAGAAGGAGAAGACCCGAGTAGCGAGGCCACCTCGGATCCGTGGAGAGTGACGACAGTCAAATCAGATCGGAGCCATGGGACGGACCGGATCCAAAGTAAAAGCGGAAAGGTCGTGGCCTCGTGGGGTCCCACCGTCCCCGCCGGCGTGCCGCACACGCCGCCACGTCTAGTAAACCTCAGCGTATTTAACCCACATTTACATTTGTAAGGTTATATCGGTCTAACTGTTAGAACGATGTATTTTGATATCTGTTTCCTACTGATATTCCGTTTTAGATTTAATATAATAATATATATTTACCAATATATACATGTACACTAAATTTTATTTATAACATTACTCAAATATACAGTAGTATTATCAAATATAACATATAGTTTAATAGCCCATATTATCCATTTCACCGCTATAATTGATATTGACGGTATCGGTATATTTCATATTATTGATACGGTATATAAAGTTATTTTAAACCAATTTAAAGACGGAAATAGTATATAACGTCTGTACCAATTCGGTACGATACTGATATCTATGATTTGACTCCTTAATTTCTTTTTTCATCTTTATCCTCTCCTGAACGATACTGTAAATTTAGCCCCGAGAAGCTTCCACGTCTAGTCTTGGTGGACGGCAGGCACCGGCGCACCGCCGCGTGCTCCGCTCCGTTTCTCCTATAAAGCCCGCCCCCGCTGGAAACCGCGGATCCACTCCTTGGATATTCTTTTTCTTCCCGCTTCCCGATTCAAGTCAGCGGTTAGGGTTCGAGATCTCCGCATCGCATCGCAGCCATGGCGGTGAGTGAGCACTCGGTTTTTGTACTTGTTTTCTTTGCGAATCTATTCTCCGGGCATGAGTTGTGCCATTTTGGATCCGAGCATTTCTTTGGCTGTGTTGATTTGGGCAGGCGAGTTAGGACTTAGAAATAGGGGTTTAGACTTTTGGGGTTCTAGATTTGGGTATTCGCTGTCTTGTGTAGATTTTGCTGTAGAGCTAATCGCGTATTGTCAAGCTGTTCTAGCAAATAGATGGGAATACTGGAAATTTGTAATCAGAATTTGGTAGAAATGAAATGTGCAATGGTATCCCTACGGCAGCCATTTTTTGCCAATTGCTTCTAGTCAGATCTAGTGCCATTTCAGTCGACATTGTTATACCTCTGAGCTGAGTGTGCAATGGCCAGGGCAGCTAATCTGCTGTCCGGTCATCGTAGACTGTGGTCAGGGTGAAGTCCTGAGAAGAAGTGTTCTTTCAGTCGATCCATCTAGTTATTGCTATTGTAGCGAGGTGTTCATGAGTCATGAACATACTTTGTTGATTATTTGAAGTGCCTGCTTCATATTACTGTCTGCAGAGCCTGATTTATATAGCTTGTACATTTAATTGATATCTTGGCCCTATTCTCTGTTTATGCCTACTTGCTTATGATCAAGAATTGAGGAAAAGAAAACCATGTTTATAAACTTCATTAGTTACTTCTCTCCCTTGCACTGTAAGTAATACCCCAAGGATGTAAGGAAGCAATCAGTATGTGTTGATTAGTGAGCCTTGTTTCACCGCTATATTTCGTAAAACGGGCACAGTCGTGTAAGCAAGGTTGGCAAAAAGACCACCAACTACTTGGTTTACGATGTAACATTGTTCTTTAATTAAATTCTAGCTATAATGACTGGTAAGTATACTTGGTGTATGCAATGCACGTCACGACAAAAGAGGATCAGTGGTGCATACTTTTTTTTAATGAATAGCACATACTGATTGTGAAGATAAATTGATTATTTGTCGTTATGTATAAAAAATTAACATGCTAGCACAGTTTAAACATGTAAACCTTCTAAGGAAATGATTTTTTTAGCACACAGAATGACTTAATTGTGCAACATCTTGCAACTCCCTGGAAAAACTACAAATATGGTAAGAAGGTGAATCAAACTATGAATTTGAACCACCAGTGATCAGTGCAGTTCATCTAATGCCTTACATCCCTGCGCAATCCACATTCACGCTTCATATGGTAGTATATAGAAGTCGCACTACTCTGTGTGAGTAAACTTGTGTTATCATGTTTACCCCCTAATTGTAGATATTGTACAAATTGTATCGCATAGATTATTCAATGTTCACGTATTGCCTAGAAAAGCATACCATCCATCAGGTCACTGATTAGATGTTTATTTATTTACCATTTGTTGTTCGAAGGCAAGCACGCTTAGCACAGTCAAGGTGAGCAATGTGTCAGTGAAAGCATCACTGAGAGATATAAGGGAATTCTTTTCCTTTTCTGGTGACATTGTGCATGTTGAAATGCAAAGGTTAGTACCATCTTCATTATGCTTGTTTTCCACTTTGTACTATGAATTTCGTTAACCTTTTAAATGTTTTGCAGAAGCGATGAGCTGTCTCAAGCTGCTTACATTACTTTTAAAGATAATCAAGGGGCTGAGACAGCTATGCTTCTTACGGTATCTCTTCTATCTCACATCCAAATTACTTTTACCTCCAAGGCTTGATGATTTGTGGGTTACCTTGTGACTTGCGTTGTTATGCAAGTCTGCATGATTGATTGCATAATTCAAGATAGTTGTTAACTAACCTAAATATGATTGATATGAAAACGTGTCTTGTGTTTTGTTGCCATGATTTTCTCAACTCCCAGACATAAATGATTCAGAAAGCTCTTTCTTAGTTTCATTGATTGTTTCAAGAGAAATAAGTTGTGTAATCTTATTTGAATAATGAAGTTTACGCAATCCATTGTTATGACTGAAATTTCAACATTGACTCAATATCTCTATATAGAAAGGAAATTTTGTTTGCATTTTGCACATATATAGCTGGTCACAAAATTTTGTCCTTTCCTGTTGCTTAATCATCATATACTTGCTGGAACTGCTTGTATGATGACAAATTCTAACATGTACCTATGATTATTGTCCCAGGGTGCCACAATAGTTGATATGGCTGTCATCGTCACACCAGCCACTGATTATGAGCTACCAGCCTCTGTTTTAGCTGCTCTAGAGGTATGGTTAGAGCTGTATAATACTTACATGCCTGTACTATGGTGTCTTCTGGTGGTAATGGAACTTGTAACATTGTTTTGCATCCACAGCCCAAGGATGCAAAGCCTTCTGCTCTTGAAAAAGCGGAGGACATTGTTGCGACCATGTTGGCAAAGGGGTACACACTCGGTAGGGATGCGCTGGACAGAGCGAAAGCTTTGGATGAGAAGCATCAGCTCACATCAACTGCAACTGCTAGAGTATCTTCCTTTGACAAGAGAATTGGTTTAAGTGAGAAGATCAGCGTCGGTACTTCAGCTGTAAATGATAAAGTGAAGGAAATGGATCAGAAATACCATGTCTCTGAGAAGACGAGGTCAGCACTTGCAGCTGCTGAGCAGAGTGTCTCTACTGCTGGATCTGCCATCATGAAGAACAGATATGTCCTTACTGGAGCAGCATGGGTAACTGGTGCCTTCAGTAAAGTTGCCAATGCCACAAATGATGTTGGGGTAAAGGCAAAGGAGAAAATAGTGGTTGAGCAGGAGCGCACGACTGTTGAAGGTGAGCCTGCACAAACTGATATCTCAGAAGGCCCTGCATCGTACAAGGGTTTGGATGGGGAATTCTCAAACAAACATGTCTCTGAAACCCCTGAAGATATTCCCATCTCTACAGCTGCTACTGTTCCCGTTTCAGATGAGGATTCCAACCAGGCTTCTCCACCTGCCGCTGCTCCTAAAAAACCTGAACCTGCGCAAGGATTGATACTATGATTTGGTTGATACATGAGTGTAAATAGACATGAGATGGTTGTTGAACTCTGGCTGTATCGTTGTGGTTGCCATCTTCTAGATTAAACCTCTTTAAAGGTTGATAGTTATTGGAACCTAAAAGAGTTTGCAATTTGTAGCAACTATTTTAATTAATCAAACATTATTACCATGCAGTCACAGCGTTAATATACCACTTCTGTGGGCTCACTGTGTTCTATTGATATTACATTTGCTTCCCCACTGATGCAAGGAGCCAAGAACCTCTAATTGTGCATTTGTGCTAATGAAATGCTCTTTCTTTTCCTTCATTTGACGGGCATACTATTTCTTTTCCTTGTTTTGTTAAATGAATTTCTTTCATGCTTTGGTGTTCGGTTCTGCGTTAATTGGCTATAAGATGGATTCTACAACAGGAACAGTATGTGGTGAGTACAGCTACAAATGAGGATAAGGGATTAAGGGCAGCGCCTGAAAATACAAGGTATGGAAGCTGGGCCACCACCCCGCACGGCATCAGACGCTGACTTTTCTCAAGATAATGGTGATTATATCGCACTGTTGTTCCACCGACGGGTACACTTATCGCCCACGTATCTTCTCAGTCCTCAAAAGAAGAAAAATCCATGGCATGACCAAGGGAAATATACAGTACCAAACCACGAAATCAATATGGTCAAACGATCAGTGTTACGTAGTATATGACCAATGTGCTTTGCATGTTATTTACGGCAGCAAAATGTCCATACATTCATACAACTTCGTGTTTATGCCTCAGATTTGAGATCAAAATACACATTTGGAACCAAGATAAAAATAAAAGAGAGGAGGTTCAAATTTGTGGTATATCACTTCTTCAGTTCTTCTCACGGTTGTATTAGAACAACCTGAGCTTCCGGCCCCCAACTTTCTGCCCAAAGCTCGACATATCTGCAGAACAAAACACAAACAGAATGCGGAGCTCAAGAACAAATATACACACCACGAAATGCGTATTATCATTCACACACCTGATAATTCAGACACCAAATTAATTTTCTGTCATGCTACATATTCCGAAGTTAACATGCCTACGTACGATTGCATCAAGACGAAAGTGCAGTAGCTGCATACACTTAAACAGTTAAAACACACCTACGTACCAGAAGGAGAGGGGTCGTGGGACCGGAGGAAGAGGACGAGGAAGCACAGGACGGTGAGCAGCGGTATGAGGTGAACGGAGCGCTCCTTCGCCGACATCCGGGCGGCCGGCGCCTTCTCCGGCTTCGCCTCCACGTCGTCGTCGTCCTCCTCCTCCGGCGGGAACAACTTGGGCATCACCGAGCTGCTCAGCTGCCTCTGCATTCTGCAACAGGGATCGAGAGGTGGCGCAAAGGCTTTCAGTTCTGGCAAATAGAGAGAAGCTAGCAGCTTGATGAATGGCCCTTAGCTGGACTACAAGCCAGGAAAGGTATATGCCCAGTGATGTACAAGTGTGTGTACGTTAATACTTATCGAATTCTGTATGATGTGTGTATATATATGCTCACCGAATGGCATCGATAGAGAGAGATTAGACAACTGATTTCATTTTTCTTTATGCTTTTCTAAATTTCACGCGTTGGCTCACGTGCCTCGCCTTTCTTTTTGATACTACCTCGCTTTGCTTCACTTAAACACAGTTTGGTGCTTTGAGTATATCTTCGGGCTTTTATCAGACGCCCTTTCGGCCTTTCATTTTCTGAAGCAAAGGCCAGAAAAGCTGCAAGTATAACCAACTTGTATATAGCCCAAGGCTATTCAGCAGCAGTGGTCAGGAATTAGCCGATGGTTCCAATGCGTGAGAAGTGTTCTTGAGCCTGAAACAAGCTTCAGGTCAATCCTTGCGATGCAGGCAACCGGATTCAGAATCAGGTGCTTAGGAGCACGCGGTTGAAAGGAATCGATCGTAGTGAGTGTGACTACGACTTTCTCTGCATTAAAATACTACTTGTGTATGGCTGAGCTATACATGCCATGCCGCCTATGGATGGACCAATGCTGCAGTAGCTTAGAGAGATGCTTGCTACCATTGACCGGGATCAGAAGTCGCGAGTTCGTAAAGGTGCTTCGCGGTGCATGGCAGCATCAAATCGCGTGCCCGAGCGGCTGACTGGCCACAAATGTCTTGGTTGCCGGCGACTGAAGGGATGGGCTTTCACGTTCTGCTTTGAATCATCGATGGTACTATTACGGTTACCACGACATTTTGGTCATCCGTCCAAGTAGTACACGTGCATATGTTCTCCTTCACGTAACTCAACTCTGATCTTTTTCTTTGATTTCTACGTTCCTACTACTGTAGAACAACGAAGAAAACTCGAAGCTGGTAACTGGTAAGCAAGCAATCAGTATAAGAAAGATCCCAAAATAATAAAACTCCAAAATTCTAAACAGACGGGGGTAAAAGAAAAGAAAACCAGCATGTAGGAATACTAATCCGGGCCATACATACGTATACGGTCATACAGTCTTCAGAAATTCTAAACAAAGTCGCTTATACCGTTATACGTTTGCGTCTTTCTACTAACTGGCCCGGAGGACGACCCAGCCGAAACGTACGGCCTCAGAAACCTGGGCTTCCTATCCGGCCCATCCGTACGGCGCTGTCTTCTCGATAGAAGGGGGAAATAAAAAGAAAAGAAAATTTCGCTCTCTTTCGAAGTTTGAGACTTTTTGTTATTTTTGGAAGCTATCAAAATGTACAGAGCTGTATCAAATGTTTTAAAGGAAAAATTCATAATATACCACTTTATTCGTTGGCATTTCATGAAATACTATTCGTTATCTCAATGACATATAGTTTCCTAAAATGCCAACGAATGGAGAGATATATCTTAAATTATCTCTAATTTAATGGGTGGAAATATTAATAGGCACGAAACTTTAAAGGTAATTTAGTGCTATCTTTACCCAGCAAGGGTGATAAAACTCTGCTTTCATTTCAGTGTTCGGTAGCCTGCCTGATGACAGACACTCTGTATACTCTGAAGTCTGAAATCGTGACGCCAAGTTACGCTCAGCTTACAGCAGCAGGATGTCATGTCACGCAAGCGCGCATCCAACCCAACAAACTCGATCGAGGAGGACATAAATCTCACCAAATTCCCTAACAACGAAAGCCCCTTTATACTAGTTAATTATGAACAGCCCAGTCCAAAGCTTCCCCTACCTAATCTCAGCTGAAAACAACCTGTACTAGCAGTGCTGTTGAAAACTAGAGCGCAACATGGCCTATTTGTCATAACGCCTCGCCATTTACCAATCACGCTGTTACAGCAGCGCGCAGCACTGTGGCCATTGGTTTGCGTTATCATCATCGTCGATCATGCCGAGGTTGAACATTCCAGGAGGTTATCAATGTTAATCTTTAATCACGTGTGCTACTGTAGTACAGCAGTGTCGTGTTGTTTTACCTACAGACTGCAGTGTACTGGAGCACCTTTGTGATGTAGCTATTAGGTTGCTGTTGGAATCAGGCGTGTTTGAAGCTTTCTATTGGATGATCCTTACTCCTTAACTGGTACCGCCGACACAAACTAGCCAGGCCTTGCGTAATCGGACTATATTCGAAGATACTGGCCTTTTCCCTCTGAAGGAAATGTGACCTGATGATGTTTTCACCTGTCACTTGGACAGGATCGCACTGCATCAGTCACTGAATGTAAAGGCTAATGTCTGATTACTGGACAACCAAACCATCACCGTTCAGACTTCGCCGATCACCGGTAGTCCGCCTGAATCTTGCACCGCAATGCTCTCTCTCTCTCTCTCTCTACATTCCTTCTGACATGGATGAAATCGATCATCGAGGCTGACGTACGTACGTAGAAGACACCGGTACAGATAAAGCACAAGAACCCGAAGAAACAAGGCGTGTCTGATTGTACACCGAGAGGGAGGGGGGGAGAGAGAGATGATTGTACTAGTCGCCGAGCTAGTACAGAGAGGTGTTGCAATGTCGCAAAGTTGCAGATCGTGAGACGTACGACGCGAGCGACATGTACACTCCGCCCGCGCGCGTCAACGTACGCGCGGCGATGGAGACGGCGACCGGGAATCTTTCCGACAGCTCGTCAGCGTCCGCTGCAAAGCCCTCGCTGATCTTTCACACTCCATCGATCGATCGCTTCGACTCGATCAATAGTCGTTTCATTTTCTTCTGAACTCTGAACGCCCTGACGCATCAGTTGCAACCTTTGTAGCCAATCTGCCAATGGATCGCTAGGGTGTGTCTGATCAAAATGTCCGGGCATTTACGGGACTACTAAATTCTCTTGTTACACTCAAATTTAGAAATCTTAGGTACGGTTGAAATTCAAAATTTTGTCCCGGCTTGTGATTCATGATCGTCGCTGGACAGTGGACAGATTACAAAGACGTGGTCTCCCCCATGAGTCACATTGCATTTTTTGTTTACAGCAGAAAGAAACTTTCAATCATCTTTTAATTCAATGCAGTTTTGCATGACAAGCGTGGTTCCAAATTTTTTTTTACGGATAAGAAAATTGAGGCTTACGTCTAGCAATGATGCCGTCCTCCAAGACCGGTGATCATCGATATCTAACTCACTGAGATCTAATCAGATTAAGGATTACAATTCCCTCATCATTCTCAACTGAGGCATATTTGGTTAGAACATAATTCAAGAATCTTTAATGGTGTATTCAAGTAGATATGGTTACAAAGGAAATCAAAGAGGATTGTGATAGCTGGAGGGCTGCAGGAGTTGGCTGCTTAGAAAAATTGTTTTTATAATGTAATTGGTGGTGTTGGTTATTAATTACTTATTGAATTCAGTTGATGGACAGCAGTTGTTATCCGTTAAATTTACTTTTTGTTGTCCGTCCTCTTATTCTTTGTTGCCTGCCTAATTATTACAGTATTTCTCTTCTATATTAATACAGAGACACGCAAATCTCTTGCGGTTCTTGAAAAAAATTGATGGATGGTTGATGATCCATGAAAATGTTGATAGAGAAGTGCTACTGATGACTATTGCACTCATCGATTTATTTTCCAGACAAAATTATTGTACTGGTCGATGGATAGATGCTAGTTATAAAACCACTGTGGCCGATGTGGCGTTGAGACGTCGATTAAGATAGTTAATGGATCACGGTCATTAGGTTACAAAACTATTATTTCTTTAAAAATAGATAACGGATTTAGTTAACTAAGAGTCTCGTTTATATTGGTACAACTTTACTTATTCAAATCAGATGTACTTCTACTTTACAAGATTCAGAAATCTAGAGGATTGAAAAAATATATATTTTTTATGCAATTGTTAATTAATTTCATATCTTGCCAATCAGGATGTGTGGAGGCTGATATGTCGCTGTTATGTATTTAAAATAATTTAATCTGTGAGACTTTTTAAGTTCCGTTTTTTCCCCTCTTAATGCCGACAATGTTTACGGTTATTGAATTGGCTGGAATAAACGCGGACAATAAAGAAAAGTACGAGATGTAGATCTTGACTGGAAGCAGAAAGTAAACTACAGAGTGCAACTTATCATTGGCTCCAACTTGTTAAACAGGACTCAGCAGTAGAAGATTGAGGCCGGTGGTGAAGAAAATTAAGCAATGCCCATTCCTTCCAAATCTGGATTGTAGACCATGAACATTCATTGCCTCAGGACGTGCAAATTCAAACGTCTCGTTTTCATGGAAACGGTCGATCTAATTTCTCTGAAGTTCTTGAAGATTAGTACCATGCGTTGAAATTACATGATCCATAAGTTAGACCCGGTTTAGAACACGTACGTACTCTCTCCGTTCGACGCATTGGTAATGACTTGCAGGTTAATTAACTACTATGAGGTAAGCCTTGAAATGATTGATTGATCGGATCGGCCGATTGCCCGGAACATCAAAGCCATGTAGATTTTCTGACTGACATAAATCGAAAGTTTGGATAAAAAGAGGAGTTCACACGTGACCTGATATTTGGACGCGGACAACGGTGACGGGTATAGTACTTCACTGCACAAATAGTAATAGATATATACGTGCAGCGTCATGCCAGGCAAGCGCACGGCGCCGCGCGAGGGTGATTTTAATGTTTTGAAAATACGTTTTGAAAATAAGAGATAGAACTGTGTGTAAATGTTTATCCATAAATATTGAAGAGAGGACAAAATAAATGAGGGTAAAAAGACTGAAAATATAATATACAAAGCACATCCTCAAAATAAAAAAATTAAAAAATTAAATTTAATTCTTAATTTTGGCCTTGGATTGAATTTTTAATGCTTTATGAATTCCACAGTTTTTTGCATTAAAGAAAAGTTTTGTATTGTTCAAATGAGGTATCTCAAATTTAAATTTCAAAATCAAATAAACATAAAATATAAATAAATATTAAATAACACTCAAATCATCTCCAAAAAATTTTAGGTAAATTTGAAATAATTTGATGCCTATGGTAAACCAAAAAAATGAAATTCAAATTCATTACTACCATTATTGGAAATTTTTAAAATTACACAAGATTGATCATGATCTAAAATTTTTATGGTAACTTATTAATGCTTTCAATAGACTTTTTAAAAAGTTTAAACAATTTTCAACATCATGTATTAGGTCAATTAAATCAGTGAAATTGCATTAAATACATTAACACATTTGTCACATTTTTTTAAAATGGCACAAATTTGATCATGATCTGAAATTTTATGATAGCTTAGGCATCTCTCAGGACCCTTCTTAAAAATTTTAAAAATAAAATTCATTTGATGTCTCTGGAAAATCCAAAACAGTGAAATATAAATGCATTAGTAGCATTTTTCAGAAATTTTAAAAATTGCACAAATTTGATCATGATTTAAATTTTTTATGGTAGTTTTGGAATGCTCTCAAGACCCAAATTTCCAACATGATTTAATAGCTCAATTAAAGCGATGAAGTTGCTTTCAATGCATTAGTAGCACTGTTAGAAATTCTAAAATTTGCACAAGTTTGATCATGATTTATATTTTTATGGTAGTTTAGGCATGCTATCAGGACCATTCTCAAAAAGTTTCAAGAATTTTTAAAATAGCACAAGTTTGATCATGATCTGAAAAATTTTATGGTAGCTAGGCATGTTCTCAGCCCTTCTTAAAAAGTTTTAAAATAAAATTCATTTCATGCCTCTGGAAAACCCAAAATAGTGAAATATAAATGCATTAGTAGTATTGTCAGGATTTTTAAAAATCACAGAAATTTGATCATGATTTGAAATTTTTATGGTAACATAGGAATGCTCTTAATACCCAAATTTCCAACATGATTTAATAGCTCAATTAAATCAGTGAAGTTGCTTTAAATGCATTAGTAGCACTGTCAAAATTTTTAAAATTTGCACAAGTTTTATCATAATCTAAAATTTTTATGGTAGCTTAGGAATGTTCAGAGGACCCTTCTTAAAAAGATTCAAAAAATTATAACATGATTTAATAGCTATAAAAAATCAGAAAAAAATGTTTTTGTCGGCCTCACGCACGCAAAGCAATAGCTTTACCATTGAGCTATGCAGGCATTGTGTTCTAAAAGACAAGGAAACATCAAGTGTAGTTAGGTTTGGAGGTAGGAAAGCTAATGGAAAAAAGAAATCGTTGAGCTGAGCAACAAAATCGTGTTTGCCAGAAATCAAAGCCGTGACCTCATGCACACGAAGCAATCGCTTTACAATCTGAGCTGCGCGGGTGTTATGTTATCGTGTAACAATAATACAATATTATGAGCCTCACAACCCATGCTAGACGTCATGCGGGGCAGAGCGCGAGGTGACGTGGGCACACGAGGAGGCCGGAAACCCGTGGGATGTAATATAGGGACTATGTAGAGCCTTCCTGCACTGAACGACATCGGATATGGTTTAGGACTGTAACACCCTAGTGCAATCTGTACTCAAGCTATTACAATCATTTATATTTTTTTCTTAATTTTATCGTAATTTCAACGAGCAACTTAAACACCTACCACCACTACCAAGCCATCAATAATAATAATTCTTATAATCAAATAAATAATAATAATAGTAATAAATGTTAGAACCATGCACCAAAGTCTTTGCACTTGGGTATGCACAAATCATATACATCTTAGAGCAATCTTTATCTTTTTTGATGACAATAAACAAAAATAAATAAATAGTAGATAAACTTCCAAACCTCTTAATTAACAAAGATGACCAACTAAATTCACATGTCCATTATTGTAAGTATGTAATTCCATCATCTAAATATAGTTAAGCATTAACTTATTTATGAGTGAACAATAAAACTAAATAATTGTGGGAGATGAAGTGACAAGTGACATAATGGTGTTACTCCCATCTAATGCATGTTGCCTTCAATGATCATCTAAAAACATTAAAATAAGCAAGACTAAGTCCACAACTCAGGAAGTACATAATAAAACAATAACATCTTCATTTATAGCATTTAGCTCATTAATCATCAACTATCATTTGTAATACCATGCAATATTTTCTACTGCTCATATGCTAATCATATAGCTACTGATACCACTGAATGCACATACGTCGATGTCGCACCCTCTCATGTATTCTATATCATGGAAGTGTCTACCAAGTAAGTCTTTCATGCCTACGCCAAAGGCACCCAGAGGTCATCTCTTTCCATCATGAATGTACATATACAAATAATATGAATTATTAATATATTTCATCATCTCCATTTTCTTATCATAACAACATATCATTTTTTTCATAATAGACAAAAGAAATCATGTAAAGCATCACGATAGCAAGTTTCCAACAAAAACAATAAGATTTAACCATTCATATCATCATTCTACCATATATTTGACTTTTTACCCACAAGGAATGGAATGGTGTTCATTGAAGCAAACCCATAATCACACCTCTTATAGTAGGTAAACCCATATCAAAATCATGCTGACAATGATTAAAAGCCTTTTTTCCTTCTAGATCCTCAATGGTTAGAAGCCATACTCTATTAATGGGATTATAAAACATAAAGTTCATAACATAGAATGAAGCTCATACTTAATCGGATGGTTACGCCTCCAACCTAGCCTAGTTAAGATGATCTATAGCTTTGCATTGGTCATCCCGATCAGTGAAATAGTCACCGTGACTAGTGGAACTGGTAGGTACAAGTGGTTATTCCCGCACATGTCTCCATGCGGATAGCTATTTGACAAATATGCATAATTATTTGGCAAGAAGACACCATTTGACAGAAGACACCTCTCGATTACACGATGCCTCTTTAGAGAATAACTGTGCTTCTTTATCTAATATAAATAGGGGGCCCATTCATACTATCAAGGAGATGAGCAATCTGATCTGCATTTGGATCTAGAGAATCTTAGATAGAAACTTTGTAATATGTGATCTGTTAAGCTGCTTGGGTAATAAAGAAACACATATTTGTTTTCATCATCTTGTTTACTAGGAGTCCACAGTTATCTTTTCATAAGCTTGGTTAAGAGACGTTAGGTCTTAAACATCGACACATGTCATAAACATAACATACATCAAACATAACATCAATGCTCATACGTACAACCTTGGATTTAACTTTTCTCTCGCCAGACAGTTTACTCTTTGCTGTCTCGGTAGTCATAAGATCATAATTTCTAACTCAGGAGGCCAAACATATCAAACCATATGTTTTTGAAAACTATAGAAGATTATCTACAATTTTTTAATCATCCATATTTTTCAATTAATTCATTTAACCCCTTGTTTCCAACTCCAAAGACTGATATGTTGTTTTACTAGACAAAAACTTCACAATTTCGTAACTATTTTTATATAACTCCAAACATAGCATTCAATAGATCTATGGATTCTAGAGCAAATTAGCTAACATTATCTAGTTATGGACATAATTTAATTCATCTATTATCTAGCCCTAAACTGCATATTACCATAGCTACTCTCAGTAGCGACCTTTTTTTGGACATCAAGCTTCTACAAGCTATAACTTTTAAACCGCTTAACCAAATGTTACATTCTTATACTCTAATAAAACTTTAGATAGTAATATATATTTGTTATAGCTTGCACAATCCATGAAACAGACCGTAGATACCCCAAAACTCTACCCGAAAACAGAAATCACTATTGGACGAATACCGATCACTCCCAAATTCTATCCCAGTTTTCTCCAAACTACCACATCTATCATCAAAATGACTATGATATCGCTTCAGTACAGTACTAACATATCCAATACTAATATATGATTTATACCTATGTCCCAAATATTTGTCACAACCGTTGGTATCAGTGATCCTCCTCGATACCCTCATGTTCACGCTCCTTTACGCTTCCCAAAATTCCCACAACACATCCTTAAGATTCTCATCACCTCCTGCACATGGTGATGTAAATGGATTTCAAATCAGACGCACAAATTAACGGAGAACACAAAAAGATAAAGGAGACATCCCTAGGCCCGTCTAGACGTGCAGATGGCGTGGTCACTAACCATGAGGACGATGGCGGCCATATGGCAACGGCGGTACGGTGCTGCAGCGGAGGCACGCGGGGTGTGCAGGTGGCACAGGGGCACACAGGTAGGGCGAAGGAGTGGCTAGGTTAGGTTGACCCTTCCCCCTTGCCCTATATAGCCAGCCCACTGTTTCTTTTTTTTCTAATTTGGGTTGTTATGGAGATATCTTTTTTGGGAATTGCTAAATAACACTCGAGTGTTTTTTTGTTTATGAGCATTCAAAATTTTTTATCTATTAGATATTACTTTTATCTAAAAAATTGATTACTCCTTGATAAAATAGTACTCAAATAGGATAATATATCAATTGAAATACTCAAAATTTGAGTGTTATTTAATAAGAAAACACTCAAGTACTCCCTAAACACCTCCATCTTTTTTTTAGAACAAAAAATTATGAGGGTGTCTAGGGAGCACCTGAGTGTTTTTTTGCTAAAAAGCACTCAAATTTTGAGCCTTTAGATCTCGATCCAATTGATAGAATCAATTTGCCTCTTATCCTCACAGTTAAGTACTCCATACACAAAACAAAAAAAGAGTACTCACAAACAAAAAAAACACTCGAGTCACACTTAGTAATTCCTTTACATCAATTATATACTAGTTTTACACAAATTAAATTATGTAGAAATGATGTGATAATTTGTAAAAAACATTATTTTTCTCTACATGGTATTTTATATCAATTATACACTAGTTTTACACAAATTAAATTATGTAAAAAATAACGTGATAATTTGTAAAAAATAAAGGAACGAAACAAACTATAAAGAACACACCAAACAAAAACGTGGATCACAAAGTCAAATATTGATAAAGTCAAAATGATAAAACACGATGTGGATCACAAAACAATATCTAATAGACAAAAAAATTAAGTTCCCACAAACAAAAAACCACTAATATCTAATATACAAAAAAATTAAGTGCCCTCAAACAAAAACACTCAAGTGCAATTTAGCAATTCCCTATTCGTGCCATCTCTATTTTTCTGGGGTCAGAAAACCTCATGTCAGACAGAGCGATACTGACGTTGGGCTGGCCGTGTGCCAGTGTCTTTTTTGGCATTTGGACGCATCAATGGTCTGTATGGTACAACGCTGATGGACCGGTCTCCAGTGAATCCAAGGCGTAGACATGATCGATCAATGTACGTACGTCTCGGAGAGAATGGGCGACGGCGCTGCGAGAGGCCTTGCCGAAGCAGTGAGCATCGAGTCCACGGCGGAAGGTAAGGGTCGAGATCGCCTCGATTCCATTTAATCGCGCAGCACGTACAAAACACACTCACATCCAAACTACAGGTCTCGACTGCCAGGAAGCAGTAGGCAGCGGAATGTGGCACACGTGTATGGGAGGCGCGGTGCACCATACGTTTCCCGTCCTCCTCCCCGGCGGCCGTCGCCCGGCGGTCAAATGAATGAGATGGAGACCGGCCGCGGATCGGCAGCAACTGCCGCGCGCCGCGCGACCGTCCGCGGTTCACACCAATTGCACAAGAAGACCTACCGTCTTTTGGGGTCTCTTTCTGCGTGCTTCATCAATAAGGCTCATCACTTCCTCCAGCCTCCAACCAAATCCTTGTGTTTTTTCGCCATTTTCTCTGCAAGCCAATCCAACTGCCCCCTTCGGTCAAAAATAGGCACGATTTAACTTTCGAAAATTTGACTGTTAATATATTTTTAAATATCTAAATTGGATAGATGAAAACCATGTGTGCATATTTGCTTTGAAAAGTACTTTCATAATATTATAATTTTATTGGATTATATATATTATAATATAAATTAGTGGTCAAAGATAAGTCTTGAAGGTCATATCGATATCTAAAACGATAACTATTTTGATCGGAGGAGTACTATCCAAGACCTCTATTGAAAGATACATATATAGTATTATTGTTGTAGGAAAAGGTTTGCAAGAAGGCGTTTTTTGAAGGCTCTTTTGGTCTCATGCGCATGAGTTCATATACACCGTATACGCACGCATGGTGGTGACGGTTAAAGACCCCGCGTTTGTTTATCGGTTTGTAGTAGCAACATATGACCAATGGCCGTCCGTCATCACCTACCTGCATTGAGACGCTGATGAATTCTGTAGATTCTCGTTTCCTTTTCACCTTGCGTATTAGTATTTTCTTCGAAGGGAGCAGCATACTACTGTACGTCTCTTTCCAGTTATTAGTCATATGATTAGAGAGCAGGAAAGCACACGTGTTTCATGTATTTAGTCTTTACGTGCCTTTCTCTGGTCTACTGCATACCGAACATGTCAGTACTGAAGAACTCCATGCACTTTTTTTCAAAGAGATCAGGACCAGTAGTTCAGTCTGTTTGAGGCCATAAATTGAAGCAGTGCGTAGAGTAAAACAAGCCATGTTTTGTGAAAGCAAAACGTGGGTGCTTCGTGCATCTAGTCTTCTCTTTAGGAATCTTTTTTTTTTTGTTTTTGTTTTGGTGCACTGTGTGTAGTTATTGAGCTAGCATCTTCAGTTGGAGTGCCCATATGCACACATGCATGCATCACTAGAGGTAGATAGTAAATTAGTAATATTCTTCTCTGTTTCATAAGATTCGTCCGTCTCAAATGCTATATTTGCTGCGTGGCAACTAGCTAGCGAGTATACGGCGAGCACTATATGCAGAAAAATTCTACTACATTTTAACAAACCATATATACATCTTACATCAATTCGACTTACAGATCTAGTTTCACTCCATTACGTTGGAGAACCATATAGCTCCAAAAGGCGAATAAAAACGTAGTGATCCCGAGATAGATAACCAGCCATGCCTTTATGTGCACCACCGATATGCTTGCAAGTGATGTCTCTCTCATCTTTCTCCCGCGATTGCTGTCCATCCGGTCTAACGCGTCACCGACGAGGTTAGCTAAAATGTCATTCAGATCTAGGTGGATGATCACAGGGCAGGTCAAGAAACTTTAATTAAATGCCGGGGTTTCATTCTTTTCTATTTCTTCCTCCCGGATCGATCGCTCGAGCTGCACACGGTGACACGATACAATTCCAAAACGCGAGGCACGAGGCATTTCCACGATCAGAGGAAGCATGTCAAGGGTTAGGTGCAGGGAAGGTAAAACGGCCAGAAATGTTTGGTTACCCTAAGTCGGACGACCTAAGCCACTGGGGTCCGTGGGGCACAGGAATCTGCAGTCGCCGGCTGATGAATTGTCGGACTCGATACAGGAAACAAGCTTTCAACCAAAATGTGATTCTTGTTGTTCTTGAATCTTGAAACAGTACTATTTTACAAACAAGCATGCGCACCGTGCACTGCTTGTTTTTAATTTAGATGAAGGGAACACATGGATCATTTCCTAATGCGAACGTGAGGCTTGTGACTTTGCGAGTATATATTACGTACACCGGCAAAATGAATAAGATAATGTGCCTGCCTTCCCCTTTCAACCAGATAAGAAAGATGACGGAGGCACCGGTTGTGTGTGTCTTTGTGCGTGCTGCCCAGTTGGCTGGTCAAAGCTTTCTCTTGCTAAATCTGGTACCCGATTAACCTTAATCGCCAATTTGCTTTCACTAAAACGTTTGCGCATAGAGGTAAGAACTCTGAGCTCTGAAGTGATCGTCTCTTCTTGGATCCAACAAGCATTGATTGGATTCGGCGCTTGGCTATGTCTTTACTCAAATTTTGTTGGATACAGGAGTGGAGTTGAATTGCAATCTTGCCTTGGGTTACATCGTTGAGACTCAGACAAGAGGTGCAGAGATATCAAGTACGCGTGTTCTTCGTGGATTAGTTTGAACTTAGAACAGCTACATATTGCGTGCTTGCACAGATCAGCTCAATCAATTAAATTAAATACTAATTGATTAGCTTGTTGTTTTTGATCGATGACGAGAGGCGTTTTAGCGAAGAAAGACAATGAGTAGGTTGTCTATTTTTTCCTCTTCTTTTTTCTACTGCATTTATACAATGCATGAGTAGGTAGTAATTACGTCTTGGAAGGAAGGCAAATTGATACGAGGAAAATATCTCGAAGAAAATATATGCATAAACATGAGTAGATGTGCTGTTGTTAGGGCACAGCCATTTTATTTTTCAGAATTTGTGTAACAGCATTGATATTTTGATATCAATATCCGTTGTCTGTTTTTTCCTCTTCTTTTTTCTACTGCATTTGAACAATGCATGAGTAGGTGGTAGTTACGTCTTGGAAGGAAGGCAAGTTGATACGAGGAAAATAGCTCGAAAGCAAATATATACATAAACATGAGTAGATGTGCTATTGTTAGGGCACGGCCATTTTAGTTTTCAGAATTTGTGTAACAGCATTGATATCGATATCTTAGGGGGAAAACAAATGTACATCATATATAATTGGTTTTTTTTTCGTTATTACAGCCGATTTTAGTGACGATATAGAGTTATTAAACAGTGATGAGGAGGCGCTATCACAGTCGGTTTTCGCCCGATAGTGTTAAATGCTCATCACAATCAGTTCTTGCTCAGGACCGATTGTGATGAGGGCTTGGGGCTAGATTCTTTGTACATCCTCCTGAAAACAGTATAGATTACACACGGTATGCATACCACATTCACAATATATAGCACAGATTACACATAGTATGCATATCACATTCACAATATATATAGAACACAAACATTTTACAATATACATCACATTCATTCACAATATAGAACACAAACATATATACTTAATAGTCAGTACATATATCACATTCACATGATATAATATTGCTTACATATGGATTAGTAGGATTCTGTCGGGTTTCTAAACCTACCGCCCTCGCTATAACTTTTGTCTAGTACCACTGGCATATATGGTCTTGTAATTTATTGATATCTTTGTTTTGTAAGCTCTTGAGAGGATATCGATCTTCTGCAAAATAAAAATGAGTGCACTAATTTATGTTTTAAAATTTGTACGTAAAAGGCTACACATACTATGCATGCATGTACATATACCTTAGGGAAAAGGTATGAGTCGCCGACCACAACCAACATGTGATGCATGATGTAGAAGCCGCACAGGTCATCGCTCCTCTATTAATGACACTGTGAACAAAGAAAATCAAATTAAGAGATGAAGAATAGATGTAAAAAAATTAATCCTGTGCTAGGCACTTGTACCTTGAAGCGCCTCCACTCCAGTTGATCGTCTCGTTTGTCATCGTGTCGCCCTCCTTTAGCGACATAAGACCAGAAACCCCTACATACATTGGAGTGATGCCATTGAGGCAAAAAAAAATGTAGTTAAATACAGAAAGTGTTAGGTTAGGAGAATGTACTTACTTTTGCAAAACAGGCTTGATCGCATAGGCTATCAATCTCTTCTCGAGTAGGTTAAAAATGTAGATTTTGTTTTCACTCAGAGCAAGCACGGGTAGAACCCAATGGTTGCTTATTAAATGGTATGCAGGAGAAGAAAATAAGTTCATATACGTTTTAAGTGCGTGCAAATAATTAAAAGGTAAAGTAGTACTTACTCTTCGTGGTACGGGAATAGAATGAAGTCCTTTTTCAACTCAGCCTACAATGCCTCACTTAATGTAATAGGCAAGGAACTCTGATTGAAGCCTAGCCATAGTCGCAGACACAATCTTGAGGTCAACGAACCCAACTCGGTGTTGACTCATCACGGCTCGCTGCCTCATTATCCTGCAACTAGTGTTGAATGTTAAAAAACGTAATACAAAATCCTAAAAAAGTCATAGGTTCATATTGTGTGGTACGATACTCACAGCGTCCAGGATCATATAATAGAAAATATCGATCGCTTTCAGGCTGTACAAACGAAACAGATCATCAAAACTGTCTGGGAATATCCCATGCTCCTCGCGGTGAAAATATCCTCCTCGATACCTCACATTGAAATCGACGTGACGCTCTCCCTCATTTGCCTTGTTAATGTACCATCTATGGATCAAGCGAGTGTACAAGCCTAGAGCATTCAATTTGTTGCTAGGCATAAGGAGCTTTCCATGTACGTACCCCTTGTAATCTCGAGGGGACTCTGTGGCCTCTGTCAACTTTACTTTCTGGGCAGAAGGAGTCTCCAAGGTCAGAACAAGGAGCTTTCTATGTATTTTAGGGGATATTGTGGTCTCTGTCAACTTTACCTTCTTGATAGAAGGAGACTCCGAGGTCTCCTATGTTTCTTTGGCTATTGTGCTAGTTCTTTTGTGCATCAGCTCTATACTCTGCGTAGGAGTCGACTTCGATAGATGAGTCGTCATGTTGGGGGTAGCAGGAGCAAGTGTAGGTGCAGGTATGATAGGAATCTAGAAAGTACGTGCATATGTAACATGTTGCAGAACTGGAATGATCGAGAAGACGCAAGGGATTTGTACCTTGAGTAGTATGACACCCGTCGTGGGCCACTTGATGAATGACATTTGTGCTTGCCCGAGAGTGGTGATATCTTTGTTCGAGATAAACTCCAGCACATGAGATAGGAAGTCTTCGTGGAGATATATAGTCCACCTGCATCCTCATGTAGCCCTTCCCTAAAGGGTTACCAAGCACCGTGTCAGTCTCCTTGCATGAAAATGCAACCCCGCGTCCAACCTCAACGGAAAATCCGTCTTCCATCACGACAAGCTGGCACTTGGCAAGTGCGCAACTTGATTGAAAATATTGTTTAGCTTAATCTTGTACCTTTAAATCGGAAACAATTATTATCTTCAGTTGGGGAGTGACCTAATCACTTTTAGAAGCACAACTGCTAGGGCGAGGCACGGTCCTTTCTACAAGAGGCGAGGTCATATGACTCTAACTCTAGGATATCATCGCCATTATCTCGGCCCTTAAGCGCTCCTCACATGCCATCATCTCTTCCTGCATCTCCTCCAACTCCTCCCTCAGTGTGTTCTTGAGACGCTACACACGTGACTCCCATAATCTTGATCTAGCACTAGCGACGTCCTCTTAGAAAAAGGACCTCTTCGTATGCCCTGCACCTATGACAAGAAAATGACCCTTATGGTCAAGCTTTCCGATCACCGAAGACATGATATCCTTCGACCCTTGACTCTGAAAGGTCTCCTGGTTTACCTTCTCTTTCAAAGAGCGAGTATAAATTTGCTCTGACCGGTTGTGCGTGTCTTTGTGCGTGCAGGCAGTTGGTTGGTCAAAGCATTCTCTTGCTAAATTTGGTACCCGATTAAACCTTACACGCCAATTTGCTTTCTCTGAAGTGATCGTCTCTTCTTGGATCCAACAAGCATTGATTGGTTTGGGCGCTTGGCAATGTCTTTACTCAAATTTTGTTGGATACAGGAGTGGAGTTGAATTGCAATCTTGCCTTGGGTAACATCGTTGAGACAAGAGGTGCAAAGATATCAAGTACGCGTGTTCTTTGTGGATTAGTTTGAACTTAGAACAGCTACATATTGCGTGCTTGCACAGATCATCTCAATCAATTAAATTAAATATTAATTGATTAGCTTGTTGTTTTTGATCAATGACGAGAGGCAATGACGAGAAGCGTCATAGTGAAGAAAGAGAACGAGTAGGTTGTCTATTTTTTTCTCTTCTTTTTTCTACTGCATTTGAACAATGCATGAGTAGGTAGTAGTTACGTTTTGGAAGGAAGGCAAGTTGATACGAGGAAAGTATCTCGAAAGCAAATATATGCATAAACATGAGTAGATGTGCTATTGTTAGGGCACAGACATTTTATTTTTCAGAATTTGTGTAACAGCATTGATATCAATATCTTAGGGAAAAAAATAAATGTGAGTGGTACGTACGTACCAAACGGCAGCAATTTTGCAATTTATGTATGCCTTGAGAACACATACAACTGATAATAAATTTGCTGACAGAACATTTCAACGGCTAATTAGCCCATTTTCTTCCATCTTTTTAACGCGTCCACTGTCGATGGAATTTCTAGAAAGGACAGCCTAATGAGAACAGCAAAGCGGTAGGAATTCTGCAAAAAATAAATGCTTCGATGAAATCCACTGCTGCAGATATTGAAAAGTTCAGCGATCAGTACATTTACATCATATTCATATCCGTACTTGCATCTTTTGTTTTTTGAAACGAGTACTTGGAATTTTTCTTTCTTGCTTGCTTGCTTGCTTTCTTTCTTTCAATAAAAGGGGTAATATAATTAAAACTCAACAATTCTTAGCACCGTTTACTGTTTGTTATCAGGTTGCAATCCCCTTTTCCTCTGGTTATGAATGCGAATGAATTAGACCACAAGTCTAATTTATCATTGGTACGAACTCTAAATCAGATCTTCAGAACAGTGCGTGCTATTCCAAGTTTTTTTCCCAATAGATTTAGTTCGAAGCAAAGCGCTTTATTTGCTATCTGTTCCCTACCATTTATGTTGATTTGACGAAACAGGAAAAAAGAAGAGGAGATCTTACAAGCCATCCCTGTCCCATTTAACCCCCTTTATTTTTTCCGGCTCCTCCATAACCCACGGCCGGTCTGACGCAAAGGTGTCGCCATAATTCAGATCGCCAAGCAATTACAGATGTCTAATCGGGGGAAAACCACGCGATATTCCAGCCCAGGCGAGGAACGTTGGACATCCCACTAAGACTCCAGTCCCAGCTATCTAGGTAAGAAAGAAAGTCACCCCGAATGAGATCGCGACGAGGCCCCACGCGATCGCGGCCGACCGGTGCAACATCGGCACGCCCGTCGCGGCCAGCCGGACCCACCCGCGCGGCGGAAATCAATGGCACGGAAATAAACTTTCTTTGGGAACCAGAGCTGGGACTGTGCGGGATTGAGCCATGAGCCATGAGAAGGCAGCGGATCTAGAGGGTTGCCGGATATGGACCGTCACCTTCAAAAGTTTGAGAAACATTGCGGCATCATCTTTTCAATAGATTAAATTTGTTGATTGAATTGATTTTAGTTTTAAGGATACCTTAGAATTATTTGTATTGCACTTTTAGTAAAGTTCAAATATATATATTAGTCTTACGATATCACAAAATCATTTTACAAGACTATATAGTTATGCAAAGTGTGGACACTTATTAGTTCGACCACTGCCAGAAGGACACGGGTGTAGACTCCGTCGTGACAAGGGGGCGGTTTAGTAAGCGGAGCCTGCGCGGTGGGCCGAGCCGCGACACCGCCGACCGCCATGGCTTGCTTGTTTGTTTGTCACCTGTCGCGCGGTCGGCGTCACGCACGCCAGCCAGAGAGCCGGATCCGAGGCCCCACCAGCCAGCGTGCGTTTCACCGCGCGCGCGCGTGTATATATGCGCCCCGTCCTGCCAGTGTCCCGGTTGCAACTTGCACACGTCTGATACAAAGCCAGGCACTGTCGCAAACTCGCATTCTCGCAACAACACAGAGATATAGACGGACGGACGGACGGACGGACCACACGAACGATCGAGTTGAGCTGTTGAGGCAGAGGGGAGAGGCTGCGTTGCGATCGATGGGGAAAGGCCGGGCACCGTGCTGCGCCAAGGTGGGGCTGAACAGGGGCTCGTGGACGCCGGAGGAGGACATGCGCCTCGTCGTCTACATTAAGAAGCACGGCCACGCCAACTGGCGCGCCCTGCCCAAGCAAGCAGGTATGTATCGCCGGCGTTCGAACGCGAGCTGTGCTTTGTGTGATCCTTGCTACGTGCGTGGGATATATATCCAGCTGATTTTGGATTGGTGAATGTAACTTTGATAGGTTTGCTCCGGTGCGGGAAGAGCTGCCGGCTGCGGTGGATCAACTACCTCCGGCCGGACCTCAAGCGCGGAAACTTCACCGCTGAGGAGGAGGAGACCGTCATAAAGCTGCACGGCTTGCTCGGCAACAAGTACGGTGCAGTACTCACTGAGGTCACTTGCCATTCTTGAATCCAGCAAGTCGGTTTCGATGGACTGACTAATCGAGTTCGATCAAATTGTGTGTAGGTGGTCCAAGATTGCGTCGTGTCTGCCGGGGAGGACGGACAACGAGATTAAGAACGTCTGGAACACGCACCTGAAGAAGCGGGTGGTGCCGAGCGCCGGGGAGCAGAGGAAGGACGGGCCCAAGGGCAAGAAGAAAACCACCAGCGTCGACGTGACGGTCCCGTCGCTGTCCTCGTCCACGACGACCACCAACTGCTCCAGCGGCGACTCCGGCGAGCAGAGCAACACGAGCAAGGAGGAGCTGGACAAGATCGAGATCCCCATGCTCGACTCCGGATTCGACTTCGACATGCTCGCGGACTCCGTCCCACCGGAGACGTACTGCCCGGCTGTTTCGTCGCCGACGTCCCCCTGCTCGTCCACTTCCCCGCCATGCGTCCGCAGCGTGGACGACCTGCTCGACTTACCGGAGATCGACATCGAACCGGAACTGTGGAGCATCATCGACGGCGACACCGGCGCCGGTGCGTGCACCGAAGCACCGGCGCCGTGGCAGACCAATGCTACAGAGGCGACCAGCCAGGAAGAGGGAAAGGAGTGGTGGGTGCAGGACTTGGAGTGGGAGCTCGGCCTGTGGGGGCCCATGGAGGACTACCAGTACCCCCCGGGCCCACAAGCCCAGGCCGGTCGTGTGGACCCACTCCCCGCCATCGTGGAGGACCCAGTGTCGTGCTACTTCCAAGCCGGCCCCACGTGCCAGCAGGGGCCCGAGTCCTCTGCCCTTCTCACGAGCAACCAGATGGATTTGTGAGATCGTTACCACCCGTTCGATCTCTAGGATAGAATACCCAACACGATCGAACGGCTACTAGTGCTATACCGGTATAATACATGTACAATTGCACAAGTGTACGACTGTAAGAGGAGTACGAATCCAATACGGAGACGTCGACGGAACGACGGGCACGCGTGCATGGGCGCAGTGAAAAGGAGGGATGTTAGGCTAGGATGCACATACAAGTATACAACGCACCCAAATTAAAGGGGTTAAAAATATTTTTTGGGGCAGGCTGTGTAGTGCAAAGTGGTGCAATGCAACCATGCACAAAACGAGTCAAGATTTCCGGTACTGGTTAACCCCGAAATGCAGCTTAACTTGAATTTCAAATTGGATATAGGTACAATCAAACTTTCGAAACTTCAATTGTCAATGTCTTTTTAAATATTTAAATCAGATATATAAGAAATATATGTATAGATTTATCTCGAAAAGTACTTTTATAATATTATAATAGAAATTATTAATCAAAGCTATATTTTATAGACCGTGTCGATGTCCAAAATAGTAATTATTTATGTATAAAACAACGACTAATAAGTATTGATGTATAATATGCATGCCGTCATTGTGATGCAATTGCTTTATCATCGAATTTTCGCTACCGCCGTTTTCTTCTAGGCCAACTGCCTTGCATGCAACAACCCCCGTTTGGTTTGTCAAAAAGACCAAAAAAAAAAAAAAACCCCCACTTTGTGCTTTTGACATTGTGATGTAACCTTTTCCTTCTCCTTTCTCATTCGCTAGCTGCTCGTGTGTTTCAACTCTCCTCCGCCTTCAGCTCTAGCTGTGTAGTTTATATTTTGTGTCGTGCCTTTGGATGAGCAAATTGCATGATTGGGACATCATCATAAAGCATGATAAGGAAGTAGGTTACCTAACAAAAAGATTCAGGAGGAGGTATATGGCTGTGTGGCATCTTGAAGTGCGTAGAAACTATTGATCAAGCCGTTCACATCATACGTGATATCGGTCATCCGATCCAGATCAGACGGTCAAAGGGCGTTAGCGTAACGTGGTGGTGGGTATGAAAGGAATGGCTCGTGCCCTCGTCTTTTTTTCCCTAGCCTCTAACTTACATTTTAAAAAAAAAAAGATCTACTTTTAAATAAAATTACAAAAATATTTCCCTTCTCAATCACGGTGGTAGCACGTTATGTTTTCCTACCAAGCAACCTTCCCTCAGCATGTTCATCAATTAAGCACATTGATAAGTCTCTTAATTAACCATTTAATGATTTTATCACTTAATTAAGTGACTAATTAAGTCATTATCAAGCTAGACTTGCTTAGCATCTACCTAACCTACTGAGCTAAGCTTCCTTGGCAAGTCTTTGTTGCCATGCTCATGCTGTGTGGCAAGTGACCTGCTGAGCTCAGAAACGATGGATTGTGCTGTCGCTATATAAGAGCATGACATATGACATGTATCATCTGCCGCGGTCGAGACGATGGCTATTTTTTGTAAATTTACTTGGAAGAAAGTCAGATTAGAAAAAAAAAACAGTTTATCAAAGGCAAAAAAGCGATAAAATCCCTATTCCGATTTCATGGAAGCACAAGAACATGCTATGCGCCTCAGGCTTATTGCGCATTATCGAACAGAATAAACAGATGCGAACAAATCAAACATTACGTATGAACAAGGAAAGAAGTACAGACAGAGAAGGTGACAAACTTGGTTGAAAACGATATGGCTAAAAGCTGAAAATGCTGCACTAGCACTACGCAGGAGTGGCACCTAGAAGTAACTTCCGTGAATTGGGCCATGAAAGCCGGAGGCACGTCCACAAGACAAGTTGGGCCTCATGGGAGACTCCTGGCCCATCATCCATTGGCGAGTGGCAACATGACATTAGTACCATATTGCTCGTAGAGGGAAAGAGGAGAGGCTGGAAGGGCATAAAAGATGAGGTAGGGTACCTTGGAAAGGTACTTACCTGAACGGGGTCTATGGGTGATCAAAAATGCTCATGGCCTAAGCCAGTGGTCTCCATTGCACTTAGGAGAAGTATTGGCTTACCGTCTCTCCAAGTGAGAGAATGGACGTTGTAATTTGTGGTAGACGGGGTACGCGTTCGCGCGGCTCCTACCAATTTAAGTTGAACCTTTTTGTTTGTATATACCCATAGATTAAAGATCGCAAGGTTCCGGCAAGGATAGGTTATTCCGGCAAGGATAGGTTACCCACGTGTCACCGTATGGCACTTTGCAAAAAAACCCCTGAGTTTTTCGAAATTACGGATAGGTCCTTGTAAATTACAAATAGGTCCTTCGCGATTTTTTGTGAGGGGAAGATTTTTTTTAATAAATCGCGTTTGGGTCTCTCGTGCGCCGTTTTACGGAAAAAACTTCCCGTTAAATTCAAATCGCGAACAAGCCCTTTTCTAATTTTTCAGGATAGCGAATAGGTCCAAAAACGTAACATTTAGGCCCTTGCTCTTTACGTTTAGGTCCTTTCTCCGTTTTTCTCAGGAAAAAATGTTTTCGTCACCAGAAAAATATATTCAGCTCTATCTCTAGACTTTTTCCCTCCGTTCTTTCCGGAAAAAATGTTTTCGTGGTCCGTTTTTCCAAAAAAAAATCGTGGCCCGTTTTTTCTCTGAGAAAAACACAAATTTGTTTTTCGTTCGCGCCGCGTTTAGTCCTTTCTCCATTTTTGCGAAAAAGATATTTTCGTGCTCCGTTTTTCCCGGAAAAAATGTTTTCGTAGTCCGTTTTTCCTCGCTTTCCCAAAAAAAAAATCCCGTGGTCCGTTTTTTCTCTGAGAAAAACACATGTGTTCGTTCACGTACGCGATAAAATTTGTTTTCGTGATCCATTTTTCTCCGAAAAAAATATAAATTTGTTTTCCGTTCACGGGCGCGGCGTGCCGCCGCGCTTCCTTATCTAGTTGTATTTAGAGAGGGATGTTTTGTTCTATGTTTGAATATCGATTCCAAGTTCAAATCCTTCATATTCATGGAGATGTTTGTTCAAGCTTGAAATCCTTGTTCGGATTTGAAGGTAATTTTTGTTGCTCGTTTGAATTTGAAGTACAAGGATTGCTCAATCCGCATTGCGTATTTGAAAATTCCAAGTCGATTTTGTCCTGGGTTTCTATGCTAATGCGGTGCTAGAATGAGGCCCAAGAATATTTGGATGGGATCTAACCCTTTTGGTCCAGCTTATGCACAACGTAATTGCATTATGGGCTTAGGCCCACTCATGATGGATCAACTGTTTTTCCACACAAACTGTATTGGACAAATTTTTGCTAGTATTGAACCAATAGTGTGCGTATCTGTGCTGGCTCCTCGCTAGCCTGGATCTTGTAACCTCTGTTTCCCCTTGTCTTTCTTTGTCTTTATTAATTAATTCCTCAGCAGTGGCTTCCACTGTTGATTTCCAGTTCAAAAAAAAAAAAATAGTGTGCGTATCTACTTCTGTATTTTTTTAGCTCTTTTATAGTACACTAAATACAATACGAACCATTTATTCGTTTCAATCCAATGGATCGAATTAGTTAGAATTTATTTATACTTCCTCTAGTAATAGAATAGTAAATATATAAATATATCCTTAACAAAACAATAGTTAGGTATGACTTTTTCTATCCACTATATACTACTAGTACGATGCACTATAACTTTTCTCCTTTTATAGACCTATCTAACTTATCTTTTTTTTTGCAAAAACGACTCTATCTGCGGCGAAACAGCACTGGCGAACAGAAGAAATAACAATGAACAGCACCGGTGAACAACAGTATACGGAACCGCCTCGTCGGGCGCACTTCCACGATCGTCCGTGCATAGCCACGCTCGCCTGGCGTGCCGCGGAGCCGCTAGCTTCTGTGCTCCCAGCTATTGCGGAGCGGAGCCGAGGCGGAGTTGAGATTGTTGGAGGAGGCCGCGATTGCGGCTGCTGCTGCTGGACTCAATCTTCGCGGCGAGGAGGAAGCGGGGTAAGACGAGATACGAGTCAACCAGCACAGCAGCGACAGGGGGACGACGATGTCTAGTATTCTAATCTACCGATCAAATTGGAAATTTTCACTAATCATGTGATCTTAATCTGTGCTGTGATGAATTCTTGCAATGGAGTGGCTTTATTTGTAGGATCGTGATGCTGACTAGGAGTGTTTGGATTTTCAGGGTTTTATTTTGGACGAGGCTTTACTTTCGCCGAAGACCGCAAAGTTGCATTTTTATTTTTTCTCTCGAAAAGACAACTGCGATTTTTTCTTAATAAATCTATTGTTGTTCCTTACTTTCTGGATAAAGTTGGAGGATTGTAATATTTCAATTTGCAAGAAATGATTTGTAGAGAACTACCTGATAAGTTGCATTTAGGAAGGGAAAGGAAGCCTTTTTTACGTGTGATTTCAATTTAGGCAGTTGCTAGGAGAAACAGGGACCATGTTTATTTTGAACTAAAGAGTTGCGTTTCTCCATTCAAACATTGTTGCTTTACAATTGCACTTTGGAGCGTTTGTTTGCTCACTTGATCTCATCATTCACTGCAGCTGATGGCATTTGAAGCAATAAATATTTGGGGATGATCTGGTTGTATTCGAGAACAAAGGAGTATTTCCAGGTTTCTTGTGTTGGTCATGAGTGCTGTGTCAAATGTTATCGGATGGTGGGAATTTGGCTTTGATGGATTGTCTATTAACTCTATTTTGTTCCAGATTTGCTTACGTTACAATTTGAATGATGGCATTGAAGCGGTATCAAGCTTTTCTGGAGAATCTCCACACGTGCATGATATGCCTTAACCAGAGCAAGGGTAGGCTCTTTCCTTTTGGCCTTCTTTTTTATTAGGCAATCATACCAAAAGATAATTTCTTTTTTTTTTTAGTATAGTCTTGGGCCTTCTATCCTGTTTGGCAGAGCTCCAGATCTTAGCTCTACCTTGGAGCATCTCTAGCAGAGCTCCTAAACCAGCCCCTAAACCTTAAAATAGGAGTTTAGTAAAAATACAGATCCATAGGCCTCTAATCCAGCCCTAAAATTAGGAGGCCCTAAATTTGCCTCCTCAACCCCAATTCTTAAAGCCCTAAACCATTTCCTAAATCTTAAAATAGAGAGTTCTTAAAGATACACAGAGATTAAAGACAGAAATACATGAGAGGCTTGAGATGATCTTATTGAGCATTTGTGGGCAATTCACAGTAACCGTAGTTTGATTCATTGTTCGAGTTTCTATTTATCATGTTTTGAAAATTTTAAATTTAAATTTTAAATATCATGTTTTTAAATTGTAAATGTTAATATGCTTATGTTTTATGTATTACAAATATTTTGATTGAATTTTAGTAGTGTCAAATGAAGATTATACATAGCATATGTCAAAATAGGAGAAAAAGTAAAATAGGCTGAGATTTAGGGATGTTGCTAGACTTGTGCTCAAAACAGGACCCAAAAAATAGTGAGTCCTAAATCCAAAATAGGGGCCCTGTTTTAGGGGCTCTTGCTGGAGATGCTCTTATATCTGAAGCTTGTAGATTAAAATAAAGTGAATTAAGTTTATATTTTTAGTCTAAAATGTAAACAAGATGACCCACCTAAACATTTTTAATATACCTTCTGGAGCTAGGAATAACTTACTCCACCAACTCTATGTATTTTAGTGGATCTGGAGCTGTGCCAAACACCTTGGTCACTTATTCTCTGGTATCCATTTCATGCCTTACTCTTGTTAAAACTGTGTGATGGTCGTAACCAATACCTGGCTGAAACTTTCATTCTTCATATAATAGCTGTTAAGAACCATTGAACCTGTTATTTCACTCCAAGAAACTTCCTCGGAAACTGAATCGCGCTATTATAAATTCGTTCCCCTGTAAACTAACTTTAGTTTTTGGAACAGTTAGGTTGAAACTTCATCAGGCTTCCATGCAGACATTTGTTCTGTGTGAAGTGCATGGAGACCTTATGCAGGATGTATGTCAAGGAAGGTAGTGAGTTTCAGTTGGTATGCCCTGATACCAATTGCAATGCTTCTATTCCACCATATGGGTTGAAGTGGGTTCGTAGGGAAGAATAATTTGGACGTAGGGATAGGCTTGCTCTTGAGAAAGCATTGGACTCGATGTCGGACTTGGTTTACTGTCCAAGGTGTGTGATCGGCTGCTTGGAAGATGAGGATAACCATACACAAGGTCCAAAAAGTTCCTTTTTCTTCCGTTCGTTTTGCAAGGAGCCATGCCATCCTGGGAAGCAGTGCCTGACTCCAGAACAAAGCTTCAATGCCGGCAGGTACAAAATGCAAGATATGCAGTAAAGTCTTCTCTATATTAGCATTGGAGGGAGACTGAGTATACAGTATTCTGTGTCATTTTATACTACGCAGTTGATTCTTATCTTTGTAGTAAGCACTAAGTTGCAACCTCTGTGTCTTTAAATTTCTGTTGTTTAATTTGTAAAACCTTCAATAATGCATTATGCATTTGACATAATTCGTCAAAGATCTTTCATGGGACCATACGCTTTTGGCACCACCTTGCCGCAGATTTACGTATTGATTGTTGCAGAATACTGCAATTGTACTGAATATTTCCCATTTATTGTCTTCAATTTTATGTTTGCAGGCGTCAGGCAGGATGACTGAGAGGGAGATGGCGCAGGAATTGCTGAACATGAGAGAACTGTACAGAGATGTTCGATTATGTCCAAAATGCCGAATGGTCATCAACAAAACTGAAGGTTGCAACAAAATGGTGTGCGGCTACTGTGGTCACTACTTCAGCTTCCGCTGTGGCAATGCCATCAGTGGTTGCGAGCGTTTCAGGTAGGCCATTCTAACGCATTTGGGATCTTTTTTTGAAACAAAGCATCCAGGATTGTTGGCTTATCTTTATGCGTGTATGATTTGACATACTAGAGCACAAATCCGTCCACTATAAGAATGCCTAGAGACATAATTGAGTGGGAGAGACAAATGGACGGGCAAATTGGACGTCACGTACGAGTTCATCTGCCCCTGATATGTGGTACAGTAAAATGTCAAATGCCGTGAAAGAAATTTCAAGGTAAAGAAACCTATCTTTTCAATCCGCACTTTCTAGAAATGGAGGTGTGCAACATGGCATGAATGGAGCAGCATTTGGTCCATCTCACAAGGGTGGGGACTGTTTTACAAACATCCACAAGATGGCGACTGTTTACGCTATCAGATGTGACTCAATGGACATGGCGACTGTTTTACAGGATTTCCCCGCATTATCCAAACCTTTCCCATGCAGGTACTTAGGTCTACCTCTGCGTCCTACCAGGCTCAAGCGTTCCGACTTTCAACCTCTCATTGACAAAGTAAGAAAGCGGTTGGCAGGATGGAAAGGAAAACTTCTCTCTAGGGCGGGCAGGTTGGTGCTAACGAACTCCGTGCTTACGTCTCTCGCGGTATACCACTTGACTGTGTTCTCGCTACCCGCCTGGGTCGCAAAGAAAATTGACAGAATCTGCAGAAGTTTCATTTGGAGAGGCGAATAGGAATGCTCTGGGGGGCACTGTCTGGTTAATTGGGAAATCGGTTTGCAGACCCAAGGCCTTGGGAGGGCTTAGTATTAAGGATTTCAACTCCTTCAGTCGGGCGCTTCTCCGCTGGTCGTGGTATGCCCGAATGACCGTAATGAGCCATGGGCGGGGATGATGGTCCCCTGTGATGAATCTGATCGCGGGTTCTTCCGGGCTAGCACTAGGATTACCTTAGGGAATGGTGAGACTACGAATTTTTGGGACTCCAATTGGCTAAATGGGGTATCACCGAGGGATATAGCACCAAATTGCTATCGTCTAGTACGGAGAAAAGGGCGATCGGTTAAGGAAGAGTTGCTGTCCAGGAACTGGCTGCGACCATTGCGGAGACTATCCTCGACCACGCAGATACAGGAGTACGTGCAGCTTTGGCAAGCACTCTCACAAGTCCATCTGCTGCCAGATACACACGACAGCATCTCATGGAAATGGACGCGGCATGGGATTTACTCGACAGGGACAGCTTATAGGGCACAGTTCATTGGCACCATTTCAGACCCCAACTACAAGATGATTTGGAAAGCGACGCCGGGCGAAATGCGTGTTCTTCGTCGGCTTTTCCTACAGATGAAATTCTCACGGTGATGACCGGCTCTTAGAGGATGGCCGCACACCACACTGCGGCGCAGCGGAATCGAACCGAGTCATCCAGACACCTCATCTCGTTATGCTCCTTCGCAAAGCAGGTTTGGCGAAAGGTTTTCCACCGCATGAATATAAGCTTCGTCACCATCCAACCAGCAATGGTCCAGACAGACATAGCAGCTTGGTGGAGATCGACCCGTGCCGCGATCAGTCGACAATTCCGCAGACAGGCAGATGGCACCTTTATGTATGTAGCATGGAACATCTGGAAGGAAAGGAATGGCAGGATTTTCAGTAATCAGTACAGATCCGTCGATTCCGTCGCCGACGCCGCGGTTGATGATATTCGCAGTCGACGGATGGCTGTAAACATCTGCCATACGTAGAGAGGCTAGGCGCTAGATGCTGTTGAGGGCTTCTTGTCGCATAGGGTCGGATTTGGCGAAATAGTTTTGTTTTCATTTCCTCACCCGCGGTAGCCATTACCCAACTTAATTTTTATGTTTTTTATGTTCTTGCTGTATTTCTGACTATCCTTCTTTAATGCAAGGCAGAGCTCCTGCCATTTCCTTTCAAAAAAAACAAAGGTGAGGACCGGTGACCAACTTAAAGTGCACCGATTTTTTTTTTTGCATCCAAGATCTAACCAATGACCATATGCATAATGCATCCAGGAAGATGAGCAGTATATTTTCTGCTGGGGCCTGGGCGTGCCGAGGCAACTATTGCACACTGTGCAGACGGCAGGTCGAGGATAAGGTCGCTTCGGGTCACCGGAATTCGTGGGGCACTGAAATTTCTAGCATCGGATTTGTGCTCCCATTGTCACTGTTTTGCAGATTGGAACTTTTGCCTTTGCTGTTAAACGCTCAATCCGACATTATGGGTAATCGATCAACGATGAGCAATGCTTTTATACTTTCTCACTCAATGTAAGTTGCATAAAACTTAAAGCAAATGAAGGGTAAGTAATCAATATCTACCCTTCATTTATTCTTTAATATTTATGTAACTTTAAAAACGAAAAGTATAGAAGCACCTCTCAGAAAATTGTGGTTTCTTCTAGTTTCTGATATTGCTCTTCCTCTCTTCGCAACAAAAGCTACTGTATCTGCGTGCTCAGCACTCTGTGCCAACAATTTGTGCAATACACGGTATTTTCCTGTTAAGATAAGAACACACAGAATTGATTCCTGCTGGCTATTGTCTTGATCCATCGCTCAAAGCTTGTTGCATCACTGCTCCCATGAGCGTTTCTAATTGAGCTACTACTACTTGGCTACTTGAAACTACCACAAACATTTATGTGCTTCTAAAAGAGAGAGTATGTTGTAACTACTACTTGTAGCAACATTTATTTATCTCGCGCTAATAGGCATCGAAAACGTCAGTCGCCATGAATGATCTTCAATGAGCTTCATGCAGCAGTTCAAACTCCCGAATGCGAACATGTTGGACTTACCAGGGCGCGCATCCTATAAAGATGGACCAATTCTTCAGCCGCTCCCAGGCTGCAACCATGAAGAAAACCACGAGCCAAATGGTGCCCATCCTTTCCATCCTGGTGCTCTCCGTCGCTAGCCGCGCCATCGCCGCCGCGCCGCCGACGCCTAGAGGCCAGCAAGTCCACCTGTTCGAGGCCACGGTGCGCGTCCCGGACCGCGGCGTGGACGACTTCGACGAGTACAACTACCGGTTGCTCGCCACCGTGCTCGGCAGGTTGGTCGGTCCGTTGATCCCTCTAAATGACTTCGTTTCTGATGCTTCTCGTAATTTTTCTTTTCTCCTGAAGCGTTGAGGCGGCACGGAGCGTTACGTTTGAGACCTACCCCGGGACATTCAGTGCGTTCCTCACGAACAACCAGGCCCGAAGATTATCAAGTGAGTTTAAATTCCTCCTCCTGCTGCTACACCTTAAGACACCCTATTTGGATGAGTGGTAATTCCTTGGGAGGTTTTAGGATTTTGTTCAAATTTGAATTAGGGATTTGATAAACATCAACCGGATGTTTTTTTGTTGAAATCACTCAAATCTAGAACCATTGGATCATTGTTGAGATTCGGGAGTATCGATTACATCTAATCCTATGATTTGATCCAACGGCTCGGTGATTTTCGAGTGAGGTATCTAATGGTCCAAAATTTGGATGTTATTGTTGAGATTCGGGACATCCGATCCTATGATTTGATCTAACGGCCCGGTGATTTTCAAGTGAGGTATCTAATGGTCCAAAATTTGGATGTTAGTTAAGACAAAAACATCCGGATGACACCTATACACTCCCTTTGAATTAAATCCTAAAACATTCCAATGAAATATCCTTAATCCAAACACCCCCTAAGTATTTTGGAGCAGATGTACGTGACTTAAGACTGCCTAAGATGGTAGATAAGAACACTACTACGGTATACATCAACCTGTGTTTTCGTTGAGCAGAAGTCCCTGGGGTGCTGGGAGTTAAACGAAGGGAAGATCCTGTGCCTACGGACGGCCAGTGAGATGAGCAACGCCAAGACGATTTGAACTTTCCAGCGGTTCCAAGTTCCAACCACAAGTTCTTAGCAGATATATATGCGAGGGGCAAAGGAAGCAACGCATCTTTTCTTTCTTAATGTATCGCAAACTTAATGCCTTCCCTGAGGAGAGAGCAAGAATGAGAGTGGAGTGAGAGAGATATCAGGGAACGGTATACCGTTCCCTAGTTTTTCTCATTTTTATTTATCATCATCAAAGTCAGAAAGGAGCTAGAGCTATTGAATATTAGTCTTTATCTTAGTTTTTGAAAACTTTGAATTTTACTATGCTTTTCGTACATCTAAATTCCAGAGCCAATTATTCATCATCTGCTTTTGAGCACAGGATTCTCGGCATAACAAAATCCAATTGTTATTTTAGCCTAGCTCTTTAACGCGTTGTTTTATTCACCAATTCCATCATTTTATTATTCTTCATTCCAAGAGGAGCCTGAAAGTGGCATCCTTATTCTGCAGTCAACCATCTATTCTATTTCTAGACCATTAATATAGAGCTGAACAGAACACATCCTTTCAGTTTCTCAGGTTATTTAGCCACTCGACAGATCAGCAACTATTATTAAGTTACAGTAATCGCAAATCACAAACTTAGCATGACTAGAGGACTACAAATCGGAGTGCAGATTGGTCACCGAAAGTCGGCAACATCAATGTAACATACTGTTTTTCAATTTCCTGAAACTTGAATTTCAAAATCCGAACCCGTTGCAATTTATTGGAATTGACTACAGCTTAATTTGAATTTTTAAAGTCAAAAAGGATTTAATTGGATTAATCTAAACTTCAAAGTAATTATTTCTTATTTTTATTGGGTTCCTTGTGCTTCATGTGATTTTTCTGTATTTTTGGAGATTTTTCGGGATTTATTTGCTATTTATTTGAATTATTTGGAGTTTAATCGAATTTCTGGTATTTTATTTATTCAGGAAATATATTTTAAATTCTTAAATCCCTCCCGGGCCGAAATTCCTGTTCACTCGTCTCCCGTTCCTATTCCATCGCCGGCCCAAAACTTCCGCACGGCCCGTTTCCCTCACACAGCAAACCCTAGCGCATCCGACCGTCGATCGTTGATCCAATGGCTGTAAATCGCGCCGCCACTCCCACAGTAACCCTAACCCTAACGCTTCTTTTTCCCTCGCCGTTGGATCGTGATCCAGCGTCTCCCGTGCGTCCACGTCACCCAAACCTAGCGCCGCCGCCTGCACAGTGCAGCCGCCCGACCAACCTCGCTTCCCGTGCTTTTTCCCGCAACCCTAGACTATTTAAGCTCGCTCCGACTTCCGTGCCGTGCTCTCCTCTTCGCGCCACACATTTCCCCTTCTCTCTCGTAGCCGGAGACGCCGCCATCTGCGCTCACGACCTCGCCGGAGCTAGCCATCAAGCCAAAGGTCTTCTCCGCCGTGTATCTTCGCCATTGGTTAGTCTCAGCCGCCGATTCTTGTCCCAATGAGTTCGTCGCGTTGATCTTCCTTAACTCCGCTAATTCTTCTACTCAATCCGTCACTCTTCTGCCGATTTCGTTGCTGTCTTCTCCCACTCCGGTGGAATAGCACCGCTCCGCGCCGTCGTTTCCTCTCCGTCACTCCCAGCCGCCCGATCGTCTATCTACGGCCAGATCTGCGCCAAGTTATTTCTGGTAAGCCACCGAGTAATTGCCCCGTCACTGCCATGAGGTTGTCCACGTGTCGCCCCGTGTCCGCCACATGGACGCCACCTCGGCCCTAGTGTCCATGTGTCCGTCCCCGTCAGCGATGCTGTGGCATCGGGTCACATTGAGTCAGTGCCACGACGTCGCCACGTGTGCCCTAACGCCCATGTGTCTGCCACGTGTTAGCTACGTATGCGCCACCTCATCGCCGTAGTCTTACGTATCAATCCGACCACGCCACGTCGTTGCCACGCCATCGCCACGTCAGCAAAACTCCCGCTCGTCCGCCACGTCAATGCCACGTGGGTGCCATGTGGGTGCCACATAGACCCTAGTTACCACGTCATCGCCACGTCGGCTGGCCCGCCCGTCACTGACTTGTGGGGCCCGCATGTCAGCGACAATAATCTTCCTTTTCCTTTTTCGGTTATTTTCTCGAATTTCCGAATTTCCAGCCAATCGCAGTGCGACACGTGTCACTTCCTTTTATTTTCTGATTTTCTCCCCCATTTAAACTTCGGAAGCCCCGTTCTCCTCCGTTCGAACTCCGATTCGAACGATTTAAATTGCTAAATTCCTCTAAAATCAAGATCTATCTGTTGGTGTATTTATTTTAAATTTTTGGATTTTATTTATTTTTGTTTTATTTATTGTTTGTCTCGTTTTGTGTATTTCACGTGTAGACGACGCAGCGGTTGAGCGAGCGGAGCTTCCGACAGAGGTAGCAGTAGCAGGAGAGGTTGAAGGCAAGTCTCCCTTGACCATATTGAACCCAAGTTTATGAAAATGTTACTTTGCTTTAAATTATTGCATGCTTATTATTTGCGTATCATACTTTAAATACTGTTTTAATGCTTAGCTATATTCCAACTTTGTTATGCCACATTGATATTCAACTTGGCAACCTTTGACACCTTAAGAAAACTAATTACTGTAATTAATGGTAATCATTTTGTTATGGGACGGTAGAAAGATGCTTAGCCATGCTTAATCACGTCGATACCTTACCATTATGGAAATGCTTTCATATTTGATTCAAAATGAATTGTGGAAATTATGGCAATTGGTGCTGCCGGTATTAATTTGAAAATAAAAGTGAAAAATGGTTTAGACCGGGGCGGATTGGTTGTATGGCGGGTGCGGGATGCACAAAATTCTGGAATGTGATTGTCCGCCCTAGTCAATTAAGGACCAGTCGTGTGTTACCATGGGCCGTGCTATACAGTACAACCACATGTCTATTATGGGTACGACCTGGCTAAGTAATTTGTATGTATCGTTATTGGACTTCGCCATTTGGATGTGCGGTTTGCCAGGAGGGTACTTGCAAGGCGCAAGAGGGGGCTTCAGATCTTGGGCGGGTAGCCCTAACAATGTGAAACCTTAGCGTGAGTCGGTAGCGGTATTATGCATTGTAAAGGCCTTGTTATGATCTCTCGCAAGCACACCAAAGGAAGTGTGTCAATAGCTTGGCGAAAGGGGTTGATCATGTCGTGTGGGTAAAGTGTACCAACTCTGCAGAGTCAAAACTACTTGAGTAGCCGTGCCCACGGACAAGGGCAAGCGTGGAACGTTTTCACATAGTAGATTTTCTGGTTTTTGGTTTTAAATGGAAAAATGATGATTTGGTTTAAAATGAAAATGTGGTTGGGAATCCGCGAGCGGCTAGAGCTTCCGGATTTTAGTTTGGCGGTTAGAGCCAACCAGGTAGCTGGAACCTGGAAAAATGTTATACTTCAATTTAATTAATTATGCTATTTACATTTTGTTAAATGCTGCTTTATGAATTTATTACTTGTATTTAAATTTCAATTTCGCTTTATGCAAATGAACCCCGTATGCCATCCTTTGTTTAAGCCTTGCATTTAGTTATTTGCATTAAGTTTCCGAGACTTACTGAGTATGTTGCATACTCACCCTCGATTTTATTATGGGTCGCTTATTCCATAAAGCGATATGACGTAAATGACTATCCCCGTGCTGCATTCCTCCGTTCGACATCTGTGGTGAAGACTTTGATGAGGAAGACCCGGACTACTAGGGAGCGTACCCCAGTCGGTTGCCTGTGGGCACATTGACTGGCTCTTTTTGTTGCTACATTTCCGCTGTTACTTTCACACTTAAGCCGTAAGGCTCGGTACTTGTAATAATGTGATGGTGTTCACTCTCTTTTGCTTTATTACTGTTACTTACTTTATGATATGTCTGTGTTATCATCACTGTATGACTGTGTGTGCTAGCTGTTCCTGGACTAGCACGGTTGAAACACAGAGGGGTCGGATTTGGTAAATCCGGGTCACTACAATCAACCAGGATTCGCAACAGATAATGCAAATGACTTCCTTCCAGGCAAAATCGAGAGATGATCCGAAGGTTAGGGCCTGTTTGGTACGGCTCCAGCTCCACCAGATCCGTGGATCTGGTGGAGCTGGGTTTTCCTAGCTCCACAGATCCGTGAAGCTGGAGCTGTGAGTACATTAAGAATGTTTAGATGGATCATCTTGTTTATATTTTAGGCCAAAAATATAAACTTAATTTACTTTATTTTAGCCTACAAGTTTCAGATCTCAGGAGAAGCTGGGATCTGGAGCTCTACCAAACAGGCCCTTAATCCGTGGCATGAAGGGTCGATTCGAGCGAGTAGTACCTCGTCTTGTTGGAGCTGGTCGTTGGAGCGCAGAAGCCCGTCCAGCAACACGAGCTCCTCCCCCTCCTGGCGGCAGTGGCGAACCCAAGAAGAAATTATAGGTGAGACAAGTTTGAAATATATACACACCTGGGTATAAATTTATTGGGCTATGCCCTACTTATAGGCCAAATTTATTAGGCTATGCAATATATATATACCTAGGCATAAAAAGCCTTATAAATTGTAGGTGGGACAGCAATCCAACCTACCATACTGTTGGATCCGCCCCTAGCTAGCGGAGACCGGAGCAGCATCTCGCGCAGCGTAGTCACGTCCAGCAGTTCAAAACTTAGCTACTCTAGCAGAAAGAGCAATCACAACAGAACCACCAATGGAATAACTAACTCTAAGATTTTTGCAAGGTTTTATTGCTGAAATTGAATGTTTTTGTTCATGCTATAAGGGGACAACTGGCATCCTGAATATGCAGAATCTTCCCAACAAAGACGAATACAGAGCTGAATAAATGAACGACGCAAGTTTCTGTTCATGAATATAAATCGCTGAGGACCCACCAAACATATATATCGCTGAGCTGCTGGGTGCAAGGAGGTCGGCGACTTGAAAACCAAGCTCGCTGCCCAATATTGGAATCGCCGAAGCAAATGCATCCTGGGACGGGTGTATATATATATATATATATTGCATACACGCACAGAACCTTTGGAAGTAGAACTGGCATCGAGGTGTCGTTGCACATATTTGAAGTCCTCCCTCAGGGATCTGCAGTATGTTGCTTGCATCCCTTGGGACCAAAATGCTGTGAAGTCTTCTGGACAATCTTCCGGCACAATGCACAAAAGTGCTTTTGGCAATGCCAACAGAAGACGTGGTTGTTGTTTCCAATCTGCCCAAGTTACAAAAGCAAATACAAAATCATGAGGTAGGGCAAAGATATTAGTGCAAAGCGGAAAGTACAGGCGAAAAGAAAAATAACACTGCACTTTCAAGTGGTTAATAGTTCACTAGGAGCCCGACTTGTCTTAGCTCAAACCATAAGGCAAAATGGCCTGGACATCAGTTGCTTGATTGGGATGAGAGAATGGACTATAGATGAGGGAGAAGACATGGATAAGGAGACTTATTTCATTATTCTTGCTTGACTCCCACAGATGACTAGATAACATCTAATGCAACAACTCCACAAGAATGCTAACAATCTGATGCAATTAACGGATGAGGCTAAACACCTAAGAGATAATGTTGCTGGCTTGTTGCCATGCAAAGGTGGAGTGCTACGGCTGCAGCCCCGAGCGCCAGCTCTTTGGGCTCATACGGCCGGCCGGCCGGCCACACCATGTGTCCACACACCGTGCACGTGACATTACAATTGCATTGTTGAAGTTTTAACATATTCATGCATCATGGTTATCTACCTTTTCTTCATACTTTAATATTTGTGCAACTTTCAAAAAGTGATACATAGAAGCGTCTCTGATCAAGTAATAATGAGTTCATGACTGAAGGTCAAAGAACAAACAAGAAATTGTAGTAGTAAAAATCCTGAAGGGCCGATTTTTTTTTAAAAAAAAAGAATGGACCACGAATGTGTACAAGAAACATCATTTTTTTTGTTTCTTGATGCAAAAGATAAGCAATTGCATCATTCTCATTATGGATGCTAGTCCACAGATACCTTTATGAATAAAGTAACTGATATTACCTTTGGACATGGTTGACGGCAAGTAGGACACGGATGACCATGTTGTGGATACATTTCAGCATGCGCTTGTGCAACAACTTGGCGTTGGACCCTTTGATTCATTTGCATTTCCCATCTATCAATTTCCTCCTGGGGAAAAAGCACACATTGACTCCTGTCCACAACAACACATTGTTTTTATCAAGTAACAGCTGACTGCAATGAACATAAAATAGACATTACTAAAAGAAAACCTGCCTGAAATGCTCATAGCCACTAATTGATTTGTTACATTGGTAGCAGAAATACTCCCCGCAGTTCCAACAGGACATCTTATTGCATCCTTCTGTCTTAGATATAGCCATCCGGCATCGTGGACACTGTTTTGCATCCTTCATAATTTCCTTGAGACTGCGTAGTTCATCCAGAAACTTCTGTTGATCTCCCTGTACTTGCCCAGAAGTTTTGCGTTTCTGCGTCAAACAAATGGAAGTTAGCATTTCCAACAATAATTTAAAAAACCATAGAACTACACAAATAACAGAAGCAGAATGACCCCAGATATATATCATTTTTTCTCCAGTAAGAACCTATACTGGCCTCATTGTTACCATAGTCAATCAAAATGCAATTCTCTTTAGCATAATTACCCAGCAGATGGAAAAAAGATAGCCACATGTACATCTATGCTGACAAGAACCTAGCCATGAAGTGCCGTGAGCCACATATAACTATCATTTTTACAAAAAGCAACTTATGCAGCCAAAAGGGATGGAATGTTTAGGACAATAAACAATTTTGGCAACTTAGATAAAGATGTTTATCTATCAAGTTAAGCTTACAAGTAGAACATCAAGTCCTTTAGATCTATATAGGACAACAAATAACATAAAGAAATTCTGGATACGTCCCAGTACATCTGAGGCATATTGTCCTCCTATTGCGTTCGTGCACCACCATTCATCGTTGTAGTGTTTTCCATGGCCGTAATTCGTGCCTTATCACAACCTCCAATCACCATCTGATCAAATCATTCACCATCTGGCAAGGATCTAGCAAGTCAGTGAGTTATTGGCGTGCGCTGGTACCTTCCCATTTGTTGGACTGGTTATACTAATCCATTTCAGGTATTCCTTACTTTCCTAGGCTGGAAGCCAATGATCTAAGGAAAGAAGGGACAATATTAAGGCTTCAGCTCAGGGATTGATTGGGACAAAGTAAACCCCTCCACCTTGTCATGTATTGCTCAGTCAATACCTCTTTGGATGCCACAACTCATGAGGTGCTGATTCTAGAAGCTTCTAGTAAAAGATCTGTTTGTTATCTTAATTGGTGGATCAATGCTCAATCCCACGTAGGACTGTTTTACTATACAGCTTAAACAGAGAACCTTGCTTGTAGTGTTAGCAAGCAATGTTCATGTATTTGTATTCTTCATTGGATACGGGCATTCTCTATTGGATAATAATTAACTGTATTCTACCTGTGTGTAAGTTCACACTCGAGGACCACAGGACATGACATGTCCACCCTTGGCCAAAGGTCATTGAGGCCATGAGGCAAGTAACCAAATAGCAATTTCTATGAGATTATCTAGTGATTTGTTACCTAGAGATAATTGTGTTATTGCAATGTATGTGTGCCTTCCGATGATGCACATGCATTTGCAAATACCATACTAGCATATCTTCGTAACAGGGTGAAAGCCACTAAATTAATGCAATCCTTGTGAAGAGAAACCACATTCATAGCCCTCCCATATTGGGCTGAATGCCTGAAAGCCACTTGACTAGTGATGAGCTTTTGTGGCAAGACACAGCTTGTCCAATATATTTCTGCTTAAGGTGAAAGCAACGTAAACCCTCTTCATGCTTTTCACAGTGATGTCCATGCATTCATAAACCTCCCCTATGCCTTGTCACTATTCTTTTCTCCATTCAGCACCTTGCCGCCAGCCAACATCCTCCACCAGCGGCCAGGTGCACCACCACTGCCTCACTCACCCCGTCGCCGCCACCAATGACCTTCCAGGGGATGGTTTAAGATATATTTGCTACCCAAGATAAATACTGGGGGAAAACTAGCCATCACAGCACTGGGATGCCGCTGCTGTACCAATAGATCCTAGAATATGGTATCCCTTTTCTAGTATTTCTCATTTTTTATTTGCTAGTGGACATATAATAGTTTAGGAAAGTATGTATATTACTGTCATAACAGCCCCATAATCAAACCAGATCCAATATAAGCTGAATATATGTGGGATATAGTCTTTCTACCTCCAAGATAAGAAGTTTTTCTTCTGCAGACAAACATTGCTTCCCAACATGACGACGATCTCTACAAAGCGTGCAGAAGCTGAATAAACAACTTGAACACACTGCTTCATTATCTACATCCTCCAAGCAAGCAGTTTCACATCTCGGACAGTAAACTACGTCATTCATGGAGTCAAGAGTTCTCTGAAGTAGCAATCCTTCCCAACGTTCAAATTCATCTTCCCCCAACAGCCTTTTCAATATATTAGGAGGGAAAACACCACCACATTTAGTATCAGGACATAGCAACTTCACTACAGTTCCTTCCTTGACATGCATTTTGCAGTATGTTTGCATGCATTTCAAGCAAAAGAAATGATGGCACGGAAGTTTGATGAAATCAACACCTGTTGAGGTAACAAAATTATAGTTAGAAATAGAGCAGCATTAATTCGGATAAGAAGGATTAACCAAAATGGAAATGCATCATATCCACGTTGGACACATATAATGAAGACCTCAGCACACCATGCTTGTAAAGTTTTGAAACAAATACAGCCATTTGAAGAAAATATTTTTAAGACTATTTCACTCAGAATAAGGGCAAAACAATCGCATTCTGAAATGAAAACCTCTAATATGACATCTATATAACGATGTTAAAATTACAGTATATAGTGAGTTTTAAAAAGAAGGAACACTTTGGGAACTAAACTGCATGCAGAGTGGAAATATCTAACCAAAATAATTCCATGCTGTACCTGGACAACTGGACAACCACAGGCCAACACACACCTATCATGGTAAGTGTAACACAGCGCAAGACTTCTACACTATAACACTACAGACAGTTCTGCAGAAATGGGAAAGGTGAAAAAGTTACCAGGAAGCTTGCTGAAACAAATCATACAGTCATGGATAGCATGCAAAAAGGCTTCATGACGCTTATCATCATTGTATCTCATCATCCTTGGAATTATAACATCTGGTGCAGCACTATCTGGACAAGCACGCTTATCTCCACCATCTTCATCACATATCACATCACCCTTGCTTAAAACGATCTCATTACCAAACCCTAAGTGAGAAAGGGATGAGCTTTGGAGCCATTGTACCCACTGATATGTTACTTCCATGCCCTGTTGCTCTTCCCATATCATATCTAGCATGCGACATAATGACAGAATCATCACTTTGTCAAGCCATTCCACGGAGATAGTGAAAAGGGGAGGGTGATGACTTGGGTATGACAAAGGCAGGAGACATGTTAGCAGGATTGGAGGCAAATGCTCAACTCTAAACCTGTAAACAAGATCATCAGAGGCATCACCATCACCCACTGCCCCATAATTTAATGTTCCAGCACCATAATTGAGCCTTGCTGATACATCTATACCATCTGGAATCTCAATATGCACATGAAGCTGTAATTACATTAGCAGATGTAATCCTTACTCTCTTATTTTTAATGGAAGAATATGACCTGAAAATTGCATGTGATGGATATACCTGGAAAGACCGCTGGACTCCCTTTTTATTGAAAATGACTACACTGTCTCCAAAAATTGCTTCCAAGGCACAGATCTGAGCATTGGATTTACACACTATCAGGCTAAAAGAAGCAATTATCACCCGTTCAATTGTAAAAAAATGGTAGAATAATACTTAATTGCATCTGAAGACTACTTTGTGATAGCACTATTTGACTTCTTGTTATACCTAGGCCACAAAGCAATATTTGCACAAATGCAAGCAAGCAAGACTTTCTTTTTGCCAGGACATTTGTTCGTTCCCCTATTGTGCACTGGTATGCATATCTAATCACACACAAATTTGCTATGAGCCTACTACAGGCACTTCACAGAGATGAGAAAATAATTCCATCCTCAGTCGGACACAGGAGTCAGTAAACAGACAGGAAAAATAATAAATTTCACTAGAGTTTCTCCATATCTATGACAGAAAGCACTCAATTATGCTTCTCCGTATACTAAACAGCCAAGATCATCGATGAGCCGCACAAAGAGAGAGATAACAACGAATCACCTCGTCCTCCTGCCGCTGATCATTAGAGCGCACCTCCTCCTCGGTCAACTGCACCTCCTCCCGACCGACCCCCACCAGCTCCTGCAGCTTCCTCATAGCCTCTTCCTCCCGCCCCCCACCCACCGCAGCCCTCCCAGACGACGAAGCTTCCAGCGGCGGCTGGGACGGCGTCCGCGGCATCGCAGGGACCTCAGGTTGGGGAGGCGGCGGCTCCACCGGGACATTAGCGGACACAGCAGAGACATCGAGGCGCTCTAGGGCCTCAGCGGCAGCGCCCGCCCCTGCGTCAGGGACCTCGGCAGCGGCGGCGGCGTGGGGGCGCTCGGGGACGGGGTTAGGGTTCGGGGTGGCGGCGGCTGCCTTCGCGTGGAGCTTCGGCGCGGGCGCGCGGCCACCGGGGGTGCCCCTCTTCTTCGACGACTTCCGAGGCATCGCCGTCGAACACCTCTTCGGCAACCGGTGGCAGGCTGCGTAACGCGCGGGTTAGAATAGAATCGAGATTCGAGAGGCCTGTACTAGTCTTGTAGGGCGTTTCGCGGCGGCGCGTCGCGGGATTTGGCGACGAGGCGTCGTGGCGTGAGGCGGTGACGCGGTGGGCGCCGGCACGAACCTCGGGACGCGCGTTTGGTCAGCTGCTCGGCTCGGCTCGTCGCGCTAGGACAGACGGGATCTTTTTGTGCTGTTGCGTGAGCGTGACCCGCGTTTGTATGGAAGGCGTATTTATATTTTCCGTCATCGCGTTATTTTTTTTTTTCCTGAGCTTGCGAAGAAGCAGAGTTCGGCGCGTTGCACGATTACGTCAACCAATGGGTAAAACCGTGAAAGTGATACTTACACAATGATACTGCTTAACAACCAAGAGCATTTCTTCGACGTTTTCACTCATAATACTAGTTATATAAATTTTAAAGTAAACAAAGAATAAGTAATTATTATTTATTATTTATTTATACTTTAATATTTATCAAACTGTTAAAAAGAAAAATGTGAAAACAAGATGCGATTGTTAAGTCAACAAGGTCGATGAAACCATCTATGCGAGGTAGCTGGCATGTTGCTCTAGTAGCCATGGCCCATGAGCACGACGTGTTCTTCCCCTCGAGGTGTTTTTCCTCTTAATTTTGTGATTCTGTATGATGAGAGTGTGTTTTTTTGTATTATAGCCAAAGGAATTGCCGGCGTGTAAGGGCTGCCAGGTGTCCGCGATCTCGTGGAGGCCCTCTTGAAAATTAGAAATCACATTTAGGTTCTCCCGATGGTTTTTTAATAAAATAGACCAGAAAAATATCAAAATTACGTTTAGGTCTCTCACGGTTTACATTTAGGTCCTCTTGTGTGTTTTTTGCGGAACGGACCCCGAAAAAAAATGTACTTTATGCCCCTTTACAGTTAAAAAAATATAGATTCGTCGAAAGTTTATAGCAACCCATAGATTCGCCTCCGAGTGTTTTTTAGCGAAACGGACCCTGAAAAAAATAAATTACTTTATATCCCTCTACAGTTAAAAAAACCTCGCCTCCGAGTGCTTTTTAGATCCAAAAAAATATACCTTATGTCCCTCTACAATTTAAAAAAATACAAATTCGTCGAAGGTTTATAGCAACCAATGAATTCGCCTCCAAGTGTTTTTTTGCGAAACGGACCCTAAAAAAATTAAATTACTTTATATCCCTCAACAATTAAAAAAACTAGCATCCGAGTGTTTTTTAGCGAAACGGACCCTAAAAAAAATTACTTTATATCCCTCTACAGTTAAAAAAAACACAGATTCGTCGGAGATTTATAGCAACCCATGGATTCGCCGACAGATCGTAACCGTGGTTTTCTCAAAAGGTTTATAGCAACCCATAGATTCGCCAACAGGTCCTAACGACCCATTTTTTTAAACAAATACGAAAACCGAAAATACGACCAAATTTCTTAAATTTTTCATGTTGTATCGTCGTGCGCGACGCAGTATAGCGCATTATTCTGACTAGCCGCGGTTTTTTTTAAAAAAACACAGATTCGTCGAAGGTCTATAATAGCCCATATGTTCGTCGACGGGTTCTAACGCAAAAAATAAAAATACAAACAAGATTACATTTATATCCCTCTACGGTTTTCTCCCAAAAACAAAAAACACTGATTCACCGACGATTTATAGCGGTTCACAGATTCGCCGATGGGTCCTAACGACTCTTTTTTTAAGAAGGCAAGAAGATCGGAATTACGCAAAAAAAACAAAAATACGTTTGTTTTCTCCCAAAAACAGAATCAGAGATTTGCGGACCGCTTATCTTGATCCTCGATTCGCGGATGGGTCCTAGCGACCTATTTTTTTAAAAAGAAACACAATAAATCAAAATCACGCAAAAAAGAAAATATATTTAGATCTCGCTACGTTTTTCTCAAAAAAAAAACACCGATTCACCGACAGCTCTAGCAATTCAAAAATTCGTCGATAGCTTCTAACAACCTATTTTTAAAAAAAATTAAAAAAATCAAAATTACGCGGGAATTATACAAAAGAAAAACCAAGAATACGTTTAGATTCCTTTGCGTTTTTCTTTAAAAAAATACAGATTCACCGATGGCTCCTAGCAATCCAAAGATTCGCCGATGTCTTTTGGTAGACATTTTTTAAAAAACAAGAAAACCGAGATTACCTATTTTTTTTACAGAAATATCCGTCGAATAAAATTTCACGTGAAACAGCATCGCGACCGAATTTTCTAAATTTCGCACGACGCGGCGTAGCGCATGACACTGGCTAGTATTATATATATATATAGGCGAAATATTCTGTGCAAACCACCAATTCCATGAAAACTCCGTGAAACCACCTGTACTGCTTTTGAAAAATTCTCAAAAAATTACCATATGTAGGGAGGTAAACCTCTACAACCCTGCAAAATTGAAGTTGAAACTCAATAGCATTTGAAAGATATGAAAAGGACAAAGTCAGCATGAATAGTAATTTTTTGAGAATTTTTCTTTTTATTCTTTTACTGTGTGATTTCCACGGAGTTTTCATGAAATTGGTGTTTTTGCATGTATTTATTTATTATATATATATATATATATATATATATATATATATATATATATATATATATATATATATATATGCCTTTCTTGAAAAATTTTGCCGACTGCTTAAACGATCGTAGCACTTCTATACAAGTTGTTCGTGCGTTATATATCATTTGCGGACTTCTATACAATTTTTTGCAGACTTCAAATATCAAAATTGATCCTGATGTCCACTTGATGACTTGTACTATTGTAGAGAAAATTTTCAAGTAGATTTGATTAATAAAAGGTTAAAAAGTGAGCATCTAATTGAAGCTGAGATGAAAAGGTTTAGGGGGTGAGACTGAATAATAAGATCTAACTCATACTTCCAGTAAAGAAGTAGACTGCGATAAAAATTTGTAGTTTCTACTAGATAGGGCCAAATGGGCGCCTCGGCCCAGCCCGATTAGAAAACAACACGACTGGTTTACGGGCCCTGTCGTGCCGTCCTATGTGCCGGGAGGCAGCTCAAGCACGGTCCACGAGGCTAACAGGCTGTTGTGCCGTACTGGCACGGGTTTGATGGGCTGAAACGGGCCGTGTCGACCCGTTAGCCATTAGCGCAAAAAAATATCCAAAAAATAGAAAAAGTATGAAAAATGCAGAAAAAATTCAAAAAAATAGAAAAAAAAGGGTAAACGGGCCGTGCTTCCCATAAACGTGCCAGGCCGACCGCAGACCATGCTATGCTCAGATCGTGTCGTACTGACCCACCCGTAAATAGGCTGTGTTGTGTCGCCCCGCAGTTCAGGAGGCGCTGGCCCAAACACAGCACGGACGTATGGGCCGTGCTGGTACAACCCGTTTATGACTGAACCGTGCCATAATCAGACAGGATCAACAGTATCATACCTCGGCCCGGCCCGTTTGGCCCTCTCTAGTTTCTACTCACCCGCCTCAATCTTACACTTCGTCAACGCCGCCACCAAATCGAACCGAGGAACCAAGCCAGAGCACGCTCCAGTCCCCTCCCCTGGAACGAGGCGGCGGCCATCGGCAAGGTTAGCAGCTCGTTCCTACATTCCTCTCTACCCATCTATGATCTGTAGCTACTTGTTAGCTTACATTTGATTCGGCTCGCTCCAGACCTCTCTGCCCATCCGATGGCGGCCCGTGTTATTTGCTTGGTGGGTTGGTTATATTAGATTGATGAGTTCTTATCTCCAACTGCGTGTTCGACTAGAGACCAATGTAGCCGTGCCTGGTCGCGCAGAGCACACGACGCTTTTGCTTGTGTAGTCCGCAAGATTCGATTCCAAAGAAGACTACTCAAGGAATGCACCGATCCCTACCTTCAAGGTATCCATCGATTTTTATTTAGGCGAGAGCCTGTGTGTTTGAACTGCTGCCTTACAGTTGTGGCTCTTGCAACAGCGTGTGCTGGTTTTGGATTGGAATTGGCATGGTGGATGCTGGGGCTGGCACACTGAGTGGTGGAGAAAAGTGTACTTGCTGTTGTCTCTAGTGGATATTGATCCTTTGGCTGAAATGTTGGATCCGAGATCTGAATTCCACCCGACTATAGAATACCGGGCAATTCGGCCCTCTGATCTTCAAGGGCTTGAGCGGATTCATGCTGATCTATTTCCTATAAGGTACAAGAACTGAATGGCAATGTTTTATTCTTGCTTATGTGTCAACTGTGAACTTACTTGCAAGTCATTTCAAACTATTGGAGGTTTCTGCTTCAGTAGCATGCATTCCTCTTAACGTTTGTTTGTTCTGTGTGCCTTTCCTTCTTAAGGTATGATAGGGAGTTCTTCTTGAATGTTGTCAATGGCCATGGCGTCATATCCTGGGGTGCTGTCGACACCAGCAGATCAGATGGCCACAGAGATGAGCTAGTTGGATTTGTCACCACGAGGATGGTTGCTGCAAAAGACAGCGAGGTGCAGGAAATCCTCCTGAAAATCAGTTCTTACTGACAAGCTCGTGGAGCTAATGATTTCCCTTTGTAGATTGAAGATTTGTTTAGGTACAACAGTTCACGGAGAGACCTAACTCTTGTGTATATATTAACGCTTGGTGTGGTAGATCGTTACAGAAACCTTGGTATAGGTTAATACCTTTTGCCTGATCTTAATTTACAACTTCTTATGCAATTCTGCTAACCCTGACAATAATTTTCATGTGCAGCATCTTCCCTGATTCAGGAGGTGGTTAAATATGCCAAAAGTATCATCAATTGCAGCGGTGTATATTTGCATGTCATTTCATATAATCAACCTGCTATCAGCTTCTACGAGAAGATGCTATTTAGCCTTGTTAGAAGATTGCCGATGTTCTACTACATTAAAGGACAGCATTATGACTCATACTTGTTTGTATACTATGTGAATGGGGGACGTTCACCTTGCTCACTATTGTAAGTGCCAGCTATACTTTATCAGGGGAAGTTGCCTGTTTCTTTGGTAATCTGTTAATCTTGCTTTTTAGGATAAACCAAAAGTAGAGTGCCCCATGCAGTTCTTCATATTTGTTGCAACCAATAGTATGTTGTTTTCTATTCAGTGTCATGGTTCGGAAATAATGAGCCTGAGGTGATCCTAGCCACGGACTGACCATAACGTATCAGCAATTCCGCTTGGAAGTGTCTCTAGATTTTTTTACCTCGTGCAAGAATTAGTTTTGTGCAATTGAATATGTCATGTTGTTTTAGTGCTCATCTTTGTCATGCTTCCAGTAATTTGCATTTTTACCATGTACACATTTAATATACAATCTGCTGATCTTCAATGCAAAGAAAGGCAATGATGCAATATTTAATTATTACATAGCAGATAATTTTCATGTGTTTTGCGTAAATCATACTAAACTTGAACTTATACCATGACTTTTTGGCTCTTGTACCTAATATCCCATTATTTCCATCTTACTAATTTAAGACTGGGTGCTTATCGACAGATTATAGTGCTGTTGTGCGTATCATGAGTTCTTTAGGGGCACGAACTCTTGTTGACTTTCTATAACAGAACTAAAGAAATTTGGGTGAATCACAAGGAATAAGGGTTGTTGAGAACTCAAATCTCAGCCATTGGATCATGGCGGCTTCTTTATCACTAGAAGGTGGCAGGGTATGAGGGCAAACGTAGAAATCTTTTGAAAGATGTTGGTAGCTGTTTAATGTTTAATCAAAAACATTTAGATCTGATCCAACGATTATGATTGCAAATTCTAATTATCCTATTTTTTGGTGTGGCTCTCGTTTGACAAGTCCCTTACATCTCATGCCCCTTGATTTCCAGCTCACTGCTTTAAGAATTAAGAGTGGGTTCGTCGTCTGTACTATGAGTTATTTTATGGCCTTATGGGCATGAACTCATTTTGACATTGGCCCCAGTGAATTGTGGAGACGCTTTTGGTTGGCTTGTAGTTGCTGCTTGCAAAAGGTATTCCAGAAAGTGACAAGGACTCCCCAAAAATGATGGGTTGCAGGTTGCCTACCTAAGAGATACAACGCAGATTTGTTTTAAAAAAAATAAATTTGGTAACAAATCTGATGTTATTGTATACCTATATTAATGTCTAAATCCACAACCAGAAGTAACTGCTGGAAGCAACACGGCTAGATGGTTGAAGCTTACCAAGAATGTGTATGCAGGAATAAGTAGTCTTTACTATTTAGTCCAGTACAGTGAGCAAAATAAATATTCTTTTCTGACAGTGACATGCAAAACTACCCCAACGTTTCATGATCTAGTTTTAATAAGAGTTACATAGCTCTCATGTTTGTATATTCTCACTGTTTTCATGGACACAATTTACTGCGACACATTGTTGTATTTTCAGGTTTCAGGAATGCATTGTACTGTCATATGATGCCTTAATGACATATATGATTCTGTGCAGGGAGATTGCAACTTCATTTGCTGTGTACTTTAGGGGCTTCCTAGAGGTGCTGGTTTCAAAGATATGGACAAACAAAGAGCAAAGTACACCTAAATTGTCCAGATTTAAGGAGTCAAACACCCTTGTGGTTACACAAAATGATACAAGGATAATAAGCGGTGAAGATACAAGATGTCATGTCTAACTTACAAAATTGATGGTGCAACTTTCTATATACGTAATAAACCAGTTGTGTAACTCATCTATCATAGTCTTTTTCATTATTGTACGGAGAAAGCTATGAAGAAAGAAGTTCCATTATATTTTTCAATGTTGGGACTGGGGTATATGTACATTTCTGCAAACTCTTTTTTGTTGATCTGAAACACCCTAGAAGATCCTAATTTATGCCAGAACAAGCTTTCTTACTTTCTTTCAGTTTACATGGAAAGCAACTTGGCATATGTTTAGGGCTTGATTTGTTCATTTTAAAATAAGAAAATTGTTATGAGTAAACAGAGTTGTTGTCTTTGTTCAATTTTTTAGCATACTTTAACTTAATTAATATGAACTACATCGAATAACTTATGATCAAAATGATGTTTGTTTGATGAGATGAGGAAACCATGAAGACTCTTAACTCAATTATATTGAACTTCACTGAAAATCATATAAAAGATAACTATACAAGTATTCGTACTGAGAAAAGAGAGTTTGATGTGGGGAAAGGGACATTTGCAAAGACTATCTAATCTAGTGGCTATAGCAGGAACTCAGGAAGCCAGAAGCAGGCCAACAGGATAGATAGGAGCAGAAACCACTGAAGTAAATTAACTCTTAGTGCAGCATTGAAGCATTGTTTTACTAGTGCAACTCCAGTTATCTGCCTCATAATAATAACTACTCCATTAAAGCCGGAAGATTTCAGCCTCAGCCAGCCGGGCCACGTCATCTGGATTTTGCCGGCCGTCCATCCCTTGCGCGCCTGCGATCTGGCCGTCCACACACCGACGAGTCTTCTGCCCGTAAAGCGTCGTGAAGTTCGCCCCCGCGGAACCCTCGAGGGCTTCTTCGCTTTCCGTCGCCGCCAGGCGATCCCTTCTCCCACGCGCATTCTCTTCGCTCCCGCCCTCAAAGCCTCTCGCGCAAGGCGCCGATGTCTCCGCCGCGCCCAAGAAACGACCCAGCGCAAACCCCACCACCACCGTCGTGCTCCGCATCGCTCCGGAGGTTCGCGTCGTTAAAATGCGCGCTGCGTTACCGGACGCTACCGAAGGCGCCCTCTACGTCCGTGTGTTCGTCGGTGGTGGCTTCTTCGATCTTTCTGACTCTCGTCGTCTCTTGATTCCAGATCGTCTCTCCCGATCTTTGGAACTCATGAGGAGGCGCAGATGCAAAGACGGCCTCCGCCATGTGACTACATGCGATCTGAATGCGTCCGTGTGTTCGTCGGTGGTGGCTTCTTCGATCTTTCTGACTCTCGTCGTCTCTTGATTCCAGATCGTCTCTCCATGATCTTTGGAACTCATGAGGGAGGCGCAGATCAAGACGACCTCCGCCATGCGGTGACTACATCAAGATCAGTGCTGCGCCCGATTTCGATGCCACCGACTCGCGCCTCCCATATATCTGCTGCGCATTTGGTTCCTCGATTGTGCCGTGCCACGGTGGTTCACTCTTCACGGGTTCCGCGCGTGTAGATCTATTAGGGTTTCTTCTCTTCTCTTCTTTGACGTCAGATGTGGCTTGTTTGATTCTCTAAGATCCGAATTGTTCGATGCAAGCCCTGCTTCTTACTTGGTCTCTAGCCTATTTGAATTCCTACCTTTAATCTTGCTATTTTTTTTACACATTTGCTTTACAATGCTTGCCCAACTTCGCTGGTAACGGTACATGGAGGAAATTTGGTTCTAAGGTTTCAGTTCAACTCAATCATCATGTATGTCTTATCTCCATCTGTTGCATGTTTTGTTTGACCACAGTATCTTGCTCTCGGTTAAGGTTATAAGTTAGTATGTGGTTCCTGTCATTGGCGGATGTACATTTTTGTCCGAAGGATTTAGCATTATTTGCGAGAATCTTGTGCCATGAATCGAGAAGGCTATACAAATCTCTGAAGTTTCGCATGGCCATGGTAAATATATCGGAGAAATATAACAGTTCAACGATGGAGATCTCGGGTTTGATGCCTTTTGCTAATAATCGCTATATGACTGTTGTCTTTGTTCATAGTTCACCGTCTGGGTGGTATGTCTTTCCCGTTTCTCTGAAAGAAAGGTAGAAAGGAAGAACTGTTAAAATGATGTTTTTTTTTTATGATGCGGCGTGTGTCTAGCACTCTGCATGTATTTACATAGCGAGTTATATGTTGGTGTCGGCAAATGGCACCACAAGCAAGTATTCGATGATATTATGCACTTTTGATGGACCGGTTTGGGATTGGTTTGATGCTTTAGGCGATAAGAAATGTGGTTGGTGGTTATTGCTAACATGCGAATGCGAAGAAGTGCTCTGGTGTCTTGCAGAGTAACTCATGGCTAAAGGGTTTCGACTCATTGTTTGATAATTACATATGGTGTCTGTTTTGACTCATTAGCTCACTAGATACCTAGATGCAATTGAGCTCTACATTCCGATGTATTTTAGCTTGTTGCTAGAAAGAAGAACGGCAATAAAAACCAGATATTTCTTCTACTCTACCAACCATCCTATTGTCCTGGTTCCTAGATGTAGGAAAGATGCGATCTATCCTATTGTCCTGGTTCCTAGATGTAGGAAAGATGCGATCTTTGCTGAAAAATTAGATCACGCTAGCAAGATTTTATTTCTGGATTGGGTAGACACCTTGCTTGAAAGTAGCCAAAGATATTGGATCTTATCTCACCGGACCATGCCTATTTTGTCTCTAGGTGGTAAAAAAGTCGGATACTTAGTTTATGTTTTTTGCCTGTCACAAACAAAAGCAGTGAATTTTTTTATCAGGTTTTGCCATGCGATTGTTAGATGTGTTGTCCTGTTCTTGTTGTGGATGGCTGCTGAGGTGATTGTGGATGTGTTTTTACTGTGATGTTTAGGGATAAGAAAAAACTCAGGTTTTGTAGTTAGATGTGTTGTCCTGTTCTTGTTGTGGATGGCTGCTGAGGTGATTGTGGATGTGTTTTTACTGTGATGTTTAGGGATAAGAAAAAACTCAGGTTTTGTAGCTTAGTAGCACTTTTATTTATACATTGTCTCCCTTCTACATGAGGGGAGCCTATGGGATAACCATGCACATTTACATGTCTATCGCATTTGAATTTAATGCCCCTTTGTGTTGCAGATGCTAGGTCTAGTAATGGCAGTGGGACGCCTTAATCAACCAAGTATCATGATATATAATGGAACTATTAACATGATGCTATCCCTATTCTCTTGCTATTGAAGTTTACAAACTTGCTAATACAGAAAAGCTCTTCATTGCAATAAAATGTTTTATTATTTTCAAAATGTGAATGAGAGCTATGTTTCTAGGACTTATGATGTATTGGTCAGTTGACTGTGATGCTAACCGTTTCTTTCTTGCAAGAAACCCTCAGGTCCTAGCACCTTCTACCATTCTCGTGATTGAAGGTCTTCATGAACTACTTACTGTAAGTCTATATTTATCTATAGCTTATGTGTGATCGGAACACATTTTCCACTTTTCACTATGATGCTGAGACGGATGATTTCTTTTCAGAGATCAAAGGTCATGGTAAAGAGAGTTCACCAAGAAGACAATGGTAAGAGATATGCTCACTTTGGTGGATCATGTATTGGTCGATTGATTGTGATGCTAACCGTTTCTTTCTTGCAAGAAACCCTCAGTCCTAGCACCTTCTACCATTCATTGGTTCAGTTCAAAATCTGCAACAAAAGGTACATACTTATGCCGTATTTCAAGGTCTTGTGCATCTTGAGTTAGCTTTGAGATTGGATCCTAATTTTTCTTACTTTGCAATTTGTGCAGGTGTACCCTAATGATTAGTTACGAGATCATGTCCCGAGATCTCACGTTGATAGCTGCTATCTGCAAAATTATATTATTCAGAACACATGTGCTGGCAATGATTTGTTCCACGGTATGATGACCATCCTTGTTTTACCATTAAGGCCTTAACTAATATATTTAAGATTCATAAACATTTTGCTAAAGGTGGACAAGTCAAAAAAGCCATATAGGATAATGTGTGTTGAATCAGAGTGTTTTTTCCTGCCAATCACACATGCAGTATCCATCCGGCATGGTAAATTGTTGATATATTTGTTTGATGTTTCTATCGAGACCAACATTAGGAAAACAAATCTTTTCCTACTACTTAGTCATTCATTTACTTGCCTCCCACTTAGTTCGCATAGCTATTTCACGCTATTCGTGATTTTTTCTCGACTTTTGGAAGTTCTTGCAGATGTTTGTTTAGTCTCTTGTTTTGCTTGAGTCTATGTTACTATATCCTAAGCTTCGTGGAGTGCCCCGATCTTCTTTGGTTTTTACAAGATGAGCTCGAGGAGAAAGCAAGAACTGTACATGGGGACATAATGAGTCATGTAAGTTTGTTCGAACTTAGATCACTCACAAGATTATCCGGTACATCTTTGTAGGTGTTTGCATGTAGATCTGATATCTTGAGTCTCATGTTTTGGTTCTTGTATTAGAGTTTAAATTCAATACTTCTGTGACATGTTAGTAAATTATGGATTCTCCTATTTTAAGTTTACGTATTCATTCTATTTGAAACATTAACCAAGTTGTCAATTTTTCCACTTTTAGTGGATACATAAAGAACTTCAGAGACTGGAAAAACTAATTGAAATGGCAAATGAGAAAAGTTGACCAATGAATATCCTTACCAGATTGAGCTCTTTTGATCATTTCATGATGTTTTCTATAAACAAATTCTCTCTTATTTTTTTATTTTATAGCTGTAATCCTATCTTAGGACTTTCGACTTACGAGCTACCTTTGTGCAGTGATATCCTTGACTGAATTTTACGATGCATGAATACATTGATAAGTGACAGCTATTATGTACACTGTCTGAAAGACAGCGCCCTCTTGAAGAGGTCCCTCAAGTTATTTCATATCCATAAGATAGTAAAGACACTGAATTTGTAGTTGCAGTACCAGATAAGTCTTTCAAGAATAATACAGCTGCTTTTCAAAGTCATGCTCAGACTCCTATAATTGTTGCTTAATGCTTTATTTGCTAAAGTCCAGTTAGCGTCATATCAAGCCTCTGCAGAGAAATCTCCGAAAACAAATGAGTGGATAGACTCAGTATCTCTTTCATGATTAATTTACCTTTGTGGAATCTTTTTTTTTGCATTTACATTTATTGTACTCATCATTTCTTATTTATAGCAGACCTCTCATGTACTGCTTTTCATCAATAGAAAGACCTCTCATGCCATGCTCGCAAGGGTTTTTCGGCCGCTCTTCCCCTCAGTAACTCCAGTTCTTCATCTCAGTCGTTCCGCCCTTCCTCCTCTGGGACCTCCGCCGGCTACCTACGTCCGTTGGCCGCACGCTCGCGTGGGTTTTTCGGCCGCTCGTCCTCTTGGTAGATCCTTCCCTTTTCCTCCGAGGCTCCGTCGGCTCGCTGCGTCCGCCGGTCGTGCGCTCGCATGGGTTTCACTGGGTCGACCGCTCGGCCGCCGCCCCTCCATCGCTTGCAGTCTTAAGTATTGAGCTTTATTAAGGCATGTTAGTTCTTTATTTCCATGTTCTTTATTTCAGATTTTTTTGTTCGATGCTTAATTAGAAGCTTTGTGTACTCATTTTTACTTCCTCTAGAATCCCAGTTATAGTCTTGCACTCTTGCTTGAAAGAGCTTTACCCATCCACTGATTTGTTTGCTGGTTTTGTTTTGCCCTAGAGGTGGCGTTGACGTTGCCGAGGTCATGGGTTCCTGGTTTATAAGCTTGCATACATAGTTGCGCTCTACCAAGATATTTTTTTGTGCTTTCTGTCAACTTATTAGCTTATAAGCAGCTTGGAGATCATGATATGTTAGCAGAATTAGGATGATATGTCACAAAGTTATTGTGCGTTTTGACAATAACATTTCTATTGAGTTGAGATGATCTGGGATGTGATGCTATAATTATAGATTTGCACATGTATAGTATTCCATACATATGCACATGGTGATTGTTGTTTAGGCTTCTTGTCAATTGATTAGATATTGACAACATAAAAAGTTGGCTGGGATAGGGATTTTAATTGATGAGTGACTGAGGACCTAAGGCTGTTTGATTTGGTTGAACTAGATTTCGATGAAGCTGCTAAGCTAAAGTAACATATTAGGATTCCATGCTGTGTAATGGACAATGTGTTCTTGATAGAATAGTTATACAGAGAACAAAAGGTGAGGTGGAAAAATCATATGTGCCTTATTTACTTCTATGTGCCTCTGCAGATATTCCCTTTCATATAAGCTGGTCTACACTTAGAAATCATAGATCAATTTTGTGCATCCAGTGGATTGCGTTGGTTGTAGAGCAGATGCATCTATAGTGGGTGCAGTCAATGGAGGTATTGATGTAGCAGCCTCGATTGTGCCAGCAGTTCAGAGGTCATGGGTCGTGGTTAGTGTTAATGATGATTGTAGAGATCTTCATTTCCGTAAGGCTGGTAAATAACATGCTCTTTAGAAAACTGTCTGTTCTACTTTTAGTTGAATTCTGAAATTCATCATCTTTGCTTCAATGTAAGCTGTCTTATTTGGTTTTCTTTCGTTATCTTCAATTGAGAATTGCAGGTTCAAATTTGTGATTTCCCATAATACTGTGCCTTGGCAATAAATGTACTTGGTTTCATGCTTTTGTTAGCATAAGCATGACTTGCTGCATATTTAATTAACAGTAGGAGTTCTTAGCCAAAGAATTCTTTCCCTCTCAAGATTTGAACTCGCCTATTTTCTAGAATTTGATCTGAGGATTATCCCGCGATTGCTCAAAGCCATGTGAAAATGTTTGTCTCAGAGAGTCATGGTTGGGTGGGAGAGTGCTTAATCGATCCTTTATGTGGTAAACATGTGGTACTAATGGTTGGTTACTCTATTCTCGCTATTGTTTATTCTCTTCGTAGCTTATATATCTTATGCCTAGAAGATTTGGAAACCAACTAGGCATAAGGTATTTTTTTGCAAAAAAGCCCTCCAGAAAATCTGAAATCACGAATAGATCCTTCCACCGGTTATTTTGCAAAAAAAAAACCCGTAGTTCTGCAAATTCAACTCGAGCGTCGGTTCTTTAAACCTGAAAGATTTAAAATTACGTTTAGGTCCAGTTATTTCTTTAAGCTCGAAATATTTCAGTAATAGCAATGTTCATTTTTGTATATTTCGGTCTATCTCAGTTATTTTTCATATCTGTGCACACATGCATCTCTGAAGTACCTTTAGTCCTTAGCTAATAAGTCTTTGTATTATTTCTTACTCCTCCACATATAAGAGACTTGGATGTTGCAGAAAGAACAGAAGATATTGGGTTCTATGCTAGCTTAGTAGGTTAGTTTCTTACGATTTGCTGATTCAAATTTGCAATGAGTTCAATGCTTATAAATGGTGAACAGTGATTGTCTTTTTCTAGGTGCTTCATTTATGTTTAGTAGATGGTTGGCTTCAACTATTTGGGGAATAGCGGCAGACCGTATTGGGAGGAAGCCAGTTGTTATGTTTGGTATTTTCTCAGTGTTAGTAACATTTTGCCTTCTTTTTATATAACACCAATGTAGATTAGGCTGTGACTTTGTTTGCTTCTATATTTCAATTCCTTTTATTTCTTTAGGTGAGTCTCTAGCTTAATTTCTTGCTAATATCTCAGGGTGGTCTTTAATACTTTGTTTGGGCTTAGTGTCAACTTTTGGATGGCAGTAGCTACAAGATTTCTCCTTGGTGCTTTAAATGGTTTACTTGGACCAATAAAGGTGTGGTGAATTTGATAGCTCTTTTTTTAAAACTCTTTTATGTTAGATTATGTATATTTGATGTCTTTGTGCCTGACTTTTGCAGGCTTGTGCTATTGAAGTTTGCCGACTGAACATGAAGCTCTAACATTCTCCATCTTTGCGCTAACCTATTCTCCATCTTTGCGCTAACCTAAACTTGCTGAGTTCCCATATTTCTTACCTTGCTTATGCACTTCAGCTTTTTTTCTTCTTTGTTCTCATAAGCTACATATGGATGTCGGTATGTGATATTGCTAGTTTTTGCACGCTTTTGATTGTGCGGACCAGTGTAATTGCAAGTCCATAATTGCATTTCTTTGCTCCTTTTTTTTTTGCCATTTTGTGTACCTGTGGAAACCTTATGATGTTGTCTTGAACACAAACTTGCTATATTGTATATTCATAGATATGTCCTCCTGAACCTCTTAACGAATTTTTTCTAGGCAATCTTAAAAGCAGTTTTCCCAGACATACTGTTCAGAGTTCATAATTGATCTCCAAAATTTTCTGAATATAGTTCAATAGCTTTCAAAGATTATGTATTGGTCCATTTTTTCTCTATTAAACTCTCAGAACTCACACAAATTTCATACGCCGCAGCGTAGCGCGGGTCCTTATCTAGTATCTTATCTATTAAGCGTGGAAGATTTGGAGGCCTCCCAGCCGCTGCCGTACAGCGCTCGCGTCGCGACCGTTCGATCGGGATCCTGCGCTCCCGAATCTTGCGGCGCCAACGTATCGCGCGGATCTCGGCGGACGGCCCAGATCAATTCTCCCGCGCCCACACCGAACCCTAACGCGTGCTGTTCCGCGTCTCCCTGGCGCCGCGCTCACCCATTCGTGCCCGCCTCGCCTGCTCCGCTCGCCTGCAATCCTTCGCTCCCTCCGAAACCCTAACCAGTGCCCCCAACGCCATCTAGCGTGACCGATCTGGTCATTCCCCCAGCGGGATGTTGGTCGTGCCCTCGCCGTAACCCAGCTTCCTCCTCGTCGGTGGCCCTGCGGCGAACCCGCGTCTCCTCTTCAATGTGGATCTTTAGGCCTCATGGGATTGCCCTTTTCGGAGCTCTCCACGCCGCCACCGCTCCTCTTTCGTGCTCCATTGGTTATGTCTGTCGCTCGCCTTGCTGGTTCTCCTCCTCAAGGTCGCCGTCCTTCGCGTAGCGCTCCCCATCGCCTAGCGCACACCTTCCCCCACCTCGCGCGTGCCGCTTCCGAGGTAGGCCCGTGTTGCTGCGAGGGGGGCATGTGCTGGATCTACCACAAACATGGCGTTGAGGACCACGTGTTCGCTACCCCTGCGCCTGCAGCGGCGACATCAGGTTCGTGCACCAGGACTGCCTCCTCTGGTAGCTCAGCTGCAACAATTCGTGCTTGTGTGAGGTAACCAACCATCCTACCCCACTCCCTTGCCGATGCAATTGAGTCAGTAGGAATTTGATTTCTTTGCACTGCTATCTTGTTTTGTGATATTTCGTCGCGCACTGTAGACAGAGAATATGCAAGCGCACGAGCTCGCGGCGCTTAGCAGCAACATGGTTACTCATCTTATTTGATTCGTTAATGCAAATGCAAGTGCGCATCTAAGTGCTTGCACCTGAGAGTGTCCCTAAATAGGTTCGAAATAGGCTCATTTCTTTTATAAGATTTTCCTCCTCAGGTCATATTCATCTTCTATGTCAATCTAATACATTAAATATGATCATTACTCTTTGAATCTCCGGCTACAGCTTGTTGGCGTGCTCTTGCCGATAAGGTTCGCTCTACCGTCTTTTTGTCACTCTCTTGCAGGTAATTATTGATAACAATAGTGTATTCCTTCATGTATAACTGTTTCATGATTTTAATAGCTTTCTTATATCATTGGTAGGCTGTCATCTATTTGCACCATAAAGTTGCAAATTGTTCTTTACAGTCTTAGTGGTTTCATATTCGGATTGCTGGTCAAATATTTCTAGAGTATATATATGAACATATCTGTGGTAGCTATGTGCAGTTGACATTATTCTGCATTGATTTGATACATGTACTGGATTTCCCTTTAGGTAGCCTGGTAATGAACTTGATGAGCTTAGTTTGGGTGTTCAAAGGATTGGAATTTCTAAGTGTATGGCTCACTGTAGCCAGTTACGTCTCTGGGTTTCTTTGCCACTAATTTTTCTTTGTTAGAAATCTCATGCCTTGCTGACTTGCTTTTATGTCACTTTGTACTTCTTTACCTAATTTGGTTCAGTTTGATTGGTCTTCTTTCGATGCTCTTCCTTATGGTCCTATGGGTTGTTCTAAAGGGATGACCTACTTCCTCGCCAGTGAGAACCTGGAGATGCTCCATAAGCACAAGATGTTTTGAGGCCATGAGGTGTCTATCTATTTTTTTAGCTTTCTTCCTCTTCCTTTTGCATGAAGCTTTAGAAGTTTAGAACCGTTCTTCTCTTGGTGCTTCTAATTGATCATGGCATTGATTCAGCCATATTTATTTGCATTTTCAGCATGATGCTACGCTTCATCAAGCGATTAGATTATCTTTGTTGCTCCGTGATTACCGTCGCCGGTGCCTCTGCTGTTCTGGGCAGTCGGCCACATCATCTGCACTGAGATAAGCCTCCTGGTCCTCTTTCCCTTTTTATGCACGTGCGAGCCAATTCTGTGATTCTTAAATGGTATGTGTGAATCGCCCTACTTGCTTGCCATATTTTATATGTTACATGTTGGTTATGTGTGATTAATTAAGCAAGTTGTATCTGCAGCTGATGCTACTTCCTTATTTCCTTCTAAAAAAATTTTGATGGAATATTCTATGCATATAATCTTAGAGAGATTGATGAAAATGCTCTGGAGCAAGCTCTTAGTGCTGTTGTGGTGTGTACAATATTGGCTGGTGATGGTCCACAGTGCACTCGTGTTCAGTTCTTTCTATGTGATAATATGTTTTTATTTCAAGATGTCTATCTGCGTCCAGGCAAATGTCCCCACATTGTTTTCTGGATGTTTCTTATTTGGGCCTGAGATAGTTGGTCTGTATGGACGCAACGGTTGCCGTGTGTCCTCATTGCGGCTGCCCTGCTCCTGGTATGCGCACTCCATTGCCGTTGATTAGTTCGGAATCTTGTCATACTTATGTGATGGCATGTGCTGGATCTGCCATAACCGCTGCGATGAGGACCACCCGCTCTGCTACCCTGCGCTTGCCATTCGTGCACTAGGACTGCCTCCTGCAGTGGCTCGATCATAGCAACTCATGCTTGTGTGAGGTAACCAATCGCCTCGCCCCACTCCCCTATCGATCATGCGTATTCCTGAAAGCAGTCGAGTAAAATGCAGTTGGGTCAATAGGAATTTTAGTTCTTTGCGCTGTTGTCTTGTTTTACAATATTTTGTATTATCAGTATGTTGTTATCTGTGTATTTTAGTGTTTTATGGTATTTCATGGATCTTTGGGGGTTACCGAAAGATCGATCGCCGTCGACGTTGACGTTGTTCTTGGCTGCACAGGGAATATTAGCGCATATGTGCTCCACTCATATCGTTCCTCTTCGTGTGTGGTCATGTCCTCCTGCCTTCCATTGTTTTTTTGCTAATTATTTAGTATTGGTTTGCTCTGTGTAGATTGATCATGTTGGGAATGTGGTGCGATGTTTGTTGTCGGGGTGATGTCGATGTGGTCCGCCATTTCCTACAGACCTATGCCCTCTAAGGTAAGCTTCAGAATATTTAGGTTTCATTCCTTTAGGCTGGTTCATAATTGAGCTGTTGCATGCACGCTAGCAGATAGGATTTGGCCTGTTTTATATATATATATATATAAAAATATGTTTCTCTACTTTCTTAGATTGATGACTGTACTGTTTGTTAGGAATGCAGCAATTGCAATATAGCGGGATGTCGGGATACACTCCTTCCGTATTATGTGCGATTAGTATATGGATGGCTACCTATACTGAATATACTCTCTTATATTGCTCTTCTTCTATGTCATAGGAAATAGGTTGGGCTGTCTATTCATGTTTTGTTGTTAACGGTTTTTGAATGCAGGTCTGTGTGTTTTAGTGGATGTGCCTATGAGGCCGATGATCTGTCTCATATGTATGCTCTTATCACCCATCTAGCTTCTGCGTACCGCTTTCTCATTGATAATGAACATGAGCGAACTGACAGCATCTATGACCATTGGGATACCCTGATCTGGAACAAAGCAAGGACAAGATGGCCAGAAGGTACATTTTAGAGATTGCTTACTATTTGTGATAATGTCTGGATTGTGTTACTTGCTCTTCTTTAGAGGTTAAGCAAAATATTGTGTCGAGGATTGCAATCAGAGGACTAGGATGATGAGGAGCAATTGAAGACATTAGGATTAATACTTGTTTTTCCTTGCTGGTGTCTTCTTGTGCACCTCTCTTTTATTGGTTCACCGGGCAGCAAATGCCATCAGGTCCTCTCCCATTGTTGTTGTTACTTTTTCTACTCCTATGTCCAAGAACAACGATACAGATGCCTTATCCTCTGATCATCTCTTTCTGTTAACTTTCTGCTCTTTGATATATGAAGTGAAGTTTTTAGCATATCCATGAGGGAGTTGCTCGCCTGCTCCTAGCCTCCTACCAAAGGCCTCATATTGCATGCGGTGAGTTCTATTTTCAATAGACTTTTACCAATTCACCATTGATTCATTGTTTCCTTGAGTTTTTCCTTTAAATCTATGGTGATTTTTTTAGCAAAAGAAAGCACTATATATATCTAGATTTAATATATATCTAGATTTATATGTAATGATGCCCACAAATGGATAGGAGTTAAATTCACTCAACTGCTTTCAAGAATACACATGATTGATTCACTACAGCATTTTTGTTTATGTAGGTTACCGGACTACGGGTGTACTGGCTAAATGATGAATGATTCAATTGTAAAAGGTGCCTTTTGCTTTCATCAGCCATCCAAAATGTAAATCTTCACTACAAAATTCTCTAAATTAATTTTATGTTGAACTTTTATTCACGGAAACTAGGTGGTTGTCAGAACATACCCAATATTCAAGAATTTCAAATTAATTTTACTGTTATAAGCGTGTTTCTGTGAACCTATTATGTGTTCAGCTCTTGGTGACCCACTCCAACGATGACAATATCTGTATTCAACTTGAAACTGGAAATCATATTTATAAATAGCATGGAAGGTGCTTATCTTGGGAAACTAATCTAATATCCGGGTCCATTTATCACTTTCTTGGTCAGTGCATGTATGTCTGAAATTTATGGCATCAAATTTAGTAACAATGGCAAGTCTATGCTTTTGACAACTCACAACCATATATATATTTTGGATGCAAATGGAGGGGATAAGGTCAGTTAGCGCTATCATTGCAAAATTTTGCTTTAGATGTTAAACTATGAAGTACATGATTTCCTGTAGTTTTGTTATTGACATCCTCACAACCTTTTTATTATTATTTTTACTAATTAATATTTGTGTTAATTTGCAGAGGTATGAAGAGCCATGTGATCAACACACATAACGACTGAAGCCGCTTTCTCTTCAAATGCTCAATATGCAATTTCAGGAAATGGTATATATTATTGTCGTTTTTCCATTTCCCTGACATCTATATTATTCCAAATGAGACTTCCTGCGGTTATCTATCCATTCAGTATTAAATAAAAGACATGTTGCGCATGATTAAACATTAGCTCTCTTTGATACTCTCTGTCAGTGCCCCTTTCAGGAATCATGCCTGCCAAATTTCTGTTATCAATAGCGGTTTGTCACTGTGACATGCTATTTCAGTATCCAACTAAGAAAATGCAATTTAGTCTTTTATTGTGCGCACCTCACAGCCTCATGATGTGTTCATGGTCTTCCCGCGCAGTTAATTTCTTAGTCCTGTCATTGGGAGGTTCATACTTCTTTGTACAACAGCAAGGAGGCTCCCTAATTTCTTGTGATCACTACCAAAAAGTCACTCTATGCTATTGAGTATTGATTATTCCTTGAATTGTTGGTTTCAGGATCTGTGTCTGTAGATAGAGTTTCTCTTTTTCCCTCTGGCTACTGAAACTAATATAAAGCACCTTCTTGCAGGGTAGATCAAGGATGATGAGTGTCTCAGCCAACACGAGTAATCTTCATTGTTTTGTGAGGACACTAGAGAATGATGTATGGTCCACTTTGATACCCGGTTCATGATTTTTGAGTCATAATTACAAAAGCAATAAATACATACCATGATCTTTCAAAAGCGTTTGGACAATGCTTGCGAATAACATTGTTCGGATTTCGTACTGACATTTATTGATGGAATAGAATGTATCGGTATAGTTAATTGCCCACTTGTGCAGCCTCTTTTAGAATTTAATGGCTAGATGATTGCCAGGCTGTCATTGTAGGTGACAACAATCCCTGCGCTACGCACACACCGGATTGTTTGCCTCATGACCGCCGCTGTGAGACCCTTCCGTCGCCATTGTTACTTCTGAGCTTCTGTACCGTCGTCAAATCCTCCTCAAGGACTCAGGTTTGTTGCTCCATCTATCTTACACCTACTTGTTTCTTGACTTCCTGATTGTTTGGTCTAGATTTGATAGCCCGAGTGGTTCTTTTTTGCCTCGCAAGCGCCGCCTGTGAGGGCCTTTCGTGATGCTGCCCTTACCTGGAGCTTGCAAGGTTAGTTAGATCCTTCTAAGGACCCGAATTAGTTGTTCCATCTTTGTTGCACCTACTTGGTTCTTGAATTCCTGATTGTTTGGTCTAGATCTGATAGTTCGAACCTGAAGGTGATACATATATTCTTCTTAAACTGGCCTTTTTGTATACAGGTGCATGTATGCATGCATTAGTGCAGAGGATTGGCTTGATTGGTAGCAGAATCTAATGAATTAAATCTATTGTGGTGATCTTTTGTACATATAATATATGTGCGCATTAATAGGGAGGATTGCCTTAGTTGGTAGCAGAAACTAACTTACTACATACATTGGCTTAAACGGTATACTGTTCGCAGGGAGGCAAACGTAAGCTACCCTGATATCCATGGTCTTTCCTTAGATGCTAACAATGGAACTCCAGACAATAGATACCGAAAAGAGAAATGAGAGAACAAACAGACTAACATCATTCGTTTCATAGAAGCTTGATCCATTTGCCGCCCCATTTTGTAGTTTCCTTGAGGTACAGTTTTAGATTTTCTCTAGACTTCATAGACTGAGCAGCAATCAAGGTATGTGTTGTTCTTGATCCTTTCTTTTTTATATGTCTTCAAGTTCAATTACTACATACACATATGCTACTTTATTTTGCTAAGGTCGTATTTCTAAAATGTTTTCCCCTGTAGGAGATTGTAAAGAGTAAAGTTCCTTCCTTACAGACACAATCCTTATCTACTTCTATGTGTTTTTCAGTTGGCCTTTTTGTTGTGTATTCTTTCAGTATTGCTTAAGGTCACAACTGATGTTAGAAGTGCAGTAGATTGATAAAGAGAACAGGTTACTAGATAAACTTAATATTGATCTAGCTATCTTCAGACATGTAGCCTGCATAAATTGCTTGTTTATTCACTGTGATTACCATTTTCTACAAGCTCCAGTAGAGAAATTCAAGTCTGTATGGATGATTTACAAATATTGTGTTCCTTTAAGTGATGTTTTTTTTGCTATTCTGGGAGTAGATGACCCCTATGATGTGCGCCGATCTTGCAATACACATAATCAATTAAATACCACCATATTTCCATTGCTCTTTGAAGCTGTTAGATCTGCTTCTCGAAATACCAAAGGTAATAATTTGCTTTTTCCATATCTACGTGCCATCAGTAAATAAGGCGATTGTCTTCCTTGATGCTTCTGTTCTAATTTATGTAAGCAAATAAAACATCGATGAAATATGGTTATCTAATGCAGCAATGTCTTTGCTGTTGCTATGATCATATGTTTTTTTCCATGTTCTGCTTAAATTAGTTTTGTTGTTTATTATTGATCAGTCACATGTATTCTTGCTGAGAATGCAACTTGTGATGACAAACCAGGATTTAATTTGATTATGTTTCCTGCTTAATTTCGATTTTACTGAACTTCTCTACGAATTTTTTTGTGCTTTCTTCTTTGGAGTGGAAGGTTGGTATATGCTACAAGAATAGTATTTCCCGTGCTAAAATGGTCATATACCTATTTATGTTCACGTTTAGCTAAATTGTTCACAGCGATGCTCCTCTGGTTTCCTTTCGGTCAATTGTTTCTTTTTCAATGTAAGAACTTCTTTAGTTAGCATGCCAGAATAGTAGAAATAAAAATTGTTTCTTTAGTTAGGTAGGACATAAATTATTAGTATGTGCATGCTTACTGTATCTTTGACTTTTTGTAGACATTACGGTCTTGAAAGAATTCATGCTCTTCAGTCTTCAGCTGGTATTGTCAGCCATTGTACATGTTTTGGGAATTCGACAGATCCAATATTAAGCATGTTCCTATTGTTGTTAGCAGGTATTTGCTACACTTATTATACCTTTTGGTTATGCTTTTTACAAGCCAGCTCCTATCTTTTAATACTTATAATCTTTTATTCATTTTGGCTATTTAGATTTACCGAATCTCATTAGCTACAACAACAATATAGCATTATAGCTTTATGTTTTATTTGCTTTTTGTTTCTGCAGGACAAACAAAGCATAGTTACAAAGGTAGGTAAACAATGCATTTCGCTTCAGTAGAAGAACTTTGCATTTTCGGTGATGTATGCCTTATCATTACTGTAATCTGCATTGTTAGTCTTGGTAGATCTTCCATATGTATTCTATTACCATTTTTACTCCTCTGTATCAGGGTTGGAAATACTATGAGATTGGCATCTTCTTAATTTTGTCGATAAGGAATTTCTTACCATGTGCAAACCGAACATTTCTGATTTGTTCTTGGCTATATGTCAATTACTCTTTTTGTTTGATATCTATTAGTGTGCTTGTCTAACGTAAGATGGATATGGATGTTTTGATATTGTACAATTGTTTATCTATTTTGCTTTTCGAAAACTTAAATACATCAAAACTAGCCGCACGCAGCGTAGCGCGTGAAACCTACCTAGTTGTCATTAGAGCATTTCATGTGAAGCAGAGGGTGGAAGTCTGCTGACTGCTGTTGCCTTGGTAACAAAGTGTCAATAAATAATAATGTATCTGTTTTACAACTCAAACAATTACTAAATTTTAAGGAAATTAAAGGACAGGGGTTAGATGGAGCAACTGAAATGGCAAAAAATGTACTATAATTCTGTCATTCTGTGTATATATTATTCTGCCTCCAAAAATCAACTTTAATGCTGTCTAAATAATACACTTGAACCCCCCCAAAAGGAAGTCCTAACATAAAAGTTTGTCTTAATGGACACAGAATTACTTCTGTATAAAGAGAAATTACATAACAAATCCAACTTCATCTGCCTTATATTGCTTTCAAGTTGAGCTACAATGCTACATGCTGGCTGTTTGGCTGAGGGCCTGCATGACAAATCATGAGTTTAAAGAAAATAAAAACAATGCTAAAGTCATATACAAGAGTTTTCAATGAAAACACTAAAAAAAAAAAAAGAGGAACTCCACAATCCACATTTTTCAGGACAAACTAACCTCATGGCGCTGTATTGCAACTGCACGTTTCAATGCCTTAGCCTTAGTTAAAAGATTTCTAGGTCTTATGTTAATAGGCCTCCTATAGTTCTTTCCCCAGTAAAACATTAAGTGCATAACCCTTAGGTCTTATGTTAATAGGCCTCCTATAGTTCTTTCCCCAGTAAAACATTAAGTGCATAACCCTTGGGAACTCTTTCAATTGCAACTATTAATCTATTATGCCACCACTCTCATATTCTAGAAGTCGTGCTGTCTCCTCAACAAAGGACAAGTCCTTTTGCTTTGAAATCAATTTGACAATTTCCCTGTGCTTCCAATGCAAGTGCATATTTTCAATGACACCATCAAAGACACCACGGATTCCGAAAATGCTGTGGAAAAAATATTGTGCTGTAGCAGTGTGATCGCACCATCAGACATTCAGACTAGGGACTGCACATAGATCCTTTCCAAGAGAGAGATGGATCTAGATACTGTTAATAGCAATGCACTCATCGTCGATCTCATTTGAATCCAATCAAATCTAGGAGAAAAAAATGACTGTATATCGTAGTACTAGTATAACTATTAACAAATGTGTAAAAGAAAAAACTTACGGTAATCACCATATAAATATCGTCGTTATTCCGGTCAACAACACCAAGAATTCATGAAGAATGCAAAGAGAAGAAGACGCATCCATTCCATGGCCATGGTTCTGTGATGTGTCCGTATTCCTTCTTGATCAACCGGTGTTAATTAGATGATTCTTCATGAATTCTTGGTGTTGTTGATAGGAATAACGATGATATTTTCCAGCCCTAACTTATGAAAGTTTGCATGTTAGTCATATGATGGTTGTTGTACCATCTTTGATCCCCCATGACTGGAGAAAGCGAGCATCGATCAGACCAGCTCGAGGCGCGCGGAGCAGGGGCAGGCGTAGCAGGGGACGGGTGGTCCTTCTCCTTGTCGTTCATATCGTCTCGTCATCATTCTCGTCGGCAGCAGGGGCCGGCGCGGGAGCGGTGGAATGCAGAGACGGTGGTAGGTGGGCCAGCGCTGGCGAGTGGCGACTCGGAGTGGGACGGGAATGGGGAGGTTTGGGAGGAGCGCGGCGATGTCGGCGGCGGCCCCGTGAAGGCGGCTTGAGGGCGCGAGAGAGTTGGGGGACGAGGGGGCGGGGAGATGGGTGATCGCATGGACGAGAGGAGGGCGAGAGGAGGAGGAAGAGCAAGCAGCAGGCGGCCATGGAGAGGCGGAAGCAGATTCTGCGACGAGGACCCTTGAGCCCTTGAGGCGCTTGGATCGATGGATGAGGGAGGGAGGGAGGCACGCCATCGATCCGACGCCCCGCGAGGCGACGACTTCTGTTCCGGCATCCGCGATCCGCGACTCGGCTTGTTGCGTCAGGTTGTGCCGCCCCTGCGCGCGGGATGGGAGAAGGCCAGGCAGATGGCTCGGGCGCTCGGCTGTGAGGAATGAGGACTGAGGGACTGAGGGGATCAATGGAACCGATGAGGATTGAGGAGAATAGGAGATGGGCTATTGGGCTGGCGCCTGGCGGGTTGCTGAATAGATGGGCTTAATGGGCTGGGCCGCCGAGCCGGTTCGGCTCGTGAGCCGGCTCGGTGTTTTCGCGAGCCGAAAAAACGGGCTCGGCTCAGGCTCGGTCTGAACCGCGAGCCTGTGCGAGCCAAGCCAGGCTCGAGCGAGCCCGAGCCGAGCCACGAGCTGATTTTCCAGCCCTACACCCAATACAACAGGCCGCCTCGATTCGCTCGCTGTTCTGCCCCAGAGTGTGGTTTAGAATGAAGAAATAATGTAATACTTACTGCAAGCTTGTATATGGGACCATATTGTTCGTGTGAATATGTGAAGTCAATAATAGGAATATGCTCCACAATCCACATTTTCGGCTGAAGTTAGATCACACGATTCCATTCAAATGGGAACTTTGGTATTATGGACCTCTTGCAAAGGATAGCCTGAGCTTTCGTTTCGTCAGCTAGTCATTTTTCCCGTCGTGAGTCATCCAAATTATAGAAAATACTTGACAATTCATGACAGTAAACAACAGCATATAATCATCCAAGATACATAGCCAGTGATACAATGAACAACAATTAGAAGGGAACTCGCTCTAACTTGTTTTGCACGTCACCCTGGTTAGATGCTTTCCTCTTCTGAAGTTTGTTTGGGAGCTTGCTCAGCACTCTTCTGCTCCTTGATATACTTTGTGATGGCCTCAGCAATAGTAGCTAGACCACTGGTACTGAGAAAGGATGCGTTGCTTCTGTGCTCGTCGTCAATTTTGTATTCAATGGTTGATTTTATTATAGATGTCTCATCTGTTTTTCCTATGACCTCTATTCGTACCAAATATTTCTGAAAGCCATGATCTAGAAAGCCTCCTTCTGTTACTTTTACCTCCTTGATGTAGTTTTCATTGTCGACCTTGATGAACTTTTCTTTAAAAAATTCTAATCCAGGAGTCCCTAACAATATGAATCACCGAAATGAAAAATTACCCGAGTCTGGGCGTATATGATACCAAGCCAAAATAAATAAATGAAAAACATCCTTGGCTAAGTGAAGTGTAATAAACAAAAAAAAATCCTTCACTAACTGAAGTGTATGTATTCAGGTTCTAACCAGGAGGAAAGGTGACAAGCAAGACTGTTCCAACGCCGCCATCTCCCTCAACAAGCTCGACCTTTGAGAACATGTCAGGAAGCAATTGGGGGACCAACTGCCCAACAAGGAGGCCTCCGTAGACCTCCCAAACCTTGGCAGCGGGGAGGCCAGTCTCAAACTCATGGCAAAGGCTCCCTTCCATTGCTTTCGTGTTCATGAGCTCTCTGACTCTCTGTGGCCTTCGTAAGGAATATACAAGGCGAGTTCTCTGTAAATAGATATTTTGTAGAAGTTACAGGTCATTGCTGACTGATTGAGATGTCACCCACAAGAACATGACAAGAGTATGAACACAGTTAAAAAAAATCTAGGATATAGCCAACCATAAGCCGCCATTTCACTTTCAATCTGAATTGTATCTCATCCTGATTCGGATTAATTGGTTCTAGCCATAATATGAAAACTAGTAGGGTGGCTTGTGCATTTGCACATCTAGATTTGTCTCAAAGTATATAGGGCTTGTTTGTCACAGCTCCCACTCTAGTTTTCTAGCTCCAAATCTCAGATTCCCAGTGGAGCGAATTCTTTGAGAATCTGGAGCTGAATGTAAGAGTGTTTGGCTAGAAGGCTGCTTCCAGATTCTAGAATGGAAGGATTGTGTGTAAATTGTCAATGATACCCTTAGTTTTCTCACTTGTACATTATTTTGTACATATTAGTAATTGATGTGAGTGTTTATTTTGTCGTCTCACCAGAAATGGTTAACACACTAACAATTTCATCATGACAAATGCTAGTTGTAAAGGACCCACTTGAGGTGCAAGACAAAATGTTATTCGTAGACACAAAACTAGCTACTGTAGGTTTCAGTCTTTGATTTCTTTGCCAGCAGTATCTTATACAGGTGAAGTATCTATATTTAACCATTTGCTCCATTGGTTAACGATGAATTTCCATTCTCAAACTCACATGCACATACACATGCATACATGCACAATCTCAAAACAGAAGTGTGACTTTCGTCAAGCTAGCTAACAGAAGTATAGAGCCCTTGTTGGGTTCAGTTTCTGTGCGAACAAAGGCTTAAAAGTCAACTTGAAAATAAACTATTTTTGTTTGGTTCTCATTTTATTCAACAATATAATCCAATCTTGAGTAAGAGCAGCCATATAAGTGGTGCTTCCTTGCTTCACCCCATACAACATGGTGACAACGGTATACCACAAGTCACCATAAGGTTCCAATGCAACATAGTGACAATACCAGCACATGTCCAAAATAAGATAAAATGGCACTGAATTTATATAATTATAGGTCCTTAGCGGTAAAAAACATATTGTTAACTGTAGTATGAGGCTCAAATTACTCATAAAATTGGAGACATGAAGCAGGATCCCTCGCTTGTAGTACTAGCTAGCACTGAAGTACAGACCATTCAATGTAAATGGAACATAAGAATAACCTAGCAACTGACAACGCCATAAAACCAGGCAAGAAATATTTCTGGTATGATAGAAATAGTAATAAGTATGCTTACCTGATCTGTATTATGAATTACAAAATCACAAATGCTCTGTTAATTTTTTTTTACCATCATATGACATGTTTTTCAATGTTTATCCTCAAACTGAGTGACTTCAGACTTGGCAAAAAAAATGCTGCTTAAAGTAATGTAGTGATATTTTGATAGTAGTTTGTATCTCACTACAACAATGATATCAAGGTTGGTATGTTCTATTTCATCTATATTGGGAAGGAATGAAGAATACCAAAATTTTCAATATTTTCTTAGTTCTTACTATGGTTCAACAACCCTAAGGAAGAAAGAAAAGTGAGATTTTAACGCATCCGTAAAAATATCCTCTATTGTTAGCAAGAGATCAATTAGTTCCATTTGTTATGAGGGCTACCTTATCTATACTAATTAATTTGCACGGTTTAATCTGGACACATCAAAATAAGCTAACTTTAATTTCATATTAATCAGGTAGAAGCATGACGCTAATAAAAGAGCATTATCTCATACACATGATCTAAAAGCAGGATATAGGAGTGTAGCGGTGTGCTTGGCTTCTTGCTTGAACTATCACAACTATCTAATGATATGATACATCAGACAATATGAACATGTGCCAGCTATTAAAGCTTAAATAGTCCTTTTAAAATCCCTATATAGCTGTATCAGGCTAAAAGCTCAAACTGTTTTTTTAGTATAAACTGTATTATTCAGTGGCTGTCCAGAAACGTCTGAGCATATCATCTTTTCTTGTGCCATTGCTCAATTTGCTTGGTGCTCTGTGAAAGCAGCTCTCAACTGGGAGAGAATCCCTACATCCTTCCAAGACTTCTTGTACAGCTGGTTATGCGTGGACTATCTGGCAAACAAGAAACAAAAAATGGCGATCTTGCAATATAGTATTTTTTTTCTGGTCCACGCCTACTAACAACAACTTGCTCCAATCAAAAGATGCATCTTGCATATGCACACAAGCGCAAATTACCTTCTGAGGCCGAATGTGGCCTGCGGCAGCGAGACGTAGGAGCGGAGCGGGTTGAGCGCGTCGGGAGACACGCCGGCAGCCTCGGCGCCGCCTGGAGGGAGGGGTCGGCCGGAGGCGGCGTCGCCTTGATGGGCACGGAGTGGCGGAGGATCTCCGGGAGCACGTCGGGCGATGGCTGCGTGGACGCCGGCCTAGACGTGGCAGTAGGGAGCTTCTGCGCAAGGCGGCCGGCGGCGTTCTTAGATCCAGCGCTTCTAATTTTCTGTGCTCCGCTCCACATGACTCTCACTACACATGTCACTCCATTTTTATTCTCCACTCCGAAAATTTATGAAGTTAAAAGGTGTTTGGTCAAGCTTCACTTAACTCCCACTAAAATCTAGAAGCAGAAGTTATGCCAAGCAGGTCATAGTATCAAATGATATGGTTTATATGTTTGAGAATATATTTATATATTTTATAGACTATTTAGGATTTTGAAGACATCACAAACATTGAAAATAACAATAGAATCTTAAAGAAAAATACAACTTAAGAAATGTAATAGAAGTTTGAGCTTTGACGGAAGAAAATTATTGCGCATATTAAGTTGTTGGGGTTTTTAAAAACGTAAGCACTCTCCACCATTCATGGATTATGTAGTTACATGTCTCTATTCTTCATCTTTTCCAAAATGTGTGTCATGCGTATGTACCACTATTTACTTTTCAAAGCAATACTTTGATTATGTGTGCAACAAATTATCTTATTAGTTTACATAGTATTAGAATGCCTTGTTCACACATACACCAATACACCATACGCGATCTATCTTGAATTTAGATTCCCTCACAAGTCAACTGTCCCACCAAGCTGTGTGTTTTCTATCTCCTCTCGTTATTACAAATTTTCTGTTTCAACATCTAAGAGCATGCCTAATTCTTGATCAACCCCTCTTAGTTGTACCTCTTCTAGATATAATACTCTACCACATAGTTATCTTCAATTATTGCTTAATGTTGATCGTTGCAACATCAAACACACCTACAATGCAACCGTTGCCAATCACTACCGGGATCACCTATCATGCTCTCTTTGGTAGCCCTGAGCTTATTCGCTACAGTTGCGTCATCTCTACTCTTGAGCTCTTCACTCATTTGTTTATGTATACCCGTGCTTTCATTCATACAGACGCATGATGTTTTACATCATTGATGTTCTCTTCTCCCGTGTCTATCTCTCCTCTTCTACGACGTTGGCCAACTCAATATTGTAGCTTCCTCACTAATCATGGTGACCTCTCATCTTCACTGATGCTAACATATAGGCTTTAGTCATTGTCGAACTATGTGAATAAATTTCTCGCCATCGTTGATGACACCATGCTCTTAGCTACCTAATGGCACCATATTGTCAATAGCTCATCTTCAATGTAAAGTTTTAGCTCTGCTCATCCAAAATTATCCTGCCATCAAACTTATTTGGACACTAACTTCTTCAACACTGCCGACGCTCACCACTCGTCATCATAGCCCTTGGCTCCTTTAACTCTAGCCTCTCTTCAGCTACTTCAGCGACACTGTCCTCGCTGAATAGCTAAGGTGAGCAACACGACATTGTCCTCATCTCCCCCACACCGCTTCGACTCTTTGCTTCCTAGTGATTGATTTCTTGTTAAACAGATCGGCACCATTGCACTGTTTCATACTCTCTTGCAACACCATTCGTGCTATCCTCACTATAACACTTATTTATATTAAAAATCTCAATTGTTTTTAAGGGTGTTTGTACACAAATCAAATTACTAATTTTATTTAATTTATTCCAAAGTTTAGTTATTTAGGGAATTTACTTTGGAATTGTATGAAAATCAAGGTGCAAATGTTATTTTATTTTTATGCCAAATTTCAATTTTTTTGCTAAAATTTGTATATAAATACAAATGCTAATTTTAAAACTTTTTATTTTCAATTATAGTTAATTACTGATTTTACCTTGGAATCAGATCTACATCAAATTGCTAATTTTTTTATTTTCTACTCTGAATTTCAGTTATATTTGTTAGAATTTGTATACAAATTTAATTTCTAATATTTATTTGATTTTTGATTTGAATTATATTTGTTTAGATAATTCAGTTGGAACTCATTTGGAAACCAAATTGGTAATTATATTTATTTTTTGAATTTACTTATTTAAAGATTTTACAATGGAATTGTATGAAAATCAAATTGCAAACTTTTCTACTATTTTCTATTTTGAATTTCAATTATGTTTTGTTGTAAGTCGTATTAAATCCAATTTCTAGTTTTATTTAATTTTTATTTATTAATGATTCTACTTTGGAATTTGTATCAAAATAAAATTCCTATTTTTATTTTATTTGTTATTCTGAATTTCAGTCCTAGGTTGGACTTTGTTGTACAAATCCAACCACTAATTTTTTCTGGACTCGAATTTTACTTTAAATTTCATGTGGAAATCAAAATGTTTTTATTTTTAATTCCAAATTTTAGTTATGTTTTATCGTAATTGACATGAACTCTTTCTATAATCTATATAAAATTGGTAATATAATTTAATTTTTATTCTAAATTTTAGTTTTAGGTTAGAATTCTTATATGAATCCAACAACTAATTTCCATTTAATTTTTAGTCCGAACTATTTTACTTTGAGGTTCTCTTAGGGGGTGTTTGGGACAGCTCTAGCTCCACCAAAATCTGTGGAGTTGGTGGAGCAGGGTATTTCTAGCTCCAGAAATTTATAGAGCTGGAGTTGTGGATACATTGAGAGTGTTTAGGTAGATCATCTTGTTTACATTTTAGACTAAAAATATAAACTCAATTCACTTTATTTTAGCGTATAAGTTTCAGATCTGAGCTGGAGTTGGGATCTGGAGCTCTCCCAAACAGGACCTTAGTTTCACATTTACTTTATAGTTCATATGGAAGTCAAATTGCTTATTTTATTTTTTATTTAAAATTTTGTTATGTTTTATCATAATTGACATGTACCCTTTCTTTAATCTATATAAAATGGCTAATTTTATTTTTATTTTGATTCTAAATTTCAGTTTTAGGTTAGAATTCGTATACAAATCCAACTAGCAATTTATTTTTAATTTTTATTTTGAATTTTTGTTTTACTTCGAAGTTCATGAAATCAAATTGATGATTCACTTTTTTTTTAACTTCAGTTATTTTTTTAGTATTTGACATGGACTCTTTCTTTTGATCTATACTATTATAACTTGGGTCTGTCAAATAGACACCTAGATCTTTTATCTTTTTTTCTCCGATTAACGTGAAATTTTCAAGTCCTTGAGTGCGAACGTGGTGCCTCCTTTTGCCACTGCTTTAATGATAGATAGATAGATAGATGGGCTACACAATACTTATGCATCACAATAGATGATATTCATTCATATGAATATATGATCAAATAAAATATCCCATATGTTTCATCATTAGTCTGATATTGGTTCTCCCATTCACTGCGTGTAGCATTTGTGCAAATAACTAAAATAACCCGGGTGTTTAACGTTTGCAAATGAAATCATTAAATTAAAATTAAATTAAATTAACATGCTTAATTAAATTAATTGATAAAGTGGAATCACATAATTCAATTATTACAAATTGAATACAACGGAATAAATTTCAAGATACAAGCATTTCATACAACTCAAAATACAAATTACATAAGTAATTAATTTCATCTAAAAAATATTAATTACATGAATCAAGGAGCTAGAGAGCAAGATGAGGACACCAAGGTAGCCATCTCTTCATCACCAGCAATCACAACCACAACACCACAACCCTGTATTTCATTTAATTCTCCACACCACAGGTAACCTCCACACTCTTAGTAGTAGCAGCCACATAGAAGCAACAATAGCATGAATCAATTAGAGACTAGACTTAATAGCTTAAGTAGTGGTCTCAGTTTTGGTTGCAAATGGCAGCATCGTACATCCCTGTCGTATTGTTTCACTCCTCGACATGTGACAAAAACCACAGGTATCACCATGATACTGCTAATTGCCATCCAACTAGTCGTGAATCATCATTGACCATATAGTAAACCCCATGTTCATCATCAACCATGGATTTGTAGCTTAAAACGAAAGCTTACAGCAAATTAAAGTAAGCAAAAATGCATTCAGGCATAGGGTTAAGGAAAAGAGAGAGGAGAATGAGTAACCACTGGAGGGGAGCCATGGGGGTGGTGCAAGCAAGTAGTAAGGAGAGGAGGAGGTTGGGGTAGAGCTAGCGCCGGCAGGAGGCCATGGCACGATTAGACCAGGTGACTAGCTGGGCGCACAGAGGCGCAAGGGTGTAGTGGCACCAGGGCGAGCTAAGGGGGAGACATGGGGTGGGGCTAAGGCGGCACAATTGCGTGTGGGCCGAACGGCGGCGTGAGGCACTGCATGCGGGGAGGAGAAGGCCCTGAGTGGGGTCAGCCAATGACAAGGAGGAAGACCGGGCTAGCCGAGAGCTATGGCCAGGCCAAGCCAGGAGGCACGCTAGCTCGCGCGAGCGCAAGGGAGGCCCAGAGGTGAGCCAAGTGACCGAGGTCAGCCGGGGTAGGCTGGGAAGGCGATGATCGGCGACGGAGCTTGCCAGACCGGTAGCAAGGGCAGGACAACTGGATCCGGGGGAGGAGCCAAGAGAATGGGGAAAATGAGGAAGAGAAGAACAGATAAAAGGCTGGACCAATGAGGGAGAACAAGGAGAAAGAAAAGAAAAAGGAAAGAAAGAAAATAAAATAAAAAGGAAGAAAAAAGAAAAGAGAGAAAAATAGGAAAAATGGGTAAATTTCTAAAATGTGTAAAAATAGATAATTAATCAAAAATAATAATAATAACATAATGTGGGCGCTAGTAATCACGTAAAATAGCTACAATTAATAAGTAATAGAAAAATAAAAAAAGAAAAAAAACAAGAAATATATATTTTTAGTAAATCAGCTAAAAAATAATTAATCAGATTTTTGTTGATTCAAAATAAGTTGAATCAATTCAAAAATCTATTAAATTAATAATTTCAATCAGTTAAATAGTTAACTAAAACACGACAAAAGAAAATTATAGAAAGCCTTAAAAAGCGCAATGAAAATTTGATAAATCCTAATATATTAGGAAATAGAGGTTGGACACCATAAAATATGTAAAAACTTATTAGCTGCTAAAATGTGGCATTTATGTAATTTCAAGAATTACTTTCAATCAGTTCGCTAATTTTTAGTACCAACCGTGTGAGAACGAATACCTTTATCAAAATCCAAGCAAGCTTCTTTTGGTTATATTTATAAAATTGTATTTGAATACTTTCAAAAAGCATCACTGCATGAAAAAAATATCTTTTAAAATAAAACCCTAAATCGGGTACTGTTGAAAAGATGGGTAATTGTGAGCTGCTGTAGCAGTGCCGATGCAGTCTGTGAATTTATGAATACGTTGATTTGGTTCACCTGGTAGATGAAGTTGGTGTGGTATATATATGAGGTGGGTAGAGGGTGTCATGTTTGGGTATTGCTGAAGGGGCTCTCTAAATAGGTTATAATATAAGGATAAACCACTATACTCGGACAATGAGCCATAATTTTTGGTATCAACCATAATATGTGGAAACAACCAGAAAAGATTATCTTATGATGGTGTTATAATCTCCACATTGGGTAAGAGTAAATAACTAGAAGAGGTGTGAAGTTGAGATACGGCGGAGGCCCGGTGAGGGACACAAAATTAGCTGTGATTAACCTGACGCTATCTTAAATGCCATGAGGTGAGTATTGCCGTGGTTAGTTGGAGTACAATACTACGTTGTTAGTCATAGTACTATATTACATGATTAGTCGGAATACAATACTACGCTGTTAGTCGGAGCACAGTACTGTGTACTGTATTGCGTTGTTAGTCGAAGTACAATACTATGTACTATATTGCGTTATTAGTCGGAGTACTATACTACGTAATTAGTTGGGAGTACAACTTTTACGCTAAGAATAGGTGGGGAACAATCGAGGACACCACTACTCGTTGGCTATCAGGGTTGGAGATCTAACACCTGATTAGTGATAATGTTCTGGGTTCTCAATTACAGTTGAGTTCGCTATGGGTAAAGTGGTACAAACCTGCGTAGGGTCAAATCATGAATTCATACATATCTCCTAGATCGAAGGCTATGGAAGCTAAGTTTGCCTCATCTACGAGTGCTAATTGCATTTTTGGATAATTCAAATTCACAACGCTACTTTCCTAATTAGAACTCTATTATCTGGAAATGGTTTTTAGAAAGGGTTACACCAATTGGGTGTGGATAGTATTTGAGTTGGACGTGGAGTACAACTTTATATAATGCATTTTACTATTAATGTTTGCTGAGTACTTTCATACTCACTCTTGCTAAATCCCATTTGCTTAGAGAATGATTTCGGAGATCCATTTTCCAGTTGGGACATGGACCCCAATAGGCCCGTCTATGAGATAAGGGATGAAGAGCAACCACAAGTTCAAGGTTACTTTGATGAGGACGACAAGGAGAGTTAGGATGTTGGATACACAGTACTTTACCTTCATCAGTCTGGAAAGTAATTAGTACCTTTGGTATTACATCTATGTAATACTTAGATCCTCTGTTTATTTATGTACTAAGCATGTAGCCTACATGGCAATAAAATGTAATAAAGTTTTCATTTTGGTCTCTAATTATTGTTTATGTTGCAACACTCTTAATACGGTATATTAACTGATAAAGTATCGGGTCCGCTCAATATTTTATTAGTTAATATATCCAGATCAGCGTAATTACCTCAAGATTAATGATAGAGTTACTATCGTTATCTTGAATTAATTATGCAGGTAGCCACAATAACACAACGCTGGGATCGTACATTCATTTATTCCTCTCGATACATTTTGCTGTGAGCTATTTCAAGAGCTGGTCCGAGCGATCTTCTGCTCCTTGATATACCCTGCAAATCTTTCAGCAGTTTCAGCCAAAGCCGCAGTACTAACCAGAGATTCAAGCTCGGGATGCCCATCATCAATCTCGTACTCGACAGTGGATCTGATTACTGAAGAGTTGGGCCCTTTCCCAACGATCTCGAAGCGGATGATGTACAAGAGGAAACCGAGCTTCAGAATGTCGCCATCGATTGCTTTAGCCTCCTTCATATAATTTTCATTGTCAACTGTGATAAATTTTTCTCTGTATGTCTGCAGACCAGGAATTCCTAGCAAACGGCAAAACGATTACGTGTCAACATACCTGTAAACATCAAGATTCAAGAGTGGTTTCACATTCTCACCAGGAGGAAATGTCAGCTGCAAGATGGTGCCAACACCGCCATCGCCGCTGACAACCTCAACCTTGGTAAGGATGTGAGGAAGCATTCCAGGCAATAACTCTGCAAGGCGGAGTGTGCCGTAGATTTCCCATATCTCAGAGGCGGGGATATCTGTCTCGAACTCATGACTCTGGCTTCGCTTCATCGCTCTCTGCCTTCAGCCGTGCTTCTGAATTCTGAGATGTGATCATGTGACAACCAACAAGCTGAAGCTGTCGAGTGTGTAACTGATTAACTGTATATATAGGCAAGCCAGGTACGAGTACATTCAGAAAGGCTTTCTTTACTGGGAATCTCAAAGATTGAGATGCCATGGCAATAACGAGGCACCTGGCTTTGCTCTTGAAATCATCTTGCCATTGTTTTGTCAGAAGAAATAAAGTATTGATTGGTAGGCAGGCCTGAAATGTATATAAACTTTGGCCTGCCTGGACCGGACAATGTGATTCCCCTATAAAGCACTTAGTGCCCACCGTCCTTGCTACACCTCTGGTTCGAAACCTTGCATTTGTCCGCAAATATTCCATGTTCGTTTGTTTGTTACATCATATTTACTGTGATTCTCATGTGCCGCAGGTTGCCGTCTATGTTACTTCATTAGCATCCGGACCTCAATCTCTCAGCATTTACTCGTTAAGAGGCGACAACAATGATGAATGACCATAAACTGGTGATTACTTGTATTGTTATATTCCAATGACTGTTGCCAAATTGTCATCCTTTCCCTAAAAAAAACTTGTCATGTATCTACTGTAATGCAGCTACATGTACTATGTGGTGCATAACTCAGACTTGCTACACAAAACTGTTGCAAATAATGCCCAGAAAATAGGAAATAGGAGACACGAATTTTTACGTGGAAAACACTTGCGTGAAAAAACCAGAATTTTTTTTAATAATACATTTTTTATTCAAAATTTCAAAAATATACCACGAAAAAAAAAATTATAGAAATATACCCCTGTCGCCCGTTGGATGGGCGACAGGGGGCTAAATAGCAAAATAAACGGGTGACAGGAGGCCACATCACCCCCCAGCCTCCTATCGCCCGATGAAATGGCGACAGGGGCTAAATTGACGCCTGTCGCCCGATGAAATGGCGACAGGGGCTAAATTGACGCCTGTCGCCCGATGAAATGACGACAGGGGCACACGCGGCCACGAAACTGAAAATCGTGGCCACTTAAGGGTCGAATTAGCCCCTGTCGCCATTTCATCATGCGACAGGAGGCTAGGAGTGACGTGGCCTCCTGTCGCCCGTTTATTTTGCTATTTAGCCCCCTGTCGCCCATCCAACGAGCGACAGGGTATATTTCTGTAAATTTTTTTCCGTGATATATTTTTGAAATTTTGAATAAAAATGTATTATTTAAAAAAATTCAAAAAACCACAGGTACACAAAAGCAATCACTATATAAGGGAATATTTATAATGAAGCTCTTGCTCTATCTAGGCTACAAGGAACATATTTATAGTGAAATATAATAAGCTTTGTGTAAGAGTAGATTTGAGACGTAGTAGAAAATGAATTCATATCACTCTTAACTTCAACAAAAAAACACGAAAAATATTGGATTGGTTTGTTTCGGAGATTTGTTGTCTTCTTTTGATGATTCTTGGGAGATTTGATCGAAAAGACTAGCAAGGCGAAACAGGTTCCATGGCTTCTCTAATTGGACCATCACGAAAGTCTAGCGCACTAGAGCACAACCTGTGGCTTCACCTGCGAGACTATGAATCCACCCGCGAGCCTCGCAACGAGGACCCAATCGATCGCCTTATTGAGGGTGCGATGTATCCTGGTAGTGGCCCTATTGCAGAGTGGTTCGACTCGTCCAGGACTGGTGGAGAGCCCTTATTGAATGAGGACAATGGGATCGACCCACCTCTCCCAAAGAGATTCGTGATAGATTCTATCCCACCGGAAGAAATGAACAAGGCCACAGGTAACCAAAGTAATTGTTTTTTATTCCACTTGTGAACCATGTATGCGAAACCTCACAACGATGTTAATATTACTTACGCTTGACCACAGGTGGGAAGAGTCCCCCAGATTGGGCCGAGTACGCGATCAGTGACACGCACAAAGGGAAGAGAAAAGCGTGCAAATGACGATGCAGACGATGACATGCTAGCAGGAGCTTTACGCGGATTGGAAAAGTTATCGGGCAGCCAGCCTCCTAAGGGAAAAGGCAAAGCTTCAGCTAATAATGAGCCCGATATCGGTAATGATGATGAGACGGCTACACCTGTTGATATTGAGTAGTGTCTCAATAGTAGCTCAGCGACAAAGACAGACTCTCCCAGCGATGATGGGACAGAAATTGGCCGGTACACTATGTGCCTCTGTTCACAGCCACAATCGCCGTGAGATCACAACAGGAGGTTAGCCCCTCGAGGAGGGGCTCACAGAGGCAGACCCGTAGTAAGAGGAAGGGCACATCGAGTGGTGGGGGTGGGCAATAGGCACCACAACCACAAGATGATGTAGTCTCATGGTGTAGCAGCCAGTTTTCGAGCCATTTCGGTCTCCCAACTGAGCACAGTGAGTACATTTCAATGTCATATGGAGGGGATCAGGGTGGGTACAGTTCAATGTCATATAGAGGGGATCAAGGTGGGTACGGTTACAGACAATTTTGATTCTGATTTTTGTTTATTAATGATTTTACCTTGGAATTTGTATCAAAATCAAATTGCTATTTTTATTTTAGTTGTTATTCTGAACAGTCCTAGGTTGGAATTTTTATTTTAGTTGTTATTCTGAACAAATCTAACAACTAATTTTTTTCGGACTTGAATTTTACTTTAAATTTCATGAGGAAATCAAAATGTTTTTTTAAAAAATTTTATTCCAAATTTTAGTTATGTTTTATCGTAATTGACATGGAGTCTTTCTTTAATCTATATAAAATTGTTAATATAATTTAATTTTTATTCTGAATTTCATTTTTAGGTTAGAATTGTATACATATCCAATAACTAATTTTCATTTAATTTTTTATTTCGAGTTTCTATTTTTCTTTAGGTTCTCTTAATTTTACCTTTACTTTATAGTTCATATGGAAATCAAATTGCTTATTTTATTTTTTATTTCAAATTTTAGTTATGTTTTATTGTAATTGACATGTACTCTTTCTTTAATCTATATAAAATGGCTAATCTTGTTTTTATTTTAATTCTGAATTTCAGTTTTATGTTAGAATTTATATACAAATCCAATTACTAATTTCTTTTTAATTTTTATTCTGAACTTCTATTTTACTTGAAGTTCATATAGAAATCAAATTGCTGATTCTCTTTTATTTTTTAAAATTTCAATTATTTTTTTGGTATTTTATATGGACTCTTTCTTTTGATCTATGCCGTTATAACTTGGGTCTGTCAAATAAATGGCTAGATCTTTTATCTTTTTTCTCTGCTGGCGCGGAAATTTCAAAGTCTTTGAGAGTGAATGTTTGCCTCCTTTCCTCTGCTTTAATGATAGATAGATGGGCCACACAATTCTTATGCATCACAATGGATGATATTCATTCATATGATCAAACAAAATATCCTATATGTTCATCATTAGTCTGATATGGGTTCTCCCATTCCACTGCGCGCAACGTTTGTGCAAAGAACACAACGCTGGGATCGTACACTCTTATTCCCTCTATTTCAAGAGCTGGTCTGAGCGATCTTCTGCTCCTTGATATACCCTGCAAATCTTTCAGCAGTTGCAGCCAAAGGCGCAGTACTGACCAGAGATTCAAGCTCGGGATGCCCATCATCAATCTCGTACTCGATAGTGGATCTGATTACTGAAGAGTTGGGTCCTTTCCCAACGATCTCGAAGCGGATCATGTACGAGAGGAAACCGAGCTTCAGAATGTCGCCATCGATTGCTTTAGCCTCCTTCACATAATTTTCATTGTCAACTTTGATAAATTTTTCCTTGTATGCCTGCAGGCCAGGAATTCCTAGCAAACGGCAAAACGATTACGTGTCAATATACCTGTCAACATCAAGATTCAAGAGTGGTTTCAGAATCTCACCAGGAGGAAATGTCAGCTGCAAGATGGTGCCAACACCGCCATCGCCGCTGACAAGCTCAACCTTGGCAAGGATGTGAGGAAGCAGTTCAGGCAATAACTCTGCAGCGCGGAGTGTGCCGTAGATTTCCCATAGCTCAGAGGCGGGGATGTCTGTCTCGAACTCATGGCTCTGGCTTCCCTTCATCGCTCTCTGCCTTCAGCCGTGCTTCTGAATTCTGAGATGTAACAACCAACAAGCTGAAGCTGTCGAGTGTGTAACTGATTAACTGTATATATAGGCAAGCCAAGTGCGAGTACACTCAGAAAGGCTTTCTATACTCGGAATCTCAAACATTGAGATGCTATGGCAATAACGAGGCAGTATTTTGGCTGGAGCTATCGTCCCTACCGTTGTAAAATATAAGAGCACTTGGCTTTGCCCTTGGAATCATCTTGCCATTGTCTTGTCAGAAGAAATAAAGTATTGAGTGGTTGGCAGGCCTGAAATGTATATATAAACTTTGGACCGGACAACGTGATTCCCCTATAAAGCACTTAGCGCCCTCCGTTCTTGCTACACCTCTGGTTAGAAACCTTACATTTGTACGAAAATATTCTGTGTTCGTTTGTCTGTTACATCATATTTACTGTTACCTCATGTGCTGCAGGTTGCCGTCTATGTTACTTCGTTAGCATCTGGACCTCAATCTCTCAGCATTTACTCGTTAAGAGGCGACGACAATGATGAATGACCATAAACTGGTGATTACTTGTATTGTTATATTCCAATAGCTGCTGCCAAATTGTCATCTTTTTCCTAAAAAAAACTTGTCATGTATCCACTGTAATGCAGCTACACGTACCATATTGTGCATAACTCAGACTTGCTGCACAAAACTGTTGCAAATAATGGCCAGAAAATAGGAAACAGGAAACACAAATTTTTACGTGGGAAACATTTACAAGAAAAAATCACGGGCACACGAAAGCGATCACTATATGAGGAGATATTTATAATAAAGCTCTTAGTTTTGCTCTAGACTATAGGGATATATTTATAGTGATAATAGACTTTTGTAGAGTTTTTTTAGATGATCAAGAGACATTTAATGAAAGACTTTGTGTAGGAGTAGATTTGAGACGGAATAGAAAATGAATTCATATCACCCTCAACTTCAAGAAAAACACTAAAAATATTGGATTGATTCGTTTGGGAGATTTGTTGTCTTCTTTTGATGATTCTTGGGAGATTTGATCGAAAAGACTAGCAAGGCGAAACAGGTTCCATGGCTTCTCTAATTGGACCATCACGAAAGTCTAGCGCACTGAGCACAAATTCCATTGCTTCTCTTTCTTTGTAAAAGCTAAAATAGCCAGCATCTCCGGAGCAGGTTCACTTTATCGCAAAAACCGACTTAAAAATCGTGAAAATCAATAATATCAAATCGGTTCAAAATCATAAATCGATCGTTAAACTGGTCAAATTAAAAAAATTAGAAAAATATGTCAAGTAAACTGGTCAAAAATTAGTAAAAATCGAGCGATTTTCGATGCAAATCGACAAATTTGATCTAAAAATCGGACGCAAGAAAATTTTGATTTGCTAGTCGATTTTCGAGAAAACCAATCGATTTTTGTTTTTTTATTTTTTCCCAAAAGTTTGATTTCGAAACCCTTCGCGATTTTCGCTCGATTTTTATAGTAAACTGGTACCATCAGGATTTCGATTTTTAACCCTAAATCGGTTTGGTTAATCCTCCATTCACTGCAGGACCAGGTTGACTAGCCTGCCAACTTGACGACGTGCAGTCGGCATCAGCAGCGGTGATGTTGACGCAGTGCACGGCGGGGCAGAGCCGGCGGCTAAGGTGACCTACAGTCACGCGTCGAACGGAGAGGACGAGCACGGCGGATCATTAGACCGCCGTCCCCACGCCCGCGCATGGCCCAGTTGCTGTCGGGTTGGGCTGAAGCTTCTCAGCCCACCTGCACGGTGGTCAGTTTGGGCATGTTGAGTGGGTTGAGAGAGCCAGACGGGCGGGCCTGCGGGCGATCTTACACGGGCTTTAAGTTGATCAGGTGGTGGGTGTTGATTTGGGAAGGGAGCGAGTTGTGCATTGGTGGCCTTGTCTGATAGCTGAAAATCGCAGGCGCGGTACGGCTGCCTGCCTGCCTGTGCCACATGCCGTGCGGCGTGGTCAGTAGCCAGGAGCAGCGCGTCACACTTGCGCCCGCACGCGCGATCGCCAGACCCTCCGGCGAGCCACCGGGAACCTGCTTCTCGACGTGGCGTGGCGTCAAGCGCGCGACACCTAAAATTCCATTCAGAAGAAAACTTTGGTATTATGGGCCTCTTGTGTCCTGAGCTTTCGTTCTATCAGCTAGCCATTTTCTCGAGGTATAAGTTTATTTGACTTTCTTCATGTATTGTATTTGTCTCTTAAAAAACTATTATGTTTATCTAAAAATCAACTCTCAACGAAACCAAAATATTAGTGGCATCCGTCAGCCCAATATCCCCTTTTCTTCCTCCTCTCATCTCTCGCACCACCATGGCTGCCGCTCCAACCTCCTCCTCCACTCCTGCCAACCTCCTCCTCCACATATGGTGGCCATGAGCGTCGTCACCACCCGCTGCTTGCGGTACTCTCTTCGGGATCTGGCAATTATAAACTAAAACAAGCAATGACTGCTCTTCCTCCACCAAATTAGAATTAGTCTTGAAGTTCCTTATCAACTTAAACTTTTGGGCAACTCAATAAATGTAATAGAAGTAGGTTACAATTATTATTATTTAATTAAGTCAATCGGATCTTGAATTTAAAACCTTAGATCTAATACCATATTAAATTGAGAGCAACTACCACGCTATACCGTTGGAATCACTTCCAACTATAGCAATTCATAGGTTCACGGGTAAGTTTTCTACTAGGTTTCACGGGTAAGTTTCATGATGTTTCACGGATAGGTTTCATGGGTTTCATCAGGTTTCAAGTTTCATAAGGTTGATTTCATTAAAAAAGTCTCATAGATAAGTTTCAACCAAAGGTTTCATCGACAACACAATGCTAAACTTTTTAATGAAAACCTTATGAAACTTGAAACCTCATGAAACCCATGAAACTTATCCTGAGACATGATATCAATGAATTTAAAGACACCACAATATGATTTTTTCAAAGTGAGACGGATATCGCTCCGCATATTGAATTAGGAATGGTTCAGATTGTAGGTGAAACAGTACAAAAATGTGCATGAAATTCGACGAGAAACGTTAGGTCATCTTCTTGAGCTCGGTCTCGAGCTATTCTTGCTGCCGCACCATGTCCAGAAGCTAATTGGCAATTTGGCATACAGTGATGCAGATTTAAAAAAAAAAACAATACATTTTTAAAATAATTTTGTACAAATAATACGCTGACCTTTTTTATAAAAATGCACATCTGTCTCCATTTTCACCATTTACATATCTTGTCACAAATTGAAATGACTACAGTAGTGTATACTTTTGTCTCTATTTCAAATAGCGACAGAGTTGTATTTCTGTAATTTTTTTCCTCAACGTATTATTTCTGTAAAAATATTTAAAAATGTATTATTTTTAAAAAAAAATCCAACGATGCATTCAAACAAGCCAAGTAGACCTTCGCTCCACCACCTCGACCATCACTCGAGTCCGTGATGTGTGGCAGCAGCACTGGGGCAGGATTTGGGGCGGCGACGCGGATTGATGTGATGGACGACCGCAAGAGATGGTTGATTGCCCCCCCAATGGCCGCAAGAGATGACCGGTTGATTGCACATGTAGAAAGGACTATCGAGAGACCAAAACGTCGACGTGATTTGAACAACGTATTGCAGCCGTGCATGCATATTCAACAATCTTCTGCGGTGACTTCACTGGATGGATACTCTCGGAAGGTTCCTCGACCCTCATCATGTTTGGGGGGCTGCTTGTGCCACGCTGGCAGTTGATGCCCAATCGTGCCGTCTTCCCGTCTTGATTCCATGGACATCTGACTCGAGCTTCGCTGGCTACGTACCTTGTGGGAAATGAAAAGCTAGCTAGGCTAGGCAACATTAAACTGGTGCTGTGACCGCAGCTGTCCTATACCTTAATATTCAAAAAAGTAGGTTTCCATAAAAGATTAGAAAAAGTGACCTGATAGAAAAATTATGTGTGTGTTTCGATTAATCTCCCACGTCAGGATAGCTCGAATTATTTGTAGTTGATCTTGGCTGATATTACACTATTACAGTATGTCAGCATTTTATGTAGACCCCAAAAAACTGAACTTGTTGCCTGCCTTGAGACATGTACAGATCAGCCAGGTGTGAACTGCAGCATGCAAGAATATCACGTCTTACGTGGAGATATCTCTCCAGCAACTGCTCTCTTTGACTTCCAAGATTCACAAACTAATCAACAATAATAACAAACACAGCAAAATTAAAATAAACACCGCAACTTCCACTGCATCTCCCGCGCGAGCTTTTCATGCAGTACGAAACCTTTATAAATACCAGCTCAAGAACAGGGTCGCCTAGCTACCTTCTGAACACTGCATCACGACAATACTAGCTAGCTAGCTAGCTAGCTAGTACTGCATCACGGTGATCCTAGCTAGTAGCACAAGCAATATTGAAACAAATTAATGGGGAGGTCGCCGTGCTGCTGCCACGACGCCGACGTGAAGAAAGGGCCGTGGACGGAGGAGGAAGACAGGACGCTGGTGGAGCACATCCAGAAGCATGGCGGGCACGTCAGCAGCTGGCGCAGCCTGCCCAAGGCCGCCGGGCTGAACCGGTGCGGCAAGAGCTGCCGCCTCCGCTGGACCAACTACCTCCGCCCCGACATCAAGCGCGGCAACTTCAACGACGACGAGGAGCGCCACATCATCCGCCTCCACGCCGTCCTCGGCAACAAGTACGGCCTAGCTTAGCTACTGACCACCATGCATAGCCGCCGCCGCCGCCGCCACAGTTTCTCCGTTGCTTTTGCAGTAGTTGGTGTAAATCTTTTCAAGATTAACTTGTGTCATGGAGTAACATTTGTATAACTTATCCTACGTTAGGTGGTCGACGATTGCGACGCATCTGGAGGGCCGGACGGACAACGAGATCAAGAACTACTGGAACACGCACATCCGCAAGAAGCTTCTGCGCATGGGCATCGACCCCGTCACGCACCAGCGCCTGCCCACCGACGTCCTCGACGGCGCCCTAGACTCCCCCATCCTCCCTGAGGTGCTTCTCTCGGCGGCCGCGAGCCTCGGGAGCCTGGACAGTGCCCTATGGCAGGTGCAGCTGCTGCAGCAGCTGCTCCAGGTCATCGGCTCTAACAATGACAGTACTAGTCTCACGGCCAACTTAGCTGCAGCAAATGCTATGTCTAGCTCAAGTAGCATTATTCCAAACTGCCAGTACCAGATGGGCGTATTGCCTCGTGCAAACTATCAACCAGGTTATCTCTGTAATATGTCAAATTTTGCAGAGCAAGACGCGGTGCAGCAACTGAACACTACGGCCCCAGGTAGCTCCTGTGCAGATCCGATTGGTCAGTACTGTGACAGGGCTGCATTCGCATCTGCAGCTTATCCACAGGAAGTGGCAGTGGCTGTTGACCGGCCGGTGCAGGATTATGCCAGCTTGGAGCCCATGGAACTACCGAATCTGTGCTCTCTGGAGAGTGATCTTTTCTGGAAGGACTTACTAGAGGGAAGCTTATAATGTTCTCTCTGCTTGAAAATTAAGGATGACAGTGCTAGCCGTACAAAGTTTATAGTATAAACATCTTAACTTCATGTTGCCATCAGATCATTGATCTGTTTGTATCCTTCATCATGTATTGAAATATGATTTTTGTAATACATTCGATCAGTTTATTTTGCTCAGTGAAGTTGGAAATTGTTAGTTTAATCATTTGATGGGTGTTCTCGGAAAAAAATAAGAGAAAACTTACAGTGTACTATATTGTTAGTATATAGTGGGTAGTAGAAATTAAATTTAGCCATTGATTTATTAAGGGGTATTTCTACTACTTTACCACCATAGTAAGTATACAGTACACTAAATTGAATATGAACCATTCATTCTTTTCGATCCAATGGATCGGATTAGCTAGTATTTTTTATACTTCTTCTGATAGTAGAGTAGTAAAATACTCTTAACAAATCAGTAGCTAGATCTGATTTCTACTACCCATCATTTATTACTAGTATAATACACTGCAAAATTTCTCATAAATAAACACTAGTTAATCTAATCTATTGAATTGAAAAGAATGAACGATTAATGTCCCATTCAACATTCCAACCCACATCCTGCCACAACAATACCCATCGATTCGGAGTGGTTGCAGGGCATCAGGGAGAACACTCAAAAACAAAGGAGAAGGAAAATTGACAGCATCCTAATCTATGCTTTTTGGAATCTATGGAAAGGAATGAACAACAGGATTTTTAGTAATTTATATCAAACAATGCAAAAATGTCTTCAGCATTATCTCTCATGATGTTCTAAACCGATGAACAGCTCTAGCAACCAGCTAATGGTACCTAGAGGGTTCTGAAACCTCAGACCTGGGAGACAGGCCCACAAGCCTACGACCTAGGAGAAGGTTTGACAGGATTCTAGGGGCAACGTATACTCCACATTGTTGATCCCTGTTGCAATGACTTTTAGTTGTCCCCATACCAGGGTTAGAATTTTCGTTTGCTGAAAAAATTCGGAACCAGTTCGGCCGGAGGAGATTCAAAATTCAAATCCGGTTTGATTTCCACCGAAATTTCGCCGAAATTACCCGAAATTTTGGTCAAAATGAACTGACTAAAAATTGGTCCAAACGATGTCGAAAAATTTTGAAATTTTTTTTGTAGGTTCCTGACACATTAGATATGTTCTCATAAAAATTTCAGATGATTATCGGATCTGTGGAATTTTTAAAAATTCAAAGATTTGATACTATGTAGATGAAACGTTGATCGGCAAGTTTGAACCAGATGAAAAATAGTACAAACGACGTTAGAAAATTTTAAAATTTTTTGTGAAGATTCTGACATACTTATGATATTTCTGTAAAAATTTCAGATGATTATAAAATGTGAGGAATTTTTAAAAATTCAAATATTGGTACTGTCTTGGTAAAGTGCTGAGCGGCAAGTTTCATCTGAATGAAAATTAGAACAAACGAGCTTGTAAAATTTTGAAAATTTTTCTGTATGGTCCTGACACATCCATAATATTCTCATAAAATTTTCATATGATGTTCAAGTGTCATGAATTTTAAAAAATGCGAACAGTGCTACTATCCTGTTAACAGACCAATGATCAATACATAGATTTAATTTAGCAATACAAAAGGTTTAAATTTTTTAAAAATTTTACATAAGGGTGGCAAGGAAATGGTTAATATCTCATAAAAATTTGGAATCATGTTCACACTCCAGTGAATTTATAAAATTCGTAGAATGCACAGTACCATTTATGTTCTTTCTCTGTTTGATTTTTGAAATATAATACAACAAATTAAGTTCAGTGCTTACTGCATTGATAGATTTTATTGAGCAAACTAAGAAGGTTGAAATTTTTTGAAAATTTTATATTATCTTCCACAGAAATAAATTCATCAACAGTAAAATATCAGAAATTAATAAATTAATTTATGATATTTAAAAATTCAAAAACAGAGAGAGTTGAAAACTAGTACTTTGAATGTCAGAATTTTATTAATTCCTGGAGAAATATTTTGAGCTGAAACTTTTACATAAGAATACTTAGCTCAAATTAATTTCAAAAACAAAATTTCAAAAAGTTATAAAAATATTTGAATTGCCTGATAAATCCAAAACAGAAATACATACACAATAGCATTGTCAGAATTAAATGAAAATAATGATGACTTATCTCCAGCTAAAAATTTTATATTATTTTCTGAAGCCATTAATGCACCTACAGTAAAATTTTCAGAAATTAATAAATTATTTTAGAATATTTAAAAATTAAAAATAGAGAGAATTGAAAATTAGTATTCTGAATGTCAGAATTTTTATAAATTCCTGGAACAATATTTGGAGCTGAAAATTTTAAATAAGGATCCTTAGCTGAAATAAACTTGAAAAACAAATTTTCAAAAAGTTTACAAAATATTTGAATTTTCTGATAAATCAAAATCCGAAATCTGAAAATTGTGCAGAGCAGATTGGCACATAAGTTCAGTGCTTACTGCATTCATAGATTTTATTGAGCAAACAAATAAGGTTTAAATTTTTTGAAAATTTTATTTAATGGTACTGAGGAAATTATTAATCTGTCATAAAATTTTTAGATAATGATCACACTCGAGAAAATTTACAAAAATCTAACAAGTTTACTGTCCCAATTATGTCCATTCTGTTTTTGATTTTTAAAGATAACAAATGATGTTAAATTATTTTTAAACTTTGTATATGATACCAAACAAAATGGGATGGTACCATAATTTTTGAGATGATTATCAGGCTTGTAAATTTTTTAAAAATTTGATAGTGTTTTCTACCAAATTTTAAAAAATCTCGGAAAATTAGTTTTTCATCAAATTTTCACGTAATAAGACTTTGTTAAGGGTTATTGGACCCATTCCATTCAAATCCGGCCAAAACATTTGAAAATTCGGATTAAAATCCCGAAAATTCGCTGAAATTTCCGAAATTACTGTAGCAGTTACTGTAGCAAAATCAAATTTTTTTAAAAGTTTCGAATTCGGCCGGTAGATATAGATTCGAGGGTCCAAAACCGAAATTTCGGCGAAATTCGGCGGTTTTTTGATCCCTGCCCCATACTCAGTTTCATCTTCTATTTACACTTGTCATGTCGTACTATAATTCCTTCTTTTAATGTAAGATAGAGCTCCTACCATTCATTAAAAAAAAAGAATGAATGATTTATATTAAATTTAGTGTACCGTAAAAGAGCTCAAACATAATCGTTTGATGGAGTTCTAACTTGTGTAATCAGCTGATTAACGTGAAGCACAACTGCACCATCCGGCACGCAAGGACCATCCTATTAAAATCAGGTGATGGAGATAAAAACAAATAAATTAGGGACTCCTGTAACTTCTTGTGAACCACTTTAGTTAATTTCCTCTCCATTTCTACTGGGAGATGTGGCTCTTAACATTCTCACATTACTTTTTAGCACTTCAGTAAGCATACAACTTCTAATAAAAGAAGCCGCATTATGTTCTTATAAATTGTTAGCCGTCACAAGTAAAAAAAGGGACATATAAATATGTATTTGTTGTTAAGAAAATATAAACACTACAATAGATGTTCTTAGTAAGGACAATAGCATTTGGATACACTACTACAAAAACCACTTTCTTACCGGTCTATCACTACTAGTTCGGGTAGAACCGGCAGCGATAACACCATCACTGTCGGTTCATAAGTTAGACCGGCACAAATGCTCAACCGAAGAACCAACAATGATAATATTACTGCTGATTCTTCTTAATAACCGACAGTGATAAGTTACTATCACCGAGGAAGTATCACTACCGGTTCGGCTTACGAACCGGCAGTGATACTATTATCACTGCTAGTTCGAAATCTGAACTGACAGTGATAATATTTGGATACAAAGAGACAAAAGGAAAATATATCTTATAGTAGTTGAAAAGTGTATGTTAGGTGAGATGGTAAAGGGAGTTTGTGCGGAGCAATAGGTTACAAGTTCGACTCCTAGCAATCGCACGTGCACGTATTTCACGCGAAAATCACATGACTTGTCCAGGTTGGTCCAGGTAGAAATATATATATTTTTGTTTTAGTGATTTTTGGATTTACGCTATCACTACCGGTTATAGAACTGGCAGTGATAGCCTGACTATCACAGTCGACCAATCACTGCTGATTTCAATATCTGGCAGTGACGCTAGTTTGGAACCGGCAGTGATGCTAGTTTGGAACCGGCAGTGATCTAGTATTTTGTAGTAGGTAGCTGAAAGATACACAACTGTACGGCTACTGGTGAATTATATTAGCTAATAGCTATACATCTCATATACACGAAATAGTACATCATATGATGACTTAATTAAGAAGATCATCAAATACCTTTTGCAAAAAATAATGAACATAAACACCTACAACACTGTGAGTGATCAAATCTTACCACTCATGACATATGAAAGCCTGTATTACTATGGAAGTGCCACTAATTTGTAAATGTTTGTTGCAACATATTACTAATTAAAATTGATGCAAAACATTTTAAACTTTATTGATGTTGATTAACAAAACTTATTGTAGAAAATGCTAGTTGTTAAATTTCATCATGATGATATCGCTACAATCAAAGTATTGGATTAGTTGGAGTAGGAAGTTGCTTTGTGGGGGTGAAGGAGATGGAGTTGAGGGTGACGGCCTTCTGGAGTCTAGATGAAAGTCTGCAGAGACCGATTATGTCGCCGATCATAGGAGTTCATGTGCTAATTCTACACAAGTGATGACATCGTCAATGACTTGGCGCCCTGATCCGTACATTAGAAACAAAAGGGTCACCATTAGTTAGCAGTTAGGTAAGTGAAAGGTTTGCCCGAGGTTTGAAGCCATTGACTGTCCCAAAAAAACATGAAGAATGCGAGCGATCATTGAGTCATTGTGAATGTAGACTTTTGGACCCTTTAGGAAGTCATTCGTGCCGTTTCAAAGGACAATGAATGATAACATTTTTTTAAGCGAAAGGTAAAACGAACTCTTGACTTTTGCTGCTTGCTGTGCCAAGTTAGAGCTATCTTATCCATAGCTGAGCTATTAAATTCTTTTCGGTCCTTCTTAGCGTGAATAATCGAACTGACACGTATCAAGATCGACCATCAGTTTCAAGTTAATCTGATCAATTACATGAAGAGGTGAATTTAAACCAAATTCAGGTGAGTATGGAACGACGTTGTCTGATACAATTAATTTCAAAAACAAAATTTCAAAAAGTTATAAAAATATTTGAATTGCCTGATAAATCCAAAACAGAAATACATACACAATAGCATTGTCAGAATTAAATGAAAATAATGATGACTTATCTCCAGCTAAAAATTTTATATTATTTTCTGAAGCCATTAATGCACCTACAGTAAAATTTTCAGAAATTAATAAATTATTTTAGAATATTTAAAAATTAAAAATAGAGAGAATTGAAAATTAGTATTCTGAATGTCAGAATTTTTATAAATTCCTGGAACAATATTTGAGCTGAAATTTTAAATAAGGATCCTTAGCTGAAATAAACTTGAAAAAAAAATTCAAAAAGTTTACAAAATATTTGAATTTTCTGATAAATCAAAATCCGAAATCTGAAAACTGTGCAGAGCAGATTGGCACATAAGTTCAGTGCTTACTGCATTCATAGATTTTATTGAGCAAACAAATAAGGTTTAAATTTTTGAAAATTTTATTTAATGGTACTGAGGAAATTATTAATCTGTCATAAAATTTTTAGATAATGATCACACTCGAGAAAATTTACAAAAATCTAACAAGTTTACTGTCCCAATTATGTCCATTCTGTTTTTGATTTTTTAAAGATAACAAATGATGTTAAATTATTTTTAAACTTTGTATATGATACCAAACAAAATGGGATGGTACCATAATTTTTTGAGATGATTATCAGGCTTGTAAATTTTTTTAAAAATTTGATAGTGTTTCTGCCCAAATTTTAAAAAATCTCAGAAAATTAGTTTTTCATCAAATTTTCACGTAATAAGACTTTGTTAAGGGTTATTGGACCCATTCCATTCAAATCCGGCCAAAACATTTGAAAATTCGGATTAAAATCCGAAAATTCGCTGAAATTTCCGAAATTACTGTAGCAGTTACTGTAGCAAAATCAAATTTTTAAAAGTTTGAATTCGCCGTAGATATAGATTCGGAGGGTCCGAAACCGAAATTTCGTGCCAAATTCGCGGTTTTTGATCCCTGCCCCATACTCAATTTCATTTCTATTTACACTTGTCATGTCATACTATAATTCCTCCTTTTAATGTAAGGTAGAGCTCCTGTCATTCGTTAAAAAAAAGAATGAATGATCCATATTGAATTTAGTGTACCGTAAAAGAGCTCAAACATAATCATTTGATGGAGTTCTAACTTGTGTAATCAGCTAATTAATGTGAAGTACGACTGCGCCATCCGGCACGCAAGGACCATCCTATTAAAATCAGGTGGTGGAGATAAAAAGGATAAATTAGGGACTCCTGTAACTTCTTGTGAATCACTTTAGTTAATTTCCTCTCCATTTCTACTGGGAGATGTGGCCCTTAACATTTTCACATTACGCTTTAGCACTTCAGTAAGCATACAACTTCTAATAAAAGAAGCCGCATTATGTTCTTATAAATTGTTGGCCGTCACAAGTAAAAAAAGGGACATATAAATATGTATTTGTTGTTAAGAAAATATAAACACTACAATAGATGTTCTTAGTAAGGACAATAGCATTTGGGTACACTACTACAAAAAACCCATTTCTTACCAGTTTATCACTACTAGTTCGGGAAGAACCGATAGTGATAACATTATCACTGCCGGTTCATAAGCTAGACCGGTACAAATGCTCGATCGAAGAATCGACAGTGATAATATTACTGGTGGTTCTTCTTAATAACCGGAGTGATAAGTGATAAGTTACTACCGGCATGATAATGGAAGTATCACTACCGGTTAAACACAAACCGGCAGTGATATTATTATCACTGCTAGTTCGAAATCTGAACCGACAGTGATAATATTCGGATACGAAGAGACAAAAGGAAAATATATCTTATAGTAGTTGAGAAGTGTATGTTAGGTGAGATAATAAGGGGAGTTCGTGCGGAGCAATAGGTTACAAGTTCGACTCCTAGCAATCGCACGCGCACGTATTTCACGCGAAAATCGCGTGACTTATCCAGGTTGGTCCAGGTAGAAATATATATATTTTTTATTTTACCGAGTGATTTTTGGATTTACGCTATTACTGCCGATTCACATACAAACCGGCAGTGATATCGGTATCACTACCGGTTATAGAACCAATCACCGACTATTTCAATCCACCAAGGACGCTAGTTTCCAATATCTGGCAGTGATGCTAGTTTGGACCCGGCAGTGATCTGGTATTTTGTAATAGTGGTAGCTGAAAGATACACAACTGTACGGCTACTGGTGAATTATATTAGCTAATAGCTATACATCTCATATACACGAAATAGTACATCATATGATGACTTAATTAAGAAGATCATCAAATAGCTTTTGCAAAAAATAATGAATATAAACACCTACAACACTGTGAGTGATCAAATCTTACCACTCATGACATATGAAAGCCTGTATTACTATGGAAGTGCCACTAATTTGTAAATGTTTGTTGCAACATATTACTAATAATTAAAATTGATGCAAAACATTTTAAACTTTATTAATGTGGATTAACAAAACTTATTGTAGAAAATGCTAGTTGTTAAATTTCATGATGATATCGCTACAATCAAAGTATTGGATTAGTTGGAGTAGGAAGTTGCTTTGTGGGGGTGAAGGAGATGGAGTTGAGGGTGACGGCCTTCTGGAGTCTAGATGAAAGTCTGCAGAGACTGATTATGTTGCCGATCATAGGAGTTCATGTGCTAATTCTACACAAGTGATGACATCGTCAATGACTTGGCGCCCTGATCCGTACATTAGAAACAAAAGGGTCACCATTAGTTAGCAGTTAGGTAAGTGAAAGGTTTGCCCGAGGTTTGAAGCCATTGACTGTCCCAAAAAAACATGAAGAATGCGAGCGATCATTGAGTCATTGTGAATGTAGACTTTTGGACCCTTTAGGAAGTCATTCGTGCCGTTTCAAAGGACAATGAATGATAACATTTTTTTAAGCGAAAGGTAAAACGAACTCTTGACTTTTGCTGCTTGCTGTGCCAAGTTAGAGCTATCTTATCCATAGCTGAGCTATTAAATTCTTTTCGGTCCTTCTTAGCGTGAATAATCGAACTGACACGTATCAAGATCGACCATCAGTTTCAAGTTAATCTGATCAATTACATGAAGAGGTGAATTTAAACCAAATTCAGGTGAGTATGGAACGACGTTGTCTGATACAAATTAAGACATTATTTCAGTTTACAAGCAATAGATGACTTCCCCAGAAAGAAGTGTGTGCAAAGATTTAGGGCTCATACGTTCACGCAGACATTCTCCTTTGCCGTCCCATGAAAAGTTTTCTGAATTTATATGAACTACGTATTACGTACTACGAAACGTCTATGGTTTTGTAGCCACACAAATGACGGGAGATTGGCGTCACTGACACTCTTTAAAATTTATGATTCACTTTATGATATCCTGGCCTACTGTCATAGACTCAGATAGACCCATATGTCGTAGACACATCACTAAATACCAACGAATTTAGTACCGCTGGACTAATTATTCCCACAAATGACGGCATGACGGTGACACTCTTCTCAACGATAGACAGGACGGAGCCCACTCGTGAGAAAAATCGCTGCCGATGCGCTCACTCACGCGCGAAGACCACAAGGAACAGTTAAATGCTTATGAACGCGGGTAACCGGAGAAGATTCTGAGCGAAGCTACCCTCACTCGCTAAACCAACATTTCCTTTCCCTTTCGCTGGGCAAAACAATAGTTAACTGACCGATCAGTTCGTGCACGTCGCTTGTCCGGTGGTTAACGCAAAGGGGAGGGGACCGTATCTGTGCTCACCGCATGCAGCTGGAAATCGTCGGCGCGTGACGCATGCACCGCTCGCCGGCGAGATTTCAAGCCGCGTACACCGAAGCGACGCCGACGTGCAAACCAAACTACTCGGCCACGTACACCGTGGGATGCCTTTGCTGCGCGGGGAATGTTTTAACAAATGCGTGCTTTTGTCTGTCGGGCGATCGATCGAGGTGAAGTCCTCGGGTACGACTTGCTCCGGTTGTGCTTTTGATTTTAACCTGCAGAATCAGACAACCGTTACCTGCCAAAGAGAAAGGCTCGAAGAACTTTGAGATAAGGCACGGGATGCTGGTAGTCGGAGGCATATTTTTCCTCGCTTATATGTCAAGGTTTTGCGTGGTTCAGTACGGGATAGGGACGGCGTCCCTCCATCTGCCTGTCAGACTGTCACACGTCACGGCCTCTGAAACTTAGAGTGAAATTAACAGGGTGGTCGAACAGATAACCGATGGAGCAATTCCAGCTTCAATGCTCGGTAAAGTTTGAGATTCTAACTTTGAAGGAAGTCTACCACCTGAAGTTGGAGGTCACCAATGGCGGACCAGAAGGAAAACAGAGGAGAGAAGGAAAACAGAGGAGAGCTCGTGAGTTATGGCGGTTGGCAAAGAATTAGTACTACGATCTTATAAATTGCGCCGTATTAAATGCAAAGACCGGCAAGTAATCAATGGCAAGACCCTTTCAATCTTAAGCACCTTTACATCCCATATGTACACCTCATTTTTTAAACTGACAACATGATTTTTTTCTATATTCAAGTAGTTAGTCTTATAAGTATGCTATATATTTTAAGAGAACTACTAGCCCGCGGTATCCCGTTGGAAGAGCTCCCAACGGAATAGGTTTCATCCGTTAGATAGATCATGTAATCAAATGGCTGTATGCATGATAGAGACGCGGTGGTTAGGGGGGCCAAAGAGACGAGGTGAGGCCGCTTCACCGCGGGAGGGAGGCGGCGGGGCTAGCTGTCCTGTGATCCTGACCGTCGATCCGTGGAGACGTGAGAGATGGCAAGGAAGACGATGGAATCGTAAGACGCCGAGATAGGCTGGGATGCATTGGGAATTGTGTCGGACCAAAACGAAATCGGAATTCGTTGGCAATTGCATGCGGCTGCGATTCCACGCTCGGCCGTAGGGGTGCAATCGGATCGGATAATTTCCGTCCAACCGATCGACCGGACAGTTTCGGATCGGATTCGGATATTTTTTTCGGATAATTTTCGGATTCGGATTCGGTTTCGGATATTTTTTTCAGATTCGGATTCGGGAGAGCACTATCCGTCGGATCGGTATATTCCGAGAGTATTTTCGGATTTATCCTAATTAGCTACTACTGAACGCTGTACCGTTGGAATTGATTCTAACCAGATAGCGTGTTTCACGACTAAGTTTCATACCTAAGTTTCACAGCTAAGTTTCGCAACTAGGTTTCATATTGTTTCACAGTTAAGTTTCACCAGGTTTCGTAGTATACTTATAAGTTTCATATTTTATACATGTTTCATCAAATTTTTTAAAAAAAAATCAACAAATATTCATTCGTGTTTCGGTAAGTTTATGCAAATTACATGCGTATTTCAGAAGTTTCAGCAAGTTTCATTCATGTTTCGGCAAGTTTCAGTAAATTCCATGCGTGTTATAGCAAGTTTCAAGAGAACGTTTGAAAAGTTTCATGTTTCGGTAAGTTTCATGTGTTTCTAGAATATTTCAAGTTTCACCAAGTGTCAATCCATGAGTTTCAGAGCATGTTTCACATGTTTCAGAGCATGTTTCACATGTTTCGGTAAGTTTCACGTGTTTCTAGAATATTTCAAGTTTCACCAAGTGTCAATCCATGAGTTTCAGAGCATGTTTCACATGTTTCAGATTTGGAATACCGTTACGTAGTTTTATTGCTAAGTTTCATACCTAAGTTTCATGACTAAGTTTCAGAACTAGGTTTCATATTGTTTCACGCTTAAGTTTCACCGTGTTTCAGAGTGTACTTATAAGTTTCATATTTTATACATGTTTCAGTCAAATTTTAAAAAGTTTTCAACAAATATTCATTCGTGTTTCGTAAGTTTATGCAAATTACATGCGTATTTGAAGTTTGACAAGTTTCATTCATGTTTGACAAGTTTTAGTAAATTCCATGCGTGTTATGGCAAGTTTCAAGAGAACGTTTGAAAAGTTTCATGTTTGGTAAGTTTCACGTGTTTCTAGAATATTTCAAGTTTCACGTGTTTCCTTTGGAGTGGCAAGGAAGCCATGGAACCGCTCGATTTGGCGGCCATGCCCTCTCGACGCGGTTTGGGCCAAGTACGACATGCTCTTGCTTACGATGGTATTGAGAGCTCGTGATCCGGTTTTTTTTTGGCCGATGGTATCGAGAGCACTTCAGGGAGTTTAGTTCACATACTCGTGTGCCCGTGACGTGAGGATTTGTAGCATCGATCCAATGGTGATAACGTATCCCGCTAGTTTTCACTCTGACGGTATACCGTCTCTTAGTTTTTCTCATATTTTAATTATGTCCACAGACATTTCATCAAACTATTTAGAGTAAATTTTACAAAACTACATATTTTTGTATACAAACTATCAGAAAATTACAGATTTTAGTTTCTATTTCACAAACTACATATTTTAGTAGAATTTGTATAACAAAATTGCAGGTTTTGGAATCGATCGTTTCTTGTAACTGGTCTAACGGTCTGGGCCCATATGGCAGCCTCACATGCGAATGCATAGGATGTGTCGAACCCCAAAAAAATACTTCCAAAATCCTCTGTGTATTATGTACTAGTTCAAAAAAGCTAGTACACATAACAAAGATGATAACATAACATATTCAATGTACTTTATTAATAATCAGAGTTTACAATAAATATAGCATACAGGCAAAATAAAATATTACAGTGAAAGCAGAATAAAACCACTAGTAGAGCCCAATAGAATTGCCACAGGCAATCAACTAGGGCAACGGCCTAGTTATCCTGGTCCTCACCATCGCAGGGATACTCCTCTAAAATCAACAACAAAGTAAGGGTGAGTACTAAAAGTACTCATAAGTTACATAGGAGATGCATTTTTTAATGTAGGGCTGACAAAGGAAGGTGATATGATTCAATTTTTGCATAAAGCCAATTTTTTAATATTATAAGTAATTTTTTTAATGGCATAATTTTAATTAATAAAAAAAAACTTTTTAAACAACTTTTATTGCAGGAATCCATCTTAGAGCTATACCAACTTTCCCACGTTGGAATTAATCCACCTAAAATTCACTTTTCTAAACTTGTTTTTGAAAACATAAAAATCTAATCTATGAAAGACTTGCTCAGCATGCTCATAACCTTGGATGCGGCTAATCGATTAGTTTTAACTCAGCAGAGGTTATACAATTTTACCTACAACACATAATCATCTCTTGTTGCGAAGTTATTAACACACTTTCTTAGGTGTATAGCACAGAGATCATGACAAAGTCTTTACAATGCACCATCCCAAGTAGTCATTCTCGCTAAGGTTCCACCACTGGTAGGGTTAGAAAGCCTAGTAAAATTATGGGATGTTACAAAATACCACCTTAAAAAGAATCTTGTCTTGGAGATTTAGAGAGGCTTGCAAGAAAGTAGGTTCACACTCGTCCCCTGCTGCATGACTTGTGTGGCCTATGCTGTAACATTGTTCAGATGCCCTTTGCTAAGATGATGTGTCCTTCTTGCTACATTGATGGCTATGATATTATGATGTTTCTTGGGGCAAATTATGAGGTAGTGTCCAACTTCCTAATAGTTGAAGCATTTGACTTTGGGGCAGGAAGTGAATCCTTTTGTGTTGGCCCTCCCTGAGTTGTGTTGGAGATTGTTGCGTTGTTGACGTGGTTTACCACAATTGGCTCTTTGAAGGTAGTGACTTTGGGGACTTTACCACCTGCTCGTGGTGTTATGAACTTGACTGAAGTGATTTTTGGAAGAACCAGGGGTAGAATAGGTGCCTCCCTAATCCATCTATAATCCACTTCTCTGAAGTTGTTTTTTTTAAAACATCAAAATTTAATATGTGAAAGATTTGCTCAGCATACTTATGACCACGAGCGCGATTAATCGATTAGTTTTATAAAATACAAAAAATTAAATTATTTTCATAAATTACACAAAAGCCAACAAATTAATATTTTAAAATTTTAACAATAATTTCTATATTTTTATAAGCTAAATTCTAGGATGTTACGAGATGACATCTGAGTCTTTAGCTCCTTTAGCTCTCTGACGGCACTGAAGGAGCTTCCCGCACCACCATTCCGCGGAAGCAGCACGCGACGCTTAGGCTTAATGCGATGGCAGGATAACGATGTGACACTACTTGCAGGAGATAAACGTCCCTGAATGTTCACCCATATTTTCATGATTATGTGATTCTGTCCCATTAAAACGTACCGTCTAGGAAGGTCTTGGCAAATCACAATTCTCGATGTGCTGCATTGTTCTCTTTGGGCGACAAGTGAAGCCAGCTCGTTCTCATCGGTGATCTGCCACCAGGGCTGAGCTATAACTGCACTGAGTATGTTCAATTGTTCACATTGTCCAGGGCGAGCGCGCGCGTAGCCTAGCGCACCAATTTTCGCGGAATGGTGGCTCGGGAAGCTCCTTCAACGCTACCAGGGAGCGAAAGGAGCTTAGGAGCCACCCATGGCTTTCCTCCTCTCACAGCGAAGAAGAGTATTAATTTTACAAAAATTTTATAGCGACGAAGAGAGTACTATTTTTTTAAAAAAAATTATAGAGAAGTTAGAGCCTGTTTGGCAGGGATTCAGCTTCTCCAGATTCTGAGAATCTGGTGAAGTTGAAATTTTAGCTTTACCAGATTCATGATGCTGGAGATGTGAGTACATTAAGAGTGTTTAGATAAATCATCTTGTTTGCATTTTAGATCAAAAATATAAACTTAATTCACTTTATTTTAGTCTATAAGTTTCAGATTTCGAAAGAAATCTGAAATCTAGAGCTCTACCAAACAGGCTTTAGATTTAGAAAGAAAACAAGAACAAGGAATAGACAAGTGAACAGTTATCTACCCGTTAAGTACTGTGGTCCAGATTTCTGCGTGTGGGCTTGTATCTGATGATAAGTCCACGTGGCGCGCTGCCACTGGTCTGCATGTCTTACGGACTTTTTCTTGGAAAGAATTATCCCGCCTGTGAGTCTGTGACAGTGAGCCCATGTTAATTCGGCGGCCCGAAAGAACTTATATGTGGGACCCATATGTCAGGCCCCGACGCGTGCAGCACAGCTCAACACAACCCTCTCGTAAGTTGTGTCTGTGTAGATCGGGCCCACGTGTCGGAGGCTGCCCGATGCCTTCGTGCTTCTCCTCCTCTCCCCCGCCTGCCACTTGAGTTCTTAAACCCTTCCCTCCTCGCGCCGCCGCCACCGCAAAACCCTAGGCTCCGACGACCCGCCGCCGCGCCATGGCTTCGGCGCAGGGGCTTAAGAGGAACTACCGCTGTGACCGCTCGTTGCAGCAGTTCTACACTGGCGGGCCGTTCGCCGTCGGCAGCGCTCCCGGCGGCGAAGGCGACGCCGAGGCTTTCCTCGCGTGCGCCTGCGGCGGCGAGGTGCGTGTAGTGTCCGCCGCCGATGCATCCACCATAGGGGAGCCACTCGACGGCGACTCTGAGGCCATCACGGCGCTCGCGCTCTCCCCGGATTCCCGCCTCCTCTTCGCCGCTGGGCACAGTAGGCTTATCAGGGTCTGGAACCTAGCGTCCCGCACTTGCATCCGCAGCTGGAAGGTGCGTATTTAATATTTGTGTGTTTTCTGGCGCTTTCGTGTACTGCCTTCTGTTTTAAATGCTGTATCCTGATGGTAATCGCAAGGGGAGCTCGGTGGATTCTCTAACTTCACATTGTGTTTGTACCTCTTGATTCATAACATGGTCTTTAGTCTCGAGAAGGTCATCCAGTGTCTACTCACTCATCAGCTATCCAGCTTGCACCGGGAACTGCAAAACTTTGAGCGTTCTTATGGTAATGCAGAATAGTTTGTGCTAGCTAGAAAATTTTAGAAATCTCGTGTTTTTGGGAATATTTCGAAACACGGTGCAACCACTGGTGCTAGAATCTCAGGAAGCTTTCCTCGATAGGTGAATCTATCAATTCACAATGTGTTGCTCACATACTGATACCTGACAGTCTGTTATTTGATGGTTTGCTGAGCCGTTAGTGAGTTATAAGGGATGCAGGGTTTTATGGTAACTTAAGCTTGCAGAATGCTAGACCTTATGTCAAGAGTTGTGCATCTGATCCTGTTTTGTGATGGTAAAGTCAGAGAATGGGGGGGATTTACAAATAAATGTTAACATCTTCCACAACAAAAAATTGTTTATTTCGGTATATTAATACTGTTTTTTTTTGTTCCTCGGTATAGCCTATAGGCATGTGAGGCAAGCTCATTTATTTTTCTTATGCTGTACAGGGACATGACGGTCCTGTTATGGCCATGGCATGCCATGCTTCTGGTGGGTTGATCGCAACTGCTGGAGCAGACAAGAAAGTGTGTGTGTGGGATGTAGATGGTGGATTTTGCACACATTTCTTTAGAGGTCACACAGGTGTTGTGACGAACATTATGTTCCACAAAGATTCAAAGCATCTTCTGGTGAGTACAGTTTTGTAGATAAAGAACTGGGCTTATATGTGGACAGGATCAACTGAAAGTGGATTTCTAGCTTGTTGGTTTAAGTCACTTGATTACCTGCACTGAGCTGTATTTGGTTTTAATGATATATTTATTTCTTCTGTTTCTGCACATCTTCACGGTATTTTACTTGCTTTTGATAGTATAATATGACCCTTATTTGCTGGATCTCTAGTTATTTTCAGCAAGTGATGATGGCACAGTGCGAGTTTGGAACCTTGAGAGCAAAAAGTGTACTGCTGTGCTGAAAGAGCATTTTTCAGCAGTGACTTCATTGGCATTATCTAAAGATGGGCAAACATTGCTCAGTGCTGGGAGGGACAAGGTATGGTTGAAATGTTTGAATCGGTTCCATTAGTCAAATAGGTTCATGTATGCGATATAGCATAGATGTTGCCTATGTTTTTCAAGTTACATGTTCATATTTCTATTTGTACTAGCATATGCTTTCAAGATATCACGAGCTTCATTGTATTTGTCAGCACTAGACGGTAAAGTTCTCAGTAGAGTAGGTGTTATACCATCATACTAGGTTTCAACTTAATAATCACGCAAAATTTAATGAAGAGATATAGGGGCTAGTTACGATCATGCTTTTTATTTGTCTAGATAATTCTTCTTGGCTAGCATTCCAATATTCCTCAATATATGCACTGCCATGCCTAGAGCTACCAGCAATTTTGCATGTATGGAACATCTGCAGGTTGTGAATGTGTGGGATGTCCGTAAGTACAGCTTAAAGAAGACAATACCGACATATGAAATGATAGAAGCTGTTTCCTTCATTGGACCAGGAAGTGGCTTCATGGCTTGTTTGGGTGTCGAACTGGCAAATTTAAAGGGAAAAACAGATGGTTATTTTCTGACAGTTGGTGAACGTGGGGTTGTGCGCATCTGGTGCTTGGAAAGGTACATTAGTCTTGTATTTATAATTTTTTTAAAAATACTTTGTATATCTCTGGACTGCATGAAATCGATGGTTTTTCTGTTATTCCACAGCACTCTTTGCATATTTGAGCAGCAATCATCCGATGTAACCATTAACTCAGAGAATGAGGAATCTAGAAGGGGCTTTACATCTACTATTATGTTGCCAAATGATCAAGGGTTGCTGTGTGTTACTGCCGATCAGCAATTTTTGTTCTATTGTTCCACGAGAACTGATGAAGGGACCTTCAAATTGAATCTACATAAACGGCTAATAGGTTATAATGATGAGATTCTTGATTTGAGGTTTGTTGGGGAGGAGGAACAATATCTTGCTGTAGCTACTAACTTGGAGCAGGTGAGCTACCCCTAAATAATCTTAGTACAGTTCTTGTGGACTTTTGTATTTCAACTTCCTCAAACCTTTTCATCCGTATGCAGGTCCGCGTTTATGATGTTGCGTCAATGTCATGTTCTTATGTGCTGGCTGGCCACACTGAAATTGTTGTTTGCCTCGACACTTGTGTCTCTGCTTCTGGGAAGACACTTGTTGTAACTGGGAGCAAAGACAATACTGTAAGTTGTGATGTCCTGCCCTAAAGATGTTGCTGTTGATTAGCATATATTTTTCCTGGGATAACAATAATTACTGCTGAATGCTTTCCTCTGTTGCTTTTCCTATTTTGACTGTAACCTTTTGTTTTTCACAGGTGAGGTTGTGGGATATGGAAAAGAGAAGCTGTATTGGTATTGGTAAAGGCCATTTGGGAGCTGTTGGTTCTGTTGCTTTCTCAAAGAAATCGAAGAACTTTTTCGTTAGTGGTAGCAGGTTAGTTTGAAAATGACAGCTGTTCCATTTCAGCTATAGTGATATTCAGTTCCTCTGTGATTTTTATGTGGCTACAGTGATGTTTAAATTGTGACTCTTAACTATTAAAAAATGTTTTTCTGATGTATCATTAAAACATAGTTATTTGTCACCCTTGAGATCAGTTGAGATGCCATGTTCTGGTCTTTTGTTGCATGTGCATGGGTGGGTTTTCTGAGGAAATCTGACTTTGCTAGTTTGCCTTTTGAAATTGAGTTATTATATGTACGAGTGTAGTCATTGAATTGCTCAAGTAGTTGTCGGGAAGGTTATTAAAGCGATAAGGCCAGGTGTGGCGACTCACCACCTTTTTACCATTGAGGCGCTTAAGACACGTGGTGAGGTGACACCATACACAAATCCTAACCTAATATAGTAACAAACAAATAAGTAATTTTGTAGGTTATGCATACCATGATATTGCCAATTCTTGAGCCTATGTAGCAAATGGAGACAGGGCGGCCGGTTGCGGCGTGGAGGCGTTAGAGCAGAGGAGGCAGGTCGGAATCTTCGGCTCGGCCTACCGACACCTTTCACCCCCTCCCACCCCCCACCAAAAAAAAAATTCTCTAACCCCAACTTACTCATACCCCCTGCCCATCTCCTTTAGCCACCGCCCCCTTTTCCCCTCTCGCTTACGCCCCCTTCTTCCCTCTTGCCCCTTGGCCTTGAACGCCACCACCTGTCATCCTTGCCACCGATGGCCTTGCCCAGTGCAAGCGCCCTCCTCCAGACCCTCTTTTCCCTTGCTCTACCCCTTGTACTCTTTTGTGCCGCCGCCACCTCAAACCGTGCTACCCTAAGCCCTTGCTGCAGCCCGGATCCGCCAGATCCGGCGGTGGCCGAGACGTCTTTCGGCCTCCTCTACCTCCCTTCTTCCTCCTATCAACTTGGGTGAACCCCGCCATCGCCAGATCTACCTCTCCTCCGTCTAACCCTAACGGCGCCGCTGCCAAATCTATTAGATCCAGTCATCCTCCTAAACGCTGATGGCCTCCCGGTCTTCTCTGCGACTACCTTGAGCTCCACAATCCGACGGCCCATGTTGGCTTCCTCTCTACTTCCCAATGTCGCGGCACCCTAGCGCGGAAGGGGTCATCTTCCTCGAATTCGATGGCTTTGCCACTGTCCTGATGCCGTCAACAATGCCAACAACGAAGATGATGGCGAGTGCGGCACTACGTAAGCTATCTCCAGATTTGGTTCCAAGGTGAGCCCGTGGTGGAGGCCCCTGCGACCACCTTACTGGTTAAGCGTCATTTAAACACGCCTTAACAACCATGGTTGTCGGAGTGTATGTAGGTAACTGAAAGACTTTCTTGGTCATTGCCTATTGGTTTATCAGAGAAGAAGAATTTTGCATCTGTGGAGTTTGGAGAACTTCATATGTTAGACAGGTTTGTCTTTACTAATTTTACTTGTGGATCTTGGCACTCCATCGCTTAAGACCAAATCCTGGAACAAGCAGAACTATTCAAGACTTCAATCTTGAGCATAAGTTTCGACTAAAATGATAGTTCCCTTTCTTGTGTATTTCTTTCTAGCGTTTCACTGCTAATATTATCCTAAAACAAGATTGTCTTATTATTAGTGACCGAACTGTCAAGATATGGAGCTGGGATGATGCGCTCAGTGATGCTGACGATGAAGTTTCTCTCAAAGCAAAAGCTGTTGTCGCTGCACATGATAAAGATATTAATTCACTGGCTGTCTCACCTAATGATGGCCTTGTTTGCAGCGGTTCTGAAGTGAGATTGTAGTATGTTAATTTTTCTTAAAGATTCCTTTGCCTTACCCCATTGGACTGTCATTTGATCTCATTATGTTGATTATGTAGGACCGTACTGCATGCATATGGAAACTACCTAACCTAGTGTCCTCTGTTGTCCTTAAAGGGCATAAAAGGGGCATTTGGTCGGTTGAATTTTCTCCTGTTGAGCAATGTGTCATAACATCATCTGGTGACAGAACAATCAAAATATGGGCTGTTGCTGATGGCTCATGCTTAAAGACATTTGAGGGTCATACGTCAAGTGTTTTGCGAGCTTCTTTCCTTTCACGTGGAACCCAATTTGTTTCTTGTGGTAATAAGAAATAAATACATTTTTAAGCTTTTTTTTGTATGTTTGGGGAACTCTGTTGACACTGTTATTGTGATGCTCCGTCATGTAGGAAGCGATGGTCTAGTGAAGCTATGGACGATCAAAAGAAATGAATGCTTTGCTACTTATGATAAGCATGATGGGAAGGTATGATATCTAGCTCTGCCCTATTTGTCATTTATAATTCAAGCTGAGTATATTGGCAAACCTCTTTCTTATCACATTACAGTTACATTTTTTCTTCTGTATGTCACAGTGCCATGTCAATGGGACATTGACAATTAAAACACTATGTATTGAACTGCTGTTACCCATGTTTAAGATAATTTAGTAATGTTCTTACTTGTGTTCCATCAAACCAAAACTGCTGGTGTTCTGGTTCATGCTGGAGTCGTGTGAAAATGTGCAATTTAGCGGCCCCTTGTCAGTCAGTTGCCACCATATTTCTCTGTTCATTCAGAACTTGCCTGGCTTTATTAACCAGTTCCTCTTCGGCGAGAATGTATGATTTAATGAAACCGTCTAATATCAACTTCAGTGTAACAAAAATTTTGCCATAGGGAGTTAATTCAGAATATCACTGATAGACAATATGAAAAAGGTCTTCTTGGATGAATGCTTAAAAAGGACTTGCCAATTGACTCAGTTATTCAACAGGTTTGGGCATTGGCTGTTGGCAGGAAAACTGAAATGCTTGCTACTGGTGGAACTGACGCTGTTCTTAACCTTTGGCATGATTGCACCGTGGAAGATATGCATGAAGATTTCCGCAAAAAGGCAAGTTCAATCTTCTATTATACTTTCAGCTTAGAGCTTTGCTAGCTAGACTCTTGCTTTCAGTAATTTGCTGGGCAAACAACATTGAATACATGATCTTTAGTCCTCATAAACAGATGTGACCTTGAGTTCGTTGAATACTTGGTAGTCGGTGGATTCGGTAATTGAGATCCTAGCCTATAGCATTCTTTTTATTTTTTAACATAATATCAATCTTTTTATCTATTTACCATATTCGTGATGTGTTTGCCACTTTCAAATCAGCTTGTACATGCTTCCTTCTACAAGGCTGCTCTGTTTTATTTATGGCTCTCGGATTTTATCTACAACACTTAACTGCATTCACTGTTGTTGCAGGAGGAGGAAGTTTTAAGAGGCCAGGAATTGGAAAATACAGTGTCAGATTCTGACTATACAAGAGCAGTACAACTTGCATTTGAGCTTAAAAGACCACACAGGCTTCTTGAGTTATTCTCACAGCTTTGCAGGTACTCATCTTTGATTGGAAGTTATTTTGCTTTTCTTCAAGAAAATTTGATATATCGCTGAGTGTGTGCAGGAGAGCTGATCTGGAGGAGCCAGTAGAAAAAGCCCTTCTTGGTCTCCCAAAGGAAGGGCTTCGTGTGCTTCTTGAGTATATCCGGGAATGGAATACAAAGCCCAAGTTTTGTCATGTTGCACAGTTTGTGCTTTTTCGGGTATTGAGGAGCTTCTCCCCCATGGATATCCTGGAGGTGTTTGCTTATCCCTTTTTCTATGACATGTGACAAACTGTTACTCTTTTCATGGGATATTTGATATTTCCTTTGTTTGTGCAGATAAGAGGCATCAGTGAGCTTCTTGAGGGCCTTATTCCATATTCGGAGAGGCATTTCAGCAGAGTTGATAGACTAGCACGAAGCACACTTTTGTTGGACTACACCTTGACCCGGATGTCCGTTGTAGATCCAGACATAGAAGCGGCTGCCACCAGCGACGATGCAAACTGTTCATCAGTAGAGAATGGTGAAGTCATGTCCGTTGTAGATCCAGACATAGAAGCGGCTGCCAACGATACAAACGGCTCATCAGTAGAGAATGGTGAAATCGCGCAGGCAGAGCCATCTGTGTGGGTAGCACAGGAGAACCTGGAAAAGCCAGGCAAAAAAAGAAAATCTAGCAAATCAACCAAAAAAGGCAGTAAGAAGGTGAAAGTTGCTTCCAATGGGAACAGTAACGATGTTTCTCTTGAGGCTTAAAACAGTCAACGATGACAAGTTCTCCCTTATTCATCACACCACTAAGTTTATAGCTGCTGTTGTACCTGCAATTGTGCAACATGAATCATATTTATTTCCATTATGACAAAACACTGTACAAAAATGTATTATTTGCTGAATTAAAAATATACCTGACTGCTTGGGGCTTGTACGAGTGGTCTGTTTCAAATTTCTGATGGAGTTTACGGTTAACCTTCAGATTTCACATGTTACAGTCTATAATTGCTTCCGCTATCCCGTGCGCTGGGTTAGTTTGCCTTGATTGTTTTCCATGTGCATGATATGGAAGCGGTGCCCAGCAAAGTTGTTTGCTCCGCTTGTAATTGTTCGATCTGTGATCTGGATATCGGCTCGCTGCATAATTTCCGTCCTTGTCATCTGGCAGACGATTTCTTGTGGTTGGGTGGGGTGTTACAGCTTTTGACGTGAAATACTTGCTTAGTACTTGTTTCGGTCATAAATAGTTATCGTTTTGGGTATTGATACGATCTTCAAAACACAGTATCAATCACTAATTTCTATTATAATATATTTATAAAATCCAATAACATTATAATATTATGAAAGTACTTTTCAAGTCAAATTTACACATGGTTTTCATTTATCCAATTTAAACATTTAAAAAAATATTGACGGTCAAAATTTAAAAGTTTGAATGTACTTATGTCCAAAACTACAACTATTTATAACCAGAGGGAGTGGTTGTGCTCCCCGTTTCATAACATAATTGTTTCTTATTCCTCAACATAAATCCGGGTAATAAATATCCTATGTTGGTTACTAGTACTGTTGTATGGGTGTAGTTGCCAGTAGAAATTGAGGTGCCTAGTTCGTCAACAGAAAGTAACTGCTATTGCTATGTTGGAAAAACGTATGTCGTTGTCCGAATTTTCAGGAATTCCGAGAATTTTCAGGAATTCCGAGAAATGATGCTTCTTAGCCTATCAACGTCGGCAGGGATATGATGTTTTTTTTTTTGATAAGGAAGCTTTTATTGATCTTAGTAAATTACGTCGGCAGGGATATGATGTATAGATACCAGGCAGCAATCCATGGTCCCTGGTCTATTATTGGAGCTCACCAACATAACCAGCAACTCAGCATATTCCATTCAGGATACCAAAGATCTGCAACTGCTGTGCCTAGCTTGTTCAGGTAAAATGAACACAAATCGAAAAAAAAAACAATTTGTATGTCATACAAAAATGCCTTGCTCAGCGAAGCAAGACCGACCACATGCCCACAGGAGATGGGGGTCTCAACCTAATCTCAAGTCTGGACTTTGAAAGCAACACCTCGTCTCTTTGTATAAGGCGAATTGCCTAGTTACTAAAACTTCAACTTGGCAGCTGATAATTTCAGGTGCAGTCCGAAGTCCAAACCTTGGTCCACGATGACCATGTGAGAGCCACATCAGGGCCAGTAAAAAAATTCCTGCTCGCGCCGTTAAGATCTGCGGCTGGTCCGGAGCAAGGTTTCAAATTTTGATTTCGAATCGTATCTTAGAGGTAACAGAAATCCGAAATCCTAGAGAGATCTTAGAATTTCAGATCAAATCCAAAAGGCAAATCTCGGCGAAAAACATCGATATCTCGGCCCAAAAACTTTAAAATCTGGTTAAAATATCTCATGTTCACATGGCTAAAACCGTCTGTGATGTGTATTTTTGAAAATTTTCAAACTCTTTTCAGTTCACTGGGATTTTAAATTTTGCCTCCGATCGAAATCTCAACCAAAAATTTTGAAATTTCGCTGGTATTTTGAACTTGATCCAGAGTCACAAGGGGCTCTGACAAGTACTACAAAATTCCCTCTGTCTCTGTCCAACGGGTGGTAATAAAACGTGCCATTGTATAATCTCACCAACAGTAGGACATGTGAACCAGAGCGTGGACTCCTCGTTTTTTTTCCTTTTTTAAAAACTGCACACTATTCTAAATGTACAGTATAAATTTGGCTGATGTCTTGGAAGAAATAAATTGAGTACAGGTATTATTTAGTGGGACAGTATGTTTCCACACTCCAAAGGTTCTATGGTTTTCAAACAAAAAATTGGCATGTGTAGTGTACGCGCATGTATGTGTATGGAGTGTGAATACTTGTATCCTTAGAAAAACCGGAGGCCCTGGGATCTCCAAAAATTTTTTTGACGTATGTAACAGATGCACACGTGTGCGTGCGCGGAGTGTGTGTGGAGTGTGCGTGTATTGTACGTGTCCTTGTACTCCTTAAAAGATTTTTGTATAGCTAGAGGTGTTAACCAGTTCCCAAGCTAGAAAATTTTTAATGAGTGTATACATTTCACGCTTATAAGTTTGTAGTCTTATATAATGGTTTCGCAGTATCTTAAATTCAACACATATATTCAAAATTTACTAAAAGTACGATAAAATAATTATAAGGTCTTATAAATTTCAAACCAATAAAATCGAAATCAATTTAATGAGTAGTTTTAATCACTAAAAAGATGATATACTGATATTTTTTAAAACTTTTAAGGATACTAGTGCATACCTGATGCCCCCACCTAGTTGGCTAGTTCCACCCGTGGTGCTCACACGTCCGCCTGATCGTGAAAGTGCAAGAGCTATCGCATCCAGCGTTCATCAAGACGTTAGTCACTAGCCGACCTAACGTTTAATAGTCGATTAGACGGATTAGACGGGATAAATAGCCATAGACAGCTAGATGTACTTGGTGCCAAGGGAACAACGATCGCATCACGCTGCTCCACTCCAGAAGCAAAGGCTAAAGAAAACCTTCCCTGGATAAAACTCGTTACGAAAATGCTGCTCCTCACCAGGACCGTTTCAAAGATTTTGAGGGTTCTGGGACGAGTTAAATTAAGTGGTCTTTTTATTGATTATCATAATTATTGCAGATAAAATATCAAATACTTTCATATGTAATAAACTTGGTAGAGAACAAGTCACAACCAAAAGATAGTTTAAACATAATCAAACTCATGTACTATTCAACTAAATTGAGCTCTAGCCTCCAAGATGCACCTTCAAGCCCACCCGCACCACATTGCCATCACTACCATAATGCTGCGATAAAAACCAATCAATTCCTTCTAACACTCTTAGATGCAAAGTCATCAATAATAGTATCAATATCAATTTCATCCAATTTATCCTGCTCAATGCATAAAATTGCCAAACCATTTAACCTTTCTTGTGACATTGATGACCTCAAGTAATTTTTTTAATAATTTTAGCTTTGAAAAACTTCTTTCAGCGAAGGCTACAGTCATAGGTATGGTGAATAAGATTCGATAAGCAATTGAAACATTTGGATAGCAATCTAAATCCTTAACAAACTCAAAAAATCTACATGGTGGACTATGGGTGAGCAGATAAAGTCATTTGTAGCACTTTTAGTTCAAAAAAAATCATCTAACTCAATATCACATGAACTATTATGGGAAAATATTTTTGCAAATTTAGTGCAACAATTTCTTAGTTCAATATTATCCAATAACTTTAAATTTTTTGAGCTAAGTAAAAAACCAAATATACTCTTAAATGTAGTAAAATCCTCGAATCTGTTCTGCAATGAAGAAATTGCTACATCCACCATAACAAGAAAGTAATTTACTTCAAAAGACTTCTCAGCTGATAAAACCTCTTCATTATAATCACTTTCATTAAACTGCTTTTTCCGAGTAGCTCGGCGTTTTATCGGGAATGATGTTTCTATATTCATGTTAGATGCAATTTGGAGGCCCTCCTAAATTGAGGGCCCCTGACAGTCGCACCGGCTGAACCCTCTTTGGACCGGCCCTGCTCCTCACACACCACACGAAGCATGAACTCCTCTGAGGCCAAACAGGGCATCCCAAACAGGGCTCACAAGATAACGGCAGCTTTCAATTTTTATCGCCGTGCCGACTCCATGATTTACTTACTTTTTGTACGATGCTACAGCACGTAACGGATTTCACGTTTCTGCGTTTGGACGCTCTGAAAGCCAGCTGCCACCTCACAAAATACAAAAGGTGGCATCTTTTGATAGATGTACATCCTCCCCCGACGACTAAGCTCGTCCCTTGCATGGTTTAATCTCATTGGTAAGACTAATCAAACAGCATGATACTGTTCAGTACGACATGTCTACTGACCGCTGCTTGCATTATCTTTCTGAATTCTGCGATCACGGCACATGCACAGTGGAATTTTAGTGGTTTTGTTGTTTTCTAGTAGGACCGAGAATGCCGGTAGCAGCTAGCTGGTTAGCGGCGCAATTATCAATACTACACCGGAGGTTATACCGATTTAGTTTTTGAAATGGTATATTTCAATACCGTTCTATACCGATTTACTGTTTCAAGTTTAATATATATATATACACACATGTTTAATTATATATGTACCAAATTTCACACATAATATTACTCCAAATACATAGTAGTACTACAATACCATGAAATATAACGTATAGTTCAATAGATCTTATTATCAATTCTACAAGTATGACTAGTATTAATTGTTATTGAAGCCGATATAACTAATATTGATCGGTGTCACGTCGATATGACCAGTGGAGGTTGGTAATGTACATAGAACTACTTTGTACTGATTTAGGTGTCGAAATAGTACATACCGGTATCGATACGATACTGACAACTATGATTAGTGGAGTCCGTGAAGCGTGAAAGGTGGTGATGGTAGGTACCTGTAAACCAACACATGAGGAAGCCCGCACGGCGAGTCAAAGGAAATAAACAAAAAAACAAAAACCACCATGAGCTTAAACCTGGATCTCTCACCCCCTCTCTTCCATAGCTTCACGCCTTCATGTGATGTATCCTTGGGAGTACTAGGACAAATAATTCATCAATCAACTAACGTCCATCATGGAACTACTAGCATATAGCCCTTTTTAAAAAAAAAACTCATTTTTAAAAAACGTAAAAATAGTCCTCCATGTGCTACGGTACCACAGGAAAATCCTATGATCCTGTGACGCGGAATTGCTAGGGTACTATAGTACTGTAGCGCAGGCCATTCTTAAAAAAATTCCACGGGACGAGTTCCGTATAATTTTTCTTGCTAAAACAGTGAACATTTCTCCATCATGCGCTGAAACCAGGGGCGAAGCTACTTGGTAGTTAGGGGGTGCTGATGCACCCATAAAAATACAAATCCAGTTACGAGGATCAAATTTTCACCATGTTTGCACTTTATAAGACAAGTCTATCGACCCATGTTCATGTGCGACCCCTTCGATTTGCTCTAGCTTCGCCCCTGGCTGAAACGGTAGGTTTCTGATCGTTAACGTAGCGCAGCCTCTGACTTCAATCAAAACGAACGTACAGTGAATGCATTGCAGCAAAGGATTAACAGCCAACGCCTCAATTAACTATGCAATTAGTATTAAGAAAGTCATAAGATAAAAGAGACCACAGAAAGCGCGCGCTCTCTCTCTCTCTAGTCTGTGCTGATGCTGATGGCAAGTAAAGCATCGCAAACCACATGGTCGACCACTCGACCTCTCTCTCCCCCTCGGTCCCAATCGAGGCGCTGATCAAACAGAAAACGCGCACTTTGCTTCCACACTACGCGTGTTTAGCAAAGACCAAAAGTGACAAAGCCAGAGGGACAAACGAACGGTGAAAATAAAGCACAACTCTGGGTCAAAATTGGCGGAGGTTTACACTCCAATAATCCATCTTTATTATTGACTTGTTTTACATTTCTAGATTAAGGGGTGTTTCCAATATTTCAACTCCCAAAATCTGTGGAGTGGTGGAAGCAGTGTTAGAAATTCAGAAATTTGTGGAAATTGATTGCAAGACATTAAGAGTGTTTAGGTAGATCATCTTGTTTACATTTTAGACTAAAAATATAAACTTAATTCACTTTATTTTAGCTTTTATAAGTTTAAATTCGAAATTTGAATTGGGATCTGAGCTCCCAAAATGCCTAAATGTCACATCAGCTCTATTTGGATCCTGTTTGATCTAGTTTAAGTTTAGATTACTATAGTTTACAGGTAGTACTAGTATAAACCGAGGTGGAAATAATCACTTTGTTTAAGGGCCATTTATAAACATAAAACGTCCGAAATATTTTCCTTTAGCATAATTAAAACACAATATTACCATCTAGGAACACACAAGTAAAATTAACCGGACCAAGTAAGCTGTATCCAGCGAGCAAAATCAAACTGGTCTAAATTTGCAGTTCCCAAAATGCCACAGACCAAACAAAACCTAACCAAAAGAATGTTTATCTTTACACCAACGCCAAGAAACAGGAAAACAACAGAGAATGATCAAGAAAGAAAAGAAAGCCAGATAAGCAAAATAGGAGAGAGAGAATATTCCATTTTCTCTCTCCTCCATCCTCTTCCATATAAACTACACCAAGAAAAACAACCAAATAAGACAGGGAAAGAAGGAAGGGAAGAGAAGAGGGAGGGAGCCAAAGAAAGCTCTTCTCGAATTCTCTCTCTCTCTCTCTCTCTTCTTCTCCTCACCCGGCCCCCGGATTTTTACAAGCGGGGAAGAGGAGGGGATGGCGAGGGAGGAGAGGTTCCCGGTGTGGGAGGCCGCGCTGGGCGCCGGGGTCGCCGCCGCCTTCGCCGCCGGGCTTGTCGGAGTATACCTGTCCATGCCGGACTCCGACTACAGTTTCCTCAAGTTGCCGCGCAACCTCGAGGAGCTCCAAATACTCACGTAATCATTTGCGTCCCCCGTCATTTCTTGTTTCGGTTGGTGTATTGTCAGTTTCGTTCACGAAAGCTTCCAGCTTTTTTGGGTAATCGTATGCCAAAGTTCCCTCCTTTGTGTAGTTATCGTGGTTCTTATGGCTATCAGTTAATCTCTGCACGTCAGATTGGAAGGCACAATTTGATTCCTTTTACTTGTTTCTGTAAGGCGCATCTGTTTGGTGGATCAACCGAGGAGTAATGTACAGAATGATGCAGTTCTTATGCCATTTGTGTTTTGCAAGAAAGATTTGATTTTTTGGGTGCAATTTCAATGCTAAACTTACCTGCTTTCCGTGGATCGGAGTTTTGGCAATGGAGCTGTTGATTGGTGGTAGTTTGTAAGTGAATTATTACTGGTGGTTGCCTCGTGGTTTGGAAGGGATCTTAACGTTTATTTGGTGGGAATTCTTTATTTCCATGCCAGAAGTAGAGCATGGATCTGGTAAAAGAATTGCGATTCATGCTGTAGCTTTGATAAAATTCGGGGAGGTATAAACTGCCGATTTATCTATCTGGAGTCTGGACCATTTCAAAATGCCCTTCAAATTTGGGAAGATATGACCTTGCAACATTAACGAATGCCATATTTCAAAAAATCTGATTAGTGCTTATCTTGTTAGTTTGACAAGATAGAACTTTTATTAAAACCTTAATTTCCAATACCAAGTTGTTATAGTTCCATGGATTGGCTTAATACAAGAAATTTAACACGCTTAATTCTTGGAGTAAGAAATCCTCCTTTCTTTCTCTTAATTACCATGTCACTTTCTTGCCAGCTATTATTGCCATATGCGTTGGACTCAGTCCTAGCGTGTTTCATGTGCCTTCTGTTTAGTATTGGATAGTCACACATGTTAATCTGCTCTACACATGTGTGCCATCTGCTGGCTACAGTTATGTGATGCGCATTGCATTGTGATTCCACTGCTGTTATTGATTATTTGCTTGAGCTGAAAAGCAAGTTCACTTGTGTGCATTAGAATTGTCCAATTGCTACTGCTAAGTGCTGACAGTGGAAATGTTCATTGGATTCTAACCCTCAGATGGTTTCCTTGCAGTGGCCATCTCGAGAACTATACCAGTGACTACACCATACAGGTGTTGGTGGGTTACTGTTCTGTGTATATCTTCATGCAGACCTTCATGATCCCAGGGACAATATTCATGTCCTTGCTCGCTGGTGCCCTATTTGGGCAACTCCGGGGCGTGGCCCTGGTTGTCTTTGCTGCCACTGCTGGTGCTTCTTCATGCTATTTCCTGTCGAAGCTGATTGGAAAGCCACTGGTGTTCTCACTGTGGCCAGATAAGCTCACGTTCTTCCAGAAGCAGGTAATTTCAACACCAACATTAATCAATGCTGTTTTGTTTCAACAATATGTAGTGTTGTCATGCAGTCATGGTAAGATCGTACAGTTTCTTTTATCGGTATGCTTAAAAGTATATTATGAGTTTATCTACTTTTTATTTTGACTGTCTGATTCAAGATCCTCTGGGACTGTGTACTTCATAACTGAGGAGTAATTTGTCTTCCTTTTCAGGTTGCCAAAAGAAGAGAAAAGCTGTTGAATTACATGCTTTTCCTGAGGGTCACTCCAACATTGCCAAATACCTTCATCAATTTAGCTTCACCCATAGTAGATGTGCCCTTCCATATCTTCTTATTGGCAACTCTCATTGGTCTCATCCCGGCCGCCTACGTGACTGTGAGGGTAACTTTCTGTCTTCGCATACGATACGACACCTATTAGTCTACTGCCCTGAATGCCGTGATAATTGCGCTAGCATCAGTCCCATTCTCATGTCGTGATATAGCTGTGCTAACATCAGTCCCATCCTCTGCTGTTCCTTTTCTTACACAGGCTGGGATTGCTCTAGGAGAGTTAACTTCGCTGAGTGACTTGTACGACACCCAGTCAATAGCGCTCCTGTTCTTGATCGGGGTTGTTTCAGTCACGCCAGCATTGATGGGCAAGGACGAGGTTCACGAAAAAACACCGGAGATGGCAGTAGGCACTTCATGATCACTGAAGCACCACGCTGCATCGCCTCACCTGTGTATATCGAGATCAAGCATGCAGTGCCTTCATTAGATTTGGACCTGCAGGCCTTGCGGCTGGACAACACATGGTTTGCAGCTTTGCATGACCACAGGCACGGCGGGACCTTGGCCCCTCGTTCGTCCATCACCCACCTACCGACAGGAGACCTGCCTGTATTGCCATCAAAACATTATTTCATGGTCAGTCACTACATTATGAATGAATCTGGAAGCACGGTGCAGTCAGACAAGCTGCTTCGATGTGTAAACCAGTAGTGCTGTTTAGATTGGACAAACAACTAGTCCAACCCTTGTATATACTGATCAGATTAATTCAATCCATATTCAGTGGTTCAAAGACAAGTTGTCCTCTGCTCTGTTGTTCCCTGTCCTTCCTGAAGCTGAAATTTTCTATCCTCCTTGCGGATGTTGCTTCAGAGATATGCTTGTGGACATTGTTTGCCAGTTTCTTCGTTTCACTTTGTGATCATGACGTTCTAGAAGGGGTAACAATAGCATACTAGTGGAGTTGTCACTTTGCTGGATGCGCAACTCAAACCTTGTCGGTTCCATTTGACAACCCAAGTTGGGGTCCGATTCAAAGAAAAACGTAATCATCAGTGTATGCTTGAAGAGTTCTTCTTTCTTTCTTTCTTTTTTCCTTTTTTTTTTTTGAGAGAGAGAGAGGTGAAGATTTCTTCTAGTGGCATCGACTTATCCCAGATCGGTTCATACAAATGGCCCATGTATACAATGAGGCCGAGTTGAGTGATCAGCCCACGTATAGCTGAGTCCATCAGCTCGAGCCATGGATTGGATTGGCCCTGGCCGGGCTGAGCCCATGTAGTTGCAGCAACAATCCCGGTTTCGGTCGAGTTTGCCGTGATGCTGGCTGGCTAAGCTGGCCAAGCTGAACCCTAGACTCACGCTGCTCGGTCGACTTGTTGGTGGTGCCACGGTGCTAACTAAGACCTACAAACCTATTATGATTCTTTCGTGATATGCATTATGTGGGAGAGAGGATCGAGTTAGAAAGCAATAGATACACAGCCACACATAATTAGCCAAGCATTTAATTCCTTTATGTGCATCTGTACAATTGCATTATATCAGCCAATGCATACTAGTGTGAAGTAATTTACAGTGAATAAGGATCAATACATATTAGTGTGATGATTGATTTCATTGATTATATTCATATTTATGCTAAAGAGAGGTGTGTATACATGCATACATGTAGGTAACCACCATCGCTAGCCTAACCGGCGCCATAGCAAGCCCAACCCTATGTAAAACCATCTCAGTTCATCATCACCAGCATTGCATTCCCAAGCACAAGCACCCGAATCGGGCTACTAGAGCAAGGGTAACTGGGTGAGGCACCCACGATTAGGGGGTGACCACCATCGGAGTTTCTGTTAGATTATTTGGGCCAAGCCCACTTAATTGAGACAAATAAATCCTAGAAAATCTCAAAGGCCCATTCATGAAGAGGCATGTGTGCAAGCATTGGTCCCATATTGCTTGTGAAGGTGGAGGATGACCAATTTATAAGGGAGAGTTCTCTCCACCTTCCTAGAACCATGTGGGAGAAAGGGAGAAAGCCCACACGCGCTCGCCTGTTGGGTTGGGCTCGAGCCTGGCCGAAGTGCGGGCGTGCGGCACCTGCGTGAATGATCCGCCGAAATCCGGTCCAGAGCCTTGCGCAGACGCAGCCTCCTTTTGCAATTTATTCTTTTTGCTACTCGGGATAGACGCATTTGCAGTATGAGATACGGACTCCGTAACAGACTCCGATCGTGGCACGTCCTCGAGTCACGTTCGGTCACGGTTATCAGAGTAACCCTATAAATACTGCGTCGTGCACCCGTGTAGAGGAATACGCACAGAACACATCGTTAGGGTTTTGCCACCTCTCGCTGCTGCCGCCGCCGTCGTAACCTTCTCCATCCCGAGCGCCGCGTGCATCGTGATCGGGAGAGCGAGTCTCCGGAACCCTTCGTCTTGAGATCTGCACCGAGAGAGGCGAATAAGGTTTTGGGAAGCGCTCGCGGCTCGCTCAAGATCGTCACCACGGCTCGTCTTCTGTTCTGCTCGCTTTGGGCGTCGTCGTAGCGGTGACTCTGCAACGCGCCATCACCAACGTCAACTTCGTCAACACTGCAACCGCATCTACTACGTCAACACCGCAACCGCAACCGCATCGCAACGAGCCATCATCCTCTTCTGCTCAGTACGTTCAATCTGTCCTAACCTCGTGGTTAATCATGTTTATCAAAATGATCATGATGCTCATGCTATCTAGTATGTTAGAGATATACATGCTAGTTTCTGTCATGCTGTTCATGATTTATATTCGGAATTTAATCTAGAAAATGTCTAATTCTTTAACAATCCAAAAACCTTATTGTAGACAATTTCCTGGATTATCAATGGCTGGTTTTGCCGACGACCGAGGTAGGAGAAATTCTCTCGTGTGCACTTTAAGAGGTGGCAAGTCAAGGTCACGCTCGCTTCTGACTATGAATGTATTCGGGTTAGTAAAAGCAAACTGAAGGTGATCTCTGCCGAGCAACGAAGAGTTTCACGGATGCCAATACTCTCTTCGTGGGATGCATTCTTAGCGTTCTTGCCGACCGTCGTGTGATGTGTACATGCACATAATGACGCTTGAAGGTCTTGTGGGATACTGCTTGAACGCCAAGTTGATTGCATCGGATCTTGAGCGATGGCGTATGTCATGGAGAACTTTCATGACTATAAGATGGTGATAATCGCTCTGTTGTAGAGCAAGCCCATGAGATCTGATGCATTGTCAAGGAACTCGAACTCCTAGAATGTGTCTTACGATCCTTTTGTGGCGGTTGCATCATTGCAAAAGCGCCTCCCTCGTGGAGGAGTTTGGCACTACTCTAAAACATAAGAGGATAAAGATATCATCGAAAACACGATGGCGTCCTTGATGTTGAAGAGAAGGCTCGAGCTAAGGATTTCAATGGTAAAGGAGCCGAGGGCGATCCAGCGCCAACATGGTTGAAGAACTACAAGAAGAACAAAGGGAAAAATAATCCTAACAAGACTACCAACTTCAAGAAGAAGAAGATGAACAAATTTGAGTTTGCCCTGCTTCACATGTGGTGAGGTCGGACACTTTTCCAAGGAATGCCCCGATCGTGCGAGGCCGTCGAGGAAAAAAGGCCAACAATGGATGACGTCCAAGGTCACAACACGATGACCGCTAGCAATCTTTGGAGACGCAGGTATGGTAATTTACCTTCAGTATTCTCGATATCAGAGTTTTCGGTTGGTGGATTGATACGGTGCTAACGTTCATGTGTGTTCGACATCAATATGTTCTCTTCTTATCGGTCATTCGGATTCCTCCGTCACGATGGGGAATGGGTCACATGCTTCATTCATGGCATGGCATAGTGGATCTGAAGTTCACCGGGAAAGATCGTCGGTGAGGAACGTGCAAGATGTCCCTTCTATCAACAAGAATCTCGTTAGTGGCTCCTTCTATGCAGAGATGGGTTTAAGGTAGTGTTAGAGTCCAATAAAGTAGTTGTGTCCAAGCATGGACTATTTATTGGTAAAGGCTATGAGTGTGGAGGCTTGTTCCGCTTTTCCCTTTCAGATTTCAATAATAAGTCTGTGAACCATATATGTGGTAGTGTTAATGATGATGCGAGTACTTGGCACTCTCGTTTATGCCACATTAATTTTGGTCTTATGAATCGGCTTTCGGCATGAGTTTAATTCGAATTTCACTATTGCCAAAGGTTCTAAGTGCCATAGTTGTGTGCAATCGAAGCAACCTCGAAAGCCTCACAAGGCGGCTGAGGAGAGGAACTTGGCACCTCTAGAACTCATACATTCTGATCTGTGCGAGATGAATGGTGTGTTGACAAAGGGTGGAAAGAGATATTTCATGACATTGATTGATGATGCGACTAGATTTTGCTATGTTTACTTGTTGAAAACTAAGGACGAGGCGCTAGACTACTTTAAAATCTATAAAGTGAAGTTGAAAATCAACTAGAGAGAAAGATCAAACGTCTTAGGTCGGATCGTGGTGGCGAATTTTTCCCAAAATCTTTGATGATTTACGTGCGGAACATGGTATTATTCATGAGAGGACACCTCCCTACTCGCCGAATCAAGCGGGATTGCCGAGAGGAAAAACGCCTGTTGACCGACTTGGTGAGCGCCATGTTGAACCTTCTTGGTTTATCTAAGGCATGGTGGGGAGGCGTGTTGACTTCATGTCATGTCTGAATAGAGTTCCCAACGAAACATGGAGAAGACCCTTACGAGAAGTGGGTTGGGAGAAAACCATCACTTTCTTACTTGCGCACATGGGGATGCTTGGCGAAAGTCAATGTACCGATTAACAAAAAGCGTAAGCTCGGGCCTAAGACGATGGATTGTGTCTTTACGGGATATGCTCGAGGAGCATCGCTTATAGATTTTAGTAGTTAAATCGATGTGCACGATATGTATGTTGATACTATTATGGAGTCTTGTGATGCTACGTTTTTGATAATATATTTCCGATGAAAGATATGCATAGCACTTCTAGATTTTCTTACGAGATAATTCCTGAGACTATTACACCCGTTGAGTCTTCTGAGCAACCACTTGAGAAAATCCTAGAGGAGGATGACAATGAAGCTCCTAGAAAGAGTAAGATACAGAGGATTGAAAAATCCTTTGGCAGTGATTTCATTGTGTACCTCGTGGATGATACTCCCACGTCCATTGCAGAGGCATATGTATCTCCAGATGCAGATAATTGGAAAGAAGCTGTCCAGAATGAGATGGACTCGATTCTCGCCAATGGGACTTGGGAGGTGACTGAACGGCCCTATGGTTGTGAACCTGTGGGTTGTAAGTGGGTGTTCAAGAAGAAGCTTAGGCCTGATGGTACTATTGAGAAGTACAAGGCTCGGCTTGTGGCTAAGGGTTACACCCAAAAGAAGGCGAAGATTTCTTTGATACTTATTCACTGTTGCTAGAATGACCACCATTCGAGTATTACTTTCCTAGTCGCCTCATATGGTCTTCTCGTTCATCGGATGGACGTGAAGATGACTTTCCTAATGGAGAGTTAGATGAGGAAATCTACATGGAGCGACTGGTGGGTATGTAGTAAAGTGTCAAGAGAGCAAGGTGTGTAAATTATTGAAATCTTTGTATGGCTCAAACAAGCACCTAAGCAATGGCATGAGAAGTTCGACACCACTTTGACCTGCGAATTTTGTCATTAATGAGGCCGATAGATGTGTATACTATCGCTATGGTGGGGGTGAAGGAGTTATATTGTGCCTTTATGTGGACGATATCTTGATCTTTGGCACAAATATTGTGTGATCAATGAGGTCAAGTCTTTTCACAAAGAAAATTTGATATGAAAGATCGGGAGAAGGCGATGTAATTCAGAACATCAAGCTTATTAAGGATGAGAGTGGGATTACTCTTTCGCAATCCCACTATGTGGAGAAGGTCTTGAGCGGTTTGGCTTTATGGACTGACAAGCCCTCTCCCACTCCTTATGATCCCGTGTGACACCGAGAAAGAATAAGAGAATTGGCTTAAACCAATTGAGATATTCTCAGATTGTCGGTTCGCTCATGTATCTTCTTTGGTGCAACGAGACTGATATATCATTTTCTGTGAGCAAATTGAGTAGGTTCATGTCAAACCCGGTTCGAGATCATTGGCATGCACTTGAAAGGGTAATGCGCTATTTGAAAGGTACTATGAGTTATGCGATTCACTATTGAGGGGCACCTGCGATGCTTGAGGATCTGATGACTCGAATGGATTTCGATGTAGATGAGCTCTATGCCACCGGTGGATATGTGTTTACCATTGGTGGTGGTGCGATGTCATGGAGGTCCCGCAAGCAGACCATCTTGACAAGGTCAACCATGGAGGCGGAGCTCATCGCTTTAGATCTGACCAGCAGAGAGGCAGATTGGTGCGTGAGCTCTTGATGGACTTGCGGTGGTTGAAAAACCGATACTGGCTATCCTTATGAATGTGATAATCAATGCTGTGATTGCTAAAGTGAAACGATTGCTAAGGATAATCGAAGTCATCAAGACACGTTAAAAGACGCATGAAGTCTGTCAGAAATTGAGAAACTCCGGAGTAATAAGTGTGACTTATATTCAAAGCAGACAAAAACACGGCGAGATCCCTTTCTGAAGGGACTATCACGGAATGTGATAGAAGGTGCATCGAGGAGATGGGTATGAGACCCATATAAGTTGCAATAGTGGTAACCCGGCCTTTATGATCGGAGATCCGTGAATTGGGTCTGGGTAAAACAAGCTATTGGTGAACCGAGGAGAGTAATGTTACCCTCTCTAAGTGAAGATGCAATACTCTCAAAATCTTTGTAAGGCGGGATGGCGATATGCCTTAATGTGTTTCTATTGGCTATAACTAGCAAAGATCTTTGTTCTCTGAGCATTCTTGAAAGAACACACCTATATGAGCCCATTGTCTAAAGTCATGATCTATGAGACTTGGGTGATCTCTAGTAAGCTCATAAAGAGACCATGGAGTATGACTCATATGCTCCACCATGAGAAGGCTCTTGGCGGCCGGATATCGATTATGACTTTGAGTGAAACTGTTCACACAAAACTTGCAATTCAAGGCATAGTCCATTGTTCAAGTTGTGGATGGGTGTAGCTTGGAGCTCTAGGCGAAGTTCAACTTAATCTCTCTTTGAAGCAAACGTTATATTAAGCAAGAGTGAGTATTGACAAATCTCTAAATGGACCTTGAGATCGGTGGGGATTGTTGGATTATTTGGGCCAAGCCCACTTAATTGAGACAAATAAATCCTAGAAAATCTCAAAGGCCCATTCATGAGGAGGCATGTGTGCAAGCATTAGTCCCATATTGCTTGTGAAGGTGGAGGATGACTAATTTATATGGGAGAGTTCTCTCCACCTTCCTAGAACCATGTGGGAGAAAGGAGAAAGCCCACACGCGCTCGCCTCGCTCGCCTCATTGGGCGGGCTCGGGCTCGGGCACGAGTGAGGAGGCGGGGGAAGGAGTGCAACACTGCGTGAATGGTCCGCGAAATCCGGTCCGGGGCCTTGCAGACGCAGCCTCCTTTTGCGCTTTATTCTTTTTGCTACTCGGGATAGACGCGTTTGCGGTATGAGATACGGACTCAGTAGCGAGACTCCGATCGTGGCACGTCCTCGAGTCACGTTCGATCACGTTATCGAGTAACCCTATAAATCTTGCGTTGTGCACCGTGTAGAGGAATACGCCTGAGAACACATCGTTAGGGTTTTGCCACTCTATTGCTTGCCGCCGCCGTCATAACCTTCTCCATCCCGAAGCGCCGTGCATCTGCGATCGGGAGAGCGTGTCTCCGGAACCCTTCGTCTTTGAGATCTGACCGAGAGAGGCGAATAAGGTTTTAGGAAGCGCTCGCGATCGCTCAAGATCGTCACCACGGCTCGTCTTCCTCGTTCTCTGCTTGGGCGTCGTCGTGAGCGGCGGCTCTGCGACGCGCGCCATCACCAACGTCAACCGTCAACACCGCAACCGCATCTACTACGTCAACACCGCAATCAAGAACCGCGCCATAGCGAGCCGTCATCCTCTTACGCCGAAGACGTTCAATCTGTCCTAACCTCGTGGTTAATCATGTTTATCAAAATGATCATGATGCTCGTGCTATCTAGTATGTTAGAGATATACATGCTAGTTTCTGTCATGCTGTTCATGATTTATATTCGGAATTTAATCTGGAAAATGTCTAATTCTTTAACAGTTTCTAGGGTGTGGGACACCACACCCAATCCATGACTGCGGTCAGAGCGATGAGCATCGCCAACGACAGGCGGCGGCGACGCTAGGCCGAGGACGCACGGGACCGAGTCGAGTGGAATAAGGGAAGGCCGTGGTGGCGAGATCGGGATGGATCGACGTCGAGGGAGGCCCCAGAAGTGGCGGCGGCGACCACCGAGGGCTGGAGCACTGGCGGCGGTGCTAGGATGGGTATGCGACCACGGTGGCACGAACGGGAAGCGGAGGCACACAGAGAGAGAGAGAGAGGACCGAATCCACGCGAGGAGGAGGAAGAAGCCATCCCGTTGGCCCTGGCAGGGGCCGGCAAGCCGGAGCGGCGGAGATGACAGAGGTCAACAGAGGCGACGGTCGGGCGGTGGAGGCGAGAGAGGTCCGTCGGGAGAGAGAAGGGGGGCTGTGTATTTGTGTGTGGGGTCGGTAGCCCCCTCTTGGACGAATCGGTTGCATGTGCTGAGGTTGGGCCAAGTTTGACAGGTCAACGATTCAACGCCTCGCCCAACCCCAAAATCCAATTCAAATCCTTATTTCTCCAAATAATTTCAAATACGATTTTATAAACCAAAATTTCTAGAAAATTAACTAAAAATAATTGATTTTCTACAAATGAAATCATAAACTATTTTATAAAATCCTAAATTTCATCAAATTTTATATAGAGACACAATTAAGTAAGTTACAAATACAATTTCATGATTTTCTAAAATAAACCAAAAGTCACTTAAACTGCATATAATCACTAGATTTATGATAACTAGCAGGGTGACCCGCGTATTTATGTATCTAGATTGTTTTAATAGTTTATAGTATCAAATGATATAACTTATATGCTTGAGAATATATTAATGTATTTTGTAGACTATTTAGATTTTTAAGACATCACAAACATTAGAAATGACAATAGAAACTTAAAGAAAAATTCAAATTAAAGCACGTAATTGAAGTAAAAACTTTGATGAAAGAAAATCATTGAGAATAATAAGTTGTTAGGATTCTTAGAAACGTAGCAACTCTTCATCTTGCATAAATCATATAGCTATATACCCTTATTTTTTCTCCATTACTAACTCTTTTTTCAAAATATATACAACATATGTATCTCTATTTAATCTCAAATAATACGTTGATTATTTTATATAGTATTAAAATACATTGCTCACGTATACATTGATACATCATGTGCGACTTACTTTGAATGTATCTTCCTCATACACTGACAGCCCCGTAGAACCATATGTCTTATATCTCTTATTGATCGCCTCACAACTTTTCAACTTTAACCGCCAATAACAAATCTAATTTTTATCGATCCTCTTAACTGCTACCATTTTAATGCAATACTATATCGTATAACTATCTTCTATTTCTCTCCAATTATTACTTAATGCTGAATGACATCAACATGCAATGCATATATTACTTATCCCTACCAGGGACACCCGTCGTGCTCTCACTAGTAGCCCCAAGCTTATTATACTCTCACCAGTAGCCCTAAACCTATTCCATAGAATAGTGACATATCTACTCTGAGTTTTTTGTAACTTGTTTTGATTCAAACGAATTCATGCGTACATGTACGCATGCAAGATATTATACATATTTGATTTACACTTGTCCTATATCGGTCGTTTATCTTATTCGATGTTTGCCAACTCAATGATGTTACTTCCTCATTACTAACGCGGTGACCTCCTATCTTGTATGATGCTAACATATTTGCTTTAGTTTTTATCTAATAATATGGAGAATTTTCCACCATTGTGTGTAATGGCATGTCTCTCAACAGTAATGGCACATTTATAGCTACCCAATGGATATATATCCTCTATAGCCCATCTTCCATGCAAAACTTCATTTACTCTCTATCATGGCCTCCCATCTTGCATGCAAAACTTCATTTTGAAACTGACTTCTTCAACAATGCAGACGCTCGCCACTCATCATTGTGACTTTTGTCTACTTTGGCTTTAGCCTTTCTCTTTTTATTTTATTTTTATTCTAAATTTTAGTTATTTTTTATTGAATTCATATAAAAATCCAGTAGCTAATGTTTCTTTAATTTTTATGCTGACTATATTTATTTAGGTATTTTATGTAGAAATTCATATGGAAATTGAATTGGAATTCTTGTGCAAAACAAATTAGTATTTTTTTTGTTTGTTTGTATTCCAAATTATATTTGTGTGTTGTTGGATCATATATGATATTTTTTTAATATAGTTTTAGGTTGGAATCGTATACAAATCCGGTTGGTATTTTTTTATTTCATTTTTATTCCAAATTTAAGCTATTTAGGATTTTACTTTAGAGATCGTATGGAAATCAAAATGCTAATTTTATTTTATTTTTTATTCTAAATTTTAGTTTTAAGTTGGTATTCATATACAAATCTAATTACTAATTTTTAATTGATTTTTGTTTGAAATTTTATTTTTATTTTGATGTTATTATGGAAATCAAATTGCTACTTTTATTTTATTTTTACAAGAACTTTTGGTTTTTATTGTACTTGACGTGGACTCTTTATTTTAATCATATGGAAATTAAATTCCAATTTTTATCCGACTTTCAATTTTTGTGTTGAAATTCATATACAAATCCAACTACTAATTTTTATTCTAAATTTTAATTTTATTTTGATGCTCGCATGGAAATTAGATTACTAATTATCATTTATTTTCTGTTGTACTTGGACTCCTTCTTTTAAAAGTATAGAAATCAAATTTCTAATTTTATTTTATTTTTATTCTAAATTTTAGTTATTTTTGTATTGTACATGGCACAAACTCTTTCTTTTATTCTAGACTGTTATAATCTAGACCTACCATGATCAACAGTGTAGATTTGACTATATATGTTGCCAGTTCCATGAGGTAATTTATCTTTTTTAATTCTCTTACGTATGATTTAACTTGTGCCTGCATTCACGTTACCAGCAAGACCAAAACGGCAAAACCTGTTGTTGGCCATAACATAAGACACTACTAATACCATTCTTGACGAATGTCTTTGAACAGTACTAACGTCAGGCATGCTCTTGATTGTAGAACACAATATGCTAATGGATTTGCAGCCGCAGATGTAGAACGTTCATCACTTATCCTATGTGGTAAAGCATTCGCTGATTCCGCTATGGTGAAAGATGCCCTTGCTGCTTTGACTGCTCCTTCATTTTCTGCAAGAGGAAGCCTCCCCGTTCCTGGCTGGTAGAGTCTGCTTGATTTTTTTTACTCTCTCCATAAATATCTTATTTATCATCCATACTGTGTGTATCAGGCTTCTGTATTTTGGTGGTTCTATTATAATGTTGTTTGCTCCAGTGGAGGTCATGAAGTCCTCAGAAATTCAGTATGTTCTTGTGTTCACTGACAGTGGTGTTGCTATCTCTTCTACAGGGTCTTCCGTGCTTTTCCCAACAAAGGCAAGGGTATCAAATTTGTTTACCAAACCAGCTACAGTGATTATTGTATCATCTGATAGGTAATGAAGAATCTGTGCTTCAAGGGTACATAACATCGTTTGCTGCTCTGAACTCTCTTTTACAGTTCTATAACAAAGTTTTTTTGCTAAGTTAGGAATTTTTTTTGGATGGTTAAAACTTAAAATGAAAAGGAATCATAGCTGCAAAAAGGAATGAGACTTTGCATATAGTGCCAGACTGCCAGTAGTTACTTTACCTGCACCTGTTCTAAAAAACTAAAACTGAGTTAGCTAACAATGTGTTACTGTCTTCTGTCCTTTCAGCTGTGAGACCCTACCATCAGTATCAAAGCTCTCTCCTGCAGGTCAGGCTGCTTACCACTTCTTAGCAGGATATCGGGATGATAAATTTGCCCCAGCTTACAACAGAGGGCCCTACCCTGTTGACCCGCTTGCCCTCGCAAGTTCCTTATTTTCACATGTATGTCGCTCGGTTTCTTTGCTTCACTCTAGTTGTTAGCTAGAGCTAGCTCTCTACCTTTCATGGTTCCCACTGTTGTTGATGTGGTATCAATGTCAGAAGACTGATGTTCTACCTTTGCAGTTGGAAGAAGATAATACACCAACGTATCTGATCAATGCCAAAAAATTTGGAAAGCACATTTATGGTAATTTAAATTTAACATCCTTTCATATATATTTCAGTTTTTTATTTTTCTGGAATGAAGGACATTTAGGTTTGAAACATTATCAAATATAGGCAAGGACTTCATGAAACTAATAGAGCTGGTGTTATCTAACAATCTGCCAGGCAGCAATTCCAAAGACAAAAGAGGTAAACAGTTCATGTCTTCATGACACCAACGTAGAGTCAACATCAACCATATAGTGTAGTCCTTTTTTTGACAGAAAAATACATTTCTTTTGATTGCAGTGCGGGAACTTAAGGGGAAGTGCAGGAGCTTTTTATTCAGCAAGTTCGGCAAATACTTGCCCAAGGAATTCTCTTTCTGAGGATATAGGAGATGGTTAGTAACTAGGGTACCTTCATAAACGAATTCACATGTTGCGCACGAACATGTCAGTTAGAAATTTCGTAAGCAGCAGAGGCTGTCAACATATCTCTGAGCTCCAAATTTTCTCTCTTTGTTCACCTTTCTGTGGAGCCGCTTCGAATCCATCAGTCCACGACCCCAGCAGGGAGAGATTTACTACACTACATGGCTACATGCTAACAACGCAACCTGCTCTCTTTATTCGTGGCGCAATGTTACCGTTCCATCCTCCTGGAGCAGCCGGAGTGCAGTGAGACAGGGCAACGTTTCAGGACACCGAAAGATGCCAATCTTGGACATCCCACGTAGGAATATTGACCCATGACGGTTTTTTGCGTCCAGAGATGTCAGATGTCAGAGCTTCACATGGTTTCAGTGAGAAGAACTGCTGTGGTGGTCCCCTCGACCATGGTCTATGCTTCTTCTTATCTTGCGGCCGATCCCATCCACAAGAGAACAAGCGGTTTGAGGCCTGGTCCAGGCTCAGACTTGCATCACTCATGTCATAATGAATCGCATTTGAACTCAAGTATTTGGCATATGTTGGTGAAAATTCCAACGTATTTAGCGGTGGCCATGGAAATGAGCAGTGAAAGATGCTCGTGTGGGCCTCATGTTTTGGCGCAGCCCTGATACGAAGGTCCTCATTCCAATGGTCTAGATCAACTGAAACAAAACGCATTGCCAACTGAAACAAAAACACAAAACAGTAGGAAACTTGGAAGAAACTTTCTATTTGTAGGATCGAAATATACTAATGTAGCAATCAGAGGAGGTGAATGATTGCACGGAAGTTAAAATCAAATTTTTGGACTTTGTTTTTCTAACACACCCCAATTTAAACTCAAATTGCTTGGAGACCAGTTCACGCAATGTGGAGACCGATTTCTGTGATCGATGAGACCAAGTCGGAGACGATCTGTGATCTGGGCGACCGGTAAGCGATTTAGGCGACCGAACAAGCGGTTTGGTGACGGTGAAGCGATGCGGGCGACGGTCGGCGACCGAGCAAGCGATCTGATCGACCGATCGAGTGACCAGCGAGCGATCGGCAACCAGTTCACAAAAACAGTAATTCCCAAAGAACCCACCGTTGGATTGACGTGAAATTTTAACTATAGAAACTAGATTCAATTCTGAAGCTAACGCAATAAGAATCAGATCAATCGGATCTAAAGTTATGTTCTTCGTAAGATGACTGAAACAATTGGCGATGTAACAGCGACGGACCAAACTCAATCGAGACTAACCGAAGATCCCACCGTTGGATTGATGTAAAATTTTAACTATAGAAACTAGATTCAATTACGAACCTAACCCAACAAGAATCAAACCGATCGAATCTACGGATCAAGAGATATTACCTTTGTAAGATGACTGAATCAAATAATGACGAGAATTGATTTTCAGAAGCAAATTCCACCACGGACCAAAACTTCAGGCGATCGATCAACTATGCCCTTGATTTGTTTTCCTTATGTTGCCTTCCAGTTGCCACACTAGGAGCAAACAAAAACCCCGCAATGCACAGCTGCCAAGAGCAAAACAAAAATCGCCAAACGCTAGAGATGCAGGAAGGATTTTTATTTTTGATCTGGTTACAGTACTCAAACAAAAGAGTACAAACACCAAAACCTCAGCGCTCAAAATAAACAGGAGACACCTCCCCTTATTTATACTGAGCAAATATAAAGAGATTGAATACAACTCCACTTTCAACATAGAAAGAGTCTGTATACATCTCACCTGTCCCAATATGGCCAAAAATAACTCTTGCACGCATGTACAGCCCACATGCTGTAATTACGTGACTAACCAGCCTCTATGTGCATGTTCTCTAGCCCGAACGTCCCGCATGATATCCTCGACCACCAAGACATCGATTTCTTCCTGAACCTAGTTCCGAACCTCAGTTCCTCCATGAACCTAATTCTGGTCCCGTCATCGACCACATTCGCCCTCGAGCAACACCTGCACTTGAATAAACAAAAAAACACATCCGAGCACAAGTCCACGACTTGACTCAAAGTCAATCCATGTAACCACTCACACGAGCGCATTGCATCAAGCAAAATCATTAACATGCTACACAGCATATCAAACAATCATCTTAAACAACACATGCACATGCACAATATATGCCATGATCGTAACCATTTTGCAATGCCAATTTTATTACTAAGTCAATTTTTCAGTACATGATTTCCCACTATTGAATGTTGGTCAGACTAGCCTAAGAGCATCTCCAGGTCCCTTATATCAATTCTAATTTACGGTTTTGGGCGTGATTGACAAAAAACGGCTCCATGATCCCCTTTTCTTCTCCCAAAATCTCGCACTCTCAAACCGGAGGCGTCCTCAAATTCATGGCGCCTCGGTCTCCCAATCTTCGATTCGCGCCTCTCCATGCCAATTCTTCTGCGGGGTTCCTTCAGCATAGCCGAGCTCTTCCCCACCCCATCTGTGCAGGCCAAGTGGCACCGCCTGCGCCTGGCTCGCCCGGCCGAGTGGCGCCCGGCTCGCCGAGGGTGACGCCATCGCCCTCCGGCCGAGGGTGACGCCTCCACCGGTGTGCCGTCTGCAGCTCCATCGGATTCCGCCGCCCTCGGCCAGAGCTTGCCGTCGACAAGCGATCTTGAAGCACAGCCAGCCTTCTGAACCGCCGCCGCTTGGTTGTTTCCGGTGGTTACGAGTTGGTGTTTGGTGGTGCCTAGATCGAGGTAAAGTTCACCTGCCTTGAATTTTCTTGGTTAAAAGTTGGAACCAAGATTTTGCCCTTTTGTTGACTACGAAATTTTGTATGGAAAATGGGGAGGTGGAACCGATGCGAGATAGGGCCATAGGGGCGCTAGTTGAGACAATTCTTGGCGATCCTGGAACCTAGGTGTAGATAGGAAATTAGTTCGGTCTTTACTTGGAGAGCGATGCAGGACTAGCGACAACCAAGGACATTTTACTTCATCTATGTGTAGAGAAGAGAGCTCAGTCTCTGTCGTATGGATTCTTGATTTTACTAATCGAATGATTGTTGATCCCATGTGACCTTTCGTTGATTGGGCATAGTATTATTTTGTTAATGCTATAGAGAGAATTATGTGGCTAACGTAGAAAATGAGGTTCAACTTGGTGGGCTGTAATTAGAGCTCAGATCTTTTGCTAATTGCAAATGTCTTGTGTACTTAAGATGGTATTTTTGCTTGTATGCTTCATTGCTTACAATAGTAGTGTTCCCTAATCCTAGACATTCACACGACCAAGCTATATAGATAGTTTGTGTCTTGAAGTTGTATGGGTCAATAATTTTTGGTTAGCTTGAGCAAGGTCAGTCCTACACACTTAAGGTTGATATTGATATGAGTAGAGATTAAAAAACATGGTAGAATTTGTTGAGAAACCCATTCTCTCTTTGAAAGCCTGAAAAAGGATCATAGCCTTGGAGTTATAATCTGTTACAATTGTACCATCTAGGAGTGCCAACTCGAGATTGCATTATGTCGAAATCTCTCAATTCTTCTTTGAATGGAAATATTTCTTGTTCTCGTCCCCAAATTTCATTCATCCGATTGTACATCTCTTCTTCCAATATAGCTCCTTCCAATGCATGAGTCGAGAAAATGAGTCTTTATAATGGATCTCAAATTGCATTCCGTTATGTAGAGTCCTCTTCTAAGATTTTTGAATTTTCTTGATATCATAGTGTTTGGGAAGCAGTCCAATGTTCGAAGAGTGAAAAACCATCCAATTGCTCCAACAGAGAATCTTCATGCATGTTGCACCTCTAACAGAGAATCTTCACTGTTGATATGTTGTTGTATTGGCTAGGTGGTATTGACAATGGAAGGAGGATACTATAGTAACTTGATGAGTGAGGACAACAATAACTTTTGTTTGGATGACTTGATAGCTGCTTTGAAAGTGACCATTGCCCGTTGTTCCCTCATCAAGACCAAACCAGAAAAGGTCGAAAAATTTTAGTGAAGAGGAGGATGCATTGCTTGTGTCAGCATGGTTGAACATTAGCATGGATCCAGTGAATGGCACCAATCAGACTCGTGGTACTTTTTGGAAGAGAATTTTTGATTACTACAACACCAACAAGGACTTTGCATCAGATCGTACCCAGAGTTCAATATCGCATCGATGGGCATCTATTCAGGAGAACGTGAACAAGTTCTGTGGATGTCTAGCAAGGATTGAGGATAGAAGGCAAAGTGGGATTACTTTTCAAGACAAGGTATTTTTTACGAATTTTGTGCTTAGATAATTTTTTTGATGCAAGTTGCAACATGTTGTGCAAAATGATCTTCTGATAATTACTAGATGCAAGTTGCAACATGTTGTGCAAAGAGAAATAAACTATTGCGATATGGCAATGACTAAGATGTAGCGAGTTATAGGTCACATCGATAGTCCGAGCATCGACACTACGCTGGTTTATACACATGCATGATGTATCGGACACTAGTATGTCCACGATACAATGATATGTATCTTATTCAATAAGTATTGAAGATGTATTGAAAGTACAAGTGGGAGCACTGGAACATACTAATTAGCTTCTTCAATTGCAAGTTTGCATGATGTTAGCGAACATGAATATCCATTCGAACATCGCATCGATACTTAATTAGGGATCACGTTTCAATGTTGAAGTAGAACTATTTGTCTACATAAAAACTAGATGACATGTCATTTTTGTGAAGTCTTGGCCTTTATTATTTTCTCGTAGTCGATATGGAGATATTCACGGATATAGAGGCGATAGTATAAGCATATCATCCCACACATTTCTACCAAGGATTGAGGATTGAGGTACATTATTTTTGTGATTCATACATTACCTTCATTGACATGTGCAGCTTGTACAAGCCTTGGCTTTGTTTAAAAGTGAAGACAAGGACCACAAATCATTCCAATACATGCATTCTTTGGAATAGTTTGCGGAATCAACCAAAGTGGCATGAGAAGCGCAAGCGAATGGAGGATATTAAAAAGCCACCAATAAAAACCAAAGGCAAACACGGATTCTAGTCCAGGAAGGTGCACCGCCATCGTTGTTGATAGTAGCACTGATCCTATCATTGAGAATACTTGTTCTGAGACCAATGCCCCCAAGAGACCAATTGGTAAGAAGAAAGCCAAAGAAGCCTTGCGGAGAGGTGGTGGTGATTCTTACATAGAGGCTTGAGCTTTTTGGGCAAAAAAAAAGTCGATGAGAGAAAGAAAAGAAGAAAGAGGAAAGATTCAATCGATAAATGCGAACTAGAAAGAGAGACTTGACTAGATCAAATAAAATTTTGCAATGAACAAGCGAGCTGCAGTTGAAGAAGCGAGGTGCAAATGAGGCAAAAAATCTAGAGATAAAGGAAAATGAATTACAGTTGAAGAGAATGTTAGAGGAAGAGAGGATTATGACAATGGACATTACTTCAATGCCTGACCATCTGCAACAGTTCTACAAGAATCTACAAAATGAAATCATTGCTCGTCGTGTTTATAAATAGCCGAGAGAGAGGTAATTGTACTTTATCTGTCTTTGTGTGAGTAAGGTTCTTGCATCTGGGTATGATACTTGATTTTCTTCATTGTTCTTGAGCATCTGGAGTGCGATACTTCATCTTGTACTATTCTTTCGGGCACTCCATGCGTCGATTGCATGCGAGAAGCATCAGCGATAGTAGGCGTCATGTTCGTCATATTCTTGATGCTTGATGTGGTTTATTGTTTCACATGTTCTGTCATATTCTTGCTTTCACCATCATGAGTAGTAGTTGTCATGGTCTAATATAGATTTCCTATTATCTTTGTTGGTAAAACAATATAGATTTTTTTTCTGTGTGCATTGGTATCAAAGAACATGATGTTCATACAATGTTCTCGCTATTTCCCTAATATCTTTGTTGGTAAAACAATATAGATTTTTTTCCTGTGTGCATTGGTATCAACGAACATGATTTTTTTCCTATTATAGCTTTTAAGTTATAAAGAACATGATGTTAATACAATGTGCGGATGGATGAATTGATTATAAATGCAAATCGAGTATACAAAAGACAATTCAATACAGTGTCAATAAAAAATAAAACTTAATATTGATCTGCATAATGTTGCCATAGGTGCTCCACTAGGTCTTCTTGCAGCTGATGGTGAGTTTCGTTGTCCCTAATTTCTTTGTGTGTCTTAATAAATTCGTCCAAATCGAGATCTTGCTCATGAGAAGGTTTCACATTTTCTCCACCATAGTTAAACGTTAAATCGGGGTTCACTTCTCCTCGTCTTCTATAATCATGTTATGCATAATAACACAAGCTTTCATGATGTCACTTAGTGTCTCTTCATCCCAAAATCGAATTTGGACCACGAACAATAGCAAAAGCGGGATTGTAGAACTCCAAAAGCACGTTCCACATCCTTCCTTATCGCTTCGTGCTTTATAAAATATTTCCTCTTATTGCCTTGTGGTTACGGTATAGTCTTCACAAATGTTGCCCACGATGGGTATATCCCATCGGCAAGGTAGTATCCCATCCTATAATCGTGACCATTTATCTTTGTCTTGCACTTGTGGAGCACGGCCTTGACTAACCGCAAATAGTGGAGACCGATGAAGAACATTGATATCATTGTGAGACCGGGTAAACCAAAAAAGCGTGCAAATCCAAAGATCCTTGGAAGCAACGCCTCTAAAATTATCGTGAGGCTCGTGCACATGGCCGAGTACATACCTTGCCATCTTTGAAGGCGGTTCTTCCACTTCAATGCATGCAATCTATGGAACCTAGCATACCGGAAAACCTCTTTCCTCCCCAATTGCAAGTAATCGAGTTGTATCATTCTCATTAGGGGATCTCAAATACTCATCTTCAAAAGTTCAACCACGCCTTCACGAACCTTCTCGGACTCAGTATGACAAGTACTTTCTCCAATCTGAGCGTACTCATCCGTAGCATCTCTTTGGTACTCCATAACTTAGCATACGGAATCTGCTGCGTGACCTTTCGGAAGCAACTTAATCCGTGTATTGGTGCATTTCTCTTTTGCACGGCAATGTCGTCATGATCTTCTCTGCATGCATTATGCGTAAAAATAGATTACGGCTCATTCTATACTGCGCAACCAAGAACAATAAGAGCGAATCTTATAATGTATAATATATATTAAAAGCGAACCAAGCGAATACATACGAACCTTCACTTTGAAATCGGTTGGACCGTGCGTAGGATTATCCGCTAAGTAATCTTGATACATTCTTGAGTGCCCTCCTTCTCTGTCCGATACTTGACTTGATGTCCGGGGCAGAACCACCATGTTTTAAATGCGGTGCGAATAACGTTGAAAGATTTGACCGGCGGCAAAAATAAATTCGTCATCATCGTCCGACGACGATTCGTCCAAAAGCCTTTGGAAGAGGGATGGGCGATGACTCATGCTACCGTATGCGCTTTGAATCTCGCTCACGAAGCGTCGTGCGCTTTGAATACCGCTTCATTTGCCGTGGTGCCTTCGATCAAGGACAATCTATGTATGCTACTTTTTCTTAAAAAGCGAGTTCGAATCGATATAAAAAACCGAGTTCGAATCACGTATATGCTACTTGACTACTTCCCGTCAAGGACAATCGCGTGAGAAGGAATCGGACTGCATGCATGGGGACTCCGTGACCGTGTCGTTGCGTGATGAATTTGGACTGCATGCATGGGCGAGCGTTGGATAATCCAAGCAGAAGAGATCATGGCCTGATGCAGTTGTTTTGGGAATAAACAAGAGAGCTGTTGGAGGAGGACTGTTTTTTTTGGGAAAATTTTTTTTGGGAAGGCCCCAATTAAATGTACAGGTTGTTTTTTGGGATGATAAATTTGCCCCAGCTTACAACAGAGGGCCCTACCCTGTTGACCCGCTTGCCCTCGCAAGTTCCTTATTTTCACATGTATGTCGCTCGGTTTCTTTGCTTCACTCTAGTTGTTAACTAGAGCTAGCTCTCTACCTTCCATGGTTCCCACTGTTGTTGATGTGGTATCAATGTCAGAAGACTGATGTTCTACCTTTGCAGTTGGAAGAAGATAATACACCAACGTATCTAATCAATGCCAAGAAATTTGGAAAGCACATTGGTGGTAATTTAAATTTAACATCCTTTCATATATATTTCAGTTTTTTATTTTTCTGGAATGAAGGACATTTAGGTTTGAAACATTATCAAATATAGGCAAGGACTTGATGAAACTAATAGAGCTGGTGTTATCTAACAATCTGCCAGGCAGCAATTCCAAAGACAAAAGAGGTAAACAGTTCATGTCTTCATGACACCAACGTAGAGTCAACATCAACCATATAGTGTAGTCCTTTTTTTGACAGAAAAATACATGTCTTTTGATTGCAGTGCGGGAACTTAAGGGGAAGTGCAGGAGCTTTTTATTCAGCAAGTTCGGCAAATACTTGCCCAAGGAATTCTCTTTCTGAGGATATAGGATAATTCTGTAGCGTACATTTATCTTGCACTAGGGTAGGTTTACATTTAACTTGAATTGGCACCCGCTTCTCTCAACCGCAAAAATACCTTATTAGCTTTTTTTTTTTGGCTCTTGGTGTTGGGAACTTGAGATGGTTAGTAACTAGGGTACCTTCATAAACGAATTCACATGTTGCGCACGAACATGTCAGTTAGAAATTTTGTAAGCAGCAGAGGCTGTCAACATATCTCTGAGCTCCAAATTTTCTCTCTTTGTTCACCTTTCTGTGGAGCCGCTTCAAATCCATCAGTCCACGACCCCAGCAGGGAGAGATTTACCACACTACATGGAGCAGCCGGAGTGCAGTGAGACGGCGTTGTGGACTACTGGGATCACCAAGGTACGCGGGGCAACGTTTCAGGACACCGATAGATGCCAATCTTGGACATCCCACGTAGGAATATTGACCCATGACGGTTTTTTGCGTCCAGAGATGTCAGATGTCAGAGCTTCACATGGTTTCAGTGAGAAGAACTGCTGTGGTGGTCCCCTCGACCATGGTCTATGCTTCTTCTTATCTTGCGGCCGATCCCATCCACAAGAGAACAAGCGGTTTGAGGCCTGGTCCAGGCTCAGACTTGCATCACTCATGTCATAATGAATCGCATTTGAACTCAAGTATTTGGCATATGTTGGTGAAAATTCCAACGTATTTAGCGGTGGCCATGGAAATGAGCAGTGAAAGATGCTCGTGTGGGCCTCATGTTTTGGCGCAGCCCTGATACGAAGGTCCTCATTCCAATGGTCTAGATCAACTGAAACAAAACGCATTGCCAACTGAAACAAAACGCAAAACAGTAGGAAACTTGGAAGAAACTTTCTATTTGTAGGATCGAAATATACTAATGTAGCAATTAGAGGGGGTGAATGATTGCACGGAGGTTAAAATCTAATTTTTGAACTTTGTTTTTCTAATACACCCCAATTTAAACTCAAATTGCTTGGAGACTAGTTCACGCGTGGGAGACTAGTTTCTGATCGATGAACCGGTCGGGAGACCAAGATCTGACGATCTGAGCGACCATTACAATGATCTGGCGACTAGTAGAGCAGTTTGGACGACTAGGCAAGCAGTTTGGTGACGGTGAGCGATGCGGGCGACCGGTCGGCGACCGAACAAGCGATCTGGCGACGAGCGACGATCGGGTGACGAGGCGGCGATCGGCAACGATTCACAAAAATAGTAATTCCCAAAGAACCCACCGTTGGATTGACGTGAAATTTTAACTATAGAAACTAGATTCAATTAAGAAGCTAACGCAACAAGAATCAGATCAATCGGATCTAAAGTTATGTTCTTCGCAAGATGACTGAAACAATTAGCGATCTAACAGCGACGGACCAAACTCAATCGAGACTAACCGAAGATCCCACCGTTGGATTGATGTAAAATTTTAACTGTAGAAACTAGATTCAATTACGAACCTAACCCAACAAGAATCAAACCGATCGAATCTACGGATCAAGAGATATTACCTTTGTAAGATGACTGAATCAAATAACGACGAGAATTGATTTTCAGAAGCAAATTCCACCACGGACTAAAACTTCAGGCGATCGATCAACTATGCCCTTGATTTGTTTTCCTTACGTTGCCTTCCAGTTGCCACACTAGGAGCAAACAAAAACCCCGCAATGCACAGCTGCCAAGAGCAAAACAAAAATCGCCAAACGCTGGAGATGCAGGAAGGATTTTTATTTTTGATCTGGTTACAGTACTCAAAACAAAAGAGTACAAACACTAAAACCTCAGCGCTCAAAATAAACAGGAAACACCTCCCCCTATTTATACTGAGCAAATATAAAGAGATTGAATACAACTCCACTTTCAACATAGAAAGAGTCTGTATACATCTCACCTGGCCCAATATGGCCAAAAATAACTCTTGCACGCATGTACAGCCCATATACTGTAATTACGTGACTAACCAGTCTCTATGTGCATGTTCTCTAGCCCGAACGTCCTGCATGATATCCTCGACCACCAAGACATCGATTCCTTCCTGAACCTAGTTCTGAACCTCAGTTCCTCCATGAATCTAATTCTGGTCCCGTCATCGACCACGTTCGCCCTCGAGTAACACCTGCACTTGAATAAACAAAAAAACACATCCGAGCACAAATCCATGACTTAACTCAAAGTCAATCCATGTAACCACTCACACGAGCGTATTGCATCAAACAAAATCATTAACATGCTATCACAACATATCAAACAATCATCTTAAACAATACATGCACATCCACAATATATGCCATGATCGCAACCATTTTGCAATGCTAATTTTACTACTAAGTCAAATTTTCAGTACATGATTTCACAGTATTGAATGTTGGTCAGACTAGCCTAAGCTACCATCGTTCTGCAGCCAATAAATTATGAAATTATGGTGTCATGGAAAGTTCATCACTAGACCATAGGGCCTATGTAACTACATAGCCGGCTTGCTGCCTTTCCGTATCCATCCTTGTGAGTCACATGAATAATTTAAATATATGTACGAGTATAATGCAGCCTCTTGTATAGACTTTTTAGTTCAGAAGTTTGGGGGAAATGCTCAGACAGAAGAATAGCTGGAGCAAATCCATTATTGATGAGCAACAGCCTCATCAAGAACCCTACTGGCTATCACATGTTTAATAGGCCTTTACAATCCAATAATGCATAAGCCGTTACCATCATCAGTCCGCAACATCAGCTGAAGAACATGGAGCACCAGTCCGCAATATCAGCTGAAGAACATGGAGCACCGTGATACTTCAGCTTCAAATAATATTTGCTCAGAGGTTCTTACATAAATCTGACCTATTGATTTGATTTTTTTTGTTCCATGTACAACAACGTTACGACGACATATATGAATAAATACAAGAACTATAATATGAATGATCATCAAACACACACAATGTAAGAAATAAACACAGGGCTGTAAATACAATCGACCTTTTTGTATACTCTGGAACATCCAACATTTGCTTTACCATGGTGAGGCAAGACTCAGAAACCAGACGACTAGTCAAAGAAAGATGTCACATAGCATACAACAAATGAACAAAGAAATAACATCAGATGATTGTGCTAATTTTGGCTTCTCTTCTTCAGTAAACCACCAAATTTCTTCAGCAAAGGCTTCTTCTTTTGCTGCTGCTGCTTGGTAGGTGATGTACTGCCATTGTTCGTCTTCGCTGCTGGCAACCCGTTGCTGTCAACAGCGGCATCTCCTCTGTTGGACTCTAAATCAACTTCTGACTCACCGTCATTCTCCTTCTCTTTAGATGAGTTATAGTCAGTAACCTTACTGTTCTCCCACATCTTGGCAACTACAACGACCGGTTCATCATCCTCACTGATCCCCTTGTCATTATCTTCTTCCTTGTTACTACCATTCATTGCTCCATCTTTTGCATTTGCAAGTAGGGAAGAGAGTTCTTTTATCTTATCAGAAGCAACAGATTCCTTTGCCTGCAAATCGTCATTCTCCTGTTTTATGTTTTGCAATTCATTTTCTTTGTCCAATAGCTTCTCCTTCCATTTGAAGGTTTCAGCCTTGGCCTCCTCACTGGTTCTGTTAGCTTCCATTAGCTTAACTTCAAGATGCTTCATCTTCTCCTGCAGATCTGCATTTTCATTTTCTCTGTCTTTCACCACCTCTAAGGTCTTATCCATCTGAACTCTGATACTGATGATTTCTTCTTCTGACTTTTTAATAGAGTTAACAAAGCTGAGCTCTTTGGATTGCCATTCCTCGGATGCACTCTTGGCTTCTGCTTCCAGTCTTTCAACTGACTTCTTGAGGCAAACTTTCTCATAGTTTGCTTCATCAAGCATCACCTCGTAGCTCTCCTTGGTATTCTGCAGACTCACATTGAGCTCCTCTACCTGTGCCTGAGCATGCTCAATCTCTTCTTGTTTGATGAGGTATTTCTCCTGCGCTTCTCTCGATTCAGCTGAAATTTCGTGCAAAGCAGAGGCTAGACCCTCCATGGCCTTCTTAACCTTCTCAACTTCATCTTTGCTAGCTTCTAGCTCCTTTGCCAGCCCATTCTTCTGTTCAGTCAGGGTCTCGATTTCTGAACTTGCATGCTTGTCGTTGTTCAGAGCCTGAATTTTCTCTTCTTCCACTGCCTGGAGCTTCAACCTAAGCTCTTCTCTCTCTGCCCTTAAATCAACTGCTTCCTTCTCTGCAGTATCAAGACGTTCGCTTGACGCTTCAATATCTCCCGTCTGCCTAGCAACCTCATCCTCCAATGACCTGATCTTGTCCTGAAGCACAGCAGCTTCGGATTTTTTATCTTGGAGCAAAGTGTTTGTTGCATCCAATTCTTTCATCGCCGAATCCAAAGACTCACCTTTCAGAATGTTAGACCGGTCAGCTTCCTCCAATCTGACCTCCAATTGCTGTGCTTTCATCTTCCATTCATCCGCTAACTCATCTGACTTCGAGCCTGCCTTCTTAGCATCAGCAACATCAACTTTAAGCTGTTCAAACACACCCTCCAATTCAACCACCCTCTCTTCAGCAAGCTTTGCTTTCTCAAGCTCAAGCTCGAATGTGGAATTCTCTGCCTCAAGTTTTCTAATTCGTTCAGCAGCTTCTTTTGATTTGATCTCCACCTCAGAATCAAGCAGCCCTTTCAGGCGCACCACCTCCGCATTGAGGAGCTCGAGTTTCTCAGCATTCACCTCAGAAGCCCTCATGGCATCATCTGCCTGGCTAAGCGCCGAGTTCTTGGCATCAATCGCATCTGCCAGTTCATACCTAGCATTCTCAAGCTGCTCCACTGTCGACCGCAGCGCAGCTGCATCAGCCTCCTGCTGGCTCTCCATGCTCTTCAGCTTCCTCAGCAGCTCGTCTTCCTTGCTCTGCACAAAATCAATGCCCGAGTCCTCCACAGCCCTGCTCTTCTCATCGAGCGCCTCCTTGAGCTTCACACTTGCCTCATCAGCCACCCTCTTGGCGCTCTCCAGTTCCTCAAGAATTTTGGATTTCTCCTTCTCCTTCTCCATCAACTGCTCCTTGGCCTTCCTGAGCCCTTCTTGAACCTCAGCAAGTTGTGCCTGCAGCTCCTGAGACAGTTTCGCGGCCTGCGGTTCCTGAGGCGGCTTCGCGGCCTTCCCTTGCTTCTGAAAGCCATTAAAACCATTAAGATTCTACAAACGCACGCAGCTTTCCGCGTCACAAGCGAGAAGAATCGCCCGAATTCTATTACCTCTGGAGGAGTGGTGATCCGGGAGGCGCTCTTGGGCGCCTTGCGGTCGGCCGACCCGGGAGACTTATTAGCCGCACGCGGCGCGCTCGGCGGCGTGCCATGGGCAGCAGTCGTCTTGGGGACAGCCGGTTTGCTCGTCTTCCCTCCCTTGGGTGTCGGCGGCGTGCCCTTGCCGTTGCCCTTTGCCTCCGCCTTGCTGTTGCTCTTCGTCTCGGCCAAGCCAGATCTGCGCTCCAAAGAAACCAAACAGCCATCAGATCAAGAACCACCATTCCCTGTCCATGCCATGCCCACCTACCAATCTCCAGCACACCAAAAACTAAAAAAAAACTTTCAGTGATCAAGAATCAGAGCAGAATGCAGATCCAGCACCCGTAAGATCAAGAAGACCATTCGCTGTCCATGTACACACGCACACACGCACATGCAGCGAACAAGAATCAAAGCAGAATGCAGAGAGGAATCGGTGGATGCTTACTTGGTTTTGGAGCCCTGCATTGTTGAGCCCCAGCCGCTGCTTCTGCTTCTGTTTCTTCTTCTGCTTGTTATTGGTCTGTTTCTTCTTCTGCGAACCGGGAGGTGCTTTGAATGCGAAATTGGAGGAAGGGGTGGTGGGTGAGGGGGGGCGTTCGTGAGCGGTTGTGGCGGAGCTGCTCTGCCACCAGTAGAAGAACAAGGAGGAGTGGGGTGCGGGGGTGCGGAATTTACTTGCTGCTAAAAAGCACCGGTTTTGATCAACATCTCTGGGTTTCCTGTGGGAGGAGCTCACGTTTTCCCCTCGTCTTTTTATCGGAGAAGATGAGAAATTGAGAAGACAGAGCGGAAGCGGAAGCAGGAGGAGACGGTTGAGTTGGAGCTTGGAAGGCGTTAATCGTCGGGTTAAGAGTTTAAGATGTCATTCTGTCATCATCGAAGCGCCTACTTTACCCGGGTTTGCGGCTGTGGTATCACTTCCGATAACCACCTGATTAGGTGCCCTATATATTCCTCTTTAATAAAAATTGTATAAATTTTAAAACAATTAAAAGCGTAAGTAATAACTATCTATCTTTTATTTCCTTTTTTTAATATTTATATAACTTTCAGAAAAAAAAAAAGAAGCACCTCATTTGTAGTTTTATCCTAGGAACTCAACTCCATTATTTTTATTCGTTGCTTTCGTCCCTGCTAAAGAGCAGTATGGTCTCCGTCGCTCGGAAACAGAGGTGTTTTCTCCGGAATTTCCCGGATATGTTTATATGGTTTTGCTGCATAAGCTTTGTTCGGCAGACGTGACATTTCAACCGCAACCCATCTTTCACCAGTTTTGGGGGTCTTCCATGTGTCCAACGTACCAGCAGTAGAATACGGGAACGAATGGGAGGATAAACTCGAACGGCTGCCTGTGCCTGTATTGGAAGGGAAAATTAAGTGCACCGGATTTTGGAGGCGATCGCCAAGCTTTTTGCAGGTCGGTGTGTCGCTTTGCTCGTCGGGTTTTTCCTGGGAACTCGCGGCGCACGATGCACGAGCCGACATGCATGATTAACAGGCCTGGTTAGTTTAGTCCTGGGACTGACTGATCACCGTGAACGATGCGATTCCTGAGATGACGAAGGACAACGGCGTGGGTACTGTAGTTGCGTCAAATTCGCGTTGGAATTTGGTCACGGTGCGCGTAGAATAGAACGGCAGGAGGAGACTTGGGAGTTGCTGCCGTAGCGGTCAAAAAGAGGAGGGCATGTCACGCAGCCTTTTAAAAAACTCACTAGAAAATAAACGCTCCTAACAACCGCCTCGACTCAATGTCTAACGTTCTAAAGACGTGCGCTTAAAAAATTTTAGCTCTGACTATTTCTATATAAAAAAACTATTTAGATTGGTTAAATGAAAATAGTATCATTAGATTGGTTATGAAAAAATATTTTTATAATATAATAATGTTATAATTTTTAATAAATATATTTATATAAAAAAGTGGTCAAAGTTGAATGTTGGAGGCCATATCAAATCCAAAATATTATATATTCTTTAGCAGAAGGAGTAGAAGGAATTATCCTGTTGGAAGTTACATGCTGGAGATCATATCAATATCGAAAATAAGGTATTCTTGATCATAGGGAATAGAAGGAATCGTAGTGTTGGAAAAACCAACGTACTCCCATAGAAGAGACTAGGGGTCTAGAAGTTCCAACAGAAAATGTTTGTCACACTACTAAAGTTCTTAAGGAATTGATAGCAGCCATACGTTCGAACGGCTAAAAAAAATGGACACTTCTCTTAGCCAACCATTCCTACCATTATCCACTTGCTCCGCAAGGACCTCCTCTATGAGGTGTTCCTCTGCCTCCTCTCGCTAGTGACCTTCGTTCGTGCCGCTTGCAACTACCATGTGTGGCGCCACACGGTCTCCCCATGCCAGCCCTTCCATCATAGCTTTTGTGCCCTCCACCGATGCCCCTCCTCATCCTCTTCAACCACGATAGCCCTGAGATCCCCTCCATTGCTCCTGCCCACAGCCTCGACGAGGTTCGGCTCGTCGTTATCAGCAACGGTGACTTCTTCCTCACCTCACCTCCCCTTGACATGCCAACGATGGCTTCGACGGGGAGATCTAGGACTATCGTGGTGGTTACCTCCTCATCGCAAATTGGGACTAGGGTGTCCTCGCCTTGTTCAACCCCCTACCATGGAGCCTGGTCTGCCTGATCCCGCTACCAAGCGACGTGGGTGGAGGCAATAGTGCCTAGCCAATCTTGCCCTTTGTAACACCCCAAAATACCCTAAAAAGTATATTTCAGGTTCTAAAATTTCTTGTTTATTTTCTTCTTGCCCTTTGTAACACCCCAAAATACCCTAAAAAGTAAATTTTAGGTTTCAAAAATTCTTGCTCATTTTCTTGCTTTTTCTCAAATTTTCTATATTAAAGAAATTATTTTTTTTCCTAATTTCTAACTATTGTCCTTGAATTTTAAAAATTATTTAAAATATTCCTAGAGCCGACAATATTTTAATTGGGTTTTAAATAATTTAAAGTATCTCTCAAAAAATGTTCATAATTTTCAAATTTGGTTTGCTATTTCTAAAAATGTAAACTTTTTCTATACAATTAAAGTTTAATGGAAAAATGTTTAAAAATCGGATTCCCACAGCCACCAGCTGAAACTTATTTCTCAGTGCAAAAGCATATTTCTACTGAACCATGCTCCGTCTCTCTCTCTCTCGCTCACAACCCCACCCCACTTGTCGTACACATTCGTCCACCTCACGCCCGTGCTGCTCACTACCATGGCCGCGCACACCCGCGCAAAAAGGAAGCTCAAGCTCGCCTCTTTGCCTCATCGCTGGTTCGTGGGACCCTTCTATCAACTTATCCCGTCACTACGCAGCCTTCCTTCTTTTTGTCCCCTTATACACGTCGCAAACGAAGGAGAGAGCTTGTGCTTCATGCTCGCGCTTTGTTTCGTCACGTCCGCGAGAAATCGTAAACTCTCGTCGAGCTGCTCACTCTTACTTAAGCTACAGTGACAGTGTCACTATCTTTTAAGCTTGCCACTCGTTCTATTTTCGTAAATGCTCGAGCTCCTTATGCTTTGGTTTAGCTAGAACGTGAGCGTCATCTTTGATGCTGGTGAGCACACCACTACACCATTGCTATTCTGGTCAGCGTTCCTGCTTGACATCCACTTTATTTTCTTCCTTGAGCTCCATCCTTACCTCTCATATTGTTAATGTCGTACTTGGAACCAAGAGAAGCCGCATCACCATAATCTTCCTCATCTCTGACAAACACACCCAAGACAAACCATTGCGACTCGCTGTTCCGATGAGCTCTTCCCCTTCTCGTTCGCGTCACATCATGGTCTACCATCTATTCTTGCTAACCCCTCACTTAATCTCCAAAGACCTGTTTTCTGCTACAGATGCCATTACATCGATTCCTACTGATCTGGTGAACCCCTTAGCGATTCCTTGCGTCTGAGCCATCTTAAGCAAGCATGTAAGCTTATGCAAGCCTCCTTGCAGCTTCTTCTTCAGTCAAGTTTACCACCAATGTATCCTCTTTTTCCCTTACCACTATTCATCATTGACCAGTCCTCTCTAGAGCCACATCGTCACCACCAGACCACTTGGTATAGTCCTAGCAGTCCATAGATGCTATGGCACTATTTAGATTCGATAAAGTAGCATAGAAATTGAAATTTCGTTGATGACGATCATGGTACATCCGCGGAGATGGCCTTCACTGTTGCACCAATGACTATTGGTCCCCTTGCCAGTCACCGTAGCTTCACTCAAGTCCTCTCTAGCCAACATGATGACCTGGTGACTTAAGCTGCTCTCTTTTGCTTAGTTACTCTTTGACCCAAAAGCCTTTGCGCCTCTCATCGTTGCGTTGTTGACTTCGAGCCCCATTTCGACCACAGTTTTTTCCCTAGAGCTTTGCCTTGAAGCCATTGTTCCATTTCTAGCTTCGCCCTAACCCCTCCGTTGCTGCTTCACCACCGACAAGCATGGGAATGAGCTTAGCCATGGCGTCCAGCTCACTCCTTTGATCTCTCTCAGCCAAGTGGGCTTGGTAGTTAGCATTAATTATATTTGTTAAGTTAGTTAAATATGATTAAGGATAATGAGTCAATGACATGTGGGCTTGAAATAGGATAGATAAACTATTTTATAATTCAATTCGGTATTTTAAAATGTGTCACTCACATATGAACCCCACCTGTTAGTTCTAATGAAAAATAATAAAAATATGACATGTAGGTCCCACCTGTCAGTCTCTTTGAGCGAAAATTCTATTTCTTTAAATGTAAAATATGCTTTCAGTCTTGAAGAAAATATGCCTTCTCAGTTGAAATACATAATCTCGAAATATGCCTTCGATGTAATCCCTCTCTTCCTTTTTCTTTTTAGGATTTTCTTAGCCGAGTTAAATTCAAATGCTTATAATTGTGGGATCATGTGATGAAAAATTGGTTGAATGGTAAAATTAGCATTGTATAGTGACTTTGATTATAGCATGTGTGGTGCTTGTGCATGTGCCATGTTGAGATGATGATAGCATGATGGATTCTGCTTGATGCAATGCACTCGTGTGAGTGGTTGCATGGATTGACCTTGAGTCAAGTCGTGGACTTGTGCTCGTGCAGTTTGTGTGTTTATTCATGTGCGAGTGTTGCTCGGTGACGTAGTCGATGGCGGGACCGGAACTAGGTTCATGGAGGAATTGAGGTTAGGGACTAGGTTCGGGAGGAATCGAGGTCACGGTGGTCGAGGATGTCATGCGAGGCGTTAGGGCTAGAGAACATGCACATGAAGCTGGTTAGTCATGTATGCACTGGTGGGGAACATTCATGCGTGCAAGGTTCTTCGGTTAGTCACGTATGTGCAGCAGGTGGGCTGTTCATGCGTGCAAGGTTTTGGTTTTGGCCATGTTGGGCCAAGTAGAGATAGATATGAACTCTTTCCATATTGGAAGTGGAGTTGTATTCTATCTCTGTGTGTTTGCTCTGTATAAATAGGGGGAGGTGTCTCCTGTTTATTCTTGAGCGTTCAGGTTTAAGGGTTTGTACTCTTGTGTTGGAGTACTTTAGACAATGAAATAAAAATCAATCTTCCAGAGAGCTTCTTCTTGCGGTTGTGATTTGCTCTTGGCTTCGACATAGTTGATCAATCGCTTGACAATATTTTAATTGGGTTCTCAATAATTTAAAGTATCTCTCCAAAAATTTTCATAATTTTCAAATTTGGTTTGCTATTTCTAGAAATGTAAACTTTTTCTATACAATTAAAATTTTATGGAAAATGTTTTAAAAATTGGATTCCCAACAACCACCAGCCAAAACTTGTTTTCTCAGTGCAAAAGCATATTTCTACTGAACCATGCTCAGTCTCTCCCTCTCGCTTACAACCCCACCCCACTTGTCATACACATTCGTCCACCTCACACCCGTGCTGCTCACTACCATGGCCGTGCACACGCCGAGCAAAAAGGAAGCTCAAGCTCGCCTCTCTGCCTCATCGTTGGTTCGTGGGACCCTTCTGCAGGTTCTGCTAGCCACCTTGCTTCCCCAATTCGTCGTCGTGCTTGTTTGTTGTTCCCCTCGCATATCCACACTGTACGCCGAGCAAGCAGCGCCCAGTCAACCTCATGCTTGCTTCCATCAACTTATCATGTCGCTACACAGCCTTCCTTCTTTTTGTCCCCTTCTACATGTCGCAAACAAAGGAGAGAGCTTGTGCTCCATGCTCACGCTCTATTTTCGTAATGTCTACGAGAGCTCATAAACTCTCGTTGAGCTGCTCACCCCTACTTAAGCTACGGTGACAGTGTCACCATCTTTTAAGCTTGCCACTCGTTCTATTTCCGTAAATGCTTGAGCTCCTTATGCTTTGGTTTAGCTAGAACGTGAGCGTCATCTTTGATGCTGGTGAGCACACCACTACACCATTGCTATTTTGGTGAGCGTTCTTGCTTGACATCCACTTTATTTTCTTCCTTGAGCTCCATCTTTACCTCTCATATTGTTAATGTCATACTTGGAACCAAGAGAAGCCGCATCACCATAGTCTTCCTCGTCTCTAACAGACACACCCAAGACAAACCATTGTGACTCGCTGTTCCGATGAGCTCTTTCCCTTCTCGTTCGTGTCACATCATATTCTACTATCTATTCTTGCTAACCCCTCACTTAATCTCTAAGGACCTGTTTTCTATTACAGATGCCATTACCACCGATTCCTGCTGATCTGATGAACCCCTTAGCGATTCCTTGCGTCTGAGCCATCTTAAGCAAGCATGTAAGCTTATGCAAGCCTCCTTGTAGCTTCTTCTTCAGTCAAGTTTACTACCGACGTACCCCTTTTCCCTTATCACTATTCATCATCGACCAGCCTCTCCAGAGCCACATCGTCACCACCAGACCACTTGGTACAGTCCTAGCAGTCCATAGATGCTAATGCACTAGTTAGATTTGAGAAGGTAGCATAGAAATTGAAATTTCGTTGATGACGATCATGGTGCATCCGCGAAGATGGCCTTCACTGTTGCACCAATGACTGTTGGTCCCCTTGCCAGTCATCGTAGCTTCACTCAGGTCCCCTCTAGCCAACATGATGACCTGGTTGACTTAAGCTACTCTCTTTTGCTTAGTTGCTCTTTGACCCAATAGCCTCTACGCTTAGTGGGCAGGTTTTCAAGCAGTTTTTGGTTTTAAAATAATTTGGTTTTTCAAAAGCTGAAACCGAATTTCTCGACCAAAAATAAAAATCAAGACCAATTAACCGAAATATTTCGGTTCGGTTAATCGGTTTTTAGGTTAACCAAATATGAATAGCATTAGGTAGATTAGATTTAGTCATTCTCATATTGCAACACAAAGTATGGATAAACCCACACAATATTCATATGTCATTACAATATAAGCATAATAGAATATATGAATATACTAAACACATGCATAAATGTATTATAACATGAGAATTATTTAGTGACTTTAGGAAGAATATTATAAAAGTAGTATTGTATATGCGCTTATTCTAAGGTTATTCGGTTATTTCGGTTTTTGAAAACGAAAACCGAACCAACAATCAAAACCAAATTATATCAAAACAAAAACCGAACCGAAAACCGAAAACCGAATAAACCGAAATAATCGGTTAAGTCGGTTCGGTTCGATTCGGTAATTCGGTTTCGGTTTAAAAATGCCCACCCTTACTCTACGCCTCTCATCGTTGCACTGTTGATTTCGAGCCCCATTTCGACCACCATTTTTGCCCAGAGCTTTGCCTTGAAGCCATTGTTCCATTTTCTGGCTTCGCCCTAACCCCTCCGTTGCTGCTCCACCACCGACAAGCACGGGAATGAGCTTAGCCATGGCATCCAGCTCACTCCTTTGATCTCTCTCAGTCAAGTGGGTTTGGTAGTTAGCTTTAATAATATTTGTTAAGTTAGTTAAATACGGTTAAGGATAATGAGTTAATGACATGTGGGCCTGAAATAGGATAGATAAACTGTTTTATAACTCAAATCGGTATTTTAAAATGTGCCACTCACATATGGACCCCACCTGTTAGTTCTAATGAAAAATAATAAAAATCTGACATGTACGTCCCACCTGTCAGTCTTAGGGGTGGGCATTTTAAAACCAAAACCGAATTACCGAACCAAATTGAACCGAATTAACCGATTATTTTGGTTTTTTCAATTTTCGGTGTTCGGTTCGGTTTTTGTTTTGGTATAATTCAGTTTTCGATGTTCGGTTTAGTTTTTCGCTTTCAAAAATCGAAATAACACAATTCTCATGTTATAATACATTTATGCACATGTTTAGTATATTCATATGTTCTATTATGCATATATTGTAATTATATATGAATATTGTGTGGGTTTATCCATACTACGTGTTGCAATATGAGAAGGACTAAATCTAATCTACTTAGTGTTATTCATATTTCAATTAACCGAAAAACCGAATTAACCGAACCAAAATATTTCTAATAATTCGGTTCGGTTTTTTTATTTTTGTCCAAGAAATTCGGTTCCCAGTTTTCAAAAACCGAATTATTTTAAAACCAAAAAACTGAACTGATTAAACCGAAAAAACTGAATGCCCACCCCTAGTCAGTCTCTTTGAGATAAAATTCTATTTCTTTAAATGTAAAATATTTTTTTAGTCTTAAAGAAAATATGCCTTCTCAGTTGAAAGACATAATCCCGGAGAATATGCCTTCGATGTAATCCCTCTCTTCCTTTTTCGTTTTAGGATTTTCTCAACTGAGCTAAATTTATGCTTATAACTTTTGCATACAAACTCCAAATTGAATAGAACTAGTTTCTAGATTTTTCTAAAATCATGTTTTCTAGATTTTTCTAAAATCATGTTTTTCTTAATCTACAAAAATAGTTTACTTGGTATCTGTTTGAATTCTTTTGTCTCTTATTTGCCCTATTTGATGTTTCGCATATAGGTACCAACGACCCGGAAGATCCTACCAACAAACCAGAGCCATACCAATAATTCAACAAACAAGATAAGCACCCTCTTTGATCATATTTAATCCTATATTTCACTATTCTATATGTTATGTTTAAAATTAATATCCATGCATGTAATTTCGATAAAATTTTCTACGTTGGTAAGGAAGGTAGATATATCAATTGTTGTCACCCTAGTAACACTATCCACTATTCGTAAATATTAAAAGTGGAATTGTAGAGTAACAATGATCGCTAGATACTTAATTATGCTTATATCGATATTAGACCAATAGCCTATATAAAGGTCAAAATATTCAAAATGGGAAACACTTGTGGTATTGTTCAAAAGTGGTACCTTTGATATTTAGAGCATAAATGAAAATGGAAAACATGTTTTGAACTTGGACAAGTGGTTGTTGGGAATGGTGCATGTGAACATGGGGAATATGACATACACCTAGGTTACTAAAGACCAATATATTGTATAATAGACCCAAGTACTTTTGTACAATCACATGTGTCTTTATGGGAAGGCATTGGCATAATAAGTTTTCATGGACTAGCAGTAAAATCATAGGTGATAGCTAATATGTGATATTGGGCTAGTGTGGGCATTGTAGGTGCACTCTTTACTCGAAGGAATCTCGTTGTGTAAGCATAGTTTACCAACACAAACGTTTGAACTCTTAGAATGTTGAAGGGGTACTCTTTGTCTAAAAGAGGGTATCGATGGACGGTTTGTTGTTAGGACCGTTGTAAGTTCAACCTTCATTAGTTATGGTTTTGGTGTTAATGACAAATCTAATCTTGTGTTAATGACAAATCCAATATTAAGTTTATTCCCTAATGCGATATTGTTATTAATGTCAATCTTATATCGAGACTAACTTTGTTTGTTTAGAATATCTTTGTTTAGTCTCATCGCATGGAAAAATAGAAAACCCAAGGTATGTTTGCATATTCATCTTAATATTAGTTGCATACTTTGGAGTCAAGTTAAAATATGAATGTCCCCGTCATATTAACCACAAAATGTGCATTATGTTTCTCAATCCATATATTACATGGATGCACATACTTAGGGGGAGTTCGTGGTTTAACTTGATAGTTTCATTGTATTGATCTATTCTTTATTGACACATATAAGGATCAAGACAAAGAAACTAAATCCTTGAGTATATATATTTGAATTGCCTAGTTATAAGTATACTTATGGTAATATAGGATATACTCCAATACGATCAATTTGAATATGTGCATATTATCTCCAAGTCAATCATATTTATGCACATATACATGTGGGGTGTATTCTATAGTTGATGATTTAGAGTAATGATCATTTCCATACAATTTACATATAATGGATCATTACTTTCCATCAACATGAGTATATGAAAACTTGTGTAGTTAATATATACTCATATCAATTTAAATGATATTTTAAATTGAGTTCATTTGTCTTAATTAATTATTAACGAGCACTTCATCATGTGTTGATGGTGTTCCGTGATTAATTGAGGACAAATGAATAGTTCTTAAGTATAATAAAGCATGAGTTGCATTATCGTACTTAAGACATACTTAAATCATTTCTATTGATTTAGGGTTGTGCTCAATTGATCTAGAGGCATCCATTATGTGTTAATGGAGTGCAAGAGATAATTGAGACAACCATGCATCTTGGGCTAACTATTTTATGAGTTGTGATTGAGTTAGATCCAAAGATAGATGAGATGATGAGAACGGGACAAGGACGGCATCATGAGTTGATGGGCGTCAAGAGTGGATCCCGAAGTCAAAGAAGAGGAGTCGAGTAGAGATCCCGGGGGAGAAATCAAGTGATGATCATAAAGACCCCAAAGGGATTGCTTTGTGCGAAGGTATAATTAGATAGGCTAAGGACTTTATAGTCTGTGAGTCTAAGGTTTTAATCGCCGTGCTATTAAGAGGGGTTGTCTCTTTTGCTTGAGCTTCATCATGTGTTGGTGATCTCATTCCGCGTTCACTCGAGCTCAAATCTTATTTGACTTGGTTTTTGCATGAGGGTTAACCATTTGGCATGTGTTGCGAATGGGTTAAACTTATGCTTGGTTGTATTTGGTTTTCGCATTATGCTTTGATTTGCATGTGTTGCAAATAGGATAAGCTAGTGCGTTGGCTTTTGCGTGAAGTTCACTTTTGCATGTGTTGCATTAGTTGAAGCTTCACGTTTTGGTTCGCAAAACAATCTTTCTTAAAACCGTGTGTTTGCTTGAAGCTAAGTTTTGCATGTGTTGCAAAAGGAGAGAGCTCAAGCATGATTTGGTGTTTATGTGTTTGTATGGAGCTAGAGGCTTGCATGTGTTGCGAGTAAAGAGCTCATACATGTGATTTGGTTTTAGTTGAAGATTGGTTTTGATGTTGCATTGAACTAGAGAATTGCATGTGTTGCAATTAGAGAGTTCATGCATCTTGATTTAATGTTGTTTGGAGCTAGACTTTTGCATGTGTTGCAAAGAGTAGTGCTCAAGCATAAAATGGTTTTGTTGTGTTATTTGCAAGTTCGTTGTGCGAATAAACTGAGGTTTATGAGTCCGGAATTCCGAGAGCATGTGAGTGGGGCTTGCAACGGGTGTTGGCAAGTTGACCGGGTCTTGTGTTGACCTTCACATGGCTAGGGTAATTAATCTCATAAACTCGAGTTTGATTTGCTTAATACGTTTTGCAAATAGTCTTTGAGTTGATTGCGAAATGCGTTTTTGCAATTTGGTTAAAATTCCTTGAGCATGAGCTAAATTGGTGCAAATGTGTTTTGCACGGGTGTTTGATCATGTGTTGATCCCTTGTGGGCTCAAGGAATGGTTTTTGGATTTGTCGGAAAAGAGTTTGCGAAAATCCGGAGTTGATCTCGCTTAGGCGGTGCGACGGCCTTTCGGGCATGCGCGATCGGGTCGGGCCCGTCGGACCGGCATCTTGATCGGGCCGCGGGCGGCTTGATTTTTCCAGAGGCGATCTTCGAGTGTTTGCTTGGCGGACCGGCCATGAGCGGCTTCGGACGGCCGAGCAAAGGCGATCGGGCTCTTGCGGTGCGACCGTCGTAATCAGTCGGTTTTCCGACCGTTGCCCTGTGAGGGTCGGTCGGACCGGGTTTGGTCCGGTTGGACCGGGATTTTCGGGTTTTGCCCTGTTTTGCCCCCAAACGGCTAGTTTTCTTTGTGGGGCTATAAATACACCCTTTGGGGGCTTGGGCAGTAGGTTGGCTGTGTGTGGGAGTCATTTGCATGTGTTGCTCTTCTCCCTTTGCTTCTTGAGCTCAAGAGTGAGGCTAATTGCATGTGTTGCAATTAGTGTGTGGTTTGAGAGGCTCTTGTGCATGTGTTGCACTTGAGTGAGGCCTTGTGCATGTGTTGCACTTGGTGATCACCGAGGAGCGCATTCGTTGTGCCCGGTGAAGTTCAAGCGAAGGAGCGGCTTGTTACTCTTGGAGGTTGCCGACTCCTAGACGGCGTAGGCGTCATGCGCGGGAGCTCTCGAGGTGTGAGAAGCCCCGGCAAGTTTGTGAAGGTTCGGGTTGAGCCTACGCGCGAGCGTGAAAAACCACGACTAGTGGAAAGAGGCGGGTGCTCGAGGGAGCCGGTCCAAGTGTGGGCTAGTCTCAACGTGGACTAGGGGAGACCGGCAAGTCTCCGAACACCACGGAAAAATATCGGTTGTCTCTTGTCTCATTTATATTCAAGCACTTTACATTATTGCATATTATTGATTGCTTGAATGAGAATTGCTTAGTATTAATTGTTTGATCAATTTAGCAATTTATACATAGAGACATAATTTAGTTAGTGCACATAGTGAGCCTAGTTGATTTAGGCTTTAATTGTCAAAACCTATTTATCGCTTCCGCATATATCTTTGATTAGGTTTTGACTTAGGGGTGTATTAGAGCGATCGATTTTAGTGAGCGATTAATTTTGTAAAACGCCTATTCACCCCCCCTCTAGGCGCATCCTCGACCCTACAACCGTCGATGTAAAGGCTTTGCTATGATCTCTTAGTCACATGCCAAAGAAAAGTGTGTAATGGTCAATATGAAGAGATGATCATGTTATGTGGGTAAAGCAATACATCCTCTGCATATTGTAAATCTATTAGAGTAGCCATGTCCCCGATCTTAGACATCGCTTGCTTATGCCCTATAATAAGTAACTTTATGTTTTTGAAAAATTGGTTGGAAAGTGTGCGGATAGGGAATTCATACAGTTAACCAACAAAAGGCTTTACCAAGTTTTTAGATGTTTATGGTAGCAAGCCACCTATTTATTTATTATTACTTATGCTCTATTACTACTTATCATCACATGTCAGCTGCTCTTATAAATTTTTTATTATAATCTACTATTCAGTATTGCAAATGAAAGCCTGCTTCATGCAAAACTGGAAAACCTGATAAGATAGCTATTCATTTGACATAGCTTTACATACTATAAATATTTGTATAGAAATCTTACGGGGTATGATTTTTGTACTCAACCATTGCTTATTGAACTTATTTAGATTATAAGGAAGAAGACTTGTCATACCGCTACTTTTAAGCGTGGGTTTTGGTGACGATGATGCCAACTTCTAAGGATCCTATCACAGTCAGTTGACTGTGGATGTGCTCAGGCCCACTAGCTGGATATTATTGCCTCTTTATTTTGCTTCCGTTGTGATTTTTAATATGCAAACTATTTGATTGTTTGGCCTTGTTGCAAAACTAGTCAAGTATGACTTAACTTTGGATGTTTAATATTTATGTGCTACTTTGTTATTCCTCTTGTGTATGGACGTGATATGTTAATATTGGATTTGTATGCTAGCTATTGATCATAGGACTAGCACAATATACAAATAGGGGTCATAACTCTAGGTCCCGAAACTCTGCTAGAACCGTGTGGACCGGTGACGAAGTGGTGTTGTGGGCATCAGTCTTATTCCACTTCATGAGCTTTCCATAATTCTGTATGGTTTGTTGCATGCACTTTTGAACTTTGTTGCAACCCCTTTCTCAATTTGTTGCAAGATATATCCAAGTGGTGTTCTGGCATTTCTCTATTTTTGTGCATATCTATTTCCGGTTGTTGGATTCTTGGTTGTGAAATGTTGCAACTATTTTTTTTAATGTTACAGTATTTTTATTTCTTAGTGCAAGAGTAAATTTCTGTTACAACATCTTTCCTCCAATTTTGCTGCAAGAGGTTTTGTTGCACTTGTGTTTTTGTTTGTTGTACGAAGGTAAATTGTTGTTGTAGTAGGATGTATATTTGTTGCATCAAGGAATCCGTGCTCGTTGCATCAAGTTGCGAATTTTGCTATATTTGTTTCATAGGGGTGGGGTTTGTTGGGGTTTGCTGCAGGCTTACTACTTAATTGTTGCGTCTAATCGATTTTTGTTGTATCAGATTGGATAAATGAGATAGGCATTTTTAAGTTAGATCCGACGGTAAAAAAAACGCACCATGGAAAGCTTACTTATACGTCCGGGCACTACCGCGTCCCTTCTAATAAAATGAGCGGTATTCCGCTTGGATTATTCGAAGAGTAACCTGCCGTTTCCCTGTTCCTTTCATCCGTTTGTATGCATATGGCCATCGGGCAACTAGAAGATGAGACGTCAACGTAGTCCTTTTTAAAGACGGAAAGACCCGTGTGTCATATGAGAATGTGGGCATGTGTTACAGATCAAAGGGAGAAGAATAGGGGTAAAGGCTTTCTCATTTTCTCGTACTCTCTTTTTCTTGTGTTATATTCTAACCTTTAAGAACAAAATCATATATCCACAGCTGTAACCTCATCCGAGAGGAAGTTGTACCCGCTAGGTTAGGAGTAGCTCGTGCTATAAAATAAGCACCGAATAACAGAGTTATTATTGGGTCTTTGCCGTTGACACCTTATCTCTTTCTGAGCAACACCGACTCAGGCTACGAACCACAGAACAGCTATGCCATCTCGGAGTTGCGAGCCAAAAAATAAAGGGCCCAACCGAAACATCTGCAGCAATTCTACTGTACCTTCGTTGGCATCTGATTGCAAAACAGCCTAAAGGGAAATTAATTATTTCACGCACGCATTTTCTCCAGCTCAGGAAACTCAAGACGGATCAACAAGTCCAAATTTATTAGTTGTCCGGCTAACTCATCACTCATCAGCAGATTCGAAGCCTCAACTGGTGGTAGTAGTATCCAACAGGATTGATGCGTTGCCACCAACAGGATTTTTTTTTAATCGTGATTTAGTTAGGAATAGGAGATTAAGGTTGTGTTTGTTTACATCTTTGGAAAAAGTATTTGAACTACGAAATTGGATGAGGATGGTATTTTTCTAAATAATAGTTAAGTTGTAAATTTTCATGGGATTTTTTTCTTGAGTCCATGAAACACTTAATAAATAGATGAAATTGGTTAGGTGATTCTCTGCGTTGAAAAACCATTTGTTTTGGTTTATGGTTTATGAGGTCGTGAATAAGTCAAGGAAGCCTAAACAAACATACCCTAAGGAGGGGAGTGTTGCCTCTAGTTCAAAAAAAATGTAGTTTTGAGATATTTGTAGTTAATTTTTTTAAACTTTGATTATTGAAATTATTTTAAATATTTAGATTGGATACATAAAAAATTATATGTGCAGATTCTTCTCAAAAAGTACTTGCATAATGTTATAATTTTATTAGTTTTAATAAATATATTACAATAAAATTAGTTATCAAAGTTGTGTTTTAAAGACAGTGTTAATGTACAAAATGATATTTTCCCCTGATTTAGAGGGAGCACTTTTCCTACAAGAATAGAAGATGGGAGTAGTTGCTAGGGGCCAAGGTTCAAAATCTCGGCAAAATTTCAGAAATTTTGGTTGAGATTTTGGATTTCGGTAGGTGATAAGCGGGTTTTGACTGAAATTTATTTGTTTTGAACCAGATTTCAAGTGTTTTGGACTGAATTTGGGACAATACCTCTAAAGAATGTCATCTTCCATGAAAATGTTTTGAAAAACTGAATTTTTGATACGTTTTATAAAAATAACAGAAGCACTGTTAGATTTTTATAAAAATATACAAGCTTGATCATATTCTAAAAAAATTATGGCACCATATTTATCAATCTATTATGATACAAAATTTTTTTCAAAAGAATTAAACTTCATTTGTTATCTTTGAAAAATCAAAAATTGAAGAAACATAAATGAGATAATAATATTGTTAGAATTTTATAAATTTTCTCAAGTGTGAGCATGATCCAAAATTTTTAGGAGAGATTAATAATTACCTCATAACCCTTATATAAAAGTTTGAAAAATTTTAAACATGTTTTGTTTGCTCAATCAAATATATGGAAGTAATATATGTACTCAGCCAGGCTTTTATCAGGACAGTGGCACTGTCAGAATTTTTGAAATTTTCTTAGGCTTGATCATTATCTAAAAATTTTATAGAAAATTATTTATGCATTATGAACATCTAATTTTTTTAAAAAAATTTATAACGTGATTTGAACAATTTTTCATTGATTGAAATTTGTCGATAAGACTTTTATTAGGACGTGGCATTTTTAGAATTTGTAAAAATTCCTCAAGTTTGATCACCATCTAAAAATTTTATCAGAACATTACTGATGTTTCAAGACCATCAAAAATATTTTTAAAATTTTATAACATGGTTTGAACCATTTTCTATTCAGTTGAAATTTACAGGTAAAGCTTTTATCAGGACAGTAGCATTGTTAGAATTTTTAAAAATTCCTCAGAGTTGATCATCATCTAAAAATTTTATGAGAATATTAGTGATGTGTAAGGTAGGGGTGGGCATTCGTTTTTTCAGTTTAATTGGTTCGGTTTTTTGTTTTAAAATAATTTGGTTTTTGAAAACTTGGAACCGAATTTCTCAGACAAAAATAAAAAATCGAACCGAATTAACCGAAATATTTCGATTCGGTTAATTCGGTTTTTCGGTTAACCAAAATATGAATAACATTAGGTAGATTAGATTTAGTCCTTCTCATATTGCAACACATAGTATGGATAAACCCACACAATATTCATATGTCATTACAATATAAGCATAATAGAATATATAAATATACTAAACATATGCATAAATGTATTATAACATGAGAATTGTTTAGTGGCTTTAGGAGGAATATTATAAAAGTAATATTGTACATGAGCTATTTGGTTATTTCGGTTTTTGAAAGCGAAAAACCGAATCAAACACCGAAAACTGAATTATACCAAAACAAAAACCGAACCGAAAACTGAAATTATTGGTTAATTCGGTTCGGTTCGGTAATTCGGTTTCGGTTTAAAAATGCTCACCCCTAGTGTAAGGACCATCAAAAAAAAATTTCTAACGTGGTTTGAACTATTCTTCCTTCAGTTGAAATTTCTTGAGATTTTGTCATTTTAAGCCAAAATTTTTGGATTTTTGGCCAAAATATTAGAAATCCCTGTTTAAAATTTCAAATTTCAAATTTAATTTTTAGATTTCATCTAAATTTCTTAATCTCGTCAAAATTTTGGATTTCGGCTACCTCCGAGATGTGATCCGAAACCGAAATTTGAAACCTTGATTGGGACAGCAATAGAGAAGAAAGAGAGATAAGAGGTGAGAAAATCACTCTGAAGTCTCAGGGCGTCTTAGTCTAAAAAAAAAGTCTTAGGGCATCTTTGATCCCCAGGAATCTAAAACATAAGAATAGGAAAAACATAGAATCGCAATGACATGGACAGATGGACTCTTAAATCATATAGAATTGGAGACTACATGAATTTGCAACAAAGTATGTTTGATTGAACCATAAGAAAAATGCAGAAATTCTGATATCAAATATTAATTGATCAGAGTGAATAGACAGAGGAAGATGGAAGGTGCATGGAACTCTCAAATAAATTGTAACATAATGTTAGACCTCACGCTAGAATTCCTCTAAAACTCGTCGAAATTTTTTTCTATCATACGAAATTCCTTTTAAAACAGTCCTACAAATCAAACGCCGTTCATCGGAAATTTTTCAGTAGATTGAATTCCTCAGAAAAATTTCTTTAAAATTCCATTGAATCAAAGAGGCCGTTAACTCTTACTCCCTACCTAGTACCAAAATTACCTGGTACTAATTGAGGTACATGTCGAATTCGGGGGGCCTTGGAATTTGAAGGACCCTGTGCAGCTGCTCCGTTCGCTCTTGTCCATATACGGGCCCGCATACAGGATCGGAACGAGTACTATCCTTATCTGACGCCGAAACTTCACCAAGAAAATTGCTGGATGGCCACCATCATTCAGTTGGCTCATGCATGTTGCTGTGATGTCCTGCTCCTGCATGCGACGTACGTACGTACGTACTTACATACGCGCCGAACGCGCGGCCGGCATGAAGTGTTTTGGTTGGATGGTCTCCGTCGGCCATGTGACCGCACGTATGACGAACCCGAGTCAGCCGTGAATTGACGGCTCCGGCGAAGGTGCCTTCTCACCAGCAGAGCACAACATATATGATATATGAGAATGTTTTGGAGGTTCAGCTAAAAAAAATGTGTGACAACCATGCGCAATAGTTGCGGACCTTCCGCTTCTGCGACCATGTGTACTCTGGATTCTGGAATATATCTGCAGTTGGCCCGTGGCTAGGCATGCACGGTCTCTGTACTCTACAGCTAACAAGAGGCCCATCGTCTGAATTGCAAAACAGGAATAAAAAAAAAAGAAAAAGAGAACTTGGGGTGAGAGAGGCTCGAACTCTCGACCTCAGGATAACTCAGCTTTGCTATGAGACCTACGCGCTAGCCAACTGCGCCACCACCCCGCCGATGTGTCATGTTGAAGTACTTAATAAATCATCTTTATCGACTCGAAGATCCCTCTGAGGTTTCCATTTTTTATTTCTGAATGATTCTTTCGGATTTTGTTTTCTGCGATTCACAGTGAAAAACATGTTTAGACTTAAGATTTGTCTACCCACCTCGTTCGGTTATGCATGGTATTCTAGTCTGTATTCTCCTATGTGTATGCACACGGTGGTGAATGCAGAACTCAAACCTTGTTCTTAACATCTTTTTATGAACTTATATGTACAAATAATATTTTGCTTTTTTTTCAAAAAGACTTGAGGTTAATTAACCCTGTAGCTACCGCCGTGTATTAAGAGGTTGCAAGTTGCAGCCCTCGCACGATCTAAATGGAGCCTCACTTAAAGGGCGGTCATGAGTTTGATTTTTGATTTCTTCGATGTTTATGTTTGTGCTTGGCAGGGTGTTCCTGTTTCGACATGTCACGTTTAATGACAATGACATATGTTTGCTACACGTATCGCCCGCTCGACGTGTGGGATTTTGGTGGTGTTAATTCTACTTGCATGGATAGAAAACAACCTTGAAAATTGTTAATTTATGATCATCCTCACTAACGATGTTGTGAGGACAAATTATAACAAGTAGCAGATAACATATAGACAACCTCTCCAATGAATTAGCTATCCTCAAAAGATCTATCTCTCTCTCTCAAAATCTTGTGACAAATGGTGTCATCTCCTTTCTTCTCCCTCAAAGCCCTCTCCTTGTGACAAGTGGCATCACCTCCCTTATCCCCTTTCCTCCTCCATTTTCTTTCCCTCAAAACTCAAAATAGTTTTTATATTTCAAATTTTTCTCTCAAGTTTTTGAAAATAAGTATTTTTAACCACTTCCGAAAGTTTTTAAGCGAGATTTTTGAATTAAAAGTTTATTGAATAGAAACTTTTCGATTTAAATTTTTTTCAAGTTAAAACTTTTCGATTTGAAATATTCTGATTGAATATTTTTTGAGTTGAATTTTAGATCGATTTTTTCAACCAAAAGTTTTTTGAATCGAACTTTTCAAACCAAAATTTTTTGAATTGATTTTTTTTCCTAATTTGGAATTTTTTAAATTAAAACTTTTCGTGTTGAAACTTTTCGAGTTGAAAATTTTTTGATTTGAAACTTGAATTTTTTTATTTAAATTTTTGAGTTTTAAATTTGAAGTTGAATTTTTTTAGTTAAAATTTCCTATTCAAAATTTTTAATGTTTAAATGTTCTAATTTTAAATTTTTATGTTAGAGGGAAGAATAGAGTGGGAAAAGTGAGTAGGAAAAAGAGAATAAAAAGGTGGATCGAGAAGACGATTTATAGCATCTTTAAATTTATTATTTTGAGGTTAACCTCAAAATAGTTGTACCCAACAACTTTTGCTGCTCTGCTGGGGCTACCTGCCGGGGATAAGCTTCTCCCGGTATATGTCCGCTGAGCAGGTCGTCCGTCCTTACCCGTCTGGTCGTCGTGACCATAGTCGTCCGGCCTCCGTGATGCCCCGGGCGCCATGTGTGCAGGTGCTGATAGACAGCACGCGGAAGCTAACGGAGGAGTAAGAGGAAGTGGATGCTGGGATCATGAGGTAAATTTGGTTTGCAGTGGTTAGGGATTTACAGTTGCAATAGTTTTTTTTTACTCTACAGGTGCAATAGTTACTTCTTTTAGAGAAAATATACATGTCGCTGCATAATATGATGGCATATAAAGGTCCCACGAAGCGAATATGAAGGGCGTTCAACGGAATTCTTTGTTAGCATTTTATAAGTAACTGAAGAAAGGAATCGAGTTTGGTGAACTTACTCGTTCAAATTTTTTCTTTTGATTTTTGTAATGTTATTTCTTAGAGGTTGTTTGGAGAGCTGTGTTTCAGCTTTATTTTAGCTTTGGGCTAAAATCTCCTTAAATACAATATGTACATACAATAAAAAGCTAAATCTATAAATCCCCAAAAGTTAAATAGTAGAGAGAAGCTTTTCAACTATGGCTTCGCTTGACCACCTTCACCTTCTGTCTTCTCGACTTTCACCCCCGCCTCGCCGCCTCCCGTCGTGACCCCTTAGGTGGCGTGGCTATGTTGATACCTCTCCGATCGCTTAGTCTCTAAAAGCTATATACCCTAAAGGTCTCATGAAGCAAATAATGAAGGGCATTCAACGGAATTTTTTGTTAGCTTTTTATTATCAAGGAATGAAAGGAATCGAGCAAAACAAACCCGTTCAAGCCCAATCTCACCTCCCCAAACAGGCCCTTAGTATGCTATGCTTGTAATGCTATTTCTTAGTATGCTAAGCAACTAAATTGCTCAAAGGTGTGAGTTGCTAACTAAAAATTTTACCAGAACACGATTATGAAATTCCTAGATTGATATAATTATCTGCAAGCAGTTTACCATCGGAAAGCATTTTCTGCACTACAGTTACTCGCAACGCTAATGCTCTGAAGTATGAAGCATCAACCAATCTGATCGACCGACCATGAAGACGATGGTCACCAGATTCAAAAGTTTGGTATTCTGGTGACTGAATACGATCGAAGCACTGATACAACTAAGGAGGACTATGTACAGCCTCTTCCCGAGAGAATCAGTCAATGTTGAAAAACTGGGATACTACTCAGCTTCCTCTTCTCATCCCGAGGTTCGCTCTGAGGGAGCTTCCTCGTGATCAGCATCATGTTTGCTCAGCATGCACTGCCATAAAACTTTTCTTCGAGAAATGTCCTTGTCTATCAGCCGCTGTATCTTCTTGTTCTTATTCAAGCAAGGACCTTTGGGTGATCCGCACGCAGCAGAGGCTCTAGCTTTCTTTCCCTCCGGCTTAAGACTTGGTTCTGAAAGAGTTCCCCCGTCATCTGTCGGCAAAACTGATAAGTGAACGAATGCAGTGCAAAATGCGAGGATTATATAAGACGATATGCATCAAAGTCTGAGGTACAGGCATTAATGTAGCAAAACTAGCTTCGGTCAAAATTCTCTTTCACACATGGTTATTCATCCCTACATTAGAAGTACAGAACAGGAGCAAACAGGGCGGCGCCAAGGGGGGGCGGGCAGGGGCCTGGCCCCCCCTAATCAAAATAAAGTTTAGTAGATATTAATTAATAGTAGCTAGCATTAGCAAACAGTAAATAAAGATCTAGTCCATTTTCAATAGGTAAAGATTTCATTTTTCTCAACTTGATGTATGCAATGCTTAATTTCTCTTACTAACTTAACAAATGGATTATATAAAACAGGTAAAACTTTCCATTATTCAATGGTTGATAGGCTGTTACGATTGGTTATAACTCTTCCGGTGTCAACAGCAACCACAGAGCGAGTATTTTCAGTTATGAAACTTGTCAAGACCCGCATTCGAAATAAAATAGGAGATGACTTTCTTCGACATTGCATGATAATTTACATTGAAAAAGAACTAACAGCGAAAATTAGTTCAGATAAACTTATTGACTTGTATGATCTTCTAGGTAGTCGTAGAACTAAATTTAAGTTAATAGAGATGTAAGTTTCTTAATCTAAAAAAATATGTCATATTTTTCTTATGTAGACATGTGGTTATGCTATTTTTAAATTTAAATGCATCGATATTGCTATGATATTTTTTTATGGATACTACGATAATTTTTAGTTGCTCCACGTGGCCCCCCCTAACCTAAAATCCTGGCTCCGCCCCTGGGAGCAAACAGATAGAAGACAAGAACAGTCATTCGAATTGCAAAGCACTTTTTTGACACAATACTAGCATTCCAAACAAGCGTAGCCAAGAAAAGATACTTACCAATATCCTCGGGCAATCGTTTCTGTAATAAAGAGGAGGTTGATGCTTGCTCAAAACTGATGCTGTCAGAAGCATCACTGAGACACCTCTCAGCCACACCGTTACCAAGAGAAGATGCTACGCATGGGCTCCCTTCGTCTTTTTCTAACTTGTCATCAGAACTATTATTACTGGCTTCCCCTGAAGATGTTGAAGAATTTCTACCTGAATTGCCCAGAACTGACACAGGGGATGCACCAGTGGTACTCTCCGCACGCAACACCTCCATCATGTCTAGCAAGTTTGCAAACCATGGTGATGGTGCCAAGCCCTGCCTAACATAGAACAAAATATATGCTTGCTGGTCTAATGCATCTGTCTCATCAATGGAGCTCACCTGGAATGGATTCGTCTTATTACATTTACCCATATAATTATTTCAAGATAACAAAGGTAGCAATTTTGTGGTTGTAGCCTACGTACAAATGAGTCATTCATCAGGTACCATGTAGTTGGTGATGATCGAATGGTGCACAAATAGGGCCAATGTGCCCAACAATTCTATAAAGACTGTATGCCACTTCATCCTGCCATGTACATGGAGAACATCAAAATCTGCTTCTGTTGACAAGATGCTAATGAATATGGATGGGACACTCACATCATTGTCTGGGTTGCTGTGAAATGGCTTCAAATCAAGCTCCGATGGGTATAATATGTGCTTGCCAATCTTTTCACCGAAAAGACCAAGGGTGGCGAAACGCTTGAGTTGAAACACAATGACATTTGGTAATTTGTCCAGAGTAAGCAGCAGACCTAAAAGTAAAGTGATGAAGTATTTTTCAGGCATTTGAATATCATGTTTGGCAATTGTCCATACATGGCCATGGGATAGAGTGATTTTTGCAAGTGAAAAAATTGGCCAGAGCTCCTGTTGCTGCATTTCATTATAGAAGAGAGAAACAACTAGAGGAAGCAAGCTACATACGCACACACGCACTTCCCATTTCCCAATACCATCCTGCACACACACTAAAAGCGCAGTCCTCACCTCCGGATACTGGCGCAAATTGTCAGTGAATCTGGAGCCAAGGCTCGATTCATCAGCGTGCCGGGCGGAGTGATAGTGCGCTGCTCACTGTAAGCGCCAACCTAAAAGTAAAGCCGAGGCTCGTTTGGCAATTGTCCCGCCCATGGGATAGAGTGATTAGTGGAGCAAAGCTTCATCAAAATGGGGACTGTGTGAGTGTGAGTGATGCACTGAAGAGTTGCATTTAGGAAGCATGTATTTCCCATGTTCCAAAGAACAGCTCCCTACAAGGGAAATTTAAACGGATTGAAAATATTACATCTTAAAGCATGATTGCAACGAGTCAAAACACATTTGTGATAGATAGTTATACACCACAGATTGGGGTTGCCAGATAAAAGAAGGTGAAGGAGTTTGCTTGTTTCCCAAATTCTCAAAACCAACGTATCACAGAGAACTCATTCATTGGCAGGTCAACAAAAATTAAATAACAAAAAAATTCCACATTACTCTAGGGGACTAGGATCAAGATCAACATAGTACCAATCCTCTAGAATAGAGCGACTTGCCCACTAGAATTGGGCTGATTGGTGCTATGCTGGTTATATTTGCTATCCCACACATCCCAATCACTCTACAGCACCATTCAACAAAAGTTGAAGACATGTTAGAGAACTTCCCTAAATGCTAGAGATGCAGATTCAGAGCAAACTCCTAATTACATACTAGGCAAATTAGACAAGATACATCACAAGTAAATTCCTGCAGAATGATCAGGGAAATATCATGATAATACAATGAAGTGTTTTTCTGTTTACCATCAAGCAATATATCCATGGGTCATACTCCATCAAAAGGACCAAAATAATAAAACAGGCCCTGAATATAAATCTTGCACTGGAGTGTAGCTGCTTGTTGCCAGTAATGGGTGTGAATGATAGTTAGTTTCACTTTTCAACATATCCCAAACATTCTATGGCAGCACTAAAAGAAACCTGAATGCACTGGACTACTGGAGAAGTTTGGAAATAACACAGATGCAGATTCAGAACAAACTCATAAAGATAGACATCGACAAGGTAATATAGGATATCAAAGAAAAATTATCATAATGTTGCATATCATTTGGTGCTAAATGGATCAGGATCACGTGCAATTCATCATAAAGAAAAGAGGTAGAGATATAAATGTGAAATGGAGAAATTCACATTGAAGTTGGGCTGTTTGCTTCTCGGAATTGGTGATGAAGGCTGTCCTATCTCTCTACTCAATGCATCCCAAGTATTCTCAGAACCGTCCAATACTATAGAGACCTTTAGAAATGACATAAAGAGACAGGTTTCAACGACAATACTGATAAATTCAAGACAGCATACAAAATAACTAATGCACCTAGAGAATAATTGTGTTTGGTATACATCGGTCACAATGCCATCAAAAAGTTTATCAAGGCAAAAAAAAAACTTTGTTTGCGAATTAAAGAAATTTAGTTGAGTTTCCTATAGGTGATTAAAGAAATATAATGACGTGCAATTTTAATTTGTACCGTCAACTCTGAATGCTCTTTGTTTGGTTCAGATTCAATAAAATCAGGCTTATTACATGCAGAAGGTGATAAACTCTGCTTGTTTTCCTCATCAATTTGATAGAGCATGCTCTGAAACACAAAAGCCACGTGGCGACTCAGCAAAATCACATTGCCGAAGGACAGCAAAATAGCTTGCACTATTGCACTTGGAACACAGGATGCAGAACCAAACCAACTACTTCAGAAGGACCCAAGAGATGAAAGGAAAAAATCATACACGCACAGTTCATTAAAGTCCACAAAAACATGAATTTGCTAAGGCATTGTACACTTTTATTTTTCTAAACCTGTTTGAGATCTAACAGAGTAGGACTCATCTTTCATACAAGTTCTTAAAGACACCGGTACATTCTTTTATTCAAAAAAGAAAGCAAAAGATAATATTTTATTTGTAAATTTGAAGGAGTATCAATTGGTTTCATAAAAATATGGTTTGTACCAAGTTGTATTATATATTCCAGGGTGAGAACGATTTTGAAATCATGAAAAAACTTATTAGCTCAGACGGAAATGGCCACTGATAGGTTCTTTTTCGAGAAACAATACTCACTGCAAGTTGGATAGATGGATCTTTGGCTGTCATGAAGGTATTTTACCGTCTCCAGATTTTTTCACTATTAAGCAAGTAACTATATTATTCCACAAGAGACTTGACCATTTGCCCTGTTTTAGTTGGTGCAATTGATCATTTGTCCTATTTATCTCACTGATATGTGGTTTCAAGGCTCACATGCCAGTGAAACATCACTGGACAAATGATCAATGGTACAAGTAAATGAGGGTAATCATCAATTATTCCATTATTCCACAATACGCTACAATGAGAAAGGTTCCTGTAACTGTTTCTACTCTTCAAATACATGTCAATGTGCATAAATGCATCATGTATTTAGTTGTTCCTAATGCCTAAAATAAGAACTGGATATAAGAGACAGAGAAGGGCAGCATACGGGAGGCTCGGTTTCAGTGGATGAAGGGGGACCAGGTGAAGGTAGTTCATGCTCATCGTGTAACGCACCCCACGTATTTGGGTACCTTTGAAGACAATGGCATATTAGGCACCTCTCAGCATAAATTTCCATAAGAACAACATAATTAGTGTCATAAGATTTAAGACAAAATGCAAATTATAGCATACCACAGGGAGCTGGCACAGGGAGAAAAACGGAGGAAGTTGATTACTCTCCTCGTTTCCATTGTTGGCACCAACGTCACCCTGTGCAGACAATCCTCAAACTTTTAATTTCCTTTCTACTACAGGGCAGTCGTGAAACAAAATGGACGCGCACTAGAAACTTGCTGCGTATAGGCGATCAAACTACCATAAAACAATGGCGCGAGGAACCACACCAAGAGTTCAACAGTTACCGGTAAAGAAGGCGCGCCACCGAGCAACCAGATTACATGCCCTAACGAACTGCTGTTACTCATGCTGCGCAGCTAACGCGCTGCCGCTAAATCCTAACCATTTTGGCAACGAAACCACTCATCGACTCACCGAATAGAACATGTAATCAGACAAAGGAAAGAAAAGAAGTGAAGATAAAAAGAGGCCTACCTGATCGGCGCTGGCGGGTGGAAGCGCCGCGCCGTCCTGCTCCACCATTGCCCGGAGGAGGCGATAAATACCAAAATTAATTTAGGTCTTTTCTGCCGCGCGGTGGATTGGTGGTGGGAACCAGCACGGGAAGGTGAGGGGGTTGGGGAATCAGAGGTAGAAAAGGTGCGGAGAGGATCTGGCCTTCTCTTGAACGGGGAGAATCGAAATCGAGACGAAGCGAAAGAGGGTTTTGCGATGGGTGATCTCGCCGGGCACAGGGGAAGGGGAGGGGCGGTGGAGGAGGGGAAATGGAAATAGTTCGGGGAGAATATCTGTGGGCTTTGAAAGGGAGCAGTCGGGGATTAGTCGGGAGACAAGCAGGCGCGTCAACTGCCACGTCTACTTGGGAGCGGATTAAACGTAGGGGCGGGCATTCGGTTTTTTCGGTTTTTTCGGTTCGGTTTTTTCGGTTTTTAAAAATTTCGGTTTTTGAAACATTGAAACCGAACCGAAATCGATCGAAGTGAAAAACCGAACCGAATTAACCGAACCAAATCGGTTCGGTAATTCGGTTTTTCGGTTAACCGACTTGCCAGAACATACAACACTCCAGGACTCCAGAACGCAAAATCAACCGACGCAAAATACAACTATACAAGCCTCAATCCTCCAGGCGTGAGGTCCAACCTCCAGGCGTGAGGCAAAATACAAGCATGTTACATGTAGCAAAAATACAAGCATCAAGCATGTAGCAATTATGAACTAGCAAGCCATCCACTCGTCCAGAAGAAGAAAATAGCAAAATCACAGTGAACTAATAAAGTAATAATCCACAAACGTCTGGAAAGTCCAGGCGTTGGAACTCTGGAACAACTCAACTACTCAAGCCGTCAAGCGTCCACCATGAACAAACCGTACCCAATCAAAAAATCAAATGAGCACGGCCAAATCGCCGAGGGAGGAAGCGAGGGTCTGGAGGAGACGTCGGGGTGGTGGCCGCGACGCCGAGGGAGGAGGCGTTGGGGTGGTGGCCGCGACGCTGAGAGAGGAGGCGTCGGGGCAACGGCGACGGCGCTGAGGGAGGAGGCGTCGCAGGTCGCAGCGACAGCCACTGCGCCGAGGGAGGAAGCGTCGTCGCGTCGAGGCGGTGACCGCGGCGCCTGGGAGCCAGAGAGGAGGTGTCAGCCTGTCGGGACTCGCGGTGGAGGAGGAATGGAGGATGTGCCGATTTGGATTTGGGGATCGGAGGAATGGGGAAATTGGGGATTAGGTATTCCGGTGGGTTCGGGAGACTTCGATCGAGCTTTCGAGAGAACTCAGAGAAGACGCCGCTTGTGGGCCGCATCGAGATCGATGTCGAGTGGGCGCAGGTATTTTGGGGATCGGAAGACCTCACCGCTTGGGCTGCCGCTTATGGGCCGCATCGAGACGTCGAGTGAGCACAAGAAATCGGTATTTCGGTATATTCGGTTTCTACGATCCAAAAACCGAACTGATAACCGAAAACCGAACCACAGCAAAATAAAAACCGAACCAAAAACCGAAAACCGAAAAAACCGAAAAATTCGGTTAAATCGGTTCGGTTCGGTTCGGTTTTTCGGTTTCGGTTTAAAAATGCCCACCCCTAATTAAACGTTACTTAGGTCATGGATTAGGAGCTCAGGGGGATGGTGAGCGTTGGCTCCCAAAAATCACAATGCTAGGGCAAATAACCTTGTGTAACGGACCGCCCTTTTTAAGAGGATGCGTACAAATACCTTTATAGCTACTTAGGACTTTAGCTGTAGGTAAATAAGTGTACATCGCCTGATATAAGAGTAAACGTGAATATTTGATATATAGATTAAGGGCCTAAGGGCCGGGGTTTTTACAAAAGAGTGCGACCCGTACTTAATTACATCACAAAAGACCACAGGAAAGATTCGAGCAACAGATCAAGGCCTTCAGAACCAAACTTCGTCGTCTCCTACTATCTCCTGGTAGTCGCCAGCATCATTGAAATCTATAGGGGGTAGGAGGCAAGGGTGAGTATACAACCGTACTCAACAAACCACATGGAATTTCTGAATATTATATACAGGGATAAGCAGAGGCAGGCACAAGTCTTTAGTGTTGTGGATGCAAGTTATAAACATCAGTTTTCATTTTACATTTGAAACACAAACCATAAATAACAATATACCATGAGGGTTATTTGCATTATGTAAAGTGCATCTAGTTGAACCCCTTAATGATTTTGGTGATTAATGACAACAAGATTAAGTGACTAATGAGCTTTGAAAGTATCTGAGTATGGTGATTAATGGATACAACTCAGTGACTAATGAATGGTCGGAAAGTCGCTAAGGAAAGAGGTCCTCAAACTCGAGAAGAAAAGGCGCGACTAAACTCAATGGTTGTATATGATTTTTGAATTTTATTTGAGCTTAAGGATTGCCGTACTATTAAGAGGATTTGGCAAGAAATAGTTTTAGAATGATCCAATGTGCTCAATGATGAATCCTAGTCTAAATATGAGTCAATGTGTAAAGTCTTAGGGCAAAATGTTGAAAAAGGTTCTGAGTATCCGAACAAATCTTCGAATGTCCGATCCGACCCCTGCTGCTTAGGCGAAATTTGGTTGGAATGTCCGAACCTCGGTTCGAGTATCCGAGCTAACCCTCTCGCTGGTCCATTCAAATTGGCGAATGTCAAATTGAGTGGTCCAGCTCAAATTGGTTGGAATGTCCGAACATGGGTTCGAGTATCCGAGCTAGCCTCTCTGTTGGTTGAAGTCCTTTTGTTGAATGTCCCAACATGTGTTCGAGTATCCGAGTGAACCCCCTGCTAGGGTTAAGTCATTTTGGTTCGGACTATCCAAGGGTCGCTCGGACTATCCGAATCTGTGTCCTGTGAGCCTCGATTCCTAATGGTTCGGACTATCCGAACATGGGTTCTGACCGTCCAACAGCCTTGGGTCAAGTAAAAACGGCTAGTTTTGGGAGGCTTTAAATACCTCCCCAACTCCCACCTACCATTTGACTAGTGCATTCAATTCTTCCAATGCCTCTTTTCACTCTCTCTCAAAGCCCTAGTGTTCTCCTCCTCAAAGCTTGTGGTTCTTGAATCTTTGGAGGAGATTAAGTGAGAGATTGAAAGATCTAGTGATTGTGATTCATCTTGAGCACGTGGTTCATCCTCAAGCGGATTTCTTAAGTAGATTCTTTACTCTTGAGGTTGAGGACTCCTAGACGGCTAGGAGTCACCGGTGAGCCCCCAAATCTTCGTGTGGGACGCCGCCGGAAGTTTGTGAAGGTTGAATCCACCTCCGCAAGGGAAGGATTCAAAGAGTTAACGGGTGAGTGCTTGGTGCAACACCTAGAGGACAAGGGTTGAAAGAGACCCCGGCTTTGTGCCGCCTCAACGGAGACGTAGGATCCCCTCAAGGATCCGAATATCGGGAAAAATCGGTTTGTCTCCTTGGTTCTTGATTCTCTCTCTTGCTCATATTGTGCTTAGTTAAATCTTTGGGGATTCAAGGGTTTAAAAGGTTGTTGGTGTAAATATTGGTGGGATTTCTCTACCTGCAAGTAATCTTAGTCAAAATACATCATTTGAACCTAGATTCTTACTCTAGATTTGCTAGATCTATTTTCTAGGGTTCTTGTGCTCGAACCAGTTCGAATATCCAAATTAGGTTCGGACTATCCCAACTACTCTGACAAATCAAGATAATCTTGAGTATCCAAGTTTAAATTTCATGCGATTTAAAATTTGTAAACGCCTATTCACCCCTCTAGGCGACATCTAGGTCCTTTCAATTGGTATCGAGCCAAATCTCCTTAGTTTGGCTTAACCGCTGGAGAATCAATATGTCGCAAACAGAGATAAGAATACCAAGCCCATGACCAAGATAAGGGCACGGGCTCCGTGATTGGGGTTGCAATTCCATTTGATTATCGTTCCTCTGTCTCAAGCTCTTCCTCATATGTCTCCGCGTTCTCCTGGCCGAGCGCCTCATTTCGATGGCACTCACTATGCGGCATGGAAACATAAGATGAAGATGCACTTGAGATCGCTTCACCCTTCTATTTGGAAGATTGTGCAAACAGGTTTCAAGCCAAATGATCCCGAGAATCTTACTCCGAAGAAGATAAAGATCAACACTTCAATGATTTGGCGGTCAATGCCTTATTCAACGCCCTAAGTGATTCCGATTCAACCGAGTCGATGGACTCGAGGAAGCAAAGGCTATTTGGGAAAGACTCCTAGTAAGTCATGAAGGAGTGTCAAGCGTCCGAGAATCTAAGATAGAGCTCATTATTGGTGAGCTGTTTGTTCACCCCGAAGATGGTGAATCATACACTAAGATGTTTGACCATCCGATGGTGCTCAGAATCAAGCAAAAGGTCTTGGGTGCACCGATCTTTTCGACAAGGCCGTGGTAAAGATAATACTTGCGTGATCACTCCTACCAACCGCAACCTTGTTCGCTTGATCCGAGACCGCCCAACTCGACACTTTGACACCTCATGATGTCATTGGCCTACCATGATGGACGAGATGATGGTGAAGGAAGCCGAGATTGTAGAAGAACTCAAGTCCGGCAAAAGAAAGGCATTGCTCTCAAGGTCGTCAAGGTAGTGCGCCAAGCGGAAGAGAACTCAAGTGAAGATGAAGAGTCTAGTGGTCCGCTGACTAATGAGGATATGGCCCTATTTGTGCGAAGGTTCAACAAGTTCTTCAAGAAGAAGAATTTCAAACAAGGAGGTCATTCAAAGAACTATGGAAGAAAATCAAAGGGAGACATTCCACAAGAAGATGTTATGAATGCGTGAAACCGCCATTTCATTGCCGAAAGTGTCCACATAAGGAAGGCAAAGATGAGAAGCCGCACAAGAAAGACAAGTATCGGGCAAGGACAAGGAGAAGGAGAAGAGCAAGAAGTACAAAGGCAAGGGCAGGTTTACATTGGAAAGGAGGAACTCCGACACCGACTCAACTCCGACTCGACTCCGAGTCAAATTCGACGAGGAAGGAGGAATTGCCTCCGCCGCCATCGCTGTGTTTACCACTCAACAACGTCGAAGAGCCTCTTCGACAACTTGAGCGATGACGACGATAACGCTCCAATGTGCCTTATGGCAAAGGGCATAAGGTATCATCAAAAGACTCCACTCCCTCCATTGCTAATGAATGTCTAGATGAGCACGATAGCGATAGTGATAATGATGATGTTAACACCGTGCTTGAATCTATGAAGAATTTTGACATTCATAAATTAAACTTGCTTTTAAAAGATATTGAAAAATTGGAGGAAGTTGTAGAACAAAAGGAAGCTACTCTTGAGGCTCAAGAGGATTTGCTTATCCTCGAAAAGGAGAAAAACCGTGAGCTAGAGAAGAGCTTGTCTTTTGAAAAAGAGAAAAATGAGAAATTATTTGAGAATTCAAAATTAATCAAATCCGAGGTGACTAGTCTCGAGATCACCAACGCTTCACTCAAGAGGAACTTGCTAAGGCAAAGGATGCTTGCAAAGCTCTTGAGTTGAAGCTTGTTGATCTCAAGAATAGCCCTCCGGTTACCTCAACTATTAACTCCAATTCTTCATTACCTTCAACGAGCAATGGATGCGCTAGGTGCTATAATGTCAATATTGATATTTGTACCACTAACCTTGAGACTTTGCAAGTACTTGCTAATGAAAATGAGAAGCTCAAGGAATGCTCAAGATGGACTACAAAAGTCATATAAGGCTAGCAAGGGACTAGAGGAGTTCCTCAGAAGTTTAAAGGTAACCCCATGAAGCATGGGCTTGGTTATGTCCCTCCCAAGGGCAAAGGAAACCACATTGTGGTTACGCCTTTGAACAAGCCCATTCACTTCGTAAAGGGGGAAGCAAACTCTAAATATAAGGCTCAATCCACCTTCTATGCTTCATATGTGCTTAAGAGGACTAGCCTCGGTAGAGTAGTTGCTCATCACATTGGGGGTAAGCCCAAAAATGTTTCTAATATGCGATCTATTTGGGTCCCCAAATCACTTGTCACTAACGTACGTGGACCTAAACAAGTTTAGGTACCAAAGAGTAAAAACTAAATTTTATTTTGTAGGCCTACACCTCCGGTGGATCAAGTTGGATCTTGGATAGCGGATGTACACATCACATGACCGGAGAAAGGGCAATGTTCGCTCATTTGGACGCCAATGGAGCTAATAGTGAAAGCATCGTTTTTGGCGATAATGGAAAAGGTGAAGTAATAGGTTTAGGTAAAATTCTTATTACCAATGATTTCCATTTGAACAATGTTTTGCTTGTTGAATCTCTAAGCTACAATTTGTTGTCCGTCGCTCAATTGTGTGAGGCGGGTTACAACTGTGTGTTTAGTGATAAGGGTGTGGATGTCGTTAAGAGGGATGACGGTTCAATAGCTGTTAAGGGACGGTTGAAAGGGAATCTCTATCTTGTAGACTTCACTACGGATAGAGTTAACCTTGAAACTTGTCTTATGGCTAAGTCCAGCATGGGTTGGTTGTGGCATCGCCGACTCGCCCATGTTGGTATGAGGAACCTCCATAAACTTCTTAAAGGCAAACACATCCTTGGATTAACCAATGTTGTCTTTGAGAAAAACAGGGTGTGTAGCGCATGTCAAGCCAGGAAGCAAGTCGGTGCTTCCCATCCCGCCAAGAATGTGATGACAACCACAAGACCTCTAGAGATGCTTTACATGGACTTATTCGGCCCAATTGCCGCATTGGAGGAAACAAGTATGTGTTAGTTATTGTTGATGATTTTTCTCGCTTTACTTGGGTGTTTTTCTTGCATGACAAAAGCGAAGCCCAAGGAAGCTTGAAGAAATTCATGAGAAGGGCTCAAAATGAGTTCGAAGTGAAGATCAAGAGAATTCGGAGCGACAACGGCACTGAATTCAAGAATACCGGTGTTGAGGAGTATCTCGATGAAGAAGGCATCAAACACGAAGTTCTCGCCCTTACTCTCCTCAATGTAATGGGGTAGCCGAGAGGAAGAATCGAACCTCATCGAGATGGCGCGACGATGCTTGACGAGTACAAGGTCTCCGACATATTCAGGCGGAGGTCACAACACCGCTGCGCACAGCTCCAACCGCTATATCTCCACAAGTTGTTAAAGAAGACGGCGACGAAGTTACTTACACGAAGAAACCCAATGTATCCTACTTCCGAAGTCTTTGGAAGCAAATGCTACATCCTCAACAAGAGAGCTAAGTCTTCTAAATTTGCTCCTAAAGTAGATGAGGATTTTACTTGGTATGGATCAAATGCTTACGCATATCGGGTTTTCAATAACACCACCGGTGTAGTTGAAATCTCGCGTGACGTAACATTTGATGAAACTAACGGTTCTCAAGTAGAACAAGTTGATTGTGATGTAATTGACAGAGAAGAACCTCCGGGCGAAGCAATCAAGAAACTGGCAATTGGAGAAGTAAGACCGCTTGAGCAAGATGTAATTCCAAGCACCTCGACTCAAGATGTTCACAACGCGACGATGGACGCTCCGGATGTTGCTCCCTCTTCCTCAATTCGAGCTCAAGACGGCTCGAATGCCACTCAAGTTGATGAGGGTCCAATCCAAAGAATTAATGCAACCGTACCTCATCCAAGAGTGCATCAAAGCGTGCAACGAGATCATCCCGTCGACAACATCCTAGGAGACATTAACAAGGGAGTATCTACTCGATCTCGTGTCGCAAATTTTTGTGAATTTTACTCTTTTGTTTCTTCTCTTGAACCGCTTAAGGTAGAAGAAGCACTCCAAGATCCGGATTGGGTGATGGCCATGCAAGAGGAGTTAAACAATTTCGAACGGAACTAAGTGTGGAAGCTTGTCGAAAGGCCCAAACAAAATGTTATCGGAACCAAATGGGTATTTCGGAACAAGCAAGACGAGAACGGAATAGTGACGAGAAACAAAGCCCGGTTAGTTGCTCAAGGCTTCACGCAAATCGAAGGTTTGGATTTCGATGAAACATATGCTCCCGTAGCTAGGCTTGAATCTATTAGAATATTACTTGCCTTTGCTACTCACCATGATTTTAAGTTGTATCAAATGGACGTGAAAAGCGCCTTCTTGAATGGACCACTCTCCGAAATGGTCTACGTTGAGCAACCACCCGGCTTCGAAGACCCGAACCATCCGGACCACGTCTACTTCCTACACAAGGCTCTCTACGGACTTAAGCAAGCACCGAGAGCGTGGTTCGAGTGCCTTCGCATTTTCTCCTTGGTCAAGGTTTTGTAGTCGGAAAGGCCGACCCCACTCTCTTTACTAAACATATTGATAATGATTTATTTGTATGTCAAATATATGTTGATGACATTATCTTCGGATCTACTAATGAATACTTGTGCAAGGAATTTAGCAGATCATGACTAAGAGATTTGAGATGTCCATGATGGGCGAGTTGAAGTTCTTCCTCGGTTTTCAAGTCAAGCAACTTAAGGAAGGAACCTTCATCCGCCAGCATTTAAATACATCAAGGACATGCTCAAGAAGTTCGGATGGAGAACGCCAAGCCAATCAAGACGCCAATGCAAGCCAACCGCATCTAGACCTCGACAAAGAAGGTAAACCGATCGTCTAAAAGGTATATCGCTCGATGATCGGCTCTCTACTCTATCTTTGTGCATCTAGGCCCGATATTATGCTTAGTGTGTGCATGTGTGCAAGATTTCAAGCCGCTTAAAGAGTGCCACATGGTGGTCAGAAGAGAATCTTGAGATATTTAGTGCACACTCCTCATTTTGGCTTTGGTATCCAAAAGGTTCATCATTTGAGTTAGTTGGCTATTCCGATGCGGATTATGCCGGATGTAAGGTGGATAGGAAAAGTACTTCGGGGACATGTCAATTCTTAGGTAGATCCCTTGTCTCTTGGTCCTCTAAGAAACAAAATTCGAGTCTCTATCCACACCGGTTTAATATATAGCCACCGGGAGTTGTTGTGCCCAATTGCTTTGGATGAGACAAACTCTAAATGATTATGGCCTAACCTATAACCGTGTGCCACTTTTGTGTGACAATGAGAGTGCCATAAAAATTACCAACAATCCCGTCCAACACTCCCGTACAAAGCATATCGATATCCGCCATCACTTCCTAAGAGACCACTCCACTAAAGGCGATATCGACATCCATCATGTAAGCACAAATGACCAATTAGCCGATATATTTACCAAGCCTCTTGATGAGAAAAGATTTTGTGAGTTAAGGAGTGGGCTAAATATTCTAGACTCTAGCAATTTGGCTTGAAACATGCTCACGTTGATTGGTGATTAAAAAAATGTCTTAGAAAACCTTATTCTCTTTATTTCTCTTATCTTATTGTGTTTGTTGGTTTTTGATCTTCGGATCTTGTCAATCATCTTGTGATCATGGTTTGAAGTGTTGCATGTCTTGCTGATCACTTGATGACTTGACTTCCTAGGTCCTCTCATCTATTTCTCGCTCCGGAGTCATTCCTGCCTTTGTTCAATGCCATCCTGAGAAAACAGTTCGGACTATCCGAAATTCCATTCGGACTATCCGAACTGGTTCGGACTATCCGAACTTACGTTTGGATCGTTCAAGTGGGGTCTCGGTTTCTTAACCCACCGAGTCCCTTCTTTTTTTTTTTTCCTTCTTTACATTCCCCATCTCGCTTTCTCTCTTCAAGCCGCTCCTCGTGGATCTAGGGTTTTGACCGGTGTTCTTATGATTGAGGGCTCCAAGACCCTCTCCTAGGGCAAGGGACTCCTCCTCTTCATCCTTGTGCCCTAATCTTGCTTTGGGAACCCGGTTTCTCATCTTCAAAAGGTTGGTTCAAACCTCTCCTAATGCCGGTTATTTTCGAATTTATTTTGAAAACCCTGACTCTAGACCATCCTAGACCTTGCTAAGATAGTCATCCTATGATTAGATCTTAAATTTGTTGAATTATCACCTAGGTTGAAAAATTTAGGGTTTGTGAACTGTCACCTCGGAATGTCCGAGTTTCCATTCGGAATGTCCGAAGAGGTTCGGACTATCCGAATGAAAACTTCGGACTATCCGAAGAAACACTCGGACTATCCGAAGATAACTTCGGACTATCCGAAGAATGTGACTTCATTTCAACTCTTTATTGTTCATCTAGGTTATAATTAGTGTCTAATCTTGTTTCAACCCTTGTATACCTTTAGATGGATCCCACTCAGGGTGGCAACCCTCGCTCTTGCCAAACTGACATCGATGCGGCTCGCTCGAAGAAGGCTAGGCATGATCTTCCCGCCGGTGACTCCTCGGCGGCCCCCACTGATCCTCCTCAAGACTCCCCTCCGGAGTCCCCTTCCGCTCAGTCAGCCGGAAGACAGAAGCGCCAAGCCATTCGCAAAAGGAAGAAAACTGGTCATAAGGGTGCTACAAGTCATGGTGGTGGTGGACAAGGGGACGAAGGTCAGGGAGGCAGTGGTACTGAGGATCCTAGGGCTGCTATGCCTAGGTTGAGGGCAGCTAAGTGTGCAGCTCAGCGTCGGGAAGGAGCACTGATTGGACCATTGGAGATTCACCCTGCCCGTCGTGCTACTCCAATGGGTGTGACTCCAAAGAAGAAGGTGGACTACTGTGTTGGGCAAGGGAGAGGCAAAGAAGTCCGCCAGCACAGGAGTCAGGATCCGCTGATGTACTTGCAAGAGGACTACGTGGACAAGCGATTCTGGAATCACTTCCAACAGGATTTCTATGACTCTGTGATTGCTGAGAAGAAGAATCCAGTGGCATTAATGCAAAGACATTGATCGGGACTACATGGCACAAAGCAGAGGACACCGTGTTCAATGAGGTAATTGTCGCCAGAGCGCCACAACTTGAGAGACATCATGTCTTTCAGGTGCAAATGGAACAATGAAGTTGTGGCACAGTTCTATGCGACCCTGTACGTCGACACCGATGCTGAGAGCACCATGTGGTTCATGGTTGATGAGCTATATTATGCGGTGACCAAGGCACAGTTTGCTGACTGCATTGGATTCAACACCGAGGGCTGGGAGAATTTGGACAAGCTTCATGTTTTTGACTCCTCCAGCATCAATGATTTGACTCCTTTGTATGACAGCTCTCAGAACTTCAAGCTGGGCACTACAAAAGGTTTGAAGCCTTTCTATGCTATACTGTACAAGTTGCTGAGGAAGACCTTGTGGCCCAAGGAGGGAGACGCCACCAACATCAGTTCCTACTCTAGGAACCTGCTCTTGAGGATTGGCGAAGGTTCTAGGCCGTTTGATGTGTTTGATTTCATTTGGCAAGAGATTCGCCTCAACTCCCTTAGCCCGCGCAGCAGCTGTGGATTCGCGCCTTATGTGATGTGCATGGTGGAGAGCATCTCCGGGTTGTGGTTTGCTAAGGATGTGGAGCATGTGCCGTACCGTGTTCGTGTGATCAGGGCTCCACCTCCTCCAACCACCATGCCTCCTCCTTGGCCACCACTACTGTGTCAAAGCCACTTCAACGAGGCCCGCTTCAGTGATCCTTCTTCCCAAGCGGCTCCATCAAGAACATGCTTCAGTGCAATTTTCGCCTTTGGGATCAAGAACCACAGAAGATCCGATAGATGAATGAGAAGATCACCGACACTCACCGTCGCCTTAATGTCATAAAAGGAAGCTAAATCTGTCTTGTTCTTCGTAATCCGAGTCGAGTCCGATTCAATGACAGTTGATTCGGCGACCGGCAGCTTTTTGACCTTCCGCCACTTGGCGCCACGGTGATTTATGAGGGCGATCTCAAGATGTGCTTGCTCAGAGAACGACAAAGAATGACGATGATGATGGCAGCGAGGAGTGACCTCTTTGGTGTCTTGATGCCAAAGGGGGAGTGAGGGTCATGTCATTAGATTTATCTTTTCTAGAGTTGTGGTTGCTTTTGTGCTTTATAGTTGAATTTTCTGTTGCTTCTTCGTGTGTTGCTTATACTTGTTGGTCGTTGAAGGTTGTCGAACTATTTGCTTAATTCTATTTCCCTTTAGCAATGCATTTGTGTGACATCATGTCATATTTGTTTATGCAAATTATCGGTTATATATCTTGTTATACTCTCTTGAAAGCAAGAATTTAGGGGAGCTTTGCAATTTTTTCCGTAGAATATGTGCATTTGACATTCCACTCAATTTATTTCAATGCACACATTTAGGGGAGTTTCTCCGTATTTGGTTTTCCAAATACTCTCTCATTTCAATTTTATCTAAATCTAATCGTGTTGTCATCAATTCACCAAAAAGGGGGAGATTGAAAGTGCATCTAGGCCCCTTAGTGATTTTGGTGATTAATGACAACAAGATTAAGTGACTAATGAGCTTTATGAGTATTGTGGACAGATAAATATGCTCATGGGAAAGTCGCTTAAGGAAAGAGGTCCCTCAAACTCGAGAAGAAAAGGCGTCGGTTAAACTCAATGGTTGTATATGATTTTTGAATTTTATTTGAGCTTAAGGATTGCCGTACTATTAAGAGGATTTGGCAAGAAATAGTTTTAGAATGATCCAATGTGCTCAATGATGAATCCTAGTCTAAATATGAGTCAATGTGTAAAGTCTTAGGGCAAAATGTTGAAAAAGGTTCTGAGTATCCGAACAAATCTTCGAATGTCCGATCCGACCCCTCGATTGCTTAGGCGAAATTTGTTCGAATGTCCGAACCTCGGTTCGAGTATCCGAGCTAACCCTCTCTGCTGGTCCAGTTCAAATTGGTTCGAATGTCCGAACATGGGTTCGAGTATCCGAGCTAGCCTCTCTGTTGGTCCTCAAATTGGTTGGAATGTCAGAACATGGGTTGAAGTCCTCTGTTGGTTGAAGTCCTTTTGGTTGGAATGTCCCAACATGTGTTTGAGTATCCGAGTGAACCCCCTGTTAGGGTTAAGTCATTTTGGTTCGGACTATCAAGGGTCGTTCGACTATCCAACTGTGTGTCCCGTGAGCCTCGATTCCTAATGGTTCTGGACTATCCGAACATGGGTTCTGACCGTCCAACAGCCTCGGTCAAGTAAAAACGGCTAGTTTTGGGAGGCTTTAAATACCTCCCCAACTCCCACCTACCATTTGACTAGTGCATTCAATTCTTCCAATGACTCTTTTTCTCTCTCTCAAAGCCCTAGTGTTCTCCTCCTCAAAGCTTGTGGTTCTTGAATCTTTGGAGGAGATTAAGTGAGAGATTGAAAGATCTAGTGATTGTGATTCATCTTGAGCACGTGGTTCATCCTCAAGCGGATTTCTTAAGTAGATTCTTTACTCTTGAGGTTGAGGACTCCTAGACGGCTAGGAGTCACCGGTGAGCCCCCAAATCTTCGTGTGGGACGCCACGGAAGTTTGTGAAGGTTGAATCCACCTCGCAAGGGAAGGATTCAAAGAGTTAACGGTGAGTGCTTGGTGCAACACCTAGAGGACAAGGGTTGAAAGAGACCCGGCTTTGTGCCGCCTCAACGGAGACGAGGATCCTTAAGGATCCGAACTTCGAAAAATCGGTTTGTCTCCTTGGTTCTTGATCTCTCTCTTGCTCATATTGTGCTTAGTTAAATCTTTGGGGATTCAAGGGTTTAAAAGGTTGTTGGTGTAAATATTGGTGGGATTTTCTACCGCAAGTAATCTTAGTCAAAATACATCATTTGAACCTAGATTCTTACTCTAGATTTGCTAGATCTATTTTCTAGGGTTCTTGTGTTTCGAACTAGTTCGGAATATCCAAATTAGGTTCGGACTATCCGAACTACTCCTGACAATTCAAGATAATTTTGAGTATCCGAAGTTTAAATTTCCACTGCGATTTAAAATTTGTAAACGCCTATTCACCCCCCCTCTAGGCGACATCTAGGTCCTTTCAGGCTTCCCCATTCCCGTTCCACCCCGGTCGCTTCGCGGACCATTCTCCTCCCAGAATGGTAGCTACTTTCTATAGGTATTCCAAAGGGAAGTACAATGTACTGAGCTATGTTGGAACAGATCAACCATGCTGACCGGCCCAACTTGTGGTTGAGCGAGAACTGAAGTTATTTACCTTGCCCAAGACATCTGTCCTTAAATGCCAAAGACTCAGCCACTGACATACCTCAAATCATTGGTACCAACTGTACCACCACCACACCACAACCTGGCCTTGTCATCGGTTGGGGGTTGGGCCAGCATCCACCTCCCGTGGTCCGCCCAACGCTGTCCCCCAAACCGTAACAATTTTTGAAAATCACCCGAACCAACTCTCGGAGATTTTAAGCAAATTCAGCTAAAGGTGAAAATATATTTATTGCTATTCTACGGTGGTTCAATATTTCATAGCCTAAGGTTAAAAAGGAATTAGGGCATAACAATAGGCTTAACATTTGGTTGTATACTTGTATCTAATCATGTCATTCGAAACTACCACATTTTCTAGTTTTCTAAAATACTAGAAATACTACAGTACAGAAAATATATACTTAATACTATAATGGAACCGGGTCCAATATGTTCAAGGAGTGTGGCTTGCCTTGCGGAGTTGAAAGTTCGCCTAAAGAGTAGGGGTCGATGTAGGGTCCGATCCTGCACGTCTCCTACTCCGGCTCCACGTACGACTCCGAGGGCGGCTCCGACGACGGATCTAGCGAGAAAAATACATCGAGTGAATAAACGAATAAAAACAAAACAAGAAAGAAAAAATGAAAAAGAAAATAAACGCAAAAATGGCCAGAATAGAGTTTAGGGCCATTTTGGGAATTTTTTGGACTTGATTTAGTGGAACGGAGATCATTTTTGGACTCGGCTCGGCTCGAATCGGTCAAGAATATGTATTTTGGCCATTTTTAGATTTTTGGGATTTTTCCGAGTTTTTAACTAATTTTGATTTTTAAATGAATTTTAAATCCGAAAACAAATCCAAAAACTCAAAAAGAAAATCGGTCAGACAAAGGAATGAACAGCGTCATTTGTCAGGCGACCTTGGCGGACTTTGAGGCGCAAGCGTTAACCCAGGCGCAATGGCGTGGCCCACGCGGCGAGGCCGAGGCAAATCTTGCCCAGCGACGCGGCGAACGACGAGGCCAACCTAACGACGAGCGAAGCGGCCGAGGCTGACGCGCGGGCCCGAGGGGAACGGAGGCTGGCGGGCGGGCCCGAGGTGGCAGCGGCTGAGGAGAGAGTACGCTGACTGGTGGGACCAAGCTGTTGACGAGAGGGAAAAACACGGCGGCGGGTTTTAGCCGGAGACGAGGAAGATGAAGGGCGTCTCGGCGAAAGAGTGTGCGAGGGGGAAGAAGAAGTGGCGCGGGAGGAGCGGAAGAACTCACCAGTTCGCATGAGGGGAAAAAGTAGGCTTGGGAGGGGATTTTATAGCCGTGGCTGAGGGAAAACGACGAAGCGCACGGCATCATGGCTTCGGCGACTCGGAGCGGCGAGGGAAGGGCTCGAGGCGGGGCGCAGAGCTGACGGGTGCGCGCGGCGAGGTGCTGCGGTGCTAGGTGGCGAAGAGATAGGGGCGCAACAGCGACGGGACGGCGTGCAGCTTCCTCAAAACGGGTGCGGCGATGGGACGGCGAGCGGTGCACGTTGTCCAAAAAGGGAAGACGACATCGCCGACGCTCGGGCGGAAAGCGGCAGTGGCTAGCGGCAGCGTGAAGACGGGCTGGGCGAGCGCGAACACGAAGTGGGCTACAGCGAGCGAACGCGCTGGAGAATTGGCCGGGCGTGCGAACGGGAGTGGGCCGAGCGGAATGGACCGAAGCCTGGCCGGACCGAATTCAAAGGAGGAGGCGGGAAGTTGAAAATGGAAAGTGGAATATGGGAGAAATGGCCAAAAAGGGAAAGCTGCCAAATAAATCCGAAATAAACCGAAAAAAAAATCTGAGAAAATCAGGGAAAATCCAAATAAATCAAATAAACTCATTTTTGAAATTTTTGGGATATTTCACCTTGGTTCCTATTCTATTAGACATGGTGGCAGGACAAGAGGGGGGAAGAAGGGAAAACTTGCCCGTTAATTGCTTTTCATATAGATTAACGCCAAATAATGGGGTATCAGTAATCTTGTGTTCGAGTATGAAACACTACACATTCAAGAAGAAAGAAACAGTAGGATCACATCAAAGGAAAAATATCTGTGCAATCAGAAATTTGGTGAAACCACAGTGCAACCCAACTAGAAAAAGTTTCAAAAATTCTGAAAAAAATCATTGATGTACATCTCAACACCCCATCTACATATAAAATTTCATGATCAAATTCGTCCTGTGCTAAGAGTAATAAAAAGACAAACTTCTAGCATGAGGACGAATTTGATCATGAAATTTTATATGTAGATGGGGTAAGCTGAGATGTACATCCATGATTTTTTTCAAATTTTTTTGAAACTTTTTATAGTTGGGTTGCACCGTGGTTTCACCAACTCTCTGGTTGCACAGGATATGTTCCCCACATCAAAAGCTCTAATAAAGCAATAGGTAGATTATTATTCACTTGTTGCCCCTTTCCGTCGACTTCCTAAATATGACAAAATAGATTAAAACACTACAAAATTTTAGATAACATGCGCATAAAGATATTTCGTATCATACCTTATATTAAAGTCGGAAGGATTCCTAGATAGATAGATATACCACGTGTCACCGTACGCACATACCTTCTATTAAAGTTGGAAGGATTCCTGGATAGATAGCTATGCCACGTGTCACCGTACGTACATTCGCGAAAAAACCCCTCCGTTTCTTCAAATTACGGATAGGTCCCTATAGATTACGAATAGGTCCTTCGCGGTTTTTTGTGAGGGGAAGATATTTTTTCTTAATCGTGTTTGGGTCCCTCGTGCGCTATTTTACGGAAAAAAGCTCCCGTTAAATTCAAATCGCGAACAAGCTCTTTTCTAACTTTTCAGGATAGCGGACAGGCCCAAAAATGTAACAAACAGGCCCTTGCTCCTTACGTCTAGGTCCTTTCTCCGTTTTTCCCGGAAAAAATGTTTTCATCACCAGAAATATGTGTACAGCTCTATCTCTAGACTTTTTTCCCAGCTCGATTTTCCATCTCGATCTTTGATATTTTTTAAAACATGCATTATTACTCGGTGAACGCGTAGAGTGTTAGGCTCGGCAAAATAAGGTTGTCATCTCTAATAATTTTTCACTCTTTTTCCTCTAGACTATTTTCTCACCTCGGTTTTCCAGCTCGGTCTCCAATATTTTTCAAATAATTAGTCGAAAGAGATATTTCTACAACTCTATCTCTTTATTTTTTCCCCGTAACTCGGTTTTTGCTATTTTTCGGAGCGAGAAATATGTATACGGTTGTATCTTTATAGTTTTTTTTTGCAATTCGATCGATAGTATTTTTCGAAGCATGTATTATTGACGGTTGAACGTATAGAGTGTTAAATTCGGCAAAAGAAGATCCTTTCTTCGTCTTTCCCGAGAAAATATATACTATGTATTAAAGTTGAGAAGTTGCAGGACCTTAGAGAGTGTGCAAATATTCTGACTATAATTTTTGCAATAAGATTGTGCAAATCCCTCTGTCATATGGTGAAGAAAAGGTAAAGAAAAGACATTTTTACAAGCCATCAAATATGAGTAGATATCCTCTAAGAACAAAACGTAGGTATTTTCTTAGGAGGTCAGATAATAAAGGCCCGTTCTTGCATAAACGAAATGTAAGAAGATATGATTTTATAATAAAACTATGATAAAACATGTAGATTCTTAGGAGGTCAGATGTATAAGAAGTTTTTTCTGTACTCCCAGGAGTACGTACTCTCACATCTAATATGCCACTAAAATGAACGCTTTATGCTCCTTTATCATTTTCGATATACTCCAATAATAATTCTAAGATACTCTAATGCGACATGGTTGAAAAATTTTCATTAGAGTCCTTTATTTTATTTTTTTTGCTATATGCCCTTTTCCACATGTAAAAGGAATATATAAACAAATTATGCTATAAAGGGTGGACTTTAATGAAATTTTTCGTGGAACTCACTTTAAAATATCTTATAATCAGTGTTAGAGTATACTCAAAAAGATAAAGAGATATAACAATATCATTTAAACGGTGTACTGGATGTGGGAGTACGTACACCTAGAAGTACGAAATCATATATATATATATATATATATATATATATATATATATATGAAATATTTGGTGAAAACCACCAATTCCATGAAAACTTCATGGAAACTACCTGTAGAAGTTTTGAAAAAATCTCAAAAAATTATCACATGTAGGGAAGGTGAACCTCTACAATATTGCAAAATTTGAATATGAAATTCAATCGAATTTGAAAGATATGAAAAAGACAAAGTCAGTATAAATAGTAATTTTTACTGTTTTGGCACTATTCTTTTTGCTGCTTGTCTTTTTCATATCTTTCAAATGCGATTGAGTTTTATCTTCAAATTTTGTAGAATTGGAGAGGTTCACCTTCCCTACATATGGTAATTTTTTGAGAATTTTTAAAACTTCTACAGGTGATTTCCACGGAGTTTTCATGGAATTGATGATTTTCCAAATATTCAGTAAAACCACCCATTCCATGAAAACTCCGTGGAAACCACCCGTAGAAGTTTTGAAAAATTCTAAAAAATTACCATATATAGGGAGGTAATCTTCTACAATCCTGCAAAATTTAAAGATGAAACTCAATTGCATTTGAAAGATATGAAAAAGACAAACAGCAAAAAGAATAGTGCTAAAACAGTGAAAATTACTATTTATGCTGAATTTGTCTTTTTCATATATTTCAAATACGATTGAGTTTCATCTTCAAATTTTGTAGAATTGTAGAAGTTCACCTCCCCTACTTATGGTAATTTTTTGAGAATTTTTCAAAACTTCTACGGGTGGTTTCCACGGAGTTTTAATGGAATAGGTGGTTTTCACTGAATATTTCGCCATACATATATATATATATAGGAAGCCTTTTCTGTACTCTCGGGAGTACATACTTCCACCTCTAATATACCACTTAAATGAAAATGTTATACTTTTTTTATCACGTTGGTATACTCCAATAATAACTTTAAGATACTTTAATGCGACATGATTGCAAAAAATCATCGAAGCCCTTTATTTTTGCTATATACCTTTTACATATGTGAAAGTAATATATAAACAAATTATGCTATAAAGAGTGGACTTCAATGAAATTTTTCGTAAAACTCACTTTAGAGTATCTTACAATCAGTATTAGAGTATAATTAATTGGATAAAGATGTATAATAATATCATTTAAGTAGTATACTAGAGGTGAGTACATACTCTAGGAGTATGGAACCATTTTCATATATCTCCATGCTTGACTCATACAAGATGACGCTTTACAGGTTTTAGAGGGATGGTTGGTTGGTTACCCATCTGCCCATGCTTTTTTCAGCACAAGCTTGGGCAAGGCCCAGCCAGGGTAGACCTCTATATGGTGTATTGGTGTGTGCTAGGACCACAATTTTACACGTGCAACAGTCCGTGTGTAGCTCCTAAGGCCTGCGCCGGATATTCCCTTCACATGACCGTATTACGGATGTGTTTGGTAGAGCTTCAGTTCTATAAAATTCGTAGATTTGGTGGAGCTGAGTATTTCTAGTTCCATCAGATCCGTGAAGCTGGAGCTGTGAGTATATTAAGAATGTTTAGATGGATCATCTTCTTTACATTTTAGATCAGAAATATAAATTTAATTCACTTTATTTTAACGTACAAGTTTCAAATCTCAGGTGAAGTTAGGATCTGGAGCTCTACCAAACAGACCCTACGTAAGGAATAGCCCAATCGAACCGCCTGTCGGCCTTCTCTGCCAAGTTTCTCCTACCGTCCAAGTTTACATGACCTACTACTTCTTACCAATATAGACAAAAAGATGGTAAAAATCATTACATTACCTATAATTATTATTACTAAGTACTATATTCATTATATACATGTAAAGAACATAAAAGCTAGATGTTTACCAGGGTATAGAGGAAACATCATACTAATTTCATTTCTTTACTACTTCTAATTAGAAGTTGATGGTGTCATGTACGTTCTCCACCACCAATCCACAAAACCGAACTGGACGGAAAAAACCGATCTATTCTTTTTTTGCTTTCGTTACTCGCGATAGTTCTCGATCTCGTTTCTCCTGAACAAAACCGAACCGGCCCTTTCCTCTCCGGATAGCTCCAGATTTCGTTCGTCCCGATCTTTATGTGTCGTTTTAAAAATCAGAACGGCCGAAAGTCTTTGCGATCGAGTAATGCTTTGCGGCGGAAGGACCACGAGCGCTGACGCCCACCGGGTGCCATGATCCTAGCACCGGCCAGTTGAACTTAAACAAAACGTATGACACTTCGGCGCGGTTGCTCGGCGATATCGGTGAGACGTCGTCAGTGGGCATGTGTGTTATAAACTTGACTGATGGAGCACCCGTGCTCTCTGGTTCGAAGTTTCGTACACTTTCCAAGTGATGTCCGGTGCTTCACAGATGGGGCCTACGTACATGCAGTCGCACGTCTGCTACGGCAGATTTTGCTGTCGTTCCCCTCCCACCTATTTGCTCCTTTCTCTTGTCTTAACCCTTACTAGCATAATACCCGTGCTAACGCTACGACGATATTTAGTAATACAATTCAAATAAGCAAAAGGTGTTATATGTTTTGGTAATCAAGTGTAGTAAGATGTGATTATGATAGAATCACAAAAGAAAGATACAGAGAGTTATTATATCATTGATTACATAAACAAGTGCATAAAGTATCATCGCAATTGTTTATCATTAAAAATAATCTAATCTCTGAGACGATTAAGGATTTCCGTATAACCCGGGAATGTTGTCTTTCGATTCATTGTCATTGTAGTTCAGTAGATATCTTCCTTATAATTTATTTGGTCCAACTTAAGGCCACCATCACGCTTAAGAATCTTGGAAATAAATGTATCCTCCAATAAGACCTTTCCACCAACTCTATGAAGTAGATGTTTTTCACGCTTAAGAATCTTTGGAAAAATGATTTGTTGTAAGCGCGGTAGAGGCAACTAATACCGTATCAACTTGAAGTGATTTATTGTTATGAATTGAAGTTCGAGATCTGAATAAGAGGAACACCATCGCCGAATATGTTTCATCTATCATGCCCTTTTCTTCTACAAATTTCTTGTATCCGAAGCTGATTCCACCTGCATGATTTGCCAAATATGCTTAGTGGTACCTTTTGAATTGACATTACAAATTACTATTTAGCTACCGAGACCAATGCATACTTATTTTCTTCTGAGCGGCACTCATTAGTCATTAACTCATTATACATATAACATGAAAAGCGGTGAGGATCATACCTTGAGAATAACCATTGGTGAAAAAGAGCAATAAATTGTGGTGGCTCTTTTCCTTGATAAATCTGACCCTACAATACCACATATAAGACATCAAACTCCTTCCTAGAAATATTTTATACATCATCACAATAGAAATACTGATGCAGAACTGGCTTTCCTTTCGGTGAATTCCAAATTGTATTAGCTATTTGCAAAGCCATTTCTCGATCTTCTGTGTAAAATAAACCAAAGTGTAAATTCACAGATCCCAAAGAGTTGTATGAGTACCCAATCCCCATAAATCCTTATGTTGTGCGTACAAAATTTAGGGGAAAAAGGGTAGGAACAAGGCCATGTTACCCCCTCAACTCTTCTTGGAGTCCAAATTTCATCCCTTAAGCGTGAGGCTATTAAAGTTTCACCGCTTAACTATCATCCGATGTAAAATCACCCCTACCCTCATTCTTTGGGTAGCGCTTTTTGAGGAGTTAGATGGAGTAATGGACAAGCTGTAAAGGAGGAACATCTTCATTCTTTGGAGCTATTTGCTTTTGAGGCTCCTTGATATCAACACCTTTTTGCTTCAACAGTAGCTAGAGAAAGACCAAATCTTATCAAGAATGATCAAAGGGTAAATTTTGTACCCATTGAACAAGAACAAATATACTACTGCAACTTTTCTCAGCCTTCCTCTACACAGGCATTTCTGTTGTGTTACTTATCGCCATGACTCAAATTTAGACTTGAATGTATGATTCTCATAGCCTTGAATCACTTGAGTTATTCTCGTTGTCTTGACCTATTTTGATTAACAATGAATTCCTACAAGGGCAAAGTTTGGATAGGATTACATCTTTCAACAAGGCAACAAAATGAGAATGATTTTTGTGGGTTTACCTCAAGCTGCTGCACTTGCAGCTTTCCTATCCTCCACTTGTGCTACTCGACCAACCCACACAAATAATTCAGCCCCAGTCAAGTAAAAAGCACTTATTGTTCTCGAATTGATTTGGTCGAGCGGTGTCTTCTAACTTTAATTGGCCATTATTGATCTGCAAGCATAACAATTGACGGTATGGGAAAAACAATTGAGATATAACAATGAAGTTAATCCTTTGAAAAAGCGTAAGACAAGCATAGCGATATAGCATACATAGGGGTAGTCGGTCCTAAAAGCTGTAGTGAAAGGCTTTATGGACCAACAAAAAGTGTGGTGCCCATTCAATCCATATTACAACACAAGAACAATACCAAAAAAAACCATCAAGCTTATGAGTAAAGAAGCTTACGAAAATGACTTTATCCTTGCTTGACTAGAAAAGGAAGTTCACTCAATTTTGCAAGAAATTGAAGTGTGCTCTTTTCAAAATAAAATTATGTTAACCTTTGACTCATTAACGATAGTGGTATCTTTCCATAGTCTATTATTGACTTCTTATATTCTCAAGTTTACGTTTTTGAATAATGCATCTTGAATCATCAAAATAATTTCATGATCTCTTCGTAACACTAAGCTGTAAATTCACGGTGGACATAGGTAATTACATATAGTTATTTTCATTTAACTCTTAAAATGTGTTCATCGAAAACTACAAAAGATTATTGCCACCCATGTACTTTATAAAGGCACTGAAAGAAAGTAGACTTGCGAAAGGCCCATTCTAGGTGGAGACACGATGAATGATATACTATAAGCGCAAATAAGAGATGAAACTAAAGTAAGCGCATATTTATTGAAATAAGATGTATCCATCTTTACATTAACATATACATTTATAAAAGATAATGCAAGAAAGGCAAACAAAACAACAATCTTGAAGGTATCAAACAGTTATTCCTATTAAATTTGGAAAAGGTTACATCGATTGGAGGCTCTAAAATCAAATCAAGATCACTAATTTCTCAAAAAATTTGGAAAAAGACAATGCAGTATGTCCAAAGGGTGGTCCCGGGTAGTATAACGATGTTTGGTTTTTATAAAATAGTAACAAAATAAACCATTTCGTTATCAAGTGGCCATGAGTATAAGTATAACAACTAATATTTCATTTGTTCCTTTTATATGTAGATTCATCATTCACGGATGGATGAGTACGGCTAACACTAAGATTCAATTAGTTTGTGAACATAACATTTAAAATGACTACGAGAATATAGGGCGAACATCCTCTTTGACTCGGAAAACATTTGTTGCGAGGCCTCCAAGGTAGTGACCTTGAAATCTTGGACTCCTCAATTAATCCAAGATTTCGGAGAAAATTTAGTTGTTAGCAACACATCTATGCCCTGGTTCTTCACAAAGTATAAGCAACACATCAATGAAACACACACGATAAATTGCATCAGATTCACACGAAAACAAAAGAAGATATGCACCAAATAGGAGGAAATCTCTTCTGCTGCTTTGAAATACAAAAAGTGAGGTGTGAAATTAAATGGACATACCGGCTTGTTGCAAAATAATCTTGCAAAGTAATGGAAGGTCCAAAAAGAGGAAAGAAATTAATGAGAAACGACTACCTCAACTTGTTCAACAAAAGCTTGCGTCGTGGGTGGGCATCATGCAAGTGCAAATACCCTTACCTGGAACTGAAATTCACGTATGCAATCCTTGTACAACACAACAAAACAACATTGACTCGTAAACCTATAATGTGGATGGCAGTCGTAAGAATAGATCAGCAAGACTCTTACTTGCCATGCTGTGTGTTATTTGATATTGCTAAACAGCTAGGACGCAGGGACAGGTTCTGCTCCTTCCTTTTATCATCCCGACGTTCTCAATCTGAACATAAGCAGAAAGTACATATGCAAAACGCAAATGCTCAAAAAGGCATTCCAGTATCTGCGAACACAGCAAAAATATCCAGGGAAATTTTGCACATGAAAGATAGCTCTCATTTTGCTATATGGCGGAAACATAGGTCAAAGCTCAAGATGATAGATGGCTTGAAGCAAAAACTCCATAAGATATGGCGGAATTTGCATACTCATAGCGAAACCAAGGACCGTATCTCCCCTTAATTTGTTTCAAGCGGATCTACCACGAGCAAAAATTGTCATGATTCCACGAAGTCGGACATTAGCCCAAAAGAAGAAGGGTGAAGCCACGAGAACAAAACTTACATTGGTTGCTTAAGCGGGCAATAGCTAATCGGGAGACCATCTCGCATTCACTCCGTGATGGCGAACTCACTTATGGCCGATGTCGAGCAGCCTCTAGGTTGTGTCGAAGAGCGAGATCGTGCATCGGGGTCATTCTTTGGGCAACTCGCTTCAAGTAAGGTTGATTGAACTCCGCCACGAGAGACGTCTTTGTTGAGGCGAGGTGCGCATGGATCTGGTTGGGATTGCGTGGGGCGAAGGAATAGAGGAAGAAGCGCCCTTGGTGACGGGGTGGAGGAGAAGCGGAAGGATAAGGGATAGGGTAGGGGACGGGCGTTTGCATCAGCGAGGAGGCGAAGCGTCGGAGTGGTGGGCGAACGGTCGGCACTCTGGCATGAGAGGGAGAGGGACCGAGGAGAGTGACGGAAGGCGCCAAGCGGGCCACGGCGAGGGGAGCCGGCAGTGCTTGAGGCGACGAGGCAGCGGCGAGGGACGCCGTCAGGCCAGATGCGACGGCGACACGGGAGGATTCTGCGGGGAGGGAGGGGCGGGGCTTGCAAGGTTGCGGGCGGGGAGGAAGAGATCTGACGGCACGAATGGGGAAGAGGCGGGGTTCGTATGCGATCTATGCGAGGGGAGGAACAGGTTCGCGATTTGTCATCACAGTTAGAAGATTAGAAGATGAACCAAATGATTAGGACCATCAGTTGATGAAGTGCTCGAGAAAACATCTTAGCGCTTGATTTTGAGGAAGGGAGTTTTTGGGTGCACATATTAGGGTGGATCTGAGAAAAGTATTCTCTGTAGAGGCAAAAGACTGTGTGAAGACTGTGTGGATGTAGAAAAGAATCAACTGGTGAATTATAAAGGGGTATAGATTAGGAATCGTCTTCGTACTCTTCTGACTTCATAGACCCCACCCATTATAGTAGGCTAATGCCGGTGGGATACATTAGTCTTAGGCTATACTTGATAGGCTAAACCTAATTGTTAGTCGGTTAATAGCTAAAGCTAATTGTTAGCCAGTTAATAATTAGCTTATCTAAAATTAGTCCAGAGCTGCTTGGATACATGGCTAATGGTTGGACTAATTTCTTAAAAAAGTCATGTTTGCCCCTCATAACAGCACAGGTGAGGAAGTGAGGATAAGGCCAGCGCGAGGGTATTTTAGACTTTTCCCAGCGTGTTACCTACTATTAGCCCAAATTAGTTTCCACCCACCAGCTAATAGGCTAATTGTTAGCTGAGGGGTTGACTAAAAATTAGCCCACCTATTAGTCTTCTTGTTTGGATAGATTAGAGTTAATTTTTAGCAAACTAATAATTAGCCCAGAGATTCAAACATGGCTTTAGCCGCGCCCTCGATAATGATATTCCCTGTTACTAACCATTCAACTTGGCCTAAAAGCATAATAGGCATGAGCTGCTTAAACCAAAAGGACCAATTTTCAAGTCGCTCCTTTTCGTTACGTGCATTGAGCTGTCGAGCAGTCGCACGCGGAACACTAGTCTTAGCCGCGCCGTCGATAATGATATTCCCTGTTTTTGGACGACAACGAAGAATCCGAGATCGGGAAGACTTTTGACAGGGATGGATCTCGATAATGATATTCCCTGTTACTAAATATGTTCCACAAATATTTCATGAGTTTTCCTTCGACATAGCGCAGCTTTATGTAAACGCAGGGAACCTATATAATTTGTCTAACTCACGTCCCCTGCAACACAATTAAACAAATATCATATCCCAAGCTTCTAATTAGTGCAACACTCTCAATCTTAATGCGAACTAATTGTATTATCAAATTGGTCGTTCTCTTCCTTCAGTTCTGACGCGTGCTGACTCATCTCGGGCTTAACTGTACCCACCAAGCCCGAATGCCCGATGAATTATGGATTAGAGGGTTCTGAAACTTTTTTCGCGTTGGTAGTCACGCCAAAATGAGGAGGATTAAGGAGTTATCTTTCAGTGGGTTCTGAAACCATTTCTTGACCTGTTGCGTAGTTCATTTCATTTCTTAAACTGCTAGTAAGCTGACACGCCGGGTTCGCTTGCCAGGTCGTTTGATTAATCAACGAGGAGCGTCAACATGGAAGTGATGTCCAGGGCCGCTCAAACGAACGACAAGGCAAGAAAAATTATAAATACAGGAATTGCTAAACTCTCAGCCAGACCTCCAAGCAACCCAGCACAGCCAGCTCAACGCACGAGCCACAAGCCGGTAATTCTGAAACTACTATCGATCGCCGAATGGATAATGCCATTGTCATCCCCGACGAGGTCGACAACGCCGACGCAATCGAAGTTGCCGCCGACATGATGGTCGATGGAGGCGAGCCGCGACACGACGAAGCTGCCGCGGGCCCTGGTCGCCGGCGGGGTCGGAGAGGCCGCAGCGGCGCTGTACCTGGTGTTGTTCAAGTTGCCGGCAGGACTATTCCTCCGGACCAAGTTCATGCTCTACTCCTACTACGGCGTTCTCGTCGCCGTCGTCCTCTTCGGGGTGGCCGAGGCGTGGGCGGGACTCTGGATCTCGCACGATCCGCCCCGCCGGCGAGCCGTCGGGGTGACGCTGCTGTGGGTGTCCATCCTTCCGCTCCTCTTCGTCGCCGGCGTTGGAGGGTTTGCCATCCTCAAGTGACAGTGCAATACGAGCTAACTTCTTGTGTTAATCTGCTGCCTACTTGGTGCATGTGTGACACGAATCTAAAAGAAAAGTTTATCGAGGTTGTCGGGCTTATTATGAACTTATAATACTAATTGCTAACTTATAATAAAAGTTAGGTCTCGGAGCAGTTTCTAAGATCATCTTTTACATCATAAGTGTTTTGCGACTAGAAAGGGATGTCTTCCTAGCGTAAGGGCGTCTTCTTTTCAGCTTAGCGCGGCTAGGCGGCCTAGCCGTGCTTCCATTGCCTTTCTTTCTTTCTCTCGTGCTTTCCCTCTTCTCCTTGCTTCTTGTTTGTTCCGGGTGTTCTTCCTCTATTTGGGCGTGTTGTTCCTTTTCCTCTAATATTTAATGTAAGGCAGAGCTCCTACCGTTTATTTTAAAAGAAAATAATAAAAGAATTATATAGTTATATACTAAAAAAATCACGTGTGTTAGACTAAAGAATATCATTGTCGTTTGATTTCGATCTATATACCGTAGATCTGTCACTGCATGTGTATCTATCATTCTTAGATCCAGTTTGCATGCTTTGAGTTTCCTTATTTCAGATTTTGTGTACATACTTGTGTGGTGTGTATGTGACTAGAGTTAATTACCATGCTCCATCGTGTCACAAATTTTTTCTTTTGCATTTTGCGGTGGCGAGTGAAATAAGTTTTGAGTTGAAGTTTACAGTACTACATAGTCGATATACTAGACAAAGTTATGTTCTAAGTTCTGTAGATTTTTTCTTTGTCTTGTTTTTAGAGAGAGAGAAAAATTCTATAGAAGAAATACTACCCCTACTATTATTGGAAGAGTTCCGCGCGTCGTTGCTTTTAGCCAAGCCGCGTGGCTCGATTTTTTTTCCGTTTTGGTTCCTCGAAAAATCCGTAATTACATATAGATCCTTTTGGCTCAGAAAAAATGCGAATTTTTTTGCTGAGAGGGCCCTAGATAGATAAAAAAACGTAGTGATCGACCGGCAGGCTCCGCTCATTTTTTTTGTGTTTCGGTCCCTCGAAAAAAACGTAATTACGTGTAGGTCTTTCCCGGGTTTTTTTTTATGAAACAGACCTTTTAGTTTAGAAAAAACGCGAACCTTTTGTGAAAGGACCCTAAATAGATACCGAAGAAAACGTAGTGACGTTTGGATCATTCCAGCTATTTTTCATGAAAAAGACCTTTCAATTTAGCGCAATTGCGGATCCTTCGTGAGAGAACCCTAGATAGATAAAAAAACGTGGTTATGTTTGTATCCTTTTAGCCGCTTCGCGCGTTTTCTCAACGATTTAAAAAAAACTACGTCGAAAAATTTGAAATTATTTCTTTGAAAAAAACAATGCGCGCCGTGTATTACGCCGCGAAATTTTTGCGAAACGGACCTTTTGGTTTAGAAAAATCGCAAATCTCTCGTGAAAGGACCCTAAATAAATACTGAAAAAAATAATGTAGGCCGGCCGGCTCCGCTCGTTTTGTTTTTTTCGCGTGTAGGCCCCTAAAAAATGCATAATTACATGTAGGCCCTTTCGATTTAGTGCGATACCGAAAAATACCGAAAAAAACGTAGTGACGTTTGGATCATTACGGCTATTTTTCATGAAAAGGACCTATCGATTTAGTGCAATCGTGGATGCGATTGTGTCCTTTCAACCGCTTCTTGCGTTTCCTCGATGATTTAAAAAAAACGACGAGAAAAAGATATTGTTTCCGCGAGCCTCCTATGCGTTTGAGCCAAGCCGAACCTTTCGATTTAGCGTAATCGCGGATCCTTCGTGGGAGAACTCCAGATAGATGCAAGAAAACGTAGGTACGTTCGTATCCTTTCAACCATTTCGCACGTTTTCTCGACGATTCAAAAAAACTACGCCAAAAAAATACAAAATTATTTCTTCGAAAAAAACAACACACATGGCGTATTACACCGCGAAATTTTTGCGAAACGGCCCTTTTGGTTTAGAAAACCCGCGAATCTTTCATGAAAGAGCCCTAAATGAATACCGAAAAAATAACGTAGGCCGGCCGGCTCGTCTCGTTTTGTTTTTTTTCGCATGTAGATCCCTAAAAAATGCGTAATTACATGTAGGACCTTTTAATTTAGCTCAATACCGAAAAATATCGAAAAAAACGTAGTGACGTTTGGATCATTCCGGTTATTTTTTCCAAAAAGAACCTTTCGATTTAGCGCAATCGCGGATGCATTTGTATTCTTTCAATCATTTCGTGTGTTTCCTCGATAATTTAAAAAAAACACTAGCGAAAAAAATATTTCTGCGAAAAAAACGTACGCGGAGTATTACGTCGCGCAAACTATCCTAGTAGGCCCATAAACCGGTGAGAATCGGCGACACATGGGCCGGACGTTTGGCAGAGTGGCCCATCATAAAATTGCACCATCCACATCCCACAGGCATTCAGGCAACTGTAGGTTAAAAAACTCAAGTCCACTGTTCACTCACTGAATCAGGGGAATTGCTCATAACAAATGCAACTAAACTAGATGCTCAACGGCCTGCATTACCGCGGGCAGAAAGAATTGCGGATATAGGCAGAAATTGTAACGGAGAAAGGAAATCTTCTTCAGAACACCCAGGGGAGGATGGAATAGAAAGGCGATGCGCAACAAGATCGGGCGCGATCGGGGCGGGGGCGCTGGGGATCGGGGGAGATCGGCGCGGGGGATTGCAGGGGATCGGGGGAGATCGACCTGGATTGCATGCGGGGGCGGCGTGAGGAACGCACGGAGAGGAGTTCGGCGGGGGCGGCGCTAGGTCTAGAACGGGAGGTCTTGGACTCTTGGTGCTGAGTTCGGTTTTCTTGGGTGGTTTGTTGTGTTCGCGTGGAGGGGGTGGTGGGGTTGGGCTGAGGAGTGGGGTCCACGGGGTGACGTACCGCTGTCACCAACTGTTGCATTATAGTAGTAGAGATAAACAGATGCCGTACCACTAAAAATAGGCACCGATTGGAATACTGATGGGACATAAAACGTCCAAGTCAACGAAAAATCCTTTTATTTAGGGATACACATATGGTATATTTGGTAAATATAATTTTCTTTAAAAAATATATACATGGTAATTAAAATGCGGTACTAAATAGAACTTAAGCTCGGTATATGCAAATACCATTATATTTTGGTTCGGTATCGATAAATACTATATTTACAAACTAATGTGAATTGTTATATGTCAATACAGTTTCTAATGCACACATTTGATCATTATTTTATCTATTTATATGTTAGTAAAAATTATTACACATATTTGATCATCACTTATTACACGTATTTGATCATCACTTTGACAAATCTAGTGAAATTTTGCATATCATCCGTCTGTGTTCTGATGTATCGCACGGTGCGCTCTCTGAACAGCCAGCTGCCCGGTGGACTTGACGCCTGCAGCCGGCGCTGGAGAAACCGCAACGGCCCTCACTGAACTGTTTCGAGACGCCGGCAGGGCTGATACATGCCCCCACGACGACGTGGTGTTCTGAAATTCTGCGGGCAGAGGTGGAGGAGGTGGAGGTGCCCTGCGGCCTGCAGGCTTCCCGTCGGGTCCGCCCGTACGCACGGCAGCGGAAACGAACCAGCCGGTCAAGCCCACGACAACGTGGTGTTCTGAAATTCTGCTACAGGAGTACTTTTGCTACAGGAGTACTTTTGGTTGCATCCTGGATACTTTTGATTGCATCACTTCCTGCATTTGATGTTGCCGCTCCTCGTTAATTAATCAAATGACCAGGCAAGCAAACCATTATAAATAGCGGAATTGCTAGACCTCTCAGCCAGACCTCCAAGCAATTGCTACACTTTTCTCCAAGCTAGCCCAGGATAGCTAGCTCAACGCACAAGCCACAAGCCGGTAGTTCTGAAACTACTATCGATCGCCGAATGGATAATGCCATTGTCATCCACGACCAGGTCGGCAACGGCGACGCAATCGCAGTCGCCGACATGGTGGACGCGACGAAGCTGCCGCAGGCCCTGGTAGCCGGCGGGGTCGGAGAGGCCGCAGCGGCGCTGTACCTGGCGTTGTTCAAGATGCCGGCAGGCCTATTCCTCCGGACCAAGTTCATGCTCTACTCCTACTACGGCGTTCTCGTCGCCGTCGTCCTCTTCGGGGTGGCCGAGGCGTGGGCGGGACTCTGGATCTCGCACGATCCGCCCCGCCGACGAGCCGTCGGGGTGACGCTGCTGTGGGTGTCCATCCTTCCGCTCCTCTTCGTCACCGGTGTTGGAGGGTTTGCCATCCTCAAGTGACAGTGCAATACGAGCTAACTTCTTGTGTTAATCTGCTGTCTACTTGGTGCATGTGTGACACGAATCTAAAAGAAAAGTTTATCGAGGTTGTCGGGCTTATTATGAACTTATAATACTAATTTCTAGCTTATAATAAAAGTTAGATCTCGGAGCAGTTTCTGAGATCATCTTTTAAGTCATAGGTGTTTTGCGACTAGGAAGGGATGTCTTTCTAGCGTAAGGGCGTTTTCTTTTCAGCTTAGCGGGGCTAAGCGGCCTAGCCGTGCTTCCATTGCCTTTCTTTCTTTCTCTCGTGCTTTCCCTCTTCTCCTTGCTTCTTGTTTGTTCCTGGTGTTCTTTCTCTATTGGGCATGTTGTTCCTTTTCCTCTAATATTTAATGTAAGGCAGAGCTTCTGCCATTTATTTCAAAAGAAAATAATAAAAGAATTATATACTTATATACAAAAAAATCACGTGTGTTAGATTGAAGAATATCGTTGTCGTTTGATTTCGATCTATATACTGTAGATCCGTCACTGCATGTGTATCTATCATTCTTACATCCAGTTTGCATGCTTTGAGTTTCCTTATTTCAGATTTGTGTACATACTTGTGTCGTGTGTATGTGACTACGGAGTTAATTACCATGTTCCATCTTGTCACAAATTTTTTCTTTTGCATTTTGCGGTGGCGAGTGAAATAAGTTTGAGTTGAAGTTTACAGTACTACATAGTCCATATACTAGACAAAGTTATGTTCTATGTTCTGTAGATTTTTTCCTTTTTCTTTTTTTTTTGAGAGAGAAAAAAATTCTATAGAAGAAATTGACCCATAAACAGGTGAGAATCGGCGACACATGGGCCGGACGTTTGGCAGAGTGGCCCATCATAAAATTGCACCATCCACATCCCACAGGCATTCAGGCAACTGTACGTTAAAAAACTCAAGTGCACTGTTCACTCACTGAATCAGGGGAATTGCTCGTAACAAATGCAACTAAACTAGATGCTCAACGGCCCGCATTACCGCGGGTGGAAAGAATTACGGATATAGGCAGAGATTGTAACAGAGAAAGGAAATCTTCTTCAAAACATCCAGGGGAGGACGGAACAAATTTGTTATAATTTTTTCTATGGAAGCTCAGACATGTCCTCAGGTTACTTCTAACAAATTTTAATGAATTTTCAAACTTAGCGGCTCAATTAAACCAGTGAAGCTACTTGAAGTGCACCAATAGCATTGTCAGAATTTTAAAAAATCACAAAAACTTAATCATGATTTTAAATTTGTATGGTAGCGTAGGCATATTTTCAGCACTCCGTAAAAAATTTCCAAGAACTCACAAATTTAGTAGCTAAACCAAATCAGCGAAATTGCTTTAAATGTATTAGTAACATTGCTAGTATTTTTAAAAATCATATAAATTTGATCATGATCTGAGTTTTTTATGATAGGGTAGACACGCTTACATAAACTTTATAAAAAAGTTTCAAAAATCTATAATGTGATTTAATAGTTCAATCAAATTATATAAGCTCTTCTCTATTTCCACCCCAAAAAAAAGTAGCGTCTGGTACTGTAGCATGAGCTAAATTCGCCACGGTGCCCTGTGCTGGCTGGGGCTCGAACAGAAGACTGAGCGCTCGCAGTCGCAGGGCAACACGCTAACCAACCGAGCAACATAGCAGCACGAGGGCTATTAAATATTTCAGGCTATGTCGAAGCACTGTAGAAAAACGATGCATGTCGTATTGTCGCAAGGCCAGCCGTACCTCCTAACAATATTAGTTTTTATATGATTCGGCCCAAAAGAAAAAAAAAACAGAATTCTATGCTTTTTGGAGCACAATGCAAAGCGCATATGAAGCTCGATTTACTTTTTAAAGTGAATTTCGCATGAAATATTGCGAACAAATATTCCATACTTGTTCTTCTCTGACATACTGTGTCAGATTTCATATAAACACAGCCAGACAACCCTATCATACCCCAAATATCCCATTAGTGTATGGTCCAATTTGTTTGGAATTTTTTACTAGCTTAAAACCAAAGTCTAAACAAAGGGGTGACTTTTAAACTGTTTTTTTTTTCAAAAATCATGTGCCTCTACGTAACTAAGGTTCCGTTTGTTTGAACTTTTTCACTAGCCTTAAAACTGAAAAGGCAAATTTTCTTGATAATATGGAATTTCTTGTGCTCGGTGATTGTTCAACGATGTGAGAGAGAAGATGAGTGGTGTCTCTGTTTTTATGGTTGGTGCTTGCTGTTCCCTAAATGCTTGTTGTTCGTCAATGGAATCAATTCTTTGTTATTTGTTTATGAGCAAGTAACGCTAGTTAATTAACTATGGTTTTGTTTGTTGTTTCTTGTATCAAGGATATTACAGATATTTTAACTTTAAACTAGAGCACAATTTGCCGGAAATGTTGGGTTACTAACCATTCAACTCGGCTTAAAAGCATTACAGGCTTGCTTAAACCAAAAGGACCAACTTTCAAGTTGCTCCTTTTGGTTACATGCATTGAGCTGTCGAGCAGTCGCACGCGGAACACTAGTCTTAGCCGGGCCCTCGATATTGCCTGTTTTTGGACGACAAGGCATACGAGATCGGGAAGACTTGTGGCCGGGATGGATTCGACCGGGAGTCAGAAACAGTAATGTGAAAAGGCAAATAATGGCAACGACCCGGTCACAAAAAAGGACCAACTGATAAATGACAAAAAAGAACGAGACGGAATCGTTTTTCTCACAGGAATTACTACATGACTGATCAAAGTTTCAGGACTGATCTGCGTAGTATGGGGAAGTCATCGCAGCAGGGAAGAGTCAGAATCAGCCAAGAGATGGGTCCTCACAAGCCAGACAGCCAACTCGTAATGATTGGAGAGGCTACTTTTCATTTGAATCGAGACAGTTTTAAAGCTGGGGGAGGGGTACGCTCTCGAAGGTTCTCCCGAATCCCCGCCATTGATGACCTCGCCGAGGTCGATCTCGCCTTGTCGTAGGGCGCTCCAGGCAAATCCTTTTGGAATGGATCTATTGAAGCTGATTTGGCGTCCTCGTCATTCTCTGAGGTATGTCAACTACCCTCGTCCCGATTTGCGGCATCTGGAGAAATCAGCGACGGATGGGAGGGGCATTTTGGGGAAGTGGTAGTGCCTCAGGGATCTGAGTCTGCCACGTTGCCTTCCTCTTCGGGCCCAGATGCAGTGGCTATAGATGAGGAGGATATTGAGGAATTTTTTGGGCAACTTTGGAGTATTCCTTCGAGATGTTCCCCCGTTTCTAGGGTTCAGGCGTCGCGAGGCGCGCAGGTTGGATCCAGAAATCTCTGCTTTCATCGGGGAATTTCTCTGTTCTAGATTATTTCCCGGCTTCTTCTCGTGATTTTCTACCCCCAAATCACATCTCCTTAAGTTTTGCCAAGGATTTTCGTGGTAAAGGAAGAGGAAGTCCTACCTTTGCGGAAGTGGTGAAAATGTCTGATCGGGATTGGAATCTGTGGGGGAGAGGCCGCGGTGGAGTTTTTGGGCACGGTTGGTGTCCACCTCCGCCGTTCAGAGGGCAGAGAAGTCTGAGGGATCGTCAGCATCAAGGAAATCCGCATCAATGGTTCCCTCCAATCCAGGCTCTGAATCGCTTTCCTCAAGGTCCTCAAGTTCCTCGCCAGCAGAACCAGCAAAATCAAAGGTCGTGAGTCCTTGATGTCAATGACTGGGTAGTAGTCGACCTAAAGGTATTTACGATCTTTGCTCCGTTAGTTTGGAAAATCAATATGTTAATTCAATATGTTACAACTGTGGGGAACCTGGCCATTTGGTGGGAAGTTGTAGGAATCCTAAACTGTGTTTCATTTGCGAAGAACCTAATCATCAGGTTGATCACTGCTCTGTTCGTTTGCAACCTCATTTGTCTGCTAAGTATATTAGAAGTGCTGCTAGTGGGCTAGGTTTCTTTTATCTTGAAGTTCCTGATTCCAGTAGGTGCGCCTCATTTAGATTTAATAATTGTGGGATCATTACTATCGATCAGGGGGAGATTAGTCGGTGAATTAGAGAAGAACTTAGGTGATATTTTTGATTCTAAGTGGTCGTGGCAAATTCGGCAGTTAGAAGCCTTTAGATTCCTTGTCGGGTTTCCTCCGCATAAAAAAGTTTCAGATTTGGCGCTTTTACCTAGCTTCAACCTTTCTAAACCCGGAGTGACTATTTACATTGAAGCTTGGAAAGGGGAAACAGATATTTTTGAGGATCTTCAAGAGATATGGGTTCAAGTGAGAGGTGTTCCACCTAAATAGTGTACGTGGAAGGTTTTTGATCAAGTAGCGCCTTGTTTTGGCCTATTGCTAAATGTGGATTGGACGGGTCTCTTCAAGAGCTTTTATGAGGTGGCTAGTATCCAGATTGCTTGTAGAGATCCTTCAAAAATCCCTCAACAGAGATTAATGGGAGCTAAAAAGATTCTGTTCTTGATTAATTTGAAAGTTGAAAATAGTGAAGCTCCTGGTTTAGTTGAGGGAAGTGGTCAGGATGATGGAAACGATGATAACGATGATGGATTTGATGATCTGGATGATGATTCTAAGAAACAGGATGATAGAGGTGATGGGATGGTCACTGATAATAATATTGAGAATAGTGTGCATAATCTGAAGGATTCTTCTGTTAGTCTATCGAGTGGGTCTAAATCAACTGATCAGAAAGGCAAGGCTGCAATGTTGCAGGGTTTTCAAGTTACATCTGTTGAAGGAAAAAGTTTGACTAATTCTAGTTTGAATGAAAGGAAATCCTGGGTTCAGATGCTCCAGGAAAATATGTGTAAAGCTTACAATGAAGATGCGATTGATGAAGAAAAATGTTTTGGTCTTCTTAAAGATTTGGAAATGGTGGGTTCAGAAGATGATTGGGATGCTGTAAAAGGTGAGAATTCAGAAGATACTGACATGTTGAATGTGATGAATGATATTCAGGATGAGTAGCTTTGTGGTAATGATACTCTGCCCTTGAAACATTTGAGTGGTAGCAATGAGGGTATGCAGGATTTTGATACCAGCAAAGATGAATGTGTGGGTGTTCGTTCTGAAAGCATGCATGAAGAGGAAGCTTACCGGTTGGCTGATTGCAAGCTGATGAATAAAAGGCAGAAGCATTGGGGTCCAGTTCCCAGCAAAAGGAGGAGCAAACGGCTTGAGGATCAAGGCAAAACCATAATGCAGAAAGCTCAAGATCGGCTGCAAGTCAAGAACTTGGAAAACTGCATCAAACCGAAAGGTATGGCTTTAAAAAGTTCTTTTGATTTATTTTCTGTTCAGGAGTTAAACAAATTAGCCGAGAAAGTTGATATATCGATGGGTATTTCTGAAAATGAGAAAAGAGATAATATTTTGATTTGTAAAGAAGTTGATGCAATTAGATTGTTAAATTGTGATCAGTATGTCTCTGATGGAGACTGTAAAGACAAGAAAAATGATGATTGTGATATTTTGAGGGGTGAGTCGGTGAGGTAAAAGATTCTGCTCATAATAACATACTAAAGCCTCTGGAGGAGGTTGATGTGGACTCTGTTTTGGGTGAATGGACTACGGTTAGTAAAAATAGACGGGGTAAGCACCCTAGAAAAGGTAGAGGATCATGAGAGGGCTTTTTTGAAATGTTAGAGGTTTAGGTCAACCTGGGAAAACTCAATGTCTAATTGATCTTATTAGTAATAGTAAGGCAGATTTTGTGGGGTTTCAAGAGACTAAGAAGGAAAGCTTTAGTAGTTCTTTTCTTAGTAATATTGGTGGTTCTAAAAACTTTGATTGGCATTGGCTTCTGGCCAGATCCTCTGCAGGAAGAATTTTGGTTGGTTTTGATGTGGATCTAATAGAGATTTTACATGTGGAAAACAAAGAATTTTCTGTACAATGTTTGGTTAAGTCCAAGCAGAAGGATTTTGTTTGGAGGCTTGTTGTGGTGTATGGATCTCCTTACAATGAGGGTAAACAAGCTTTTATTTCTGAGCTTCATGATATTTTTGTTGTGGATAACCTTACACCTATTATTTTAGGTGGCGATTTTAACCTGGTAAGGTCTCAAGCTGATAAAAATAATGGCAGAGTAGATAGTAAATGGTGCAATAAATTTAATGAATGGATTGACCTGTGGGGTCTAATGGAATTGCGTTTAGCTGGTCGGCACTTCACTTGGGCTAATAATCAAGAAAATTTAATCATGACTGTGATAGATAGAATTTTTTGTAGTACTTCTTTTGGAGATCATTTTCCTCTAGCAACCGCCTCTTCCCTTGCCAGGGTTGGGAGTGACCATACTTCTATTCTGTGGGATTCTGGAGATGGTACTCCCCGTGGCAAATGTAGTTACAAATTTGAGAAATGGTGGCTTCTTCATGAGGGTTTTAATGATATTGTTTGTAAGGCTTGGAAGAAACTTGTTAGGGAGAAAAAGGCCATTGATGTTTGGCAAGCTAGAGTTAGGAATGTCAGAAAGGCTACTAAGGGTTGGAGCTGTAATGTAGAAGCTGATACTAAAAAAAAGAAAAGGGCTTTCCTTGATGAATTTACTGACTTAGATATAAAGTCCGAATACAAAATTCTCTCGAAGGTGGAGAAGGATAGGCTGTCGTATGTTAAGAAAGAACTTGAGGACATTTGGTTCATAGAAGAAACGAAAGCCAGACAAAGGGCTAGAGATAGAGATGTGAAGGAAGGAGACAGGAATACTAAGTATTTCCACGCTGTGGTTAGCCAAAGGCGTAGGAAGAGTTTTATTTCGGTTCTTAATGGGCCGGATGGGCCAACTAGTGACCCCAATGATATGTTGAATATTGCTTGTAACTATTATAAATCTCTTTTCGGTTCGGAAGCTAAACCGAATATCAATGTTAATGATCATTTTTTTTAATGTTGATGAGAAAATCTCTGTTGAGGAAAATTCATCTTTAGAAGCTCCGTTCACTGAGGAAGAAGTTAGAAAAGATCTTTGAGTAAATGATACGACGGGCGCCGGTCTGATGGTCTTCTGTTTCTTTTTTATCAAAAATTCTGGGAGCTGATCAAGACTGATTTACTTAATCTTTTTATAGATCTAGATAAAGGTGAGCTCGACTTGTTTCGGCTTAACTTTGCTATGATCTCGCTGATTCCTAAAAAGAATAATGCTAGGAACATTAAACAGTTTCGTCCGATCAGTTTGTTGAACTGTAGTTACAAAATTATTACTAAAGTGCTTACAAATAGGCTCAGTCCTATTTGTAACAGGATTATCTCCTAAAATCAAACTGCTTTTTTGAAGAACAGATATATTTTAGAGAGTGTGGTAACGGCCCATGAAGTCATTCATAAAGTCCATCAAAGCAAATTGAAAGGTATTGTGCTGAAATTAGACTTCGAAAAGGCTTATGATAAAGTTAATTGGGACTTCTTAATGGACATTTTGAATAAATGGGGCTTTGGGATCAAGTGGCAGAATTGGATTTATTCCTTGTTAAAAAAAGGCTCGGTGGGGATTAAGATTAACAATGTTGAAAGTGATTTTTTCCAAACAGGTAAGGGGCTGAGACAGGGAGATCCTTTATCTCCAATCCTTTTTAATTTGGTTGCTGATGTTTTTACCAGGATTCTCCAAAAAACAGCTGCTAATGGTTTGTTAGAAGGTCTTTGTAGTGACTTTTGTCCTGGGGGTATTATTAGCTTGCAGTATGCTGATGATACTATCTTGTTTCTTAAAAACAATGAGAGCTTTGTTTTGCATCTTAAATGGTTCCTTTCTTGTTTTGAGCAAATGTCGGGCTTGCGTATAAATTTCCATAAGAGTGAGTTGATTCCTTTGGGTTGTGTTGTGAATGAAGTTGATAGGTATGCCAATATTCTTTGCTGCAAAGTGGGTTCTTTCCCCATTAAATACCTTGGTATCCCTCTTCATTATGATAAGATTAATAAGGAAGATTTACAACCCTTGGTTGATAAGATTCTGAAAAGAATTGCAGATTGGAGAGGTAAGTTACTTTCTTACGGTGGGCGGCTAACTCTCGTTAAAGCTTGCTTATCAAGTATTCCTTTATATCTGATGTCCTTTTTCAAATTCCCTAAATGGGCTCTCGATTTGTTGAACTCTTATTTGGCGAATTGTTTCTGGAATGATTTCGAAGGTCATAATAAGCTCCATTTAGCTAACTGGCATTTAGTTTGTATGGAGAAGGATTATGGTGGTCTTGGAATCCCGAATGCTAGAGATCTAAATTTGTGTCTACTTGCTTCTTGGATCAAGAGGTTATATGCTAATGAAAATAAGCAGTGGGTTGACTTGATTAGGTTTAAATATAAGACGGATAATCCAAATATTTCGCCTGCCATTCTGAGTATACGTCTGCTTTTTGGAAAGGGGTTCTTTGGGCTGTTCAGGCCACTAAATTTGGGTATAGATGGATTGTGGGAAATGGGAAAAAAGTTAGATTTTGGGAAGATATTTGGTTTGGTGTTTCTTGTCTAGCGATTCAATTTTCAGATCTTTATGTTCTGGTTAATGAAAAAGGAGCTTCAGTTGCTGATGTTTGGGATGGTGTTACTGTTAGGTGTACTTTCAGAAGGTCTTTTTGGAGAATCTAATGATAGGTGGTTTGAACTTGTGGAAGTGGCTAACAGTATTACCCTTTCTAATGTGGATGATTCTTTGGTGTGGCAATACTCTAGCAATGGTACTTATTCGGTTAAGTCTCTTTATGCCATTATTAATTTCAGGGGGATTATATATTCAGTTTTTATCCCCGCTGTTTGGAAGCTGACTGTTCCTCCTAAAGTTCAGGTTTTTCTTTAGCTTATTTCTCACAACAAGATTATGATTAAAGATAATTTCTTAAAAAGAGGTATTGATAAAGGAGTAACTGCTACTGCTGCAATGAGGATGAAACGGTTAAGCATATTTTCTTTGGTTGTGTTGTGGCTCAGAATACCTAGAGGTTGATCTCAATGTTTTTCGGCATAGACATTGGTGGTAACTTTGAATCAATTGCGCATTTTTGGTTGAGTAATGCTAAAAATGGTGCTCTTAACTTGATTTGTGCTGCTACTCTTTGGAGCATTTGGAAAATTAGAAATGATATGATTTTTCGCTTTCAGGGTTGGTCAAGTGTAAAAAGCGTATGGAGGAAATTGCTTGTCCTGCTAAGAGAGTGGAACCCTTTGTTCACAGGAGAGCTGGAGGCCAAAATCTCAATGTTTTGTAGAAGTATAGAGACCAGCATTCAAGCACCACTGCCTTTAGATTCTGGAGCGACATGATGCTGGTGGAGATCAGTTTATGTCTGTTGTCTGGTGTTAGTTGTTGAGGAGTTGCGTTTCCTGATGTCTGGGCTGCTTCAGGTGTTAGCTTTTCTGTCATTTGTGTGCTTTGGTGTTGTTCCTGAGGTGGTTTGGCCTGTTTTGGGTAATGTTGATTGTGGATAATGATATCTTCTGGTTGTTATAGAACTCTTGCTTAGTTTCAGTAATGGAACTGGGGCATCTTCTAGTGTCCTTTTGATCTAAAAAAACTCATGGCCGTAATCTTCTATTTATTTTGACAGATTATTAAGCTACGTCAAAAGAAAAAGTTTCTTCTCTCTTTTTATGTATTCATATTTTCTACAGAGCATCTATCTCAAACTTTGTACTTGTTGCTACTCTTCTTTAATGCATGGAAAAGTTCCCCGGTTCTTTCAAATAAATGTCAATGGATGTAATAAAATCTTCTACTATCGTATATTAAGATATGTGCTTCTATACTTTTTAACAGTTGCACAAATATTAAAGTATAAATAAATGTAAATGGCAATTACTTATTCATTCACTTTCTTTAAGATTTGTGCACTTTATATTGGGAGGTAAAACATGAAAGCACTACTCGTATGTTAAGGGCATGTACAATAAAACCATCTCAGCTTACTTTTAGCATGTTCACGTCAGGTTTGTCCTATGTGGAAGAGTGAGAAAAGAGGAAAGAGACGAGAGCTGACTTTTATTTAGTAGTAAGTATTACACGAGAGCATAGATAGATTAGTTATATATAAGAGAAAAGAGATAGTTAATACACGGCATCTTTTTTTTAGACGAAGGAAGATTTTATTAATTTCAAGAACATTACATCAAGATGATACAAGTCCTTAAAATTTCTCGACCTCGCTAACAAGAAGCACACACAACCCTTAAACAAAACAAAAAGGAAAAAGAGAAGCCTTGATTGCTACCTACTGGATCGCAGAGCTCTCCCCTTTTCATTGTATTGCTTAGCGAAAACATCATCGAAATCTTCTCGCGTAAGCAATCCGTGACCTGGATTTCCAACATTCAGGCGCTATAATCCGCAACCTCTGGATTTCCAACATTCAGGCGTCACCACCAAGAACAAGTGGCTATTTGAATCATTGCGCCCCCAAAATCTTGAACGCGATCACGGACTCCATACCGCCCATGACCACCAACTTGAAATTTTGGGGGACGAAGACCACCACGAGCAGGACAAAGTGGACCACCATAGCTGCGACCATTAAATCGATCGCCACTAGCCGCCGTTCCACCTGCCATGACTGCTTTAAATTGATTCTTAAAGCATCGTCACCCAATATCCTCGCACATCCGGTTGCACATCCGATCCGCACGACCGCCCAACAAGGAGCCGCCGCCTCGGCCGCCATCGCCTGCAACTTGGCGGGCCTGACACCATGTAGCGTCCTCATAGAGAGAAAGATAGATCCGCCCGCCGCCGATCGATTTATTGCGTCGGCGGCCAGATCCATGGGCAAGAAAATCGCCGAGGATATGTCGCGCGACTGGTTGGATCGAAGACGCCGACGAGCGAGCCTCGGCGGCAAGAGGGGAGGCGGACGATCGAGCTCGCAAATCATCGACTCGAGCAGAACCTCGCTCGCGCCCTCAGGGATAATCACCTCCCCGGACGCGGTCGCCACGCACATGGCCGCAAGCCTCACGGAAGCGCCGACGCGAACGGCACGAGGGAATTTCTCGCATGTTTGGTCGTCATCTCGACCGGGGAGGGAGATCCAAATTAGTCGGAGAGAAGAGGCGCGAGACGCCCGCCGTCCGTGCGACGGCAGCAGACGAGATGATGCCGCCCCCAATGGTATCTCTCTCGACAAATTGTCCCCTCCCTCGCATCTAGGGCCACGGGAGCAACGTGGATCTGCCCTTCCCAATCCCGACGGCGCAGCGGGTGCAGCCGGATCCAGAGTTAACTTTTAGAGATAGCTATTGTACAAGCTGGCTTTAGTGCTTACTCTAGATGACATGGATGGAAGATGAAGTAAGTAGCTGGCTTTATTATTGTACTTGCCCCAAATAAAAGTCAATGGGAGATTCATAACTGCCAAGAGCAAAATTTTGGTATGTTAGGAACTCTAAAAAAAATAGAAACATTCAACTCTTAAATTGTTGGACCGTAATTATAAGCTTAAATCATAGCCATCGGATGCTATTAAAAAGAGATGAATACGCTAGCAAATGTTTTAAATAAAAACAAACATCTGACTTTTGAATACGATGAACCTTAATTTATAAGAGAACATCTACTGTTAATAATGTGATCATTGTATTTAAACTAGAAGCTACGTGACGGACCTTCGATCATGTTGCCTATCCATGGCTCCTGTGCGCTAGCTAGCTAGGAAGAGAGCAGTCCTGGCCAGGATTTGTTCACGTTGAGAAAAGAAGCACCGGTGGAAACAACTAGCAGAGATGGAACGAGCTAATGTTGACTAGCCAGGTAACGCTACGCTGCGTCGTGTACGACGATGTAACGTATAAAATTTGAGAAATTTGATCATATTTTCGGTTTTCGTATTTTTAAAAAAGAAAAATGAGTCGTTAGAACCCGTCGATGAATATGGTAGTTTTCGTTTTTTTTTAAAAAAATGGACCGCTATAAATCTTCGACAAATCTGTATTTTTTTAGAAAACCACGGTTAGAACCCGTCGACGAATCTATAGGCTGCTATAAACTTTCAACGAATTTGTGTTTTCTTTAGAAAATCGCGGCTGCCTTTTTTTTATGTATTTTTTGTTTTCGTGTTTTTTTTTAAAAAGGTCGCTATCCCATCGGCGAATTCGTGGGCTACTATAAACCTTCGATTCGATGAATCTGTGTTTTTTTTTGTCGAAACATATTTTTGTTTCTGAGTTCGTTTCTCTAAAAACCGCTGAGAGGAGCTAAACGTAAACCGTAGATAGAGTTAAAGTAATCTATTTTTTTCGGGGTCCGTTCCGCTAAAAAACAACAGGAGGACCTAAATGTGAACTGTAGAGGGACCTAAATGTAATTTTGAATTTTTTCGAGTCTATTTTATTAAAAAACTGACCAGAGGACCTAAACGCGATTTCGTATTTTCTAGAGGACCTTTTCGCGAACACACTGATGTGGCATGGCTAGGAGGCCTCCAATCATTAGCTCTATAATATATAGTACTAGGCACGTTTGCGCGGCCGCACAAGTGAGCGGTGATGTGCATAGATGATTTTTTAGTCGAAGAAAAGAATAGCAGTAAAAATCTAAGTTTTTTTAGGGCAATTTTGTAAAAAAAACTCATTTAGATATAATTTTTAAGCATTTCATGGGATTTTAGGACTGAAAAAAGAACCATAAGAAAAATATAAGAGGTTTGAATAGCCTATTCGAAAAAACCCTATCTAGGTGTTTTTTTATATATTTCATAGGCAAAATGTAACGAGAAAAACAACTGCGTAAGACAGCAACAAATTTTGGAAAACAATTTGCGCACGACTGAAACAAAATCTGAAAGTCTTGAGGGTTTTGTCGTTATAAAAATGGATCTAGATGTATTTTTTTAGGGAGTTTTAGGGGCTTTTCTACTATAAAAAATACAGAAGATGCTACATAAAATCTTGAAAGTTTTGAGGGTTTTCTTGCTTGAAAAAGTGTCTCACTCATAGCTAATATCAAAAGACGTAACTGGAAAGACATATCCTGAGACGCCATGCCACGCAAGAGTTAGGATAGCATGTCTACAGCAATCACCAGATCGTATTTCGAATAGGTCGATGATGACAGACATTTGAGCGATATCACAGTTCTTATAATATATATTATATGAATTTATATTTTCTTGCATGTTCCACTTAGATATATGAAAATCATATGTATATATTCGTCCCAGAAAATATTTTCATACTGCTACCATTTTTTTAGGTTTTATAAAAAGATTGTGTTTTGGGGTCATGTTGATTGCAAAAACATGTTTTTTTTACTGGAGTGAATGTTATATTTTGTAACCACATGATCATTACTTAGCAATTAGCATCTGAGGTTTTCAGAATCTGAGACACATCTTTGTTTATTACATATAAGGCTAGATGAATCTTAAATGCTGTATTTGCTTCCATGACCAGGCTTCCCTGCCTACTAGTAATTCCTCTGACAACCTCGCTCCTAATCGATGTCCATATTATGATATCTAATGTACTTGCTATAAGATGCATACATCACACCGCTCTTTTGATAAGGAAAAATCCACAATCGCCGTACATCTTCAAAAGTAGGATTCACACAGAAACACTCACACACATTGCTTAAGCTAGCGGTCAGGTAGTAATGCAAAATAACGGGAAAAGAGCAGAAAAGTAAAAGAAGTTCGAGCGTGATTACCTGATGGTTGTTGGGAAAACATTGACCGCATCTGATAACTACTAAAAAAAGAAAAATTCATATATTGATTTTCGAGCGTGATTATCTGATGGTTGTTCGTAAAACTCAGATTGCCCAAGGTTAATTGTGCTTTCCTCAGCCAGGTGGAGTGTCCATGTGGCGTTCTGAGCATCGATAGCTTGGTATGCTTATTGAGCCGCTGCAATAACAGGAATAACCCACCGATCCCAAGCACCAAGCCACGACATTACGGAGGCAGCGGTGATATTCCCCAAAGCCCATACGCTTGCGAGCAAAGAAGAAAAACATTAACCTAAATATCATGCAAAGATAAGTCTTAGAGAAAAGGAAATACCTCGTAAATTGATATCATGCTGTTGGCGGACATCCTGTTGGGGAGATTGACAAATATGGGCACAACAACATACTCAACCACACCTTTAGTGTTCTCGATGTGGTGATGCAATGTCGTTGAGTGGCCATGCAGACTTAAATTGCGCCCAAAAATCTCAATGAGAAGGTAAATTTTCACGGATCATCACTGATTAGCACTACAAGAAAAATCAAATCAATGTGATTGGATTATTGAGATTATTCGATACACAGAGTTGAGGATAGTCCTCATGATCGAGGCCCGAATGAAGTGAGGCACCACTCTTGTGTTTATCATCTCACCAATTGGAGGCTCCGGTCTACAAACATTTAAGCAACTCATCAATTGGTGACCGGTTATAATTTTTATATAGAATAATCATGTTATCAACGGATCTTTTTAGATTAAATACGAAAATCAATTAATGAATTGTTCTCTTGAAAGCAAAAAAAAGGAGTAAAAACACATATGAATTAAGCGAAATCCTTTCGTAATTGTTGAACCAAGTACTTTATGAAACCATAATTATTGAGAGAAGTATTTCACAGGACCATAGCTGTTGAAACAAGTACTTTATGGAGCGATAAACAGTTGCCACATAAGCTTAGCACAGAGTTGGAAAAATAGTCATGAAATTCTTAAAATAGAAAACTACGAGAGAAATAATGATTCTTTTGTTTCAGAAAATTTTAAATCCCTATGAAGTTGGTAGGGCGGTTCGTAAAATTGATGAAGTAACATTCAATGAATTCAAATTTGTTGTGATTGGTTTTGCCCTCACCAAACTGGGCTGACCTTAGCTCAAGACTGACACAAGCCCAACACATGCCCAATCTAGCCTAAGCTTGATCCAAAGCAACTATCCATGCCCAAGCTCGGGAAGTGTTCAAGTTGTGGTACTATCTGAGCAGTTAGATGTGTATCACCTAGAAATCAAAAGGTTGTCGATTATTTGATGAAGTGGTACAATGGATGATCTAGGTTTGCATTCAACTTTAAATAATGAGATCTGATTTAGCTAGGATAGGCAAACATGCTACTCTGAAAAGGGGTAGCTTGGTATGTCTTGCAAACCACATGATTCAAATGCAGCAGTTATACTAAACAAGGTTTTCTTTTGCTCATCATTCCTGCTAAAGAAAAGCACTAAAGTTCATTTTTCATTACCAACATCGCTGGGCCTAGAGCATTTTAGACTCAACACAGATGCTTCCCAAAACAAGTGCCCTTCCAAGAGTAGTCATCATGCAATGAAGCTGATGCAGACACAAATATTCAATCCAACAACCGGTATATCATGTAGGGTAGAAGATATGTAAGTTGCTTAACATGGGATTCTCAGGATTCTTCCAACCTCAAGAAAACAGAATTGTGGGAGTATGATCAATTTTCAAAGAGTGATGTCCTGGAAAAGAATAAGGGTTTGCCTAGCTGATTTGTCACAATCTAGTTGCAAGCGTACATATATTCGATTCTATCTACAAAGATGGTTGTGACAATAGATAAAATCAGAAACCTCCTTGACAAATAGTGCGCTGAATCTTCAGGTAATCTATGAGGTCAAACTGCCACACTTTCAGATTCTCCCTCCCCTAGTCATCTTCGACATGATGGTGAATAGGTGATGTTGTTAAGACCAGAACACATTCGATTTCATTACCTTGCCTAGTCAACTTAAACATGAAGGCAGATAGGTGATGTGGTTAACATCTGAACTCGTTGATTTCCTCCATTATTCCAATTCCAAATTTTTTGATTGCATCCTGTTCGTAATTTCAAGCCCTCTTGATTTTTTTTATATCAACGCTGAAATTTTCGTTTTTCTGGCCAAGCCTTTAGAATAATAGGAAGGAATCATCTAACTGAAGTGGTGGTGATACAGCATACCAAATCGAAGATCAGATCACCGAAAACAACTACGATCTGACCTTCTCACTTACGTTATGTGCCCACTCTAGTTACACTTTCCTAATCCAGTTGTAAGTCAAGGCGGAAGCCAATCGGCGTTTAGTCCCCTTTCAAACCAATCACAAGTATCATTTTTTTGTACTTAAGCATTTCTCCATTCAGAAAAACTACGTAACGGTATACCGTTCCTAGTGCTTGAAACTTAGCTGTGAAACTTAGCTATGAAACTTAGCTGTGAAACTTAGCTATGAACCCTAGTTGCGAAACTTAGCTGTGAAACTTAGCTATGAAACCTAGTTGCGAAACTTAGCTGTGAAACTTAGCTATGAAACCTAGTGAAACCCGTTCAGTAGTAGCACTCTTCTCCATTTGGACCTGTAATGAACCAAACTGCAGAAAACCCTAAAAAAACCCAAAAACAATTCAAACAGGAAGAAGGCGCATGAGGTCAGATTCACTCACGGATTTCGAAGCGGACACGCTCGTCGGTGATGCAAATCCCGGATGTGCACATCGGCTGTGCTCGTTCTTCTAGTAGATATCGCACACCGGGAAAAACCAAACCTAACATCGGAACTGAAGCGAGGAGAGCCTCTACACGAAGGTTCTGCAAGGCCTGACGCACGCACCGAGGAGCTAGAAGGTGCGAAGGGAGTATCTTGTGAAGAAGGCGTAGGAACATCGAGGTGAGCTTAGCGATCTGGTTTCGCATGGTCTGTGGCGTCGGCAACAGGCGTGCAGCCTGTGCCACCGCCGCCGCCACGCACGCTAGGATCATCCACTCTGGCGCCATCAAACCCCCTCTCTCGAACCTTCTCGCGATTGGAAGTGTGAAGTGGGAAGCCTCGGCCTCTCCGTCTGCGTCGTAGGCGGTGGCATGGGGGTCGGAAGTGAGGCGCCTCGGTCTGCATCTCGGGTCGATCGGCGCGTGAGTCGGATTTAGGGATTTTGGATTTTGGAGGGTTCTGTGTGTGTTGGGGGGCCACACTCAATTCGTTGTCTTTAAATGATATATCTATGACATGTGGATCTATCTGAATCTATGATAGTGGATCAGGATGTCAAAAAATAAATCACGAATTTTAAAGAGTGTTAGTGGCACAAATCTCCTGGGATTTTGGAGGGTTCCGGGCATAGCTAGATGTCGAGGATGGACACGTGCGACCACGTCGGCAAAAAAGGAAGAACACGCGCGCGCAGGTCACAGATGTCGCCATGCGTCGACCAGCTAAAAATTAAGCCCGGGCCTGTGCGAGGAAGACTCGAACGTGGGTGGCCGGGCTGCACACGAGTGACTTCATCGCTGCGCTGCGCACTCGCTCACGAAAAATGACCATGAGAAAATCTTTGAGCTATGCAAGAGGCTGAGCCACGGCTCACGTGTCGTATGCACGGCAGAGCATTTACTGTAGCAAAAACATGATGTGGAGCGCGGAGGGAGCCGGAATTCTTCCATCCTTATATAGGGTTTGATTTTCCATCTTTATGTAGGGTAGGATATATATATATATATATATATATATATATTAGAATTTGAGAATTGTGATTTGATTAGGGAAAGAGGAATGTTCATGTTAGATCCCGTATACGAGGATGGATCTCGAGCTTCTTTGGCGGTGGACCATGTCAGCTGACGTCACGAGGTCAGTCAGAGCACCTCACGGATTCTCCGAGCTTTGCTAAGCGTGATCATCGGCTCTGGCTCACCGTAAGGTCCTCCTCTTGACACGTGCGTCGAGGTACTCGCCGCACTAAGTCTTTGCGGCGATTAAACCTCTTCGGACTTTCTGACCATCTACTCACGTTGTCTCACGTGGCGCCTGCAGTAGGTGTCACGAGCACAATACTTACTATTCATGGAATGCATGTTGTATGTAAATTCTGTTTTTGCATTGCAGATGAACGGACGGGTCTCGAGTAAAAGATCCGCGACGATGGCGTGGCAATGCAAAAATGGCAATTTACATACAACATGCATTCCGCGGGAATGGTAAGTATTGTGCTCAGGACACCTACCTGTGGGCGCCATGTGAGACAACGTGAGTAGACGGCAGGGGAAAGTCCGAAGAGGTCGAACCGCCGAAGACTTGATGTAAAGCGAGTACTCCCTCGGCCGTCGAAGAGGAGGACCTTATGGGTGAGCCAGAGCCGATGGTCACGCTAGCAAAGCTCGGAGAGCCCGTGAGGTGCTCGGACCTAGACCTCGTACATATTGTACGATGTCCACCGCACGTCCTCGTCCTGCAGCCTGTCAAACTCCCGAACGAACTCGGGGTACGAGCTCCTGACCTGCAGGTGGGCGTACACCTGCTGCGGAAATAAAAAGTAGTGAATGTTATTAAAGTGTCAAAGAAGGGGGTAAGATATAAGGGGGCATACTTGTCGCTGAACCCAGTAGAGGCCCATAGTGGGCCAGTCGATCTGGTGGTGGTGGTATAGGTCCTGTGAGTAGGTGACCGGTCAACAACGGACCTACCGATGGAGAAGCGCTCCTAGAACCACAGCTGCAGTAGTAGAATGCAACCCGTCAACGTCGTGTTCAGCACTACCCGGGAGATAGCCTCACAAAGCCCCCTATACATGCACGAGAAGCGGCGCCCGACCCCTTGCACCATCTATTTACAACGGCAAAGTTAGACATGTCATCATAAGATATTTTAACGAGATGTGTTACCTCCTCCGCCGGTGTCGGTGATGAATCGGGCGAACTTGATCGGTGACGGTCCACCGTGTCCCGTCGAGGCGGAAGCAGTACCAACCGAACAAGAACAGCAGGTACACCTCCAGGTGGCATGCCAGGTCCTCCTCGTCGGCGTCCGGGTGGAGAAGCTCAGCCTACAACATTCGGTACAATATTATCAGTAGCTCAGCGCGTATCCGTTAAATTGCAATGAACGAGGTACTAACTGTGAACTAGAGCAGCCACACCTTCGTCTCTCCGTGCCGCTCATTCTGCTTGTGGGGCACGTACGGGGGGCTGCGGGGTGTCGCTGCACCTGGGCGAACCGCGCCTCCAATTGCTCACGCCACTTGGCGTCATGGCAACACAACCGACCGCGACTGCGCAGGGAGTCCTAGGAGGTAAGACACGTCCTGCAGCGTGGGAGCCATCTCTCCGCATGGCAGGTGGAACGTGTGCGTCTCCAGTCTCCACCGGTCCACGAGCACGATCAGCAGGGACCGGTCATACCCAAACTGTCCAACGTGCGAGCCATCCGCAATCGTCTACTCCACCATCCTGCAGAACGGAAGTAAGCCAGCCGCTCGTAACCTGCACGTAGTGTGTAGCGTTGTTAAAATTTCATTAACAGGTAAGTAAAAGAGTAGGAAAAGTCGGCAGCTTACTGTGGAACCCAGCATGGGTCGATCCAAAGAAACTCCTTCGGCACCCGAGACCGCAGTGTCCCCAGCTCTCAGCCCTCAACTGCGGACAACCTAGACCGGTGGGTCAAATCCACGTGTTGGTCTAGCAACTCGGGGCAAGCGTCAATAGCGCGCCCAACTCCCGCCATCGTCGCCTGTGCCTGCGTGGTTACAAAGCAAATTCATGGTTAGAAAACAAATAAAACAAACTGGACAATAAGTAAGTGTAGGAGGCAAATAAAACAAACTGGATAATAAGTAAATGTTACACGTTATAACTACCAAAAATTAAATGACAAGTAATGAAATGTTGCATATTCAAATATATGTTCGATCGCGCACATACAACCAAAAATTACATGACGGGTACAACAAATAACTGGTACATAGAATCAAAAATTACATGACGGGGACAACAAATAACTGGGTCATATGCGGTGAAGTCAAGAAATACATTCACAGATCCACGACATAAAATTACATTATCCACAATTACGACACGCTTCAGACTCATCCATATCATTCCTAATACGTCGTATCCTTCAACGCCCGACCTTCTGCTTCAACATTCGGATGTCTGGTACCCATCGATGCCCTGGAGGGGGGGCTACCGTGAACGATCCATCGACTCGGTACCCGTACACCTCGTTATGCCACATGTTGAGAACACTTTGCTTGTAGTAGTAGTGGGAGATGTACGAACGACATGACTGGTGTGTCTCGCCTGCTGCGGCAATCACGTGCGAAAGCACGGCAAGTCAGCAGCGTGACTTGGCGAGAGCACTCGCGATCGGCGGCTCGGAGTATGCACAGATGGAAGTCCTCTCCGGTGGGCACCTCTTGACCCGGTCACCGCGGCACGTGGTACCTCCATTCCACACTACTCTCCGGTGTCAGCGCGATATGTGCCTTAGGGTCTTCTTGGCCATGTACGTAGAGACAACCGTCGAGTAGGATAGGCGATTGTCCGACATACAAGCAGTGGAGTCCTTGTACCACTCAATGAAATATCTTTGGGTGCCTAGTAACACACCTTCAACAATGCCCACCAACGGAAGGCATCTCGCGCCTTTCATTACCCAATTGTAAATCTCCGCCAGGTTCGTTGTCATTATTCCATAACGGGAACCGCCCTCGTCATGCAGAAGGGACCACTTCTCCAACGGCTCGTGGCGTATCCACTCCGTGAAACTCTTTATGCTTGCCCTCGGCCTACGCCGAATGTTTGGTGCGTCGATCGGGAGTGCACACAAGGCTGTGTGGTCATCTCCTTGCTCGTGGTAGACCATAGGGTTCCTTGATGAACTACTGGTATCCCTTGGATTCAGTGATTACTTCTTGGTTAGTTCATCCAACGTCCTCCACAGCATGTCGAACTTTCTCTGCTGGTTCTGTTTGCACAGCCGCTTGAACATGTTCATAAGCTCCTTGTTCCTGAACTAACGAAAAAAATTGGCAGCCATGTGCCTCATGCACCACCTGCTCTTCAGGTCTGGCCACCTTGCTGCATATCCACGATCGCCCTCAGCAACCCTGCATGTCGGTCATGGATGACACATACATCAGGGCGATCCTAAACAACTGCCAGTTTGACTCTCTGAAGAAACCAGTACCAGCTCTCCGTGTTTTTGCCCTCTTCGAAGGCCAATGCGACCAGTAGAACCTGGTTATTGGTATCCACCGCGATTGCAGTTAGAATCTAGCCCTTGTATTTCCCTATGAGGAATGTGCCGTCCATGCAAATGGCTGGACGACAGTGTCGGAAGGCATTTATGCATGCGCCGAGGGCGAAGAAGGCCCGCTGCAAGACCCACTTACAGCAAGACGCACCATTCGCGGGAAACTCCATAAGGTCGATGACCGTCATCGGATTCCTACTTGATATTGCCACTGAGCAAGTGTGGAATATTCTCGTAAAAAGCCTCATATGTCCCTAACCGTATTTGTAAATTTGTTCTTTTTGCTCTCCATGCCTTTCCGTAGCTAATCTTGTCTGAAACCTCTCCTCCACGGCTCGATAATGGATCGAGGCGGCAAAGTGATTGTCCACGATCGACCATAAAACACATTTGCCACCCAAGTGAATGACAGATTCGGTGTTCCTACTCCGCTTCCTCGATTAGCGATTATGCTCGTCACTATGGAACATTTCCAGTAGTCCCTTGTAACATCCCAATTTTTGACTTTTTAATTATTAAATATTATTTTATTGAAATTTATGATTTATGTGAATTTTCTGGATTTATTTGGATTTTCCGAGATTTATTTGAATTATTTTGAATTAATATATAAAGCCTTTTGTTAAGAAATAATTATTAACAGAAAAGTTTAAAATAAAGTTTTATCAAAAATATTTTATTTAAGTCCAGAATGTCTCAAAGTATTTTTGAGATTTTTCTTGGAATTTTTAGAAGTATTTTACTACACTAAATAAATCAAATGAATTTTCTTAATTATTTTAAATGGAAAATCCGGAAATTCTCCATGAATAGTAATGGGCCGCGGCCCAACACTGTGTGGATCGGCTGGGAATCGGGAGAGCCAACATGCGCCGTCAGATTTAGATCCAACGGACTTCATTAACGCGTGTAAGTGATAAAACCCTAATGCTATGTGGCCGTTGGATGATCATCGGACGGTCCACATTAGATCATACCGATTCGGACTCTATCTTCTATCCGAGCCGTCGGATTAAGATCGGATGGTCGTTGGCCATCGTGTCCGAGCTGGACTCCGCGCCGCCGTCTCCGAGTCGAACACCGCCGCCGCCATTGGACTTTCCGATTTCGTGCGCACGTCGAGGGGTATTTAAGGACCGGAGCGTAACCCCCAAGACCACCACATCCCGCCGCACAACTTCCCTGCTGCGTCGTCGCCGGAGAATCACCGAGGAAGCCACAAGCGCTCGCCGGAGTTCGAGAGAGTCGCCGAGGTGTTTGCGTCGCGGTTTCGTCGCCGTCGGAGATTCTTTCGCCACGCCGAGACCAAATTCGAGTCCATCTCGACGAGACGTGTCGGGTCCGATACTTTCTTATCGCCGGAAAACGCGGGAACGCCGCCGCCGTGGTCATCGTCTTCAACTCCGGCGGGGTTCCGTGGTCGCGCAGCCATCGTCGAGCTCGAAGCTTCTTGGCCATCGGATCGAATATAAGCGGTGCGGATTAAAGCCACGTCGCTCAGCAAATAGTGAACCGCTCGGTAAGTTCTTCACCGTTAGATTAAAATCGTGTGGTCACGGTTGAGCCCGTCATAAGTGAACGATAAACCCACGGGTAAGCTTTAGCCGTTGGATTAAGATCGTAGGGTCATGGTTGGGCCACGTCATTTAAGTGCCTGAGTAAAACCCTTGGGTTAATCTTGATCGTTGGATTTAGATCTAATAGTGAATATTTAGCCACGTCACCAAATTACCGATAGCCGTTAGATTGATATTAAATGGTCCAGATGATGCCACGTGTCGTCCGTACAACCCAAGCGGGAAAAATCATATTTTTCTTTATAAAAATAATTCGATTAATTCGGATTCTATGATTTTAGGGATTTTTCAGGATTTTAAAATTTCAAAGTGCTATAACTTTTGCATACGAACTCCGATTGAGGTGATTCAAATTCCTAAAAATTTGTAAAATTGAGATATTTCGAATGGTGGCTTTTATTTGAATTTTTGAGTTCATTTGATCATTAATTTTGATGTTTATTTGCTATTGCTTCTCGATTCGTGTAGACGTTAAATTGTGCGAGGCTTCAGAGGAGGAATTTGCAACTCAAGAATTATATTCAGACAAAGATTAGGAGCTTAAGCAAGGCAAGTTGTGCTTTGATCATGTTGCACCCATGTTTGCAAAATTGCTATTTTGATTTACTCTATTGCATGATATTTTATGTGTACAAATGATTTCAACTTAAATTTGGGATTAGCTATTGTACCCTTTTGAATTACACCCTACCTTGCTATTTGTATGCCATAATCCACTTGACACCTTAGGTTGGTTCATTATAGTTGGTTAATACTGAAATCAACATGGATGGTTAGAACGGAATAGAATTTCTTAGCCATGCCACGTCATCACATGTACATGAAAAGTTGATTATAAATTTTAACTAATGGAATATGGAACAATGATGATAACTTGTGTGTCATGTGTGGTCACACAAAGAGTTTGAGTTGTCGTGGCGGGGAGGTCACACAACGATGTTGATTTGTGAGTAGCACGTGGTGCTTGGTAACCAACTGGGTGGTAATCACTTTATGATTGAAGCAAGTGGAAAGGGCAAGTGTGCCAGGGTGGGCTCATAGGAGCCGAGGGTATGTGTATGTTTTGCTTTAATCAATTTTAAGGACTTAACCTTGCGAGCTTTTGACCTGAGTCAATCATGCAACCACATGTCTGTTATGGGACAGCCTAGCTGACTAATTTGCAAATGCTTAACTTGAGTACTATCGTGGTGGCGAGAGACCCGGGTGGTGGTAACCAGTCCACGCTCGAGGTGGCTCACATGGCGCAAGAGGGGGCCTGTTGTGGTGGTGTAACCCTTGGTGTTGAAACCTTAGCGGGTAGCTTGGGTTAAGAGGATGCATTGTAAAGGCTTTGTTATAATCGTTCACTGTGTGGTGCATGGTTGTATCATATGGGTAAAGTGCATAACCTCTGCAGAGTGTACAAACTATTCGGATAGCCGTGCTCACGGTATTGAGCAATGCTCGGGGATTACAGTCAAGGGGTAGTTAATTAAAATGAACAACTGGATGGGATGGCGGGATGCCATGTGGATAAAAGAAACTTGCTTTAGGATGGAAACTTGGGTTTATTTGAGAATCACTGAATCTATTTACTTGTTATTATTTGTTTTACTATCTTTTCAACCTATGTATCGTATGTGTTCTTAAATACTGCTTTATTGCAAATGAACCCATAGCCTTTCCTTTGGAATAAGCCTGCATATAGCTATGATAGAATTGCATTTTGTGCACAACTTGTTGAGTACGTGTTGGTGTACTCACCCTTGCTTAACAACCAACAACAAAGTGGAGATATCATCATGGGAGGACTTTTCGGTGGGCCGCGTGTCACTAGGCCAATCCTTGTCGATCGCTTTGTGGTGTCTTGATGGGACATCTCGTCTTCTACTGTCTTTCCGCTGTATTTGTTCAAGTTTACTTTCAGTCTAGCCTATGTGGCTGAATAATTGTAAGTGATCATAAAATCATACACTAGTTATATTTAATAAATGAAGTCTTATTATTTGTATCGCTGTGTATGATATGATGCTTACCAATGTTAAGCTGTGTGCACTAGCGATTGATCACAGGACTAGTGCGGTAAAACACGATGGATTGAATTGGTGAATCGGGTCCTTACAGAGATGGTATCGAGCATCTTGTTGTAGGTCTTGGCCCTAGATAGTTGGTCGTCCCTATAGGTCCTTCAAAATTATTTTCTAAAGTAAAAGCCCTAACCTAGAAGAACAATGTGTTCTTGACTTACCTCATTCTTCTATTTTTATCCTTACCAAAAATTCTTTCTTTTCCCCTGCTGAAATTTCTTTCCCTTACCCCTGCTGAAGTAAGTTAAAATCTTACCTGAGTTATCTTAAGTAGAAGACGATATACCACACTTTAGGAGATAGCATCAAGTGCCTGGTGCTACCATAATGATCATGAAAGAAAGAATCATCAAGTTCATGGAAGGATGGGTCAATGAAGTGTATCAAGACTCAGTGCTTCAAATAGCCAGTTGAGACTCATGTGTGGAAGACGCGTTTCCTAAGATAGGAGTGTCGCCCATGTAGACGGTAGTTTTGTGTGTTTAGGTTGAATTGGTTCTTCTTGATTGCTGGGTGTGCAGTATGTGTTGCAAAGCTTTTAGGCTTATATAAGCAACCATACCAAGTTATTAATATTGATTGCTTAAAGTTATTGGGTTAAACCTATCTCCCCTGTGTTAGGATTCTTGCTCCTTACCTATGCTATTTCCCTCTTCCCTAACCCCTTTTGAGGTAATCAAGCGGATGGTTCATATTAGCGATAGCAATGGAGCTAGTGGAAGTGAAAATCAACCCAGTGGAAACTCTAAGGATGGATCAGTTCTTTACCCGTCAATACCGATAGATATGCAGAATTTCAAAGAGTTTTTGGCCGCTCAGACTCAGTTGATGCAAGTAATGACGACACAAAGGCAAAATATGACTAGGCAAGCTAATGTCAGTAAAGCGTCTCGAACTGTTATTAGTGATCCCTGTACTAACTCAAGGTAATTAGAAATCATAAAGACTCGTCCACCAACGTTTTAAGGAAATGTCTCACCTTTAGAAACAGAGGATTGGCTCGAGACTATTGAGAGAAACGCTATCCCTGCACCTTGCTCAAAATCTAGACATCGTTTTATGGAGTACTACCAACCAAACAAACTTGGAAGGTCTTGCGTGCATTCACTATGGATAAATAGTACATACCGCTGACGAGCATGCGATCAATTGCTCCAGTTGTGAAGGAAGCCATTCTCCTGGAGAATGTCCTATGAGCGACATCACATGTTACCTTTGTGAAGGACAAGACCATTGCCCACCTCGGTGTCCCTTGGATCCGTTAATTCTTGCCTTGATCTAGCATCAACGGAAGAATCTACGGACTTTAGTTGCTCAAGAATTATCAATAAGAGAGGAAAGTTAGTGCCCAAGATACGCCGCTTGGAGAATTAAAAATGCACCCTCCTAAACTGTCAACCCTAATTAGGAAACCGATGAAGTGGCTATCACCCATGGGTCCCTTGAATGGTGAAGAAGATCATTTTACTAGGGAGGTGTTGCGAATCGAGAAGTAATGAATCACAAGAAGAGCGACATTAAGTGTTATAAGCATCACGAGAAAAAGGCCATTATGCTAGTCAATGTCCTTTGAGAGAACAAGTAATTCCTATAGCCATGGATATACTGGAAGTTACCTCGATCCGATTACATAACGCCAAGAGTGGCGGTGAAATTGCGAGAGAAATTTGCTAGAGAACCAATTGAAGAAAATGCGTCTAGGTAAAGATCTTTGTTCTAATCAGCGAATGCTTAAGAAAGAAAGTTCACCCTAGACTCTGCTATATTTGCCACAAATCTGAGCATATTGCCAACAAATGCCCCCAAAGGAAAGCAATCGCGATGGCTCAAGTTAATTTCAACTCCGTCCCTGTTAAAACCCCAACGTTAATGCTAAATCAAGAAAGTCGGGAGTCATGAGCTTACTTAGTACAAAGTCGTAACCCTACGTGTAAAGTGAAGGGATTAACGATGAATTCCTGTAAGGTTTTCTTGTCGAAAGAAATAAAACAGAGATGGTTGATACCTTGGTATACGGAGGATTGGAATGAGAGGCAACAAAGTAAAATGATGAGTTAGATGTTTCTCTGAGAGTATTCCCGTGTTTATGGTTCACCTGGAATTGATACATATGCCATGGTGACTAATTTAGTGATACCCAGCCTGAGCTTGTTAGTCAGAGGATTTGTCAATTGTCAGTAAGTGCTCAGCTGTGCTAGATTTAACTAGGATGTTGAGAGTTCCGTGCTATTGAGTGAGTAGAATTTCAAGTAAATCATATCGCAAATGGATACTTAGACCTTTGACATTAATCCTGGAATTGGGTGGATGCTCAAACATAAGGCTATTTTAGTGAAGAGTATATCGATTTAAAACCTTGAAAAGAAGAAGAAGGGAAAATTCAAGTGATGATAGTTCGTGTTAGCCAACTGATGGATAATGGTGTGGAATTTGCCAATTAGAAGATGCGCCAAATGTCAGAAAATACTTTGATATATTTTCCAAGAATTTGTCTGGTATGCCGTCATATCAAAAGATCAAGTTCGTGAGCGAATTAGTGCCTGGTATAGCCCAATAGAGAAAAGACCATGTCAATGTCTACTAAGGAATTAGTGGGAAATAGAAAAGCATATCGGAAAGTACTAGGAAGAGTTTTGAGAAGACTTAGTACGTATCATGGGAGCTCTTGTTTATCAAAAAGGAAAATGGAAGGTCAGGAAAAATGCATAGAATAGTACTCTAAATGAAGATCGAAAACAAGTACCCAATATCGGTATCAACAATATGGTTGGGCAGTTGAGAAGAGAATTGGAATTTCTCTAGGATAAAGCTTCGCTTAGGCTATCGTCAATTGAGGAGTCATGTGAAGAATGTTTCTAGGATTACGTTCTCTACGCGATATGGACAGTATAAGTTGTGGCTATAACTCCTGGATTGACCAATGCCCCGCATACTTCATAAACATGATGACTAAGGTATTTAAGGATTACTTGGATAAAATTGTGATTGCCATATAGATGAACATTCTAGTATACTCCAAGACAAGAGGAAAACATGCAAAACCTAGAAATGAGTTTTTGCGAGAACAGCAGTCGTACGCTAAGTTCAACAAGAGTGACCCCTGGAAGAAAAAGGTCGAATTCCTTGGTCATATAAAGACTGCTAGAGGAGTTGATGTCAAATCAAGCACGGTAGAAGTGGTGTTACATTGGGAGCAACCAAAGATCGTTACCTAGATTGGAGGTTCTAGGAATGGCAAGATATTATCGCTAGTTCATAGAAAGGGTTTTCCGACAAAGCGAGACCTCTTACGCAATTGTTAAAGAAAGAAAAGAAATTTGCATGGACGCCAGAGTGCGAAAAAAGTTTTGAGGAGTTAAAGAAGCGATTAACATCTGCACCGGTGTTAGTATTGCCAAATGTGCAGTGTGGCTTTGACATTTATTGTGATGCGTCAAAACAAGGACTTGGTTGCGTTTTAATGTAGAATGGCAAGGTTGTAGCCTACGCATCAAGGCAATTGAGGCCGCATGAAGGAAATTATCCGACGCATAATCTGGAGTTCGCAGCCGTAGTGCATGCCTTAAAGATATGGCGTCATTATCTCAATAAAAATAGATGGGAAGCATAGGAGTCTAAATTATATATTTACCCAGTCAGGCCTTAATATGGAACGAATAAAATGGCTGGAAAGGATCAAAGGTACTAGTGTCAGAATCCATAGGCGTTCTAGTAAGGTCATTGTGGTAATCGACATTTGAGTTATGAGGCCACAGTGCGAATAGGTGATAATAAGCAGTCAACTAGGGTTATGCAAAGAATTCGAGAGGCTGCAATCAGAGATGTTCGATAAAGTTTCATAGTTACCTTGAAAATAAGACCGACATTAGAAGATTAGATCACAGAAAGTTGAAGGGTGATGAAGTACAAAATCAAGTCAAGGAAAGAAGAGGCTTAGCCAAGAAACAGAATTTTGAGTGATTAGGATACCATGAGGATTTTAAGCGAATCAGTGTGCTGGATAGGAAGATCCTAAGCAGATGATACTTGAGGAAGCCCATGATTCTAAGTAATCGATTCATCCAGAAAGTGCCAGAATGTATTAAGGTCTAAAGGAAAAAGTTTTGATAGCCTAAGGTGAAGAGTGAAGCTATTGAATATGATACTCGATGTGATGTGGGATAGAGAATAAAGGCCATATATTAGAGACCTAAAGGTTCGTTGCAATCATTATAGATCCCTGAGTGGGAATAGGAGGCAAATCATTAAAAGGATCCTGGTGTGTATCGATTATAAAGGATACGAATTCGGAGGAATTGTCATTAATTGATTGACCAAAGTTGCTCATTTCATACCGCTGAAGATTACGTATTCAAGAGGTCGTTTGGCAGACCTGTATATGTCAGGGATTGAGTGACTGCATAGGTGCCAAGAAGACTGTGTCCGATAGAGATATCCAATTTATCTCGAGGTTTTAGAACAAGTTACATGAAGCAATAAGAACTCGCTTGTATTTCAGTACAGATATTACCCGCGTACCGATAGTCAGACAGAAAGAGTTAATCAGATTTTGGAGGATATGTTGAGAGCTTGTGCGATATCGTACAGTACATCTTGGGATAGATGTTTGCCATATGTCGAGTTCAGTTATAACCATAACTACTAGGTTAGTTGCAGATGTCACCATTTAAAGCCTTATATGGTCGTGCTTGTTGTACCCCGTTAAATTGGAATGAAACAGGGGAGCGTTCGGTATTTGGGCCTGAGTTGCTTAGAGAGGTTGGAGAGCAAGTTGCCATGATCAGAGAAAGACTAAAACGGCCAGTCAAAGGCGTAAGAGTTATCTTGATAATAAATGCGTGAATTGAGTTTCGAACCTAATGATTTTGTGTATCTCAAAGTCACTCCCTTGAAAGGCGTAAAAGGGTTCAACGTTAAAGGAAAACTTGCACCTAGGTATGTTGGACCATTTAAGATTTTAAGCCGCAGAGGGGAGGTAGCGTATCAGTTGGAGTTGCCTCAGTCATTAGCAGGAGTCCATGATGTGTTTCATGTGTCGCAACTTAAGAAATGTCTCAGAGTGCCAGCAGAGCAGACACCGTTAGAAGCTATCGAGTTACAGATTTATATCCAACGGACTTCATTAACGCGTGTAAGTGATAAAACCCTAATGCTATGTGGCCGTTGGATGATCATCGGACGGTCCACATTAGATCATACCAATTCAGACTCTATCTTCTATCCGAGCCGTCGGATTAAGATCGGATAGTCGTTGCCATCGTGTCCATTGGACTCGCCGCCGTCTCGAAGTCGCACACCGCCGCCGCCATTGGACTTTCCGATTTAGATGCGCGTCGAGGGTATTTAAGGACCGGAGCGCAACCCCCAAGACACCACATCCCGCCGCACAACTTCCCTGCTGCGTCGTCGCCGGAGAATCACCGAGGAAGCCACAAGCGCTCGCCGGAGTCCGAGAGAGTCACCGAGGTGTTTGCGTCGCGGTTTCGTCGCCATCGGAGATTCTTTCGCCACGCCGAGACCAGATTCGAGTCCATCTCGACGAGACGCGTCGGGTCCGATACTTTCTTGTCGCCGGAAAATGCGGGAACGCCGCCGCCATGGTCATCATCTTCAACTCCGGCGGGGTTCCGTGGTCGCACAGCCATCGTCGAGCTCGAAGCTTCTTGGCTGTCGGATCGAAGATAAGCAGTGCGGATTAAAGCCACGTCGCTCAGCAAATAGTGAACCGCTCGGTAAGTTCTTCACCGTTAGATTAAAATCGTGTGGTCACGGTTGAGCCACGTCACTTAAGTGAACAGTAAACCCCACGGGTAAGCTTTAGCCGTTGGATTAAGATCGTAGGGTCATGGTTGGGCCACATCATTTAAGTGCACAGTAAAACCCTTGGGTTAATCTTGATCGTTGGATTTAGATCTAATGGTGGATATTTAGCCACGTCACACAATTACCGATAGCCGTTAGATTGATATTAAATGGTCCAGATGATGCCACGTGTCGTCCGTACAACCCAGGCGGGAAAAATCATATTTTTCTTTATAAAAATAATTCGATTAATTCGGATTATATGATTTTAGGGATTTTTCAGGATTTTAAAACTTCAAAGTGCTATAACTTTTGCATACGAACTCCGATTGAGGTGATTCAAATTCCTAAAAATTTGTAAAATTGAGATCTTTCTAATGGTGGCTTTTATTTGAATTTTTTAGTTCATTTTATCTTTGGTTTTGGTGTTTATTTGCTATTTCTTCTCGATTCGCGTAGACGTTAAATTGTGCGAGGCTTCGGAGGAGGAATTTGCAACTCAAGAATTATATTCAGACCAAGACCAGGAGCTTAAGCAAGGCAAGTTGTGCTTTGATCATGTTGCACCCATGTTTGCAAAATTGCTATTTTGATTTACTCTATTGCATGATATTTTATGTGTACAAATGATTTCAACTTAAATTTGGGATTAGCTATTGTACCCTTTTGAATTACACCCTACCTTGCTATTTGTATGCCATAATCCACTTGACACCTTAGGTTGGTTCATTATAGTTGGTTATCTTGAAATCAACATGGATGGTTAGAACGGAATAGAATTGCTTAGCCATGCCACGTCATCACATGTACATGAAAAGTTGATTATAAATTTTAACTAATGGAATATGGAACAATGATGATAACTTGTGTGTCATGTGTGGTCACACAAAGAGCTTGAGTTGTCGTGGCGGGAGGTCACTAACGATGTTGATTTAATGAGTAGCACGTAGTGCTTAGTAACCAACGGGTGGTAATCACTTTATGATTGAAGCAAGTGGAAAGGGCAAGTGTGCGAGGTGGGCTCGGAGGAGCCGAGGGTATGTGTATGTCTTGCTTTAATCAATCATAAGGTCTTAACCTTGCGAGCCTTTGACTGAGTTAATCATGCAACCACATATACATTATGGGGCGACCTAGTTGACTAATTTGCAAATGCTTAACTTGAGTGCTATCGTGGTGGCGTGAGACCGGGTGGTGGTAACAGATCCACGCTCGGGGTGGCTCACATGGCGCAAGAGGAGGGGCTGTTGTGGTGGTGTAACCCTTTGATGTTGAAACATTAGCGGGTAGCACTGGGTTAAGAGGATGCATTGTAAAGGCTTTGTTATAATCGTTCACCTGTGTGGTGCATGGTTGTATCATGTGGGTAAAGTGCATAACCTCTGCAGAGTGTACAAACTATTCGGATAGCCGTGCTCACGGTATTGAGCAATGCTCGGGGATTACAGTCAAGGGGTAGTTAATTAAAATGAACAACTGGATGTGATGGCGGGATGCCATGTGGATAAAAGAAACTTGCTTTAGGATGGAAACTTGGGTTTATTTGAGAATCACTGAATCTATTTACTTGTTATTATTTGTTTTACTGTCTTTTCAGCCTATGTATCGTATGTGTTCTTAAATGCTGCTTTATTGCAAATGAACTCTTAGCCTTTCCTTTGGAATAAGCCTGCATATAGCTATGATAGAATTGCATTTTGTGCACAACTTGTTGAGTACGTATTGGTGTACTCACCCTTGCTTAACAACCAACAACAGTGGAGATATCATCGCCAGAGGACTTTCAGGTGGACGCGTGTCACTAGGCCAATCCTTGTCAGTCGCCTGTGGTGTACTGATGGGACATCTACGTCTTCTACTGTCTTTCTGCTGCATTTGTTCAAGTTTACTTTCAGTCTAGCCCATGTGGCTGAATAATTGTAAGTGATCATAAGATCATACACTAGTTATATTTAATAAATGAAGTCTTATTATTTGTATCGCTGTGTATGATATGATGCTTACCAATGTTAAGCTGTGTGCACTAGCGATTGATCCTGGGACTAGTGCGGTAAAACACAGTGGATTCGAATAGGTGAATTCGGGTCCTTACATCCCTCCACTTCCCCTTGTATGCATACACCCGCCATGGGCACGAATCAACTACGCACTTCACGTCGTAGTCTTTTTTGCTGGACTTCACCACCCTGAATTGCCGCCGAAGAGACATTGACCAGTACTTCACCGCATCCATCACAACCTCCTTGTCTTTATATATGGCCCCCTGCGTGACCTCGTTCTCATGATACTCCCATGCATCTCTGTTCCCTTCATTCATTGTTAGGTCTTCGAAATTATAATTAGTCCACGCACCAGGGACAGGTACCTTAGGAGTATTGTCCTCCTCGTCCGAGCGTTCGCCATCAAGGACTTTCTCATCCGCACGGTCCTCCTCCTCCATCAAGTCAACTATGTGCTCCGCCTCCTCCCCCTCGTTGGCCACCCTCCGCACCTCCACGACTATCTCCTCGCCCCCCCGATCCCGTCGCCACCGCCAACCTCGCGTCCCCCGTCTCTGGGGTCCTCGCCACCTTCATCATCGCATTCTTGCATATCTGTCTTCCCCGACACCGATGGAGGTACCTGGTACCACTCTACTAGCAACATGAGCGGCCAGCCCCGCTCTATGGCATACCCAACATAGCTCCTCCATGACGATGTCGTGTTAATAGGAATCAACTCTCCATAAAAACAGTGTTGTGCACGGCTTACTACTGCTCTAACACGCAGCCGAACACTCTGGGCATCCAAATTGAACATCCGAAACATCCACTCCAACAAACCCCTATATGTCCTATCTCTCGGCCTAGATATGCCCCGTATGACTGTTGAAAATGTCGACAAATCCACTCCATCTGGCCCCTGTGCTATCTCCCCATCTCCATAAAATATTTGAAAATACAATTTCTTCGACTTGCTGCCTACAACGCCGAACCGAAAAAATCATCATTTCTCCATCTAACCACATCATGCATTACTATATAAATGTTACATTATATTATCAATTTTTTTACTCTACTAATTTCTAACAGTGCCTGACATTTTCAAAAAATTTTACTCTACTAATTTCTAGCGTAGCACGGTACCTGACGATATGTTGCTAGCCTACCATGTTTTTAAATATACTCTAAAATACAATGTATAAAACGAATGGTGATCAAACTAAGAAATTCGACTATAAATAAGTAATTCGACTAACCATTTTTTCATTACGGAATTACTACTATATATTATTCATTTGTCATAATCTTAAAAACTGTATATATACATGATATAACGTACTTCCTTTAATTTCTACGTCACAATTTTCGAAACATTACCCGCGTAACATATGGCTAACTTACCATGTTAAATTAATAATATTAAATTTCTACCACATTACGTTTCTAAATATTGTCTAATATTTCTATTACATAGAATCTCAATATTTCTAAATACTACACAATCCTAATATTTCTAAACACTAAATACTACATTAATTTCTAAATATTACCTAAAAACCACCACATAAAATAAAAACTAAATACTACACAATTCTACAATTTCTAAATACTAGACAATCTTAAATACTACATTAAATTTCTAAATATTACATATAAAATTTCTAAATACTATATTGATTCTCAACATTTCTAAATACTAAATACTACACAATCCTAATATTTCTAAATACTAAATTAAATCTCTAAACATTGCCTAATATTTCTACTACCCAATCCTACTACATTAAATTTCTAAATATTACCTAATATTTCTACTACATTTCTACATTTCTAAATATTACACAATACTAAAATTTCAAAAAATATTACATATAAAATTTTTGGACTTACCTTCACAAAAGCAGCGAATACTTTTTTCCCTTTTTTTCTTCCTCTCTTTTTTTCTCTCTCTCTTTTTCCTCTCTCTTTTTTCCTCTCCTTCCTCTCCTCTTCTTTCTCGCAACGCTCGGTGCTCCCTTCCGCTCGGCCGGCAAATGAGCACATTGCTCGAGTTTTGCCGCTTTAAAAGGCGCCTGTCACCCCTGGCTCGGGCGACGGGCGCCACGTGGCAATTGTCTGAACGGCGGCCGTTAGAGGACCGTTACCAAGAGCACGTATCGCCCCAGTACGGGGCAATCGCCCCGTACTAGGGCGACAGGAGGGTATTTTTCAAAAAAAAATTCCCACCGATTAGTTTTGCAAAAAAGATTTAAAATAAATATTAAATAAAAAAATCCGCTTCCACAACGTTTGCTACTCTCCATGGCCCAGCCCAACTCACGGTAAATCCGTCCGTGTTCTGATGTATCGCACGGTGGGCTCTCTCAACAGCCAGCTGCGGCCGGCGCTGGAGAAACCGCAACGTCCCCTCACCAAACTGTTTCGATATGCCGGCTATATGACGTGGTGTTCTGCGGCCTGCGAGCTTCCCGTCGGGTCCGCCCGTACGCACGGCAGCGGAAACGAACCAGCCGGTCGAGCCCACAACAACTTTGATGATTTCTTCGCTTATTTGCTCTATGTAAGTTGGCGTATCGCATGCTTGTCTGCGGTCTTTCCAAATATCTGTGCGTCTTGCATTAACAAAAGTCACGAAAAATATCGAGAGTTACAAAAAAGAGAAAATTCTGACAAGTTTAAACTCTTTATACTTGTCAGGATTTTCTTTTTTTTTGTAACTTTTGATATATAATGAATTTGAATCTATAATTTTATGCATAGGTAGAGCAATCTATGAAGTACATCTACAATTTTTTTCAGAATTTTTCGTAACTTTTGTTAGTTGGTGTGCACAGTGTGTACACGAAAAGTCTGTGTGCACAGGATATGTTGCCATGTAAGTTTTTTATCTTGCAAATCTATCCTCTCCATATATATATTTGTAAATTTGACTCTCTCTCTCACCATTAAAGGTGCGACAAATGACAACTGCTCCCTCCCATGTCCGAAGAGTGCGAAATGTGGTCGGCACAGTGGTAGAACAAGGGACCGCAACAGAGGACAAGTGTCCACCACACCTGCATTAAAGAAAATGATTTAATTTACAAATGCGTATGTGAAAAGCTAGATTTTTTTTTTAAAAAAAAAACTAAATAGGGCCAGAGCGAAGGCTTCAACTTTGATGAGACTGAATCACTAATTCAAACCAAGCCCAAATCGCGTAGCAGAAGTAAAGTTGGTCATAATAAGGCCCGGAATTAAGTCACTCGTACGACAAGTGGGACCTACTTGCACGTCGCAGGTCTATCATGGGCTATGGCAGTTTCTTTATCTCTTTTTTTTTTCTCTTAACCCGTGGAAGTTTCGACCAGCAATCCACATGAATGGCAGGCCCCTAATACGATTCTAAAACTCCTCTAAATCGTTTCGTTCAAAAGGGCAAGCTGTCGGGCTCGGGCTATGCCCGGCTACTGCTGGTGTGATAAGGTCGGCTAGCGACATACGTAGTTGTTGACTGCACATACAACACTCCACCGAGCAATGCAACGAAGTCACTTCTCTTTCAGACGCCTGCCATTCTGATTCTGTTCTGTTTTTCTATTCTGCTTTAAGCGGGAATGTCTACAGCCAGCCTCGGGCTCGGGCTCTGGCAATCGGGCTAGGCACGTACGCACGGCAGCGGAAACGGACCAGCCGGTCGAGCCCACGATAATTTTGATGATTTATTCACTTATTTGCTCATGTAAGTTTTTTTCCTTGTAAATCTAACCTCTCCGCTTATATATTTACAAATTTGGTCTTCTTTCTCACCATAGAAGATACGACAAATAACACCTGTCCTCTACCGTGCTCGAAGAGCACGAAATGTGTTCGGCGCTGTGGCAGAGGACACGTGTCTACCACACCTTATACAGTAAAGAAAAATATCTAATTTACAAATACATATGCGAAGAGCTAGATTTTTTAAAAATAACAGTGGATAGGGCCAGAGCGAAGGCGTCAACTTTGATGAGACTGAATCGTTAATTCAAACCAAGCCCAAATCGCGTAGCAGAAGTAAAATAGGTCATAAGGCCCAGAATCAAGTCACTCCTATGGCAAGTGAGACCTACCTACACGTCGCAGGTCTACCATGGGCTAAGGCAGTTTCTTTCTCCTTTTTTTTTCTCTCATAATCTTGAGTCTTGACCCTTGTAAGTTTCGACCAGCAAACCACATGAATGGCCCGACTCCTGTAAATCGTCTCGTCCAAAAGAGCAGGATGTCGGGCTCGTCCAAAAGAGCAGGCTGTCGGGCTCGGGCTATGTAGCTGTTGACCGTACATGTTCTGACCGAGCAATGCAACAAGTCACTTCTCTCTCAGACGCCTGCCATTCTCTTTTGTTTATCTATTCTGCTTTAATTGGGCATGCCTAAAGCCAGCCTCGGGCTCGGGCAATCGGGCTAGGCCCGGTCCTGTGTCGCTCATCATCCATGATTGCCAATCACACGGTCACGCCTAGCTACCTTATATATAGCCCGTCGAGTCCACCGTCGCCATTTATCTCCGTTTCTCCACCAAGCAATTACTAGCAATACCAGCCATCTCTCAGCTCAGCGCTCACAAACAAGGCAACAAAAGCATTTTTGAAACTAAGATCGCCGAATGGGTAACTCCATTGGGCTCCATGCCGAGCTTGGCAACGGCAACGCAATCGCAGTTGCCGACATGGTGGAGGCGAGCCGCGACGCGACTACTCTGCGTCGGTTCCTGGTCGCCGGCGGCGTCGGAGAAGGCGCGGCGGCGCTCTACCTGGCACTGTTCAAGTCGCCCGCAGGCCTGTTCCTCCGGACCAAGTTCTTGTTCTACTCCTACTACGGCGTCCTCGCTGCCATCGTCCTCTTCGGGGTGGCCGAGGCGTGGACGGGGCTCTGGGTCTCGCGCGATCCGTTCAACCGGCGAGCCGTCGGGATGACGGTGCTGTGGGTGTCCGTCGTGCCGGTGCTCTTCCTCGCGGGCGTTGGAGGCTTTGCAACCCTCAAGTGACAGTACAATCTTGTGCTAAATCTGCGTCGTTAGGTGCATGCATCGATTGTGGGTGTCGTTGCATATAGTTTGCGGAAGTAAATCATCTGCCCATTGCTAGTGTAGAGGAACGGCAGACAATTTGCCTCTGCAGTTTGCATATGTATTTTGTGTGTGTGTGTTTCAGATGCATGTAGCTGCGTGTGTTTGTCTCTACGAATTAATGCCATTCCTTGTTCGATGGCTCAATTTGTTATGTTTGTATTTTCTGGCGGTGCGTGATGTTTGAGTTGAAGTTCACTCCACGAGATCGACACTTATAGGTTCGTGTTTATATTTTTAGTCTAAAATGTAAACAAAATGAGAGCATAAACCATTTTGGTGAGAATTGGTACATGTACGGTCTTTTGGGTTGCTTACGACTCCACCGGTTCGTGTTTTACAAAATTCGAGAGAGCATAAACCAGTGAGAATTGGACGTACTTGGGCCGACTGTTGGGTCGAGTGGCCCATGATAAAATTGCACCAGTACAAAGCATTCAGGGTTCGGAAGCACAAGGAAAGAAAAACTGAAGTCCGTTGTGCACTGAAACAGCCGCATAAGAGTATGTAAAGACGATCATTATTTATATATTTTTTTATGTCATCTAAAGAGAAAAACTTAAAACCCACTTTTACAATAGATGATATTTTAATTTGTCTCTATGAGATTCTACATTCTTTCAATTATGAAATTAAAAGTGTTTATTATAGATAATAACTCATGTAATAGTGTTTTATATTGTCCATATGGTCGTCTCTTCACAAAGAACCAACTATACCCTCTATTTCATAGAAATAAAAATTTTACGTGATAAAATATATAGACAGTTGATACGTACACGCCCTGACAGATGCAAACTAACTGCACTTCCTTCCCTACGTTTTTCTGCAACACAAAGCAAAAGCGCATAACGAATCTTGAATTACTTTCTTTCCTTTGCAGTGAATGTCTTACTAAATATGTTCGACAAATATTTCATTTCTTCGACATAGCGCAGCTTTATGTAAACACAGGGAAGCTATATAATTTTTCTAACTCACGTCCCCTGCAACACAAATATCATATCCCAAACTTCCAATTAGTGCACCACTCTCAGTCAATCTTAATGCGAACTTATTGTATTATCAAATTGGTCGTTCTCCTCCTTCAATTCTGACGGGCACTGACTCATCTCGGGCTTAACTGTCCCCGGCAAGCCCGATGAATTATGGATTATCCCACGAGGAGCACAAGCCACGCCCCCATTTTTCTAAGCTAATTGGGATATTCCATCGTGTCCACATCTGCGGTGGATTAGAGGGTTCTGAAATTTTTGTCGCGTAGGTAGTCACGTCAAAATGAGGAGGATTAAGGAGCTACCTTTTAGTGGGGCGACGAAGTAGTAGACTCAAGACTCCAATCACCAGATTTTCAATACAGGTGGCTATCTATTACGCGTACAAGGCTGCACTTTGCTAGGAATTTTACGAGGGCGTGAATTTATCTTCCGCCTTTATCTATGTAGACACGTGCTAAAAAGGAGTACTCACATGCACCTGTGTGCGTACGTATACGTCTTCGTTGTAATAGCAAAAAATAAAGAAAATAAAGAGGCGGAGTCGGGCTCGATTGACCCCTGGTCGGGCAGACTGCTTGCACGGATGGTGATAAAGTGCCATGCCAACACCTCGTGAGGTCTTTGACAGTGATCATTTCGAGAAATTGCACAAGCGCATGCCCCAATCTCGTACTAATCGATCGGTCGCTTTGTCCTTAGCGAACCCGTACGGAAAACGAGAACGAGAACAACCGATCATTAAAGAATATAATTCATATATATAGAAGATAATAAACATGATGCTGATACGGTTGTGGTACTGCGCAGGCAGTGGCGTACGTGTGCCCCTCCAACATCAGCCAGTAATCCAAGCTTTCTTGTCTTGACATCGATCAGCTGTTTTCTTATATTCATTCGTAGCGGGCTCGGCCCACACGCTGGCAAAGCAGACCCGAGCGAGCACGCTGTTGCTGTTGCTTCTCCCAGTCCGTTACATACGACTCCCTCTATCCACGAAAAGATCTGTTTTCGAATGGATGTTATTCTAAGTCTTTGAAAGAATGGTACGAGCGCTGCCTTTCATTTCATAGAAGAAGAGTCACAGACACCAGAAAGGTGTGAACAGCGAAAGGGGTTTACAAGGGTAGCTATATTCTCTTAGATGCAGCGGGATATGAGATAGAAAGGAAAACAACGGACAGCTCTTTTAGAACACACAAAATAGCGTAGAAGGCCAGAGCATGCAGCAACTAGGCGACATTTTTGCCCTAGTTTCCGTGTTGACCATCCTCTGTGTTTGATGAATGGGCGCAGCCACCGTGAGCAAGGCCCGAAGTCACTCATGTCGCGTGTGCCCGTGCCCCGGCCGCCTCAGCAGCCTGCAAGGCCGTCGGCCCAGGTGCGAACTGGGTGCTATTTTCCTACGACTTAGGGAAGCTGATGATCTGGGTGTCGGTCGTGCCGTGCGACCGGTCCTCGTCGCCGGACTTTGATGTTTCACCGTGCTCAAATAGCTGTGTTTCAGAGGAGAAAAAACAGACTGTCGATATATGGTTCAAGGTGGATTATGTTAAGGGTTGCTTAAGTGCTGACTGCTAAGTCATTGTCCCTTGCATTTTTTTCATAATACCATTTCTGATTAAGCCATACTGGACTATGATATATGACTACATTGAGTAGTGAATAGTTTAAACTATAATTGTATCATATAGTATGGTTAATTGATCCTAATATATGCAACATATATGGTTTTTGTTTTCATGTATTATCCGACTAAATATTCGTGACCGAGACTAACCTCATTCGGTACGATTTGTATTCACTTCGTATTCGTGACCGAGGTAATCCGTATTCGTATTCGAATCCGGCATTGTCCGTATCCAACTCTGTATCTAAGAAAAAATTTAGAATATGATATGGAATAAGCGAAATCCGTCCGTATCCGTTCCATTTGCACTCCTAGAGGAAAACTGATGATCTGGGTGTCGGTCGTGCCATGCGACTAGTCCTCATCGCTGGACTTGGATGTCACCATGCTGATTGCTGAAATAGCTGTGTTTTCAGAGGAGAAAAACAGTCAGTCGGTATGAAACCGGATATATGGTTCAAGGTGGATTATACCGTCGTTGGCCACCAAAAATTTGGCCCAGCCTTTGTATTCGAATTGAGGCTTAGGGCCTGCCGTCGTGGAGAAGATGTCTTAGAATTGAGGCTTAGGGCCTGCCTTTGTATTTTGTTGGGACTTGTTTTGTTTTTCATGTCTGTTTGGTTGGCCTTGTATCTTTAACGTTGGCGAACTGAAGAGTTGATTGTTTCCTTTATCTAAAAAGAAGATCCAAGAAGATCCATCCGGATTTGCATCCCAGACAAAATTCACGATCCAAATTAGCCTAACCATATATGGATCACGAACTTTTCTGCGGCGCGACTTTGCCCACCAAAGTACATAATAGAAAAAAAAACCATTAAATACCAAAACTCAACTCAGTAGATCCCCTCCCCAACTCTGGCTCATCGCGCTGTCGCTCGCCACCCCAAGCTAGCGTCGCCTCAACTTTCACACGCGGCCATCGCCTCGCTGCCACCCGCTGCTAGGTTTTCTTGGGCTCGGCTGTTTGGCTTATTCAAGTGTGCTCCCAATCCTTTATCAGTCCATCCTCTCTTCCGTTTAGTCGTATATGATGCCTGGCAGGGTGGATGTAAGAATTTGTTAAAGATAAGTGAATTGTGCTATTGGTTTGCAACTCTTGTAGGAGGCTCGGTCTGCAATTTTGCCTTATTTCAAGTGTGCGTGAGGAGTGTTGGAAATATCCCTCATCCTTTATGTTAAGCGGTCCATCTCTCGAGCCAAGAGGTCTCGAGTTCAAGACCCCGCAATTTAAAAAAAATTCGTATATTGCACGTGCCGTGGCGGGGTGGATGTAAGTGAATTGAGTTGCTAGCTGGGTCTTGTGGACTGGTGGTTGTTGGCTAATTGGTGAGGAAAAACCAATCTTCATCTTCTAGCTTCTTCATCAAGAGTAGCTTACAGCTTGCATCTATGATCATGGCTTCTGACGGCTCGAAGGGTGGAGTTGCTACGGCATCGATAGAGAGTAGGCTCAAGCCTAAGGAAAGCCTCTTCGCTGGATTCGCCCTAAGCGCCTGAATCGCTTCTCTGCCGCCTGCTGGCTACTCAAAAGTTTAAGCTACTTGATGTCTCCCTGGTTGTATAGTATGATAGTGCTATCATAAAGAAAGCTTCCTCAGCCGGCCAATCCTATAAGGTTATTCTAGTGCTGAAATTAAGAGAAGCGGCACGGTTCTATTACTGCTTATTGCTGTCTTTGATTGAAGTGGTTATTAATTGATCGGCCTACTTTTGTAGCAGGACTGATGAAACACATGACAGTACGTATATAAGTCTCATGAAGCTTGAACTCTCGCAGTGGCATGTTAAGCACTGTGCAATTGATTCCTTGGTTGCAAACCATGGTATGATTTCCAGGGCCCAGCGTCTGAGGTAGTTGGACTTGAGCAAGCACCCCCATTGATCGGACTAGGTACAGCATGTTCGTTTGTGGCCCTTGTTGACATAATCATTGATTCATTGATGCTGATTGCGCACCTGTCTGTTCTTTCTAGAAGCCAGAAGCACAATCATTTCTGTCACATACTCTGACGCTTTTCTTGATCGAGAGATCGAAACACATGGTGGAACGAACATTTCGACGCAGCTTTGTTTTCCTTTCGGAAAGCCCTTTTACCAGTTTGGACGAAAAGCAGTGATCTGCTTAACTGAGCTTTTGGAACATACATTGCAGATTGCTCTTCCATTCCTGGCCCATACCTGTAGGGCCTCAAGTATGTCAAAACCAGGGGCCATGATATTGATATCTGATTGCACCGTACTGTGCCCTTTTCCGATTTCCTCTTGATTCTTGTTTTCTTTTTCAGGCTGGCGCTACATGAACAGATTAGAGGTGCCCTATCTTTTCTGTTTTTCAGGTTTTTCGAATGACATGCGAAGAAATGCCCGTACAATGTACACGGCCTGAACCGAAGAGTTGGCATTGCCCGTTTAGATTTCTTCAGTGACCCAACCAATTAGGCCTGGAGGTCGATGGATACTCAGCTTACGCGCGCACAGTGTTCCAACTGCGGGCACCCAGTCTAGCCATGGGGGCAGCGAGAGAGGCTGTCGACGTCCTGCCACTCCACGAGCCCGTGCGTGGTGAATCGATGATTCGGGTATGTGCAGTGCATGAGCACGTACCGTACTGGTCGGCCAATGCAGTAGCCTGCCTGCCCTGCCTTCGCAGACTGACGCGGACGCGTTGACGAAACACCCGTCAGGGTTCGGCGATCGGGATTCGTACATGCGCGGCGCCGCTTGCTACGACGTGCAAGTAATCAGTAGGCGTGCACGAGTGGTCCCTCGTCACGCAGATCGGACATCTCCACGGAGCACTTTGTCTGTCCGCACGTACGTGCGGTACAGACCAGTGCGTGCGTACGTGCGCAGACAAGACAGGATTCAGCCGACGAACTGAAAACTAAAGCTGATTGTTCGAGATTCAGGATAGTTTCTTCTACCATTAAAAACTGTTCTATAATCAAAAACTATTCTCTATATATAATCAGAATCCGATTAGAACCTGATTTTCGCTGGTTCTTATTGATTCTCACCGACCTAGTCTAAAACCAAAAAGTCGCAACCTGTCCGATCCAATTCTACCACAATCAGCAGCAGTTTCTCCTATAATGCAGAATCCATAATTTAGAAGCTGAAACGAATTGGGCCTAAGCCACCCTAAATGCTATCCACATCGATATACAACAAAAGTACAACATAAAAACATAATTAAAAATAAATTTAAACTTCATACTTAATGATACAACAAAATGGATAAAACATGGTAAAAACAAACATAGTGTAGTAAATAGTACAAAATTAATACCTAACTAACGAATGTTAGATGTATTCGAGCCAATCATATCTTTATCAACAATAGTACAAAAACATGAACCCTCAAAGATGAAACCATATATGCAAATTAGTGATACAAAATTACAAAATTAGTTATTAGTATAAATTGCAAAACAAGAATGTAACATACCCATAGTATAAGGTAGCTTTTGCTTATGCGGTCTCATATTTTGAAAACGCTGTAAAATTTTGTTATTTTAAATACTTGCAAATACATCATATCATACTATTATTCATCTATTTGTCACTCATCTTATTTCGTAACTCAATCTTAACAATGTTCATAATGAGAAGACTCTTTCTACCGTTGCGGTTACAATGGGTAAAATCAATGCTAATTGAATAAAGTGATATACCAACGAAAAATTGTGTATCTATTACATCAATTTAAATTCAATCAATTAATTACTAATTGGCTAATTTGGAATGTAGATAATGCAATCCGATAAAGTAAGGATTAAGAGAAAATCACCTAGAGTTAACGATGTCCGATGGATAGCTTGACTACTTGAGGAGGACGCAGAGCTTGCCATCTCGAAGCCTAAACTACCGTTGTGTCTCGACCCTTAGCTCTCGTCTCATCCACAAGAGAGAGGTGAGAGAGAGAGAGGAGGCTGATCCTAAAGGTTGATAGGGCTTTTTACTTCCAAACTTTATGGATTGTAGGCTGTCATAGACGATAGTATGCTATTTTGTTGGTTTAGTGTGCTGAAAATGGAAGATCCTATGATACCGACCTAGATGACTCAGACAACGATTTAAAATTCTCGCTTTATATAATGGAGTTTTTTTACTGCTAATTAGTCTAGATCTCCAGCCATTGCCCCGGTTGGCGGTTGCCGAGGCCTAGCTCTACTGCTGCTGCACAAAAGCACGCACTGCTTGCGTTTCTTCGTCGGCATTGACTCCAACAGCAGTCATGCACTGGCCAAACGACATCAAGAAAGCAAACATGCGAGCGAACGCAAAACCATCTGGGTCAAGGCAAGATTGCCTGTGAAACGTATCGGCGGGCCATGGGTCCGAATCCAATGGACCTTCTCATCACCAAACATCAATCCAAGAGGAAAATAGCGAGAAGGCAGCGTATGCCGCCACGCTCCATGTGGAAGAAGACGTGTTCCCTCGAACCGGAAGCCCGAACGAGCCAAAACCACTTGCAGGCCTACAAAAACTGTCCAGGAAGACGATGACGCGAGCTACAGGACACGCGCATGCGGGCGCGGGCGCCGCGCCTACCTCCCCCTCGCGCGTAGCACGAGCCCACACACGACCCTCGATCCAGCCACGACGCGATTGACAATGCTGCTGACATGCATCGATCTGTGTTTAGGATTTCAACTGTACTTGTTAGAGCACTCGCGTGTGTCAGATTCTCGAACGGTCAGTGCGTATGTACTCCCTAGATATCTTTGTGCTTGGTGCATGCGAAACCAGATAATATGCATGTATGGTGCATACAAAACGCATGCTAAGTTACATAATTACCAACAAGTTAGCGCAGCGCCAGCGCGCACAGGAGAACCAACCAAATGATTAGTTAGCTTCCCCCTGATCGCAAACAACGCACCCAACTTATGACGCTCCGGCGATCTCACCTAACGCTCTCCCGGCAATCTCCGGCGCTCCACTTCCGGTGGCGCAACGCCTTGATCGGGCCGGGAAGGAACCTTCCCCACCCTCCCGCCTTCGACGCCCCCTTCGCCTCCACCGCCGTCGCCGACACCGAACTCGATCGCGCCAATGCCATCACGTCGTGCTCCTCCTCCTCCATGGCCCTGCCAGCCGCCGGCTTCCGGAACGACGCCCACCACCAGACCCTGGACTTGCGCCTCTCGTCGCCGATGCCGCCGCCCCCGGAGGCGGCGACGGATCGCGAGCGCCCGATCCGGTGCTCCCGCTCTATGAGGCTGTGGACCCGGCCGACCGCGCCGCCAGATGCGGAGGAGGACGAGGACGCGCAGGGGCAGGGGCGCGCGCACGCGCAGTCGGGGCAGAGGCGGAGGAGGCGGTCACGGAGGCAGTGTGGGCACACGCCGCCGCAGGGCAGGGGCGGGTGCTTGCGGCAGCGCCACTCGTCGCCGGCCATCTCTCCACCGTCCGTACGGTTGCGATACCCCTCGCGGTTTTGGAGGGAGAGGGAGTTGCGGAGTTTCGGCGTTCGCTCGAGAGAACGAGAGAGACGCGGGCAGCACAGAATCCGTCTCTGTTATTAGCGGGGCCACGGAGGCAGCTTAAGTAACGGCGTATTGGTGCGGTTCACGAAGGGGCATAGATTATTGTATTATTTACGAGAGTGCCATCAGGAGGAGTAAGCTGCAGCCGCGACACATGGCACGTCGATGGAGTGAGGTGCGTCTTGGGCCCAGCTGGGTGTGCCCCACTGTCAGAGTGACGGATGCGACTGATCACGGTACGACTATAGATCAGACGTCATCTATAGACAACAATCGAAGACACCTCCTACAATGGGTTGTCTATGGCTATCTATAAAATTCCACATTTACATGACACTTGTAAACATGGTGATCAATTGAAAAGATAACTTTGTAGTGTATTGTGTTGCACTATACTAGTAAAATATTAGCATATAAAAATTGACGAGGTGGATGCATCACCAAAAACTTTGACATATGGCACATGATGCAGCTTTTCTTGAGGCCATTGATCATCAATTGAACATTTGAAGAAGGAAAATCTGGCAAGAATAAGCAACGGCGTTAAATCAGGCAGCACAAGACCAGTAGTAGCCAATCAATGCTTGTCCATTTCTCTCGCCGAGGAGTGGCGACCGGATCAAATACGCGAGCGATCTGTAATCGACAGCATTTAGCAGCATAACTCAGGCGAGTCGATTTAGTATGGCGAATCGACCGTCGCGTTTTTCTGAACGACTTGCTTCTCTCTCTTCTTTCTCTCTCATCCAACTCGGTAAGATTCTTACGTGGCATTTGTTATAGACGGCTGACTGTACTCCATTGTACATGCCCTTATGAGATTCTTTCTAAAGAGGGAAACGGAAGAAGAAACCGAATTCCGAATTTCAATCTGCATCAAGTGTTTTTCGAATCTAATCTTACAGTTATTTCCTATCACCAGTAAGAGCATCTCCAACAATCAGACATTAAAATAGAGTCCTATATCTCAAAATAGGGTCTAAACTAAAAAATTAGGGCCAAGATAACTATTGACTCCAGCAATTAGACCCTAAACTCAACTCCGTAAACGCCTCTTTTAGGGATAGGGCCGGAGAGTGTTGCCAAATATAAATACAGCGCAATTTGTAGTCATAAACCTATTTTGATAATTTTTCTCAAAATACAATCTCTGTTGGAGTGCTTTTTTTCCATCAAAGTCCTATAATTACAATTAGCAACCTATTTATGGCTCCTCTTGAAGATGCTCTAAGACGAAATTAAGGAGTTTCTATTCAGATTTCAGAGTGCACATATATTTAAGTTTTAAATTGCAATAATTGCACTGCATTTTCGAGTGAATGATTGGACCAGGTATCATGTTATCCAGAAAGGCCTGAAGATTGAATAGATTGGATCCGTCTTGCTCTTCAGTTTGGTGGACGGCGGTGCAGTCACGGGCCCTTGGAAGGACTGCCGGCACATGGTGGAGACAGCTCTATATTCAAATGCGAACGACGCAACATCCAAGCCGTCGCCGTCGGCGTCAGGCATGCACGCATCCTATCGGCGGCAACGAGGATCATCCAACACACTAATCTAACGCCGTACGTGCGGAATACTAGTACTTTTTAAGATCGCGATCTTGTGGTCACGTTTCTGTGCATGGCTCCTGCACTGGATGCAGGTCGTCGCAACGCCATTTTTATTAGAGATATGATGCACGTTAGGTTGTTAGCTGCTTGACTAACTGTTGATCTTGGAATGAATTGGATGATGTGAGAAGCTAGACAACAACCCTGACGCATATATCCTGTTTGGTAGAGCTCTAGATTCTAACTTCACCTAAGATCTGAAACCTATAGGGTAAAATAAAGTGAATTAAGTTTATATTTTTAGTCTAAGATCCATCTAAACACTCTTAATGCACTCACAGCTTCAGCTTCATAAATCTGGTGAAGCTAAAATTTTCAGCTTCACCAAAATCTCAGAATCTAGAGAAGTTAAATCTCTGCCAAATAGACCCATAATCAGTTGTTCTCTCTTCGTTCGACATTTTCTAGATGCAAATGGTAGTGCTCACCAAATTGCGTGTGTTAGGCATGCGAAATGCAAGGAATAGTATGCTGTATTCAGTATTTATTGCACCCAAAAAGAAGATTGCAAAAAAAAAAGGAGGAAATTTCATTTTTTGCCACCGGTTGTTTTACAGTTTTGGTTTTTGTCGTTGCTTTTTACCTAACTTGTTCTATACCACTAGAATCATAAACTTCTTTAGATTTTTCCACTATTCGTTTTCTTTTCTTTTTATCAAAATTCCAGAATTGCTCATTTCCCTTCTTCCCAAAATTATCTCTACATTGCAATCCAGCAAGACAGTCCCTAATCCCATCCGCATTGAAGTAAATCTCTAGAGCGGAGGCGGCGTGACCTACAGCGAAGGTCCTCCTCGATGGCATTTGATCGAAAATTTGACATATTTAGAAAGGCAAAAGAGTCTTTCCCATTCAATCAACATGCATCGATCTTGTCAGAATTATATTTTTCAAATGAATCTTTGCGCCCAATGGTGTAGTACTTACTATACGAAAAAACATAGGAAAAAAACTAAAAGTGCAAAATATTGGCAAAGACCTAATTTTTTTTATAAAAAAAAGCTCCAAAAATAAGTGACACGAGAACAGAGCCAACAGACGCCATTGGTTCCTACGGGCACAATTTTCTATTGATCCACATTTTGTATCCAGGCCTGGTCTGCCTGCTCTAATAAAAGCAAGAGCACCCCATCAACATAAACCTAGCCTGATAGGCCAAGTTTACGTGTGGGCCAAAAGCATCTCCAAATTACTGGCCCATCCGACGTCTATCACAAGGATGGACACGGTAGACGGTGGTCAAGCGTTCGTCCGGTTTGCTCTCCGCAAGCTTACAGTCTCTCCGACAAACATGCCATTGTACTACATTCAATGCTCAATCAAATCTCGCGAACTTGTACTTCGTTCACACTAGAAGGAAAAAATCTGGACTACTGCACAGGAAACATAAGTGGATGACAGCCCCGACCAAACTCAAGAACAACAGATAAACTGTGAGGAAGAAAAGGGTAACATAACAGTCGCACGAGCAAACCAACAAAACCGCGTTTGCTTCCCACGCACTCCGCCGCTGTTGCACGCACGCGGGAGCTACACGTTGTAGACTCAATTTTTTACCAAACTTTAGTATACTTTTGTGTTGAATTTTATTATCATAAAAAATATAATAAAACACATATACATAAAAATAGTCACGACAAAGTTGATTTCAAATCAAACATGCCTTGATTTCCTTCCAACCAGAGGACTGCATCCCCTTCCCGACCCGAAAACCTACAATATTAACCATACACTCGAACCGACTCGCCCACCTACGACAAAGTTGATTTCATATCAAGCATGCCCTTGATTTCCTTACGATCAGAGAACTACGTCCCATTCCTGACCCGAAAACCTACGATACTGACCACACTGCAACGAAACGCAGGCCACATAGCACCCAAGGAATGCCACCGTTCACCAGAATTTGTGCCCCGTGCGCATCCACCGTCCGTCTAACACACATTCCCTCACCACAATCTTTGTGGCGTCATGTCACATACGTTCTTCCTCGGGACCTTGGAAGAGATGGATGGGGAATAAGTTCGTCGCTAGTACTACACACCAGTGACTTGTTGAAAAGCTATACCGAAAACACCCTTTTCTGAAAGGAAAAGAGCACTACCGTTAGAACCACTGAATCACAAGGTAGGCAGAGCAAGAAAATGGAATTGAATGTTGTGTTCCAATATTCCATGGTCAGAAGTCCGAACCACGAAGACGGTTTGTAATATCCTGGTCTGGTAATGCAAATACCCATGTGAGCAGTGATAAGACTTATCTAAAGTAAGTTATGGTACTATATAATATTTGCTAGGTCCAAACACATCACCTCTATATTTAACATTTTGCACAAAGTAAAGGCAAAAATATAAGCGGTGTGTAATGTATGCATAGGCCTGCGCCACGGGGGGTATTTCGATATTTGACACCCAATTCGCATGCCTTTCGGGCTCTATGTATGACATGTGGGTCCATCTGAGTCAATGACAGTGGGTCAGGGTGTCAAATATTGAAAAATTCGTGTTTAAAGGGTGTCAAATTTCAAAATCTCTCGCGCCACGGTGGGTTGAGCATTAAGCGAATCTTGGGCCAGGGTGCTACAGATACAAGCTATGGTATGGCGCATGTGGGCTTGTAGGGAGCACACAACATGGTATATGTGGTGGTAGTGGACACATGATCGTGAGATAAGGACTAGGGATGGCAATTATGCTCGATTACCCATGTGCCCACAAGTAAATACCCTAATAGAGGCAGTATGGAATTCTTTCTTTGCCTGTGGGCAAAAAAATGGGGCGTTTCTTGCCCACCCGGTAAACGGGCATGGGTATGGGTGAGCTTCACCTATACCTGTTTATCTGTGAATCAACACTAACAGGTGGGCCAGTACTAAAAGAAACCCTAGAACCCCAGATTGTTGTGTGACCGTGCCGAACTGCTAATTGCCCGACTCCCACTCTCCCAGCCTCCTAGTCACATTCATCATTTCACCTGGTCTCCCCAATCTCCCCCAAGGCCATCTCCAATCTCTCGATCTCCCCAATCTCCTCCCCTATCCCCATTCTCCCAATCTAAAGTTTAAACCCAGCCAGCTTGCCCTCTACTGTTGCCCCCGCACAACCTAGGCTCCTTCGCGTGCGGAGGCTCGGGCCTGCCGTCGCCTCCACCAACCCCATGAACAACAAGGCGCGTCTTCGTTGAACCTAATCTGCTCGGTTTAGATCTCAATTTTATTTGATTTTTTTGGCAACTTGGTGTGTTCTCGATGGATTTTGAGGTGTTTTGTGGGTTGGTGTGTCTGTTTTTTAGGTTATCATTGAGGTCATGGAGATGTCCGTGCACAACTATGAGGAGGGCATGTGCGTCTGCTTCATCACTGCAAAGATATGGATAGATGTAAATTTCACCAACTTGCTAGGTTGAAATGCTCATAGCCTGTGTGATTTGCTTGTGTGCTTCAAAAGTTTGAAATTTGGGCCTCCCCTATGGTTTTGAGTTTTTAGGAAGTTTGTATTGCACTATTACTCTTTGTGAGATGTTGAATGGGCTATATTATGGCCCCTTACTTTTACCCATGAACAAGAGAATCCAGTTTAATATGTGAATTTGCGAACTAATTAACCAAGTGTTGCTAATAAAATGCTAAGACAATGAAGCATGTCACTTGGTTTTACACTACAATGTCATAGACCATTCATGTATTTGGATTTATTAGATTTTGTATCCAAATGCTTGTATATGTACTGAAGGTTAGCTATGTTGTTTTTATGTGAAATTCCATATATTCAAGGAGCACCGCTGAGTGCTAAGTAATAACTATATAAGCCATAACTCTTTTTGAATGAACATTGGACTGATAACTATGCAAACAAGCTCTCTGGTAATAGACTAGCATAAAGCAGGTAGCAAGGTTGATTTAATTGTCTCTTTTTGCTATTTTCTTGTCATTCCTAACTTTAATGAATCTATATCTTATATCATAATATAAACCCCTCTTCTTTTGTTTTCCTGAACATATGAAGCACCCACCAATTTGTCACCTAGGAGTCTATGTATCAAATAGTTGGATGTTTTGTTTCCTTTTGTGATAGCTGAAGACTATAACTGTACATGCAATTATCATTGTTACCTAATGCATGTGGTGGTCGGGTAAATAGGCATACCCACGGGCATCGCATGCCTGTAGGCAACGGGTATGGGCGACGTTCTTTGCCTATTTCCCTTTGCGGGTATGCCCATGGGCGAGGAGTTGGCTGGTGAGTATGGTTTGGGCGAGCACTGCCTATGCCCATTTTATCCGATTACCATCCCTAATAAGGACACAGACTATGCTCATGGTGAGTGTGGGTATGGAGTGAATACATGACATGCATATGAGCTAGCAGTGAACACACGATCGTATACCGAGGGGTGATTCTGGACATTCACGGTATAGACGGTGGTTGTCAAGGACATTAGTCCTTTAAAGAGGTGAATGTAATATCTTGGTTCGTTAATATGAATGCCTATGTGTAACGGTAGTGTGATTAGTTCTGCATTGCTTGTGTAAAGTGAGTTGTAGTAGTATATAATGTCTATGGCTCTAAACATAACGCCTCCGGTTAACCCTTTCCACTGTTAATGTGCAATGCTATCGTGAATCTCGTGTAAGCGTTATGCCCTGTTTGGAACAGCTTCAGTTTCTTCCCTCTGGAAGCTATTTTAAACAGTTGACTATTTTAAGCTAAAAGCCAACATCTTATTTGTACTAGAAGAAACTGAAAGTTGAAAGCTAGTCTAGAATAGCTTTCCAAGGATTCGGTGGATTTGAATTCTGATTTTGTCACTAGAGTTGAAGAAAATAATCTCTCCTTCCAAATATAAATTTCAAACCTCCATCTGTACTTAAAGTTACTTTTTTGAAAAGTTATAGCCATATCTAATTGAGCCTTATTTGCATGCGGCTTCAGTTAGAAGCAGTGTAGCTAGGTCTCTGACAACTTGACCATAGGGAAAAAAAAAACGCCAGATCTTCAAAGAAAAGTTAAGACAAGGTCGCTGTTTGCAAGCCTTGAGGGCTACGTTAGGTGGCACGGCAAGGGGGCGGGAGTCCCAAAGCGATATGTGTGCGAGTGCGCTTGTTCCTGCGGCTTGTGGACGCGAAGCGCGCCGGAAGGTTCACCCAATAGACGTGGCAGGAATGTAGGGACGGCAGCGCGGCGGCATCGGTGGGTGGGCGACCGCGATTCCCATGTGCGTGCGCGACCCTCCGCACGGCCTCCCAGGATTCTCTCGGGGCGGCTCCCCGTCCGTAGGGTTGGCTATTAAGCTTAACGAAACGTTATTAAGTTTTTTTTTTAAAATTGATATATATAATATAAAATTATTTTGTACACTATTTAAGTAGTTACATTAAATTAGAGTTAACGAATCATTATCGAGTCAAGCTTTATTAATTTTTTTTTCGCTCGAAATTATCTTATTTCAATTTTAAAACTATCAGCTATTGTAATTAAAAAAACTTTAATTCAACCTCTATCAAGTTTTTTTTTCAGCCTTATCCGTCCGTCACCTCACCTCACCTCACGAGCACGGCTTTCGCTTTGTTTTCTTTTGTTGGGACAACCATTAGCCGGGTCAATACTCCATGTCCTCAGTAAACTTCAATACTCCTGGTAAGACAGAATAATCGAGTTTAGTGTTATCAGAAGCTGGTTTAGTTTGAACAGTTGACTTGGAGATATTTTTGACTTGGGAGGTCAAACAGTCGTCCGTGCCTCAATGCGAAACAGCATTGCAGACTTTGGACTTTGCATCGCACGACACTGGACCAATACTGTGTACGTTCAGAACTGTTCACAAAAATGGCCTAGGCCTAGTCTTTCACAAATCTGACTGTTTACGATAAAAATTACAAAAATAATCCTTTATTTAGCACGAAAGAGTCAGCAAGAGACATCTGTTATGGCAGGAGCTGGCAGTTGGTCCTACTGGCTCTTTCATGACTCAATGACGGGACTATTTTTGTAATTTTTATCGTATCATAACTAGGTTTACAAAAAAAAGTCTAACAACTTGTAACTTTATGGAATGAAGGTTCACTTGTACTTCTATGGAACGGAGGTCACCAGCAACAATTAAAGTGATGGTTACTTGGTTTGGCACATGTATTCGACTAAGGACGCACGACTATACAGCCGTCATTCGAGACAAAACACTGGACTGGGTGCAGGGTCCGGATCAAAAGCGTACGTGACCATCTGTCAGCAACTTTAAAGACGGGAAGCAGATTTGTCAAGTCCTCTCTTGGAAGGGAAGTACCCGATCTTGATACCTCCCGCACGAAGCAACTACTCTCCTCCCGCAGCGGCGCCGTGTCAGCCAACCCGGAAATTGCCATCCCATTGCATCGCATTGCATGCCACACCCAAGAAAAAAAAAGAAACGTGAGAGGAAATGAGACGGAAAATTAGGTCCCAGGACCAGCTGGAAGCTGCAGAAATCAGGACGCTATTAAGTTAACTAATCTACGCGTCACGCAAGGCTGCAAGCACATCACGCGACGTTAGAATAGCCGATTCCTTGTGCGATGGATCAACAATCATGGCGCCGCCTCCCTTTCGTTTTGTTGTTTATTGCGGCAGCGGGTTTCAGCCGTCCCGAGAACGAACAGGTGGTGTCTTCAGGCCTTCTGGCTGCTTCTTCCTCTCCTGGATCCTGACGGCCATCTCCAATGCTGGCTTATTGATGCAACTGCAACAATACTATATATAACATACGGCTTAGGAAAGCCAAACATTCAACTAAAATGATGCCGTATTTGCTTGCCCGTATCCGGAGGTACAGCATTATCCGGCAGCCGCCATGAAAACAGCAGTACGGCATGTTGTTTGTCCGAATCCTTCCCGTTAATTACCAAGGTCCCAGACTCTCCATGATTTTTCAGCACATATACAATAACGTGATGTTGGTTATCTTACTTTGATATGTAACATTTTTTGCTAACATAAAGAGAAGAGAAGGAGGATAGAGAGTATAGCTGACTCTTTGTGTAGAGACAACCTTATAGACAGCATCAAACACCATTACATGAGTTATTGTTCATACCAAACACTTTTATGCTATAATTAAAAGAGCATAGGATTTCATAGACATAAACTTAAGATATTATCTATGTAGAAGCTGCATTTAGTTTTATTTTTAGATGACATGGAGAAATATATAGACAATAGTCATCTCTACTATTATATATGCTCTCGTATGTTTTATTGAGTAGAGTATGTGCAGTGGAAGAAGACAGCCTAGCTCTACACTAAAATAAAGGAATACTGTTCTATGCCATGGCTTTTTTTCCTAGGTATAACTGCCAAATTAAAAAGAAGACCAAAGATTTGTCCAACAATGCGGTGGTGCTAAGGACTTCTGGCACAAATGTACGTTGATATAGACATAGATGCATTCCTCCGGTCATAATTATACGTTGTTTGAAACATAGATGCAATTCTTAAAATATAACTTTGACTATCAATTTGTATTACTAATCATCAACCCGTGCGATTTTATTTCCATATATGTATATTTCATAATATTTTAATATCTTGAATTCCGAATTTATTTCAGTGCTTAACCAATTTTTTCCTTTTCATCCTATACTTTTTTAAAAATTATAGTTCCTAATTATAAATTTCCTTATGCCAACCTTCTAAATGCATGAGGATAGCTTGCATGATTTCTTTTCTTATTTTTTTTCAACCACTTATAATTAGGACCATTTTTAATATCTCCATAATTTCAAGATGAATCTCGTTTATGCAAACACCACAGCTATACTCTACACATCTCCATGCAGGCATGCATGCACGCAGGACATCTACTTTATTACAAATTAATATACTTGCTTTTTTTACCTGTCAAGAACTCATATCTTCCGTTATATGCTATACGTGTGTACCTCTATGAATGTTGAGCTAATATGGGCTCACATGTTTTGTTCAAGCTATTCCTGTTGAGTTATGATCCAAATTCAGAAGAAGGCTAACTTCTATCGGAGCGGAGCGGAGGCCCGTCGCCGGGAGGCTACAAGGTTTAAGGCAAGGTTAGCTGCAAAACGTTTCAGTCAAATACCAGCAATTGATTATAATGATGTGTTTTCTCCTGTTGTAAAGCATAGTTCCATTCGTACTTTTTTTGGTATTGTTGCTATGCATGATCTTGAGCTTGAGCGAGTTAGATGTGAAGCGCTTTCTTACATGGAGATTTGGAGGAGAAATTTATATGAATCGAGGTCGAGGGTTTCATTGTTCCTAGTAAGGAGGATTTTGTATGCAAGTTAAAGAAGTCTCTCTATGGTGCAGGCAGTCTCCAAGGCGATGGTATAAGAGGTTTGATTCATTTATGATTTCAAATGGTTTTAAGAGATCTCTATATGATAGTTGTGTCTACATTAAATTTATTGATGGATCACCCATATATTTCTTGTTATATGTTGACGACATGTTGATTGCTGCCAAGAGCAAGAAAGAAATCTCTAACTTAAAGGCTGATTAAATGCGAGTTTGATATGAAGGACCTTGGTCTTGCTAAGAAAATTCTCGGTATGGAGATTACTAGAGACAAAATCTGGTTTGTTATTTCTTAGTCGACATGGTTACATTGAAAGTCCTCCATCGCTTTTAATATGCATGACTCAAGCCTTGTAAGTGCTCCCATTGCTCCTCACTTCAAATTGTCATCTTCTCAATGTCCTAGCACGATTGATTTTTTGAGTATATGGCAAAAGTGCCTTATTCTAGTCTTTGTTGGTTCTTTGATGTATGCCTTGGTTTGTTCTCGTCTGATTTATCCTATGCTATGAGCTTAGTCGAGTAGATACATGGCTAATCCTGAAAGGAACATTGGAATCTTTGTTAAGTGGATTTTTAGGTACTTTGCGTGCACGTCTAATGCTTATTTGCGCTTTGGCAAAAAGGAGAGGGGCTGGTTGGATATGTTGACTCAGATTATCTGCTGATTTAGACAAGAGAAGATCTCTCACGAGTTATGTGTTCACTTTGTTGGTGGATGTGCGGTTAGTTGGAGGGCTTGTCTGACCTCTGATTGCTTTATCAACTCTGAAGGTGAGTACATTGCGGTTTGTGAAGCATGCAAAAAGCGGTTTGGTTGAAAGGTTTGTATGAATTGTGTGGAGATACATCTTGCATAAATTTATTTTGTGACAGTCAAAGTGCCATATATCTTACAAAGGATCAAATGTTTCATGAGAGAACAAAGCACATTGATGTCAAATATCATTATGTCCGTGATGTTATTGCGAGAGGCGGACTAAAGGTATGCAAGATTAGTACTCATGATAATCCTGGCGATATGATGACTAAGCAGTTCTGTTGCTAAGTTTGAGCTTTGCTCAAACTTAATTAATATTCTTGTTTAGCCCTAGTGGCTGTTTTGGTGTCGGCATTGTTTTCTTTATTATTAGGAAGATGTATACAACATTCATGCTACAAGCACTATGTCTTTTTGTGAATCTAATTTCGTGAGTAGTTTGTAGAGGTTTTCTCGAGAGTATGTAGGCCTTATTTGGTTTTCATCACGGAACCTTTATCTCTTCGTATGTTTCGCATTAACAATTTTGCGGAGTTTCTTGATTGGAGGTTCTTTCCCCTTTCTGGATGGTTCGTATTCCTTATTGGTTCTTTATATGCTGTCATTTAAGAATATCTATATACGGACCTCGTAGTATTCATTTTAAAGTACTTGAAGGACCAATTTTACGATGGATGTCGCATTTAATGCATTGTACATGACATTGAATGTACAATAAGATAGATATATTTTATTTGTAATAATTTGACATAGTATGCAAGTAAGTTTATTTAAATGATATTGCATTTAGTTTTGTATCTCATGTTCCGAAGTAATTCTAAGTGCTGGATAATGATGAGTTTATTACGTCAAATTAGTCAGCCTGCATCGAAGCTGGAAGCTAATTGCAGTCTAGTGTCCGGCGTATCTCGAACATTCTTTCGATCCCAGCATTTTGCTTAAGGTCTCTCGACCTTCAGGTCAAAAACGAAACCCAGTAAGAAGTCCATGCATATTAGAGGATTACAACGTATAGAAGGGACGAATAGGATTCAAATGTAGTCAGGATAGCTTAAAGGTAGCTTTTGGGTGCTTTGGGCCGATGCGCAGCGAGACGAACAGGGAGACGTGATCATGTGCAGCATTGTATATCTTTATTTTTAATTTTGTATTGTGTGTTTATTCTCATTTCTCTTTTACTAATCTCTCATAAACAAATATTTTCAAAAAAATTCAATAATATTCTCTAATAAAAAATAATTACCAACAAATAATTCAATTAAATCTAACTAAAAATAAATTAATTACAAAAACATTAACAAAATTATCTTAACATCAGAAAATAATTCAACAATTCAAAGATAAAATAGTTCGCAAAAATTGGTTTTTGATCAACTAGAAGGTAGAATTATCATTGCAACACATCCTATTACATTTTGCTTGATTTCGGTTTATTTTTTCGTGTTCATGCACAAAGATCTTGCTTCTACTAGCCTATGCCATTGTTTATTAATATTTCTTTCAACAACTTTTATATCCTTAGTGAAAAATTCGTGGGTTTGCGCGAACAAGAGAGAGCCTAGGCGTCATTGTTTGGGAACGCGCGATCTCACATTTGCTTGTGAGGTGCGCGGTTCCGAATTGTCCAACAGATTTTGGATACCGAGAATGTTGGTTGTTGATGGGGCTGTGACGGCGAAGCGATCCGAACGTGATTTCGGCCAAGATAACCTGTTGTTCTCCGACGCACCAAAGATCAGCGTGCGCTTGGAGAACAAATGGGTTATGTCAGCCAAATTTCGCTCGGTTCAGAAGACGTCATGTGTCGCATGCAACGCTCCATTCTTGGGTGGGTTTAGAACACATCTTTCCTAATAGGGTTGTCTTTGTCACCTAAGCCACGGTCAGACGCTGACATCGCTTTCATTTGTTTAGCTTTGAGAATGGGTGACGATCGAAGGGCGATGTATGACGGATGGAGGAGTGATGGGGGCACACAAGGAATGGGGCAGATCACGGATGCATTCTTGAAGCAAGCATTCACCGGAGGAGCTGAATATGTGTATTGCCCGTGTACCCTCTCGCGAGAATAACAAACTACTACAAAGAAGGATATAGTGCAAGATCACATTTGCAAAAACGGGTTCATGCCTAACTATTTGGTGTGGCATCACATGGAGAGGCCGCAGGCGTGCCATTGAGTCGGACCATGGGGAGGATGACGACCGGATGGAAGAGATGCCGGATGATCTTGGCAGGGGGATTGAATTTAACTCGGGAGGGTCACAAATGAGGAGGTTAAGGAATTTATAGGCTACTTGACGCCTCGGATGCTAAGTCGCATGACTTGACCAATGTGACCGCCCCTGCAGCGGTTACACGGCTTATGTCGATGAAGTCAAGTTCAACTTTTCGAACAAATGCTTCAACGCTTTGCTTGAACTTATGAATGATGTCCTTCCGCCTAACCACAAGATGCCAAAGGATTTATACCAATCGAAAAAGTTGATGGCCGGCCTCGGATGAATTACCGTAAGATTGATGTGTGCGAGAATAATTGCATGTCGTTCGAAGGATCATGACAAGGATACTCATTGTATGCATTGCAGACGTGTAGATTCGTTGAGGTGGTAGATGAGGAAGGGTATCGGTGACTACAAAGGTCGCGACTAAACAATTTTCGTACATGCCGATCACGGATAGGCTTAAACGGTCAGTACATGTCAAAAGTAACAAATAAACATATGCGGTGGCACAAAGAAGGTAAACGTGAGGACCGAGACCCGATATGATGGTGCATCCGTCGATGGCGAGGCATGGCGCATTGGACCGATTCGATCCTGCATTTGCAAGCGACCCTAGGAGTGTCCGTCTTGGTTTGTCCACGGACGGTTTCACACCTTTCAGCACAAGCGCTAGCCCCTACTCTTGTTGGCCGGTCTTCATCATGCCATACAATCTTCCACCTGAGATTTGCTTGAAAGAGGGGTTCATATTCCTTGCTCTTGTCATTCCAGGTCCTAAGCATCCAGGGAAGGATCTCAATGTGTTCATGCGGCCCTTAATTGACGAAATAAAAAGTTGTGGCGAGGGAAAAGGCATACGACAATATTGTTGGTAGAGAATTTACCTTACGAGCCGCACACCGTGGTCGGTCCATGATTTGTTGGCATATGGCATTTGGGCCTACCGGTGTGTTCATGGTCGTCTGTGTTGTCCAAATTTTGTATGGTCGACTCGATGCATTCAGCTCACGACAGTAAAAGATCACATTCTTCGATTGCCATAGACGGTGGCTTCCGCGAGGCACCCTTTCAGAACGATGCCAAAGCATTTCAAAAGGAAAGAAAGTTAAAAAGGTCACCGGCGACTCACGTGAGAGGAGATAGTGAATGGCATAGTCGGCTTGAACGATCTACTAAGTGGGTTTCATCGGCTATGGAAAGGAGCACAACCGACTCATATTTTTTTTTTGGGAGCTGCTTACGCGAAAGCTTTGATTCTCGCCAAGATAACATAGATTTGATGCACCAAGAGCGCAATGTGGCGTAAAGCATCATAAGCATGGTGTTTGATGTAACGGACAAAACAAAGGATAACGTGAGTGCGAGGAAAGACATGGGTGATCATTGTGCTAGGCCGTGGCTCGAGGTTAAAGTTGGTTTAAATGGAAATGAGAGCCGCCACGAGCTCCATAATCGTGTGAAGCCGTAAGACCGTAAACATATTTTGAGGTGGATGAAAACTCTAAAATTTCCGATCGCTATGCATCTAACATAAAACGGTCAGGAATGTCAAGACCGTAAGCTAAACGGGCTAAAGAGTCATGATTACCATATTATCATGGAAAGACTTGTTCCGTAATGTTTCGTGGCTATTTTGATAATGAGTTGTGGAGGATGTTAGCCGAGCTCGCCATTTCTATAAGCAGATATGCGCTAAGGAAATCTCAAGACGTTGATGCGTTAGAGAAGGAATTCTTTGTTTGTATGCAAGATGGAAAAACTTTCCCACCTGGTTTTATGAATGTGATGCAACATCGCTGGTGCATCCGCCTTGGGAAGCGATGGTTGGAGGTCCCGCGCATTCAGATGGATGTATAGTCGAAAGGGAGTTGAAAAAGCTTAGAGCTACAAAGGCGCAACAAGGCAAGGGTAGAGGGTGTATCGCAGAGGCTTATGCAAGTAAAGAGATCACAAACTTCTCAACAAAGTATTTCGCAATAAGCACAACGTGAGTGCCCCTACGAAGCCGGTACTGCGTCGCGGAAGAAGAACCGCAGCGAACTTCTCAGCTTTTTTCAATGCAAGGGTCAACTCATGGGTCGCATAATCGCACACCATGTTGAGTATGAGGAGGAACTCGCCATGCTTTACATGTTCAAGAATATGGTAGAAGTTGAAAAATATTTTGAGTAAGTGACTTTTCAATTATGTTTTCAACATTTGAATGTAGTGTCCTTTTAACCCGGGAATAAATGACGCAGAGTGTTTGACAAAGAAAATTGAAGTCAACTCGACAACCCACAAGTAAGCAATTGGATAACCTACGCCGTGATGGGTTGAAAGGCGCCCAAGCTTTGTGCAATGGTTCCACAAGATGTAATTTGACTATTTATTCATTTTTTTAAAATGAATTGTTGTAGTAACTTAATATTAGACTAACAAAGATGCATATTGCTATATAGTGTATGCGTGATGCCTCCGCCCCGAGGATGTCCGACAGCTCTCACATGGTGATGTGACGGCAAGGAGCTATAGTCGCTATGATGTGAACGGTTCCGCTTTAACAAATAAATTAGAAGCTAGCCGCCCACTTGCGCCACTTCAAACAATGGAGTAGTCACAACGTCGCTCGATTCCAGCGGTGATATATTAGACTACTACGGTGTTGTACAAAACATAATTGAGTATACCTTTGGGGTGCCAAAGAACTCGAAGGTTGTGTTTTTGATTGCCATTGGTTCGATCCACACAACGCACACGGTCGATGACTTTGGGATGGTGGAGGTGAAGCACAGTCATGCTTCAGGCCACATCAATAACATTGTGCTTGCACATCAAAGTTGAGCAGTGTACTACCCGAGCTATCCTCACCGTAGCTTGAAGGCTTGGTGGGTTGTATTTAAAGTTAACCTCAAGTATATCCTCCTCGATGTTTCAGACGCAAAGCAACGAGAAGATGATGTGGGTGATGTATATCAAGAAGAAGCTATGGGGATTCTTTCCTTGTCTCCGACGGGCAGGACTCGATCAATTACCTACCGATGCCACAGACGTAATAACAGATGAACCAGTGCCCTTCACGGATACGCCGTAAAAAGTCAAGAAGGATTGCACGCCTTCAAGCACGCCTCAATGAAATGCGAGTCGCAGTATGCATTTCGACGACGACTTTTGATATGTAAAATTTGTAAGATGTGCTTGATGAGTGGAAGTGGAATGACCTGCTTGATATCGATGTTCTATTACAATTAATGGTACATGAGGAAGCGCAATTTTGGTCACGGTCACAAGAAGCGCTCTTTTTTGTCTTAAGAGTGCCACTAGTTTATTCGCTTTATTATGGTAATTTCTCCTTTATTTGTTTCAATTTGTACCTTTGCACTAATTTTTTGAAGCTATTTTGTGTTTTTGGGTTTTAGAACCTTTTTCACATATTATGTCATTAATTGTTCATGGACTCGCCTCTGCTGTCGCAGTTGAAGTCAAGAAAAGCAAGACGAAACATCCGAGAAAGTGGCATCAAGAAGCGCCAGCTTTGGATCAATAGGAGAAACATCTTCCATTGAATCATCTCAAGCTAGGTATGCACATTTCAGATCTTAAAGAGAAGCACTGCATGATATGTATGCTTGAGTGCTTGTCTCAGTATGTATCTTCTGCACGGTGAAAGTGGTGATATTGAATGTACGTAAATGACATATATAGCCCGCTTCATAACTCGTTTACCGTGATAATGTTTTCTATATTGAAACAGGAGGTTCTCATATTGTCACATAACTATGTAAATAAAAATTGTTAATCTTCAACATGAATAGGATCCGGGTTTGCTAACACTCAATCTGCTATTTCTTTATGAATGTCATGCCGGGTTTGCAAGAATTTCAATTAATGCAACTCCTCATCGGTATTTCAAATGCATGTTTTTTATAAAAGAACATGCTTAGTATGAGTTGGTCAATCTAGAAAATGTCAAGTTCCTGATAGATGACAAGAATGTATTTGTTGGGCAATGCCCTCTATGCCGCATGATCCGAATTTGCCATGTCAATGCCATGCCGAGAAGAATGTCATAGTTGAAGTCTATTTCTTGACAATATCTTGTTGCAAGTAATTGGTAACTACGAATAAATTGTCAAATTATCAAACCCGTGTGGTTGATGATACCAAGTAAAGGACAATAACAACTATTTTTACAAGTTATTGTTGTCTCATTCATTTTTGCAAGTTATTGAAAATTATTTGTAGACTCGGTACTAACTCTTGTCAATTTTGAACAGATGAGTATGTTCAGGCATCAGGTTGACAAGCTTAAAGGCAAGTTCAGCGGGTCGTCCTCCAAAAGGTCGAGGAGCAGGGGTTCCGATGCTCAGGACTCGACGGCCGGCAGCGCCATGTTTGCTGGGGCTGCGCATATTAGACAGCGGCAGGAGCAGCTCCAGAGGTGCTTCGATGAGCAGGCACGAGAACAAATTGGGGAGCAGCCACAAGAAGACGAGGGGCAGTGGGGGTTCGTGACGAGGGCGGTGGGGGTTCAGGACGAGGATGAGGACTTGGGCGAGGCGGACGACGAGGAGGACGTTGGGGGTGGTGGCGGTGGGACGACAGATGCAGACGCCGAGGCCGAGGCAGCAGCAGATGCGGAGTTGGCGGCGACCTTAGAGCCAGTTGAAGACGGCGGGACTTGTTCGGGTACCATCAGGTATATGCGTAGTATTGGATTAGCATTTAATATCCATATTTACATTGTAATGTCTATGAACTAATGATTTGCATTTCAGTGTTTCAGTAAAAGCGTCTCGGGTCGTCGAGATGCAACCCGCCGATAGGAGGTTGATAGAGCTACACGGAGCAGTAATGCTTATATCTTTCATGTCTTTTCTTTAAGCATGAGCTAAGTGACAACTTATTGTTTTCATGCATCTTTGTCTTGTATTTTGTTATAGGCACCGGAAAGAGCCGGTGGATCGGGAGGCCACATTACAAAGGTTAACGCCGGTTGGAGCCCTTGGTCGCTACTACTACCCCCGCATGGTTGAGTCAGCAGGATAGATTCGCATGCCCACAACCGAAGCATCGGGCGTTGAAGAATAACGTGGAAGGAAACGAAGAAAACCAAACATGTCGTATGCAATTGGCTGCTTCGGGTGAGTTTATGCTACGATTTACTCTATTTGAGTATTGCTTTAAATGCAAATACAATTTGACAATGTGTAATCTATGCAGAGAGGTTCCGGATTGAGAACGAAGACGATTACAACACCGTGAAGAAGGCCAAAAGCGCCTTCAATAGGGCGGCACAAAAGGTTATCTGAGATTCGCTCAAAGAATGCACGGATTCAAGCCGCCATCCATTTTTACAAGAGGGTGAAGAAGGTGAATATGAGAAGACCAGAGGCGAGGAGGATACACCGATGTAACAAGAGTATCTCCGAGCTCGGTAGATTGGATAATGAAGGACATGGAGGCTTGGAGGTGGATGTGCCTAAGATCGGGCGCTTGTGGATTTTCAAGAAAAATCAAATAGAAATCGAGGGAATGTAAGAAGTAGAATGGGGAAGCACAAGTACGGCAGCAGACGACACATTGGCCTAGAGCAACGCATGGTAAGTATCGGTATTACAATTGTTAGTGAATTTATCACTATGTTTCTAACTTTGCACCGTAGGAGGTCGAAAGTGGGAGTACTCCCACTTTTGTCGGTTTACATCCGGGGCACCAAGGCGAGGATCCACGTAACCCGGATGCTTTGTGCGATTTACCAAAGCTATCGCGAGGATGGTAAGTATAAATGACGCAATATGTTTGTGCAAATTTACATCCAGAGCACCAATATGTTGTTTTGCGACGCTATATGCGTAAGAAATGACACAACGTCATGGGCCGGAGTTTGATTGGAGGGCCGCGGCCGATGTGGAAGCGTTGTACCACGCCGGAGGGGGCCTAAAGCATGGGAGGTTCGTTATAAAACCGATTTTTATTGTTTTCGCTCTACTTAATAACAAAAATGTTGCATGGTCACATTTCAAGATATATCGCTTGTAGGTGGGCCATGGGGACGGAGTTGTGGATCGCGATCGCCGCCCACGAGGCTCGACTTCACTGTGGGAGTACCGCCGCTTGCCGAGACCACACGGAAGCACAAGCGCAGGAGGATGCTCGCAAGCGAGAGGAGGCTCGCAAGCGCGAGATGAGGCTCGCGCAAGCGAGAGGTCTCGTCAAGCGCAAGAGGTCTCGTAATACATGACAATGTATCTGCAGTAAAATCTCAACTATAAATAAATCGCTCAATTGTACATTTGTGATTAAAATCTAACAAACAATCTATATGCAAAGAATCGTCACAATCTCTTGGATCTCTTGGACCTAACGTGCTGCGCCGCCTCCTCTGTTATGGCCTGTAAAGATACTTGAGTTCATTACTCTCTAATTTACTTAGCTCAGAAAATCACATTCCGCACATTTGCGTACCACCACCACAAGGAGAAGCATCACTCATCTTGGGATGCGTGCACCACCCTAGGAGATGCACCTCAAAGTTATATGAAATTGTCACATGCATTCTTTATCTTTAAAAACTCTATTCTCAGATACTTTATATCACAAACTATGATCCACAGAGCTCCCACCTCCTCGTCCTTTCTACATGTTCACTCCACAGATGCACCACCTTCAGAGGAGAGGCAAGACAGTAAAGACGGATCGGTTCAATTCGTTATTCAAAATTTGAACTAATGATTTATATGTCGATAATGTACCTATCTATGCCTTACAGGCTCCCACCTCCAAACCCGTTCTACATGTACCCACCACCTATGGCGTGCCAAGGAATGCCTATGTACTTCAACCTGTGGCCCCTGCAGCCACCTCAGATGACACCTCGGGGCGACACCACGTATTTGTCTATTCATCGATGCTTAGGTGCTTATGATGGTATGAATATCAAACATCCACATCATTACTTGCAATTAGTTGCTAACTTGGGATCAAAGATCACCGATATTATCAATATGGAATAATCACTACTGAGTTAGAGAAGAAAATAACTAAAGAATTACCTCCAGATGACATTTACAAGATCATCTTGACGTGCTTCGGGCTTATTAAAGATCGTATTTCACAATGTTCCCATAGAATATTTTCTCCACTCTTTCATCCATTTTGTCAAGAGTAGATTAACCCGTAAAAGCACTAGCATGTCAAAAACTAAAATTTTCACAAGGAATAGCATGCACAAAGAGCGTTGAATCTTCAGATCATACAAGAGGAAGTGAAAAGATGACCAAACACTATGGATGTCATCCTTAAAAAATCAGCAATGTGTTTTCAGCATTGCAAACATAATACCAGCTTTTGTTAATGGGCAATACTTCCTCAAAAACAAGAGAAAGTTCTACTTTTGGTTCCATACTTGTAAGTCATGATAAGGGGTTAACAAGCTGCTACTAGTTCAATTCTTCAGTCCAGTATGTAAATTATGGCGATTCATCTTCGTATGCCATCAACAGTCAAACACAAAAATAAGAGCAAAGTAGTACAGTAAAAAAAATTGTCCCAACATGTAAAACAGTGGTTGAACTCACAACCTGGTGCTATATGGCAGCTTAAATATTAACAAACCATCCAATTAACATGTAATAGTAGCTATTGTTTTAAGGGTGAACGTAGTTATCCCATTAGCTGGCGATTAATGGCATGTTGCTCCTGTGGGTCCCCTTGGAAATATTGGTACAAACTACATAACATGGATATTTAGTAAATCTTTTCAGCAGAAAGATCATAATCATATACACTTCCATCCCAATCACCAAAGTTGTGTCGATCATTACTATGCCTTAATAAAAATAATTGCAAGGTACACTTTGAGTCGATCAAGCTAATAAAACACCATGTTCTCGCATACTCTATGAATGAAGCCAAGTGGTTAAAATTGCTTATATATATAGATTAGATTGGTTTGTTAATTTAGATAGCTTGTGTCCTTAATTGCTATCGACTATAGAACCTACCATTGAATACTAGTGCATCATTTTCCTTCATATAGATTGTTGCCATTGGTTCTATTGAATGCTTAAAAGATTAATCTTGAACTTGCGTGTTTCGGTCACGCCTTCCAAAGACGCATTAACCATTTACATCGAGAAGACATCTTGAACAAATACGGTGGTGGTGGTAGCACCCATAACTCCAACAACCCCGAGGCATGAATTCCATTGTGAGCTCGATTGGTGTATGACTGTTGTACTTTATGACTTGTTGTGATGGATACCTTGTGAATGACTTATTGTGATGGACCAAATTTTGTTGTGATGTACGACTTGTTGTGATGTATGACTTGTTGTGATGACTTGTTGTGATGGATACCGCTGGCAAGAAGGATCTGCTAGAATGTCTCCTTCGGTTTCTTGTGAGATTGATATATATATATTATAACCGCAAATGTTTTTTGTCTCACGAGTGGATGTCCTATTTACTAGAGAGGTCATGCCGAAATTTTGTACATTTCGTGACTTAGTATGAGTATGGAATTTTGTATTTTGAGTGTTATGTGGCATGTCTTGTATTTTGCTGCTAATCCACGAGATGACGCAAGTCTTGCAAACAATTTGGTGTGAGTGGGTAGAGATGGAGCCGAGGCACAACAATTTTGATAAGGCAATTGAGCCGATGAGGCAAGCAACAAATGAGCCCTCCGTCGAGGTTAAGAGGCGAGGTATAATTTGTTTTGTTCGGTTGTGTTAATTTCTTGTGTATTTTACTTAATCATTTTTTTCTAACAATATGTTTTGTGTAGTCACGATGGGAACGAACCATACAAATGAAATTACATAAATATTTGAAATTATGGAGTTTCTATGTGGATTTGGAGGAGAGCCTTGGGACCTTGGAATCAACCCGCGTCTGCTTTATGAGAGAATATTGGATTTACGAATTGCCACTCCGCAAATAATTCTCAATTATGCATATCTTCTTGAGGTAGGATCTTTTCCAAAAGTCCATACATTTGAAGCTTCAAGTAACTTTTTCTTTATGCATCTACTAATATGGCGGTTATTTGCTTCTTTTCCTCCGCAGGAGCACAAGTATTTTGAAGATGCAAAACGTGCTATGAATGTATATGATGAAGCTGTAAGGGCTGTTCCTAACTGTGAAAAGATGAGCATGTATGAAATATACATAGCATGTGCTGCTGAACTGTTTGGTGTTCCAAGGACAAGACAAATTTATGAAGTAAGCATATTCTCCTTTTTTATTTATCGCTTTTTCCATTGTTGGTTTATAGTTTCTCTGCTAGACCAGCCAGAAGATAGCACGCACATGGTTTCTTTTGTATGGCCAGTGAAGATATATATTACTTGCTATTTGAGCAGATTTTGTCCTGCGCTCAACTCTATGAGAAATGACAATGTGAACTATCGGTACTACATGAACAGCTAATGTATTTGTGTACTATGCAGATCTTTCATGGGAGATGATGGCTACCGCCTTCCTCCAAAAGAAATACAGACATTGTCTTGTCTTCAAAACAGAGAGTCAATGCATTTTGATGATTAGTTATATTTAATTATAATGGACTATTATTTTTCAAACAGAGGATAATGTATGGCAAGCTAAGGGTGTGGGTTGCGGACGTGGAATCTGGAGAAGCAAGACCACTTTTCAATCTCCGAGATATACTTAAATGCTATCTTTGACAGGTCAAAATGAATTTCTATAATTCTATGCCTGCTGTCTTTCTCTATTCCTACTTCTAAATAACAATCTCTCTGCTATTGTTGCAGCTTTGTGTGGGCTAACAATTCTACTTTGTTAGTCTGCACTATCCCTTTGCAATCTAGGCTAGTTTTCATGGCTCAACAGGAAAGAAAAGGAATTAAGCAAGGTAAGCTGCAATTACTTTCAGCACTTGTGTGGTAAAATCATCTAACATATATGTTGTCAATTCTATTGTGCCTAAATACTACATGCTGCTGTGTTATGTTATCTGCATATTTCCTTTGTTGTGCTATGATTAGGGATGAAATGGCTTTTGTCCTAAATACTACATATTTTGGCTCTAATCTCTTACTTTCTCCTGCCGAACTAATTTGATTTTGAGTTTTGAATACTAAATACTAATGTAGTACTACTAGACTAGTAGTAGCAGCAAGTACTATTAGTAGTATAGTAGCAGCAAGTATTAGTAGCAGAGTAGTAGATGTGGTGGTAGCAGGTGCACCATTCTGTTGTAGTAGAAGATGAGGTAACATGCTTTAAATTTATTGAAGTAATGTTTATTTCATGCTCTGTTCAATTTGCTATTGTCTAAGGGTGGTTTGTCGGCAAGTCAACGACTAGTCAACTTATCGACTTAATAACTTTGATCGATGTCTGTTGGCAATTCATCTTCTTAGCAACCTAATTGTGTTGTCACAATTAAGATTACTGTCTGTCTCATTTGATACGGTTTAATTCTACCATTGTAAAGAAATCTCTAGAACTTAGTGTCACAATTCATATGGTGTGATTGAATGCGTGCTTTACTAGAAGGTGGTGCTTCAATTCGATGTTAAGCTTTAAGGTGACATTGTAAATTGTGATTAAATGGACCTTGAACTCCACTATCTAGCTACTCAACAATTGTCTGTTTTTCCTGGTCGCATCATCTTCCCGCTTGATGTTATCATCTTTTTATCCACATATTGTATTATTCTAGGAATAGGCATGAAAATGATCATTAGATGAGTTGATTTGCTTTTGTCTAGTATCGTTATCTTCACATCCGAGTGGCATATAGAACCTTTTCTAATGCTTTGTCGTTAGTGGTACATCACATTGGAATACTTGAAGTGCATCAACAATAATTTGTGCTCTGAATTGCTTAACAACTGTACTGCCAACTTTAACTCATTGAGTGCAGTTGAGGTACTTCATTTGAATGTGCACTTCTCATGATAATACTTGCATACATCATGCCACAATTGGTTTATGTATTCAAAATGAAGATGAAGATGCATAAATCATTTTGGTTCATTAGCTTAAAAATAGTTTATGCATTCATTGTGTAACATTTTGTTAGCGCCACTCTGAATATCAAGTTAAATTTCAGTAGCAAGCCTTATATTTCGTGTATTGTCTTTGATATTATTCATTTATTCTTCGGTAGAAACTTTTCTATTTTGTCATTCCAATTTCGTACATGTGCAGATTATCCAAGTCGGTCAATATCAATTCAAGATACTTATTTCCTTTTCAAACCGGTCAAGTTACTTATTGCTATGAATGGTAATCTGCATAGTTCATGGAAAAAGAGTGCATTTTGAGGATAGTTAGCAAACTCTGTTTATGTGCCTTGGATATAGGAGCATTTTGACAAATTTTGTAGTTCCAAATCTGTACATTTTCCTAACATGATGTCTACTCGATGATCGATTGATGCCTCTACTCCAAGTGCATGTTGGAAGGAGATATACTGCAGAATAAAGGAAAAAAAAGGTAATGTTGCCTCGAATTGAAGGAAATGTTTGTCGAGATCTGGTTCCTACATGTTTGGCTTTTCAAATCCACAAATAAGGCAGCTTATTCGTGTTTTCAAACAAATAACTGTTCAAGATTTTCATATTTCATTTATTATTATTACTTTTGTTGGGCAAGTGCATTGGTGCTAGATGATGAATTTATCTTTAACCCATGTATTTTGTACTTCTATTTATTTTTATATGCTTTTTCATAATCATTCCTATATCTGTAATTATTGTCTAAAGCCTTTTGTCATTAGTATTTCAGTCAATTTTATTTGTTTCGCCCACCCATGTTTCGCATCTTGAATTTGTGGCGATCGAAAGTTTCTCTGCTTATATGAATGCGTTATTGGCTGATCACTTGTACACTCCTACCGCCAAACTTCGTCTGAAATTTGTTTGAGGACAATTGGTTCAAAATAGGTCCCTGCACCATTTAGTCTGCAGTGTTTTCCATTTATTTTGAAGTTTCAGAGTTTATTGATGCTTGTCATTATTTCAGATAGACCCTATAGTGGAGAAGGTACCATGAGCCATTTATTCCAAATCCATATTTTGTTCATGCGGCCCATTATGCTAATGACGAAGAAAGGGCAAACAGTAATCAGCTGGCCTGATTTGCATCTCGTAAATTAATATTGACTGTACAATACATAAATTAATATTCATTTTTAGGCCATATGTGGATATATATATATATTTTGTACAAATGTTTTTTTTCTAATGCTGCTTCCTACAGTGCTTTTTCCCACAGTATGTGATTCCAAAAATTCAAACTCTGACTTTTATTTTGAACACTGCCTATGATGTGTGGCAGGTACTTTCCTGCAGGCTATGTATTTCTGGCCTGAGCTTGTCAAGAGGAGATTAAGTAGATCTGAATGTTCTACGCATTACAGTCATCCTCAAGTTTGTTTAGTAACAGCACTACTAATTGCCCTTATCCTTGGTGAGTTTCTTTGTGCCATGCTGCCATGGTTCATCTTTTAAGTCTGATGATTGACCATATCCCTTTGGAACAAACAGATATTTAGTTCAAGTAAGCAGTAAGCACACTATGTTTGACAATGGACAGTTTGAATACCTGAAAAATAGGAATGGAATTTGTGGCTTTTGTAGTTTATGTATTCTATTAGTATTTTCGTTGTATCCATTATGTTCCGTCACAAATACTTTGCATTGATCACAATAGCTGACTTGGAGACTGGAGAGTACCAACTTTTCAATATCTTTGTCATTCACTTTTCATATGTTTTTTGCTGCTTTATTTGAATTAAGACAACACAGAAGATCAGCTGATATTATTTGAATTACGACATGTGTATAGGTTATATGTGCGGTCATTTTATTGGTGGTAGAGGGTAGTCTGAAGAAGCAATTCAGTAATTGGAATCTTGCTGGATCACTGACTGCATCAGGACTTCCTGCTGCCATCTATGCACTGCAGAATAGCTTGTTGCAGATATCATACAAGAATTTGGATTCCTTGACCTTTTCAATCCTTAACCAGACCAAATTGTTATTCACAGCATTGTTCACATACATAAATTAATATTGACTGTACAATACGTAAATTAATATTCATTTTTAGGCCATATGTGGATATATATATTTTTTTGTACAAATGTCTCATTAAATTGTGGGTTTGATAATACCCACTTAATTTAACAGCTAAATCGTGGAGTTTTTGGCCCACTAATTTAACTAAATTGTAAGATTTTCGCCCACTAATTTATTTAAATTGGGTTTTATTTGGCCCACTAATTTAAATAAATTGTGGTTTTTCTGCCCACTAATTTATTTAAATTTGGTTTTATTTGGCCCATTTAATTTAAATAAATTGTGGTTTTTTCGCCCACTAATTTAGTTAAATTCGTGGGTTTTAAATTGTGGTTTTTTCGACCTACTAATTTAAATAAATCGTGGCTTATTTTAACCTACTAATTTAATTACATTCGTGGGTTTTTGGCACCCATTTAATTTAAAAGTTAAATTGTGGGTATTTTCAATAACCCATTTAATTTAATTTAAATTGTAAGTGCCCACGAATTTAATTGATTAAATTCGTCGAGTTAAATTCGTCAACTAAATTCGACGGTATGCCCACGAATTTAATATAAATTCGTGGGTTTTGCCCTAAATTCGTGGGTTTTTAGCCCACGAATTTTTCCCTGTTCCTTGTAGTGAAGTCTGAATTTGTCTCAAGGTGGAGTTTGTTGAGTTATGATCCAAATTCAGAAGAAGGCTAACTTCTGTCGGAGCGCCGTAGTATGGATCGTTTTAATTTTCTGACCTAGGTCATTACCTTATATAATCATCCTGTAAGCCGTCGCGATGTTTCTCTTCGACGTTTTGTAAACACTCTCGAAATAGTGAAGTTTGCCGGCCGGCGCCCGTGGTTTTTTCCCCTTCGCATTGGAGGGGTTTTTCCACGTTAATTCCTGTGTCCCGATCTGTGTCGATTTGATCTTCTTCGTTCTATTTGCGTGTCGATTTCTAACAATTCCTATATGACAGGAGGCCATCAAGTATATGAATTGGAGTTTTTAAAACCCACACTACCTTCTCGGATAGGATTCCATATTTTAAATGATGTGTACATGGATTTGAGATAGTACGGCAAGTTCTAGGATAGGATTCCATATTTTTAAATCATGTGTACATCAATTTGACATAGTACAGCAAGTAAGGACTCCATATTTTTAAATGATGTGTACATAGATTTGACATAGTATGACAAGTTATATGTTTTTTTAATTAATATGGGAATTTTTAGTATTTTTTCTTTTCCTTCAATTAATTTGCTACTCCTGCTATAGGTTCGATTGAAAGGCTGGGGACTATTCTGCCACGAGGTGTTCTGTGATCCAATCCGTCCGATTTATTCGTCGGAAAAGTCGCCTCGGGATCGAACGGCTGAGAAGAGCTTTGCAGTTACGGTGCTCCGAGCCGAGCGCATGCAACGACAGCATGATCTGGATATCTGATGCACCCATGCATGTTTGCCTTTAGAGAGCTCCTCTTTCTGGCCGGATCTCTTCCGAGGTCCCAAAGGAACGAACCACAGAAGAGGAACAAGCTACCATCTTTCTAGATTTATGAGGCGCCGGAGTTACAAACGTCGAAGAAGTGGAACTGAATAGTGCATTGCATGGTGAGCTACATGCGGTGTAGTAGCTTTTTTTTAAGGCTAGCCTTGAGTGGTAGCTTTTGAGGTGTCTTTCCGCCGAACCGAGATGCTGTCTAGCCAGATCAGATAGCAATGGGAGACGATGATCATCTTGCACTTGTATATATATCTTTATTATTTAAAAAAATCTAGTGGTGGTTTATTCGTCTCTCCTATTTTACTTTCTCCTCCTACCTCTTCAAAGAATCTCTAATAAAAACATAAAAAATAATTTATCAACAAACAAATTCAATCTCCCTAAATATTCTCTAATAGAAAAAATAATATACCAACAAATAATAAAATTATATCTATATACCAACAAATAAATTATATCTTCCTAAAATTCTCTAACAAAAAACATAAAAAAATAGCGAAGCAATTTTGGGTTCATGGCGAAGCCGACGGCACGGAGGCATCACGTGAATGAGTGCAAAGGCGAATTCGAGGGTATATGGTGAATAGGTCGATCTCCACGTGCTAAGGATAGTATTGTTTTTTTTTTATCCGTAGCAAAGCACGGATATTCAGCTAATGTAGAAAAACTACTAATGAATAGCAGCCAGGGCTAAACTCACCTAAAATTACCATTCACCTCGTTGGCTTGCGAGCATGGTGCGACGTGTCAAAAACATGAAGGCGGATCATTGTAACGTAAAATTGGTCTCTGGAAATTAATATGGTTTCCTTCGTGCAATAGCTTCAGAGTTCAGACCGTGAATTAGGGGAGGTGATCAAAGCGCATCACGCTTACATCACAAGACCAATAATGTGTGCATTATGCAGCTGCATGATGGACTTTGAATTACTCAAGCGAAAAGTTTTTTTTTTAAAAAAAGATCATGCCAAAATCTTTTTTCTATTGCAGTAATTAGTTAACCAGCATTTTCCTCTCTTCTTTTTGCAACTAGGCCCGACTTGTTTCGTCATGCTGTCAGATTGTTAATTGGTTCGTGCATCGTTATCAACCAAGGGATTAAGATTGGTTCAAAGAGATGATGTGATGTACAACCGCAGCATGATTAATTTATGCGACATAGGCGTTGTCGCAAACGACACCCTTAATCAGGTGCATAATTCAACACCAAATTAGTTTATTCAGTGATCCCATGGATATCATGGTTGTTCATCCAGTAAGCTTGAGATGAACTGAAGAAAAAAAAAAGACCCCAATATTGTGTATACTACAGTACTACGCATGTCCCAGCTAAAGAAGTTTGGACTTTTAAAAAGACTCTGGGAATACAGAAATAGTCCAAGGGCCTATTGGAGTAGTTGACCAAACTACCGAATACTGTACGCTAGCCAGAAAAATAAATATATAGAAAATGCATCCTTCTCTGCTTTTAAACCTACTATATTACTTGCCCAGATGATATGATAGCAAAACCATTTGTTTGTTTGTTTTTTCGAACTCGCTTGCACAATATGGAGCATCCTAAAATTCTTAATAGTGAGCTATACCCGAGGCATAACATACGCTACAAAATGTGAAAGGAAGCATCTGATCCCTTACGCTCCACTGGGTTAACCATGCTGCCGTTGTAAATTAGTAGTAATGGATGCCGTGGTGATTTCCTTTTTCTTTGATGCGGCCGTGGTGATTTGCTAGCGTGCTTAATGGTGTGGTTAGTGGTAGCTTTTCCAAAAAGAAACGTGGCTCAGTGCTTTGGCATTTCTGCCCTAGGCAAACCCTACGGCTACAGCTGCGTTGGTGGAGCAAGTGACGAACGAAGAAACCGCACAAAGCACAGCGATGCGGTCGTGCGTGCTCACCTAATAAATTTAGTACCGCATTTAACGGTAATTATTTTTTTTAACCTATGTAAAATATGTGCATGCGTATGTTATGTAAGCGTGTCGTGCGTAAGTTGTGGACGTATTCCTTAAAAAAACTAGCGTCTATAAAGTTTTTTTTTAAAAAAAAAACTAACACCAATAAAGTGAAAAACGAGGGCACGAAGTCGGGGCGGATCCATGTGCCAGCACGACCCAAACCCGGAGGCAAACGACGTCACTGCTGATGATCGCGTGTGCCCCTGCCCGCAATTGACCGCAACAATTGCATCGGTGTAAATTCCACTCGACAGGACAATACAATTTCAGAGGTGTCAATCGGGAGCACGGTCAATACGGACTCCACGGCCACCGCCCTGTGCAGGCCATCGGCGGTGCTCGATCTCCGCGCAGTCGCGTCGCGGCCATCGGATGTGTCGCGGTGAAGCAACAGTTGGTCTAACGGAGTTACGGAGGACTAAGATAGATTCCATCTCCTGAAGCGTGACAAAGTGAGACGGAGGACGGGCCGGCCAGCCACATCGAGGGTCCGAACCGGCGACCCGGATGCGGCTCGGAGCGAGCGGATAAGAACGAGCTGGGCTCGCCTGTGGAACGAACACTCGCCTCAGGCTCAAAGCATCCTTACCCGTTGGTTTATTACCACCACCACTACCAGTGCTGTGCGATACGTGCAACCTTTCTCCGGTCTACAAAGACCTCAGCTTTGCTACCTCCACTTCTTTCTTCTAAAGCCCTTCCTTTTCCTTCTCTCCACGTTCTCCTTGTTTTCCGCACGACCCTGCTGTATCGGTTCAGGATCGAAATGGCAATGGACGATGAATCGCCGCCGCTCAGAGTCAATACCAGAGGCGGCGCCATGGTAACGTGGCTCTCTTTTCTCCTGTTCTAGCGTCTTGTTTTTTCAGGCTCTGTTTCTTGGCTATCGGTTGGTTGTAATTATTGGCGGTGCTGGATCGAATACGGCAGGGAGGAGGGGAGTGCGACGACGCGGAGAACCAGCGGTGGCCGCCGTGGCTGAAGCCGCTGCTGGCGACGGGGTTCTTTGGGCAATGCAAGCTGCACGCCGACTCGCACAAGAGCGAGTGTAACATGTACTGCCTCGACTGCATGAATGGCGCGCTCTGCTCCCAGTGCCTCGCCCACCACCGCGACCACCACGCCATCCAGGTGAGCAAAAAGCATGGCATTTCTTGCCATTGGATTAACCGGAGAAGATGCCCCCCTTTCTTTGAAACAAACGGCAGCTCCCCGTTTCCATTGGAGCACTCAAAGAGCGAGGCTTAGCTTAACTAAAATGAAAGTCCCTCTCAAGACTTAGTTGTATCCAGCTCCCAACGGCCTCTCTTTCCTCACACGCATTAGGAACAATCCAGAGATCAGGATAGCTGACTTTCTCGAATTGGCTGCAAATGCCCCTGTTCCATCTCCTGCTTCTCGCTGACGACGATGCCTGATTTATTTGTTTGATTGATGTGTGTGCGGCAGATAAGGAGATCCTCCTACCACGACGTGATCCGGGTGTCGGAGATACAGAAGGTGCTGGACATCACCGGCGTGCAAACGTACATCATCAATAGCGCGCGCGTCGTGTTCCTGAACGAGCGCCCGCAGCCGAGGCCCGGCAAGGGCGTCACCAACACCTGCGAGGTCTGCGAGCGCAGCCTCCTCGACACCTTCCGCTTCTGCTCCCTCGGCTGCAAGGTACACCGCGGAGCCAACACCTACTTCAAGATTGCTTCAGTTCGCTCGTGCTCTGCAACGGCATTATTGTAAATTGCAATGCTCTGCGGATGCGCAGATCGCTGGCACGTCCGGCGACTACCGCGTCCGGAAGAAGCACACCGGCAACAAGAAGAAGAAGCTGCAGAAGGGCGCGGCGGCGTCGGACTCGGAGGACTCGTCCACCAGCACCAGCGGCTGGAGTGACAAGAGCAGCGTGGTGCAGAGCTTCACGCCGTTGACTCCGCCGGCGACCGCCAACAGCTACCGCACAGGCAAGCGGCGCAAGGGCATCCCGCACCGGTCACCGTTCGGCAGCCTCATGGTGGAGTTCTAGAGGAGAGCTCGCCGAAACAGCGGTACTACTGTAGCATACACATCCATATCTATGTCTATAGTTTGTCCTATACATAGTCACCTAAGGAGCTAAGCAATAACAAAGCCGCCATTGCACCCTGTGCTTCTGGATGAGGAGGCCGGTGCAATGCAATGGCGGGATAGTTACTTCCATAGTTACAGTTACTGTGCCAGTAACAACGGTTTGGGTACGTCTCTCTCTCTCTCTCTTTCTGAAAGAGGAGGTAGTAAATAGTAGTTACTCCGTCATAACTACTAAGTTTTGCAACATCCTTATAGGGGTTTTTTAGTTTGGTTACTTGTGTTTGTTATGATAGGTGTACATATATATGTATACTGTCACAGATGGGGATGGCCTGATGGGTAGTAGGAGATGGTGCTCCGGTGTTCCTATTTGTGCTTGCCTGTAATAAAGATGAGAATGCACTTCCTGATGGCCTAATGTCGTGCTTGTTGCTTGCTTGGATTCTTCTTCCCTCTTTAATTATATCCTGCAAATGCTTTAGTGAAGCAGAGATTGTGCAATGCAGGGAGACTTTGAGACTTTGAGAGGGTAATGTACTACTTGAAATATAGGACTCTGACCACAGGGGGAGGCAATTGGATCTCTGGTGCTGGTGCTGGTTCCGTTTCCTCACTGCGGTACGGTCAGCCGGGCCATGCCGCCGGCCTAACTTCCTTGACTCTCCATTTGCTCGGGGAAAGCGGCAGCACGATGCCGAGGTTGTCATCATCGTCGCCTCTGGACCAGTTCGTTTCTTCCTCCAACACGGAAGAGCCATCCGTCCAACTGCGTCTGCCGTCCGGCATTTAACACGACGGTAGGCCCGAACTCTCTCTCTATTGTGGCAGTAAAGACGGATTCTTTCGCTTTTTTTAAGCCCCTCATGAATATTTTTTACAATTGTAGATTACTTTCAAATAGATTTGTAAAAATAATCTAATCCTCAACCATGAAAATCGTACCAAGAGGCTGAGCATGCGAACTCCTTCCGAACGATGGATCCATCTACAGGCGGGTCGGTCGTACAATACCCAATGATACGTGTACTGGTCGGCCACGTATGTTTATATATACACCGAGCTCGCAGAGATCCCAATTCCCATCCGCAGGGGTGGATCTACTATGGTGGGGCCAGGGTCCGATGACACCGACGTCCCCGTATTAGCCTCTTATACCTCTCTCTAAATACTGTTAGTGATCTCGACGGTAAATTAGTCTAACCCCAGACCTAGTGCACTCACCTCCTCGCCGACCGCTGTATGTCGGCGATGACTCCAGCGATCAATTTTTCTAGATCTGCCCTTGCCCATCCGAGGGAAAGGTGAGGTGCAGGGCCAGTCTGCCCTGCCGGCCTACTGGGGGGATGCCGGGGCAAATGCGTGCATCGGTCCGTCCGCTAGCTCGCTCTTGGCATGTATCCTGCACTATGCATCTTCTGCGTTCGGCAACGCGCGCAAGCTGACAGGAGAGTGTGGGGCTCTGGATCTCAGTACGTCCCCCATAATCATCCTGCTTCGGCGCCTAAATCGATCCGATGCTCTTCCTTCACTTCTCTGTGCTTGCCGACTTGCCGTGATTGATGTACTAGTACCTGCCGTAAAGGTTGATAGCTTATGTACTCCTTATTCCTTAATAGATGGTCAGCCCAGCTCGACGACTCTTCGATGATTCACTCTAGTTTAACATAGGAAAGTTGAACACGCATAGACTAATAGACGCTGCCTCCGTCTAGTTCGATAGCTCTCTCGATCTCTCGTCTCCTCTTTCCCTGAAACGATCGCCACCTCCGTCGTCGCCTTCTGCCTCGAGTTATCACGTGCCTTCCTTGGGTTGCCGCTATTACCGGAGGAGAGTCCGATTTTATGGATTATCGATAAACTCGTCTTCGATTCCTTCGCTTATGATGTAGGAATTCTAGTGGTCATTCGTTGGTGATATATTGTACTTTACCTTTACAATTAAAATTAAAGATAATGTTAACTTTCGTATTAGAATAGAAAAGCCTTTCACTTCTGTCACGCTCCAGTGCCTCAACAAGGTCAGGAACGGCACTGAAGGGCAGAGTCCAAAGCAACAAACGTGCTTATGCGAAAGCGAGACGTCCGTGAGCTAGCATCTATCCCCGATCACCGGGGAGATGGTACCTGTCCTGCACCGCGGCGCAGGCATAAAACAGCGCCCCAGTGCTGCCCGCCGTGCGCACGCCTTCCGCTGGCGCCGTCCGGTCCATCGCACTCGCGGCGAGGCCCTGGGAAATGCGGCAGCGCCCACCGCGCAGATACGGCCTTCCCCGCGCGTGGCGTTGCCGTGCCACCAGGCACCACCCACCACACAACGCCCCCCGCCCACATCACACGCACGCACGACTTCCGCTTCCCGACCGCGGGATGCCATTCGCTTCCTAACCTAACCCTCTCGTCCCACCGTGCTCCAGCCCCCGTGGGGCCGCACCGCCGGTTTGCCTGGCACCGCGGGTGGGGGCCGTGCGGCTCCTCATCGGACGGCCGCTTTTCGTCGCTAATCGATCGCTACGGCGGGCAGGCCCCGGTTACAGTGGGGGGTTAGGTTCTACGACTACTCGTGGTCCACGACTCCACGGCTGGTTAGATTGGGCGTCGAGGATTTGGACGTGGATTAGATAGGATCGCTGACTGCTCATAAGGTGGATATTTTTCGAGTGTCTGTTGGTTTTCCACGATGAAAGCGACGGGGGGCCACCGTACTTGGCCGTTTCTTTTAGTAAAGTGTTAGGCCTACGAGTTGTCTTCTACTGAATCTTTGCAAACAATGGTTGACAGATGGGCCCCACATGTTCAACCCGGTGGAAATCTGTGGAATTTTCATCAAAGGGAACCATGCATTACTCATCAGCGTAGCAGTGTTCGTCTGCTTAACTGTGGTGGCTTGAGGGGGGTGCATCCGTGTATGGTTCAACTAGCTAGCTACGCTTCTGATAGTATATTTCTTCTTTAATTTGTGCTGAGGATGGATGGGTGAGTGGGTGGGTGGACTGTTGGAGTTCATGGCCACCGTTGCATCATATCTCCATAAAAATATGATAATTGAGGAGCCTAGTGGTGTGGTGACAGTCAGTACTGTCCCACTCCTTCGCGGGAGCACCTCTTTTGTTCAGATAAGTTCAGAGGTAGAACAGGAAGATTATAAAAGAAAGAAAAGGCTGTGGGGGCAATAGATCCTGAGCAATCTTTGTGATGGAGAGGGGCTTAGCATGAGAAAAGGGTATGTGCATACGAATCGATGGCCTTTTAATAAGATCGGATGGAACCCTAAACTCTTATCAGACCCCTCTTTATTTTGGGAAGCGCCTTTCCTTCTGTTTATGGCCCATCAGGTCGCTTTCTTCCCTGTAGAATCCAGAAGGCAGTGGCGGCCAGTTTCTCCTCCCTCCCTCGGAAGTCCAAGGAAGAAAATTCAGAAAGTTGTGACTTTTGGTGCGGCAAAGTGGTGCCAGATTTTTCCTCATGTATGCATTTCATTCAAAAGGAGACGTTGAAAGGTTTCTACGCCGAAGTAGGTCCCAGGAATCAGGCGTTGTCAGGAAGTTCCTTCCTTAGAAAATCAGCAAAGCTAAAATTATAATGCCTGGGTCCTACAAAACTAGCCCTAAATCAAGCATCAATCATCGTAACTCATAAGCTTATATCAGGTGGTTGCAGAATAAAAACACACTATGTACGGTTCTACACTAGCACTAGCTCAGCTCACTAACCACGGCACTAGCTAGTCCACACTGAGTCACTGACTAATGACTGACACACTGCTTTGCTTTGGCAAAGGCACTGTGTACTCTCTTCTAGCTTGTGCATTAGTTTCGTTCATGTTATGATAATGGCAATGTATCTCGACCTCTGCTCTGCTGGAAGGTCTTCCCTAATCGTGCTTGCTCACCATTAAAATTCTACTAGAAGAAACTAGCCACGACGCATACGTCGCTACATGACTTGGATGCAGTCTAAGTTTGAGCTGATAAAATGCGTAGCTTAAGATGGTGGATGAAGAGAATAACTGCTAGTAATGCAATAAGAAAGGCTCTATGTATTGCCAGTTTTGCCATATTTTGCGTGTCCTCGAGCAGCCATGCACCTAATTGGGCCGGTCTGATCTTATTGCACAAAACCAACTTCATTTGGCACCGAAAGATACGAATATCCGTTATCAGTCAGGTGATTAGTGCAATCTAGCTAGTGACTCCGATAGAGCTGCTTGATTTGTCAGTGGTATCTTACTGAAATGTACTCTTGTAAGCGCACCGAAATTGGAGGATTTGGTACTTTGGAGGCTAGCATGGCCGAAATTGGAGGATTTGGTACTTTGGAGGCTAGCATGGCCGAAATTTATCAGGAATCAACTGTGCAATGTTGGTTCTTGTTGGAGACATTTGCATTTGCAGGTTAGCCTCTCACATCGTTACCCTAGTGAAGAAAGAATCATCTCCTCCAAATAGTCGAGCCCGTGAACAAGTGATGATCACGACAAGACCCAAGAAAGACGGAAGACCAAATTTGGGATGCTTCGAGTCCCCTGGTCTTCGTCGCTAAGAAAATAACACATGGCAGTACCCTGCATAGAATACGATCTATAATTCCATTCCATACCACTTCGTGCGAGGCACAAACGTACGAGTAGATAGATACGGGATGATAAAAATGTTGGGTTAAAGTAGCAACAAGCGACGAGCCCTTACAATCCATGTGCAATTTCGAGGCTTGATTGGTGTACAGTACGTGCATGAGACTTACTCCTTTCCCGCCATTGTTTACTTTGCCTTCCCTACTCCAGGTGGGGCTCTATTCAGAACTTCAGATATACTCACACCGTCACACACTCGACACGACGTCTGTGTCTGTCAGGTATCGTGCAATCGTGCAATCCAAAGAAAAGTTTCAAAAATTCTGAAAAAATCATGGATGTACATCTCATCTTACCCCATCTACATATAAATTTTCATGATCAAATTCGTCCTATGCTAGAAGTTACAAAAAAGACAAATTTGGAGTGCATTTGAACTATTCAAGTTTGTCAGAAATTTATCTTTTTTGTAACTTCTAGCATAGGACGAATTTGATCATGAAAATTTATATGTAGATGGGGTAAGATGAGATGTACATCCATGATTTTGTTCAGAATTTTTTAAAATTTTTCTTAGTTGGATTGCACGGTGATTGCACGGGAGGCCTGATTGCACAGCAATCGTTGCCCACACACTCACACGTCACGGATAGTTATCATTTTACAGTTAAATTCTGTTAATATCTTTTTAAATATTTAAATAGGATATATGGAAAATCATACGTATAGATTCATCTCAAAAAGTACTTTCATAATATTATAATTTTATTAGGCTTTATATATCTATATCTCTACACCTATACTAATTAGGCACTCTGAGGAAGCTCCCACGTTAACCAGAAAGATTTGACCATCTATTTGTTGGGTCTGAGTTATAACGGTTTAGATTAAAAGAAAGAGTACATGTCAATTATAACATAAATTAAGAAAAAATTGTTAACTAGAAAGATTTGACTATCTATTTGTTAGGCCCGAGTTATAACGGTTTAGATTAAAAGAAAGAGTCTATGTTAAGTACAATATAAATTAAGAAAATTCAGAATAAAAAATTAAAGAAATAAGCAATCTGACTTCCATACTATTTTCAAAGTAAATTCATAAATAAATAAAATTCTAAATAATAATTAAATAAAAGTAGCAAATTAAAACGATGAGTCTATCTTAAGTACAAGCCAAATTAAGTAAACTAAAATTCAGAATAAAAAATGAAGAAAAATTAGCAATCTGACTTCCATGCGATTTCCAAAGTAAATACATAAATATAAACAATTTGGAATAATAATTAAAAAATTAGCAAATTAAAACAACAAGTCTATCTCAAGTACAAGATAAATTAAGTAAAATTCAAAATAAAAATAAAATAATCAATTAGATTTTTGTACAAATTCCAAAGTAAACCCTAAAAATAAATTCAAAATACTAATAAATAAAAATATAAAATTTCATATGAATTCCAACCTAAAATTAAAAAACCTCACCCCATGTATAAAAAAACATGCAAACTCTAAATAATAATTACTCAATCTCTTCAACTTTATAGGGTTCTCTTGGCACTAAGAACAGGATAAATAACTAAAATTTAGAATAATAATTAAAAATTACCAAATTAAAAATGTGTCTATCTTAATTACAAGGTCAATTAAGTAAAATTCAGAATAAAAATAAAATAAATAATTTGATTTTCATACAAACTCTAAAGTAAACTCTAAAAATAAATTTAGAATAGTAATACATGAAAATATAAATTTTCATATGAATTTCAGCCTAAAACTTAAAAATTCCACCCCAGGTACAATAAAAAATATGCAAAGTCGGAATCATAATTACTGACCCTGTCCAAGTTTATAGGGTGTATTTTCTCTTAGCACATAGACTAAGATGATATTGTAAATGATCATTCAATGATATTGCACAATCCCAAATTATTATCCAAACTCGCTATACTATATTCAATGTATATATGTAAAGGATATAAAATAAAGTTAGATATTTATTAGTGGTATAGAGGGGAGACCACACTAATTTTGTATTGGAATATAAAATACAATATATATTTATACATAAGACCATTAAAAAATGCGTCCTATACTTTTTTGGCGCGGCAAGTCTATATCAAGTATAAGCCAAATTAACTAGAATTCAAAATAAAAATTAGCAATTTTATTTCCATTGTAATTTGAGAGTAAACCTAAAAATAAAATTCTGAGTAATAATAAATAAAAATAAAATATGGATTTTTACACAATTCCAGCCTAAATTGAAAAAAATCCACCAAAAGTACAATCGAGAAGTATACAATTAGGAATAAATTAAAGGATGCTTAAAAATTTGATTTGTATGTGAATTAAATGCTAAATTATAAAATTATTAAAATTCATAATATAATCTATTAACTATACTAATTATGAAGTATGAGAAAATTTTCACATTATTAAAGAAAAGAAAAAAGATTTAGCGTCTATCTAACAGAACAAGATTATAATGGCTATCAAGTAGAATTCAAATTAGCACATCCAAGTGACTTTATCTAAGAAGCTAGCTCGTGCAGATGCACTAGTTACCGACTAGTATATTACAATAGAAATTAATAGAGAGGTGATTCTATACTTTTTTTACAATTGTATAAAAATTAAAGCATAAATGAAAGGTAGATAGTGATTACTTACCCTTCCATTTGCTTTAAAATTTATATAACTTATATTAAAAGAAAAAGTATTGAAGCACTGTTCAAATTAATATCCTTCCCCTCACTTGTGCTGGGTGTTAGAGATGGCAATGGGTTGGATTGGGTGCGGGTTTTACAAAACCAGACCCGAACTCAAATAACCTATCGGGTAAAGAACTATACCCGAACCCGAATCTAGCGGATACTCGAAATCCAACGGGTTTGTATAGTACTGGTGGCAATATGTCGGGTCGGGTGTGGGTTTTGCAAAACCCGAGCCGAATCTAGTGGGTACCCGAAACCTGACCCCAAATCCGGCAGGTACCCGGAATCTGGTGAGTACCTAATGGATATATGCGGTATTTCGGATACCTAATGGGTACCCGCGGGTGAAAATTAAAACCCGAACCCGACCCAAACCCATATCGGATACCTGACCCGAAAAACCCAGAGGTAAAAATTAAAACCTAAACTTAATCTGATCAGGTGTAAAACCTATGAGTACCTAAGGGCCTGTTTGTTTCAGCTTTGGATTCTCTAAAAGCTGATTTTGGATTAATGGTTGTAGAAGTTCGATTCGGAATCCAAAAGCACATATGAAGTGGATTGTAGATTCTAGTGTATATGGGTGGGCTGGATTGTGAGAATCAGATTCTAAAATCAGACTGTTTGTTTTTAATTCTGCTTTTAAAACTAGAATTCAGAATCAGAAACTAAAACACAAACAGACCCTAAACCCGCGGGTTTGATCGCCATTCTGATGCACCTTGCCTGCGCTGCGTGCACGAGGAGGCAGGGAAGCAAGCGTGGGCCGTCTCGCGCGATTTGCGACCCAGGGGGAAGCCCGATCACTTGCCCGCGCGGGTGGGCCAGCAACGAACGGCCTGGCGGTTCGCATCATCGCATGTGCGCGTCGCCGCGGCCACTGGCAATCACCGGCCTTATCCCCGGCAGCGCCACTCGCTCATCCGAAGCCAAACCAGAAAGATTCCAATCAGGGGCGGCAGAATCGTCAGCCAAGCCACTCCCCTCGCAAAATCCAGAGTCCCAGTTCCAAAATCCGGGACAGAAACCGCCCGCGGCGCGTCGCGAAGCTCTGCGAACCGATGGCGCTCTCCCTCGCGCACAGAACCCACCCCGCCGCATTCCCCACTTTGCCCCTCCCCTCTCCTCCCGCTCCTTCACTCCCCTCGCCGCCCCTACCCACTCCTCCGCCTCCGCCTCCCGGCCACCGCCGTTGCGGCCTTCTCGCCCCCGGTGGCGCAGGCCGCGGCTGAGGAGTACGAGGAGGAGCTGGGGGAGAAGCGGCGGAAGCTGTACGTGGCAAACCTGCCCTGGAGCTTCCTCGCGCCGGAGATCGAGAAGCTCTTCGCGCAGTGCGGCGTCGTCAAGGACGTCGAGGTGAGTGACGCGGCCAGAATTGCCATGCTTGTGAGTGGAGCTTTGAGTTCTGCGTTGTGGTCTGGGTTCTGAGATGCTTGCTTGTGTTTGTCTGACCAAGTCGATCAAGGGGAAGGATGGGAGGAAGAAGGGGTTCGCTTTCGTGACGATGTCGACGGCGGATGAGGCAGCTGCAGCCGTGGAGAAGCTTAACTCCCATGTGAGTGTGTTTACAGTTTCTTTGACGTGTTGGTTTGCACCATTCTATCGTGACATATGAGCATATTCTGCAACACTGCATATCAGATGACAGAGTACAGATGCGGCAAAATGCAGTTTTAGGATGTAAAGTAGAAGATTGCAATATACGTGTTAATGCATTCATTAATCTCACGTGCTTTCCACCGGGAATGCCATTGAAACTAGAACCTACAATTTTAGGACTATACATGGAGACGTTCACATTTGATGAATATTACTGTGGATATTACAGCAATGTTGTGAATATTACAAGCTTGTCTTTTATATGAACAGAAATTTTCTCGTAACCTTACTTTCATGCTTGAACTAACTACAACATTAGCCAATCTATCATTGTTCAATGTGTTTATCATTAAAATGCTGACATCTTGATGTTCCCCCAAAATAAGATACTGGCAGTCCTGACAAAAATAGCCATATGTATCTGAGCTTTGGAAACTTACCTATGGAGCTCTTATACTAGTTTCTGCATCACCAATTCTTTGTAGGATGTCATGGGAAGAACCATCAAGGTGGAATTTTCAAAGAGCTTTAGAAAACCTGCTCCACCTCCTCCTCCGGGCACTATTGTAGAGAGGCACAAGCTCTATGTGTCCAATCTTCCATGGAAAGCAAGAGCTCTCAATACGAAGAAGTTCTTCTCAAAATTTAACCCACTTTCTGCTAATGTAGTCTTTGATAGCCCGTCAGGAAAATCAGCTGGGTACAGTTTTGTTTCTTTTGGGACAAAAGAGGAAGCAGAGGCTGCTCTCAGTGAACTTGATGAAAAGGTGGTAATTGTACAAGTTTTTACCTTTCAATTTTACAATTTACACCAAGAATGAAGATTGATCATTCATAACTTAACTGCTATAACGATATTTAACAGCCTGCCAAGCTTCATGCAAAGACTTTACATTATGTATGCAGTAATATTTACTAGTGTCTTATATCCACTTATTTTTTTGATGAGCAGTTAGCATCTCTCCTTTGGCATAAACATCCTTTGCGTAAAACCAAAACAGCTCATTAACCGTATTGTTCTTTTCCATATTGTGATCAATTTGTACCAGCTTTAAACTGGAAGATAAAACAGCTCTGGGGCAGCAGTGAAATGTCCTATCAGATATGTGTTTTAGATAAGAATTATAAGGTCACTAGCTACTGAGACAATAAGTTATTGCACAGTTAGATGAGTCTTCTGTCCCTTTTTCCATGCCATTTTTAAAAATCAAATGTAAGATATGTTAGATAGAAGCACATTAAACACTAAGTATTAGTATCAAAGTTTATTTATTTGTTATGTAGGAGCTTATGGGAAGACCTGTTCGCTTGAGATGGCGGCAAAGTGTTGATGATAAGGTTGAAGGTGTAAAGGCTTATGGTGAAGTTGAAGGTGTAAAGGTTGATGGTGAGGCTGAAGGTGCAATGGTTGATAATGGCATTGAGGATGGAGGTGACGATAAACAGGAATAGTTTTAACAATTTGGGTATACTGTGCTGGGAGAAAGATGCAGCGACCTTATTGATGAAAATGCAAATGTGGAGCCTCATTGTACAGCTAGAAGTTTATTTGTACTACCTGGTGAGTGACTAATGTGTCTATAATTTCACTTAGTACCTCATGGTTGATACTTGATACTTAGTACTTGGACTAATGATTGAACTCTACTTGTTTATCTCTGTGTAGTTCTGTTTCATAACATCACCCAAAAAACAAATCACATTTTATCATTTGTATCAATAAATGTTTCATATGCTGCCACATGGAAATCTAGTTTGTAGTTTGCTATAATATTTGTGTGTTTTCACTCTACAGAACTTGCTGTATTTCATCATTTGCCTTGCAATCATGAAGAGATTCATGTTCCTGGAACAGCCAGCATGAAACCATAGTTCAAAATCCCGGTGAAATTTCGTCTAAGATTTCGGATTTTGGCCGCGGACAAGATTCAAAATCCCGACCAGATAAAAAAATTGAAAAAAAAATAAATTGCTAGGGTAATTTCATAAATTTCGGTGAAATCTCGGTAATTTTGACCATATTTGGGTCAATAACCCTTAAGAATGTCATCTTCCATGAAAATTTGTTGAAAAACTGAATTTTTGAGATGTTTTATAAAATAGCATAAACACTGTCAGTTTTTTATAAAATTTTACAAGCTTGATCATGCGCTGAAAAATTTATGGTACCATCTTTAGCAATCTAGGATCATATAGAAAAATTTTCAAAAGAATTTATCTTCATTTGTTATATTTAAAAATTCAAAAACAGAATGAACATAACTGAGACAGTAACGGTGTCAAAATTTTATAAATTCACTCGAGTGTGATCATGATCCAAAATTTTTAGGAAAGCTTAAGCATTGCCTCAACACCCTTTTCTAAAAGTTTCAAAAAAATTTAAACCTATTTTGGTTGCTCAATCAAAAATTGTAAACTGTACAAGCATACACTCTAAAGTTTGAAGACTCTGAAGTCTGAACACACGTCATTGCAGGACTGCACAACACCTAAATACATGGCTCAGTAAAGATGAAAAGAAACAACTAAAGATAAACAGACCTCGTAGATTCTAATCAATGACTAGGGGCAAAACTAGGGGTGGTGCTGGGTATGCTCGGCACCCCCAAAAATATTAGAAACGCAAGAAAATGATCTCTTCAGTAGGCCAAATTTATTGATTAAATTGGTTCTAATTTCGGCGGTTTGGGATTTTTAAGATCATAAAAACTATTTGTATTGCACTTTTAGCAAATTACAAATGTGTTGGATTTATGATGTTACAAAATCATTGTACAAGACTAGAGTTATATGTGTGAAGTGTGCACACCTGTAGAATTTTTTCTAGTTCCGCCACTGTCAATGACCAACACCATGCACCCTTGAATGCTTGTGCTGCCGACACCATGTGCTCAAGTTCTTCGCTTTCTCTTCTCATTCCCGAGCCTCACTTCCTCTTCTCAGTTACTCCCTCTTTCTCTCGCTCCCTCGTCGACAGCACGCATCCCTGCTCTAGATGCATTGGCCGCTGGTGAAAATCCGATCCTATCCTGTGGTGCAAAAGCAACATCTCGACCCTGGTTACCGAGATTTCAGTTCATTCGGACAAAATATTGTTAAAGGTAAATTTCATTTCAATATTTCCTGCCAACATAGGTAACCAAATAATTTCGTTTTTAGCCCAAAATTTTGTCATGTAGCTTCGAAATTTCGCCATGTATTGCCAAAATTTAGCTTCTTTATGCCGGATTCATTATTTCATGTGCCAGGTTGGTGTTTTTTAGGATCGGATCTGGCTAGACTTCACCTTAAGTGTTGCCCGGTGTTGTTGAGCTTAAATGCTTAGGCCTGTGCTTGTTCACCTTAAGTGTTGGCCGGCAGACTTGTCCTTGAGCTTAAGTATGTAGGTCTGTTGAGCTTAAGTGCAGTCAATATATTGCAAGCTACGCAAGTGATAATGATGCTTCACGCGGCTAAAATCTTCAAAGAGATTTTTACATCCACTGAATAGACAAGAGTCCATCAGTAATAGGCAAAAGAAACAACAAGATCTGATGGAGGATTAGTTTCCATTTGATCGGTCCCAAATCACTATAAAAATCCAGACTCCTTCCTCAATATATTCTAGCTCGTGTTATCATTCAAAAATCAAAAATAGAAGGAACATAAATGATACATTACCCTTGTCACAATTTTATAAATTTACTTGAGTGTGATTACGATCCAAAATTTTTATGAGAGCTTAAGCATTGCCTCAGCACCCTTCTTTAAAAGTTTCAAAAATTCTAAACCATTTTTGGTTGCTAAATCAAATCTATGTATTAATCATCAGGCTTTCATTAGGACAATAGCACTGTCAATTTTTTTGAAAATTCCTCAAGCTTGATCATCATCTGAAAATTTTATGAGAATATTAGTGATATGTCAGGACCATCTACAAAAATTTTCTAACGTGGTTTGAACCATTTTTCATTTAGTTGAAATTTGCTGGTCAGTCTTTGATCAGGACAGTAGCACTGTACAAAATTTTTGAAAATTCTTCAGGCTTTATCATCATCTAAAAATTTTATGGGAACATTTTTTTATGCATTAGGACCATCTACAAAAAATTTCAAAATTTTCTAACGTGGTTTGAGTCATTTTTCATTGGTTGAAATTTATTGGTTAGCCTTTTATCAGGACAGTAGCACTGTCAGGATTTTTAAAAATTCCTTCAAACTTGATCATTATCTGAAAATTTTATAGGAATATTAACGATGTATCAGCACCATCCACAAAAATTTTCAAATTTTTTTACATTGTTTCGACCATTTTTCACTTGGTTGAATTTTGCTAAGATTTAAATTTCGGAATTTTCTTTCAAAAATTCCAGATTTCAAATTTGTCTTTTGAATTTTGACCGGATTTCATCCGAAATTTTGAGATTTCGCCGAAATTTCGGATTTCGCCCCCCTCCGAGATGTGAACTGAAAACGAAATTTCAAACCCTGTAATGGCTTTTTCAAGAAATTTCTCATGGTTCCATAATGCATGGACTTGAAAAATGTAATGCTCAAATTGATCAGCAGCAAAATTTGAAGTTTGAGAGGACTTTACCATGCTGTGCGCACTATTATATTCCTACAGTGTATGGCAGAAATTCAGATATGGTGCCAGTTTTTGTAGATACGGATTAGAGGTGATAATTGCAATCAAAGACTGCAATACCGGCTTCTGCCTTGCTGCTATGGAAAAGGGGAACAAAGGGAACTATCTCTGACCTAAGGTGAAGCATTGTTCTTGAGTAACTTGCTTTACTATTCAAATTCAGTTATGTATTTACTGTAACTAAATTATGATCATCAAAATTTTCCTGCTGAGACACTTGTAGTCTCCTAATTTTGGATTCCTTTTCCTATAGTATTTCTTAATTTGCCAGTCAGCTTTATGCAACAAGGTATTCTTAAAGTACACGTTACTCTTTTCTCTGTTAATTTCACCTGTGGAAAGGAAAACCATCAGATGCCATACTTGTTCATACTGAAACTGAAGTTTTCTTGTCAAATTTTTCTTACTTTGTTACGAACCTACTACATTTGATGCTCTTTCCTTTTGATGTTACTGCTGCATAGGTTTTTCTGTCACTAGAGAACCACAGAAGTTACCATTCAACAAAAACAAATCTGAAACATAAAGTTAAAGACACTCCAAAGTCAAAACCAAATATGCTTATCTTTAGTAGTGTTTCAATTATGCACAGTAGGCAGTAGATTTAGGACTCCTTATGTTTTTGCCAACAGATATATGCTTATGGTAGTCAGTGATAACTCAGTCATATTAGTTGTTGATGGGAATTAGTATGCCATCTTACATTAAGATTAGAAGCATCCCGTGCACAATAAATACTCCCATTGGTTGCTTAATGCTGCTGCTGCTGCTTGATAACTTGATTTTCAAAACTTCATGGTTTCATTGCCCCATTGATAAGCCCAACAAAGGTTGCCAATTGCAAGCAAGCGGCTCGACTCACGACGAGACGCATCGTGCGCGTGAAGCACAGTGAGTCAACCAGTACGCGATAACCGATCGCATATAGCTGAGCCGCGACATCGTACGTCAGGCTAGAGCGAGCGCCAATGCAGTGGTCCGGAACGACGACCGTGGCTCTGGACGAGCGATAGTTCGACTGGCCTCCTGTGCGAACAACACTGCCGTCGTTCGCTTTAAACACACTACACTGTTTACTGAGCACTCCTGTCTCACAGTCCTCGTTGGTTTACTGTCCTCAACCGGTTGCAACTCACTTGCTACTATCTCTGTAGCACGTCCACTCTTGTAGCTCATGGTTCTCCGTGTCTTGCGTCACTGTCGACGCCGCTGTATCGATGTCAGGATCGATATGGCAATGATGCCGGTCAGGATCTCCCGCTGAGTCATCGGCGGCTGAGTCGGCTCTTTTCTCGTGCGCTGTTAGCTGTTCGGCGTCTGGTTGTGAATATTGCGGGGGACGGAGGAACGGGGACAGAGGCCCGTGCCGGCTGCCAACGGGCCGCATGAGTGACGCGCTGACAGGGTACATGATGCCCGATGCTGAACGGCTCGTCCCGGACCAGCCGGGCACGATGCAGCTCATGCTCCAGTGCCCCACCCGCCATTGAACCAAACAGCCTTCCATTGAAAAAGCCTCCACTCTTTCTCCGGGCATACGCTTAGAACAAATCGAATCCTCTCCAAGACTGTGCCCTCCCTTCTTCTACAAATGCAATCTTAAGGTCGTTGAGCCTCCCACGCTGCGCAAACCGGGTTGCCCGGTCAGACTACATCCGGTTGTAACTGCCATCGGGCCGACGGGCCAACTAGATGAGCGGTGCCAAAGTCGCTGCGACCCGACCGGTTGGAATTTCAGGTCCATGCACGGGGTGGTTCATACGGGCCGCGCCGGGGGATACCGCCGAGGGACGGCCGCAGGCCGACGCCCGCTCGACAGGGCGTACACCCGCGGGCGGGCAGCCCTGTCTTCCTCTCTCTTATTCTCTGCGCCACTCCTCGGCTAGCGATGTTTACCCCATTATGATCTAAAGGCCATAACACTTACCTTCTTTTGTTCTTCTTCCTCCACCAAAGCCATGGCAGATCATGGCAGAAAAGGAGGACCATTCTTTCTTTCTTCCTCCAGCTTTATTTTTCCTAGCTATAGTCACGAATAGAGGATGTGGAGCCAGCGTAGCTTTTCCCCATCTAGTCTCTTCCTCCGTCACCTAGGAAATTGGTAAGGGTGTTCGATGCGTATCAGTGAGTGTTCGACGCACATCAACACGAGGATTTGACGCGGCAGAAAAAATTCGGACTTACGTGTCCAGGTAACACTGGTCCCGGCCTAAATCTAGTGGGCACTATCTAATAAAGTTGGTTGGTATTGAAGCTTAAGTACTTATACAGTTTGTCTCTTGTTTCATTTTGACCATTAGGAATACTATCCAGAATTTTGATAAATAAATATTGAAGCAAGAGTGAGTAGATGATATATTGAGTTATATTGTGCAAAGAAAACTTGTATTTTCCACAATATAACATTGGTAGCCCTATTGTGTTCTCGAAAACAAAATAATAGCGCCAATAGCTTATTGGAGTTCATTTACTTCTGTTAAGACAGTTCATATCTATGATGCACCGATACGGATACATCGACACGACATGATAACGACACGGGGATTCATCATTTTTCCAAAAATACAGACACGGGACACGGCTATATATTAAATAATAATAATATACATATGCATTATTTTTTATTTTTCTACTTGTTTGTCAAACTGAAATAATGTAAAAGTGTAAAGTGTAAACTACGAATATGTACCTCAAAGATGATACACGCCTCTTCATTCTTCAATCTTCATTGAGTCAATGTAGCATATGTTCAATTGTTCATATTAATACCAATTACTATTCTACTAGTAATTTAGATTTCAGAATTCCATTAACCTGGTCACTCTTGCTAACTACTAACTAGCAAAATTACTAACTAGCACAACTAATAAGACTAGCAGTAGGAGATACCTTGGTGCCGTCGGAGGCAGTGGGGATGCAGAGCACTGACCAGGGCTGGGGCGCCGTCGGAGGATGCAGAACAGGGCGCCGCCGGAGGAAAGTAGATCTGGACGCAAGAGGATGCAGAGCAGCCGCGGGAGGTTGCAGGGGAGAGCGCTGCCGGTATAGCCCGAATCAACGGCAAGGACAGCCAGTTTGGCGGCTAAACCGACGGCGGGAAGAGGTAAGCGACGCCGAAGTGAAGGATTTGATGGTGGGGATGGGTGATCTCGCGGTCGGGATGGCAGATCTAGCCGCAGGGGGGGTCAATTCGTTGGAGTGGGGCCGATTTGACCGGCGGCAGCGGTGATGGTGGCCAGCTACAGAAAAACTCCACTCCCACACGACTAGGTTAGTGCTCCACCTTCCGCACGGGCACGGTTACGACTCGGGCTGGCACTGTGGTTGATACGTATCGAAGAAGCGTCCAATACGTATCGGAAAATAAAATAATTTTTTTTCATAGTTTAATTAGCTGATACATGACCGACGCGTATCGGCGACGTATCGGTGTCCGACACCGATACGAAGGCAAACAGACGTATCAGTGCATCATAGGTTCATATATTGTGCGTTCTTTTAAATTTCCTTTCAGCTCCTTTCAGAAGTGGTATATACACCCATGCCTGTTTTTAGTTGTTTCAGTTCATTTGTTTGGTAATTATTTAATCTATTTTCTGGAGTTAGTTGTTAGCTTCTTATTGCACTCATTTGTCATATGAGCAGATTTCCTTCTGGTAAACTATTCCTAACTAACTTCTGTGTATCCCGTAATTTTTTTTCCTAATCAATGCACAATCCTTTATGTGCCCTTTGTGAACAACAGATCCTATTAGCCTTTTCCAATCATTTAAACCATGAATAAAAAAATCATGGAATGATGTTTACATTTTTCTAAGATCATTTAATGTTCTTTGAAATTAGTTGCCATTATTATCCCATATGTAAGGGAAAACAATGAACTGAATTTGACAGTCTTCTGTTGTTAGCCAGAGAAAATAAAATTTAGTTTGGCGGTGTTTAGCTTTCAACTGAATGAAACATCACGGCTTCCTTTTGTAGGAAAGATAGATTGTGTATAATGCGTGGGATAATTGTATTGCTGAGCCCTCAGGCTGTTTATATAGGAGTACATGGCTTGGAGGGCAAGACGCCTCTCCTAGAGATAAGGAAGGTTATCACGGGATTACAATCAATCCTAAACTAACCATATCCGGTGCTGCCTAATATACTCTAACACCTTTGTCTACATATGCCCCAAAATTTGTCATCTCTCTTCCCTCTCTGTAATCAGTAATGCACTGCTATCCCTGTAGTGCGTGACAATGATGTGTTGATAACTCAGAGAGAATAAATAAACCTATCTGCATACCATTTATGACCATTTTGCAGAAGATAATTACTTTCTTGTGATTCATGCATTCATTTAGGCTTAATTTGCATAGAGGATGAGGCTAAAGTGTAGTTGTGTGCATGTATTCTGTTTTTCAATCTAAATTTCCATCTGAATTTGGTTAACACTGTCCTTTGACTTGAAGAAATAGAAGAGGGCAGTCTCTTTCTACCAATCAAGCTATTAAGGGCTTAAGTTGACACAACCACAAGATTAGTGCGGGAAAGGAGAAGTGTGAAGAAAGCTGTCAAATAGTGCTAGTAATCATTGTCTTCAATTACTTGAAGAGAGAATTTGAATTGTTTGAGAGAGAAACTTCAAGGTTCTACTTAGATGGTACCAACACTGTCATTGATAGCAGTAGATCATAAGAAAGTTTTAGCAGATTGGCTTTATTGAAAGTTACTTCTCTCACAGTTGGCAAAGCTTTGAAATGTTCACTTAAATCTCTCTGACAAAAGCCTACGGGATCTGTAAATTAGAAATCATCTAACTTTGGAATTGAGCAAACTATAGCTCTCAGACACCAAATTAATGAAAACATTATCACCTTGTCACGCTAGGGAAAAATAAGAATACACATGATGACAGGGACCTTGACACGCTGGGAGAATTTAAGAGATCTGATTTCCATCCTCTAATTGGTAGAAGATTGTATTGGTAGGCTACACTGATGCAGCAATGCCACTTCCTCGTGAACTATTCTGTTCAAGTTTCCTATTCATCTATGATAATCATATCAACAGGACATGTTCTCTTCCTCTTCTGATATGTGTGTGGCGAAGGAAACAGGGAAGTTAAAGAGAAGAGGATCATCAGCCGTGCTAAGGAAAAGAAAACAAAAGAAAGAAGAGTTGCAGCACCAAAAACAAAACAAAGGTGGTCCCACTCCCAACCACCTCTCTGTCTATATTACTCCCCTCCACTTCTATCCCAAAATACTTTGCTTTGCAAACAACCCCTCTCTCTCTCTACCCCCTCCATCCTCTCACAATTCCCAACACCTAGAAAGTACCATGCATTGAACACATACGCAGACACACATCTGTCTTCTTCTCCGACCTCATCACAATGATTTGGCCCAGAAACTTAGAGATTTTCTGCTAGTACTTGTTGAACTCCCAGTCTCAGGCTGAGGTGTGAGGTAGTTAACATCTGTCTCCGTTTCTTTCTTCCCTCTATCTCCCTCTGCTGTCAGCCGCCAAAATTTCGTGCTAGGAGGCCATGGCGGCCTCTTCACCTCCTACAATTACTGGGACACACCCTACTTGGGTCCCCTACGAGCCAACGAGAGATTGCTCTCAGCGGCTGTGCAGCATGTACTGCCCCCAGTGGTGCTACTTCATCTTCCCTCCGCCACCGCCCTTCGACATCGATGGCCCCAGCCCCGACGACTCCTCCGGCCCCGTCTTCTCCCCCCTTGTAATTGCAGTCATCGGCGTACTAGCCTGCGCATTCCTCCTTGTCACCTACTACACCTTCATCTCCAAGTACTGCAGCACCTTCAGCTCCCTCCGGGGGAGAATCTTTGGCTCGAGCTCCGGTGGTGGTGCCCACGGCGGCGGTGATGGCGGCAGCAGCGGCCACGGGCAGTCCAGGAGCCATGAATCATGGAACGTCTCGCCGTCGAGCGGGCTGGATGAGACCTTGATCAACAAGATCACGGTTTGCAAGTACAAGCGTGGCGATGGGTTCGTCCACACCACGGACTGTTCAGTCTGCCTTGGTGAGTTCCGGGACGGGGAGAGTCTCCGGCTGCTACCCAAATGCAGCCATGCCTTCCACCAGCAATGCATCGACACGTGGCTGAAGTCGCACTCCAATTGCCCCCTCTGCCGCTTCAACATCACGTTCGTCACCGTTGGGGTGGTCTCGCCGGAGCTGGAGGGCTGCGCTCCGGGCGAGAGCGGGAGTGACACCCATGATGTGGTTGTGGTGATGGATGACTTGGAAAACATGTGTGAAGAGCAGCAGGATGTGGAGAGCAGCGCTGATGGTGATGACCAGGAGGCAATGGATGGCCCAGAGGGAATGGAGGAGGCCAATGGCATAGCTGAGATCAGAGAAGAAGGCTTGCCACCGAAGATGGGTTGTTCGTCATCGGACCTGCGACAAGACGGCCGCATGTCCATTGCTGACGTGCTGCAGGCCACTATGGAGGATGAGCTGATGGCAGCCAGGGAGAGTGGCCTCGTTCCAGGTGGCGCTGGCACGTCAAGACGGTGTCACGGGGAGAACAGCAAAGAGTGGGGCCGCAGCCGGCGTGCATTGCAGGACGCCTCGGACTATTTGCCGATGAAGAGATTGCCGCCCGGTGGGAGGTCGTGCTTCAGCAGCAAGAGTGACAGGCGAAAGGATTCAGATCATCCAGTGTGAGGCAGTCAGTTAAGATGTTCTTACCTAGGGTAGTACCGGACAAGCTACCTTCCTGTTTGTTTGCATGATGGAATGCGAATGGGGAAGTAAGGACCATCACGTAATCTGGAGATGTCGTCTTGTGATAATGTTGATTTCCCTCGCTTCATGTGATGCCATGGCCAAATCGTTTCTCTGCAATGCTTGGTAAGGTCTCTTCTGAAGTTCTGATGATAGTTGAGCAGGCCTTGGATCTTTCCTTTTTTGCTCTTCCATCTTAATACGTAGACTCCTCCCCACATTTCATTCTTTCAGTGGACATGTTTTACTGTGAGTGCAGCAACAGGCTAAAGTTTTCTCCACCTTGAATTTTTTTTCCTTCTTGCGTTTTCTTTGGTGTGTATGCATGTGCAATTAGTTGCAGAGCACAACGTGCAAAAGAGTAGGAGTTTTATTTAAAGATTAGGACTAGAATTGTTCTCTTGCATACAGGACCCTCCTTTGAGCTAAAATTCAGGAGCACTGTTTGTAACATTATTATAGTTGTGATGGACCTGTGGCGCATGAAATTTGCAGAACCAGGCCGAGATAAGTACGATTCCAGTCTGTTTTGTCGCTGAAGCTTGCGGTGGTCCATGAATTAGCTTAGTCCTAACAAAGTTGCTAACCGACGCAGATTTAATCGTAGGATACCAATTATACTGTTTTTTTTTTCAACTCATGAATTACCGCATGGTTCATCAAATTTCAGTTTGAAATAAATCAGAATCTAATTTCTCGCTTTGCTTTGCAACAAAAAAGAAAAAGAATAAAAAAGAATAAGAAGCTCAGTGGCTGCTTTTGTTCCTAGCTGCGTACAGACAAAGACTATCTGCCGAAGTTTCTCTGACAAGAATGATGCGGGAATCTTGTGATTAGGTATTGGCCTCAACAACCTGCGTTTTTGATATTCCAAATCTGTTGTTGGGGTTAGGTTGATGCGATAAGAGGCAAATTATTGATATATGAAAACTTTATAGCTGAGACAAGTCACAATATGTGTGGGCTTGCAAATGACACTGGGAGCTTTTAAACGTTGACTCCCTCTGGTTCGCAAACACTTGTCGGTTTGGAATACGTGCAGTTAAACTTTTAAAACTTTAGCTATCGATATTTTTTTAAATATTTAGATTAGATGCATGAAAATCACATGTGCAAATTCGACTCGAAGCATACTTTTATAATGTTATAATTGTATTCAATTTTTAAATATACTATAATAGAAATTAGTGGTCAAAATTGGGTTTTAAGGACCATATCAATGTTTAAAACGATAACTATTTGTGCACGGAGGGGGCTTTGATCTGGCCATTGGTATTCGCCACACGAATTAACCTGACGGTGGCTGCCTGGCTGGTTGGCATCACATTCACAGCCAGTCATCTATTCTCCGTTTTTGTTGTCGTGCATCCCTATTCCTGGCGCTTTAGACTTCGCAACACCAAAGAATCTTGTTTGATGTGGACTCGTCTAATATGGAACACTGAAGAACGCGATGCATAGCATCCAATGCCTGGCGCTTTAGACTTCGGACGAAAGCAGGAATCTGTTGTCGGTGCCTGGAACTTGCCCTCTAACTGAACAGTACTTGTCGGCGATGGCACTATTGCAGTACCACTGTACGCAAACCTGCAACCTAGACGTATTGCAAGATGCTGTTGTAGGAGGCGACGTCGAAGACAGATGATTCCTCTCTGCTTTTCTCCCCCCTTTCGTTCTCCTACTACTCTTCAGTGTTCAGAGCTTCACTGCATCATTCGACGGAAGGGAAAGAGAAACAAGTCAAAAGGCTGCGTGGATTCGGCGGCGAGATCATTGCCTCTTTTCCTTTTCATCTTTCCCATTGTGTCGACACAAAGAGAGGTGCTTCCAAACTCAACCGTGCTGCTATAGCTAGAGCCCGTTCCAGTATGAGGCTTAAACCGGAAGGTTTGGGAACCGTAATGGACCGAGAAAATTTATTTCGGCCGGCCCGGATGATGATCCCCAGGCCGTCTGGCCGGCCCAACTCGAAGTAGCCAGGAACCACAACAGGGAAGCAGGAACCATCCTCGCCGGCAGTGGCTGGCACCACCCTCCGCCGATCCCGCGGGAAGCTCCGGCCGCCGTGGAAGCAAACGAAACAAACGAAGGCACAAAAGAAAACCCTCAAACGAACCCCTCCCTGCACGGCGGGTCGACGGCGAAAACGGCAAAGATCAGGGACAACGTTACTGAATGCATGTTATTGCAGTTACACGGGCCTTGTTGCTCTACGGACGCCATCGGTCACAAATCGCCGAACTCTCCTACAGCCTACAGAGGTCCACTACGCTTTACAAATGTTACACGACGAGCTCGGCGCAAAACGAGCGCCGCCGTGCCATAGCTCGCCTCGCCGGCACTGCATCGAGCCGGAAAACCACCGTTGCAGCTAGCTAGCTGAAGTGTGCCCCCCCGGCGAGCAGCCGCTGCGACGTCGCCTCGGCGTCGATGATGCAGAGCACGTGGTGCACCGCCGCCGCGATGTCGTCCACCGCCGTCAGGCCGCACCCTTCCTCCACCTGCAACGCACACAGAAAAGGAATAGCTTGAATACTACTTGGCATTGCATTTGCATCGACCCCAAGATCCAATTCAAACAGCTCCGTGCAGGTTTTCCGGCCAATATTGCAGGCAAGACGATTCGAGAAAGGAAGGGGTGAAGCACAGGCGATCGATCGATAGCAATGTACATCGGTACATCTACATCATCAGAGAGGCCGGGAGGGAATCATCGCCGAGTCACTGACTACACGAAGCCGAGAAAAGCAGCACATCTTTATTTTTAAAGCGATCTTGTAAAGGTAGATTCTCCATTGGGGCCGGGCTCCGTCACACACAGAGCACAGACACTGTAACAGCACAAGAAAGGGCTGCAGCAGCGCACACAACATCTGTACCCTTTTCTCTGCTGATTTCGCCATGTCAATCTACGGCCCAGCTCAGCAGAAAGATTCTCCACAACAGTGTCCCTCGGTCTCGATCCTCTCAACCTACTTAGCAAAAACAGAATTATATATACAACTATCCTCCTCCTTTTGTGCTTTTGAGTGTGAAGTGTCATGGCTCGATATAGTGCAGCAGCAGCGGCCTATGGAGGCACGTCAAGTCCAGAGCAACTACAGCTCAGGAGAGCAGAGCACCAAAGAGAGCAAAAGCCTTTCCTCTCTGGAATCTCTGGTCAAAAGCAAATGACCATGGCTTGGCTGGCTGGCTGGCTCCCTTTACAATTTGCCTGTACTGACCGGGGATTCAGACGGTGAGGTCTACGGATTTGGAGCCAATCAGCTGGGCAAGTCTACTCGATCCTAGCCATTGCCCATGGCGGATATGAAGCAGCATAGCTAGCAATGCGTTTGAATCGATGCATTATGCATGCATGGCACGGCCGGCTTCTCTGGCGCGATGTAGGTGCCAACCTCTGCCATTACTGATGCAATAGCTAGCACAGTAGCACCCCCGGAATTTTGGTCGACGTCACGCGGGAGGAGGGGATATCTGACACAATTTTGTTCTCCTCAGACAACGAGAGATGGGATACGATTTTGTTTCCTTGGTGAGTGGCCTCATGATTTGTCATGGCATGTACGCAGAGTCGTGTACACGCAAATGTATGCGCACAACATCTGAACATGGGCTACAGATAAATGACAACCAATCTGGTATTATTTCTGGTTTAGTATCAGAAGGCTGGTCATTTTTCTAGATTGGTTGGTCAAGTCAGGTGCTTACATGTACAATAGTGTGTTGTCGGCTATTTATTTATTTTGTTACATAAGATTTTTACTGATATAGAAGAGAGAAAGAGGGAAGAGAGTATAGCTATCTCTTTGTGAAGGGAAGACCATAACAGCATAAAACACCATTACGTGATTTATTGCTTATAATAAACACTTTTTTGTGCCATAACTAAATGATTGTATAATCTCATAGAGACAACGTAAGATATCATCTACTGTAGAAACTGTCTTTAGTTTTATCGTTAGATGATATGAAAGAGTATATAGACATGCAACAGTCGCCTTTACTATTTTACATGCTCTGAGCAGTATAAACATTGGGCTGTGCAGTGCACAGCAGAGAAGCATGCCAACTTATCTCAGAGCGATCAAATAATTTGTACAGTATTAACTATTCCCTTCTATATTGTACTACACGCAATATATTTTTGGGATATTTTGAAAAGCCAGTTTCAGAAGGAAAAAAACACCACCAGTTGTCTGGCTGGCAGATGGGCGCATCATTGTCAGAGGCTCATAGCCAGTGTTATTTTTCGGCACTAACTTTTTTTTTTGTGGCAGTAACATAGGAGAAATATAATGGCCGAAATGTTAGGTAGCCAATGCTTCATTTAGGCAGCAGGCAATGCCTGAGGCTTATCTAACGGTTGGTGCGTAAAAGGAAAACGTAAATCCCATCCGTCGCGTAAGCGTTCAGAAAGGAGGAAATAAAACAAGAAGCACAGTTGTACTGGCTATAGGCAGCAGCATGCATGGATCGTACGTACCTTGACACTGAGGGAGTAGAGCGCCAGCGAGTCGAGCGCGGTGACGTTGAGGTGCAGGATGGTGAACCCAAGAGCCTGCAGCCCGGCGACCATCTTGAGCAGCTGCCCCGGCCGCCGCGGCGCCATGACCCGGAGGCTGGCGTGCGTCTCCACCAGGTTCACCTCGATGTCCGCCACCCCGGCGCGGTTCTCCGCCCCGGCGCCGCCGTCCCGCGGCGGGTGGCACCAAACGTACTGCGGGTACGTGAAGAACTGCGCGAACGGGGGGGCCCCCGCGTCGCACAGCACAGCCTCCTCGCCCGCGCCGCTGCCGCTGCTGCAGTTGCTCGTCGTGGTGTCCACGCCCGCGGTCGTGACGGCACTAGGGGTGCTCGGCATTGGCATCGCGTCAGACTTTGCCTTGTGCTGCTGCTGCATCAGCAGCGTGCGCTTCTGCGCCTCCAGGGATTGCAGCAGCTGTTCGAGCTCCTTCACGAAATCAATAGCGCCCCCGACAATGGACGCCTGGTCGCCCTACGTACGGATCGATTAAAAGAGAACAACAATCAAGTACAGAACCAGATCGAGCTAGCATTCCGTGTGAATTTAAGCACTACTACCGTTCAAAAGGTAGATGCATTTGCACGTTTAAACACTAAAGAAGAAGAAGAAGAAGAAGAAGAAGAAGAAGAAGAAGAAACGAGAGTAATGTTACTACCACTATGAGTGAAGTGAAGATAGGGAGAGGAGGCAGTAACACATTAATGGCACAAAGTGGCCGAGGAATGTATGTCCTTTGGAGGAAGGATTCATTCCAATATTCCATTATTGGGATGCATGGTCTTGTTACTCTTGTAGTTAAAGAAAGAGACCGGCGTTAATTCCCAAGATCCAGCCGAGCAAGAGCAATAATACTGGAGTAGTAAGCAAAACAAAAGCTGGAGAAGACGAATTAGACAGGATTTGACAAGGAGAAAAGTCACCCAACAGTAACTGTGGGGCTGTCTACTTCTCACTCCAAACATTCTTTCGCCGCTTTAGCACCACCCGTAATCCAACAATCCAAATGAACCCTACATGTGGAGCCTGTAACATTTGGTCTCTTCTCTGTTCATTGCTGTCCCTAAATTGTTGTGAAAACGATCTTGCTATTTTTTTTCTCTTTAATGAAAATCAGAGGTTTCTGCCATTCTTTTTTTTTTAAATAATAAACCCTACACATTTCACCTCCAAACTTTGAAGATAAAAATGCAGAACGCACAATGTGTTTGCTGTGAAAATATTGCACGTACCCGGTGGACGTAGGATTCCGGCATGAGGGAGCGGAGGACGGCGAGGTACTCGTTCATCTGGCGACGGCGGTTGCGCTCGACGGCAATGTGGGTCATCCGCTGGCTCTCGGCGTCCTCGCGGTTCTTGCAGCTCCTCGCCCGCCGCCGCCGCTTCCTCCTCCCCTGCAGCGCCTTCTCCCCCTCCCCCTCCCCCTCCCCCTCCCCCTCGGCCGCCGGCATTGCCGTCACAGGCGCCACCTCCACTGCAGACCCCGTCGTCGCGACACCGCCCGCCGCCGCGCCAGCATTGCCGAAGAGGAAGCTCGCGGACGCGCTTGCTGCGGCGTTGAAGGTGTCGTAGATGAGGACGTCGCTGGCCGAGCACAAGGCATCCAGTGTCATGTCGATCGAGCGGCCGGACGACGCGCGTACCCACGTAAGTACGTGGCCTTTTGTCTATGTCACTAGGCCTATGAGCGGCCTTCCCCTTTGGCTTCCTTCCTTCTTGCTGCCTTACTTCTCCCTCGAAAGAATAGAAGAGAGCTAGCGCGAGACCAGCCGGTGCTCGCGTTGGTGCTATGCGTGTGTTTCTAGCGCGACATGGGGGAAGCTAGAGTGCTAGACATGCATAAGATTGTGCAATAATTATAGTGGTGGGCAGTGAGAGGCTTTGTGCTTGGGCAATGGGCTCTTGCAGGTAGCTGCTGCAGCGACGCAGATGTGTGGGCTGTGCCGTGGCAGGTGTAGGTAGATGGATCGATCTCCCTCAGCACGCAATGCTCCAAGAGATTGGCACCAAAAGCTCGCTTTCTTTTGACATTGCGGTGAAATCTTTGGGGGAGGGGGGAGGAGCTGATCTACACGTGAGGAGAGATGGGCTCTCTCTCTCTCTCTCTCTCTCTCTCTCTCTCTGTGCCGCTAGCTAGTTGCTGCTGCTGCTTCAGCTGAACACTGAAAAGTGAGTGAGAGGGGGGAAGAAGGTGTGATCTCACTGTATAGGGCATTCATCGTTCATGTTTCATCCATCTCTCTCTCTCTCTCTCTCTCTCTGCACTGTGATTTTCTTTCTTGCTTTGTTCGATATGTGGGAATGTGGTGATGCCCCTTCTTGGTATGCCAAATGAAAGTCACCACACCATATGGATGCTGCCTAGCCGAGGCAGGGGGCCCCACTGCAGCATCTTGTGAGGGGATTTGATTGGGAATCAGTATGGCGGTCGAGTGAATTTTACAGCTACTACTATTGCTTCTCCCGATATTTCACCTCGCTCCTTCCAATTTCTCTTCACAATGACGACGACCACCACCTCCATTTTTACATTTACCCAGAATAAGCTCTACCTCGATGACTCAGTACATTACCACTGTGCTATATTTACCCTGTATGCTTTACCTCGATCAGTACGCTACTATGTGCTCGAAATGAAGAAATGATTTGGGATATGTTATGGCTAGCTGATTGCCTTTATCATTATTTACTCCATTAGAAAGAATCCGGGACTTCATTTCCTCAGGAAGAATAAGGGACCTCATTTCTTCAGGGTTAATGTTCTTTTTTCTTTCAGGGTCCTTTATCAAGTGCTAATACGCGATTCAGTTTAGTTACCGCCAATTGCTTATGTGAAAGTAGTACCATCTCACATGCAAGAAGATGGGAAATAGGGTTGGTTGCAGGAGGACAAAGGTACCTGAGCCACATGGATTAACAGTGGGCAGAATGGCAAGGAGACAAAGGAGGCCACAAAGCGATGTGTACTACTGCACTTTCGGGCTTGGGAGATGATCAGTAATCCGCATAAGCTCCAGAGAAATGAATCCAAGCCACCCAAATCCAACAGGCTTCAACTTTTGGTACACCGGCATATTCATCTAATTAATCTAGCTATGCTCACCAATAAAATGGACACAAGAAATGCATTCTTCTCCTCCTATCCCTCCTCGCCTATATATAATCCCATCCTCTTCCCCTCTTGCTTCGTCTTCTCTCTGGCGCGGCGGCGCCCTCCTTGCCACTGTTCGTCCTCAGTATTATTCAGTGAATGGAGCTTTCTGCAAAGACGGCCAATCGATCGGCGTCGCCGAAGCATAGTGCTGGCGAGTCGTCTTCACTGGAGTCCATCGCTAGCGAGCCTCCAACATCCCCACAGACAAATCCGAATCACAAAGTGCAAGGAAAATCCAATGGGTCAATAGTAGAGTACTTCGAACATCAGAAAAATTAATAATCAAGTTACTCCTTAGCAAATTCCATATAGGTACTCTATCCGTTCAAGTTTATAAGATATATTTCTTTTTAGCACATAAGAAAAAAAATTAAAAATGACTAGATTACCTCTAATTATTATTACTAAGCACTATTCTTAATGCATGTATGTAGAGAATATAAAGTAAAGATGGATATATTTATTAGCTAGGGATATAGAGGGAACATTGCACTAGACCATAAAAAAAACAAGCTCGTAAACTTAGGCAGAAGAAGTATTCAATTTCAGATGGACCTATTAATTCTCAATTTACGGAGTACTATATTTTCGAAAAAAAATCAATGCATGCATGCAGGGTTGAGAACTTGGGATGTACCGTTCAATGTGTATGTACATTTATACATGAGAGGATGTCATTGTCTCCTGTGTAATCAGGGTTTGAAATTTCGTTTTTGGTTCGCATCTCAGAGGTGTCTGAAATTCAAAATATCGACAAAATTTTAGAATTTTGGATGAAATTTGGTCAAAATTCAAATCTGGTAATTTTTTAACTGGGATTTTCGAGATTTCAACCGAAATCACTGAAATTCTAGTGTTTTTCAACCTCACGTGAAATGGTCTCTCACCACTAGAAAAAATAATGGAAAGAAAGCATGAGCACGTCCCAGGTAGGGGTGGCAATAGGGCCTCATTCTCCGTTCCCCTATAGGGAATTCCTCTATTAGGGGGCAGGAATGGGAAAATTTCCCTCCCCGCGGGGATACAAAAGGGTAAAAACTGTCCTCCATCGGGGAAAACGGGCCCGGGGGCATTCCGCTACTCCCTATCCCCGATCCTTGACCCCCAGCCCCAGTTTTGTTAGCACAAGTCCCATACAACCATACTATACTCCTATTCATCGGCACTCGGTAGGCGGCTTCCTAGCTCCAATCCCAAATCACCTCCTTGCAGCCCGACTGCCTGAGTTCCCCAATCCCTCGGTCCCTCCAGATTATCCTCGTTCGGTCATCTACTCCTCGCCGTCGGGCCACCGTAGTCTCGACTCTCGCTCTAGATCTATCGCGGCATCACCTCTGTGGCTCCCTCAGTCTCATTCCTTGGCCTCGGAGGCCAAATCGCCCCAGCCCATTCGCAATCGCGCGGCACCTGGGTCAGCGTGAACCGGCGGCGCACGATGGAGGTGGGCGACCTACACAAGGTGTGGGAGATCTGCGTGCTTAAGAAGAAGCCCGACGAGACCGCCGCTTGTGCGATCCTCGACTGCGTCGCCAAGCAGGTCGAGCCCATCAGACGCTGCCGCAAGTGGCGCGTCAAATTCCTCATCGAGTTCTCGTAAGTGCGCTAGCAACCCTAACCCTGGCCATATCCTCCTTGCGCATCAGTCTCTATCAGTCCTAAGAACCCGAGACTCCTGGGGCTCAACATCGGTGGGGGAGTCGAGGTGAAGCTCCCGGGTATAGCTCCTTACGAGGACCCGATACCGGGGTCGGGGCCGGGGAACGGGGTGAGGTGGCCCCCGATACCGGGGTTGGGGCTAGGGAACGGGTTTGTTTTTTGCTATCAGGGACACGGGGACAGGGGGTTCTCCCCACTAGGAAACGTCCCCGTTGCCATCCCTAGTCCCAGGCCTAGCTCAGTTGGTAGAGCGTTTTGTGCCTAGCCTTGAGGTCATGTGTTCGATACCCACTCTCGGCATAAATTTTTGTAAATTTTTTGTTGTTGTGGGGATCGAACGTAGGACCTTCACGCAAGCTAAGGGAGCAAGTACCAACTGAGCTAACATGTATTTGCTATTACATTACGTGTAGTAATCTTGTTAACATATCATATACTACCATATAACCATATAAGTGGTGTGATACTACTGCCCCATCTATTGTTGAGTGCAATCTGTAATATATATGTATGGTTCATCGATCATTCATGCCATGAACAAAAATGATTGATTGTCTAGTATAAATCGTGAGACATATCTACAACACATTATTTGCATTGGAGACTTGGACTGATGTATATGCAAAAAAAACAATGCCAAGATGTAATACTACACCAACTCCAGCCACATCCGACTTGGAACCAAGCAAATCCGGCACATGAAATGATTAATCTGGCCCAAAATGACAAAATTTCGGACATATTTGACAAAATGTTGTCACAAAAAGAGCGAAATCTTGTTACTTGCACTTGAAGAAATCTTGGCCTAAAGAGCGAAATCTTGGAGAAAAACATTGAGATCTCGGTGTATTGAACCGATATTTGAATTCTTCTTCAACGGATAGGCCCAAATCTGACTGGAGCTTGGCTAGAGATGACCGGAGACCAGTGAGGACGAAAGGGAGAGCTCGGGGATAGAGTTTATTTCCTAGGAGAGGAAAGTGAGTGAGTGAGATGATTGAGTCTTCTTCACCATGTATCGGTGAAGTGAACGAGTGAGTCTGAATTAAAATCAGTGCGAATGACATACATAAAAGAGTTCACTCCTCACTACTAAATAATCATTAACACTTCTAGCTTAGTTGGTAAAGTGCAAGCCTCTTAAACCTTTGATTCTAGGTTCGAGCCATATATAGCACGTCATTTTTTTTGTATTGTTGTGAGCACGCAAAATTTCATAAAAATACAGTGATAGCTAGGATTCGAGCCTAAGATTTTAGGTAATTAAGCTCTCCATTGTACCAACTGAACTTGCAATTTTTCACATGTAGTACTCATAAATGGCATTGTAATCTCAAAAAAAAAATGGAGCCAAATCTGGTCAAAAACAGCATGCATTTCGGTCAAAAGACGCGTATTTTAGTTAATTTGCCTGAAATTTGTAGAAACTTTACTAAAATTTTTGTGATTACTGTAGCATTCAAAATTTTCAGTTTTGTTTAGCGGGACTTCTGAAATCTCGTGGGAATTTTAAACCATGGCTGCGACTAGTCTCTCTCCTTTTGCGACTCCTTTTCATCCTCATGAACCACCGTGTTTGGCGTTGACGCGTGGCTCGGATCAGAGTGCACCAGACCACTGTACTGGGCAAGTACGTCCTTCACAGATCAATTTGCCTTGCTAAAGCCACTTTATTCCTATGCATAATCCAATTGATTGTTGCGGCGGTTGGTACCTATTCCTCAAATCTCGAATCTAGGTCAAGGTCATTATTTGAAGTAGCCTAAGGTCGGAATTGGATGCAGAGAAAAGCATAGGGAGGTGGAATCGGGTGGTGGGAGATGAACATACAAGGAAGCGGTGATGGATTCGGAGAAGAGAGAGGTATCATACTAGCTGGGTGATTCAATCAACGTGGCGGTCACCCTGGTAGGCCAGAATTCAAATTTCATTTGAGGAAAAATACCGGGTATAGCCGAAATCCAAAATTTTGATATTTCTAATAAATTTTGATATAAATCTGTTGGCGCCAAAAACGTGAAGAGGGTTTCTGGATGCAACACACCGGACGAACACCGGGTTCAAGTGTACGCGAGCGTGCTAATCGATTTGACCCTGCAATCGATAAGGGAAACAGTTGTAAAATTCAATCAAGCCGATCCTTAGGATGAATCGGCTAAGAATCACGAATCAGCTAGAAAGCCGATTAGAAGGGTAAATAGACTAGTCGATTAAGACTAATCCGAGGGTAAAAGGTAGATTGATTCTGAAAAGGCGATGCGCAACAGGACAGAATAAATCAAACCTGAAAAAGCCAATGACGATCAAACAATCGGCGATACGCAACTTTATTTGATCGATGTCGACTTACAGAGGAAAGATTACAATGCTAAAAAGACTAAGAACTACGGAAGTAAAAGTGGTAGTTGTGTTGATTGTTGTTGTTCTTCAAGCACTTTGGTGCGCTTTATATACTCGCCACCGATCCGAGTCCTCGATCCAACACGACAACGTAGTCCGAATCGGCCAGTAGTTTCCTATCTGGTCTCTAATTTCCAATTGTTATCTGCACGTTATGTGTTTATCTGAACTCCTGCAGATATTCTCGTATTTTATCCAAACTCATACTTTTCTGCCGATTCTTTCTAGAAATTTCCAAAAATTGGTGCAAACATATGCCCCCCATTTTTGGAAGATAACTTGTTATCTTTCAAAAATATGTATCGGCTTTTATCGATCGGCTTCACTGCCCATCGGTTTTGCTTACTACTGATTTAGAGAACCGTGTCAGTAACTGTCGCGCCGTAAAAATCTCAGTGCGGTTTTAATGCCAGATGTCGTCTCGAATTCACTTCCCGCCTTTTCACCTTTCCACCGTGCTATATATATGCGGGACCCCCTCTGTCATTTTCACGCCTTCCAGCTTTCATAACTCCTGCAATCGGCTTTCTTTCTTCAATCGGCTTCTCGCCCTGTGTCTTCATCGCACCAAAGAATCAATCCTTCTCTTCTTCAATCGGTGAATGGATCCTTCCAGTGCATCGATCCCAATTCAAAGCGAAGACCAATACTATCTAGGCCCGATAGGAAATTCCATCGTTGATTCAGTTATTACTAAGGAAATTCCTAGACTCCTTTATCGCCAAAGAATATAACATAACGGATCGGGGAAAAAGCTTTAGAGCTTGGCCAGTAACAGCTTAAAGGTCGGAGAAGTTGGTTCATCGAGTATCGCCCGTAAGAGGTCTGAATGGGAAAACATGGGTATAGCCGAGTGTCTTCCACTGAGTCTTGCAAACCCTGAAGCCAATGAGCCCTTGGTGGCCACGGCTTGCTATTTTTGGTCGGATACTCTTAATGCTTTCCTTTTCCGGACTGGTCCTATCGGCCCAACTCTTCTAGATATAGCCGAGCTTTGCTGCCTTAGGCCAGACGGAATCCAGATATCGGCCTTCAGTGGTAAACCAAGGCATAGGCTAATCCGATCAAAGGGCGAGGGTTGGTCCAAGTACATCCAACACAATAACAAGATAAATGGCCTAGTATCGGATGAAGAACACATAGCCTTTTTAAACTCGTGGTGGATCGATTCTCTTCTGCGGGCTTCTCCGGGTCCGACGCAAGTTTTTCACCGTGGCGAGCAACCGTTGAAGGTCGCCGACTTGCACTTGGTAAAATGCTTCGGGGCCGTCTATCAAATGATGCACGTTATCGAAGTCGGCTTTTTCGGGTTTGGTCAATATGTCGGGTAATGTTGGAGGCCCTTTATGGTTTATTCAACTATGGCTTTACAAGATTTTTAGCCGATCACTAATTCCGAGTCGTCGGAAGGTTCAGTTTTTCCTCGTGAGGATTACCCCGAAGGTACTACTCCTCAATATAGAGCCAGCCGATCGCACGGAGAAAGACTTGTGATGTGTACCAGTGGTGATGTCAAAGTTACTCCGGCCGATTTCAAGAAATATTTGTTGTTTTTCCTCAATTTGGACAACACAATCTTCAACCAACAAGACTTCTTTCCCTATACAAACGGGTTTACTTCCAAAGGGCCTTCATTCCTTCATCCGATGCGATAGTTCTTCGATGCCGAGTCAACCTTGGATTTGTATCGGTTTTATTTCTCCTTGCATACTCTTCGTCGGCTTAAATTTCAGAATCGACTTTTCAAATTGGCCGTATGAGTTTTACCATCCTCCGTCTATGCCCGCCAATTGGGTTTCGCCAAGTAATTCCTAGTCTTCCTCTCCTGGATCGTCTTCAGCCAAGATCCAAAGTAAAAAATGCTGCCCAAACCGAACTACTTCTGATATTATCCGATGAACTTCAAGTTAGCAGCCTACCACACTTTTTCTTGAACTCCCGACGAGCTAGTCATTTTACAACATGGTGGACGCCCATATCGGAAGCCCTTTATTTGGATCGTGCCCCGTCGGCTATTGTAGAAAAATTCCTACCGGATCATTGCGAGCCGACGATGGTCCCTTCTAACAAAGAAGTAGCTCGAGTGAAGATAGTTTCGATTCCTCCAATTCGTCGGGTTATACTAACTCATCCAGAGTGTGAGAGGTATCGGCTTGTTTCATAATAAATTTTTATACCTGCAGATTTGTTGCCACTTGTCTTTTAATTACCTATGTACTTCTGCTTTTCGCAGGATGCTGCCGCGGGGAGCAAGGCTATCATTAACACATTGGCTGGCGGATCAAAAGGGAAACGCCTCAATCAGCCGACTGTCTTAATGGGTTCTGGCACTCTCGGAGTGAACAGTCCTTCATTATCGGATCTCGAAAAAGAAAGAAAGCCAAGTGAGTTTTTACTATAGCCGATAAATATTTCCCGTTTATGCTTTTGCTCATCCTGTGGTTTGATTTTTCAGAAAAACCCAAGTCTACCAAGGTCCCTACCAAAAAAACACCAAAGCGCAAGGAACAAAGTTACCGAAAGTTCTCCTCACCTATCGGCTTTAAGTGCGAAGGGCCAAACTTATTCTCATGCCTATTGAAAATTATCAATCTTAAGTTTCGACTTTGTAATATTTCCTTTTCACCGATAGCGCCTATTCTGCGGCCAGATGTTGGTCGATCTTCGTGGTGCTTCGCTGGCCTCCTCATGGCTTCAAAACCTCCAACCCCACCATCTCCTGCCCGGTCAATTCTTCCATCGCCCGATGTTGTCCCGGATGGCCTGTCCGACCTTCTCGGGTTCACCTCGATGAACTAGTCGACCGGAGGTGATGGCGACCGATAGCTACCCCGAGGACATCCAAACATCCTAGATGTCTCCATGAAGGCATCGCTTCGCTGTTTGTCAAGTCGGCGCCCAACATGCAGGAGAAGCTAAATCGGCTGTTCATGGAGATAACTCAGCCGGAGGCAGCTATACTGGCCAATGTCAACCCATCCGCGATGCTATGGCCGTCGTTGAAGCCGATCTTCCTGACGCAGCCATGAGCGCTCTTCTGAATGTGTGCCATTTAGACGAGAAGAAAGCGGAAGTTGACGCTGCTAATGCCAGGATCGCCCAACGCCAAGCCCAAGAAGCCGTCGGCGTTTTTGATAAACCGATTCTTTGAAGCTAAAGCCGAGAAGAAGAAGTACGATGAAACTGCTGCGTCTTTCATGACCGCCAAATCTTCTGCTCAAAGGCTGGAACAAACCAAGAAGCAGCTTGAGAAAGAATTGGCTAAGGTGAATGAACAATGCCGATGCCCCGACTAACTCAAATGCAATGGCCTCAATTTTGAAGGATCGAAGAATAATATCGCCAAGCCGCTATGAGGGTCAGGATCAATCACCATGGTTGTTTCATCCTCGAAATGCCAAAGTCGACGAAGATCCGTGTATGGCATCACCAAACATTGGCTAAAGCCGCCGCAAAGATTATCGGCTTTAGGCGCTAGACTTCGGTCGGGCCTCGTGATCTTGCCGATTTAAAACGACGTTTTCGCTTGTGATGTAGCGTCGTATCTTGAAACAATGTTGCTTTTGTACGCCATAGATACTTTTAATCCATTGTTTAACCGATTACACCTATTTTGTTTAATCTACCGTCTTTAACCGATTCACTTCTCAATGTTTTTTGCGCAACTTTAGTCATGCACCGATCCAAACGCTAGGGTAGTACCGCTTTAGATATTTTCCGTTGATTGCCTTCGGCAATACCAACCCTTCAAGTGTTTCGAGTATATATGCGTTTCCACCAACAAGCCGATTTATTTTATACGGTCCTTCCCAAGTAGGCGACCATTTACCGAATCGGTTATCCTTAGAACCAATCGGCAATATCGTTTTCCAAACTAGATCGGTTTCACTAAAGTTCTTCGGTACAACTTTTTTATTATATGCTCTTGCAACTCTTTCTTTATTCCTTTTAAGCCGATTCAAAGTAACCAAATTTTAATTTCGCTAAGTCATCCAAATTGTACAAAGATCAATTCCTTGTACTCATCGGCCGATAGATTATTCTCGCTTTGCTACTCGATCGATTCAACGCTTATTTCTACTAGCAATACCGCCTCTTGACCATATACCAACCGATATGGTGATAATTTAGTCGATCCGTGAAATGCTAGCCGATAAGCCCATAGAGACTCGACAAAGGTAGTATGCCAAGTTCGAGGCTTTTCATCAATTTTTCTTTTGATCAATTTGATCAAAGTTTTATTGACGACTCGGCTTGTCCATTAGCCCGAGCATAATATGGTGATGAGTTAGCAACTGATGCCCGATTTTTCGCAAAGCTTTTAAAATCGTTAGACATGAACACAGTTCCTTGATCGGTTGTGATAGTCTGAGGAATGCCGAATCGATGAATAATGTGCTCATTAACAAAGCCGATTGCTTCTACACTGGTGACTTTTTTGAGCGGAACGGCCACCCATTTTGAAAAATAGTCTGTAGCTGCAAGGATAAACTTATGGCCTTTACTCGATGCTGGAAAAATCTGGCCGATTATATCTATTCCCCATCCTCTGAACGGCCATGGTTTAATAATTGGATGCAGAGCCGATGCTGGTGCAAGCTGTACATTCCCAAACTTTTGACAACTCTGGCATCCTCTATAATACTTGAAGCAATCTTCTAACATCGTCGGCCAAAAGTATCCTGTTCTCCTTAATACCCATTTCATCTTGTAAGCCGATTGATGTGCACCACAAATCCCCTCATGGACCTCACCCATAGCAACTTTTGCTTCTTCGTCGCCTAAACACCGTAGAAGCAATCCTTCCAGTGTCCGATAATACAATTCTCCTTCGAGCATGACATATTTTATCGACTTTTGACGAATTTTCTGCGCAGTAGGTCTGGATGGGTCTGTCAGGTAAGTTTTTATTTCTGTCCTCCAATCGGTGTTATCAACACATAGTACTGCTCTGTCGATTAAGTCAAACGTTTTATGTCGGCTATATTCCTTGTAGCCTGACGCTGCTTGAGCTAACCTATTGGCTTTCCCATTCATTTCCCTAGGCACATGGCAAATGCGAAAAAATGCAAAGGCGTCTATTACTTCAAGGCATTGTTCTAAATATTTTGATAACACCTCATCATAGCATCTAAATTCTCCTTTAACCTGTTGTACTATCAGTAATGAATCACCGTAGGCCTCCACAGTGCTTACTCCGATACTTTCCAATAATTGGAGCCCCTTTAGTAATGCTTCATATTCGGTCTGGTTATTAGAGCATCGGCCATTAAGCCGATATGCGAACTCGGTGCTATACCCCTTTGGTGAGATCAGCACAACACCTATTCCGCTCCCTTCTTGGCAAACCGATCCGTCAAATATAGCGCTAAGGGCCACATCGACCATCCTCGCCGTGGTATCATGTCCTCGTAATGAAATCGACTCATCGCTGGCCTTTAACAACTTTGGTCGATTCATATTGTAGATCGAACTTCGGTCAAGGCGACGCCCACTTCCCAAGTCGTCCTCTCAAAATTGGCGCAGACAAGATATACTTGATGACATCGCTTTTACATACTATTATACAAGTTGACGCCAAGATGTAATGTCTTAACTTGGTGCAAAGTAAATACAATGATAAACATAGCTTTTCTATATAAGGGTACTGATTTGAGCTTCAACAACCGTTTACCGAGATAAAATATTACGCGTTCTTTGCCATCGATCTCGCACCAACACAAATTCGATGGTTCCTTTTCACCGACACGATAATTTGAAGGAATCCTTCGTAGTGCGGCCAGATCTAGCGGTGATTCCAAGTATTTCTTGATTTCATCAAAAGCTTTTTGTCGATCGGCTCCCCATACGAACTCCCGATGATCTTTCAACTTCAATAATGGCGTAAAGCTTGATCCTACCGCATGATTCGAGATAAATCGTCGTAAGTAGTTAATTTTGCCGATCAATTTTTGCGCTCATTCTTGCACGCTGGCGCCTTGGTGTTTGCTATGGCATTGACCCTTGTCCGCCGACTTCGATACCCTCGATGCACCATGAAGCCAAGAAACTGACCAGCCGACACGCCAAACGCGCACTTCAAGGGATTCATCTTTAACCCATGAGCTCTTGTGTTTTGAAATACCTTTTCTAAATCGGCTAAGTGTTGCCAGTCCTCCTTAGATTTGACAACCACGTCATCGATGTAGATTTCAACGATATGTCCGATTAGATTGTGAAAAATTAAATTCATGGCACGTTGATAAGTGGCACCTGCATTCTTTAAGCCGAATGTCATTATCGCCACTCATATAGCCCTAACGCCAGCATCTCAAGGTCGCTTTTGGGGATATCGCTTCGCCATGAATATCTGGTTATACCCAAAGATTCCCATCAAGAAAGCTAATGATTTTGTTACCCGAGGCAGATCGATAAGCATATCGGCTATAGGCATCGAATATTCATCCTTTGGCGTGGCTTTATTCAAATCTCTAAAGTCTACACACACCCGAAGCTTACCATTTTTCTTCATGACAGGAACAATGTTGGACACCCACTCGGCATATCGGCAAGGCCTTATAAACTTGGCCTCCAGCAACCTTTCAATTTCTTCTTTTATTACATTATACAACTCGATTAAAGCGACGAGGAGGTTGCTTATATGGCCGATACTTCGCTTAATAGGCGTACCGATGTTCAACTAGTTGTCGGCTTAATCCAGGCATCTCATAGTATTCCCAAGCAAAACAATCCCTGTATTTTCTAAGTATTTTGACCAACTTATCTTTATATTCTAGGCCTAAACTTGCGCTTATAAAAGTTGGTCTCTTTCTATCACCTTCTCCTATATCGACTTCTTCAAGCATATCTACCAAGTGAAGCCTTGCCCCAATTTTTCGCTTTGGAAATCTTCAATAGCTTCACAGGAATTTATTCCATGCCGATAGCTCCTTGCTTTGTCTTGTAAAAGTTGGATCATTTTTGACCCCATCTTCTCAAGATTTCAGCCGCCCGATCAAAGGTGCCTGGTCTGACACTGATCGGCGTAAAACCTGTCTTCCCAATGCTGATGAAATCACAATCGTCCAGTACCTTACCTGATATGCATTCTGCTTCTTCATGTGGCCAATTTGCATCGGAGCTGGCCATAGCAATATGAGCCGATGTATCGGCTGAGACGACTTCGACTTCATCTCCGCTCCATCGATAAGCAATTGGTGCATGGTCGAGGGTATACTGCAGTTGGCGTGTATCCAATCTCGCCCTAGGAGCACACTGTAGTTCCCTTTTGCTTCAACCACAAAGAACGCGGTCGGCAAGGTTTTATTGCCGACGGTCAGTTCAGTTACCATTACTCCTTTAGCTTCAGTGGGGTCACCTGTGAAGTCATTTAATACCATGTTTGTTTTGATCAAGTCTTCATCGGTTTTCCCCAACTTCTCGCAGTAATCGAGTGGCATCAAGTTCACAGTAGCCCCTCCGTCCACAAGCATCCTTGATATCGGCTTTCCATTGATGTAACCCTTCAAATACAATGGCTTTAGATGCCGATGCGGATCTTGTGGTTTCTCAAACACTGCATCTTGTGCCCCCAGACACATTTGAGCAAATGCGTCTTTAGCCGATTCAGCTTTTAATTCGAATTCAGTGGTAGGGTGAACACCATATTGATATCCATAGGAGTGCCATCTCAATTATTGGTGACATTAAATCGTCTGAAGAATCCGACTCATCATCGGCTTGTTGTTTTCTCCTCCACTCCTTTGTGACCAGCTTCACAGGTCGCAATTCATTGAAAGCTTGGTCTCTCTGTTTTTCTTCTTCAGCTTCTCTCATCTCTTATGTTCTTAGGCATTGGAGCCGCTCACAGATCGGCTAATCGATCGGGCACCATCTAGGTTTAGGTTCAACTGGTTTGCGGATTCTACCAACCAAGTTCTCAGCAGGCTCTTCCTTGTCCTGGTTTAGTGCCCCCAACCTCTCTCTTATCGGTTTCTTATGCCTTGACTCGCCTTGATCTGGTTTCGCCGATATAGACGCTTTTACCGAATGCCTTGGCCAACTTTTTTTGGGTAGTGCTCCATAGGGCATGCTTTTGAAGATGGTAGCATCATACCTCTCTCCCAACAGAATTGCCAAAAAGGACATCTTTCATGAGCTCGTTCTGCGTTGTTTGGCCGATGCGCTTGGCGAGACTGTTGTTTTTGCCGGTGGCTCACCCTCTCATATTTCTCAAGCAATTGCGAGAAAGTTGGCCTAGGTTTGAATGCTGGCTTTTTGGGCGGAGATTTCTCTGCTTTATACCACCGTCCAACTTGCAACTCTCCCCTTGGCTTAATTGTCCTTGAATTCTTCCCATCTTTGTCGGCTTCAATTTGAAGTGAGCCGATTGTTATCTTCAGTGTATCTCCTTTTGAACTAGATTCTATGTCGACTTGCCATGTTGTACTAGGCTTCTCGTCGACAATCCGCTTTCCTTTGCTGGAGCATTGGACCATGTTAATTGGGAAAGGGTTGACATCGACTTCCATGGCGCTCCTTCGCGAACTTGAGCCGACCGCCTTCGATGGTCTGCCTCAGATCATTGTCGAAAGATGTTGCGATCGTTAGTGTTATGAGAAAAGGAATGGTGCCACTTACAAGATCGCCGCTTCTTAATTTCGCTTTTGAAGGTATGGTATGTCCTTCGTAGTCGACGCTTTTTCTTGTAATAACATGTCAAATATGCGGTCGCACTTGGACACATCAAAAGCGATTTTACTTCGACTTATTCCTAGTCGGCTTAAGCCATGAATGACGAGTGGTTTTTAGAACCCTTTATCCATTCGGCTATATTTACGTATGCTTCATCTTCGAGTTCTCGCTTGAGCTATATTCAACCATGTTTACTTTAGCTTTTTCTTTGCCATTGTTTAATCTGAGTTTATCTTTGAATTCTTTATTTAAATATCGGCTTTCTTGCACCGACATTCGATGAAGTAGGTGACTTAAGTCAAGAACTCCCGCCCAAAGAAGTTTTTTTTTTGCGGGGAATCAACCGAAGGCTAAATCGGCTAGTTGGTTATCTGGTAATACTACATGAAGCAAATGATTTCAGACTTTCTAAACCTTCTAATATACTCAAAAGCCGATTCACCAAATTTTTGTCGGACCGCACTTAGATCCGAAATCCTTAACTCTAGACCGCCAGAGAAAAGTATTCGTGAATCGACCTTCTAAATCGCTCCAAAAGTGGACCGAATTTGGAGGCGATTCGTGAACCAAGTGAAAGCAGCCTCGATAAAGATAAAGGAAAAGCCTAATCTTTAATCCATCGAATTGTTGCTTCACCACATTGAGCGATGAATCGCCCAATGTGTTCTAGAGTGGTGACCGAATCATCCTCAAAATTTTGCAAAATCTGAACTCGGGTTATGGGGGTACGCATTCGATCAATATAGTCCGGATACGGCTTATAGCCGATCGCTTTTCCTTTGGGTCAGAGGCCAAACCGTCCTCAAGATCAGAGAAATTTGGTCGGCCCAATTGATGTTATTGGTCGATGGAACACTAGGGTTTGGCCAATTGTGCTCACCAAAGATCGTGCCCCGAGTGCAAACTCTACCGGTCGGTTTGTCCTAGCCGATGGATACCGTTGTTGCCACGGTTCGCACTCCATTGGCCCCGGGAGCCAGACCTCGTAATGGACCAAACTGCTCGGTACGCATTACTTTATATGGAACGGGTCCCTAGCTTGGAATATCCTTGGGGCTTGCAATTTATCTAATTCAATCTACCGAGGAGCCGACTGGGCATAGGAAGTTGTTGATGCTGTTGGATCTATTTTTGCCGCATCAGTATATGCATGGTGATGAGCAATTGGGTTTGGACGAGGATTTGGTGGTGCTAACACGGTAGGTTGGGTCGGCATTAGTGATGGTGCAGGTGCCGACGCTTTGATCGTGCTAGTGTTCGCTACGGAATATACTGGATATGTTGGGAGTGGTCAGAACGGATCCATTAATCCTCCGGATGTCGCCAGATTCTTGTGCAATCGTTTTACGCTATTTTCTATCATCGGCTTTAAGGTCGTAACCAAAGCCGATGATTGATTAATCAACGCGTGATGCATGATTGCTCGATCATAACAGATAATTCGCTTGTGCCGGAGATATCGGCCACCGGATTTGACGCAAAGATCTGTCTCGCCAAGGGGTTCAATGTTGGTAACGCCATCTTTTGTGTGACCCTCGTCGGGTTTTCGATAACAACCCAAAGATTAATTCTTCCAAGGCGCCTTTCGGTCTTCAATCTCCTTGCGCCGCTCGAGTTAAATCGCCCAAGGTAGGACGATTATGGCATCGCCACATCGGCCGGTGCGGTGGATTTACCCGCATCATCTTGTCGATTTGGTGGTCCCACCGGCGTATAAAAATGTGTTGGCGCCAAAACGTGAAGAGGGTTTCGGATGCAACACACCGGACGAACACCGGTTCAAGTGTACGCTGAAGTGCCAATCGATTTGACCTCGCAATCGATAAGAGAAATAGTTGTAAATTCAATCAAGCCGATCCTTAGGATGAATCGCTAAGAATCACAAATCGCCTAGAAAGCCGATTAGAAGGGTAAATAGACTAGTCGATTAAGACTAATCCGAGGGTAAAAGGTAGATTGATTCGAAAAGGCGATGCGCAACAAGACGTAATAAATCAAACCTGAAAAAAGCCAATGACGATCAAACAATCGGCGATACGCAACTTTATTTGATCGATGTCGACTTACAGAGGAAAGATTACAATGCTAAAAAGACTAAGAACTACGGAAGTAAAAGTCGGTAGTTTGTGTTGATTGTTGTTGTTCTTTAAGCACCTTGGTGCGCTTTATATACTCGCCACCGATCCGAGTCCCGATCCAACACGACAACGTAGTTCGAATCGGCCGTAGTTTCCTATCCGGTCTCTAATTTCCAATTGTTATCTCTGACGTTATGTGTTTATCTTGAACTCCTGCAGATATTCTCGTATTTTATCCAAACTCATACTTTTCTGCCGATTCTTTCTAGAAATTTCCAAAAATTGGTGCAAACAAAATCCAAAAACCAAAATTCAAATCCAGTCCGTTTGCCACCGAAAAAATCTGAATTTTGGCTAAATTTAACGAAAATTTGGACGAAATTGTTGAAATTTTGGCCATTTTGCACCAACTAAAAAGTGGGTCAAACGACGATGAAAAATTTTGAATTTTTTTTCTGAAGAGTCTTGATATGCCATAAAAATTTCATATGATTATTAAATCTGATGAATTTTTAAAAATTCAAACATTACTACTGTCCTGATAAAACTCTAACTCGCAAGTTTGAATCGAATGAAAAATAGTTCAAACCAAGTTATAAAATTTTGAAACTTTTTTTGCATGGTTATGATACATCATTAATGTTCTCATAAAAGTTTTAGATGATGATGAAGTGTCATGAATTTTTAAAAATTCAATGCTCCTACCCTACTAAAAGGCTTACCAGCAAATTTGAACAAAATGAAAAATTATTCAAACCACGTTAGAAAATTTTAAAAAAATTTGTGGATGTTCATGATGTAAAAATAATATTTTTATAAAATTTTTAGATAATTATCATTCTTAAATAATTTTTAAAAATTTTGACAGTGCTACATCCTGATAAAAGCCCGATGATCCATACATAGATTTGCTGTAGCAATTAAAGAAGGTTTAAATTTTTGAAAATTTTACAGGAGGGTGATAAGGAAATTATTAATATCTCATAAAAATTTTGAATCATTATCACACTCCAATGAATATGTAAAATTCTTACAAGGCACAATACCATTTATTTTCTTTTCTTTTGATTTTTGAAATATATTATAATAAATGAAATTCAATACTTACATAGATTTGATTGACAAAAAAAATTAATTTTTTATAATTTTTATAATGGTACTGAGGCAATTATTAATCTCTCATAAAAATTTTAGATCATGATCACACTCGAGAAAATTTATAAAATTCGACAATGTAACTGTCCCAATTATGTTCATTCTGTTTTTTTATTTTTAAAGATAAAAATGAAGTTAAATTATTATAAATTTTTTTATGATCCTACACTTCTCTAAAAAGTACTATAAAATTTTGAACTCATTATAAATCATGTAAAAATTTTATAAAAATCTAACAATGTTTCTGCCAAATTTTAACAAGTCTCAGAAAATCAATTTTTCAACAAATTTTCATAGAAGATGACTTTCTTATAGGTTATTGGACCAAATCTGGTTAAATCCAGCCCTAAAGTTCAAAATATAATGAAATTTCAGCGAAATTTCGCTGGAAAAAAATGAAATTACTGTAGTAATTTTAAAATTTTTTATTTGACCAGTAGTTTAAATTTCATATAGACCTAAAATCTGAAATTTTAGTGAAAATTCACTGAAATTAGGCAAAAATTGGAACCCTGCGTGGTAGGTGTGGCGTGACAACAGAAGCGCTCCTAGGGGGTTTGGCAACCGCAACAGGGTTTCCTGGGCAGAGGTACCTGGTTGAGGTGATGGCGGTGGATTCATGGGTTGGGGTGGTCGTGGCTTCGAGAAAGGTGGCGGCTATCTGGGCCGTGGCCGAGATTAACCTGACGGAGGCTTTGTAGGTAGAGGTTGAGGACAAACCGAAGGTAGTGGTGGCATGGTTGGGTTTGGAGGTCATGGGCAAGCCGGGGTTCCAATCAGAACTGGTGGTGGTGGAACTGGATATGAAGGCCATGGTCAACTCAAGGGTGGTGGTGCTGGCCGAGATGCGCGAGGATTCAACAATGGTCCACGCCACAACACTTGCTTGGCTCTTGCTCCTGCTTCAGTAAGCACAACCAAACATGGCGTTGAATCCCACTCTCTCAGTGGAGGCATCTACACCGGAAGGCCAGGTGCAAAGGCAATTGTATGTACCAAAAGGTCAATTGGTGCTGACTCCAAACCAAAGACAACAGACGGACAATGCGGCAAACAGTCTGCCAAAAATTTAGAATGCTGTCACTACTCCTGAAGCACAGAAAATGGGTTTTGTACAAGATGTGGTGCAAAAACGGTTGTCGGCGTATTCCACCTGACAAGATCCCGTCAACGAACGGGGTTGACTACACCCTAGACGGAAATTATGGTTCGATAGAGGGCATCTTCATGGCTGGAAACCCTAATGTCTCTTAACGATGGATTCGGGAATCAACAGACCGGTGGACACAACGATTTACCCAGGTTCAGGCCCTCAGCTCGGGTAATAGCTCTACGTCCTGCTGTTTCTTTGTTGAGGAAAGGTGAAGGGGATTACAATGGGTTCTCCTCTCTGTCTTCTTCTAAGTGTTCTCTACTCCTTTCTCTATGCTCGCTGGCCCTCTCTCCATGCACCGAGGCGCCCTTATATAGACGAACCGGCCCAGGCAGGGGAGAAGGAGACGTTATACTTATCCACAACACATTAATTACACCCATCATTCCGACTTTCACGTCGACCCACGACTCATTTATTACACACGTCTCCGTGGCCTTGTCCTTCAAACCTCATTTAATGTTGGTGCGTAGTCTCGCCCGGTCCGCCCGGGATATGACGCTCCTACGACGGGTTTGGTAAGAGGCGTCAGAGGGACAAGCCGTCGTCGTGTTGATAGAGGAACCCTTCATAATTAATGACCCTGACACGAGATACCAGGGGAGGGAAAACTTCGAGGCGAAGCCTTCCCCTCATTCCTTTGGTTGCCTTCATGGCCTGACAAGGGGGCCCAGACGCCCGCCCACTCGTCAGGCCGCCTCATAAGCCGACGCCCGGCGGGCAGAGCATGATCGCCCGACTACCCGCCAGGGCTCCACGTGGGCCGCTCGCCCGGCGAAAGGTGGCGTGATCGTCGATCGCCGCCAGGCCACGCGAGCTTTTGCCCGCGGCAAGGCGTGATCGCCGGCCGCGCTAGACACCACGTGGCCGCTTCGCTGGCGAAAGGTGGCTTGATCACCGTGTCGTCGCCGGGGCCACACAGCTTTTCGCCGGTAGGCGGCGTGATCGCCCGCCGCTCGCTAGGACACCAGTGGGCCACTCGCCGCAAGCGTGCGTGATCGTCGTGCCGCCGCCGGGGCCTGAGGGTTTTCGCCGGCGGACAGGCGTGATCGCCCCGCCGCCCGCCAGACACCACGTGGGCCGTTCGCCGCGAAAGTGGCGTGATCGCCAAAGCGCCGCCGGGGCCCACTGGCTCCTCGCCCGTGCGAGGCGGCGTGTTTCACCCGATCGCGCCAGTAGCGCCTAAATCGACCGAGCCACTTCTTAGGCCTATTGCTTCTACGGCGGAGAGGGTACCCCGGTGCAGAGTACACCGACAACGGTCATAACAGAAGGAACAATTAACAAGCCCTAGCCAGGGGTGACTTCAGTGGTCAGTGTCCAAGAAGTGCATCCAAAAGCTATTGAGCTAAACAAAAAACCAAACCCAAATGCTGGAACATCGAATGGCAAACTTGTTATCTGTTACAAATGTGGAATAGATGGTCATGGTTGGAAAGATTGTACTCAAGAAGTTTTTTGTGAAGTTTGTGGAAAAGATACTCATGCTTCGTCTAGATGTGCTTGGCTTTGACAAGCAAAACATGTTGCTAACATGGTTGTGTTTGCTGCTGATGGACTAAGATTATTTGTTGCTCAAGGAGGGAAAAATGTTACCCGTAGAGGTAGTCATAGTATTATGGCCACAGTTCAAGTTATAGATGGAGGAATGTCTGCCCCAGAACCGGAAAAAGAATTCCAGACTATGTTCCCCTGGAAATGGGAATGGGTAATGAGGGATAATGGGTCTAGCTTGTTCCTTACTTGTTTTCCTAATGCTGCTAGATTGGATGAAGTGACTGTTTATCCTTCTTTCACTCTCAAAACTTTTGGTAAATTGGTGACATTTAAGAAATGGTCGTCTAAAAACATTGTGAAAGCTAAAATGCACTTGGTTTGGATTAGAGTTTCTAGGGTACCTGATAACATGATGAATTACTTTGGCATTTGTGATGTGGGTTCTATTGTTGGTGTAACAGAAGAGGTTGATACGCAAAAATTCCTCTCAGATTTGAATTGGTAGTGAAGCCTTCTATATGTATTTATTTTCACGTGGAGTTAGTTGTAGCGACCCTTATTTTTACATAAATGCAAAAATAGAAATTAATGTACATATAGTGCTAGTCCCATGATCAGTAGCTAGCACACATATTTACAACAATTGATATCACATCCACACTCTTTGTTACAAATAATAATGGTAATTTACACAATAGGGTCTTACAATACAGAGTAATGCAGCGAAAAGAATCAAAGTCTTATAGTGTTCCTATCCAACTCTCAAGCAACTGACAAGACATAATCCCTAGAAAAACTCGTTAACATCTCCCCGAATCCTGTGTCAAATAAGTTTCGTCTATTCTGATTCTTCACATAAAAACAATAAATAAGTAAGGGTGAGCACTTTCGTACTCAGCAAGACTTTTGCAAAATCTATAATATATGCAGGCCATTTCAAAGGAAAGGCTTCTACGGTTAATTTGTATAAAGCCAATTTGCAATGTAAATACAGAATAATAGATTGCAAATGGAATTTTTTAGAAAAAGCAATTTCATATGTAAAATAACAATATGTAAATACAAATAAGTAAATTTCACAAACCTGGATAATATGACCATATTCACGAACCACTTTCCACCGATACACGGTAGAAATCACCAACACATGGTAGAATTTATCGACACACGGTAGAATCCAAACCATCTTCTACTAACATCCGGTAGAATCCAAAGTTTTATAAAAATAAAAACAGCTAACTATGTGATGACTTTACCAAGTGCCTATGACCGCGGACGCGGCTAATCAATTAGTTTCACACTCTGCAGAGGTGTACAGCTTTACCCACAAGAAATGATAATCTCTTTATGCAGCGCTATTAGCACATTTCCTTTGGTGTACCGCAGAGAGATCAAAACATAACCGTTACATTACTTAACCCTAACTTTGCACCAGTTCAGTAATGTTAATCCCTTGCTATGACGGCAGAAACACATACCCAAGACATGACAACAAACCCCGTCATTCACACCACAACACAGGCAATAAACCCCGCCATTCACACAACAGGCAGTAAACCCCGCATACACACATTCCTCCTCATAGCAAGGTATACATCACTGTCTCCAGCCTACCAATGTGCAAAGTTAGTTTTAAGGAGCTTAATAGGTTAAGGTTGTCCCATACCAGCACTTGTGGTTGTACGGTTATCTTGGCATGAAAACAACCCATAATTCAGTTCTTAATCTGACACGGGCAATAGTCTCCCCCTACACTACGTGCAAGTTCATGCACCTCCGGCTATTGCCAACAATTGCCCGCATCAAAAATATAGTTTTCCCTTTTTAAATCAAAATACCATCCATAAAGAAAGGTTATACCCAACATTTTTAGTCAAATCCAACCTTTTTAATCATATTAAGATTTTATGGTTCTTTAAGCATTGCTAAGCATGATATCTAAGTGTGAGAACTCCCATGTTGACATTATACATATTGTCTACCTTATTCTAGGGGTATCAAGGTTCACAATCCATACTTATTAAGGAAGTTTCATGCAACTACAAGTGTAACTACCAATAACCATAAAATAGCAGTGTATAATAAACATAGTGCATGCAATAAAAATATTTAAGAAAATATTTATAAAACTGGGATCAACATGATCAAAGGGGTGCTTGCCTTGCTCATCGATGTCTTCAACGAAGTTGAAGTCACAGTCGACGATGGAAGTAGTTACGTCGGGTCTACACATCATTCAACGAAAATATAGCAAATAACAAATAAATGAAAAACCAAATAGAAATCTATTACATAAAACATGTATGGTTTTAGATTAGGGTTGTAAAATTTCATGTACTCATGTTTTAGTTAATTATATAATATGTTATGATTAGTACTTAATTCCAATGTTTTTACATAAGAAGTAATTTGTATACTGCTAAAGATCTTGGTGTTCAATTAATTCAACTAGTCAGGCTTGTTTAAGCTAAACTTCCGATTTTTGAATTGATGATTCAATTGATAACTAATCAAGGACCTTCTTTCCTCTGGCTTTTTACTCTTTAATTAAATAGTCGATTAGGCATATAACCATATGGCCCAACCTGACATGCAAAGCATCATTTTTAATTTTAAATTCCTATACGAGGATCTCTACAAGATACAAATATGATTAAAACAAAGATTACTTGGGCTTAATCAAACACTACTCATGGTCTTGATTTCAAGTTTAAAGATCAGGCTTATGTAAATTAATTTTCTTGATTCATGGACTAGGGAATTAGAATCATCAAACGTACTTACTATTCGTTTTTGAGCCGTAAACCAGACAATTATTTGGTCCCACTTGCCATGGGATTAGGAATGTTAACTGAAGCTACTAATTCTAATTACTCTAGATGTGGAGCCATATGAGAAAACAAAGAATAGAGAGGCTGCTTGCTGTTGATACCTTTGGTTAGATAGGGCCACCAGTCACAGGGTAGGAACAAGAACAGAGCAAAGCTTCGTTGCACAGGCACGTGGCAGGAGCTCGGTTTGCCCTTTTGTCGCCGGCTATGCAGGTGGAGAGAGAAAGAACCGAGCACAAAAATGGAACCCCGAGGTCACCTTGGTGCCGTAGGCTGTCTCGTTTGGAACTCTGGTGACCCGAGGTGGTAGCGCCATGGCGACGAACAGTTGCGCAACAGGGAGCCCGGTGGTAGAGTTCTACGGCCAAAGAAGTCTCAAACCAAGTTGGGGGTTTTGTTTAGGGGCTAGCAGCGATGCTTTTAATTGGAATATGGAGCTTCGGTTGTGGAGAATGGCCGCAGTGGGCATGGTGACCGAAATTGTGTATGAACTCCAAATCGAGGCTTTATAGAGAGGGTGGAGGAGCCAAGGAAGGTGCTGAGCATAGTAGGGAGCTCGGGGGCTTGGGGTTTTGCTTAAATAGCCGTGAATGGCGGTTGCAAAAGTGGCGCCATGTCTGAACTTGGGGGTTGGGGCTGCAGGTTGCGGCTGTATACAGGGAAAATGGCGGTGAAATGATCACGGTGATGGTGACTTCTTGGCCGTATGCGGCGTGGCTTGAGGTCGGTTGTGAAGTTGTGATTGATTTGGCTTTGATTTTTCACAAGAACAGAGAGAGAGAGAGAGCTCACGCGGCTGGCTGCTTGTGATCTGTTCGTGGGAAGAAGAAGAGCAGTAGCTGGTTGGCTCGGGCCCACATGTAAGCGAAACAAGAGGACAGTTCGAGAGAACTCTCTGGACAGAACGAGGTAAGTCCATTGGATTGAGCTATCAAACTGACTCAAGATTTTATGAAACTTTTTTATAGGTCGGAAAGATAATTATAATTATCTAGTAAAAATTTCAGATTAAAATCCTTGGTAGAAACATTTAAATAATTCTGACAGGGCATGCTGCCAGATTTTTCAGTTTCTAATTTTTATTTAATTTAAGATCAAAGTAAAGTTTATATTTTATATATATTTTTATGGAGGTTTATAATAACAATATTTATCGTATGTAAAATTTTCAGATTTTTATCTTTGATACTTAAATTATTAAAATTCTGACATTGCTGATTCCGGATTTATTTCTTTTCTGTTTTTGAATTTTTAAAGGATTTAAATATAAGTTTTAACTTATTATATTTTTACCAAAGGTAGATATCAAGTTTATTTAGGCATGGTAAAAATTTTGGATTCAGAAAAGCCATATAGATTTCTACACAAATCTGACAAGATCAAGATTAATATCTTATCTCATGATTGCAATTTCTTTTTAATATATTTTATTGGTTCAGATCATCTCAAACGTCAAGGGTAGGATTCTAGGGTATTCTAAAGTGCTCTGATATTTTATTACCATTTTTTTGTAGATATTTTCTTTTTCTTTTTTTTACTTTTACGATTTCACCATTTTGCTTTATTGATTTTTTTAAAATAAAAAACTCAAGAAAACCAATAATGCTATAAAATTTAGAAAAATGAAACTCAAATTAATAACATATTTCAAATTCATTTTTATAGTGTATTTGCTTTGGAAGAAATATTTTTAATAGGGGAAGTACATGGTGAAAGTAGGTATATGGTAAAATCATGAAAGTAATCAAACATGGGCATTGGATCAAATTTGAATGGTTCAGATCTAGGTGAAATCCCACCTCCTCACTTAAACACGTTTTACACACAACCCCCTAGAAAAATTACAAAATTCCACACTTTAAGTGGAAGAGGTGGGATTTTACCTAGATCTGAACCATTCAAGTTTGATCCAATGTCCCTATTTGATTACTTTTATGATTTCACCATATGTCCACTTTCATCATATACTTCCCCTTTTTAATATTGCTATTTATCATTTTCTTAAGATTAGAATGCAAGAAAATAAAGAAAATATATTGTTTTAAATTAAAATTTTGATTCAAATTGAAATTTTTATTAAATTCCATTTTTAAATTTAAATTTTTTCATTTTTCTCATTTTTGAAATTTCCGGGATGTTACATCAGTTGTGGAAGCTGGTGGACCTGGGAAGAGACCTAACAGGATGGAGTCAAATGCAAACCTAGAACAGGATTCTCAGCAAGACAGAGAAGTCACAAGAGGCAAACGAATGATGAGATTGTGAAGGATGTATGTACTAAACCGGTGGCTGATATACCAGGGTGCAGTAAGAATGTGCGCCTGACTAATCCTCTTCGAATTATTTCAAATGACTATTGAGCAAAAATATCAGATAGACGAGGATAGGCAGTTTGCAGAGAAGCTATAGGCAATGGAAGAGAGCTCTGAACGCAAGTGTCCAAGGAATGAAGGAATAATTCTGGGAGGATAGTTATTTTGGGTGAGAAGAAGCTGAATTGAAAGCAGGATCAAGACAGTATTGATGGATTTAAAGAGCCTATGGCAATAGACCAATCTGTGCCTACGATATAAGAGCAAAAAGGAGATACCTCTTCTAAGGGCATGTACAATAAAGTTATCTCAGCTTATTCTTATCAGGTTCACATCAGTTTTGTCCTATATAAAAGAGTGAGAAAAGAAAGATGACTCTTATTTAGTAGTAAGCATCACACGAGAGTGTAGATAGATTAGCTATCTATAGGAGAAGAGATAGTTATTGTACAGCATCTAAAGTTAACTTTTAGAGATAGCTATTGCACAAATTGACTTTAGTGCCTCTAGATAATATGGATATGAGAGATGAAGAAAGTAGTAGGCTTGGTTATTATACTTGCTCTAATGAGTGTAAAGGATCATGAAAGAGTGCATTTGTCTGATAGTAACTCTGAGACACAAGATTCAGAATCTTTTGCCAGGAAAGTTGGGGTGGAAATTTCTATCTGTCGATCGCCTTGCTGAAATGTTTGAGGTGAGTCTTCTGCTGCAGTTTCAAAAGGGGCTCAAATGGTGGAAGCTGAGAAAAAAATGAAACGCGGAAAAAATGAAATGAGGATTGTGCAAAAGCTCAAGATTCAAACCAAATGAGATGTCCCTGTACTTGACAAGGCCAAAGAGAGGGAAAAACTGAAAGACTTGGAAACTGCAGGCCTGCAGCAGGTACAACACAATTTTCTCAGCATTCTATTCTTTCAGTGCCTACTCAAGACTTAGTGAACATAGCCAATGTTTTGGGAGTAAATATTGGTAACTCTATACAAGATAAAGTGGATGCCATTGAGATGATTAAAAACTTAGAGCAAGCAAGATCTACTTAATTTGTTCCTAGAAAATAGGAAACAAGTTGCTAATACTCCAAATGAAAGTACAACAGATCAGCACAACATTGATTCTGCTGTTCTTTTTGAGTTGTTAAATGATGACGATGATCATTTTCCTAGAAGATCACCTAGAAGATGAATGCCAAGGCCATATTTGGTTGGCATCTCTAGGTAGAAAAAGAAAAAAAAGGGGGGGTTTACCATATTTATTTTTTGTGAAACCCAGAGTTACGAAGAACAATAAAAATATATAATATCTAACGAAAGGTTTATTCTGGAATTGTAGGTGTATTGGTTACCCAGGGAAAAGATAATTCTTAAGAACAATGATTATTTAAAATAACTTGGGTTTCATTGGCCTCCAGGAGACAATGAAAAAACAATTATCTGACAGTTCGCTTGAAGGTATTAGTGGGGCAAAGATTTTATTTGGCATGTTTCTCCATCGATCTCATGGAAGATCTGGAGGGGTTTTGCTTGGTGTTAATTTGGGCTGTTTTGATGTAGAAGAGATATATGATAGAAGATAAAAGTGATGGTTTCAAATGGAATTTTTATAGTGGTCTATGGTGCAGCTCAAGTAGAAGGCAAATATGTCTTTCTCAATGAGCTATCCAGTATGCCAGTCAAATTCTCATCCCATGCTAATTGGGGGTCATTTCAATGTGATTAGAAACGGACAATGAGAAAAAAAAACCGGGGGTTTTTTCTAAGTGCTATTTCCTTTTTAATGCCATTATTGAAACACATACTTCAAAAGAACTAGCTGAGTGCCCGTACGTGTTGTAACGGAACAACAACCGCTTATACAAACAAATTAAAATAGTAGAAAAACAATACTTGGTAAAAATCTAAAAGACTAAACTGTGATAATAAGAAAAGTTTTAAGGTGCAATTTACAAATTTTCATATACAAAAGCTTTTGTATTTGAAACTATAAGTTACAGATGAATTAAAGCAATAGAATAATAATTTCTAGTAATTATATAAAGTCTACAAGAGTAAACCATAATAATCAAAAAGGTTTTAAGGTGCCTTCTGCAAATTTTTGTATGACGGAAGGCCTCATTCTTGAAACTACATTATAGGTCTAAGTTGCAGTTCTATGTGCCCGTGTGTTGCAACGGAAACTCAATTTGCGATAAAAAATTTATTTGCAAAGTAGTAGCAAAGTTGAGTAATTAAAGAGCAGTGGCAAAGGTGGGTAATTTTGATAAAGTGACGTGGGAAGAAATTCTCACTTTATGTAGTAGAGATTGGAACTTTGTGGAAAGAAATTTACATGGTCTAATAATGAGGAGAACCCCACTTCGGAAAAACCGATAAGATTTTGGCTAGTCTAGAGTGGGAAATGCATTTTCCTTTGATTTTTGTTAGGTCGCTAGAGAGAGCACTTTCAGACCATGCCCCTCTTGTTTCCATGATTTCACTTAAGAACTATGGTCTAAACCAGTAGAGGTAAGAATAATATAGACAAATGGCAAAACAGATTTAGAATGATGAGACAACAAATTAAAGGGTGGCATATCAACATGGAAGGGGAGACAAAGAATTAAGTAGGAAAATTTAGCTGAAAATAGTGAAACCAATGGTTTTAATACTGCAGATATGAACAGAAGGATGTTGTTGGAAGAACAATTAACCACATTTCTCAGGGAAGAGGAAATAAAATGGTTACAGAGGTCCAAAGAGAAAGAACTTACCTATGGTGATAATAACACAAAGTATTTTAAAATCAAGGCTAGTGGCAGGAGGAGAAAGAACAAAATACACTCAGTTTAGATCAAGAAGTTCGTAAGAGTTATATTACTAATGGTTACAAGCAACTTTTTGGGAACATGAACACACTAATTTCTCCTTGAATTTCTCTGATATGAACAAAATCTGTACTGAAGATATTGAATTGCTCACTTAGGAATTTGGCTTACAGCAAATCAAAGAAGAAGTCTTTGATATGGAAAAAAAAAATGAGGCCCCTGGCCCTGATGGATTCCCACCTGAATTCTATCAGGTCATTTGAGACTTAACCAAACATGATCTTAAAGCTCTACTTGATGATTTCCATAAAGGTTTGTTACCAATAGAAAGGTTAAATTATGGAGTAACCACTCTCTTGCCTAAAGGTACTGATGCTCATGAATTTAAGTTTGTTGGGGAAATAGTTATGGAAAATAGAACCGAGGATGGACTTTGGCAATAAGTCATTATGAGGAAATATCTCAAGAATCAAGTCTTGTCTCAAGCAAATACCAAACAAGGTGATTAATAGTTTTGGCAAGGTTTGATGGAGATATAACCTTTGTTCTATACTTTCTGTAAGAAAATTGTGGGTAATGATGAATATACAAACTTCCAGAATGACAATCGGGTGAATGGATCTCCTTTATCTAGTCAATTTACAAGGCTGTATAATCTGACCTTTACAAAAGAAATTTCAGTAGACAACGTTTTTGGTAGATGTTGGGGTTGTATTAGATTCAGAAGAACATTATGGAGGGAACATTCCAGCTTTGGGAGCAACTTAGAAGAATCTGTGAATTGAACAAGTGACTTTAACAAATCAGCCTGACAAATCGGTTTGGTTTCTAGATAATAAAGGAATTTTCACTGTTCATTCATTCTAATGTTGCTTTAAAAACTCATCCTCTACCTTGTCCCCACAAATTCATTTGGGATGTTAAGCTACCAATGAAACTCAAAAGTTTTCATCTGGTTGACTGTTTAGAATAGTATTATAAGAGTATGTACAGAAGTAGAGAAGATTGTTGTTTATGTATTTCTCCATGTCATCTAAAGATAAAATTAAAGCCAACCTCTACAATGGATCGGATGACATCTTGAGGTTGTCTATTTGAGATCCCATAATCTTTTAATTATGGTATAAAAAGGTGTTATTATAGATAATAACTCATATAATATATTAGTGTTTTGTTGTTTATATAGATGTCTCTTTACGAAGAGACAGTTGTGCTCTCTCTCCTCTATATTAGTAAAAAAATCTTACATGGCAAATCATATAGACAACGTAACCATTGTATAAACCTAACTAGATGCAAATCTTTTCGGATATTCCGTTCAGCAAAACTAAAATCAAGGCATGCATGCATGGAATCTTGGCCAAAAACATACTGCTAGCACTAGCACATACTCGTACTACGGTAACATTTGTTCTACCGTACCACGAGTGGGTAAAAGACAAGCACTGTTTGCAAGAAACCATGCAGCATGTATGCACGCACAAACCATTCATTCACACGGACAAATCGGTCGATGGAAACGCAGTACGTGCGTGAGACTCGGGAGGGGGCAAACTGGCAACTTCAAGGGAGACCTCGCTGCATCACTGCCTTGAATATTCTTGTGGTCGTAGACGTAGAGACAGTAGCTACAGTGGTATATGTCCTTTTAATTGTTTAATTACTGCTCTACCATATGCGTGCTTTTCCCGTTACCTTTTTGATCGAAGCAAATTGCAAGAATTTTAATTGTTTACTGCTCTACCATATGTGCCTAATACCAACTTGTTCCAAGATTAAGATAGATACCCCTTAAGATTGTCTTTTGGGGTGCAACCACATGATAAACAGATCGATGAGGCGGCTAGATGACACGGCCAGTCCAGAACACTATGAGACCGGATCAGATTAGTATAAAATTTCGAAAGAATCTAGCCAGCTTTTGGGGCATATCATATGCATATATTGCTAGCACAAATGTTCAAACCGTGCATGTAAAGGCTAGGCCTCTCTTCTGCAGCTGTTTCGTTCTCCATTACCGACACAAGCATCAGATCAGTTTACCTTTAATCAGGCATCTTCCAAGTAATCCTAGCTAGCCCCAAAGTACCCCCATTTGGCCATTTCTCATTAGAAAAAACTTTTAAAATTCGTTTTTCCGTACGTAAAGTTCACTCAGATCAGTTTACCTTTAACGAGGCAACTCCCAAGTAATCCTAGCTAGCTAGCTCACAAGTTGTCAAGTACCCCCATTTCTCATTAAAAAAACTTTTAAAATTCGTTTCTCCGTACGTAAAGTTCACTCGTGAGTCATGACGGTCTACGTACGAATTTGGGATCGATGAATTTTGCGGAAATTAATATAATCCTCACATAATTTCTATATAATTTCTTTCAAATAACGGGGTTGTCAACATCATGTTTCATCTACCGATAATTGTTATCTACGCCGGCCGTTACCAGCAAAATTAAGTGGTTGAATCAACCTATCAGATACAAACTTCACTTTAAGGATGCTTACAACACAGGGTAAAAACACATGGATAGAATGTCATGTCCTCTGGAATCCCACACGAACATACATAAAAATACAAGAAAAACTTCAAAGAAGCCGTTTGGATGTCCATAGGAAAAAACACAAAATTCAAGATTCAAAACATGAGGTATGATCACGTTAGTTTTCCTCCAAATATCTTATGGAACTTGGGAGTAGTTTCTCTGTTCCAATCGTCTTCGTGGGACTGTCAAAATCCCGTCGTTTTTCGTTGGGACTTAAACAAACTTACTGGACTTTTATAAGGAAAAAAACAAACGATTATATATATATATATATATATATATATATATATATAGGAAAATAGTTCTATACTCCTGGGTGTACGTACTCCCACCTTCAATATACCGTTTAAATGATGTTGTTATACTTCTTTATCCTTTTGAGTATACTCTAATAATGATTATAAGATACTCCAAATTGGGTTCCACGAAAAATTTCATTAAAGTCCACCATTTATAGCATAATTTGTTTATATATTCCTTTTTACATATAGAAAAGGGTATGTAGCAAAAAAATGAAGGGTTTCGATGAAATTTTTTAGTCATGTCGCATTGGAGTATCTTAGAATTATTATTGGAGTGTACCAAAAGTGATAAAAGAGTATAAAGTATTCATTTAAGTGGTATATGAGAGGTGGGAGTATGTACTCTCTGAGTATATATAAAGACTTATATATATATATATATATATATATATATATATATATATATATATATATATATATATGTTACAATTATCTCGAGGATCCAAATTAAACGGGTACCTTCCCTATGTATGTTCATGCGAAAATTTTTGAAATTTTTAGGATGTTGAGTTTAACCAGTTTACTAACTAGTTCAAACAAGTTTGAACTGAAATTCAAACTAGAGTTTCCTTTTTTTGATAGTTTGATTGTAGATATATGCTGATTTTATATATAAATTAGCAAAGCATGTGATCTAAATAATTTGTTCAAATATATGAATTCGAGTATATTTTTTTCTAAGGTATGTATTTCATTTGAATTATTATAGATGGATATATACCTTAAAACTGAAAGTTTCGAAAAACATACCCGGATTTTGGTTGAATTCGCATTTGAAATCATGGTGCCCTATATATATATATGAAAATGGTTCTATACTCCTAGGAGTACATACTCCCACCTTTAATATACCGCTTAAATAATATTATTATACATCTTTATCCTTTTGAGTATACTCTAACAATGATTATAAGATATTTCAAAGTGATCTCCACGAAAATTTCATCAAAGTTCACCCTTTATAGCATAATTTGTTTATATATTCCTTTAACATATGTAAAAGGGTATATACTAAAAAATAAAGGGCCCCGATAATTTTTTTAACCATGTTGCATTGAAGTATCTTAGAATTATTAATGAAGTATACCTAAAGTGATAAAGAAGTATAACACTTTCGTTTAAATGATATATTCGAGGTGGGAGTATGTACTCCCAAGAGTACGAAAAATGTTCCGATTCATGAACGAATTTCACCAATAGATTACTAACGACGAGAGGAATAGCATGATATAAGTCTCGCTAATAAACGTCGTATAAATCAAACTTTACTGCTAAAATGAACATCAATTTACTACTATACATTAGAAAAATGTTATGTAGATGGTTGTAAAAGTTACTGTAATAGATAGTAAAATCTAATATCATGTTTCTTTTGGCAGATCTAATACATATGGTTCTGGACTGTCGGGGCCCGTTCTACTTCCACGTTGCAATATGCTCGAATCCGGGTAGGTAGCAGTATGAGTACCTTAATGTGCATGGTGTACAAGTGAACAAGCTTAGGTCTGACTTGATGCATGGCACATTACTACTATCGTCGTTTGCGAAAGCTAATTAGTAGAGTGCGAAAACTTCTTCCTATATATATAAGTACGTATAAGGGTGTGCCTACAGGCTACAGCAATAAGAGGAACATGGTTTAACATGCTTCTAGACACGAGCTACTACTACCACTCTTACTTAGAGGGTGTTTGGTATAGCTCCAGCTTCACCAAAAATCCGTAGAATTGGTGGAGCAGGATATTCTTAGCTACAGAAATTTATGGAGCTGGAGTTGTGAGTATATTAAAAATGTTTAGGTGGGTCATCTTGTTTAAATTTTAGACAAAAATATAAATTTAATTCACTTTATTTTAGCCTACGAGTTCCAGATCTGAGGTTGAGCTGGGATCTAGAGCTCTGCCAAACAGGGCTTTAGTAACACTAATGAACCGTAAGTTTTGGCCAGTGCATATGCATGCGTTCATGAGCTAGCTACTCCTCTCTGTGTGCCGACTTTACTGTCAAAAGAACAATAAATTACTTAATTCGTCGTAAGATTTTATTATGCCACAGACTCCACTTACTGTTGAACCCTCCGGTGATGTTAGTACATATTTACTCTCTCTCTCTCTCTCTCTCTCTCTCTCTATATATATATATATATATATATATATATATAACAGTAGCAAATTGATTTAGATTTTGGGAGTAAAATATTATTTATGCGGTGTTTAGTAGCAAGACCTATATCATGTTGTTTCTCTCGTCATCAATAAGCTAGTAGTGAAAATCATTCATGAATTGGAGCTGCATGCCAATAAAAACTTATATAGCTAAAACATAGAAAAATAGATCCATATACAAATTAGAAAATGTATTTACTAGTGATTGGCCACGTAACTGACTAGTTTAGTCAACACACAGGTGTATACATACCAGGAGTTTATATTAGAACCAGATCTAATATGGTTCTGCACTGTCGTTGCAATATGCTCGAATCCGAGCAGGTAGCGGTTTGAGTACATTAAGGTGTATGGTGTATAAGTGACGAAGCATGCATACGTCTGACTTGATGCATGGCGCATTGCTACTATCATCATTTGCTAATTGTAATCAATAGCGTACAAAAACTTCTGTAATCAATAGCGTACAAAAACTTCTTTCTATATATATGTATAAGTACGTGTAAGGGTGTACCTGCAGCGATAACAGTACACAGTTTAGCATGCTTCCAAGTTCCAAATATGAGATAGTACTAGCACTCTTACCTAATAACGCTAATGAACTGCAAGTTTGGTCAGTGCATATGCTTGCGACAGTGAGGTAGCTACTCCTCTTTGTACGGTGATTTTACTATCAAATAAGCACCAATGTACTTATTATTATCATATACTCCACTTAATTTTGAACCCTCTGGTAATGTTAGTATATATTTTACTCTATATATATATATATATATATTACTATCCGTATACATAGATTTTACTTCTAGACGGTAGTAAATTGATTTTTATTTTGGTAGTAAAATCTTATTTATACAGCATTTTTTTAGCAAGACCTATATCATAATGGTTCTCCTGTCGTCAGTAAACTATTGGTGAAAATCGTTTATGAATCGTAGCTGTTAATAAAAAAATTATAGCTAAAATAAAGAAAAATAGATCCATATACAAATATGATTTAGCCAACACACGGACGTACACAGGAGTTTGTATGGCTCGGTCATTCTATATTAAATGACTGAAAAATAGGATAGCCTATTCTATACGTAGCTATAGAATAACTCGAATGTATATATATATAGGCTCAGGAAGAAAAAGGCAATCCTAGAAAGTTTGGTGATGTCGAGCTGTTCCAAAAGTGACTGGTGCATGGCACACATGCACTCGCAGGTTTGTTCGTGTCTGTGGGGGGGAAGAAAGAGGGATTTCCAGCTATCACTGTTCCCGACGTGGCTTTCGAGGGTGGAGGGTTGCTGAATGCTGATCACATGGATTCCCCTGACAGGTTGGACCATGCATGCGTCGGTCCATGCTACTATGCTAGCTAGCTAGTGGTAGTACATGGCTGCTTGGTCTGTTCACGTACTCGCTTTTTCGTATGTATATATATAGCCTTCGACCTGGACACTAATACACCCGAACAACTGTATGTCCCTTCCAGCGTATGCTACGCATCCAAAACTGACCATGTTTCCAGCTTGTCGTGTGTCGTATATACTCGCCAAGACGCCAGGTCGCCATCGGATGAGTGCATCGGCACTGTTCATGGTTGTTGTCGTTAGCCTGAAGGTCCTGCACACGAAGAACAGCCAGAAGGCTCAGATTACGAACTGAATTTGCTTGGAGTATTTTTTTTTTCCTTATGATTCATTCGATTTTTTCGTTCAAAATAAACTGAATTTCTAACCTTCATATCGTGTTTGAGGATCGTCTTGGCCGAATGCCCCTTTTCTGTTTATTACAGTAAGGAGGAGATGTGCCAAAGGCGAGGCTATAGCAACGAGAAAGAAATGAGGAGGAGAACACCGGCGAGGTGGTGGCGCGGGAGGAGGAAGAAACAGTGTGCGGTTGGTGGATATGAATGAGGGTGGCGGCCGCCGGTGGTCACACACACGGCAGAGGAGGAGGTGTCGGCAAGGACGGCACATGCGAGGTGCGTGGCGGCGTCGGGATGCAGTGAACCAGAAACGGATTTTGAAGGGAAAAAACACTCGGCTATCGTACACGACGTACGACAGGCAGCCCCATTTTTCCTCAGCTCTCAAGCAAGCTTAGCTAGAACTACCGCAGTGCCAATCAAACAGAATATACACATACACGATACATCCGGCGCAAAGCACAGATGCTACGCGCCGTACACTACACGGTCGTGTCCATATCCGTGTACGCGCACACAAACATGTGCAGTGTACTCGATCACCTGCATTCTCTGTACGTACTTACTGTACCCTACCTGCAGATTGCATGCGGGCACCTCGGCTCACAGCAGGCTCACACACACAACCACTAGTCAATACACTAGCTGGTACTACTACTGAGATGCTCGATCGTTATTCATGCACGCATGCAGAGATCACCATTTCATGCACTGTTGGCCTATCCCTCTGGAAGCTGTCGTTCGTGCCAAAAAAAATAGCGAAATGAATGCTTTTTTTTGGGTTAGGGCTGTAAAAAAAAATTTAGTGCTCGAATCAAAATTGTTTCTAGTACCATTATTAATAAGTTTAAAATAAAAATAAATCTATTTCAAACAAAAAATATTAATAAGGCTCGGCTCAATAGCAACTTGTTTAGTCCATTTTAAAATAACCACTTAAATGATAAATAAAATTATTTTAAGTTAAATTGTACTCCCTCTGATCACAAATAGTTGGTGTATTGGATATAGGTGCAGTCAAACATTTGAAACTTTAACTGTTAATATCTTTTTAAATGTTTAAATTAAATATATAAAAATCATATAAGTAGATTTATTTCAAAAAGTAATTTCGTAATGTTATAATTTTATTGGATTTTATAAATATATTACAATATAAATTAGTGATCGAAGCTATGTTTTAAAGACCATATTGATGTTCAGAACGATAACTATTTATGATAGAAGGAAGTACTAATAACTATTTACTATTTGCGACGAAATGAGTACTAACTGGGTAAGCTGTAATGCTGTATAGCCAACCTTTTCTGGGGCATGCTGCATGCAGACGGAGATCGGTCCAGTGGGCCGGAGGAGTTGTTAAGGGAATCGCTGGCCTAAGCTCCCGTGACAGCGAGGGCTAAGAGCGGTAGCTAATGGCGTTTGGGCTTACCTCCGTGTTCTGATGCGCTAGCTTGAGTTGAGCCTCGGCCGACTCATGGCAACTTGCCGGCAGGGCAGGCTAGGCCTGTCGCGAAAATCTCGAGAGACGCTGCCGTCTGATCCCCCTCTGCGCGCAGGCACGATCGATCGAGCGCCTTCCGGGCAGCACGCGGCCCAATGATTGCCGATTTTGCGCGCTCAGCTCACATGTGTCGCATGGAAACCAAGAAGATGGATGCAGCAGAGTACGACAGTGCAAGACTGTAGTGCCGAATAATATGCACGTCAAAGTGGAAGTACGAACAGTGCAAAAATTGTAGCGAGGACACTCGCCTAGTCGCCTCTCTTCAACAACGCGAAATATATATGACATCTCCACGCATACGTACGGACGGTTCTTCCGCCGATATGTCGGATGTGACGAATGGTACGGACCGAAATTCGAAATTCGTCTCGAAAATCGTAGTACGATTTTTTGCAAAAATTGTATGAAAAATCGTTAAAAAACAGTTAAAAATCGAAGGGTTTAAAAATCAAAAAAATTTGAAAAAATCGACAACTACGATTTTTCACAAAAACCGCTCGGTTTTCACTGAAAACCGATCCGGCCATTTGAATGTTCTTCGAAAACGATTTTGAGCAGTTTTTCAACGGTTTTCAAATACATAAATTTTTTCAAAATTTTTATTTTTAAATTTTTTTTTAATTAGACTGATTTACCGAACTGTTTGAATCTCGAACCGCAACGATAAAATCGAAAATCACGATTTTCACCGGTTTCGCTAACCAACTGACGATGATTCGATCAAAGTCAATATTTTCTTATGGCAAGCGCGCCCACGTATTAGAAACCCACCTAGATCCTGTTTGTTTAATTCGGGATCTCTTTTGTACGATTTAGATTCGTGTAATATTTTTTGCCTGCCGACAATAAAGTCTTAATTGTACTTTTATATTTTATTTGCTTTTGAGTTCAGCTACTCGACCCTAGGTCCTGATATCGACAATACGTAGGTGCATCCTGATCGATTGACCGATCGATGCCTGATGGTGACTACCGCTATTTTTTGGCCGCGCGCGAGCTCGATGACCTGGCATTGTGCTTTTCATGGCAAAAAAACCGCACGCACGCACGCTCTAGTGCTCTACTACACTTTTTGCCCTTACTCCGAGGCAAGTTCAAAATTTCGGCCAAATCGGCCCTCGACGAGATTTTAAAAATCTCGATAAAATAAAAAATTGAAAATTAAGATTTACTATTGTAATTTTAGTAAATCTAGCTGATTTAGGTATTTTACATCGATTTACACTTTTTTTCACCGGATTTTATGGTTTTTTTGTCCGAATTTCGCACCATTTTTTTAGCGGAGAATTGTAATATTTTTTATGAGAAATACATGTAAAAAGTTTTTAAAAAATATATACAAATTATATAACCCTAACCTTAAAGCCCAAATTGGATTTCGACTTAAACCTTAAACCCTAACTTAGATTTTGTACTTAAATTATATTTGGTCTAAACCCTAAATTAGATTTCGGCCTTAAATGATGTATTTCAGTGTTAAATTGTATTTCAATCTAAACCATAATCCCTAACTTGTATTTCAGTCTTAAATGGTATATTTTGGCCTAAACCCTAAATTAGATTTCGATCTTACATGATGGGTGAGAATTTTCTATGCAAATACTTAGTATTTTGCATTCAAATAGGAAATGTAGATAAATACTTGCATGATTATTTTTATATATTTTTAGCTTTAGAAGACCATTTCATAGCTGGCTGAAAATCACCGAAATTTTGACTGATTTTGCCCAAATTTCAATGATTTCGCCAAAATTTTGGTTTTTTGGTTTCAAATTTACTAGATTTCGAATTTGCTTTTTAAATTTCATTCAAAATTTCAAAATCCCATTAAAATTTTGGATTTCAGCCATCTCAAAATATGATCGGAAAATAAAATTTGAAACCTTGCACCAAGCGCCATTGCATGAGTGCGAAGTAGGCTATAATTGCAAGCCGGTCAATCAACTCCTTGCCCACATACTGTTGCCTCTAGCAATACGTCGTAAGTGTCGCCTTGCTCTAAGAATCTTAATTGGATACCTAGCATGTATGAAGACGTCAGACATCCACGTATTTTGTCTATATGTTTCAGAGATATACGTACACACGGTAGCGCTAATTTACGCTTACACGCAACTCTGCCTATTCTATACGCGAGCCGTAATTTCGTGTCGCTAAACTAGCCAATCTGAATCCAAACGCTTATTGTTAAAGCATATGTGTGCCAACTAATAAATGTGTTTTATAGTTTGTACATGAATATGTTTTTTCTTTGATTTAGATATTACTTTTTATTGACAGCTCCAATTCACAAACCGTTTCACCAGTAACTTACTGACGACGAGAGCAATACATTGATATAAATCTCAGTGCATGAAATAGGTTTTATTATCCGTATACATAGTTTACATAATTTTACTACCATACCAGAGGTTCAACAGCCTGTGCGGTAGTAAAATCTTACGATATATTCGGTAAAATAAAAGTAAAAACTTATTCGTGCAACATTTATTAGCGAGATTTATATCATTATATTGCTCTTATCGTCAGTAAGCTATTGGTGAGAAATTTTTGTGCATCAGATTTGTCAATAAAAAGTTATGGCCAAATCAAAGAATACACGGATTCATATACAAACTAGAAAACATGTTACAGAAGATATTTTTACTAGTCAGTCATAGTCATTAGTAATGTGTTTCCTTCTTTGAATATAAATATGTTTTTTCTTTAATTTAGCCATAAATTTTTATTGACAGCTCCGATGCACGCATACTTTTTACCAATAGCTGCTTATTGACAATGGCAGTAACATAATGATATAAGTCTTGTTAATAAAAAATAATTTTACTGGCTAGTAACAGATTCTACTATATATATATTGAAATTACTAAATTTCTATATAGATTTTTCTATCATGCAATAGTAAATTGATGTATATTTGACAGTAAAATTTGATTTATGTGATATTTATTAGCGAGACTTATATCATATTGTTCCTCTCGTCATCAGTAATCTAATGGTGAAATTCGTTCGTGAATCAGAACTGCGAATAAAAAATTATGGTTAAAACAAATAAAAATCAGATCCACGTAGAATTACTTAAACTACACGCAGCTACAGGATAGTACTTATACACACACATATATAAACATACACCCATATCTATACGCATACATACATATACACACACACACACACACACATGCTGTGAGACCCCATTCCGAGGAACAGGAAACTCCATGTGATTACCGTACTAGTCTCTGGATCAGTAGCTAGCACTCACATGTTTACAACATTTATATCACAACCAAAAGCCACGCTTTAATTATACAGCTTACCAAAGGTGTTAATTATACAAGCGTTAGTTACAAGCCGAAATAAAAACAGCGGAAAATACTAGGCAACTTAAGATCCAAAAGCCTGGTAGCATGCCCAAACCGAAACCCCACAGGCATCTGACTAGGCAATCACCCTAGAAGAAATCATCGACGAATTCCCCGAGACCTACTTGAAGAAACGCATCATCTGGCACTTCGCAGGGATTCTCCTCTGAACAAAACAGGTAGCAAGAATGAGTACAATTTGTACTCAGCAAGACTTTTATAGCAAATGCAATTAATAATCATGCCGGCTATTTCAAAGGAACAGGCTCTAAGTTATTTTGCATTTTGCAGAAAGAATTGAAACATATAACATAATAGATTACAATTCGCATCTTTGTAAAAACAGCATGGGATTTATATAACCATCCGAAAATAAATGTATTCCCTGACTTAGCATTCTCAATGGCGCAACTCCACGTACGTCGATCCTTTGACCAAAACAAGTAGTTGGCAAAAACAGAACCAACCCATTTTATAAAATGCAAAACACTAACATTGGAATGACTTCACCAAGTGCCCATAACCGCGGGCGCGGCTAATCGATTAGATTTAGACTCTGCAGAGTGGTACAGCTTTACCCACAAGGAATGAAACACCTTTTTGCTAGGCCATACGACACACTTCCTTAGGTGTGCCGGCAAGGCGATCATACAGAGCCGTTACATTATTTCGACATGACTTTGATCCAGCCCGGGACGTTAACCCCTGTCATAGATTTAGAAACACACACCCAAGTCGTGGATCCACTTTCACACACCACACAACGTTTCTAAACATGGCAGGGCGTACACCGTTGCATTAGCAAGTAGATCTCGACCGAATACCCGTCAGTATCCCGCCGAAAACTCGTGCTAGCTCCCGCCTACCAATGAACAAAGCCATGCCCAAACAACTTAATAGGCTAAGGCTACCCCATAAATAGCCCTCGTGGTTGCACGGAATTCCTTGGATCGATAACGTTCCATTGCTCGGTCCTTAATCCGACACGGGCGACACTCCACCCTATACTATGTGCAAAGCCCTTTATTGCACAACCGGCTATTGCCAATAATCGCCCGCATCAAAGCATAGTTTTCGGGTTTTCAAGTTTTTAACCAACATATCACCCACCTTTACTAGAGTAATAACCAGTTGAAAAATCATTTTTAAAACATCATGACAATCTAAGCAAAACTAAGCAGTTGTAACATTTTAACGATTATACCCAACTGACATTAACTATGTCTAAGCATACTAAGGTTCACAAGATCAATTAGATTAAGGAAAACCACAAATTCCATGGATAGTTACTAACCTTATCCAAAATAGCAGTTTTTATGGAGAATTATCCGGATGCACTATACAGTTGCAAAAACAACATACGGTAGGTGAATTAGTAGGTTCAACATGGTCAATGGATTGCTTGCCTTGCTCTTCGCCGCAAATGTCAAATCCTGGATTGGCAACTGCCTCCTCCTCTTCCTCCTCGAGGGTGTCTGCGTCTACACGTCGAAATCAAAGGAACCAACAACAATTACAAATTTGCAAAGAAAGAACGAAAGAGAACAAATAGAAAGGCGAATAAAACCCTTGCATAAGATCCAGGGTTGCCATTCTTATGAATCCTTTAACCTTGTTTTACGAATTCAAGATGCAAAAATAGTTTAGATTATACAATTATTCATTAGTTGTATAGCGTATTGATCCTATTGCTCCCAGCAAGCTTTCTGGAACTTACAGTATATGTGTTTTGCTTGAGTAGGACTTAGAGCCAGAACTGGACAAAGTAAAATTGTTTCCTTAGATTCTTACAGATCCTATCTTAGGAATCAACTCGAGGTTTTCTTTACTAATTTTAGGTTTGGATAAGTTGCTTTGCGAGTTAACGAAAAGTCTTAATTGATTGTATAAGGTCACGAGTAATTAGTTCCTTCACTTCAATTTGATTTCACTTAGAATTGGTTTTGCACACTTTAGATCTTCAATTGCAGGCTACTGGCTTAGTTTACAAGGTATTTAAGAAGGTTCTAGTGATAAAAATGGCTTAACTCAAGTTTCCTTCATTTGCCACTACAGTACATTAATTCCTCTCACAGCCATCGAACATGTGACTACTTAATTAGGGTTATTACACTATCAAAATCAATAGACAATACATGATGGAATGTGATTATCTTTTTATATTTGGGTAGTCTATACTTTGGACAGCACCACTGATCAATTTCATAAGTTTTACACTTTAGATGAGACTTTATATTCACCGTTGAAAAAGGCTTATACGGCATTGTAAAGTTTACGTTTTGCAAAATCGGCAAGAACGCGAAGTTAAAAGTTAACACTTAAGGGTTTTAGGTTGACAAGATAAATATGCAAACCTTAACTAAATAAAACTCTTTTTGCAGAATATGATAGTATAAACTTTGCACAATGTTTTTGGGCTGGTTTTACTAATTTTAGTATTTAGACAAGCTATTTTATCTACCACTGAATAGCCTAAATGACCATATTGTTTAACATCAAAATCGGCCAAGATTTCAACTTAGTTTCCAACTACCCAGGGCAGGATTCTTAATTCACTTTCAACACATACTAACTCCCAGAAGTTTATATCATCTACATTTGCTGACATCCATTTATTTCCTCTTGCAGCATTTTATTTTATACTCATTCTCTTTTTAGCCGAATGGAAAATGGATTTATTTAGCAAGGTAAACTAACTTCAAGCATAATATTTTCACCAACTTAAACTCATTCCAGAACAAGCATTTCAACAATATTTGATTTCATTTATTTTGGTGTAATCTAAATTGATCTTTTTCTCTTCAGTACCTAAATACCTTTCTCAGCACTTCCATTTTAAATATTCTCACCAAACTCTTTCAAAAATATTTTCACATATTCTGATACGGTTTGATTTTAGATGATTTTAGAAATTTGTTTTGCTAACTCTTGAATAGTAGTTCAAAAGTTATGATTGTTTGAATTGGACTCGGCTAAAAATTCCAGTTTAAATTAAAATACGCTTTCATCGATCAAGACGCACCTCACACGCCACAAGCAAAGGTTTCATTTCAAAACCCGCTGGATCGACCGATCGGGCCCAGCGCCAAAGAACTCAAAACAGGGGGCTATGGTTTCTTCCTCGCCGCCGGCGAAGCATCACTGGAGCGGCGGAATGGGTACCACCCACGGCTTCACCTTGTCAATCCGCATCTAGGGGACCTACCCATTTCAGCAGAGGTGGCCGGGAAGGTGGTCGGCGCCGGAGAGGGGCGGCGGAACCACGGGCGAGTGCTGGCGACTCGCCGCCGGCGAAGCATTCCAGGGAAGAAAGGTCCGACGAGCATCAGTGAAGGTAGGGGATGCGATTTCACCTGGTGTTCGGGTTGGAGATGGACCGGAACGAGCTGCCGTCGGTGCGCCGGAGCCGAAGAAGAAGGGTCCTGCGGCGGCGGCGTTCCACGCGGAATGGGCTGAAATCGAGCAAAGGAATGAACTCAGGGGTGCTTAAGGATGCCCTAGACCAACCCTTGCACGGTACCTTTCACCAAATCACAGGAATTCCATTCCCTCCCCCATCTTCTGTTCTTGGCGCGGAAATGGCGAAAGCGAAGAAGAGAAGAAATGCGGCTCAGTGGGAAATCGCTACTGGCTCAGGAGGCTCTAGGTGATGCGAAAATGGGTCTCTTGCAGTGAGCCAACAGATGAACTCCAAAACGAATCGCCAATGCAGTCTCCCTCGGTAGTCACAGGCGAGGCACAAGGCAAGAAGCCTCGAGTATGTGGCGAGGACAGTACGCCACCGGTGCTTGCCATGGCCTTCTCGAGTGGCTTGGGAGGAGCTCCGCACGACAACAAAGTAGAGAGGCAATAAACCAGAGAGAGCGATCGGAGAAGAGACTGACTGGTGGGACTGGACCCACACGGCAGGGAGGGCAAGAATTCAGTTTGAGGGTGAATTAGGCCAAATGAGATGAACTTGCATTAAATTCACCCACTAACCCTTGCCAAAGACTTTTCCTCACTTGCTAAGTGCTCTCTCCTGGCAATGGGCAATCTCCAGGCAAAGAGTGGGGTAAAAATACTCAGTGTAAGATTTATCAGGATTTTAACATTGAACAGTGCACCAAGTTTCCATCTCTGTATTCGAATTACCAGACGATTCAAATCTTTTATAAAATTTTTGAAACTTTGTTTTTCAAATGGATTTGAGACAAGGATCCTTAGGTAAAATTTTCAGCTCAAGATGTTGCTCCAGTAATTTATAAAAATTCTGACATTCTTATTTTCAGCTTTTGCTACTTTCTGTTTTCGAATTAATTGAGGCTTTATCCCATCTGAAAACTCTCTGAGATTTTTACCAATGGTAAATACTGTATCAATGGTGGCTTGGTAAATTTTTCAGCTGAAGATCAGCTCTGGATATTTTTCGAAATTTCAGAAGATGCACTGTTTCTAGTCAAACTGACCCCATTTGTATTTTTAATATTCAATTTATTATTTGTACCTTTTATCAGTGTATAAATTGGTTTCCTCACCTATTTAGATTCTGAAAATAATTTATTCCCAGTCTTTCCTTAGGTTCTTTTAATTTCTCTCCTTTCCTTGTATTGTCTTTGCAACCCAAAATCCAAGAAATAAATTCAAGAAAAATCATAAATTCCATAAAACTCAAAAATACTCAAAAAGGCAAATTCATATTATAGCATTTCACTGTTTAAAATTTTCAGGATGTTACACATACATATATACACACACACACATATATATACATATATATACACACAATGTAAACCATCTTTACCATGTAAACTCTATGAGAACACTTATACAAGTTTTGAAAAATTCTCAAAAAAATTACCATATGTAGGGGGGATGAGCTTCTACAACCCTGTGAAATTTGAAGTCCAAACTCAATCGTATTTGAAATATATAAATTTGACAAATAGCTAGCTAAATAGTGCTAAACACTGAAAATCATTATTTAGGTTAAATTTGTCTTTTTCATATGTATATATGTATATATGTATGTGTGTGTATATATATGAAGCCTCTTTTCTACTCCCAGGAGTAATTATTCCCTATGTCGTATCTCATAACGTACGGGGTATCTCGTGCGACGGAGGATATTATGGAGGACATGGACCCCGGGTATCTGCATAGCGGGCCGCGAGGACCACCCAAGAGGGGATGGGCCGCGCCGACTACATGGAGACGGGCATCACCCGGAGGGCTACAGGTGTGCGCAACCAGGAAGCCCTGAAGATAGTAACCAACCTTAATTAGATAGGATACGATTGTAATCCCGGTTGTTAATAGGTTCGACGGGAAGGGATAGAGATAGAATCTTCACCTTGTAACCGATTAGAACTCTTCCTTATAACCGCACCCCTCTAATATATAAGAGGGGGCGGGGAGACATCATCATTAAGATAGGCTCTCATAATCTCAAAGCACAGGACTAGGGTATTACCTCTTCCGTGAGGGCCTGAACCTGTATAAATCTCGTGTCTTGTGTTACTATCGAGTTTGGATCCAGCACCTAGCTCTATAATCATCATTGCCGACAACAAACGTCGACAGGTATGTACACATAGTATATGAGTATATAAAATCATCTAGGTGGTATATACATTTTCTCAGAGACGATATGCAATTTTTTTGGACATACTTTGTTTTATGTGCATGTATGAAGGTATTTGCAAAATACACTAAAAATCATGGACTCCTTTACAATTTTTCCATGTGGCTCACATTGGAGTATCTTATAATTAGTGCATGAGTGTACCCAAAGTGATAAAAGAGTATTTCAAATTTGTTTAGGTGGTATTTCAAAGGTGGGAGTAACTACACCCGGGAGTAAAAGATATATATTTTAGAATGTAGCAAAAAAGGTGTGTAGCAAGGTGTGTAGCAAAAAAAAAGAGTATTTCAAATATCTTGGGAGTATGGAAAAAGGTGTGTAGCAAAAAAAAAAAGCTACGATGAAATTTTTTTCAACCACATCATATTAGAATATTTTAGAATTATTATTTAAGTATATTAAAACTGATAAAGAAGTATAATATATTCATTTCAGTGGTATATTGGTGGTGGTATATCTTGAATCGACTAGTCATGACATAGCGGGGTCGTGGGTTGCTTCGAATTCTATTCCTTGTTTCTACAGTAGTCTGGCCTGAGAGATTTCTCTAGTTGATTCTATGTATTACTACTTGTAAGCTGCAATAGCCATGTATAGCCAAGAAATTACTGCTTACATACGCGCTGGTCGAAATAAAAGAACTTTGGTTCACGAGACTACTGCGCCGGCGCCGGCAGGCCGGATGCGTGATGAGGTCTGCACTCTGCGCGCAGCGAGCGATGGATGAAGCTAGCTAGTCAATAATCTACACACGCTTCCTGAAGAATGTTAATCTGCTGCGACCTATATGTACGTGCATAAACCACACGCACATGTCACAAACCCGGCGGACGCGCGCGCTCGCTCATTGATGCGTGGGGCCGTGTGCCGCGCGAATGGCAGGATGAATCCAAGCAAAGGTATGACCAAACCGGACACGGGGTCATGGCCAACACTGCCGACACAAGCAGGCCAGCAGCTCACTTGTATGGATATTTGCAAAGCTACCTGCAGCCTTCATGTGCCAAAGAACACGTACGGCTCATGGCTCTCGGGGATCCGTTGATTATTAAAGATCTAGCGAAGTTGCTCTGCCTTGTCGGTGAAATTCATCACAAGCATGTAGTCAAACACAATGCATATGTCAGGCATGCAGCCAGGCTAGCGCTCTACTAATTAACCAATGTCATCAGTTCGTCATTAACCAGGACTTGTAGCATGCTAGCTAGGCACATCCAGCGAGACTCTGAGACTACGAGAAAGGCGTAGCCTGATTTGATGGATATATATGGTGAAGGACGGGTTCACGTGCAAGCAATTGCGAGGAATTCAATTTGGCTAGCTACGATGTCGACCGGCCGGCATGTCCTGGAAATGAGATTCTCTCTAGCCTCATCAACAGCAACACACCGATCGATCGCTGTACTTTCAGCACCACGCATGTTGCTGTACATCCATGCACATAAGGCCTGTGCATCGCCAAAGGTGCGTCCAGGGGGCGGTGACTAGGTAGGGTGTGCATTCGGTTAATCCGGGTACATCGGTTCAATTTTTTTTAAAAAAAAATCGATTTTTGAAAATTGATAACCAAATTTCTCAATCAAAAATAGAAAATCAAACTAATTTAACCAAAAAATTCGGTTGGCTATTTTAGTTTTTCGTAAACCGAAAAAGTATACCAGCATAGGGGCTGTAGCGGTGACAGGTCATCCTCGACGAGATCCGGTGAGAAGGAGACTTCTGATTTGAACTACGCGATGCTAGAAACTAGTAAAAACTACCTTAGTTGATTCCAGATTCTAGGGTAAAAAGAACACCAAAAGACCTAGTTTCTCCAACATCCTTCACACTAAATCGTGATTCTTAACGTAAGGACAAGAAACAAGACAGGAATATAAGGTAAAGCAACGGAAGGAGTGGGAAATCGGATAGAATTATAGGAAATCACCATCTTGGGAGGTCTCGCGATCACTGAGAGAGTAGTTTCTTCTATTCTAGCTCACCTCATCGATGCTTTTGCAACTGGGCTTGCCTAGGATCGAGGACTAGTATTCCTCTCCGATGCTTTTGCCACTGGTCAGAGTCAAGATTTGGCCTGGCTTCGGTGGCGGGCTGGTGGGCGGAGTCGGCGACACGGCTATGGAGGACTTGGGGGAGGGCGATGGGATCTGGACATCTGGTGGTGGAGTAGGCTGAAAGTGCATCTAGGCCCCTCAAAGAGTTTTGGTGATTTATGGCAACACAATTACGTATACTAACGATGCGAATGAGATTCTATGCAGTGATCAAGACGATATCATCATTGGAAAGGCGATTGGAGATCCCCACTATATTTAAAATTTGAAAGGGCGCATCAAGACCTCGCTTGTAAATCTTTTATTTTATTGAGTCTAAGGATAGCCGCATTATTAAGGGGATACGACGGAAAATCGCTTCTAGGATATGCTTGTGCTCATAGGATGAAAATTGCATCTCAAAAGAATTTTAAAACAAAGGCATTTCCTATTAAAGGGTACTCGCCGAGGTGGTAAGTCCAGAGTATCCTGACATTTAGTCCGGACACTCGGGAAAATGTCCAAGTATCCGGGAGTAATCCGGATACTCCGAGCTAGGGTCCTCGGCTGCTTTTTTCTCGTAAGTCCGAGTATCCGACATTTAGTCCGGACACTCGGGAAATTGTCCGAGTATCCGAAGATAATGTCCGGACAATCCGGATCAGGCGTAGAACACTTGTAACGGTTGGATTTTGGGAGAGCTATTTAAGCCCTCACTCCAAATCTAACTGCTGCTCACTTCATTCATTGCAAGATTCAAGTCTCAAACTCACTCTCTCACTCTCTTGAGCCCTAGTCTTTTTCCCCACTTAAATCTTTGATTTGGTTTGAATCTTTGGGGAGAAAAGAGGGATTTAAAGTGCTTTGAGCTTGCTTTGTTGATTCTGAGCACAAGTTCATCCTCCAAGTTGATTTAGCGGCGATTTGTTACTCTTGGAGTTTGAAGGGCTCCTAGACGGCAAGGAGTCACCGGAGCCTCCAAGGCTTCGTGTGGAGAGCCCGGCTGCTTAGAAGGCAAGCCTCGCCTCCCAAAGGAAAGAGGCAAGAAGTGAAGAACCCATGAAAGTGCTTCAGGCAACACCGGAGGAAAGAGGTCAAGAGGGACCCGGCTTTGTGCCTCCTCAACGGAGACGAGGATTCCTCAAGAATCCGAACTTCGTAAAAATCATTGTCTTTGTGTTCCTCATTTGCTTGAGCTAGGGTTTGTTGTTGTTGTTGAATCTTTAGAAGCCCCGATCTACTTACTCATTGTGTTTGGCTCTAGATCTATATTTTTATTAGGTACCTGACATCATTTAGAGTATTTGCATTCAGCTAGATTATTGAAATTTTGCAAAGATTTAAAATCCTCCTCGAGTCAGTCAATCCGACTCTCCGGATAATTAACCGGACTATCCGGACAATTAGTCCGGACTATCCGGACAAAATACTTGACAATCCGGACTCGTGTCACGAGAGATTTTATTTAATTGCAAAATTTTAATACGCCTATTCACCCCCCCTCTAGGCGACATATCGGTCCTTTCAATTGGTATCAGAGCCAAATCTCCTTAGTTTGGCTTAACCGCTTGGAGAATAAATATGTCGCAAACAGGAGATAAGAATACCGAAGCCCATGACCAAGATAAGGGCACGGGCGCCGGTATTGGGGTTGCAATTCCTTTTGATTATCGTTCCCTCGGTGTCCCAAGCTCTTCCTCATATGTTTCCGTGCCCTCCGGTCGAGCGCCTCACTTCGATGGCACTCACTATGCGGCATGGAAACATAAGATGAAGATGCACTTGAGATCGCTTCACCCTTCTATCCGAAGATTGTGCGCATGTGTTTCAAGCCTAATGATCCCGAGAACCTTACTCCCAAGAAGACAAAGATCAACATTTCAATGATTTGGCAATCAATGCCTTATTCAACGCCTTAAGTGATTCCGAGTTCAACCGAGTTGATGGACTCAAGAAGCAAAGGCTATTTGGGAAAGACTCCTAGTCACCATGAAGGAGTGTCAAGCGTCCGAGAATCAAGATAGAGCTCATTATTGGCGAGCTAAGCGGTTCACCTTGGAAGATGGTGAATCATACACTAAGATGTTTGACCGCTTGATGGTGCTCAGAATCAAGCAAAAGGTCTTGGGTGCACTGATCTTTCTGACAAGGCCGTGGTGAAGATAATACTTCGCGTGATCACTCCCACCAACCGCAACCTTGTTCAGTTGATCCGAGACCGGCCCAACTTCGACACTTTGACACCTCATGATGTCATTGGCCTACCATGATGGACGAGATGATGGTGAAGGAAGCCGAGGTTGTGGAAGAACTCAAGTCTGGGAAGAAAAAGGGCATCGCTCTAAAGGCCGTCAAGGTTGCGCGCCAAGCCGAAGAAAGCACAAGTGAGGACGAAGAGTCTAGTGGTCCATTGACAAATGAAGATATGGCTCTATTTGTGCGAAGGTTCAACAAGTTCTTCAAGAAGAAGAATTCCAAACAAGGAAGTCAATCAAGGAACTATAGAAGAAAATCAAAAGGAGACATTCTACTCAAGATGCTATGAATGTGGTGAAACCGCACTTCATTGCCGAAAGTGCCCGCGATAAGGAGAGCAAAGATGAGAAGCCTCACAAGAAAGACAAATACCGGGCAAAGACAAAGAAAAGAGTAAGAAATTCAAGCACTACAAGCACAAGGGACAAGCGATATTGGAGAAGAGGATTCAAACTCCGATTCCGACTCAAGCTCCGAGTCCGACGAGGAAGGAGGAATTGCCTCCGCCGCCATCGCCGTGCCTACCACCTCAACAACGTCGAAGAGCCTCTTCGACAACTTGAGCGACGATGACGACAACGCTCCAATGTGCCTTATGGCAAAGGGGCACAAGGTATCATCAAAGGACTCTACTCCCTCCATTGCTAATGAATGTCTAGATGAGCCCGATAGCGATAGTGATGATGATGATCTTAACACTGTGCTTAAATATATGAAAAGTTTTGACATTCATAAATTAAACTTACTCTTAAAAGATATTGAAAAATTGGAGGAAGTAGTCGAACAAAAGGAAGCTACTCGAGGCTCAAGAGGATTTGCTCATCCTCGAAAAGAAAAGAATCGCGAGCTAGAGAAGAGCTTATCTTTTAAAAAGAGAAAATGAGAAACTAGTTGAGAATTCAAAATAATCAAATTCGAGGTGACTAGTCTCGAGATCACCAACGCTTCACTCAAGAGGAACTTGCTAAGGCAAAGGACGCTTGCAAGGCTTTTGAGTTGAAGCTTGTTGATCTCAAGAATAGCCCTCTCGATTACCTCAACTATTAACTCCAATTCTTCATTACCTTCAACGAGCAATGGATGCGCTTAGGTGCTATAATGTCAATATTGATATTTGTACCACTAACCTTGAGACTTTGCAAGTACTTGCTAATGAAAATGAGAAGCTCAAGGAATGCTCAAGATGGACTACAAAAGTCCTATAAGGCTAGCAAGGGACTAGAGGAGTTCCTCAGAAGCTTAAAGGTAACCCCATGAAGCATGGGCTCGGTTATGTCCCTCCCAAGGGCAAAGGAAATCACATTGTGGTTACGCCTTTGAACAAACCCATTCACTTCAGAAGGGGAAGCAAACTCTAAATATAAGGCTCAATCCACTTTCTTTGCATCTTATGTGCTTAAGAGGACTAGCCCTCAGAGAGTAGTTGCTCATCACATTGGGGGTAAGCCCAAAATGCTTCTAGTGTGCGATCTATTTGGGTCCCCAAATCACTTGTCACTAACGTATGAGACCTAAACAAGTTTGGGTAGCAAAGAGCAAAAACTAAAGTTTATTTTGTAGGCCTACATCTCCGGTGGAACAAGTTGGATCTTGATAGCGGATGTACGCATCATATGACCGGAGAAAGGGCAATGTTCGCAAGATTTGGAAGCCAATGGATCAAATAGTGAAAGCATCATTTTTGGCGATAACGGAAAAGGTGAAGTGGTAGGTTTAGGTAAAATCTTGATTACCAATGATTTTCATATAAACAATGTTTTACTTGTTGAATCCCTAAACTACAATTTATTGTCCGTTGCACAATTGTGTGAAGCGGGCTATAATTGTGTGTTTAGTGAGAAGGGTGTGGATGTCATTAAGAGGGTTGATGGTTCAATAGCCGTTAAGGGTCGTTTAAAGGGTAATCTCTATCTTATAGGTTTTTCTACGGATAGAGTTAACCTTGAAACGTGCTTAATGGCTAAATCTAGCATGGGTTGGTTATGGTATCGCCGACTTGCCCATGTTGGTATGAGGAACCTTCACAAACTCATTAAGGGCAATCACATCCTTGACTAACCAATATCGCTTTTGAGAAAGATAGGTGTGTAGCGATGTCAAGTCGGAAAACAAGTTGGAGCCTCTCATCCCTCAAAGAACGTGATGACCACCTCAAGACCGTTAGAGATGCTACACATGGACTTGTTCGGCCCGATCGCCTACATAAGCATCGGAGGAAACAAGTACGGTCTTGTTATTGTTGATGATTTTTCTCGCTTCACTTGGGTATTTTTCTTGCATGATAAAAGCGGCCCAAGGAAGCTTGAAGAAATTCATGAGAAGGGCGCAAAATGAGTTCGAGGTGAAGATCAAGAAAATTCGGAGCGACAATGGCACCGAATTCAAGAATACCGGTGTTGAAGAGTTTCTCGATGAAGAAGGCATCAAGCATGAGTTCTCGGCCCCTACTCCCTCAATGTAATGGGGTAGCCGAAAGAAAGAATCGAACCTCATCGAGATGGCGCAGACGATGCTTGATTTAGTACAAGGTCTCCGACATATTCAGGCGGAGGCCGTCAACACCGCTGCCACAGCTCCAACCGACTATATCTCCACAAGTTGTTGAAGAAGACGGCGATGAACTTCTAACCGCAAGAAACCCAATGTATCCTACTTGAGTATTTGGGAGTAAATGTTACATCCTCAACAAGAAAGCTAAGTCATCTAAATTTGCTCCTAAAGTAGATGAAGGATTTTTACTTGGTTATGGATCAAATGCTTACGCATATCGGGTTTTCAATAACACCACCGGTGTAGTTGAAATCTCGCGTGATGTAACATTTGATGAAACTAACGGTTCTCAAGTAGAACAAGTTAATTGTGATGAAATTGACAGGGAAGAACCTCCATGCGAAGCAATCAAGAAATTGGCCATCGGGGAGGTGAAACCGGTGGAGCAAGATGCAATCCCGAGCACCCCAACCCGGAGTGTCCGGGATAATGTCCGGAGTATCCGGACAAAATATCCGGAGTGTCCGGACTTAACCCCGGACATTCCGGATATCAGTGCTCCAAATGTTGATCCTCCCTCTTCCATTCAAGCTCAAGATGGTTCCAACACTTCTCAAGATGACGGAGGTCCTATTCAACGTATAAATGCAACAACACCTCATCCGAGAGTTCATCAAAGCATACAACGCGATCACCCGGTCGACAACATACTTGGAGACATTAACAAGGGAGTATCCACTAGATCTCGACTTGCAAATTTTTGTGAATTTTACTCTTTTGTGTCTTCTCTTGAACCACTGAAGGTAGAAGAAGCACTCCAAGATCCGGATTGGGTGATGGCGATGCAAGAAGAGTTGAACAATTTCGAACGGAACCAAGTGTGGAAGCTTGTCGAAAGGCCCAAGCAAAACGTGATTGGAACCAAATGGGTCTTTCGGAACAAGCAAGACGAGAACGGAATAGTGACTAAAAACAAAGCACGGTTGGTTGCTCAAGGCTTCACGCAAGTCGAAGGTTTGGATTTCAATGAAACATACGCTCCAGTAGCTAGGCTTGAATCAATTAGAATATTACTTGCCTTTGCTACTCACCATGATTTCAAGTTATACCAAATGGACGTAAAGAGCGCCTTCCTGAATGGACCTCTCTCCGAAATGGTCTACGTTGAGCAACCGCCCGGTTTCGAAGACCCAGATCATCCGGACCACGTCTACTTCCTACACAAGGCTCTTAACGGACTTAAACAAGCACCGAGAGCGTGGTTCGAATGCCTTCGAGATTTCCTTCTCATTAAGGTTTTGTAGTCGGAAAGGCCAATTCTACACTCTTTACTAAACATATTGATGATGATTTATTTGTATGCCAAATATATGTCGATGACATTATATTTGGATCTACTAATGAACATTTATGCAAGGATTTTAGCAGGATAATGACTAAAAGATTTGAGATGTCCATGATGGGCGAGTTAAAGTTCTTCCTCGGATTTCAAGTCAAACAACTCAAGGAAGGAACTTTTATATGCCAAACGAAGTATATCAAGGACATGCTCAAGAAGTTCGGCATGAAAAACGCCAAGCCAATCAAGACGCCGATGCAAGCTAACGGGCATCTAGACCTCGACAAAGAAGGTAAACCGGTCATCCAAAAGGTATATCGCTCGATGATCGGCTCCTTACTCTATCTTTGTGCATCTAGGCCCGATATCATGCTTAGTGTGTGCATGTGTGCACGTTTTCAAGCCGCTCCCAAAGAGTGCCACATGGTGGCCGTAAAGAGAATCTTGAGGTATTTAGTGCACACTCCTCATTTCGGGCTTTGATATCCCAAAGGGTCATCTTTTGAATTAGTTGACTATTCCGATGCGGATTATGCCGGATGTAAGGTGGATAGAAAGAGTACTTCGGGGACATGTCAATTCTTAGGAAGATCCCTTGTTTCTTGGTCCTCTAAGAAGCAAAACTCAGAGTCTCTATCCACGGTACCGGTTTAATATATAGTCAGCCGGAGTTGTTGTGCGCAATTGCTTTGGATGAGACAAACCCTAAACGACTATGGCCTAACCTATAACCATGTTCCACTTTTGTGTGACAATGAGAGCGCCATAAAAATCGCCAACAACCCCGTCCAACATTCCCGTACCAAGCATATCGATATCCGCCATCATTTCCTAAGAGACCATTCCACAAAAGGCGATATCGATATCTACCATGTGAGCACAAATGACCAATTAGCTGATATATTTACCAAGCCACTTGATGAGAAGAGATTTTGTGAATTGAGGAGTGGGCTAAATATTCTTGATTCTCGCAATTTGGCTTGAGAAGTGCATGCCATTGATTGATGCTTGGAAAACGTTTTAGAAAAATTTATTTGGTCCTTTTCTTTGATCTTTTTGTGTTGGTCGAAATCTTTGATCTTCGGATCAAGCCCAATGTCATGTGACTATGGATTGTTTGATTATGTGTTCGCTAGTCACATTTTGCAAAGGGCCTTTAGGACTACTTTTCTCATTGCTTCAAGTCATTCATCCCCTTCAAATCCTTGAAATTCCTCTTTGGATCCCGAGCTGTCAGCCCGGACAGTCCGGACTAATTGTCCGGAGTGTCCGGACTTAGATGGTTATGGTATTTAAGCCTCGTATGGGGTTTTTTCTCTCCTTTGCCATTTGCCTCCACCGCACTCTCCTCAAAAGTCAGCCCTAGCCGCCTCCTGGTTCTCCTCCTTCTCCGTGTTCCTCACCTTCCTGAGCCTCCTGATCGTCCCCTGAGGCTTGGGGAAGGATCTCCTCGACATTTCTTTGTTTGATTGTTCATCCTCACTAGATGTCTTCATTTTGCCCTAATCTCCTTTTGATCCTTGAAATACCTAGGTTAGAGCTCCTTTGTTAGAGTACATTCACCTCCTTGATTAATCCCTAGAATGTGCTCTTAGAAATCCCACATTGTTTGTAATTTAGGGTTTTGGGTTCAATTTGTTTCTCAATTTGAGGTTCATTTTTATGAGTCTCCGGATATTTTATCCATTGAAGAACAAAGACAAAAAATTGAGTATCCGTCCTAGAATGTGCTCTTAGAAATCCCACATTGTTTGACACTTAGGGGACTAAATACCCCGAGTATCCAGAGAAATTGTCCTGACAAATCCGACTAAATGTCCGAATATCCGAGTTGTACCTCTCGCCCAAAAGTTTAAATTCGCCCAGAAATCTGCCAGGCAACTCTTTTCACTCCAATCTTTGTTCCTCTTAGATGTCTTCTTCCCAAGGAGGTTCGGTCAAGCGCCAGTTGAGTCACCTCCTTCCTCCCTTCCGGAGCTCCCAAGAAGAAAAGGCAAGGTGTGAGGAAGCTCACCATGGTCGTGCAAATCTGCTCATGGGTCCTCCTCACGCTCAAGCTCCTCCTCAAGTCAATCCCGAGGAAATTCTGCCAAGAACATCCCGCGGATGAACATGCTAGGCGTCGGAGCGTAAAAGAAGCAAGATCAAGAGTCAAGGTTGGCGATTGGTCCCTTGAGAAGCTTCATTTCAAAGTGGAAATATCCAGACAGATGATGCCACTTCGTGTGGTTGACTATCGTGTGGGTCCGCAAGGGCAAGGCCATAGTTGCGCAAAGGAACAAAGATCCGCTTGAGTTCCACCAAGATCAAGACGTCGACAAGCGGTTCCGGAACAGTTCCACTCGATTTTTATGAGACAGCTTCTTCTGCCTATAGAGCGTCCTGTGATGAAGATGAAGAGGATTGATTGGCTATATATGTCTGTGGCTCAAAATCCCATCTTCGACGAAGTCATCGAGATTTGTGAGCGGCATAAGGTGAAGGACATTTTGAGCTTTATGCATTCTTGGAATGATGAGGTAATCATGCAATTTTATGCCACTCTTTATTTTGATAAAAAGCAAGATGCCATTTGGTGGATGACCGATAAACTGTGATACGTGGTGACCAAGAGGACCTTTGCTAGAGTGTTGCATCTAAGGTCAGCTGATGGGGATGCCAAGCTGCATGATAAGAAGGTCATGGCTCCTGAGCAGCTTGGAGATTTATATGACTCGTCTCAGCATGTTGTGATGGGCACTATCAAGGGTCCGCCGCTGCCACCGTTCTTCTTCTGCTGTTTCGGTCACTCTTTGGCCCAAGGAGGAGATGCGTCAACCATCAGCTCGTATGTTCGAAATTTGCTTTTTCATTTGGTTGAGCGCACTCATGGATTTGACGTGGTTGATTTCATCTGGGAGGCCATCCGCTACAATTCTTTGAGCAACTCTAGCAGCTGCAGATATGCACCGTTTATCATGGCTGTGATTGAGCATGTCACGGGCCTCGACCTCGTAAAGGATGTGGAGCATGTATCCTATAAGGTCCGCCCTCGGCCTGCCTCGCAGCCTCCTGTGGAGAAGCGCCCCGGGTCGCCCTCTGTCACCCGGTCTTTTGCTCGTCTGCGCCTCCTCCAGCCTTCGCTCCTCCACCAGCCCGGCCGCCCAGCTCCCACGGAGAAGGTTCTCCACGCACTAGCCGCGACACTATCAAAAGAATGCTTAAGTGCCTGCTCGCTTTGCCAAGATGTGTCTCGATCAAGTCAAGGAGACCCGTCGTGAGCTTCGTGAGCACCGCCGTGAGTTTCGCGCCTACTGTCGCCAGCAGGGTGAGGATCTTCCACCAAGAGCGAGTCTGAGGAGTCAGCACATGTATCTGCAGTGATTCCGCTACTCGGCAGCTCTTGACCTTCCTCGTTCGCACCTCAAAGGCGTTAGTGGCGGCGGCGGCGGCACAAATGAGGAAGAGGACTATGAGCCTTCAGGCGACGAGGAGTGATCTTGTGCCGTACTCTCTTTCTTTTTGGTGTCTTGATGCCAAAGGGGGAGAGAGAGTTGATTTGTTTATCCTTCGGTTGTGCTTGATTTGGTTCTTAGTTTATTTATTCGTCTTGTGCTTTTGATCGAGGTTGTCATCGTGAACTGGTTGTGATGTTGAACTATCTTGCTTATTGTTACATTTGAACTATCTTGCTTATTGTTACATTTGCTTTTAGCAATGCAATTGTGTGACTTCATGTCATATCTACTTGTGCAAAATTACTTATTGATTATCATGTCAGATTCTATCGTAAGCAACAATTTAGGGGGAGCTCTTGCACCTTTTCTCTTAAATATGTGCATTTCATTCTCTACTCACATTTCTCTAATGCACGTATTTAGGGGGGGCTCCACCCTCCAAGTATTTGGCCTTCCAAATACTATATCATTTCAAACTTTTATCCAAATTCAATTGTGTTGTCATCAATTCACCAAAAAGGGGGAGATTGAAAGTGCATCTAGGCCCCTCAAAGAGTTTTGGTGATTTATGGCAACACAATTACGTATACTAACGATGCGAATGAGATTCTATGCAGTGATCAAGACGATATCATCATTGGAAAGGCGATTGGAGATCCCCACTATATTTAAAATTTGAAAGGGCGGCATCAAGACCTCAGTTGTAAATCTTTTATTTTATTGAGTCTAAGGATAGCCGTACTATTAAGGGGGATACAACGGAAAATCGCTTCTAGGATATGCTTGTGCTCATAGGATGAAAATTGCATCTCAAAAGAATTTTAAAACAAAGGCATTTCCTATTAAAGGGTACTCTGGCCGAGGTGGTAAGTCCGAGTATCCGGACATTTAGTCCCGACACTCAGGAAAATGTCCAAGTATCCGGGAGTAATCCGATACTCCGAGCTAGGGTCCCTGTTGTTTTTTTCTCCGTAAGTCTAGAGTATCCGGACATTTAGTCCTGACACTCGGAAATTGTCCGGAGTATCCGAAGATAATGTCCGGACAATCCGGATGTCTGTGAGACACTTGTAACTGTTGGATTTTGGGAGAGCTATTTAAGCCCTCACTCCAAATCTAACCGCTGCTCACTTCATTCATTGCAGCATTCAAGTCTCAAACTCACTCTCTCACTCTCTTGAGCCCTAGTCTTTTTCCCCACTTAAATCTTTGATTTGGTTTGAATCTTTGGGGAGAAAAGAGGGGATTTAAAGTGCTTTGAGCTTGCTTTGTTGATTCTTGAGCACAAGTTCATCCTCCAAATTGATTTAGCGGCGTATTTGTTACTCTTGGAGTTTGATGGGCTCCTAGACGGCAAGGAGTCACCGGAGCCTCCAAGGCTTCGTGTGGAGAGCCCCGGCTGCTTAGAAGGCAAGCCTCGCCTCCAAAGGAAAGAGGAAAGAAGTGAAGAACCCATGAAGTGCTTCAGGCAACACCGGAGGAAAGAGGTCAAGAGGGACTCGGGCTTTGTGCCTCCTCAACGGAGACGTAGGATTCCCCTCAAGAATCCGAACTTCGGTAAAAAATCATTGTCTTTGTGTTCCTCATTTGCTTGAGCTAGGGTTTGTTGTTGTTGTTGTTGGATCTTTAGAAGCCCCGATCTACTTACTCATTGTGTTTGGCTCTAGATCTATATTTTTATTAGGTACCTGACATCATTTAGAGTATTTGCATTCAGCTAGATTATTGAAATCTTGCAAAGATTTAAAATCCCTCCTCGAGCTGTCTAGTCCGGACTCTCCGGATAATTAACCCGGACTATCCGGACAATTAGTCCGGACTATCCGGACAAAATACTCGGACAGTCCGGACTCTGTGTCACGAGAGATTTTATTTAATTGCAAAATTTTAATACGCCTATTCACCCCCCCTCTAGGCGACATATCGGTCCTTTCATAGGCTGGGAAGGAGGGCGGTGGGATCTGGTACAGGACTAGGTGAGTAGGCAACGGGCCTATGGGCGGAGGCGGCGGCATGGCTGGGGAGGAGCAGAGGAGGGCGGTGGGTGGGAGAGATGGAGAGAGAGGAGAGGAGATTGGAACGGGAATGGTCGGTTGGTGATTGGAATGGGGAATTTGTAGAATTTGGAACGTGCAATTCGGTTTTAGGGTTATTTCGATGTCTGGAATGCAAAAATCAAACCAAAAACCATAAACTAAATTTTGTCGAAATTAAAACCAAGGTATATATATATAATTTCAGTCCACAAGTCTTCACTCGAGACGTCTAGGTCAGCAGCTCATTCTCTCTCTCCCTAGCACACCAAGCCAACACAGTAGCGTATTACTGTCCGTGACAGCCCATATGCCACAAAATTTAGAAGTAAGAAACCCTATCAGCTACCAGGATCAGCCTCCTCTCTCTTGTGGACAAGACAAGAGCTAAGGTCGAGGCACAAATGGTAGCATAGGCTCCAATACGACAAGCCCTCCATCCTCCTCAAGCGGTCAAGCTATCTATCGGCTGCTGTCAACTTTAGATGATTTTCACTTAATCCTTATTTTGTTGTATTCCGAATTAACCAATTAGGGATTGATTGATTAAATTCAATTTGATGTAATAAAAACATAATTTTTCTATTGGTATATCGTCTTATTGAATTGCTATTGATTTTACCTATTATAACCGCAATAGTAGAAAGAGCCTTCTCAACTATGAATATTATTAAGACTGAGTTGCAGAATAATGAGTGACAAATAGATAAATGATATCATGGTATGATGTATTTATAAGCATTAAAAATAACAACATTTTATAGTGTTTTCAGAATATGGGGCCGTGTAAGTAAAAACTACCTCGTGATATGGGTACGTTACATTCTTGTTTTGCAATTTGCGTCAATAATTAACTTTGTAATTTTGTGTCACTAATTTACAGACACAATTTCATCTTTGAGGGTTCATATTCTCAGCTCGGATACTCTTAACCTTCATTAGTTATGTATTAATATTTGTACTACTTGTCTACTTCACTGTACTATATTGTTTTTGTCATATTTTATCTGTTTTTGTTGTATCGTTAAGCACAAAATTCAAATTTATTTTTAATTATGCATTTGCGATGTACTTTAATTTTACCTCAATGGGGTAGTATTTTATGACAACTTAGTTTTTTTTGCCTAAGACTTCACAGAATCCTAGCTCCACTACTTATGCATATTTGTGTGGTGCTGTTCCGGCCGACCGGCAAAAGTGACTGGGCAATTGGAAGCGAGTCTGGAAATGGTCGACGTCAGTCGGCGCCGCGCGCGCGGCCGGCCGGCCATGGAGGACACTGTGCGACCGTGCTGTGCGTGCATTGCCATGGCGGGCCAGGCCCCCACCCTACGAGCCAACGTGCGTGCATGCCATGGCCCATGGCCCCCCGGCCTGGCACCCCCGTACGCTCCATCACTGTGAGCGCCACGTGCTGGACAGTGGTGCGGTGTACCGCTTGGCCCTGAGACTGAGAGCTAGCTGTCTGGGCGCCATGAACGGTACCGATGGATGGACGAGATACCTGTGCAACTCGGCAACTATGCATCCATGACATTACACTGGACATGCAGCGTGATCAGAAGTTCCCAGGTTTGACGATGCTTCAGATCAGATGTAGTTCTCAGTGTAATGGAGCGATACATTTTGGCAGGAAGGTGAGTGTGTACATGCGCGCGCGCAATTTTTCTATGTCCAAGTTATCTTGGTTGCATCAGAATTCTACTTTAAAATCTGAAGATGAAACATACTTTAGTATCTACTTGTTTTTCCTGTCATTTAAAACACAATCTACATGGTCAAATAGAGTATACATATATAAACACATTTGTTTTCAGAGAGTGCTCTGCTCTCATGTTTGAAATATAAAAAACGCAAGGGATTCTACGAATTAGCAAATCTCGCTGGGCCGAAAAGATAAGCTCCTGGCCCAATTGTATTCCGTACGAAGCCGGAGCCCATGGCCTCTTATAGCCCATCTACACTCTTCTTCAACTGACAGATGAGCCCACATATCCAACTGACAGATGAGCACACATATCGTGAGCGTATAATCTCACCGCACGGCACTAGAAGCCGGCGGCGAGCAGGAGGAGCCGCCGAGTTCATCGCCTCCGTTGCACACACCTTCCCCTTTGCTTTATTCCGCACCTGCTCGGCGGCGATGGCCGCTCCCTCCGCCGCCCTCTACATCTCCGGTGAGCGCCCCTTCCCAGGCCCCTCGACTCTCGAATCTTTGTGGGACCTTTCTTTCGATTTTCTTCGCATGGATACGTATTTGGTCACCACCACTTTTCTAGAATTAGAGTTGGCCTTGGCCACCGAGATGTGTTTCTTTACTAAGGATCTACGAGTATATATACTAGCCTTGGGTTTATGTTGCTACTTTTGTGCTGCGTTGTGTGCTGAGTCCAAGAAAAAAGGATATTGAAGAGACTGCAAAAGGAAAAAAAAAAGATGAACATCCTGGTGAACAAGTCAGGTAAGGCATAGAGAAATGCATTTTGTTCTTTGAAGAAATGAGGTCTTTGATGTGGCGCGGTTGCATGAACAACTGCTGCTTGCAGCTTATGGTATTGGTCAGAGTAGCAGTGCTAAAATCAATTTTGTTGTGCGCTTTCCAGAGAGTCATCCTTGTTCCTTAGTGTAAATAATATACAGTGATCCATTCTCCCCTTTATGAAACTAAATCATTACGGAGCTTGTGTTTTTGCTTGATGAATAAGGGCAGTCCCAACCCATAGTGTCCATAAGTAGTGTCTAGAGGAGAGAGAGTAATAAACCAATGCATAGTTTCTCAACCCATAATTTCCATGAGTAGTGTCTAGAGGAGAGAGAGAGCAATAAAGCAATGCATGAGAGCAATAAACCAATGCATGCACCACAAATACAGCTTGTAAGCGCAGAAATGTCCAACCCCGATTTTGCTAGTTTCTTGAGTCTTGTACCAAGTCGACCCAGCTTGCATGAGACACGGTTTCTTCGTTTTTCCTTCTCTCCCTTCCTTAACTCCTATGCCACATCAGATTTTTGCTTAGTTGGTAGCGTAATTAATTCTATAGACACCAGCTGAGGTGGAGGGTTGGGAATGCCCTAAGGGGGGCTTGCTATTTTTATGCATCGTATAGAAGTTTGTATTACCTTGTTGCCACTCCTGAATTGTTATTTGAGAGTTATGTTTACTTTCGTTCTGTCAAAGGTGGGACGCATACCAATGCATTTGGCTGCAAGCCCAACAAGCTGAACTCGAAAAGAAATCACTTGCAGCTGGCAATTTCAAGTTCAAAAAATGCAAATCGGTGTGGAAAGTTAACCATCTGCAGAGCACAAAGGTTTTTCTTTCAATTTGTTACTCAATTGTTTATGTTCTTCTGATGCTTGGACGATCACAGCTGGAGCACTAAAAGTTATGAAGTAGTTGAGCATTGGCAGAGCTGCTCCCATTTTTCATATCTATATACAGCGTTTCAGGGTAGATAACGGTGTCCTCAAATTGCCCAGTTCACTTAGTGCTTTATAGATTAAGTTACAGGGGAGTTTACTGGTAGTCATGAGCTCACGATTCTCCGTGTGCATGTTCCGCTCTACTCTCATTTGAATTGAACAGCAGCAAACTGAAATGGAGTTACATTTTAAATGTACAATTCATATCAGTCTGAAAATGGTTGTGGTGAAGTTAGCCTGCTTACATTTCAGTGTAGGAACACTTGTTTGTCTCGAAACTGTTGTTGAAGTGCTGACATTTCGAGTAGAGTTATCAGTTACTTTAACCGAAGTGGTGAGGTCATCTTCCCTAATAATTTTTTTTGATCCTATACTTTTGGTTTGAATAAAGCAATCGCACGCTTATATATCTTGTAATCACCAGTGTACTGTGATATGTTTTCTGGGTACTTATATGCTTTTTTCTAAGATATTTTTTTTCTATGATTTGATTGGCTTATACAGTGAAGATTCTAAAGGCGGGGGAGGATTTTTGGCTGGATTTCTTATAGGGGGAGCAATCTTTGGAACACTGGGATATGTCTTTGCTCCGCAGGTATTGTCAAACACCTTCAAAATATTCTGCACTGGCATATGTGCAGTAAGTCAGGAAATCCCTCTAAAAGGGAAATATAAACCATATGTTTGCTTAAGCAATGTGCTACCTAGCCAATAGAAATTGCAGAATCTAGTGTCTTCTCGAAGAGCAAAAAACAAAACAAAAAAGATCTAGACATCAACTTCTAATTGACTAGAGTGGAACTCTAACCAAACATTATGAGTTTAATAATTCATCGGTAAGTAGTCTTGTTGATGAAGCAATGTTTTGTGTTGGTCACTTGGTCTGCACTGATAACTGGCCATAGATCTGAGCTATTATTTATTGATAAATACTCTGGTTGATGATGCAATGCTTTGTATTGGTCTGCATTAAATGGTACTCTAGACGCTATTGTTACCTACTTTGCTTGTTACTATATAGGTAATTTTTCCATTTGAGAACTGTTTTTTAATAACTTAACATCTTTGAGCAGATCAGCAAAACTTTAGATTCTTTGTTGGATGAGAATGGACAAGATGGTGAGTCTGATGAACAAGGTCTCCAAAGGGTACCAAGACCACGTTACTATGACGAAGGTTTAGAGGTAAGGAGCCTATTTCAGTACCCCATTGCCTGACTTTTGTATATGAAAGGTATTGTTTTGACAACTAAATCTTTGTGGATTTGATCTAGAAAACTCGCCAAACACTGGGCGACAAGATAAGCCAACTGAACCTGGCAATTGACAAAGCTGCCTCCCGGCTGAGACGTGTCACTGGCAATGTGGAAAAGGAGGCTTTTAATGATGAAACAGAAGTAGAACCATCTTAGAACCCACACGTTTAAAGTATTTTGTTTGCTGAATAATGTATATTGATGTAAAGCGATATTTTCTTGCAAACAGTGTTTTGACATGCTTTTATACTCTCAACTGTACAAGTTAATGTAAAATCTCTTCAAATGAATGATTGGAAATAGTTCTTTACATGATTCCATGCTGCTGCTAGAAATATGAGTTTATGGCATCCAATTATGAATTGTTCAATGTTATTGCTTATGAGTATTATTTCTGTTAAGCTTCTGTGTGAAAACTAATAATCCCTTAATTTTGCAGATTGAAATATCCTCACTGAACGAGAATGGACATGTGGTGGAAAACTTGAATGAGCATGGTTTTGTGCAAGGCGAAGGTGCAAGATAATGAATACATTGCACGGGTAGCAGCTTGGTCAGGTGAGTCACTGACCTTGGAATTCGCATATTCAGATATCCCCAATCGAAGTGTACAGTAATGAACCTTGTGGAACTGAAATTGCAGGGAACAGATGGGCTGGACGCTCTATTCAACCAATTGGCGGCATCAAAAATCAAAATGATTGCAACTAGAAATGCCATTCCCTGGACATTTTCTTTTCTGTGTTTAAGCTGTATTGCGGTAGTTCCATATACTCTGGTGTTGTAGTAGTAGTACATTTGATGTCTTCTTCACATTTTCTCTTCTTCGTCTTTCACGTATCAGCTCCACAACATACACGAAACTGCATAATTCAGAACTGATGACCTCAATAACTTAGTGGCGTATGATTATCTGAATCTATTGTGTAGTAGTAACCAATGGCATGTGGTTAAAATTCAACTAGAGTCCAAATGGCATGCCTTAATTGTGACATACACAACTATTTGATGCTATCTAAAATATGTTTAATCTGAAAAGATTAAAGAGGAATTTCGCATTGAAATACATTGCACCACCATGCATAATTCGATACGCATACTGTAGCTGCCCATTGGCCCGTGATCTTCTGTAGCACTTTCGAAAGAAAAGTTATTTAGAACCTTAGTGAGATACCCGGTCTTTCCGAAAGGAAAGTTTAGTAGAAGAGAACATGTAGTCATACTAAACCAAAAACATTTCATGGCAAAACCAAACAATGAGTGGATTCCTCCCGTATGTAATGTTGCCGTTGTAGATCAGCACGAAACCAGCTAAGCAACTAAACCAGACGACGATGCCACGGTTCATAAAACCGTTTCGAACCCGGTTTTCGCTCGCCTAACGGTTTCAGTTTTCGCGAAAAACCATTCGAAAATCGCGAAAAACCGAACGGTTTACAAATTCAAACCAGTTTGAATTCTGGTCAAACCGGTTTGGGCTAAAAATCGAGCGGTTTTGGGGGAAAACCACGAAAACCGACCGAGAAAACCGTCAAAACCGGAAAAAAAATAGGGGAAAATCCAAAAATAGGGGGAAATGCAAAAAAATCTTGTAAAATTTGTAAAAATACTGGGAAAGCTAAATTTTAGTAAAAATATAGTAAATATATAAATAAGGTATGTGAAGACACGAAAAAACTCCAGAATGATCTCTCCTAAATTTGGAAAAAATTCGACATGACCTTTGCTATATATTTTAGACATTTGAAAGTTGTAAATTAGGCATTTCACAATAATATGTCAATAAATAATCTTTCATTGCAATACTATAATCACATAAGTGCAAAAATAGGCATTTATATAACCATATAGCAAAGTCATGTGCAATTTCATTACCATTCACTTGTCAACACCATTTACATTATAATACCTTTCAATTGAAGTTGTGGAGTAGGCATAGGCAATTAGGCATAGCTTGGTCATTTTTGTATTGTCACAAAAATTCCATGTTCGACCTACATGAACGGAATGTCAGTACAAAATTTCACTTGCAATGAAATCGAACATATAATTGAAAAAAAATTGGCATGACCTTTGCTACATTTTAGACATTCTGAAGGTTTAAAGTAGGTATTTAGGCTTTAGCAATAATATGTGAACAAATAACCTTTCATTTCAATAACAACCACATATCAATCTAATAAGTGCAAAAATAGGCATTCAAATATTAATACTATTTACATTTAGATACCTTTTGTCGGGGATTGGATAATTTTCGTAAAGACCATTATGCCCCAGCAGCCGTCATTTGGCCGACCATGCGTACGCTTGGATGATATCCCCAAGGAGAACCTTCAGAAGGTCCATCTCGACCATGCCCTAGCTCGTTCCCGAGCATAAGGCACAAGTCCCCGAGCACCCATGCTCGGAGGTGTGCAGCGGTTGGCCGGGATTAAGGGGTAAGTCCCGAGCAAGATAGGAGGTCATGCTCGGCCCACGACGATGACGTGGCGGAAATTGCGCTATGGTTCGAACCCGCTTCACCACGATCTGGGTCCATCGTGTCCACAACACAGTATGGCGAAAATCAAAGGTGCCATCACGGTCACGTTCGGGGGTGGTAATGGCGTGTTATTCGATCGTAGTTATACCATTCACCTATAAATACCCTTATGACAGATAGAGCAAGACAATCAATATAAGAAACATACACGTAGGCACAATATCAACAAGCACTCTCACACCTTCCTGTAAGCATCCAAGCAATAGTGAGATCCCCTCCTCAATAGGGTTATTATCTCGATCAAAAGAGGCCCGAACTAGTATAAAATCTCTTGTCCATTGTCCTTTCGAGCTCCGTCCCCTTACGGCATTCCTCGGCCGCAAAACCTTCGTAGAAAAGAGGCTCTAGTTGATCCCTCATTCAACAAGTAAGCTCGGCGGGGATCCATTTCTCAAACGTCGACACCTTCCATTTGAAGTTGTAAGGTCGGCATATTTTCGTCGCCGTTCCCACACAAATGCCATGTTGGACCTGTATGGACGCGTTAGTATAATATTAAGTTGCAATGAAATGAAATATATAAATGAAACATTATCTTCGAGGCTACGGTTAGTATTGTTGCGTGTACATATAGTTGGCCGCGTTGTATTTATCGGTGGACATTAAGGCCAATCCTCGTGTAGCTAGCAACTCCGCCTTGTAATCGTGCCAGCTTTGCCCCGTCCATATGCTTGTCATTTGCTATTGTTGATACAATATGGCATAAAACTCAGGGTCATACCACTCGTAGACCCATTGCGTGGGAGGTTGTGCATGAGCATCGGGGATGGCGTAGTCATAGTTGCTATATGAGCTATAGCTCCTTTGCGTCTTAGCAATGCCATAGGAACTAGAACTGTCCTGTGGTGCGCAGCTATCCTGTGGTGCGTGTATGCTCTTTTTCTTTCCCTTCCCCTTAATAGTTGTCCTCTATAATTGAGGAGCGCTATGATCTCTATCGTGTGTTGTATGAGTGAACTGTGACTCCCTTGTAAATTCAATGGGCTGAGGCTAATCTGACTGGTGCATGGTAGGCATGGGGGTATTGTCACCGCCATCGGTGTCTGTCTTCGAGCTGCTATCATCAGACTCTTGGTATGTTGGGCTCCGACGATCCCCCTCCTCAGTAGAGTCATCACTCCGTGCATAATGGGATTCACATGCAGATGCTGCTCTCCTTTTTGTTGTATCCCTTCTCGGGACTGATTGGTGCTTCCTCTTCCTTGTATGAGTGTCTCCGAATGGCTTGTCTGCCTATTCGGAGATGGTTGCAGCCCCGTGTCCTTTCTTAACTCAATAGGATGAACCAGATTTGTGATAAGCTGTAATGGAAAAAGGGTGTCACTCTCTATATCCTCCTCATCAAGTAATGATTCACCGTTGGATCTTCCTTTCTCCATCCACTGTCGAATTGGTTTGTATCATCGCATATTGTTAGCTCCATAAGTCGCTGGAATGGATCGTCATTATCTGAACGTTTTTGAATTTCTGTAGCTTGAATTCGAAGTCGAAAATTGTAGTTGACGTACACCAGCTTATGTAGCTTCTTGTATGTGACCGATTGCGGATTTTTGTGTGGATGAATGCAAATGTACTCTAGTTGCGCTCATAATCGCTAGAAGACCCGTATTGCGACATGAGGCGTACGGCAAACCGCAAAGCGAGAGTGTAGAAATTCTTCGGCAACCATCCATTGCATGAACTTATCCTTGCGCCGAAGGAAACTGTCCAAGAACATATAGCTAGTGCCGAAACAAGTTACATTCCACTTGACCAACTCATCTCCAATATATTTCTTCATCATAGTATGTATCTTGGAATGGTTGTATATCCATCGAGAGATTTTTCTTGCACTCTCAATGACCGAGGTGTAATCTAGGAACTCTCCAATCTCCTTCAGTATCAAATTAATGGTGTGAGCCACATAAAGCTGCCACATTATGTTGCAGTGCTGTCGTGTAATGAGTTTGCATGTCTTCTTATAGTTCGCACCATTATCTGTCACAATCTGCTCTACATTTGTCGGACCCACCTTATTTATTACAGAATATATTCCCTGTGTGACAAAAAAAACAAATTATGACAATTATATTATGTGTACGTTAATTCAACTTCAGAAGAGTACAAACAAAACCAGTTATCTTTTTCAAGTACGAGGCATCCTAAGAGACACTGGTGGCATCGACGGATTTGTGGAAGAATATTGTGCCATTACAGTAAATCATGAAGTTTATTATACTTATGCGTGTCGACCCTGTCCAAGAATCACATATAATTGTTACTCCGTACGTAGGACATTCCTTCATGAACTTCGCGAAACTCTCCTTAATTTCTGCTTCATTGGCATCTAAATATTTTCCATCTATATCTCGGCCAATCGGGAATAGGATACCCTCGCCTGCAAATGAAACAAGCATGTTAGCTATGAATCGGCGTACAACTAAGCGACTATTTTAAATCTCACTTACCGTATTTTTGTGTTTCTCGTATGGTGCTAATAAAATACGGACTATCTACTTTCCACCCTGCGATACCAGCAGAGTGAAACCATCTAGCCCACCCAGAATGGACTACCTGTTTCCCACCCTTCCCCTTCTGTATCCACAGATGGATGTCAATCCTTGGTTGTACCGGGGCACGGGTTGAACTAATATTGTAATCTCTCACCACCAGTGGTCTTTCTCGATACGACGAACTACGAAACAATCTGGACAACAGACCGTGATCTCCTCCAGCTCCCCTGGAGAAGCCACTGCCACTGCCACCACCGTGCTCGTACCTCCCACCTACCCGGCTTCTAAATTCTACCTCCGCCTTGGAGGCAGTCATGGCATGCTACAGTTGGCCCTCCTCATCAGTATCACCCATGTACTCTGAGTATACACTTCGCCTCGGTGGGAAATCTCCAGCTGCTACTTCTTTCCTCAACATCTCACCTCTCCTTTCCTTCCTCTTATTCTTCGTCCTGTCTAGCTCATGCTGAAAGTACTCGCGAACGTCCGCCGGAACTTTACTACAATGGACAACACTTGTACCACGTCCTGCCAAGTGCTGCTTGAATCGGGTCGCACCGCCTCCTTTCTTCTCTTTGAGACAGTGCTTGCATTGAAATCCGGCACCCACCTTCTCACCGTGCTCCCACACCACGTCGACATCTGCCATCTGTTAAAACAACACAATAAAAATAAGCATACATACTTTCAATATTTTGAAGTTAATATTGCTACTTCGCATACTCGAAATCTCGAACATCTCATAATCATTTGATGAAGCAAGTTTATTCTAGTAAAATAAAACTGATATAAACTATATAAATCTATGACCAATTGCTGCCTTCATAGTTCATGCATGCTCTTTAGCAATTTTTCTAGCCATTTTTTATCATTCTTATCTATACATAAATTACAAAGAATTGCTACTGAAATCTTTTCTATATACCGACTTATGTGTCTATAACTCTGGATAGAGGCAAATAGAATCATAAAATGGTTGCTAACATGATACAGGGGGTTCACTCATCCGTTTATTGCATTTACAAACCAGACCAACCATGTATATCTACCTCAACAATTAACATACTACAATTTGAACAAATCTCAACAAATATGAATAAATCAACATACATTTTGCATCTCGTACAAGGAGTCAAAACTTAGCTCATTCATACATCCACTGTGCTTGCACAAATCAACATACCGTAAACTTATGATTTTTACAAACATTAGCAAACGAGACTAGTCCCCTAGACTTCATTGGCTCCAATCCATGCTTCACAATCATTCAACAAAGCATTCCATGTCTACCGAGAGGTTTGCACTCTAAATCGAACGAAATTTGAGCTAAACCGTGCGAAAAACATACCTCAAACCGTGATTTTTGTCGCTCAGCTCAGTTTTTGTGAGATCCTCGAGAACCGCAAAAACCGCACGGTTTTCGCACCAAGCCGTGTGATATTCGCTTCTCCGACGGTGGTTCGACGCCTCCCGACGGCCGGAGTGCGACAGAGCCAATGCAGTCGCCTTGTGCACGAATGGGGAAAGAGGCAGTTCAATTATTGCGCTCAACAGGTCTCTCGCTTCGCTTCGCACGTGAAGATAATTGCTAGGCCGGGGTGGGCCAAGATGGGCTAGGCTGGTCGATCCGTCCGCTGCTTTGGCTGTGGGTTGAGGAAGCAGATTCTCGCCGTCGTCCTCGCAGACGAAACATTGCCACAGGCCTCAGATGGCGAGGACCCACGCTAGAAGGACTGCATTTGCAGAGAGTCAGAATCAGCAGAGGATCCCGGTCCAGGTTGAAAGCCCATAGGCCACATATTTTTTTTTTGCCTTTTCCATTTTCAAGATTTAAAATGGCTCAAAATCGTCTCTAAACTTCATTTTTTTTAAAAAAATCACATCAGTGGTCACAACAAAATTTACACTAATTTTATGAATTTTTTGGATAATTTTTTCCCCAAATTTTTCGAAAATTTTGAATTTGAATTTCAATTCAAACGGTTTGCCGAGCGGTTTATCTTTTTGAGCCGGGTCAGTACAAGCGAAAACCGCGATAAACCAGCAGTTTACCGCGATTTTGTGAACCTTGCTTGATGCAGCGTTCCTAGTACGTGCTCCCACTCAAACAACTTAGGACTTGTTTTGAGGGCTCAAAGTCAGCTTTAGGTTCTGAAAAACCCAATAAGCTTCTAAATAGTTCAGTTTTTAAGCAGCTTTTGATATTAGCTTTTGACTTATATCAAAAGCCATATATAACTAATAAAAACTAAAATATGAAAGTTAGTCTAGACTTATTTTTACAGTTATTTGTTAGGAAAAATTAGCTATTTATTAAATGATCTTTTATAAAAAAAACTATTGACTTTTTTTAGTTTAGAAAAAATATAGCTCGCGTAAATAGACCCTTATTGTAGTACCCGCCGTAGGTGGAGTGCAGCTTCGGCACACGGGCACGCCTCGATGCCCAAAGAGCTTCCGCTGCGGTGTTTGACCACAAAGACACTGACGGGCACCGAAAATGTGCCCGTGCGATGGCGATCGCCGTGTTCGCCACCGCATTTGCGGTGCTGCAAGGCCTCTGTGTAAAGGTGTTGCGGTGCAGCCAGCTCAAGACGGTTAGTCACGCCACGCCCGAGGTGGAGAAGGCGATGGACGCTTACGACTTTATGAAAGATCAAAAGGCTTCGCAGGAATGATCGGAAGAGATGACGTCTTTAATTGTAATCGAACGGTTTGAGTTAGCTAATGACGGTGAATAGTGTTTTTGGGATATACTGTAGCGGTAATATGGTAACTGAACATTAGCGGTAAAAGGAAAAGAAGCAGGGTATAAGAATGTAATCGAAAGGAGAAAAGAAGCTATCGAGAAATAGAAAAGAAAACTTTCCCCATCTCCTGCTTTCTTCTCGCTCAAGTCTTCCTCTCTTCCTCACCTGTTCTTCTCTCCCTCTTGCCGATTCTACTCTGAATATCCCGTGTCTTACACTTGGTAGAGCGGGACGATCCAGCCTTCCGCAGGTATCTCCGTGTGACTGATCTGACTTGGGTGGTAAAAAGAATCCAGAGCAGGGTTGGAAGTTTGGGGTCAAGACATTGATTCCGAACATTCCGCACAAATTTTTTTTCCCACTCTGGTTCACTCGATCGGACAGTCACGGTACCGCCAAATCGTCGGGAATGAACTTCTTGATTGCTTGAACCGTAAAATCCCAAAGGCAGTGGGTGGAAACGTTTGAATCCGACTTGGATTTGTACATCTTGGTTGGTTCAAGCAGTTGATCATCACGGCGCCGATTAAACCCTCAGTCCAAACCAGGATGGTCTTGGACGCAGTTGAAGAAGCCGTGGAACAGTCCGATGCAAGATGGACACGAATGGATGAAAGGTGGGACTCGTTGAAAGCTCACATGGAGTTCATTGTGGAGAAGATCAAACCAGTGGATAACATACCGATCCTTCAAGCTCAGGTGGCAGAGCATAATACGGTAATCATGGGACTTATGGATCAATTTCAGAAAATGATGGAATCGGCCAAATCGGTTCCAGGGGCATCATCTCCTGACAAAGCTGTGGAGGAGACCAAGTTGCACACGCCTATTATGAAATCGGCGTCCGTGCCGCATCAAATGGGAGAACTGACTGCTCCAACAGCTGGACTCTTAGGGAAATGCCCGGTTCCTCCATGGCGACTTGGTGTGGACAATCGGCGATTCGACCATGGATTTTCTACACCAGGTACAACGGGGGAACATGCTGAGAAGAGACCACCTCTGCCTAAGCTGTCGTTTCCCACATTTGAAGGTGAGGATCCTCGCATTTGGCAGAACCGTTGTTTACAATATTTTCAAATGTACAACATCGATGAATCCCTGTGGGTGACTGCTGCGGCAATGCATATGGAGGGCAACGCAGCCATGTGGTTACAAGTATATCAATCAGAGCATCCTGGCAGTACTTGGGAGCAATTTATGTCTGCTGTTGATTTGGAATTTGGTGCTTTTGATTCTCGTCGTTATATCAGGGAGTTGATACAGGTGAAACAACTTGGCAGTGTGGCCGATTACAAGACTCTTTTTGAGACGGCCATGTATAAAGTCAAGGCTTACCATACATCTTGTACGGAAGAATTCTTTATTAACCATTTTATTATGGGTTTGAAGGATGAGCTCCGGTATGAAGTCGAAATTCAACTTCCTGAGTCGATTCGGAAGGCTTTCCTTTTGGCTCAAATCCAGGAGGAGAAATGGGAGCGGCTTTGTTTGAAGGGCAACTATTTTAAATCTCACTTACCGTATTTTTGTGTTTCTCGTATGGCGCTAATAAAATACGGACTATCTACTTTCCACCCTGTGATACCAGCAGAGTGAAACCATCTAGCCCACCCAGAATGGACTACCTGTTTCCCACCCTTCCCCTTCTGTGTCCACAGATGGATGTCAATCCTTGGTTGTACCGGGACACGGGCTGAACTAATATTGTAATCTCTCACCACCAGTGGTCTTTCTCGATGCGACGAACTGCGAAACAATATGGACAACAGATCACGATCTCCTCCAGCTCCCCTGGAGAAGTCACTACCACTGCCACCACCGTGCTCGTACCTCCCACCTGCCCGGCTTCTAAATTCTACCTCTGCCTTGGAGGCAGTCATGGCATGCTAGAGTCGGGCCTCCTCATCAATATCACCCATGTACTCTGAGTATACACTTCGCCTCGGTGGGGAATCTCCAGCTGCTACTTCTTTCCTTAGCATCTCACCTCTCCTTTCCTTCCTCTTATTCTTCGTCCTGTCTAGCTCATGCTGAAAGTACTCGCGAACGTCCGCTAGAACTTTACTACAATGGACGACACCCGTACACGTCCTGCCAAGTGCTGCTTGAATCGGGTCGCACCGCCTCCTTTCTTCTCTTTGAAATAGTGCTTGCATTGAAATCCGGCACCCACCTTCTCACCGTGCTCCCACACCACGTCGACATCTGCCATATGTTAAAACAACACAATAAAAGTAAGCATACATACTTTCAATATTTTGAAGTTAATATTGCTACTTCGCATACTCGAAATCTCGAACACCTCACAATCATTTGATGAAGCAAGTTCATTCTAGTAAAATAAAACTGATATAAACTATATAAATCTATGACCAATTGCTGCCTTCATAGTTCATGCATGCTCTTTTGCAATTTTTCTAGCCATTTTTTATCATTCTTATCTATACATAAATTACCAAGAATTGCTACTGAAATCTTTTCTATATACCGACTTATGTGTCTATAACTCTGGATAGAGGCAAATAGAATCATAAAATGGTTGCTAACATGATACAGGGGGTTCACTCATCCATTTATTGCAATTACAAACCAGACCAACCATGCATATCTACCTCAACAATCAACATACTACAATTTGAACAAATCTCAACAAATATGAATAAATCAACATACATTTTGCCTCTCGTACAAGGAGTCAAAACTTAGCTCATTCATACATCCACTGTTCTTGAACAAATCAACATACCGTGAAGTTATGATTTTTATAAACATTAGCAAACGAGACTAGTCCCCTAGACTTCATTGGCTCCAATCCATGCTTCACAATCATTCAACAAAGCATTCCATGTCTACCGAGCGTTTTGCACTCTAAATTGAACGAAATTTGAGCTAAACCGCACGAAAAACATACCTCAAACCGTGATTTTTGTCGCTCAGCTCGGTTTTTGTGAGATCCTTGAGAACCACAAAAACCGTACTGTTTTCGCACCAAGCCGTGTGATATTCGCTTCTCCGACGGTGGTTCGACGCCTCCTGACGACCGGAGTGCGGCAGGGCCAATGCAATCGCCTTGTGCACGAATGGGGAAAGAGGCAGTTCAATTATTGCGCTCAACAGGTCTCTCTACTTCGCTCGGCACATGAAGATAATTGCTAGGCCGGGGTGGGCCAAGATGGGCTAGGCTGGTCGCAGTCCCGCGGCCGTTTTGGCCTGTGGGTTGAAAGCCCACAGGCCACATATTCTTTTTTTTTGTTTTTTCCATTTTCAAGATTTAAAATGGCTCAAAATCGTCTCTAAACTTCATTTTTTTTTAAAAAAATCACATCAGTGGTCACAACAAAATTTACACTAATTTTATGAATTTTTTGGATAATTTTTTCCCAAATTTTTCGAAAATTTTGAATTTGAATTTCAATTCAAACGGTTTGCCGAGCGGTTTATCTTTTTGAGCCGGGTCGGTACAAGCAAAAACCGCGGTAAACCAGCAGTTTACCGTGATTTTGTGAACCTTGCTTGATGCAGCGTTCCCAGTACGTGCTCCCGCCTCCCGCTCAAACAACTTAGGACTTGTTTTGAGGGCTCAAAGTCCGAATAAGCTTCTAAATAGTTCAGTTTTTAAACAGTTTTTAATATTAGCTTTTGACTTATATCAAAAGCCATATATAACTAATAAAAACTAAAAGATGAAAGTTAGTCTAGACTTATTTTTACAGTTTATTGTTAGAAAAAATTAGCTATTTATTAAATGATCTTTTATAAAAAAAAACTATTGACTTTTTTTAGTTTAGAAAAAATAGTTTTTTAGAAAAACTTCAGCTCGCGTAAATAGACCCTTATTGTAGTACCCGCCGTAGGTGGAGTGCAGCTCCGGCACACGGGCACGTTCCCGATGCCCGAAGAGCTTCCCCGCGCGCGGTGTTTGACCACCAGCACCGCTGCCCGGGCACTGGAAAATGTGCCCGTGCAGTGGCGATCGCCGCGTTCGCCACCGCACGGTGCTGCGTGCTCCTGTGTGCGGTGTTGCCGGTGCAGCCCAGTTTCCGCACGGCAAGCGGACCGCTTCTGCCGGTGGGACGTGCGCCGCACGGCGGCGCGCTGTCCTTGGAACGCCTAGTGCTCTGCTGGGCTTAGCCCCGTATTTCCATTCCACCTGTTCCGACGCATTGGATCGGCCTCCGCACGGAGCCCATCGGCGGAGTTCTTTGGATCGAATTCGCACGCGCGCGCCGCATGAACAGCGTGCGGCGGCAGATGGCCACATCTGCGGGACAGTTGGTGTTGGGTGTGGGAATCCTGTAGCTGCTCTATGTAGGTATCAACAAACAACCATTTTGTGTTACATCATACATGCTGTAATAAAATCCATGAAATGAAACGACACGTCATAAATTAAAAGGAACAAAAAAAAAAAAACAAATGAGCAATGTTGACTTATTGGGCTTCTAGATGGGCATCCTTAGACCGGAAACCTCGGTGCCGCCTCAAAACTGTCGGAAATCTATGCAACCTTCATGCCGGAGAAAAAGATATGATAGAACAAAAATCTGGGATCACATCGAGGCGCCAAGGCCTCTATATTTGACTGATGTTTCAGACTTCAGTCTTCTCTTCTCCTCTCTTCCTGCTTGCCCCCCTTCGGAGGCTTGTCCTTCCCGTACAACCATTTCTGTCTCTTCATTTGCCAATGCATGGCAAACCGTACCTCTCACACTCCGGTAAATTATTCGATGAACAAAAAATCAAAATGGGAATAAATCACACATCACGAAGAATCAAAACGTATCTCCATGATTTATCGATCACGGCCACCAAAGGCGCAGCTCCAGGTCGATCTCCTCGTCATTCTCGTCATTACTCACATGGCACTGGTGATTATGGTTGGCAGCCGCTAGTGCCACGGGCGCCGAGAGCAGCACGTCGCCTCTGGGTATGAGCACCGCGCCGGCCGCATTGGAGTTCAGTATGGGGTACAACACCGCGTACTCCGTCGGCGCCGCGGCAGGCGCCTCGGCGGCCGACGCCCGCGGCCCAGCTGCGCTGCGGCGCCGTGGCCGCGCATCTGGGCGCGGTCGCGGCGGTGCACGTTCATGTGCCCGCCCAGCGCCTGCGCGGACCGGAACTCGCGGCGGCAGAACGCGCACGTGTACGAGCGCGGTGGCCACGTCCCGCCCAGGCCGTCGTCGTCCACCGCCGGCCAGCTCCACACCATGGCGGGCTTGAGCCGCTGCTGCTTCAACAAGTGGTAAAGCGTTATGTGCTTCGTCGGTTCGTTGCTACTCGTAGGCGCCATGATCCCGGAGGTGTCAGCTTCTTTGTATTGATTATATTTGTACGCGAGGAATGATCTGACGAGACATGCGTGCAGTTTCGTTGCCGAGTATTTATACTACAGCGGCACAGGGGTTAGGCAAGAGACAAACGGAGGAGAGCATTGGTTGTGTCGCCGCGTAGTGTGCTTTTGTTCATGTCTGGAAGAACGAGACAGAGGAGCTAGTACAAACTGGCATGGGTTGTATCACCTGCGAGAGCTGAGCTGATGGAGCTAGCAATAGCCTGCAAACGCAAAGCTTATGCTACAGTTGTGTTGTACTAGCTTCAGTGCTGTGTCTTCAACTTTTAGGTGAGGTCAGTAATCTTAGTGAAGTACTGCCTAGGACCAGTTAATCTAGAACCACATCTTAGCCAACATCAACGGCATTTGCAGCTGCATGGTCAGCAATTCAGCATACATGCAACAGTCGGTACTACAGTAACAACCTGAGCGACAAACTATCTGCCCCCTTTGAATGTACTGTTCTGTTCTTACTGAAACACAGAGATAATCCTTATATACCGACCAAATTCGACTTGAAGGCTCCTTGCTCCTTTGCTAATTGGCATCTTCGGTTATGTTCTGTTCTTTTTGGGTCGTCAGGCTGTTCTGTTTTCTTTTCACAAAGTAACCGAGAGGCGTTTCTCTAGATGCTAGTTGTATTCCGGCCGGAATTTAAAAAAGGCTGGCAACTAGCAAACAGCTCATATATATTTATATAGACTCGGGCATGTTGTCCACCCAGAGAAACCAGCTGCGTGCTAGCTACTGGCACAACAATTTCATAATACGAACCATACATAAAAAGAAAAGGAGAACCCCATACATGGCCACAGGAACTATACCCAGTGTGTTACAAGCCCCGTGACGTCCTGTATACAGGTACTTATAGACAAGAAAGCCAAAACGAGCGTACTAACTACAGGCAAACCGTATACTAATTAATGTTAAGTGTGTATGTGTAGAGAATCTAGTGTCTCGGCTCATCTAGCTCATGAGGTCTATAAACCTCAAGTGTATATATATCTCCTCAATGATAAATAGAATGCATAGTTGTGAATAGTTAAAACATCTCTTCTTCTCTCTAATTTAATATGGTATCATAGCGTGGTTAGGGTTACGGTTCCCGCCTCCTCTACCGCCGTTGTTTTCGGGCTCGTCGTCGGCGTGCTTGGGTGATCCTCTTCTCTCTCTCATTCAAGCCTGGATCCGACTTCGTCGGCGTCGCTGGTGGCTGGATCCGCATTGTCAGATCTTCATCGTCATCGTTGCCTACCAGATCCATTCCCGACACTGTCGTCTTGGTTGCGCCGCTCCACTTCAAGACAAGATCTGCACATTCTCTGTACAAAGCTCACTACGCCGAGCATGCTCTCCAAGCCCAGATCCACGCTTCTTCTGCTCCAAGCTTGCCCCGCGCGGCCTCCTTTGCTCCAAGCTCGCCGCCGCCGTCGACCTCCTCTGCTCCAAAACCAACCAGATCGAGGTCTCAGGAGCAGAGCAGCTCTCGAGTGGCAGCGTGGATCCGGTTGGTCAGCTCTAGAGTGGATGATGAATTGGTTGGCGTGGGAGGATCGAGGCGGAGGAGGAGTAGGAATGGAAGCAGGAGGGTTGTCGTGCGACCACTTCCTCTAGGCATGCTTCCTCTGCTGGACCTAGATGCTTCCTCTAGGACTTTTGAGCTGTCATTAATTTGCTTGAGACAAACTGAGTGAATCTTCGTGAAAGTAAACTACATACTGACTACAGGCAAAATCGTAATCTGCTCCTTATCAGTATATATATATTATCTAAGCTAGCTGTTGCATCTTGTCCTAGAGACTAATGTCCTCGGCTCCTTCGCCTACATGCATGTCTTTGCATGAAATATTTCTTTCATTTGCTTCTAGAATGAATGTCTTGGCTTGTTCCAGTGAGGTAGCCGAAGTTTGCAGAATCTGTCTCCGGTTTTTCCAACACACACACAGGATATACATGTACACGATATGCACGTATACGTCGTACTTGCCATGAGTCAAAACATCTCTATCGCGCGCGGCCGCGAGCGAGGTCCAACAACTGGCGCGTTCTTGTCGCCCTCGTAGCGGTAATGCGCGTATAGGGCATATGCCGAGAATTATACATGCCGCTTAATTTATTGTCGAATTAGCACACAACAAGGGGCATTTTTTCTTTACTGTGTCTTGTGTCCAATCACTCGGGAGTGTATATTCGTACGTACTGCATTAATTGTTGTTCACCACGAGCTTGTGTGTGCAGTGATAATAATCTTTGTAACATCGTTGCTCTTCCCCCGAAAAAATGTTGATATATGTAGTGTAAAATCGGAGCAAATTTGTCACTACTTAATCACAAATTGCTTAGGCAAACATAAACCGACTAATTGAACAAATGTTTCAGCATATACGTTTTGTGAAGATCTTTATCACAACCACAAGTTGTGGAGAAGGTTCGATGAAATTGAGAGTTAGAGCCAGGGTTTCAAATTCCGTTTTCGGTTTATATCTCATCACCCTTCGGATCCGGAATTCCAGACGAAATCCAAACAAAATTAAAAAGCAAAATTCAAATCCGGTCTTTTTTTTAAACGAGATTTCTGAGATTTCGATGGGAAACACCAAAATCTCGACGGAAAATGACGAGATCTTGGAAAGTTGAGACCTAGACGAAGTCAACGCGGATGTCCGATCTGAACGCTTACGTGGTGCTCAACACGGATGGCGAGGATGGCGTGGAGTCGGCTCGGCGCAGATCTGGCGCGAGGGGGAGCTAGTGGGAGCTTGGCGCCTTAGCAAGGACGGCGAGCTCGGCGCAAATCTAACGCAAGGCGAGGGGGAGCTCGGCGAGGATCTAGCGTGGAGAATGGGAACGGCGTGAAGGGGAGCTCGGCGCGGAGAATGGGGACGACGTGAGGGCGAGCTCGACAAGAATGGGGGTGGCGGACGGTAAAAAAAATTAAAATCAGTTGAATCACAGCATGGGAAAAAAATTGGAGAAGCTGGGGTTCGATCCCTGGACCTCACGTAGCTGGCGCGGATGACTTATCAACCGAGCCAAGCATTGGACCGTGCTTGAATTGCCTCTGATCGGGTTTTGTATCTCATCGCCGACTGAAAACTAAAGTCTTGTTGAGATTTCGAACACAGTATAGAGTTACTAGCCAAGAGTTATCTTCGATACGGCACGAATGTCCCAAAGTTTGGGCTTTGGGATGGCTAGGTAGTACACAACCAGTATCCAAGACTCGAGACGAGGATTGTTTGTGCATCGGACAACCAGTTCTGAGGCAGAGGCCCAGTTACATGATTAAGCCTACAAACTGGGCCTTTGAAGGCCCACTTACAAACCACGACTCCACAAGTCCAGCGGCCGCGCCTCCTCTTACCGAGCCGGGGAGCTAGCAGTCTGCTTCAAACGTAGAAGAAACGAAGAATGCTACAGGTCTTCCACAAAAGATGAGAAAATTTTACCGTCTTTGCCGAAATTGGTGCTCGGATCTCTACTGGCGCGCTGCATGGTACTGCAGGGATCCCATACTCGTTGCGCATCTGAATAATTCATTTGATTTATCAATACATTATCAATGACGACGACTATACTCCATGCATGCATATATTATAGAATAGGCGCCTATCTTAGAGCACCCTTCGGCGCCGGCGTGGGGGACGACGGACAACAGGCAGGCAATGCGCTAGCTAGACATGTTCCATGCATGAGCTAGCACCGGCATAAAAAAAGTCGTGCGCCCGTTGCTGTCCGTAATGCTGCTCCATGTTTGGTGGCCGGGCAGTGGCTTCTCCGTTGCGCGGTTTGCACTCCATGCGCGGCATCAGCTTCCATGCGTGGCTCCGAGCGAGTCGCGTGTGCCAAACAATTAGTATATATGGCGGCTTGGGCGAGGCGTGGGGGTGGGAGCACATGCGGCCGCCTCGGCGGCAGCGCCAGCTGCCTGCCGCACGTGCGACAGTGCGAACCCCCTCCTCCTCCCGGGGTCTCTCTCTCCATGATACCGCATGCATGTATGCTCCATACGCGTGTGGGCTCTCGAATATCTCGAGAGCAGCGGCCGGCCGGCCGGCAGCCCTGGATGTGATGGTACGCGCGCGCACGTGAACGCATGCAAACGCCATGCCATCACGTGTACGGCCTATAATACCTCCACTGCGTGCTTAATTAAGGATGGGTTTAACTGCGCAGGTCCATAGCAGCAACGCCTGATCATTGCCGATTGCTGGAGCTAACCCAAAACCAAACACATCCATGTGCCCATCGGATCCGGCGGCAGGTAGATCGAGCTGCATGCATGCCAAGAGTGAAATAAGTAGTAATTGCGTGTTTTAGGATGATCAAGTAAGCCCTGCATTATTTGTGCGTCCTTGAGACCATCGATGAATGGAGATATATAAAATATCAAATAAATTTATTGGGCCTTGTATGATTGCTGACTGCTGAGCACTAACCTGGCCTACCCTGAGAGAGAGCATATAGATAATACATTGACCATATATTCTGTGAATATAATCAAGCATCCATAGCGTTCATATATATACCAAACTAGAGTACTTTTCATAGGCAAACTGGGCCCAAGTACAAACTGTGCGAGAGATATCTAGCTGGATATGACAGAGGGGAAGGAGATTTGACATGGCAAATTAACCATTTAATTAAACCACTAAATTATGGAGTTGAAAGGGTGACAAATCAATCGATCGCAAGGGGTGTGTATGCACAAGCAACTCTTGGTCGGTTAATATTTTTTCTCGTACCCTTGAAAAATTATCTTATACACACGCATTTCCTTTATGTCAACACCCTTTATTGTAACATGAGCTTCCATCCTCTCATTTGCACCCCCATTTGCCGTATGATGTCGTCACTTTATCAGGGGTCCATTATGCTACTATACATACAATATTGACCTTAATAGGTGTAGTGCTTATCTTTAATGGCCATTTTGTTAAAGTTTTCCACCCTGGCAAGATACCGTTTAGCCCTAAAATATTAGTGTGAGCTAATCTCTCATTGGCTCGCGTGATAATAGTGGGTGCGAGAGAGGGCTAGCTAGCCTCAAGTGGCGACATGATTAGATGAGGCGCTTCCCAGCAAACAAAGTCTATGCCGAATCTTCAAAAAAAAAATCATTTTGGTTGTCGCCATAAACTATTCCGTGTGTTGTGTACATGTGCTCTCTCACTTTCTCTTATTTTGCGTCACTTTGGGATGCTTAAGCATGTTGATTAGCGAGACATTTTGTCAGCTAGCTTCTTTCTATCCAATTAGTTCATGAATCTTAATTTGCTTGGAGTACATTAATATAAGTGATTCATCTCGTCTCACGCTCAACTTTAGATGAAAGAGCGATGATATATGTTACTGTTACTACTCTTTTTTTAGAACCTACCGTATACTACTCTTCCTTGAAATCATATTATGTATAGACTTGTGAGTACGTAGCATAGGTATGTATATATAGTTGCATATGGATCCTATATATATGTCCTACAAATCATTAATGCGAAACGATTTTATTGCAACTCTTCCGGAAGATATATCACATCCATAGAGTATTCATTGAGTATGTCTGAAGTTTTTACGTACCTTGAACTCATGTCGATCGTCGCTCGGGATATAACTGACAAATTGAGGCTAGGCTATATATATGTAACTTTTATTATAACATGCTCACACTTAAGTACGCCTTGAATACTGATCGATTGATATACGATGTATAGACTCCTAAATAAAACCTACATACAATGACGCAAATTAAATCGAAACTTTCAAAATCTATAATTGATAAAATGATCCGTTTCATTAAATTCGATATATTTCTGTGAACTCAGAATAATGTCAAAAAGAGATATAGATCAAAAGTTACTTTCAGCTACTGATCATGCTGTCTTTTACCCACCTAAGGGGAAAAAAAAACATCATCACACACCGATATCAAGTTGCACTCAACCACAGCATATTCACGTTGGGGTAATAAAGAATTAATGTCCGGTATAGTGACTATAAAAATTTGATGCAACAAATGGTAGTGTTTATGTTGGCATGTGGTCAAGTACTTGGTAAGTTTTTATATTACTAGTAGCCTACAAATTGAACTTTTGGTGTTCTTCATTTATTTACGTACTCAACTGTACAAAGTTTTTAACTATAACTAACTTTCCATGTTTGCCTCCTAGTCGGTAATAGTTGATTTGTTTAGACTTCTGTGCACATACTATAAAGAAAACAAGGTGCTCGTGTACACATCATATAGTATCACCAATGACTTACAATATTGAGCCCTCAAAGCAAAACATAAGGCTCTAAGTATATGTAGTTTGCTTCTGAAAGGTAACCTTCTTATTATCTTAACATTATCTCTTCAGACTTAGCAGAAGTAATCTAGTATTTGACTTGAATTGGAGCTAGCTATATTAATTATGAGATGTTTGTAAATTGTAACACATGGCGCTAGCTGCTAATTCGAGGAATACATTTGCATAAAATATATGGGGTCATGGTCGAATTGTTTGTACTAGTTCTTTTTATATTCTTTCGTAGACAACTAATTACTTGTAAAAGCAACTAAAGCAAGTAGAAAGAACCGGCAGGAAAATAAACTAGAATTAGAAGTTACTTTTAGTACCAACATGCGAGTTAGTGTACAAATTATCTATTGCGTTAATTAACTTATAACTTTCTTGTTGACACTACATTAAGTAGCAGCGTCTCATCATTGAGTGATTGAACAACAGAATCTTCCAATCCTTCAGGGATTTACATATACTCACTACTCATTGAGTAGTATATAGTAATCACTAGGGAAAGGACGTACATCCATCATAAAATTAAGAAGGCCAAGACGACACACATATATATATTTCAGCCAAACCTATCTATATGAATATGCATGTTCCCTGATGGTAGCCGTATCAATATTAGATCGACTAGGTTGACTCAAACAATTCCACATACAATTAATTTTCTACGTACATATCTTTCAACGTACATATGCACCGAGTTGCAATTTGATCGACCTTACATATCGCTCTTCATGCAACAAAAAGCAATCTTAACGCGGAGTGATTATGCTGCTATATCGATAGCCACCAACCATACCGATTAATCACTGGTACCTACAAAGGCTACAAACTTAATTGGGTGGTAAAGTTCATGATGCACACATTGCAATTATAAATATTTTCCAAACACTAGCTAGAAGGATCAAACAGACAAAGGTTGCAACAAACCAAAGGAGGGTTACTATACGGCGCCGCTACTAGCCGACAGCATTTCGATCAGTAACATATCCGAAATCACGAACGACCATGGACTACATGCCATTCCGGAAGTTGGACTTTTTCGCTGTTGCTTTCAGCTTGTGTGGCCAAGAACAGCGACAGGCCAACCAATGGCGATCGAAGACGAACATATATTGGCACGAAACCGAATAATATGACCTGTTTATGTGCATCAATTGAGGGATCGAGCTAATATGAACTCGCAAATCAGCTAGCTTTACCAACTGGCCTCTAGTAGTGTGGGCGGCCTCTTCCTCGATCGCTTTGCTTTGGTCTTTCGGACTCGACGAGGGATTAGGCTAAGTTTAATCACTCCATTAGCGTTAGCTAGTCTCGAGCTTATCCTCCATTGGCCCAAAGGCGACGTGCTTGTCGGGATTAGGGACCATGACACGCACATTAATGTATTCAAATTAGCAATTAATTAAGCCTGGCTAGCTTGGCTTTCTTAAAGCTAAAGTTGCCACCCGGGTTAAAATATGGCAACTGGTACGAGTCACCGTCCTTGGAACCACCACTGGTCGCGCGCAGCTGCCCAAGATCTAGGGCATCTCGATCGATCGGCCCGGCCACGTACGGCGCCAACGGACCGGTCAAAAGATGGCCGAAAAAAATACGAAATTTAGCTCGCGTCCGGAGATCTCGAGCTACCCCGCGTACCATCGATCGAACAACATACGAGCTCCCGACCGGACGGTGCGTGCGTCCATGCCGGCAGATGCATATGTGCATCCGTACACACGTCAATCAGCCACAAATTCAGTGTGAACATGCAGAGGTTTAATACATCTAGAAGTTGACAGGTGTTTCTATGTTTTTTTAAAAAAAAGTGAAAATAAATGTAGAGTAAAAGATTGCTCGATTTCACGATTTGCATCCAAGAAGAAATATTAATTCTATGGCACTATCAGCTGAGACTAGGCTGGTGGGTAACTGGGTATACATGCATGCGCAGGGATCAACTCTAAATAAACTTCTCAAACTTAATTTTGATGAAAATGTGACCTTTGGTTAATAGAATTAGCGTAAGTGTTAGCACCAATAGGTTATCAAACTCTAGAAAATATGTCTAATATATATGGGGCATTGCTGTATATATCGTGCTTATGCCTGATTTTTTTCGATGTAAATCATTCAAATTTCTAACATTGCAATTTTCATCATAGTTCGTGTGCCCATCCACTTCAATCTTTGGCTCCGGCGGCTTCCGCCTTCTCTGGTGACGACGACGGCGAGTTAAGGCTTGGGTTCGCTGGATTAGCGTTTGGGGTTCACCCAAGCCGGCTATAGAGGGAGACCGGTGCGTGTCGAAGGACAGCGGTGGAGGTCGGTGGGAGTGATGAGATCTGACTAGCAATTAGGATGCAGCGGGGCAGCGGTTGCGGATCCAGTGGTATTAGTTGCCAAAGATGGGGAAGGGGTGGCTGTGGGAGGTGGCGTTGCGACAGAGAGAGGAACAACATAGGGGGTAGGGGTGGGGGCAAGGGCAATGGTGCGAGAGGCAGTGGCAGAAAGGGAGTGGCTTGTCAGCACTAGTGGTAACACCAGCAAGGCTGGGCAGCGGGGATGTGGGAGGTAGGAGGCAAAAGCTAGTGTTGTAGGCTTGGGTGGTTGGAGCTTATATATGATAGAGAGGGAATAGATCCGAACGATTGAAAGGAGATCTAACAGCTAGAAAACTTGCATGATTTGTACCCAAAAAAATCATGTGATTGATGGGTAGTCATTTGTACAAAGTATGTATAGCTACCTTGTATATTACTAAACTTCTAGTTCAAATATATGGAGGGCAACTAGATCGCTCCATTGTTATAACTAGTACCCTCTAACTGCCAGTATAAGGTATCCAAAGTTGATGTAACATTGTCTATATCGGTGGAAGGTGAATATGGTTAATGATTAATTAGATGAATAATTTATGTGCACATGCACCTTTAAGTAAGAGGTCAGGACAGCGTGAAACCTAAATGTTTTTAATCTTACGTCGAAACTATGATTAACATCCTCTATTATTTAGGGTCCGTCTATATATCATTAAAAATTTGATTGATTTTATCCCACAAAATCATTCATTTTTTCAACTATTGGATTAGATCTAGATCTAAATCTAACAAACCACACTACCTAACTCCACCCCACCCTGTTGCCGCCACCTCCTAAGCGCACCCCCACCACTACCAACGTGCCGCTGCCCTAGCTCTTCGCCTCTGATGCTAGCCAGGCACTTCCGTGCCTCCTCCTCCCTGTCGGTGCCATCGTCTGCTTCCTCATCTCACACCACCACTACCGCTCGCCACCTCCTCTCCCGTTGTTGGCCTCCATCTCCCCTGCCAGCCCTTCTTCCCCATCTCCAATGGCTACCGCCTCCAAATCCTCAACTGCCTTCTTCTGCCTCCTAATATTCTCTTGATGTTGACATCCCCGCCAACCTCCATCATCCACCACCCTCCTCCAAGCCAGCCCGATGCTGTTGCCACCCACTATTGATCCTCTCGCCACCCTGCCCTCACTCAAAATCTGGGCCCTAGTGAATCCCAAATTCTAACATAGGTGGATCCCAACCCTAAAGAAGCTCGATGCATGGAGCCTCGATGGAGACAAAGGTGGTCGGGTGCACAGTTCGTGATGCAAATCAAAAGGTTATAAATTTAACTGATATTCCAAAAAAATCAGTCAACATATTTCTAGCAATTGCGATTATTTTATTGTAGGCTTTAAAAGCGGTTGTTACGAGTAACGTAAGATACTGGGAAGTAATAAGAAGGGGAAGCAGAAACACCGTGAAATGTACTTGGATAACTTATCCAAATCCCTTTCGATCTATGCATCTTTCCAACCTCGAACGTCTTGTTAATCAAAACACCAAATCATCGATCATATTTTTATCCCCCGAGTTAGCAGAAGTACGAGGCACTATTACGGGTATGCTCCCCTCAAATATATATTCCTACTTTCCGATCGAGATGAGATACATTATCTGCTAAACCCGGACAAAAAAATTATGATATTACCAACTAGTAGTAGTCGATCATGCATTCATGCCATATATGTTCTTTTCATAAACTACAGATGTGCCCATACAACATAACATAGGAAATAGCAAAGCAATAGCATCACACTGTAAAAAAGGAAAAAAAACAAAGGATATCGTCGCAATAAGGCGATATGTCTATATAACTAACTTAAGATAAGTAGTAGTAGTTTTAATTTGTCGCCGCAACTTATGGAAAGAATTTAACACCCCCCTGTGTTTGAGTGCCAACGATACGTGAACATTTGTCATCTATAAGAAGTGATCAAGCAATTAAATGAAGAGAGCTAGGAGAGAGAGGTTAACACTATATAGATTCACCACAAGAGTTTACTATAGCATGGTATATAGATGATATGGATCTTACTATAGAGAGCAATTATCAATTGCGGATGCCCACGATCTAAGCTTTAATTGTGGAAGGAGATGAGGTGTACGTGTATTTACACACACTACGTAATATATATATATATGTCGGCGTATTTCACCGGTCAGGATCCCGTCAACGGACAGGGGGTCCTCCAAGGATGGAGGTAATGGTTCGGTAGAAGGCGTCTTCGTGGTTAGAAACCCTAATGACTCTCGCGCGAGGGATTCCGGGGATCAACAGATCAAAAAACACAGCGATGTACCCAGGTTCGGGCCCCCTGGAGCGGGTAACAACCCTACGCCTTGCTAGATCTTTGTTGAGGAAGTATGGAGGCGATTACAATGCTGCTTCTTTCAGTTTGCTTTGCTCTTTTTTCGCTAAAGTTTTTCCACTGATTCCTCGACCCCCTTTTCCCATATATCAGAGCTCCCTTATATAGAGTGGGTTGGCTCGGGCAGGTAGGAGGGTGACATCATACTGATCTACCACTCATTAATTACACCCATCACTGTGGCCTTATCATACTGACCCATGACTCATTTATTATACCCATTACTGTAGTCTTGTCCTTCAGACCCCATTTAATGTCGCTGTATGGCTTCGCCCGGTCCGTCCGGGATGTAATGTTCCTGCAACGGGTTAGGTGTGAGGTGTCAGAGGGATGGGTTGTCGTCGTGTTGATAGCAGAATTCCTCGCAATCAATGGCCCTGACACAACATGTTAGGCTCTGACACAACGTGTCAGGGGAAGGAGACTTCGAGGCGAAGCCTCCTCCTCATTCTTTTGGTTGCCTTCGTGGCCGGGCGAAAGCGGGCGGATCGCCCACCGCCGCCAGCCACCATGGGGCCGACACGCGTGGCGAGTGGGCTCGATCGCCCACCGCCGCCAGCCGCCGTGGGCTACTCGCCGGGCGAGTGGGCCTAATCGCCCACCGCCGCCAGTCGCCACGGGCCGACGTCCGGTGAGCAGGGCATGATCGCCCACCTGCTCGCTAGGCCGCCACGAGGGCCGACGCCCGCAAGCAGGAACTGATCGCCCACCTGCTCGCCAGACCGCCACGTGGGCTACTCGCCGGGCGAGTGGGGCCTGATCGCCCACTTGCTCACCAGACCGCCACGTGGTCTTATATATCTACGACGGAGAGGGTACCCTAGCGTCAAGTACGCCGACAATATATATGAGTGCCTAATTACCAACGACATACATATCCTGTGTCTACCCAGTTCCCTGTTTGTCTCCATCTCTCTAACTTTTGGAGCATCCTTAGGGTTAGGGTTTCAATCCTTTTTCCCATGCTTACGGCTTATGTGCAGGGCAGCTGGGCCCGTGTGGTGGGCCCCAAGTGCAGTGCGACGCATTGCGTTTCAGCGGGCAGAACGTGACCCGTTCCCGAGGAAAGCAAGCTCCTGCGCTGCCCGAAAGGGCCGACACCACGCTAAGTTACCGCCTAGGGGCGGCCGCGCTTGCGCTGGACCTCAATACCTCATGTGACCAGGCACGTGGGGCGAGCCGAAGCTTGGCTCGGGTGCATCGGCTCGCTTTTGGAGTACGCGCCGTTCGCTCGGCTCCTGGATGGGGTTACTTGTCGAGAGCTGACTGGCCACGCACGTCTCCCGGTGTTGATGTTGGACAGGTAAATACAGTGAAATTTTACGGCGCATTATACTGGTAGTATAATTGTATAGTAGAAATTAGATTTAACTGTTGATTTGTTAAAAGCATTTCTGCTACTCTATTACTAGAGGAAGTATAAATAAATTCTAGTAAATCTGATCTATTAGATCGAAAAGAATAAACGGTTCACATTGAGATTAGTGTACCATAAACGAGCTCAAATAACAAAGCTGTAAAGAGGTGTGCCATAAAAAAAAGGCTAGTTGCCTCGCTCTCTAACATAAGTATTGCAGTGGAGAGAAATACAAATCACTCTTTTCGTCTAACCATGTAAGACGTGTTTTTTAGATATATAGATTAAGAAAATATTTAAAACTAGATTACTTTTAGCTAGTTATTTTTATGAAGCACTATACTCAATAGATTCATGTAGATAATATAAAATAAAGATGAATATTTGTTAATAGTACAGAGAGAACTTCACACTAATTAATTTGCATTTAAATATGAAATATATCCTATATTTATAGTCAAATTAAGTCATTCATAAAATAAACCTTATAAAGTTGGACGTACGTAGGGAGTATTCCACATCTGTTGAGCATTTTTTAAAAAAGAAAAAAAAAGGAAGTCACCCTAGCCAGTATGCATCCGATAAGCTAGTGTTGTACCCCGTTTCTACGAAGTTGATCATTTATAACAAATATCTTGTACCAATGAACGACTAAATGATTTGTCTCAAATTAAAGTTTGAACTGACTGGAGACTACATAGATGATAGTAGTACATCGTAGATCAATTTGTTGGCTATATAGGACTCCAATTAAAGTTTGAACTGACTGGAGTGTGTTCTACGAAATGCAAATGCGTGTTCTTTTGAGAGGAAAAGTAAATACAAGTTGACTAATTTTCCGTCAAATGTAGAGCAACTAGCTCTCCTTGTGCTTGGAACTTCCAATATTTTGATCAGCCCCGGAATCGTGACGACCAAGCAGCTAGCGTACATGACATATATATGGTACCTTTTCTCTTAAGTTCTCAATGACTGTACGCTAAGTCTAGTGCATATATTGAATTTACTAATAGTCCTTGTACAATACCTCGTCAAACGTCAAATTAGGGCCCACTGTTCTGTTGACAGTATCAAATAAAAGAAAGCTACAAAACCACACGGACTATCTAATTTCGTACATGAGAAATTACAAATGTGATGTCCACAAGTAAGTTTCTGGGAACTTTCAGTGAAGAAAGATCTAATTAAGCAAACGACATATATGCGAACATGCATACATTTGGTGATCAGAAGCTTATGTTACATAATATTCTTAATTAGTTTCTTACTACACAGTTAATTTGTACGTGGCCACTTTGTTTATTTGCGTACACAAAAAGTATTTGAAGTTCTAAGTAGAACGTACGGAAATTTGACAAACATGCATGTTGCCTAATTAAGGAATAGGAGATGTTCAAAGATCTCCGGATTTGATGCACATATATAGTAGTAGTTCGTACTAACCTGATCGAATTATTAGTTAATTTAAGACTGTAATTAAATTGTACTATCCTTACACTGCCGGTAGATTTTGTGATCTAGACCTACACATATTCATGGTTCCTCTTTTGTTGCAATTAAATTAATGGAAGTTGTTGAAAAAAGCTTTGGAAGAGGAAAAAGTACAACCTTAATTGTAATCCAGATCGATGTCATATATATGATACTGAGATATTATTATTCGTATTGTAACTTGAATATGTAGAACCACGTACAAAAGTAACATAAACTCCATTCATAATCTCATAAAGAACAGATTGCATTTGCTCTAGATTTTTGCGGTTTATTATATAATAACATCAGGCATGGCTGCACGATCTGTCCTTGTTCTCATAAAGCTACATGATTGACAGTTGATTATATTTTAATTACAAAAACAATGAAGCTAATACAACTTGACAGAGCACATAAACTATTATTCTTTTCTCTAGATAGCCTAACTATTTCGTTTCCAATGAGAAGTTGTACATTCATGTCTTTGTAGTTGAAAACTACCGTGTGCGTGGTCGAATAGATTTCCCTCCAAAAGATCAAGGAGAAACATTAAAAAAGATGTGCATCTTTGAGTAAACCGGTCTGAGGTTACTCGCGTTAATTGGTGTCATGAAAAGATGGTAAAAGGCAGTCTAGTGTCCAAAGTTTTCAGGTCATCACACGTAGTGAGTACTGGCATGCAGGTTACAGTTATACGAATTGATAGGATATAGCATATTAAAATCAGTTAGAGCTAGGATGCTGTGGGTCATCCATTTGACTTCAAATAGTTTATTGTGAGTAAACTACATACAATCAAATTTTAAATCGCGCTCCTCGTCTAAAAATATGCCGGAAAGGACAATGGGCAAATTAAAATGAATCAATCAATTCGTGAAACTAAAAATTTATGTTAGAGGAATTGTGTATTATATATACTTGTACATGTCGATCTCATATGCATGAATTATCGTGTATCAATTTGTGGTCCATGAGCGTGCGTATCGCTAGCTAAAGAAAGTAACCACTGCCCAGCTTATTAGTTCGATCCCATTTTAAAGCTAGCTAGCTGTAGCTAAAGCTAAGCCAATGTCACGATCGTGATAACCACCAAATTAATATCACGAGGCTAGGTAAAAAGCGTACGTGGACAAAAAGTGGCAACTGATGGTTGCAATAGTGAAAATTTTCCATCAGAAAGTCGGGGACATGTACCTCTCACACGGAGACCTCATATATCAATAATAGGCTGAGTCTCTGGACAGAGAATAAATCTACAATCTCACATTGTTTTCACTGATACACACACAACTTTTACGGTTTTCATGTTTCGCCACACAATTCAATACATAATATAATCAACATTAACAGCAATTCACATATCAACACATATAATTCACGAATATAAACAATCCAGCACAGAACATGCATATAATCAAGTTATCGATCCATCATAATGTCCAAATTATCATAACATCCAAAAAAGACCAAAGTGACACAACTACAAACACATCCAAAGTTCAACTCGAATCATACACATCCATCTAAAGTGACACAACTATCAAACAGTCTACAACTGCTGGCCGCCATCTGGATTATTGGAGTTTTGGCCGCTTAATCCGGATGCAAAGAGCGCATTGACAAAGTCATTTGGACCGTCGGTTCCCTACACAAGAAAATGCAAGATTAGACAATAATATAAGAATGAATGTACCATAAAAAAACAAGTAAGAAACGAACCGCCGGATCTGCAGGTGCTGCAAGCGTTGGAGGCGGAGTACTGTAAAACGGGGACCCATGTGCCGTTGATCCCTACATAAGGCAACAATTATAGCTAGATTGATCAAATTTTACTAGATTTACAAGTTTTGACTAAGTTTAGCTAGAAATGTTATAAGTGTAGCTATATTGAGTAATTTTAACTACATTTACAAAGTTTAACTAGAACGGACCAAGTTTAGCAAAAATGAACTAAATATCGTTAAATTCATCAAACTTAACTCTAGAGATACTTAGTCTTGCTAGATTCGCTATGTCTCGCTAGAAATGACTAAGTTTAGCTAGATTGACTAAATGTAGCTAGTTTGAACAAGATTATGTACAACAAACTAATATTATCTAGATTGACTAAGTTCAACTTGATTCACAAAGTTTAGCAAGAATACCTGAGCTGCAGGAGGTGCCGGAGGATACATCCCCCATTGTGGCGGCGGCGGCGGCGGCTGGAATGTTGGAAAGACAATGTTTTGCCCCATCGCCTGGAACATTGCCTACAAATACAATGTATAAGTATTTTGAATTAATAGATTCTCTAAATGCAATAGATTGAAGACTCGGACTTACTTGAATCGCCGATTGCTGTTGTGCCTGGTATGAAGCGTAGTACTCTTGTCGCGCCTTGCATAATCATCACGTTGGCGCACTCCTCACGCACCTAGTAACCTCCAAGTCTCTTGCCGAGGAGCGACGGCTACCAACCCCGAGCTCTGCGACGAAGAAGATCCTCTCATTTCGACCACCGCCGAAGTCGATCACTCCAAATGAACATGGAGTACCTTCAAAATACGTGACCACAAAGGCTTGAGCACTTGAAATTATGACTTCATGAAATTTTAGAAGGTATGACATCTCACTGTCCATGGGCCTTGCCGCCTCCACTAGTATGCACAGCCACGCCGTCAGCGGTTCCTTCCTCCAATCATAGTCTTGACCATGGCGCTTGACCATTTCCTCGCCATATTTCTCCTACATAAACAAATCGACAATTTAAATGGGAACGCAAATCAAACAACTTAATTTGAATTGGATCAAAATTGCGACCACTAACCAAACCGATCAATAGTCATGCTGGGTCGCACACCTTTCAGGTGTGTCGGGTCTCGACCTTTATGACCTTCCACGTACACTTCAATATCACTACCGAACACCGGTCCGAGCCTCCTCAGAGACATAAGTTAGGTGCATACATATATTTGGTAACATGTATTTTGCAAAAGATTGCTACTGGCCGGACTTACCATGCGCTTAGCTTTACGATATGTCCATCGGCGCCATACGTGTGCTTTGATTCTTTGCCTCGGCGATCTCTTGCTTTTTTGACTTGGCGATGAACTCGGTGAAGCCCAACGCCGCAAAAGAGCCCGGTAAGCATCTGGATGGTCCCCAACCATGGAATCATGACTGCACAAATATATTAATACATTAAAACAACATTACCAAGAAACGTTAAACTCAAATAACTCCAATATTTGTTGTTTTACTGCATGTACTTGTTCCTTGGTCAAGTAACTTCGAAGATCCGCGAGTCCTGTTAATTCGCTGCCCTTTAATGGACCTCAAGTAAAGATTTGTTGCTTGAATCCGAGCATTAGACAATGCATCTTTGGTCACCCGACGTGCATTTACATGGAAAACTCTACGAGCATGCTCCATGTTTGCACCGTCACCAAACGGTAACGCTTCGCAATTGTTCATCACAAAGAATAGTTAGAATAGTAAAGAATCGACAGCTGAACCAATACCAACCGCACAGAGAATTTTACCCGAAGTCACTCCAAACGCGCCGAGTATTCAAGTGTTTCGGCATTAGGAGCAAGCGGTAATGATCCCAACTAGTAGCAACAAATTGCTCGCCATTGGTCAGCTGTGACCAACCCGGTAGTGCAAACGGCAGAGGTTACCTAGCACGTAGTTAACTCCGCCTATGGTGCCCTCTGCCAGTCAAACCCCGAGTCATCCCATGAACGCAAGACATATAAATGATATAGTTCCAGTTAGGAAAGAAATGAAATAAGATATGGTTTAGAAAATACAAACCTATCGCCAACAGTGTGATCACAACCTTGTCCTCCTCCCGTCTGGCGGCTGGAGGGGGGCGACAGATGGCTCCTCCTAAACCTCAAAGGGCTCCTAGAGAACCCTCGGTCAGATCCCCACCCATTGGGTCCTCATCCCTTGGCCCACATCGCCTCCCGATCCTCATCGATCTCAGCTACAACAACAATAATAATGAATGAATAAAGAAGATAATAATCAAATAAATTAAGAGAATAAAACATTCTAGTTTACTGCGTCAACAACATCACCTCCCGATCCTCCTCGATCCAGCTACAACAACAATAATAATGAATGAATAAAGAAGATAATAATCAAATAAATTAAGAGAATATAACATTCTAGTTTACTCCGCATCAACATCCATGGGCGCAGACCACTTCTTCCTCCGTCGTCTCATCCTCGAAATAATACAAGACAATTATATTTATGTCATATTTATGTTTTGACATGATGTACACATCAAAAGCTTAGTTACCTCTCCACTCTGCAAAGGAACACTACGACTCAAGAACGCAAGCTCCTTGGACTCAACAAAGCACGCCGCCTACTTGCGCTTGAAGCGCCACTCAAACAAGGCCTCCTCGTCAATGCGAACCATCGGACTTCCTCCTACCATCGAGGAATCCTTCGCCACCGCTTGATCGATCGGGCATCCTGTTGAAAGAAAAATATCAAGTTAGTACAACAACAATAATAATGAACGAATGAACAAGATAATAAACACACAAAATTACTTGTCAAAATTCATCAATGTCGCGATGATGTAGTCTCCTTCTTTCTAAGGGACGACTTGTTACTTTTTCTTGATTGGTTGTCTTTTCCGTAAATGAAAACGTAAATGGATACATAAATGAATGATGTCTTCGCAAGATAGCTTGATTGACATGTACAAAGTAAACGCTACGTGAAATATTGTTCCATCTCTTCCATATTGGAGTACATGTACAAAGAAAGCGCACTTCTTTTCTTCCGAAGTGTAATAGTAGCGGTGCAACTACCAACGGTAGTACCTCTCCATTGGAAAATCAGAGGTCACTACAAGGTGCCTCTTCATCTACATGGTACCGCATCGTGGGAGCATTGACTTTGTGTTCCTCGCAAAGTATACACTCGAGAAGTATGATATCTCTTTTAGAGAAAATGCTTCTGCAATGCACCCTTCAACTCTTGCCTTATTGCCAACCATAGCTCGAAGTTTCTTTAGAGCTCTTTCAATGTGATACATCCACCTATACTGAACAGGGCCACCTACCTTAGCTTCGTAAGGTAGATGAACAAGTAGATGTTGCATTGGATTGAAGAAACCCGGAGGGAATATTTTTTCCATCTTGCATACAAGCACTAGTATCTCTTTCTCCAACCTCTCCATCATGTCTTTCGATATTTCTTTAGCACATAATTGTCTATAGAAATAACTTAGCTCAGCTAGCACCTTCCACACATTATCATTAAGATACCCACGAAACATTACAGGCAGGAGTCTTTCCATGATTATGTGGTAATCGTGGCTCTTCAACCCATTTAGCTTTCCCCGTATTCACATTCACATTTCTGTCTCAATCCGCAACAGAACCATCGAAATTTCAATTTCTTCATCCACCTCAACACTTCTTTCTTTTCTTTAGGTTTAAGGCAAAATGGAGCGCGTGGCTTACCCCCGCCGGTGAGCTCAAGTGTTGGCCGATTCTGAGATCTCGCTAAGTCTCTTCGGCCTTTAGGTTGTCTTTTGTCTTGTCCGTCATATCCATGACCGTGCTTATAATGCTTTCACCAACGTTACGTTCCTGATGCATGACGTCAATGTTGTGCATCAGAATCAAAGCCTTCGCATATGGGAGCTCCCATAATCCACAAATGTGAGTCCAGCTTGTGCTCCTCTCCAAACCCTTCAAACCCATCTTCTTTCTCCACCAATTTACTCAAAGATATCGGCAATTTCGTCCGATTAGACGCTTGGCGGACCCTTTCGACAACTGTGTCCACGGAAGGCATTCCTCGAACCTAAAGGCGTGTCTCGTAAGGTGAAACGCCTATGGCAATCGGAAAATGATCTTTCCACCATTTACAAGGCGAAAACAATCATGTGTTCGAACCACGATCGGACATGTCAAATTTCCATGATACTCAAACAAAGAAAAATACCATAGGCCATGAAATCATGGATGCACCACAAATATGCAACACGAAGGTTGAATTTCATTTCTTGTAGCAGATCATACGCTCTACCCCGTCCATAATTTTTTCACTCTTCGATCAAGGGTTTGAGCATCACATTGAGACGCTTTCCGTGATGTTCGGGGCCGTATGATGAGGCACAGGAACATAAACTCATATTTCATGCAAAGGAAGGTGGAAGGTTGTATGGAATAGCAAAGACCGCCAAAGACGAGTATGATGCGGCGGTTGTGTTGAAAGGTGTGAAACCATCGGCCGCCAACCCAACGCGAACATTTCTCGCATCCTCGCGAAATCCTCGTCAAAGCTATCTAGAGCCTTCCATGCCTCACTATCCGACGGGTGCACCATTACTCCGCCGTTCTCACGCGACACCTTCTTTGTGCCACCTCATGTGCCCGCACTTCGCTTTTGAGATAAACAACCGCTTCAAATTTAGGTGTGAGAGGCATGTACCAAGTTGCTTGTGTGCAACATCGGCCGTTACCTTTTCACCTTCTTCGCTCACCACCTCGACAAATCTTGGTTTTTGCACACTAAGCAATGCTTTTCTTCTCATGCTCCTTCCGAAAAGCATGCGATTATCCTTGCACACATCAATCTTCTCATACTTCATACCGAGACCGCACAACAACTTCTTAGACCGGTACATGTCTCTAGGCATCTTATGATTCGCGGCGAAGATATCAAAGATCAATTCCACGAGATCATTGTAACAATTATTGAAAAATAAATACTTGGACTTAATGGCCATGAGTCAGCCACAAAAGCAAGTTGGGTCACTTTCGTGTGTTAGGCAATGACTCTTGAAGCTTTAAGTAGCTCAAAGAACTCCCGAACCTCACGTGTTGGCGGATCCTCCGAGTCTACGTCAATCTCGGACGCAAAGCTTCTAGCATCTCATCCATCCTATCATCGCCCGCCTCTATCATCTTCCTCTTCAACCGCAACTTCGTGTCCTTGAGCACGTGCCTCACCATGATGTACCCACAACTCAAAGCTTGGCATGAAACCGAACCGACACAAAAGTGCAGAGACATCGATTTCTTGTCCCGGGGTGGAAATTACGGCACTTGCTGCATGGGCACTTCACCTTAAAAGATTAGACATAGAGAAGGCACGGTCGACAAAAGCGGTAGCCTTGACCGTCCACTCATCGAAAGTGAGCCCCACTTTTCTCCCAACCTTCATACATCCATCGGCGGTCGCCACCCATACTTGAGGCTATATAGGTTAAATCAACAGATTATAAGATTCATTTTGTTTCTACATATCACGACCCTACATCTATAGGAAAGGATATGTCCTAAACTCACTAAGAGTGGTCGACAAAGCGGATTTATGACGATAGAGTCTCGGATGAAATTTAAAGATAACCCCTCGCTGTTCTCCACCGCACGCCCGGATATGGTGCAGGGAGAACAACAGGTTATGACGCCGAAATTTCATTCGCACTGCGTGGCTCGTCATAAATACTGACTTTGTCATCCACTCCGAGGTCTGTCCAAAAAGGATAATTCGGACAAAGACATCTCACATGTCACACATGTGAGACATGCCGATCCGAAACGGGTGACGCATAGGTTTCGTGAACTATGTGATTTCAAATAAAAATAAAAATCCGACGATAATCCATTACTCAAATATATATTTATAAGCACAAAATGGACTCCAATTAGAAGGTGGTATCGATCAACAAGGTAGCCGCTACATAACCCATACAATTAGTGCATGCTAAACAAAAGCTGCATATCCATTACTCGAGCATAAAAAGCTAGTCATACAAAACTGATCCATTTCCCATCAAGATAGCACATGATATATATCGCGTATGTAAAAAATAACACTAGGATTTAAACTCAACTTTAACATTAAGAAATACTCTTTGAGGGCCATGTACGTGGTATGAACTACTTGACACCGATGTGTAATTGTGTATAACCCCTCTCCCAAAACAAGGGTCATACGTAACTATGGTGCAAACGATCCTAGCTAGCGCAAGTATGCGCTGGTCTAGGACCCATAGGAGCGCTGTATGAATGTAACTGCCATCCTCTTTTGGTACGGAACATTACGAAGGATGATCTATATGTATATATAGTAGTAGTTTTATAATCAGTAACTACCACACGTATTTTTAACAATTGGAATAATATCAATACACAATATTATTAAAACGGAAACTATTTTTACAATATAGTATTACAATTCAAATTTAAAGTTTTGTGGTATGTCCATACAAACCCTCAAGCAACTAACAAGATATAAACCCTAGGACATTGCATCATTGAAATTTCCGTATCCTGCAATGAAGTGTATATCTTCAGGGCCTCTTCTTCAACTAAACCAACAAATAAGTAAGAATAAGTACTTTTATACTCAGTAAAACTTAAGGTGTATCACAAAAGTGCAGTAAATACATGCTATGTCAAAAGAGGCATCTACGGTTATTTTGCATAAAGCGAAGTTGAAAATATAAATCAAGTAGTAATTTGCAAATGAAATTTGTAAGAGTAAGTTTGACAGGTATATAAATAAATAAGAGTAGCATAGCATAGTATAACTCACAATCATTTATTAACAAATATCTCCAATTCAAACTATTTTAAAAATATCAAAACTTCTAATTAGTGCCAGTTCACCAAGTCTCCCATGACTGCGTGCACGACTTTTCGAAAAGATTTACACTCTGCATATGTGTACAACTTTACCCACAAGATATGACCGATTCTTTTTACAAGCTATTAGCACACTTCTTTTAGTGTGCTGTAGAGGGTAATGGCGACAAATGGTTATACTCCCTATTATCCTACTTTAGTGTGCACACTTCATTTGTCGTATAGGGAATGTACAAATATCTTCTTACTAACTTTGCACACCATTGTATATCCCACTATATCCCACTTCTCCCTATAGTATAGTGTACACCATTGTATTGGTATGTATTTACCTACACCTTTGTGTAGAAGCCCCTACAAGCAATCAGTCTCAGAAAGCTTGTATTTCTCCAGCCTTTCAATGTGCAAAGCTAAATCTAAGTAACTTACTAGGTTAAGACTGTCTCATAATAACATTTGTAGTTGTACGGATATCCCTTAGATCATACAACACTACGTTCGGTTCTTAATTCGATCTGGACAATAATCTCCTCCAATGTACGTGCAAGTCCCATGCACATCTGGCTATTACCAATAATCATCCGCATCAAAACTATAGTTTTATTTTGAGTTTTTATACTAAAATACCAGTAACCACCATCATGTCTCAATATTTCAAAGTTCATATGAATGGTATATCCAACTGTTCATCTCAAATTTAAAGCATGACTAAGCATGATTAATATGTAATTGCATATATCTATATTGATATTATGTATTGTCTAATCTTATTCTAGGGTTATCAAGGTTCACAGTTCAATATTTATTAAGAAAGTTTCATAAGATGGGGTTATAGCTTCCAACACCATAATATCGTAAATTTACTGAAAATATGTGCATGCATAAATAGATTTGAGAAAACAAAATAAAATTAAAACATTAGGATTAATATGATCAAAGGGGGTGCATGTCTTGCTTTGTTGGTTCAAGATTTGACTTGGGGTCGAAGTCTTTAGTAGCAGCTTCATGTACATTGGTATCTACACGTAATTATCATTTCATATAACAGAAATAAAAAGTAATAACAATAAGAGGCAACAAGAAGTCAAATAATACAAACTTCAAAAAGAATAAAAATAGAAATTTCTGGTGATAAAAATATTTTAAATACTTATTTTTTATTATTTATGTTCATTTACTTGTGTTATGGATTTTTGGGTTTGTATCCTACAGGGTTAGGCTTTTAATAGGATTCAAATACAAAGTATGTTTAAATAGAGTCATTTTTTTTGTAGAATAGGACGGTCTTGCCTTAGGGAGTATTTTTATGTTGGTCCTATTAGTGTAGTAGTGTTAGTGTTTATTTGTGATGTTCTATTTATTTTCTAATCTTAAGTAGTTCTAGAGTATATATATATATATTATAAGGGGTTAGATTTCTTTTTAGATTTACGGATGCAACTTACATGTACATAAAACCATTTTTATAGCATTAGGTGGTCTAAACCTATAGAGCACTTGAGGGTAGGATTTCCATGTTTTAATATTCATTTAAGTGGTTCATTCATATTCTACCCTTATGTTTTTCTAAAGTTTATGTTATAAAAGTTAGATTTCTTTTTTGGTTTGTGAATGCATTAGAAGATCTTAACATTAGAAGTATCTTGAAACTGATTTTGCATCTTTTAGCTTTTACTTGTGAAAGTTATTCATATAAAGATTTTATGTATATAGGAAATGAAATCTTTTATAAACTAGGTTTAAAATAAATCAAAATTTTAGATCTTTTTGAAGATTTGGAGTTTTTAAGGTTCCTAGTAGTTTTTAGAAACTTGTTTTACCAACTTAAAAGTTAGTGTATAGTAATCATGAATAGTGATATACTAGTTTATATACAAATTTAAATTATAAAATTTTGAACGAAGTTATAAAATTAAATATTTTATATAGGTAGGGGTATTGTGGTCTAAACTGAGTCTAGGAATTTGTTTCAGTCAAATTCAAGTTTAAATGCACAAGTTATATTTATTTGGATTTTTATACATTTAATAGTGGTCTATTTACAAATTAAATTTAAATGAAGTTAAAATCTAAATGTTTTTTTTGCAAAAATAGGTTTCTTATGGTATTAGGAGTATGTATAAATTTATTTCATATTTTTAGGATTTATGGTTTACACATTTCCTATAGTGTCCATATTAGGATTTGTTTGAATCTTAATTCAAATAATTCAAACTAGGTTAAAAATAAATATTTTTACATATTATGATATTACACAATTTTATATGAATTTAAAATTTTATTTGGATTAATTTGTATTTGAAATGCAAAAGTTACAATCATTTGAACTTTGGTAGGTTTGGAAATGCACTGAAATTACAAAATACACTTTCTAAATTAGGAAACATATTCTAGTGTTTGAACTGGCTCTTAAGAGTTGCATTGACTGACAAAGGTGGCCCACTGGGCAGTGACACAAAATAAGGCGCACAAGTGATGGTTTGTCGGCAGAGATCCTTAGGGGTTTGAGCTTGGCCAAATGTGGGGATGGCTAAAGGTGGTCCTAGTGCTGCTGAGGTATAGCTTGGTGGTCGGGAAGATTGGCCAGAATGGGCCGGTGCCATGCTGGGGCATCAATGCTAATGGCGGCCAGTCGAAGAGGTTGAAGAAGAGTAACTTAAGCTCGGGTTAGGGAGGCATAAACATCAATGGGTGGAGAGGGTTCCATTTTTGCATCTTACTATGCTTGAGAGTCATCGTAGAGGGTTGCCACCAGTCGTTGGCCTCGTAGAAGATGAGCAACGGTGCAATGGCACTCCAGGCAGTGGAAGCTAAATTAAAGTAAGGGCAATAGTTCTTTAGATGCCCACGGTGTTCTAGGGCGAAGGAATTGGACGATGGTGTATCGAGCAATCTAATTGGGTTTCTCCCTTTTCTTGGTGTTTTTTTGACAAATGCTAAATTGAGTGGACATTGGCGTTGCTCCAAGCAGTAGACAAGACAGTGGGAAAGGTGTGGGGAACTCAGAGGTGATGGCCAGTTTAAATAGGCGTGGAGAAGGTCGGTGCTTGATTGCAAAGCCAGAGATACGAACAGGGAAGACCAGTGGTGGGCAAGGCCATGCATGAGTCTTTCGCTGCCTCGATGAGTGCAGGCATGGGGCGGCACGCCATGGCAGGGCCATGGAAGGGCAATAATGGAGCCATAAGGCACGGGCAGCGAGAGCCTGCGCAACACATGCCATGGCAGCTAGCCTAGGGTAGAGGAGTGGTAGCAAGTTGAGGGGGAGAAAAGCAAAAGGCTGAGTGACGCTGATGAATGAGCCCAAGGTGAGTGGGTCCCACATGGTAGTCAGGCAAAGGATGAACTAGAATTTCCTCCTTTGAATAGTGCAAGGTCTTAATCATTAATTTAGCTATCAATCTTGTCTAAAGATTTTTGGAAATTTTTGTGTGTGTTTCTAATACAGTCATTGTCATTTTATAAAAATTTCATGTCATTATCTTTTCTATGTGATTTTTAAGCGTTCTAACAATCACTATTTCAATTAGTTGCTCTCTATTTTTATTTTTCTATGGAATAAATGGTGTCAATTTTATTTGTAAATTTTTATGGGTGATTCCATGGGAAACTATAGGTTTTAATAAAAAATTTAGATCATTATCACATCTATATATTTTTATAAAATACTGACATTTATTTATTGAGCTATCTGTGTTTTCTATTTTCGATTTTTCAAATGCAACAAATGAGCTTGTATTTTTTTTTGGAAATTTTCCTTATGGTTCCCTAGGTAATTTGAATTATTTAATAAAAATTTAAAATGGTTATATGATTCTTATATTTTTAATAAATTCGACAATGGTACTATTCTTAGTCACCTATCACTATTTTTGATTTTACATCTTCATTAGATTTGTTGAAATTACTTTGAAACATTTTTATTATTATTTATTAGAGGATTTACAAGGTTTCATAATAATTTTATAGAACAATCATGTATATATATTTTTAAACAAATCTAACAATGTTCACTTTCTTAGTTTAAATGTTGTTTTTATTTTCTGGAGTTATTAATTGTATTCAAAGTCTTTTGAGACTTTTTGTGATAATTTTGAAGAAGGATTATAATTTAAATAAATTTTATTGATATTTTTTATTCATATAATTTTGGGTTTTCATATTTGGAAAAGAGAAATCCAATAGTGAAAATGGTTTTTCTTAAAGACAAAAATTCAGCATAAATTAAGAAAATATGAAAATTCAAAATAAAATCACAATTTAAACTTATTTTCATATTTGGTTTATTTTAGAAGAGAGGATTTTAATATTACAATTGTTGTTTTCTTAAGACCGAATTCAAAGAAATGAGGAAAAAAAATGATATTTTAAATTAAAATCTTGATTCCAAATAATTTTTTTATTTAACTCCATTTTTAATTTGTTCTATTTTTGAATTTTTTCAGGATGTTACAATGAACATACCTCTATCCTAAATTATATTAGAGAAAAACTAAACAACCTTATAGCATTAGACTCCAAAGCCACGATATAGGGCATACCCATCTGATCAAGCCCCTCCCATGCACTCTCAACCATACGATCTTACCTAATCTATATAAGGGGATAAGGATGACGCTTAATGCAGCCTCCACCACTAATTTCTCTTATTCTGCACCCCTTTCTATTGCAGTAACTAATGTGCGTGCTCACTCGGATCCAAGGCAACCGACAGAGGAGCTGAGGTGATGCCGAGCTTGTGCTAGAGGAGGAGCCAGTGGTGGTGTGATGGCGGTTGGAGGATTTAGTGTGGCTTTGTGGTGAGGCGGTGGCGTGGCTCTTCCTCGAGGTTGAGGTGACGCAGCTGGAGTAGCAATTGCAGTGTTCCTTTTTGAATCAACAGGAGGCTACGGAGTTGGCTAGTATGGGTGTGCTACTCGATGCGTGTTAGCAAGCAAGGTGGTGTGACAACAGATAGATCAGTTGAGGCAACACAACAATGGGCGGATATGGACGCCTTGGGTGTACATGGGATGAGATGCGGACGTGCAGACCGCTACTAGTGAGCATGGTCGTGGGTGATTGGGTAAGCGATGACAAACCTACGTCCGGATTTAATAGCGGTGCGACTCGGTGGCTTAGCGACGCGACGCGGAGCTTGGGTAAGATCTGGTGAAGAGAGAGATGGAGGCTCGATGCTAAGCTCACAGATTCGATGATGGGGTAGCATCAATCGGCTCCACGGTAGAGTTCGTAGTCAGGGTCGAAACTAAAGAAAAGGATGGGTCGGCAGCGGATAGTGTTGGTAGGCCTTCGATGACGTGGTAGCATCATTGTAGCCATGTGAGATCACCTAAACTACCTAAAACTTCTTGTAACTTATTTGAAGTCTGTTGAAAATTTTGATTGATACTTATTAAAGGTTGTTGAAACTTCTTGAAACTTTTGATTGAAATTGGTTGAAACTTTTTGAAACTTTTAGTTGCAAATTGCTGAAACTTGTTGAAAATTCGTCAGTTGAAAACTTTATGAAACTTAAGTTCCAATATTTGAATCTCGTTGTAACTTTGACTTGGAATCTTCTAAGAACTTTTAATTTAAAAATACATGAAACACACTGAAATATAAAAATTTTCAAATGTTCTTTTGAAACTTATTGGAAGTGCATGAAACCTATTTCTATATCGTTGCAACGGTAATACCATTCTCTAGTCGTTTCCATCATATTAACACAGGCTTAGAGGTTTTAAACCACAGGTTTAAGAACTTAACCCAGGTTAATTAGCATAAAAGCTTACAATGAACACGCTAAGCCTCACTATCGCCATGCATCACATTTCTGCGTCATTGTTCATATCCCCATCCCTTCTCCGAAGCCCCCTCTTCTCACCAGCACTCAGCACACCTATGAAACTGCCGCATGGGCCTCGCTCATAAACATGATCCTACATGTCAGTGTCACAGCTTTATTTCTTGTCCATAGCCGTGAAGGATACACAAGAATTTGTTCTCCCTAGCTACTCTCTCTCTCTCTCATTATTTTATGTGTTGCGCCTCCTAAGTCCTACTACTGGTGGGAAGAACCTCTCAAACCCTTCATCACTTTCTCCTCTTTCCTTCTGTGCCTCTCTCCCCTCTCCAGTCTGCTCTCCTCTCCTTCCTCTCATATCACAGAGCCCTATGTTGGTGTTCTCTCCTCCATGCAAACACTATCTTGCTTCTTTTTTTAGTTTCTTCCCTGTTTGCTTCTTTGTGCATCCAAAATTTTTAAAAATCAAGCAATAGCATAAACAACTCCCGGCTTTAAAAATCATTGCTTCCTTTTCCAGAACTTCCTTTTAACCCTAAAAAAACACTGCTCTATTTCAATTTGATTTTTCTCTCTTTTTTTCCCTACTTTTCTTAAATTTTAAAATTTTTCATAGCTAGCTACATCAGTACATGAGCTAGAAGAGAAGCATGGCTGGCCTCGACCTCGGCACCGCCGCGACACGCTACGTGCACCAGCTCCACCACCTCCAGCACCCCGACCTCCAGCTGCAGCACAACTACGCCAAACAGCACGAGCCCTCCGACGACGACCTTAATGGCAGCGGCGGCGGCAACAGCAACAACGGCGGGCAGTACGTTGAGCACGACGGCGGATCGTCCTCTTCTGGCCCCACCGCTGATGGCGCAGGTGGTGGACCGGGGGACGTGGTAGCTCGCCGGCCCCGCGGGCGCCCGCCGGGTTCGAAGAACAAGCCGAAGCCGCCAGTGATCATCACGCGGGAGAGCGCGAACACGCTGCGCGCGCACATCCTGGAGGTGGGGAGCGGCTGCGACGTGTTCGAGTGCGTCTCCACGTACGCGCGGCGGCGGCAGCGCGGTGTCTGCGTGCTGAGCGGCAGCGGCGTGGTGACCAACGTGACTCTGCGGCAGCCGTCGGCGCCCACGGGCGCCGTCGTGACGCTGCACGGGAGGTTCGAGATCCTGTCGCTTGCGGGCTCCTTCCTCCCGCCGCCAGCTCCCCCCGGAGCCACCAGCCTCACCATATTCCTTGCCGGGGGCCAGGGGCAGGTCGTCGGCGGCAACGTCGTGGGCGCGCTCTACGCCGCTGGCCCAGTCATCGTCATTGCGGCGTCCTTCGCCAACGTCGCCTACGAGCGCCTCCCGCTGGAGGAGGAGGAGGCTCCAGCTGCGCCGGCCGGCTTACAGATGCAGCAGCCCGGCGGAGCTGATGCCGCTGGCGGCATGGGTGGTACCCCGTTTCCTCCCGACCCGTCGGCCGCCGGTCTGCCGTTCTTCAACCTGCCGCTCAACAACATGCCCGGTGCCGGCTCGCAGCTCCCGCCGGGCGCGGACGGCCACGGCTGGAACGGCGCACGGCCACCGTTCTGACAGGTGCTTGGGGTGTAATTTCGTTGTGAGGAGAGGAGGAAAGATCACAAGAAGAAAGGAATGGACAACACAAGGTTCAGGGCAGCTTGCAAAAGGTTAGCGCACGCACGCATGCACGACTCAAGGGTGTCATCTATCTACCGCTCTATTTCTATTTCTCTGTACAATTTCCTAGTGTTTGCTCTATCTCTGATTATGTGTTTTCGTTGTTCTTTCTTTTCTTTTCTTGTCCCTCTCTTGAACCTTAATTTGTGGCGTAACCAATTTTCTTAATTTCCAATCTGGCTTTTATTAATTAAGTAGCCTTCAATTTGTTCGAGCGTGCAAGGTGTTCTTCTTTTGTTCTTGTTTGTTACGTTTTGATGTGGATGAGAGATTCGATTCAATTTGATAAGGAAAAGTTAGTCTTCGTGTGGCTTAAGCTGTCAATTCTTGCTTTATCAGATAGAAGTGCTGTGCATGCTTTTGGGTAATTGTTCTTTTCCAATACAAAATTGTTAGATGCTTATGTTTAATATCTAGTGATGCCTGTGATATTATACTATTTAGGATAGTTCAGCTGCGCTAACATAATCATATCACTAGTTCTTCTGGTTCCAAGATTATGTGGGAGTTCGGGAACTGCATGACAAGTTACAATTCTTTGCTCCCACATGTGCATGCTTATCTTTGTTTAAAATTCACAAAGCTACTACTAGTAATTGGCTAATTGCATCCTCGCAAAACAAGCTAGCTAGCTCATGGGGAATCCTCACCAACTGCCTTACCACCTACAGTTTTCCCTCATGTTCTTTCTTGTCCTATATGCGTAGATCGCAAGATGCTATGCGTAATGGAAAGAACAGGGAGTAGTTTCCCCAAGTTCTTGGGACTTGCACATTCAAAGATTCCTAAGATTTCCATTGACGACATGTGTTATGTTTGTTGTGGCCTCTTTGTCTTGTAGCACTGTTCATATCTTGCCAATAGTGTTTCATGCAGGCCCCTTGTATTATTTCTGTAGAATATATTTGATGGTATACACCTTTGCAAAATACCAGTTTTTCTTGAGGAACATGTTCAAGAATTAAGCTGAGTATCGATTGAGATATATTAGTTGCTTATTTTACTCTGTGTAGTCCTTAAAAAATGCATTCGTATTTTATTTGAGCTGAATTTGCAGTTGGAAGTCAATTTATTGGTTACCCTGTTTACAACAAAACATTAACCATGAATCCAACTTGAAGTTTAAGTGCAAGATTGTAGAGATTAGTATGATTTCGATGAACATTTAACTTCACCGGATAGTTGCCAATCAGTTCATTCTATATATATTTGATTGCCTATCTTGCCCAATTCAGTCTCTTTCAGCATGCTCTGTATTACACATGATTGTGTCTTTGAAACAAGAAGATACAGAATGCTAGTCATCAAACTTTCTTGACAAAGTTCAATTTCATTTCCAAACTCCAATATATACTGTTGTTTTAATTTGGTCCTTCCATTGACTAGACAATTCTATTGCATGTTGGTATGATCCATATGTTTTTCCATATATTGTACTTTCGACCTTTTTTCTGTTCTCTCATATAGATTATTTATATTTGCCGTATATGGATTTGTGGAACAGTTTCTTTAATACATTTTGTGCATATGTTCATGAATTGAAGAGTAAAAGGAAATTGCTTTCTAATTTTTTTTCCTCATGGACCTAAATCGGGCTAGATTGAATCATCTTTACTGACCGAGTTAGATTAAGTGGAGTTTTCCAATGTTAGTTGCATGTTTTCTTCAGCTTAGTATGCATGCATGGAGAAAGCTAGACAGAGTTGTGCCTAATATGTGTGAATAACTTTATGAAGCGTCACAGTGAACTTACACACACATGCACACTTGATCATAGTGTTACGGCCAGTCAACATTTGAGCCTGAAAGGCGCAACGCTGGGAGATCAAGTTATTTTCGCAGGTTTGTATACAGTGAACTTCAGATTCGTTGCATACATTAAGGGTGTGTTTGGTTGCTTGTATGATGCTTGAATCGTATGAGTAGATGCAACTGTATCTGTTAGACACGTGTCGGCGTATATTTCGCCTGACAAGATTCCGCTAACGGAGTGTCTACTCCCTAGACGGAAAATTTGGTTCGGTAGAGGGCATCTTCGTGGCTGGAAACCCTAATATCTCTCGACGATGGATTCCGGGCATCAGCAAGCTGGTGGACACGACGGTTTACCCAGATTCAGGCTCCGGTGTGGGTAATAGCCCTACGTCCTGCTGGTTCTTTGTTGAGAAAATAGGGAAGCGTTTACAAAGGTGTTCTTCAGTGTCTGCTTCTCTATGCTTTCTGCCCTAGCCGACCGGCCTCCTTCTTCATGCACCAGGGTGCCCTTATATAGACGGGCCACCTTGAGCAAGAGAGAAGGTGGCGCTATGCTTATCTACAACACATTAGTTACATCCATCATACCAGCTTTCACGTCGACCCACAACACATTTATTAAGCACGCCTCCGTGGCCTTACCCTTCGAACCTCATTTAATGTCGGTGAGAGGCCTCGCCCGGTCCGCCCGGGACAGGACGCCCCTACGACGGGTTGGTAAGAGGCGTCAGAGGGATGAGCCGTCGTCGTGTTGAAAGCTGAATCCTTCACAATTAATGACCTTGACACGGGGTGCCAGGGGAGGGAAACTTCGAGACGAAACCTTCCCCTCATTCTTTTGGTTGCCTTCGTGGCCTGAGAAGGGGGGCCTAAATACCCGCCCACTCGTCAGGCCGTGGGCCAAGCCACTTCTTGGGCCTATTACTTCTACGACAGAGAGGGTACTCGGTGCAAAGTACACCGACAACACGTGTTTGGTTTCCTGTTTATCTAGGCCAGATAGATGCAATTGCACCTACTCATATAGGATGGAGGAAACACAGAAATTGGATTCTCTACAATGCAGACCTGTGAGATGTATAAACAAGCAACCAAACAACTCAACTTGCATCTAGTCATGCAGGCCAAAACTAGCCTGGATTAGTGGCGTAGTTAGAATTTTAGGCAAGGTTGATCCAACTAAGAAAGAAAATACAACCGCATAAATACAAAATGCCCTGCGGCCTGTCATGATCCAAAATGCAAATTCAATTTTCTGCCGCACAAGCACAAGGCACGATCCAAATCTAATTATCTGACGCACAAGCACATGCGCAGAGGCGCTGCTCAACAATGAAAAATGGTTGAAGTATTGAACAAACCAGTAATAGCTACGAGTCTACGACGTTCTATCTTCTTGCTGCCTACGTGTACGTGGGCTAAAGAATACACGATGGACTAGAGCATTGGTTGTGCCGTGGCACAATTATACCAACTACTAGATACGCCCCTGCCTGGATAGCTCATATAAGATAGATTAGGATGATGCAAACAACCAAATACATCCTAATTGTACACGGCATATTCGCTGAGCCAGGCCTCAGTTCATCATGGCCTAGAGCTTAGGATCAAAATACCAGTTTAAATGGACAAGAACAGCTGGTCTACTCGGACCATGGCCTGATAACAGTTGGCCTGGCCTACGGCTCGGGCCATGGGCTGGCTTCGCCCTTGGTACAAGGCAACCATTCTGAAGTATGAACTGAAGCAAATCCAAGCTACTTAGCACTGCTCTTATTTAATACTTCAATAATGTTTTGCCATAGATCTACCTGCAAATATTCTACATCACAGAGCATGCATAGGGGTTCTCCTCACTGAGGAACTCATTAGGGTGTGAGCAATGCAAGAATGACGTGTCCTGGTAGCCTTTGATCTCATGGTGTGTGTAGCTCACACTATAGGGGTACCCACAGCCACCGTAGCCGTAATCGCCACCGCACGGCAAGTAGCAGTCGCCACCTCCGCGATGCCACGGGTGCGAGTAGTCGATGAACTGTGGATGCGTGCAGGGGATGAAGTAGGGGGCGACAACCTCCTTGACCTTCTCCTTGGCCTCAACCACCTTCGAAACCTCCTTCTCCTTCTCCTCTTTCTTCTTCTTCACCTCGACCTTCTCCTCCATGATGACCACCTTCTTCTCCACCTTCTCGATGATGCAGTGCTTCCGTGTTCTCTGGAAAATGTACTCGGCGAGTTTCTTCTCGTCGATGACGCCCTCGACGATGCACGTGTTCTTGCCGAGGTCCGTCTTGGCCGCGTAAATACCTGTATTAGCATGTGAACATAAATTAGCATGAGTATATACGAGTGTACTAATTAATAAACTGGATAGAGAGAAGAACTGTCGGAGCGAAATTACTCTTGTGCTCAAGTAGAATCTCTTTGACCCTTAGTGCGCACTCAGGGCAATGCAAGGGAACCTTTACTGTTATGATCTTCAGCTCCTGTATTATCAACATAAGAAATCGATGGTGCAGATAATTGAAAGAGCAGTCAACAAAATTAAGGAGATGTCCGGAACAGTCCTCTATATAGATGAAAAGACGTGTGTTGTGATATCTTGCATTAAGATACTAGGAGTTTCAGTGCATCTGCAGAGGAAAAACATATTCACTAACTTTCTGAGAATTACCTCTTTCTTGGTCTTGACCTCAGTGACTATGTCTTTTGGGGGAGGTATGAGCTCAACTTTCTTCCGGCAACCCTTCTCAACCTTCACCCTGAGCTTCTCGACATCGAACCCGACGCCCTTCACGGTCACCTTTCCTGCCCCAGCGTCCACTTTCACCTCCTGAACCCCTGTTGTGTCCACACTTCCAGCAGGTTTCAGTATGATGCGCTCCTATGCACCAATAATGCAAACAAAAACGCAGTGCATGGCACGCATGATCATACAGAAGCACTCACCTTGGAACTCGGTGAACTGTTTATCGATGTCGCGCGCGCATTGCCCGCAGTGGATGTGCACCTTGTAGACGGCCGTTACGACCTCAGCTTTGGTCTCTCCTCCCATGCCGATTTTGCTTTGTTACACCCTTGATTAGTTGGTGCTACTACGAAGTGCTGGGCACTGCAATAGGAGGATGTGTGATATGCATGGGGTTAATGGGCGCGGCTTGACAAGGAAGCTCTTAGATGTGTGCTAGAGTTTGTTGGAGATTTGTTGAAGGTGGTTCACTTGATGGTTGAAAAAAAGTAGTCGATCTAGTTGTCCAGAGCTACTTCAGACTTCCGAGAGGCTTCAACTGGGACTTGACGTTGTGCGGTGGTTTTGACAATCCAAGCCCAACGTTCATCAAGAATGCTTCCTGAAGTGGTTGAGTAGTTGTGATTGATCACTGGGTCAATTAATTTGTAGGGAAGGAGATTAATTTATGTGCACTTAGTGCGCCAATTCGTCTGCCAAGCGAAAGAATTGACAGTTTCCAAGTCCAGTCTAAGATCAGCGCGCACGGAAAGAGAAGTATTCCACTACGCATTACATTCAACAAGTTCAAGCTGAGTGCTTGTGCGTCCGTCGGAAAAAAAGAAGCGGAAAAGCTGAAGAGGTTGGATAAAATTTCCGTAAGACATGGGCCTCAAAACTTTGACCCACGCACACATTGCGCAGCCGGAGCCCAGCCCCTCCCTAAAAACTCAGCATAGCTGGAGAGCGCTGCATGTACGTACTGTGTCACGAATCACGCCGGCCCAACGTGCTACGAGGCACCGCCGTGCGTCCGCGCCGTGCCGTGCCAGGCGTTCCGCGAGGAATGAAACACCGAGACGCACCGCGCCGTGCGTCGCACCGGCGCGCGTGAGCCAGCGCGGATCACATGACCCGACGCGATCCCCGCGCTTGTCGGCTCCCACCGCACCCCACGCAGCACCAAGAGAGCCGCGCGCCGTGCCGAACGCCGCGACAGGCCACGGGTTTGGTGATAGGGGTGGGCGTCGTGAACGGATCAGTTCGGTACGGAATTATCGTGTTTTGAGTTTAAATCATGTCAGGCTATGACCGCTCATTGTACTCGTCGTACTGAGCTGGGCGAGCTGACCCAGCTCATCTTTGATGAACTCAAGCACGACCCATTTATACTATTACTACAAGAAAAAAAAGATCACGGATTGATTTTTTTCTTTATCTGTCTAAGACTTCCTTTTTTCCGATCGAAATAAAATCATTGTATTTATTCTTCTTGATTTTCTTGATTTGGTTGCTCCTTCCAATCACATGCATATAACCATGCATTTACTTCTTGATTTGCTTACCTACCCATGTAACGTATGCATGCATTCCCTTCCTTTTCTCTAGTCCATCTAAAGTTTATTCATTTACTCCTTGATTTTCTCATCCACACATACAACGCAAAGACGCATGGGTTGTTTTAAGCTGTAGGCTACCTTAAGCACGGCCCGAATCGCCGCAGCGGGCGATCGCCCATCGATCCGATTAGCGTGCCCGACATAAACTTAAATAACCGTGATCGCATCGATCGACTCATTTAGAACAGTTCCATACCGAACCGTAAGTCCGACCGGACCGAACGTGTCTCATGCCGATCCAAAATGACTCGGCCCAGTACCCATCTCGGTTTGGTTGTCTGGATGAGATTGGATGGGATATGGCCATCCAGTCTGAATGGAATAGAGTTATCCAGGTGACTGTTTAGTTGAGTAGATAGGGATAAACCATTTTTTTGTTTGGTTGGGTGGATGGATGAGCTAGTTGTAATTAAAGTTTGAATTTTGGTTTGAATTTTTTGGACAAATTTTAACCAAAATTTGAATTTTTAGACAAAATTTGAACTTTTTGAAATGTTCAGATAAAATTTGACCATAATTTAAATTTGTGGGCAAAATTTGAATTTTTGAACAAAATTTGAATTTCGGACAAAATATCATTGAAAATTGAATTTGCGAACAAAATTTGTTTTTTTGACAAATTTTGATCAAAATGTAAATTTTTGAATAAAATTAAACCATATTTTGACCGAAAATTGAATTTGACTGAGTACACTTTGACGAAATTTGAATTTGAACGAGTTCACCTCTTAATACAGTAAACTGGATGACCTCGTCCAACATTTTTTAGAGATGGCTTTATCCAGCATATTGAAAGAATATTCCAAAAAACTAGATATCCATATATCATCTATCCACCCAACCAAGACAACGATATCAATGCACTTGTCTCTCACATATACACAGTGCACACCAACTAAAAAAAGTTGTGAAAAATTCTAAAAAAAATTATAGATGTACTTCATAGATTACTCTACCTATGTATAAAGTTTCAAGATCAAATTCATTATATATCGAGAGTTACAAAAAAGAGAAAATTCTGACAAATTTAAAGAATTTAGGCCCTGTTTGGCAGAGCTCTGCTCCAAGCTTATGCGGAGTGAATCTGTGGAGCTCTACCAAACAGCAGTTTTCTGATAATCGCTCCCAGGGTGATTCCCGTGAAGTGATTCTCCGAAATGAACTAGGGCCGAGTCGGTGAAAAAGTCGCTTCTCCCGATTCACTCCCAACAAAGAGTCGGCCCATAGAGTTTATCCTATGGATTAGTTAGAGAATCACTTTCAGCGACAGAATCAATTCTCTCGGAGAATCACTTCTAACAGAGAATCAGAATCAGAGGGAGCTCTACCAAACAGGCCCTTAAACTTGTCAGAATTTTCTCTTTTTTATAACTCTTGATACATAATGAATTTGAACCTACAATTTTATACATAGGTAGAGTAATCTATGAAGTACATCCACAATTTTTCTCATAATTTTTCACGACTTTTTTTAGTTGGTGTGCACGATATGTATACGGAAGAATCTGTGTGCATAGGATACGTTGCCCCAACTAAACGCTCCAACCCGTTCCGCGTCAGCGGCCGGCAAGCCACCTGCGTTCGGCGTAAACGCCCGTGGTGTTTTTCTTCCGCTTGAGCCCCACCAAGTACACTATCGTGCACAACCTGATGGGCCCGGGCCTTTTTATTGTGTGGTGTCATGTGTGACGCTCGGTCCCTTGCAGGTGTCTCTCTGAGGGGAAGTTGATAGTTTAGTTACACCAGAATGGAAAAGGAAACTGAAGTTCAAAAATAAAAGAATGAAAAGGAAACCTTTCTTGATAGGAGAATGGAAAAGGAAACTGGAAAAAGAGATTTGTGCAGAATTTTTTTCTCAGTTTTAAAACAGATGCTTAACATGGTTCTTTAGCATCAAAAGCATGCTATTAGGCCCTGTTTAGGAGAGATTTAGATTTCAACTCCATATCAGATCTAGAGGTTGTAGGGTAAAATAAAGTGAATTAAGTTTATATTTTTAGTCTAAAATGTAAATAAGATGATCAACCTAAACTCTCTTAATATATCTATAGCTTTAGTTTCATAAATTTCTAAAGCTAAAAATACCCTACTCCATCAACTCTACAGATTTTGATAAAGCTGAAGCTGTACTAAATACCCCTTAGTATATAGAGCTCCTCGCTCTTATATATTTTAGAGAGTTTCAGTTCAGTTCTGTTCTTTTTAAGTGCAGATCATACAACATTAGTATACCTCTAATTATCTAGCTATTTTTTTGGGAAAATTAAGGATTTTAAATGGAAAATCTAATTATTCCCTCGTAGAATTTATCTCAACTAATTTTAGTAGCTAATTGTTAATGCTAATGAATTCAAATATACCCTAAGTAAGGTAGCGAACGAAAAGGAAACCCGGCCCTATTTTTGTCCAGCCGAAGCAGCCCGCGAGGAAGCAGCGATTTATTGCTCGATATTTCGCGTTTTCTCTCCGCTTAGATCTGATCCGACCCTCGGGCCTCGGCCAGGCAACTCCTCCAACCACCCCATCTCCCCAGTTTTTTTTTCCTTTCCACGCAAAAATTCTGCCTCCGCTTCCCCATTTCCTCTGTATTTTATTCGATTTCGGTGCAAGTTTTTGACTGCAGAGAGCTCACGTATAGAACGGCCGCCAACGGCGCGCGTGACACTGTTCGGCGAGCAGGGCAGGTGAGGTGAGGAGCGCTTCGAATTCGGGGGCTAGGGTTTCGCCTCAGGATGGACGGCCGGGAGCAGCAGCCGCCGCGCGTGAGCTCGCCGCCGCCGGCTGGTGGCGTCATGATGCCGCAGCACGCCTACGGTGTCCCGCCGGCCATGCCGCCGGGCTCGGCTCATGTTATGCATGGGATGCCGCTCACCTTCAACACCATGGCGTCGCCGGGCGCGTCGTCCCCTATGAAGCCGGCGGACATGCCGGGGGCCATGTACCGCCCCGATTCCGGCGCGCCAGGCATGCAGCAGCCCGGTGGCGGCGTCGGCGCCTTGGTCGGTGGAAGCGGTGGGGATCTCGTGAAGAAAAAGAGGGGAAGGCCGAGGAAGTATGGGCCAGACGGGAGCATCGGCTTGGGACTGAAGCCTGCCTCCGCCGCGGCGACCGAGGCGGGTGGGCAGTCCGGTGGTGCGAACCCTGACGGGAAGCGCAGAGGGCGGCCCCCGGGCTCCGGCAAAAAGAAACAACTCGATGCTTTGGGTAATTTACATTGCAGCACAGTTCTCTGCGTTGGATTTATATCTGAATTCTTAAATGTTAGTGCTTGGTTAGCACTTAGCAGTAGCTTGGCTTGTGGCATTGGACAATATGGTGCAAGGTTGTGGTCTTGAGGACGCGTATGACGTGACTCCAGGAATAAATTTATGTGTTTGTTTGTGTACGTTTAAAGGGCATGGGGCGGAAGAACCTTTTTTTAAGGATTCGTCCACATTCTAAATAAATTAAAATAGGATGGAATAGTGCAGGCATTAAAATAATATTGGAAGGTACAAGCATGCTTTATCTTAGTTATGCGCAGAGCACAGTATAAACATGAAAAGTAGGATTTATTCAAACATGAGCTTAGTCTCTGAATATTGTACATTTCATGGGTTGCTTTTTTTTTGTAATAAGATTCTTCCTATGAATGTGCATATACTGACCAAAGATGGGTAATATTTTGCTCATATCTTTCTGTCATGCCTCAAGTTGTGATAACTTTTGCACTTGCCAACATAAAAAGGGTAGTAAATATTTGTCCTATCAATTACTTGATTTATTTTCCCCATGTTGCACAGTTAAAATGTTAATGGCAATGTCATTCATCACGTTTTCTTAGGTTGTTTGCTGCCTGTCTATTTCAACTGAAATTAAAGTATATGAATTTAATTTGATCGCCTTGTACAAACCATTCTCTCTCTCTCTCTCTTTTTGGGTGCGTATCTATTTGTGAAATAATCACTATGATCTTTCATGTGCTGATTTTCAGGTTCTTCCGGGACATCATTTACTCCTCACATAATAACCGTGAAGCCTAATGAGGTACTTGAAAATGCTCCCTCTTTGGTGTCTGCACGCTTAGATCCATATGGTTGTGTTTGTGCCTAAGTTGCATTTGGAGAATATTTGTGTTGTCAGGATTGAGTAGATTGCCCTACCAATTTTGGTTGAGGGTAATCATGGACACATATCATCGAATGGTCTTTTCAGAATCTTTAAATTCGTTATCCTTTTGACTTTTTTTTTGTCTTGCTACCAATGCTATTAGTATTCTCATGTTCTCCGTGCCATCACTGCATAAGTATACATGTGTTCGACTTATTGCTGAATCCATAGGATACATGACACGGTGCATAAAGGATATTTTTACAAATTTAGGAGAGTGTTTATTCGTATGAATAAAAAATTTGTTGATTCTATCTTAGCTTCCTTTCGCCTGGCATTACTCATATATTTGGCTATTTGTCAGTTGTTTACAACTGTAGTGCCAATCTACTACCTGAATGGATATTTCTTGAGCCTGTTCCTTGCTTGTACCTGGAATCCGGACAACCTAGCACATAATGAACATTTATGCATCAATTCACCTTTTTTTTGCAGGATGTCGCTTCAAAAATAATGGCTTTTTCACAACAAGGTCCACGTACTACATGTATAATCTCAGCAAATGGTGCTCTGTGCACAGCAACACTCCGTCAACCAGCAACCTCTGGTGGCATAGTAACGTATGAGGTATGTTCAGGCCCAACTTGCTAAAAGCTCAGAGCAATACTTGAGTTTTGCTTCTCATTCTTTCTGTGAAATGGTACTGCACAAGTTCAAAAAACAATCATAGGCAATTAGGCATCACAACTGTCAGCAACCTCTGTTTCCTTGCATTTTATATGCTTTAGTGTCATTTGCTCTATTGGCCTATGGGCCTATGGGCTATCAAATGTTTGCTTATTATTTAGTGTCAACTAACAACCCTACACCACTGGTTTACTTAATGTGCATATTTCCATTACTTCCCTCTTGCTACTTCGTCCTAGTTTTGCCAGTAACAAGCTTCTCCATTTGCTTGCAGTCTTTGTGAACCCAATACGGAGTTTGTTGACCTTCTCATCTGTTCATGATATCTTGGTTTCTCACCATAGAGGAGAAATGGCTAATATTTAGTTTTAAGTTTACATCTCAACCAGGCAGGTGACAGGAAGAACAAAACGAAAATTTTAATCTGCTCTCGCTCTCCAATCCAGTGGAAATAACTAAACATGACGTTAAAAGGCATCAGATTTGCCTTTTGGAGTCAATTCTCTGTAGAGCATGTGATACTTTGTTGGTGCCACCATGTGGACAGACTATGAATCACACCGCAATCTGTTCTTGTTATTTATCATACAAATCAATATGTCAAATAAATGAATTCTGTGATGTGTCACAGGGCCACTTCGATATTCTCTCTCTGTCGGGCTCATTTCTGCTTGCAGAGGATGGTGACACTCGTAGCAGGACAGGTGGTTTGAGTGTGGCACTGGCTGGAAGTGATGGACGTATAGTAGGAGGTTGTGTTGCTGGAATGCTTATGGCTGCGACACCTGTCCAGGTTTGTCATTCGTCGATTGCTCTTTGTGTTTTGCTTTCAACTGACATATGCCCCCAAATTAGCACTCGAGACCTTCAGTGACAGGTTACCATTTTATTTTTCAGGTTGTGGTTGGCAGTTTCATCGCCGAAGGTAAAAGGCCCAAAGAAGAACCACTGAAACGTGAGCCCACATCTGCGCCAATGCACACAGCTGGCTTTGGTGCAGCCTCAGCTGCTAGTCCTCCATCTGATGGAACATCAAGCGATCACTCTGATGACCCAGGGAGCCCTATGGGACCTAATGGCAGCACGTTCAACAACTCAGGCCATCCCATGCCCTCTGCATATGCTCCTGTCGCCTGGTCGCTATCTGGGAACCAAGGCCGCTACGATCCCGACCTAAAGATGATGACCGACTGATGGCTTCTGTTTTGCTGCTTTATTGTTAGCGGTTGACCTAGTAGAGTGTAGGGTTCAGGGTTTCCTGCGCCGGTGCCAGCGTCATTGGCAGCCAATAATCCGGTGTGCTAGCAGCAATCAGAAAGCCTGAAGGAAGAGCTCAGGAGCAATAAGTAGCCCCAGCGCGCGCCTTGGCCTGTTAGGTAGTTCTTAGCTTGTATCTCTTGTCTGTTTTCACTGTCAGTAGCTTATGCAGCCTGCCTGCTGGAGCTGTTTATGCCAATCTGGTAGTACGGTTTTTCTTATGCATGCATTTGTATCGTCAGTATTCGCGTGTACCAGTGTTCATCCTGCCATGCCATGTTTTTATTTGCATATGTTCGTGTTTTCATTCCATGTATATCTTTTTATTTGCATATGGCCGTGTTTTCATTCCATGTATGTCTGTTTAAGCGAAGTGCTTTTGTTTCGTTTGTCTTCGCGGCTTATGGAAGCTGAGACAAGTGACGGCTGCGTTATTCGAGGTCACTTGTGATTGCGGATCGACAGGACAGTTTGTTTGTACCGTGTTTTTTTAAGGTGAGGGTAGAGGTCAAAACGGATTGGATATTTTCTGCTCAATTTAGAACTAGATTTGACTATCTAGCTAGACCTGGATTTAGGGGATGAGATCTATATATTCGGATTTTTCCTATTTGGATATCACATCACATTTTTTTCCATAGTAGTTTATTTATATTGACAATTAACTGGTTTTATTGATTCTCAAGTAGTATATTCTTTCTATAACATTTATTGGATTTGATTGATATATGATTTGCTACTATAATCATGTACTTGTATGGTTTCAATTTAATATATACTACTCTATATATGTGTATTATTCGTATATCTTTATTCGTTTTCGATCCGAATCCGTCGTATATCCATTTTATATCCATAATCCGTATTCTGAATAATTAGAATTCGTATCTATATCCAATTCCAAATAAAAAATGATACTGATCCAGCCGTGTATGATCCGTTTTCACCCCTTGAGAGTAGCAAATATGCTTTGAGGAGGAATACACACGAACTGACCGACTTGGTCTGGCCCCAAGTGTCCAAGTTGCGGGCGTTAACCGATCATGCATCCGACTTCAGGATTTTTACCTTCGGCGATTGTAGTCGACTTTGGCGGGCTTAAGACTAGATGGGCATAAATAGCCCAGATTGGGCTTTCCAAACTGTATTTGGGCCACAAAACCCAAACCAAGTGTACATCCAGGCATAAATTGGACCGGACCATACTTGCCTACGCGCCTACCCACCCTGCAGCTAGGTTTCGTCTGGACTGACGGCTAGGCCACATCAGCCCATACTTGCGTGTCTTTCGTTCCATCTTTCGCGAGAACTGGTTGGCAAAGCCATAGACCATGGTCCATGGTTAGTTACTCAAAGCAGGAGCAAAACCAAAAATAAAAATCGATGAGTGGGACGGTAACCTTTCTTGAGGTGCAGTTGATTATCACGGTCAATTTCGTACAGTTGATTAACTATCAGTCCCATACCAAAAAATATCCGGAAAATTCATTAATAAATCCGCCTATAACATGGTCAACGAAATTTTAGCCGTACATTGAACGTACCATACCCAAAAAAACAAAAACAAAAAAGGAGAAAATTCTACAAACTCTCAAACAGGTAATGGTGCCTTAGATGACATTTCGATGCTAGTTTTTTCACGGCATACCAGATTCGGACTTCGTAGAGCCGGTGCTGCTGCTGTCTGCGTAGGGCCGTCCCCCACTCCCGGCCGCTTGAACTCTATGGAGGTAAAACGGGGTTCATACTTAATAAATCAGGACCGTTGATCGATGAAGGGGCGCACAATCCATAAATGGAATTTCGATGTGAGTTTTTTTCACGGCATGCAGCTCAAAACTCCCTAGAGGTGAAACGGGGACATAATAAATCAGGACGAAGTGATCACCATAGTCACTCCCAAAGATGAAGGAAGCGTCGCTGGCTGGGCTTGGGGGGCTCGCCTCTGGTTGGGACCCCTGCTACCGGTCGTCACCCTCGCCTGGCGCCGCGGCCGCCGCCGCCGGAGGGTCTCGGCTAGTGCGAACCGCAGATTCATCGTCGCGCCCTACCTTGGAGGAAGAGGTTTTTCCGTGCTCTTCGTCGGTGCTACTCCTTCAACAGGCTGGCCGTGATAAAGGTACGCTCCATTGCTCCGATAGCTCTCTTGCGCAGAAGGTTGGATCTTTTGATTTGTGCATTGGGGCTGTTGGGGATGAAAATCATTTTGGTTCAAATTGTAAAATTTCCCCCACAGATGCTCAAATCTGTGAAGATTTTTGGAAGGATATTGGGTTCCCTAGGGAAGCGCGTTGGTGGGAGAAATCGGATCTGTTGGCACTGGATCAATCGATTCCTCACCTGAACGAAGCCGACCTGAACCAGTTTCTCAGTAGTAATACAGTATGTGCATCAAACTTGGACAAGCACGCTGATTGTCAGGCTCTTGTCAATCAAGTAGATGAATCGTCTGTAGCTCAATACCCAAATATTGCTGAGAACAACAGGAGGGAAGATGTCTCGAAGCTAGGAAGTGATAGCTTTTCTGGTGAAATCGAGAATTCTCATAAGATTTTAGGCAAGAAATTCCCGCGCCGTGCGTGCCTAATCCGCCCATGGCGTGGGCTGCTTCCCCGGCCTCGACCGGCGACGGTAGCGACGCTGGCGACATTCATGCCGTCGAGCAATCCGTCGGCTCGGTTGCCTGGGAAGTTGTGTGATTCGACAGTTGACACGTGGCAAAAAAATGCTGGGCATGCGTGCTTGAAGACGGCACGAGATAGGGAAGCGAAAGGTCAGGGATTGAGCTGTAATAAGCGGGATTCTCTCAAATCTTTCTCGGTTTCTGATTTGGAGGAATTAATCCAACGGACTAAGAGATATGGCCGATCTAGATCGAGCTTGATCCGCCCTAACCTTCCCCGGGGATTGTCCAGGCTCCCCCCTAAAGAACCGAGCAAGACCATCGCCCCCTCTGCTACGCCTTGCCCTTCCTACACTGCCATGGCTGCCAAACCACCACCACCTAAACAGAATCATGGAACCAATGAGTCCAGACCTCCTAATGCCACAAACAATAGAGCTTTCACGTCGAATGCCTCTCGGGCTGGTGATTTCTGGAGAGGAAACCAGTCCCGATATGGTACTGGTCGTGGGGGCTTTCAAGGGCGAGGATCACATGGTCCTTTTGGCCGAGGTATGGCTGGGCGCGGTGGACGTTTTCCCCCTCAGCAGAGGTATCAGCAGCGTGAAGGTGGACGTGGATCTTCGAATGCTATTGTGGCTCCAGATCCTGGTAACAAATCTTTGTCTGATGGGGTTATTTTGACCGAAGCAAACCAGTCCATAGAGCCAGCAGAAGGCACTTTATCTAAGGCTAAGAAGCCAAGACCTCCTCTCTGTTTTCGTTGCAAGTGTAGTGGACATGTGAATGATGAGTGTACGGCTGACTTAGACTGCGTTATTTGCAATAAAAAAATTCTCATATCATGGAAAAATGTCCCATCCTTAAAATGCCAAAACCCGAGGCTTCTTTGTTTGGTTTTGGCAAAGGGGAACTAGGTTTCTTTCATATCCCAGATTATGATTTCAAGCTTGAGACACCGGATCCTTCTCCTATATATTGCTCTTATCAAAGTCTCTGGTGGACAGATTGGTGCTGAGGTGGTTCAAACTTGTAATGTTGCGAAAAGCCTCGCCCCTCAGTCGGGTGAGTTGGGCCCGTCTGGCAGGTAATCTCAGGGGAGGTTAGCCATCTTGAGGGGGTTAAAAGTTTTGGTTGGGAGGGTATTTTCGGAATTTCCCTCTCCACCAACTTTTTCCTAACCTTCTCTCTCTCCCATTCCTTTGTGTGGCTGTGAATCATCTTCCTGGTAGATTTTTTTTTTCTTTGTCCAGCACTGCCTCAATCCTGCCGAAGGCACCTCCTCCTCCTCTCATTTTTTCCCCACCACTCGCCTGGCGCCTTTCCTTGGTCCTGGTTTCTGCGCTGTCTGTTTGAGCACCGCTGCTTGCTCCTCGCCATTCTGCTGAAGGTCTCGGCCCAGCCCGGCGAATCATTGAAGTCCTGCCGGGCGCCACTGCGATTCTTCCTGCGATTTTTTCTCGCCGGTTAAGCTTTTCCCATTCCTTTCTCCTGTGGGCAAGGAAAAAGGTAAGGATTTAGTTTCGTTTTTGGGGTTTGATCTGTGGTATGGTAGCTCTAGCTGTTTTCTAGTGGGGCTAGGGTTCCTAAAACCTGAAATTTGTGGGGGGAAAATTCAGCTTTAGGTTTTGGTGAGTTTAGTTGTTTTGGGGTTTGTTTCATGGCCGACTTTGGGGCTCGATTCGGGCAAGTTAGAATCATTTGCTGTCAGGTTGGCTATAAAGAAAAGCGAAGTTTGTGTTCTTAAGTTTAATTAGAGCTCAAGAAATCGCGAATCGGCCCAACCGTTTGGAAGTTATGGCTATTTTCGTGAGAGCTGTCCAGAACATGTGGAGTGGTAGGTACTCGCTGTTCATCGTCGATCTGGGATCACCTGGTGCGTTGACCAGGTGAGTGGCTATGTTAATCGTGTAGTTCATTCCTTTGCGGTCGTTTCGAGTATAAGAACGCTAAAATCCGTTGAGCCAATCAAAAGTTACGCTATTTGGAAGTCGAAGAGCTGAAATTGGGAAATTTCAGCGAGCTCCGTTTTGCTGCGCGCTGTTCGGATTCTCCAATCGCCGGGGTTTTGGGTCTTGTATGCATCCGGATGTAGTAGGGAGTTGTGAGTTCAATTGTGGGGATTATCTAGGATGTGAAATTTGAGTTTTCAATTGTTTTCCAGGGGGAGTAGCTTCGGAAGAGGCTTCAACTTTTCGCCATCCTCCTCCTCGCGGTTGAAGGCAAGTGTAATGTGTTATGCATATTGTGGTAATGTAAAGGTTAATGTTATTTAGGACCTTACTCACATGAAAGAAATTATATTGATGACTTAATTGTGAATCTTGAATAGACTACCGCGAATGAGGGTTTATGAAAGTAATATTTATCTATGTGATGCATTCTGTTATGTCTTGCAATAATGATTAGAAATGAATGAAGATGTGATCTATGTATGCCATTTACATTCGTGCATTCATAATGGACGAGGCGTCCCATGTTGATGCGGGCCTCGGTGCTCACCCGTAGTGAGCACAAAAGTCCTACCTCGTAGTCCTATTCATCGAGATGAATGGGAGCGAGACAGTAAGAGTAGGCCCCTCCACGGGATGGGAGGGATGAGAGGGTGCATGCCGACGGGCGTGCATCCGGCAATACCGGTATGAGCCAAAGATGGTTGCATTCATAAGCATGCATGATGCATTGCATAATTGTGATGATGAGTAAAGATCTAATGAGATGATTTGAATGAGGATTCGTATGTTAAATTCCTTGTAGGATTCAAAGGCATGTAGTTTATATGTATAATTGCTACATGTTCACTTTAAATTATTTTCGCATTACACTTTGCTGAGTGATGAGCTCACACTTGTGTTTGATGTTTCATTCTAGGTAACTCCAAGGCGACATTTTGGGGGATGGGCTAGCTCACTTCACTCGTGATGATTTCATGTAGTTAGATTAGGGCAACAACCTTACTTTTGGTTACAGTGGTGATGGTGATGGACTTGTTTTCTTTTGGTTGGGATAACTTGTAAGTAATGGATGAATGTCTAGTACTATAAAACCTTAGATGTATGATGTAGCGCTTGTCTTTTGGCGTATGACGTATCCTGGTATACTTGCTTAGCTGATCATGATGACTAGTAGTTGCCATGGCAGTTTATGATGGTTGGTTGATTGTGAATGGCTTGGTTATGTTTTCTTTATCAATTGATCTCTTTTGTCTGCTGAGTGGATGTCCTAATTTTAGAGGAGGTGCTGCCGAAATTTTTAGTAAGTTCGGCCCCTTTTAGCTTGTTCAAGTCGTTTGGCTACCCTCCTCTAGTGATTTGTGGTTGTGGTTAATTACAGAGGTAACATTTGGGGCACTGGAGGTGCAGGGTGTTACAAAACTGAGTTGGCTCGTTTGATCACTATGGATTGGGTATGGGAGGTTTTACCCCATAGTGAGGACTCCTTCCTTGTTTCTTTTCCCTCGGTGGAAGAACTAAAGAGGATGGCTGATATAGATTTTAGGCTTAGAAATCATGGGGTTACTCTCACAATTCTTGAATGGGATGATGCTGGGGAGGTGCTGCCTTCTTATCATTTGGATGAGGTTTGGGTCCACGTCACCGGTGTTCCTCATGCATGGAGACATTATCTTGGATTCTGGGCTCTTGGGTCTGTTATAGGGGTTACTCTTGATGTAGATATGCTCACATACAGGAAAAAGGGAGTCATTAGGTTGCTGGTTGGTATGTTGAGCCGAGAGCTTTTGCCTTTCTCCACCGATATTGTGTGTGGCAAATTTGGATATGATATAGTTTTCTCTGTCGAGAAGAGTGATTTTGTTCCAAAGAGGCTCGCTTATCACTAAGGAGGATCCATCTAATGGAGGTGACGGTGGGTTAGACAAGGAATAATCCTAATGGTGATAACCCAGATTAGATCGCAAAAAAATTAAAAACAAGGTGGCTTCTAGTGGTTTAAATCCTTCTCTTCGGTGGTGATGTAGCTTTACTCCCATCCGGTTGGCGGTAGTACTGTTTGGTCGCAGACCGTGCAAAGGTGCAAACCGATCGTCTTTGATGGAGTCACCGCTACCCGAGATGGCGATTAAACCAAGAGTAACACCACCGTCATTGCATCATGAATGCTATGTCTCTTAAAGATCCGAATCCTATTATTACTCGACAAACTTGCCGGAAGGTGCTCGTTTGTCCAGCGACCTCTGGTTTCAATGTTTGATCAACCGTTTTAAACTCGGAATTGCGTAGCCCTAGGCCTCCATGTCTCAATTCGAACTCGCAATGGTTAAGAACCCTTACTTTTCTTTGATGCGAGACCTTGCTAGATCTTAGGACCGAAGTGAGAATTTTGATTTTGTTCCGAGCGCTTGAATGATTAATCTAACTAATGCCTCTGGGTTATCCTTACTTCCAGAAAATACTAGGCTCAAGGTATATGCTGATCTTGTGACTACTTTTAATACTTCTAAGCCATGCATTCCTAATTGCTTGAATTCGTTGCAGGCTAGAAAATGTATGAACATGTGCTCAGCAAAACTGACCAGTCTCGCAGCAATTAAATCTGGGCTGCCCTCCCTTAACCATTCCCCTGCTGTTGGAAGGATGACTGGTCGGGATTCTAGTCTGGAAGGGAAGATGACCAAGTACCCTGTGTGGCATAAAGTGATTGGCCTAGGTAATGGAGAACTTGACTTAGTGCTGGAAGCAATGCTCTCGAATATGTCTCCCAGACTACCAGGGTCTACATCTACTAATGGCCATAAGGTATGCAATGGTATCTCCGAGTCTGAAGTTCAGTTTGATAATACTATTATCGAGTATGATGTGTCAATGCGAGAATGTGGGGTCGACAAAGTGGAAGTATCGGTTTGAGCAAACATGCAAGAATGGATACAACATCGCCTACTTTTCATCCATTTCGGTATAAGTGTAAGCTCTCTTGTTGACTCATCTAACTCTCTGTCTCTATTGCAAATGATCTTGTTGGGATGGATGTTGATATGGGTGAGGCGCAGAATGTGGGATTTCGAGCCTAGCTTGAAGGATGTGGCGATTCATAACATTCCTTCCATCCTCGCAGGTAGAATCGTCCCTAATCCTGGTATAAGTCGGCTATGCAATACCCATCTTGAGAATTTCTTTGAGCCACGAGGAGCTTATGAATTAACTCTTTTGCAGCCAATGGGAGTTCTCCTGTTGATGAAGATATAACTTTGAAAGCTATGAGGAGAGCTTGGCTCTCAATCTTGATGGTAGCATAGACGGGCAAAGGAGTCTCGCTTCCAAAGAAGTTGACTTATTCGGGTCCTCTGCTTTTGTCCTCAACAAATTGGTACGACATCTACTGTTGGCTCGTTTGATCACTATGGATTGGGTATGGGAGGTTTTACCCCATAGTGAGGACTCCTTCCTTGTTTCTTTTCCTCGGTGGAAGAACTAAAGAGGATGGCTGATATAGATTTTAGGCTTAGAAATCATGGGGTTACTCTCACAATTCTTGAATGGGATGATGCTGGGGAGGTGCTGCCTTCTTATCATTTGGATGAGGTTTGGGTCCACGTCACCGGTGTTCCTCATGCATGGAGACATTATCTTGGATTCTGGGCTCTTGGGTCTGTTATAGGGGTTACCCTTGATGTAGATATGCTCACATACAGGAAAAAGGGAGTCATTAGGTTGCTGGTTGGTATGTTGAGCCGAGAGCTTTTGCCTTTCTCCACCGATATTGTGTGTGGCAAATTTGGATATGATATAGTTTTCTCTGTCGAGAAGAGTGATTTTGTTCCAGTAGCTCTGCCTATCACTAAGGAGGATCCATCTAATGGAGGTGATGGTGGGTTAGACAAGGGGAATAATCCTAATGGTGATAACCCAGATTAGACTGCAAAAAAAATTAAAAAACAGTGTGGCTTCTAGTGGTTTAAATCCTTCTCCTTCGGTGGGTGACAGCAGTTTTACTCCCATCCAGTTGGCGGTAGTACCGTTTGGTCGCAGACCGGTGCAAAGGTGCAAACCGATCGTCTTTGATGGAGTCAGCTGCTTACCTGAGATGGCAGTTAAACCGAAGAGTAACACCACTGCTGCTGTCATGAATGCTATGTCTCTTAAAGATCCGAATCCTATTATTACTCTGACAAACTTGCTGGGAAGGTGCTCGTTTGTCCAGCGACCTCTGGTTTCAATGTTTGATCAACCGGTTTTAAACCTGGAATTGCGTAGCCCTAGGCCTCCATGTCTGAATTCTGAACCTGCAATGGTTAAGAACCCGGTTAATTCTTCTTTGATGCAGACCTTGCTAGATCTTAGGACTGAAGTGAGGAATTTTGATTTTGTTCCAGAAGCAGTTGGAATGATTAATCTAACTAATGCCTCTGGGTTATCCTTACTTCCAGAAAATACTAGGCTCAAGGTATATGCTGATCTTGTGACTACTTTTAATACTTCTAAGCCATGCATTCCTAATTGCTTGAATTCGTTGCAGGCTAGAAAATGTATGAACATGTGCTTTCAAGAAAACCGGCGATCTCATGACAATTAAATTGGTCGCCCTCCTTAACCATTCCCTATTTGTTGGAAGGATGGTGGTGGGATTCTAGTCTGGAAGGGAAGATGACCAAGTACCCTGTGTGGCATAAAGTGATTGGCCTAGGTAATGGAGAACTTGACTTAGTGCTGGAAGCAATGCTCTCGAATATGTCTCCCAGACTACCAGGGTCTACATCTACTAATGGCCATAAGGTATGCAATGGTATCTCCGAGTCTGAAGTTCAGTTTGATAATACTATTACTGAGTATGATGTGTCAATGCAGAATGTGGGGTCTGACAAAGTGGAAGCTGTCAGTTTGAGCAAACATGCAGTAATGGATACAACATCGCCTACTTTTCATCCATTTCCTGGTATAAGTGTAAGCTCTCTTGTTGACTCATCTAACTCTACTGTCTCTATTGCAAATGATCTTGTTGGGATGGATGTTGATATGGGTGAGGCGCAGAATGTGGGGATTTCTGAGCCTAGCTTGAAGGATGTGGCGATTCATAACATTCCTTCCATCCCTGCAGCGCAACTGGTCCCTAATCCTGGTATAAGTCAGAAGCTATGCAATACCCATCTTGAGAATTTCTTTGAGCCGCGTAGGAGCTTATGAATTAACTCTTTTGCAGCCAATGGGAGTTCTCCTGCTGATGAAGATATAACTTTGAAAGCTATGAGGAGAGCTTCGGCTCTCAATCTTGATGGTAGCATAGACGGGGCAAAGGAGTCTGCTCCAAAGAAGTTGACTTATTCGGGTCCTCTGTTTTGTCCTCAACAAATTGGTACGACATCTACTTCGAACTCCCCTTCTATTAGCTCAATACCCAACTCAGTTTGTGCAAAAAGACTTAACAATATTGGGCTAATTGTGGGCAACAATACCTCGACGGTTAATTTATCAATTAACATGTTGAAGCGTATGGAAGTGGATAGAATGTCGGTTTTAAAAAAGACAGAAGTTAACTCCCAGTATAAAAAAAGTAAGAATAAAGAATGTGACAATTCTTTTATTAACGATTTTGATGATGTCAATGAACTTGACAATGACCTTCTCGCTCACCTAATAAAAGACGTTTCAGAGGTTGACTTTGATGACGTGGAGCTAGACACAAAGCTATGTGATTTGATGGCTTCCACGCGAAAACAAAAAAAGTCTTTCAAGAAACGTAGAAACCTGAAAGGTGGAAATAATTCTAAAAAGAAAGTATCACAATGAAAGGCCTTTTCTGGAATAGCAGAGGTCTGGCAGACTTGGCTAAATTTAGGTACATTTCTGAGGTAGTTAGAGACCTTAATTTACACTTTATTGCTATAATGGAAACCGGAAAGCAGGATATGTCAAAGACGAATCTTACACGTCTCTCTGGAGGGGTGGATTTCGTTTGGCACTGCCTTGCTCCTCGGGGTCGATCCGGGGGAATTCTTTTGGGTGTCAGAACTGACAGTCTAGATATATCCCTTATTGTTGAAGGTGAATTTTACATTAAATTTCACCTCTGTAATAAATCGGATAATTTTAAATGGATTTTGATGGCTGTTTATGGGCCGGCCCAGGATGATTTCAAGTCAGCTTTCCTAGCGGATTTGGTTCAGGCCTGTCAAGCAAACCCACTTCCCACCCTCATTGGAGGGGATTTTAACATCTTGAGAAGCAGTAAGGAGAAAAACAATATTAGATTTAATAACCGTTGGCCTTTTCTTTTCGATGCAGTCATTGATAGCTTTGATTTAAGGGAAATAGAACTAACGGGACGTCAATTCACCTGGGCTAACTCTTTGCCTAATCCTACCTACGAAAAGTTAGATAGAGTACTCATGACAACTGAATGGGAGCTGAAATACCCATTGGTCACTGTTCGGGCTCTAGATAGGGGGGTATCTGATCATACCCCTTTACTACTAGATAAGGGAACCTCGGCCTTTTCGGGAAACAACAAATTATTCAAATTCGAACTTAGCTGGTTCCAGCGGAATGGCTTTGACAACCAAGTCATTGATATCTGGAACAAAACGTATAAGGGGAAGAACTCGGTCCAAAGATGGAATAATAAGTTGAGTGCGTTACGTAGATCCCTAAGGGGCTGGGCGGCTCAAACTAATAGGGTTTACAAGAAAAAGAAACTTGATCTCCAAAACATTATCAACATTTTGGATACCACTGTTGAAATTAGAGATCTGACCGAGAATGAACAAAACCTTTTGGCTCATTCTAGGGATCATCTAACTAAACTTCTTAGAGAAGAGGAGATTAAATATTACCAGCGGGCCAAAGCTAAGAATATCCTTTTGGGTGATAATAATACTCGTTATTTCCATATGGTTGCCAATGGGAGGCATAGGAAGAAGAAAATCTTCTTTCTTGATAATGGGGATAGCAGGATTGAGGGTCATGCTAATCTCAAAAACTTTATCACCAGTTTCTACAAGGATTTATTTGGTGAACCGGATGAAAACTCCTTCACCTTAGATGAATCATGTAATCTAGATATTCCCCAGGTCTCGGGTTGTGAGAATAATCTCCTGGTCGCTGATTTTACGGAAATTGAGATTAAAGAGGCAATCTTCTCAATGGAACACAATAAAGCGCCAGGACCAGATGGTTTCCCGGCTGAATTTTATCAGCATTTTTGGGAAACCATTAAAGGAGACCTGGTCCAGATGTTCTATGATCTATTTAGAGGAGATCTGCCCCTTTTTAGTCTCAATTTTGGTGTTATTTCTCTGATCCCTAAGGTTCAAGACGCAAATATCATTCAACAATATAGACCGATTTGTTTGCTGAATGTAAGTTATAAGATTTTCACTAAAGTTGCCACATGTAGATTGAACTCGGTGGCCGACAAGGTGATCAGCCCGACACAAATTGCTTTCATGAAAGGAAGAAATATTCTTGAAGGAGTTGTGATCCTTCATGAAACTATACACGAACTCCACCGTAAAAACCAAAACGGGATAATTCTTAAATTAGATTTCGAGAAAGCATATGATAAAGTTAGATGGCCCTTTCTGTTTCAGACCCTTCGGATGAAAGGCTTCTCGCCTAAATGGATCTTATGGGTAAAGTCTTTCATTTCAGGGGGTAGTGTAGCTGTGAATGTTAATGATGATGTCGGACCATTTTTTCAGACTAGAAAAGGTCTTCGGCAAGGAGATCCTCTATCTCCTTTGTTGTTTAATATCATAGCGGATATGTTGAAAGTGCTTATAAGTAGAGCAGCATTGGATGGGCAATTCGACGGAATTATCCCGCACCTAGTTGATGGGGGGCTTTCAATCCTTCAGTACGCGGATGACACTATCCTCTTTTTGGACCATGATCCGGATAAGGCGCGTAATATGAAGTTAATTCTGTATGCGTTTGAGCAAGCTTCGGGTCTTAAGATCAACTTTCATAAAAGTGAGATCTTCTGTTTTGGGAAAGCCCAAGAGCATCTAAGTTACTACACTGACTTGTTTGGATGCAAAGTCGGTAATTTTCCAATCATCTACCTTGGCATCCCAATTCATTATAGGAAGTTAAGAAATTGTGATTGGAAGAAGGTTGAAGAACGTGTTGAAAAAAGGCTTAGCAGTTGGAAAGGGAAGAATCTCTCTATTGGAGGACGCCTTGTTTTGATTAACTCGGTGCTCAGCAGTCTTCCGACGTATATGATGTTCTTCTTCTCCTTACCCAAAGGAGTCCTTAAAAAGCTGGATTATTTTCGATCCAGATTTTACTGGCAAGGGGATGAATATAAGAAAAAATACAGACTTACCAAATGGAGCATACTATGTCAACCAAAAGAACAAGGAGGTTTAGGGATTCATGATCTAAATAAAAAATATTAAGCTTCTTAGCAAGTGGTTATATAGATTGCTTTCTTCAGATGGGATGTGGCAACAAATTCTTGAAACAAATACTTAGGTTCAAAGTCTGTGGCTCAAGTGGAAAGGAAGAAGGGAGACTCTCACTTTTGGTCTTGTCTAATGAAGGTGAAACGAGACTTTCTTCGTTTTGGAACCTTTATTGTGAAAAATGGATCACAAGTTCGCTTCTGGGAAGACATCTGGATGGGTGAAACACCTCTGAGTGAACAGTATCCTTCCTTATATAACATAGTCAGACCAAAATCTCTATCAATTTCAGAAGCATTGAGATCCTCACCTCTTAACTTCTCTTAGCGAAGACTTCTCATCGGTCCAAAGCTGGTTGCTTGGAATGAATTGCTGGCTCGCATTGAAGGAGTTGTTCTGTCACAGGAACAGGATATCTTTTACTGGAACCTAACCTCAAATGGTCTGTTCTCGATAAAATCTCATTATGCTGCCTTAATACTCAGGCGCATCCCCAATGAAAACAGAAAATTGTGGAAGATAAAAGCTTCGTTGAGAATTAAAATCTTCTTATGGTACTTGCGAAGGGGTGTGGTACTTACGAAAAATAATTTAGCTAAACGAAATTGGAAGGGTAATTTGTCTTGTGTTTTCTGCCACAAAAACGAGACAATCAAACATTTGTTCTTTGAATGTCGTTTTGCTTGGTCTGTTTGGTGTGTTCTTCATTTAGCAATCGGGATAAAACAACCTGTTAGCGTCGAACATATGTTTGGGAATTGGCTTTATAGTCTCAATAAAATTTTGAAACCTTTGTTTCTGCTTGGAGCGACGGCTTTGTGTTGATCAATTTGGAATTGCAGAAATGATATGGTTTTTAACAAAAAGTCTTCAATATCTCCTTTACAGGTTATCCTTTTGGCGGCTCACTGGCTCTCTAGTTGGGCTATTCTCCAGCGGGAGGACTTGCAGGTGTGGGTTGTGGTTGGTTCGCAACTGTTGGTGCAAGTGGCCAAGTCTTTTTTCTCCCAAGCTCATGGGTGGAGATCTAGCCTTCGGATTGCGGGTCTCTAGAGTTATTTTTGCTCCTTTTGCTTTTTGCTATTCCCCACTGGCTACTTTCGTGGGCTGTGATGCTGAAGGAGGAGATGCGAGTTTCTTTTGGTGGTGATTTCTCATCGTTTGGTACGGGTTGCCAAGGACTTCTATTCCCGGCCGTATGGATGGCAGACTAGTCGTCGAATTGCTAGCTATTAATGTGTGCGTCTTTCTCTTTTCTTGTAATTTCAGGGATTTGTATCTTTTCGATGTAATTTTTTTGAAATTAATAAAAGCTTCTGGCGTATATATAATCGATGATCGTCTGTATGAATCGAAGATATTTTTTTAGTATCATTCGAAGGTAGTAGCACCAAGGGACTAAGAGATAAGTACCGGAGTCCAGGATGGTAAAAACTCAGTCGAAAAATGAGCGGCAGCTGTTCCGGCACACGCAAGTGAAAGCAAAGGGAAAACAGCACCACACACAACTTCATAAAACAGCACTACATCATGACGACATGACTCGACTGCATCAAAGTTCATTTCACAACCGGTACGTTTTACTCCGGCACATGCAAGTGCACACAGCAGATCATGTATACGCCAACTCGACTGGACCGACGGGCTGGGTGCAAACGGAGTGAATAATTTCCGACCGATTCGAGACTGAATTCGTTTAAAATTCGATTCAAATCCGAAAAAATGATATCCGGTTCGATTCGGATTCGAATATGTCTATCCGAAAAAAATATGGGGTAAGATATGGGAAGAGAAGTATCCGATCCGTATCCAATCCATATCCGCATATCCGAGATATCCGAAAAATATCAGTGTAAATGAGTGAAATAGATATCCGATAACAGATCCGATAAACATAAACATTCTACATCATATAAGTTCATATGTTGATTGGAATTATACTTTTTTTTTTAGATAAAGGATTAAATCCGGTCTCTGTCGAAGCACACAACCGAGTTCGTACAAATACCAATTCCAATGATAGAGAATAGAACAAGGAAAAAAGATCCGAAATTTAAAATTCTAGTCTATAATTGCATCGCCATTCATTCTTAGTAAAGACTTGCAATGACACAATCTCCAAAGCCTTGCTTGCCTGACGGATCTTCTCCCTGTTGTTCTCATGCTGCAATAGCGCCCAAAACCGCAACCAATATGTTCCTTTGAAAATAACCTGCATGAAAGTAGTATAATATTTTTTCTCAAATGTGATATCATTGCGTGTACACCAAATAGCCCATAACATGGCCACACCTCCAACTAAAATCAATCGTTGATCATCCTTCACAATGCCTGTTAACCAATTACCAAGCATATTGGAAATAGACTTGGGGGGATATAAGCCAGTAGCTATATGCACAACTCGCCAAATGGCTTTTGAGAGAGTGCAATCAAAAAATAAATGTCTTATTGTTTCATGACAATTACAGAAACAACATTTTTGACTCCCATGCCAATTTCGTTTAGCAAGATTATCCTTTGTTAAAAGTACACCACGTTGTAAATACCAAAGAAAAATTTTAATTTTCAATGGAATTTTCAACTTCCATATAAATTTACAAGTGTATGGAACATTCTGATTCATGCAATAAGTATACATAGATCGAACAGTGAACTGTCCATGCTTATGTAAGTCCCATTGAAAAATATCCCTTCCAACTGTAATATAACAACTAGTCAATTTTGCTAATAAATTGTACCATGCCGTCAATTTGTGCCCTGAAAATACTCTTCGGAAGGTAAGTTTTGGCGGCATCTGCGTCATAACTTCCGCCACAGTATTATGAGGATAATGAACAATGTTATACAAACTTGGAAATTGAACCTTTAAAGGCACAGCATCTATCCAAGTGTCATCCCAAAACCTAGTTTGAGAACCATCTTTTATCCGAAAGGATCCACATTCTAGGAAATCATCTTTAATTTTTAAAAGCCCTTTCCAAAAATGCGAATCCCCAGGTTTAACATACACCTGGGATAAACATTTAGAATTTAAATACTTATTTGTAAGTAACGTTTGCCAGATCCCATCCTCATTTAATAACTTAAATAACCATTTGCTTAGGAGGCATTTATTCTTGATCTGTAAATCGACAATACCCAAACCTCCTTGGTCTTTAGGACGACACAGCATATCCCATTTAGCAAGGCGATATTTCCTCTTATGATTATTGCCTTGCCAAAAAACCTAGATCGATAAACAGATGGGTCTTTGTATAACCCCTTGGGTATTTCAAAAAGACATCATAAACATGGGTAGATTTGCTTAGAAGCGAAATTTAATAGAACAAGTCTACCCCATAAGAAAGATGTTTTGCCTTCCATGTACTTAGTTTTCGTTTAAATCGATCTTCGATAACACCCCAATCCGCATTCTGAAGCTTATGGTAATGCATCGAATACCTAAGTATCGGAAAGGATATGATCCAAGCCCACAACCAAATAAGTCAAGATATAACACCGCTTTCGGATGACTAGCCTCACCAAAGCAAAAAATCTCACTTTTATGAAAGTTAATTTTAGCCCGATAATTGTTCAAACACACGAAGCAACAAGCTTCATATTTTTAGCTTGCTCAATATCATGTTCCATAAACAAGATAGTATCATCTGCATACTGTAAAATTGATAAGCCATCCTCGATAAGATGAGGAATAACTCCGCGAATCTGACCATCATCTTTTGCCCGCTTAATCAGAATAGCTAGCATATCTGCCACAATATTAAAAAGTATCGGAGACATGGGATCACCTTGCCTGAGACCCTTTTTGGTTTGGAAATAGTGACCAATATCGTCATTAACTTTAATGCCCACACTACCTCCAGTAACAAAATGTGTGATCCAAGAACACCATTGATGGTCGAATCCCTTCATGCGAAGTGTTTGTTGAAGAAAAGGCCATTTAACCTTATCATAAGCCTTTTCGAAATCAAGTTTCAGTAACACTCCATTAAGTTTTTTAGAATGTAATTCATGGATAGTTTCATGCAATATCACTACCCCTTCCATAATATTACGACCCGGCATGAAAGCTGTTTGTGAAGGACGTACGACTTTGTTAGCCACCCGCATATTATTTTTATATAGGGAAGACAACTATTATTGAATTTGAAACACTTATATGTCTCCAAGGTTCTAGTAAAGTTTTGTGTATGGTTGATTGATCTTAATATGCGCGTATATGGTTTCTGCTTTCACGCATTATTCGACTAACTATTCGTAATCGAGACTAACCGTATCCGGAACGATCTGTATTCGTTCTATATTCGCGATCCAAAATCAGATTCAGTATTGAATCCGCCTTTCTCAGTATCCGATTCTATATCCGAGAAAAAATCTGGAATAGGATACGAAATGAGTGAAATCCATCCGTATCCGATCCGTTTGCACCCCTACTCGCTACACAAAAACACGCGCTCCCGATCGATCGAACCCTGATCTAGATGTACTTGTCGGACGCCGGGTACGTGCCGGCGGACGGGTACACGGGGTCGATGGCCGCGCGGTGGTGGCCACGCAGGCCGGTGAGGGGCACCCGCGTGCCGTGCATGCGGTCCGTGGCGGCATCGACGCGGTGCTCGGCCTTCTCCTAGTGCTTGTCAGCGATGGCCTGGGCCTTGTTGGCGCAGGCCTCCTCCCGCGCCATCTCCTTCTCGCCGTGCGTGATCGCCGTGGCCTCGCCCGCCTTGCCCTGCGCCTTGGCTGACCTCTCCTTCGTCGAGCTCACCATGTCCTTCACCTTCGCCGTCTGCATTGCTCCAAAGGCTGCAGGTTTTGGCTGGCACATAGGCTGTGTGGCGCAGATGTACCGGCTAGGTTTCGGAACCCTGAATTTTGGTACCGATTTATGTACCGTTTTGAATTTGATATAATAATATATTTATAAATATATAAACTTATAATATTATTTCAAATATACAATAGTATTATTAAATATAACATATAGTTTAATATATAATATTATCAATTTCACTTATATAATTGGTATTGGCCGATCTTGATTGGTGTTGAGCCAGCATGGACCGAGATCGAGAACGACATGGCATATAAGAACTACTTTGTACCAATTTAGATGACAAAATGTTACATACTGATCGGTATGATGCCATAATTGATAACTATGGTACGACATACTGTTGAGCTGCCGTGTGCTAGTGTGGCAGATGTCGGTGTTGTGCTCGTCTCGTGAATCGAAGGGCAGGTGTATCAAGTTCGAGCACGTCTCGTCTCGTGTAGCCTAGGGGAGTGCGTGTAACTGTGTGGCACACCTGGTCAACCCAATTAATGGCCCAACCTAGTACTACAACTTCTAGGAGTTCTTTTCTGCAGGGCCGTATAAAGGTTGGATCGATCACGGCGGAAGCGACCGTTTATGCCGTCCAACCTTGAAGGCTGATCAAGCGATCAACTGCTCACCGATGTTCAGCAAATCACAAGTTCACAACTCGCAGCGCCTCAAAGGACACACAGATGGGGTAAAAGTGCTGACACCACTTCATCCACATGCAGTCAGCTGCGGATATCATGACGCTATTACAAATTAGGATTGTCGTACAAGGAGATAGCTAAGAGACGAATTTAGTGACAAGTATACGAAGGATCCTCTGCACTTCTACAGCTGGCTGGCTAGAAACACCAAACCTCCAACATGGCGCCCAGTTGTCAAGAAAAAAAACTCCGGGATCCAACCTGCTGCATACTCTCCTTAACAAGAAGCTGCCAAAGTTAAGTGTCAATTCACTCGGCGCACCCATTGTTCCAACCGCAGCTGTTTCAATGGAGGACCAACGTAGGGCTTGCCTTTGCGAGGGCACTTCCATTTCCCGGGGAGTTCAGGTGTTGGAGCTGCTGCTACGTCTGAAAAATTAGTTCTATCTGCTAAGGGGCATCCAGTGCGCTCTTGTACCAAAACCTTCTGTGCCAAATTGCTCTGGTTCTCTTGCAACGTTGCATTCTCTCTTCCCACTGAGGGCTTCGGAATTTTGTTCACCTTGCGTTCCTCTGTAGGCTTCTCCTTTCTTTTGATGGAAACAAAACCATCTGTTGAAGCTGTTTCCTCCTGTTTTTTATCCTCCATTGCAGGCTTTCCACGGCCAGTTTCATCTCCAGGTTCTTCAGTGTCGGCTGAAACAACACCATTACAGTTAATGGGTAGTATGCCGTGTTCAATGGCATCTTCTTCGGAGCTTTCCCGAGTATCCGCTAGACTTGTACCGTCACAATTAACTGGCAGTTTGATGTGTTCGGTCTCCTGATATCCTGGGGAACTTTCTCGAGAATCAGCTATACTGATGCCATAACAATCCACCGGCGAATTGCTGTGTTCGACTGCGCCTTCCTGACTTCCTTTAGTATCAGACAAGCCTATTGCCTTGCAATTTGCCAGAGGCTCCAATGAATCTATCTGCTCAGCCAACACTACCCGCCTTTCAGTTTCAGAAGGTTTGCCACTGTCGTCAAGAAAACCCGCTCCAAACAAGTCCCGGAGACTTTGCTTCCTTTTTGCGCCACGTTCCACCGGACTACTACCAATCGGAGCCAAATCTCTTGTGGCAGAAACCTCATGCTCAGATTGGCTTCCAAAAAAATTCTCTCTCAGAGGGGTGGCGTGTTTCAACAATGGATGCCCAGACACCCGGTACTGGATCCCAGCACATACAGTTAAGCAAGTCACTTGGTATAAGTAATTGGGAAATGTAGCAAGATAAGGAGCAAGTTGAGTACTATCTGATAAAAAAGAAACCATCAAAATGAAATTTACCTCCAGTGGATCTTGGGTCTCGCTGCTGCTGTCGCCACCAGGATCACCAACCAGCTCGGGAGCCTCCGGCGACTCATACTCGTAACTGGAGAACCAGTTCTTGATGCTCGGTGGCTCTGACGAAAAACACCAACAACAGCAACATGAGCACGTGTCAGAGATCCAAATGCGGATCAAGAAAGGCTAAAGCTCGTCAGGGCGATAGAGGGGAACCCACGGGAAGGGAACGAAAGGGGGAACGAGCTGCACCCGTGCACCTGCAATAACAACAAACGCGAATCAGCGGCTTGAAGGGTCGATTCCGCTGGCAAGGCCAGCGGTGTTCGACGGTGGACTGAGCGGCAGCCACGCAAAGACCGGAAGTAGGAGAAGAGGGGATGTCGTGAAGCATACCTGGCTCTGGGTGGCGGCTTCGTCGGGGGTGTCGGCCATGGCAGTGGAGCGCGGGTGGCTTCGTGTGGAAGAAGATCTGCCTCTGCGTTGTACTTCTGAAAATTCGAAGTGCCCGGGAAGGAAGCCCTGCGTGTCCCGCGAAAAGTGGAGCGCCCGGGAAATGACAGAGTCGAAACTTTTCGATTTTTGCGCTGCCCGCGATGGGCTTGACAGGCCAAAATTAAATGGATAAGGCCATGACATGAAAGGTGCAGCAGTTGGTTTTTGTATTTGAAGCAACCTGAAAAGTGAAAACTGAGAGCAGTTGATAGATGAAAATATTTTCGGCCTGCCATGGAGAATTTGTCCGAATTTTTGTTTAAAATAATATATATTTAATAAAAAATACATAAATAACATGCCGAAAATAAAAATAACAGATCTGCACACCTATCGCAATTCCAAATTGCGACAGACTCTATGTCGCAATTTGGAAACGCATTGTATCTCACCCCAACGATTAGCGACATGCTCTTTGTCGCAATTTCAAATTGCGACAAAGACCTGTCGCAATTTTAAATTACGACAGGTGTGTAGAACTGTTATTTTTATTTTCGGCATATTATTTCTGTAATTTTTCATTAAATATATATTATTTTAAACAAAAATTCGAATTTGTCCAGTGGTAGTAGCTTTGGGTTGGGCCGTATATACTCTACAACAAAACGATCGGATTAACACAATGTGCCGAGTTGTACTTCCACAGTTTCAGTGCTAAAAACATTTAAGACCATTTTTGGAACGGATGAATTCAGTAGGAATCCTGAGTTAAGTACTGCACCTACTAAAGTTTTCATCAAATTTTTGGCTCCAAACAAGCCCATGGTAACCAAACTGCATATATATATAGATGAGGCCATGAGGGAGAGAAGGCGACATCAAACAAGAGAAATGAAAATGCACGCTCCGTGTCACTTGTGAGCCTCGAGAACCAACAAAGTTCTCGTTTGGATCGCATAAATTCTTCTATACTCCTCAGTAAACTGAAATGTTTGGATCGCATAAATTCTTCCGTACTCCCGAGTAAGCTACTAAGCTGAAATGTTTTCAAGTGAAATTCCTGCGCTCCAAACGTGTTCTAACATGTGATGCAAAACTCGAACCTATGCGGGAATGGATGGATCAAAACCTACCCAACTGAACATTTAAATTGTACACACAGTGCATATATTCACGCTCAACGCATTGTTCGATCTTTGTACTCCTATCAAACAATATACACACTACTCCAGCCTTCCGTGGTTCCGTTTCTCTTTACACTTACAGAGTTGCAGTGCAACAGAGGCCACTGACGACACAAAGATCAATTGAGAAATTTGAGGTAGTCCCTGAGGTCAGTGGGGAAGCAAGGGTACTTCCTCCAGAGCGCGCCGTGCGACCTCAGCATCCTCACAGCCTTCTCCTTGGTCGACGGCGAGCTCTCCACCTGCAGCAGCGCCAGCAGCTTCGCCACGCAGCCGCTCACCATCATGTCGTCCAGCACCCTCTCCGCGGATGCCGCCACGCACACCACCAGCCACAGCACGTTGACGGCCAGCCTGTTGGCCACCCCCGACACCCGCAGCAGCGTCCGCGCCACGGCCGCAACCGCCAGACCGTGCTCCGCGAAGGCGAGCCGGCCCTCGGGGCACTTGCACAGGCGTTTGAGGAGGAGGAGCGCCCGCTCGGCGACGTGGCGGTCGGCGTCGGGGAGGAGCTCCACGAGCACGCGCACGGCACCCACCTCCACTGCCTTGGCGCGCCGGGCGCCCCGCGAGCGAGCCGTGACTTCGAGGAGCACGTCCAGAGCGCGCGAGCTCAGCTTCGCGGAGGCGCCGTCGGACAGGAGCTCGAGGAGGGACTTGACCATGTCGTCGACGTCGACGTTCTTGGTCCAGTCGCGGTCGCTGGCCTTGGAGATCTTGGCGACGATGGACATCGCGTGCAGCCTCGCATCGGCGCTGCCGCTTTGAACCAGCGCAGCCACGGGCCTCATGCACTCTGGCTTAAGCACCAGCTCCACCGACGCGTCGTCGGAGAACGGGAGCGTGGCGAGGATCGCGGCGGCCTCCTCGCACGTCGGGAACGCCGAGAAGTCCCCACCAGCTCCGCTCTCCGCCAGCGCCTGAGTCATGACTCGGCCGAGCACCTGAATGCCGCCGCAGGCGACGAAGTCGTCCTGCGCCGCGTCGTCTCCGGCCATGCAGGACTTCAAGTTCTTGAGTGCAGTCACCTTGAACGGCGTCTCCTCGATGCCAGCGAGCACAGCCGGCAGCCTCTCCCGCGCCAACGTCAGCGACTCGGTCGTGTTCGACGACGACGACGACGAAGAGGCGCGCTCGTGCCAGGAGGAGATGACGCGCTTGAGGGTGTGGTTTGGCGTGAGGTCAAAGGAAGCAAGGCGCTGCATAGTGGCGGGGCACGTCCTCTTGCCGTACTTGAAAAGCCACCGCTCGATGCTGCGGCGGTCGTACGTGACGCCGGTGGACACCGTGACGGGATCCTCCATTAGCTCCATGGAGATGGGGCACAGAAACAGCCGGGGAGGCTCCATGGCCATCGCCTAGAATTATTCTCGATCAGCAAGCACCAAAGCAGCGCAGTGGCAATCAATCAAGTAGCTTAATTTCTTGGCTTCAGGTTGCACACAAAACAATGTGGTTTGTCTCAGAAAGATGAGGGATGAGGACCCAGGGATGTTGGTTTTATACTTGCTGTCTTTACATCGTAATGCAACTAGAAGAAGTCGAATTCAAAATGGTCGCAATTAACAAGTGAAAACAACTAAACAAAAAATGGTAGGGCTAGAGACTGAGGTTATGTGCAAGATGGATTTTCTAGGGGGGCTAAATGAAAGCCATAGCACAATGCCAGTATGTCACAGGGAAAATGATATAGCATGCATGGGTAGAGCGCAAAACGATCGCATATGTAGTAGTATGGTTTTGCAGAAAGAGGAGAAATACAGATTCAGTAATTCTTTTTTTTAGGAAGACATTCAGTAATTAATTCTTAATTACGCTTTCGCTTTCAACAAGTTGTATAAACCATGTACTACATCCTTACAATTTATTAACGTAACTTGAAAATTATACCAAAAGCCCTAAACGAACTACTTAAAAAGTACAGCTTACTTAAAAAGTACTTAAAAAGTAATTCTTATCTGTTAGATTTGGTTCTGTGTATATATGTAAAATACCCTCTGGTCAAAAGTCAATGGCCAGAATAGTAAAAGATGCATACATGTGATGAGTGCAAGGTTGGCAAATATAAAAGTGCCACCCCAATATGAATTGGTCATGACATAGAGCTGTTCATTTTTATGGAACAATGCGAGGTTTTGACGAAGGAACCGTGACTTTTGCTGCATGAATCCGATGGGCGTCGACTGAGCGATCGAGCAATCTGATGGGCGTCGGTTACAGTGAGGTATCAGTTCGCAAGTGGACTTGGAGACAGACAACGAGCAGTAGTCGTAGTAACCTATATATGACTTGGTGTGATCGACCGATGCTACTTGTCAGAAACAAAAGGAAGAGGAGATCTTTACTTGTTTTTAGGAGAGCAGTTTTAAAGTGCATTATCCTGGTAGTATGTAGTGATAGTAAAAATCAAATTCAGTCATTGATCTTTGAATACATTATAGACTCATATTTATAAATATTTTTATGACATAATCTTTTTTCCTGAATGTAATCTCCTCCCATCGGTATGCCGTTGTGTCTATGTTGTATGTCGCTGCCAAGAAAGCATCACGCACGGCCACCGTTGCTGAGGAAGGTGGTGGCAAAGGACGACAGCAATGCTATTCCTGTACACAGCCATTGCGACGCCGCCATTGCTCCTCCGCCTCTGCGTCACCGCCGCCAAGGAAGGTGGTCCTACGAGCGCCGCCACCTCTGTCTCGCTGCACCTCGCTGTTGCACCACTATATGCGCACCCTTGGCACAGACATGACCCTTCTCGGTAGGGTCACCGAACAATGCATATCAACAGGTTCTTTTATTTGTTCTGACCTTTTTAAGGCTGCACTCAAGTCAGGCTCCTCCATGTAATTCAAAGCTGCATCGAATCCACCTGATATTTGTTCTCTGTTCAACTCAGTAAAGCCATCACGGTTCTCACTTCACAAACCAAAAGGTGCCATCTTAAGGGAAAGTAGGATATATGTCGTCCTAGAATTTAATACGCAAATGATAAGGATGTGTGAATGTATGCTTTAAAAACCAGTCATAGCTTGTCAGGGTTAATTATGCAGGACATCAAATTACTAGGGAAAGCTCTGCAACACAATAATAAGGAAATCGAATAGTTTGTATAGCACACCATGAGGGTTCGTTGTTGCATGTCAGCTCTAATTTTTTACTGGAGACAAATTAGTTAGAAACATAAGATGTGGAACTAGTGGTTGATCTCTGATACCCATTAGAGTAGGCTGGCCCATCATACCACTGAACTGTATAGGAGGATAGAAGAAGAGCACCATCGCATAGCGATGGAACAGCTGCTAATAAAGCATAGAGATGGAACCTCCATTGCACAAAGATAGAGGCTTCACTGCCACCACTACTGCATAGAGATGGATGACTGCACGATGCTGCCACTAGGAAACGGAGGCGGGGCCATGCTCGTCACACTGCTGCCCCCTCATCATCACATCCTAAGTCGAAATGGGATGAGAGGGACTAAATCCAGTGAAGTGCACGTTGCTATGGCCATGTATTGAGCCGGGCCGATGGCTCTACTATCTCCAACACAGACCAACTCGAGACATTTACAATTCTAGCTCCCATTGGAATTTTATTGCTCCTACTACAGGGTGTAGTATAAGTAAATCCGAATTAATCTAAACCATTGAATTAAAGAGAATTAATGGTCCATATTAATTTTAGTGTACTGTAGAAGAGCTCTTTAGGAAGACAGAGAAGATGTTTAATTTTTCAGACGTCAGATGCATCTTGGAGTTGTTAAATGGAGTTGGGAGAGCAGCTGGCTCAGGATGACGGGGGATCTTGAATTGTTAATTAACCCGTTTCTATTTCTTCTGCTGTTTGTTCACTTCCTTGGTTTTATCTCCTTTTTTTTCAGTTTAGTTGCGAGCGGTTGAGCGTTGCCTTTGACTATGATCTGGTTGCATCCTCCTACTCTAAATTATATCGAACCACACTCTTATCTTTTCTTTGGATGAAATTCTCTCATTGCAGGTAGTATCTAATGTCATTTATTTATTCAAACATCGTAATGCTGATGTTAAAGATAAATGATTTAGTGATCACCCATGGTGTATAGCCTATCCATCTTCTTGTGCATCCATTCTCTTTCACCTATTCAAGGGCACCTGAGATGCCCACTTCCGCCCATATACTTTTCCCTGAGCCTGATGAAGATTATGTGCCAAGATATTAGAATTATGTGCCAAGATATTAGAAGTCAATATTATGATTTCTCTTACGTTTCTTGTGGTTTAGGTAAGAGTGATATCATTACGGTATCTTTCCTTGTCATGCACTGTTTGCCCACTCTTGAAACGAATGGAAACAATTCCATCAAAACAAGACGAGTACAAGTACAGTTCCAACTAAAACACTGGCTGACAGAACGATCGCTTACCATGCTCATACGTGAGTTATGAGGATCTATTTCGTCACAGGGAATCTGTTTCTTGTTCAATTAATTAGCAAGTGCTTGTCATTGGCTTGCCTTAATTTGCCAAGCAAAACATTTTTTTAAATGATTAAAATGGCCAGATCAAGCTTTATTATATTCAGAACTTCGATCATGGACGAAAGGATTGCCCGATTACTTTCCTTTATTTATTTTGATAACGCAAGTCAAATTGGCTGGCCTTACGCTTTCCATTAGTGCACCAGCGTTTACCGAAGCTGCAATTTTTGAAAGCAGAAATATAGTACTTGTACGAAATTTATGTCTACGAATACTTGCGTATATTTCACTACTAGTTAACATCCACTTGCTACATTTAAGGGCCACACGTCCTAATATCCTATCTCTTGCTCTTGCCATCGTCCTGCGACTTTAAGCATTTGCTAAGCCACATGGTTTGACAAAATTAGGCATATCGTCGAGCGAACGCGCCCTGATCGATTTGACTATGGCGCATTTTCTTCTGAACTATGCTGCAATCAGTGCAGCTGCTCATGATCATCAAGGGAATCGCTAAATCCGTTGACGAAGTGATCTGAAAAATGCATCCTGTGATCCTGATCGGAACTGTCACCGTCAGACGGGATTATAATATTCAGAGATTTCGAATTGTTCAGCGCTGAGTTACAGGTGGTAGTGCCAAGACTTTATACTTGGGTTCGTACCCTTTCCTTTTCCAACAGTTTTTGACCTTAAACTCGGTTTCCTGTGAACAGAAGCTACATTTCTACTGCTGACAAAACCACATTGACAAATGACAATGGACATTGAGAACTTTACTTATCTATATTCAGACTTCAGTGTCTCTTTTCAAGAAGGCTTCAGAGTTTTACTTTGATTCAGCACATAGCATTTGACATGAATCAGATTGCTTGTTTTTGCATCCAACTCAAAATATTATATAGGCTAACATTTTACAAACGTAGGACTGCAGATCGTGGAAATATGATGGATGGTGATGCACAATCGTTCGCCGAATTAACAGAAGGGTATCAGTCATAGCTACCTAGACCTGCATGATTCTTTTCAAACATTGTTCTTCTTACATTGCAACTTGCAACTGAGAATAGATCATGACAGTTTAGATTTGACCCGTCAAATCATAATAATTTCAACAAAGTTTTCACCAGCACTTGTTTACCCCGTTTGTCGGGGGGAAAATGTAAGTATACCATAAGCTCCATCTCCATTCGGAGGGCAAATAAGGCGTCTAACCAAGAAAAGACTAAAACTATGATCTTTATTCGCCATCACCTCCATAAAGAGTTAAAAACTGAATACCTTACGGTGAAAGATCCTCGTGTTCTTTGGAACAAATTAAAGAAAAGGTATGACCATTAGAAAACTGTAATTCTTCCCAAATTTCGTTACGATTGGTTGCATCTGAGGTTGCAAGATTATAAAACTGTTTGTGAGTATAATTCAGCCATGTTCAAAATCACTTCACAACTTTTGTTGTGCAGAGAAAAGGTTACGGATGAGGAAATGTTGAAGAAAACATACTTCACATTCCATGCTTCAAATTTGCTCCTGCAGCAATATTGGGAAAAAGGGTTTAAGAAATATTCTGAACTTATTTCTTATTTGTTTGTGGCTGAACAAAATAATGAGCTTTTGATGAAAAACCATGAGGCTCACTCAACTGGTTCAAGTCCATTCCCAGAAGCGAATGCGGCAAGATATAATAATAACAACAGAGGACGCGATCGAGGACATGGTCATGGTCGTGGATATGGACGAGGTCGTGGTAGAGGAAATTATAATGTTTCCTTCAAAAACACAAATGGTCCCCAGAAGAAGCAAGAAAAGGGAGATACTGGGAAAAATAAAAACTATAAACCTAAAAATATATGATATTGCTGTGGAGGCAAAAATCATTGGTCGCGTAATTGTCGTATGCCAAAGCACCTTGTGGATCTCTACCAACAATCGCTTAAAAGGAAAGAGAAAAGGATAGAGACCAATTTTACCAATAGTAATGGAGATAATGAATATTTTGGCAAAACTCAACAAGAAGACAGCGGCCAACATGATACAACTCATCTAGATATCTCCGACTTTCTTATCTAAGAATAGATTTTATATATTACATCTTGAATAATGCAAACATGTCATGTTTTTGTTCAAGAATAAATATAATATATTATGTATTAAATTATAGTTGTAATGTTTCACATGTTAATGAATTTTATGTTATAATGCTCATTTATCTTATTAAAATTTTCTTTTGAAGTGAATGCAAAAAATGCTGGTAAATAGTGGAGATATATGTATTGTAAACAGTGCAACAACACATACTATTCTCAAGAATAAAAGGTATTTTCATGATTTAACAATGCATAATGGAAGAAGTATCGAGAGTGAAATAATTTGATAATATAATATTATTACCTAGTAGGACAAAAATAAGTGAAAAAATCATTGTAATTCTCCAAAGTCTCAAAGAAACCTATTGAGTTTTAACGATATCCGCCAAAATGGATATCACATTGAGACAATTAATCAAGAAAATAGGAAATACCTTAACATTACAAATATGTCATCGGGTAAGAAAAATGTATTGAAAAAATTACCATCATTATTATCTAGTTTGTACTATACAAAGATTGATAAAATTGAATCATATATGATGGTAGATCAGAAGTTTACCAACCACAACGAATTTATTGTTTGGCATGACCGGTTAGGCCATCTACGATCAACAATGATGCAAAAATTATAAATACTTTGTATGGATATACGTTGAAGAACCAGAAGATTCTTTAGTCCAATAACTTCTTATGTGTGGCATGCTCTTAAGAAAAATTTATTGTAAGACCATCATAACTAAAATTGGGACTGAATCCCTTGATTTTCTAAAGCGCATACAAAGAGATATATGCAGACCTATTCATCTAGCAAATGGTCCATTTAGATATTTTATGGTTTTGATTGACGCATCGACTAGGTGGTTACATGTCACTCTATTATCAACTCGCAACCTGGCATTTGCGAGATTTTTAGCCCAATTAATAAAATTACGAGCACAATTTTCAGATTATCCTATTAAATTGATACGTTTGGATAATATTGGTGAATTTACCTTAAAAAGTTTCAACGATTATTGCATGTCAATTGGAATAAATATGGAGCATCCTGTAGCACATATTCATACACAAAATGGTCTTGCAGAATCACTTATAAAACGGCTCCAATTAATTGTGAGACCATTACTTATGAAATCAAAACTCCTAACATTAGTTTAGGGCCATGCTATTTTGTATGCGGCATCATTAATTCGCATCAGTCCAACAAGTTATCATACTTTTTCTCCATTACAGTTAGTATTTGGAAAAGTGCCAGATATATCCCATCTAAGAATTTTTGATTATACAATATATGTTCCAATTGCTCTATAAAAACATACGAAGATAAGACCATAAAGAAGGAATATATGTTGGGTATGAAAAATGCATCCTGTGATCCTGATCAGAACTGTCACCGTCAGACGGGATTATAATATTCAGAGATTTCGAATTGTTCAGCGCTGAGTTACAGGCGGTAGTGCCAAGACTTTATACTTGGGTTCGTACCCTTTCCTTTTCCAACAGTTTTTGACCTTAAACTCGGTTTCCTGTGAACAGAAGCTACATTTCTACTACTGACAAAACCGCATTGACAATGGACATTGAGAACTTTACTTATCTATATTCAGACTTCAGTGTCTCTTTTCAAGAAGGCTTCAGAGTTTTACTTTGATTCAGCGCATAGCATTTGACATGAATCAGATTGCTTGTTTTTGCATCCAACTCAAAATATTATGTAGGCTAATATTTTACAAACGTAGGACTGCAGATCGTGGAAATATGATGGATGGTGACGCACAATCGTTCACCGAATTAACAGAAGGGTATCAGTCATAGCTACCTAGACCCGCATGATTCTTTTCAAACCTTGTTCTTCGTACATTGCAACTTGCAGCTGAGAATAGATCATGACAGTTTAGATTTGACCCGTCAAATCATAATAATTTCAACAAAGTTTTCACCAGCATTTGTTTACCCCGTTTGTCGGGGGGAAATATGTGAGTATACCATAAGCTCCATCTCCATTCCGGAGGGGCCAAAAACCTGCCCCAAGGATTCCGAGGATGGCCTTCGCCAATCATATACCCAACTCTCAAGAGAATAAACAGAAAGACAAGTCACTCTAATTTGCCACTGGGCATTAATATGAAGTCATTATAACCATGGAATACCTCACATCCAAGTGTGTGCATCGAAGTCAGAAGTCACAAAGAGGCAAAAAGCATGATATTGTGTTCTATCAACGTGTTTCCATATGGCATTGCTGACATCAAATTATATGGAACTGCTGACATCAAATTATAGATCACTCAATCCTCTGATGGTAGACATTCAGGACATAGTTGTTCAGGAGGTCACCAAATGTCTTGGTTGAGAACTTATGCAACACATGGTCCCGTGCTTGTTTACCCATCCTAACTGCTAGATCATGATCGTTCACAAGCTTCAGCATGGCTCTTGAAAATTCAGTGGGGGAGGGATCACAGAGAAACCCTGTCACTTCATTTATTACTGTTTCCACTGGACCACCACTGTTGCATGCAATTACAGGCTTGTGTGCTGCCATAGCTTCAAGAGGAACAATGCCAAAATGTTCATCCTGGATAAAATATCAGACATAGGCTTGTTAAGAGTAAAATGCTCAGATTGATCATTGATGGAAGTCCTAAGCAGTTAGCACATGCTACACATTTACCTTCGGGGTGTATATCACACATAGGCAGTTGGAGAGAAGATCATTTCTTTCAGATGTTGAGCAAGACATCACGAAGTTAACCTGTCCCAGCACCCCTTCAATAATTGCCAGTCTTTTCAGCTCCTCAAGGTATTCAACGTTTTCTTTAAGACGCTTATCGTATCCACCTTAGGCATGAACATTGCAAGAAAACAGCAGTCAGCAGTTGATAATTTGATATTGTTCAATAACACAAGATGTAGCAAGATTGAACCTGTAACTGGATGAAGGTAATACATAAACAAAAATCACCTGCCACAGTTAAGGTTGCTTCGATCGGAGCATCATCAGGTAGCCTAGAAAGAACAGAACGGAGCAAAGCAAATGCTGAAATGGCTAGATCAATATTCTTTTTTCTCTCAAACCGGTTAATTGAGAGGAAATTCAACCTACCAGAAAATTGAAAGTTCAGTTTAGCTACATCTGAACAGGGATAAAGTGAGAGAAAAAAGGTCTGATTATAGTACACTAAAATTTGAACAAATGAAACCTAAGTGAGTTATAAAGAGATATACAAGTATGCAGTTACTTATAAGCATGAGGTTCATGAAACCGCTCAACAGAGACAGCTGGATAAAGAACAGCAGGCTTGATTCCTCTAGCATGAAGGCCACGAAAGGTCCTAGCAAAAGTTGCTGCAGTGAACTTGCTGTTGACTAGAATCAAATCTGCCACACCTAGTGCATATAAAAAGAATAACCACTGCAATTAGAATGCCTGCTAGATGCTTAGATATATAGTTAAATAAAGGAAAGGAAAAACTCATAACAGGTTATGATTCTAAACGCAGAAGACCATACCAGTAGTGGCTTCCTCAATCATGTCAATTGGCTTGCGATATAACCTCCGAAGCATGGTAGTATGTTGTGAAAGCAACAGATCAGGGAAATGACAATAAAATACTATCTGAATATGCAACGAAAAAATTGTCAACAAATAGCTGCAATTAACACATACTAAGCACTTTAAACATGAGATTGATACCTTGGATGGTGCCTTTAGTTTAAGCAGTGGAATCACAACAGAAATCTGGTCTACCAATATGATGTCAAAGGAGGGCCACCAAAGTAGCACACAAAGCGAAACAAAAATGCAGCGAAGATAAGCACAAACAGCATGAAAACGGTAAAATACATGGCGAGGCAGGAAATCTCCATATACAGTAACAGGAAATGGACCTGGAAAACATTCAGAAAGAAGTCAAGGAAAGCCTGCATTCGTATAATCTCCATTTTCCAATACACATTATCCAATGATATACAGATAATATGTCAAAGAAAACTGTCTGTGGTAAATTTTGCAGGAACTGAATCAACATAGGAATAACTTAAAACAATTACTCCATATCGAGTCTGCCACGAGTGTTCATAAAACACGAATGCAACACATAAATGTAATGTAACCGGAATATCAGTAAAATACAGTAACCGGGGTATCAGCAATGTCCACCGTAGGTAGAGTGTAGAGCCTTACCGGAAACTGTTTCCTCAAAGCACCGATTTCTGTCATGATGTGATGTGAAAACATGAACATCATGTCCATGGGCAGCAAGTTGACATGCCGCGTCTACTATCAATCTCTCAGCACCACCTACATCAAAATTCAACTTTCTTTAAGTAATTTGGATTCGTTTATGCTGTGCCGTTGCTGCAAGTTTATCGAAAATATTGCTGCAGTTTAGTCCCACATTGAACTCGGGCAACTGCTTCTAAATAGCCTTCTAGGATAAGCCAATTCTAGGACATCACTAGAAATACACTCCGAATGCATCTAAATTTCCTATAGCTTGTTCGAATCTGAGACGAAATTGAGGAACTCCTATAGGCGCCCAGTGAAGCAACCAATGATCCAATTCCGCGTTAAAACATCAAATAAGCACAGGCCACAGCGCTTCCTCCTCGAATCTATCAACACTACCGGTGCAGGAGCTCACGTTGCTAACCGACGAAGTTCACGAGGTCACAGGATCTACACAATTCTCCCTACTCCGCGAGATCCTACCCGCATGATCCTAGACTCGGACGAACCGCATCTAGGGCTCAATCAGAGAGAGCTAGAGGGAGGGGAGGGGTGGGGAGGCGTACCGATTCCAAGATCGGGGTGGATGACGGCGATCTTAAGCCGCTTCGTCTTCGTCCCCGACGACTCACCCGCGACTCCTCCCGCCGCCGCCATTCCTCCTGCTCCAGCGGTCCAGGGAGTCTTGTCGGGTGGGTTGTTGGATCCGGCCTTTGGGTGGATTGCGCCATTCGGGAGGGCCTAAACGTCTTCACACTTTCGGCCCACTTGTCGTACATGACACGGGCCTCTTGCAGTGTTGTCACCAGAATCCTTATCAGCAGTGGGTACTGAATCTTTTTTAAAAAAGCTACGTATTCACTGTTCACATTAGCGGATTATGTGAATTGTCGAATAATTGATGCTTCTACTCTCCTTTTATTTTCTACCGTTTGCTTCGTCATTCTGTATCTTGTATATCTGGTGGATTAGACGAGCAATGGCACAAGGACAAGGTGAACTCTCTACCATTAAGGAACCTTCAAATGCAGGGTTGAAGATCATATGTAAGACGGTTGTCTAAGGGATTGAAGGAGCGTAGGGTATCTGGACATAGAAGCCCAAATGCTTGAAAGAGATGTTGCAAACATTAGTTTTGGTTGTTGCATCTATATTTTTAGAATGTTGCAACAGTGTAACTTCTTTTTTTAATTAGATTCAATCGATTTTAGATCTCTACACCACTTTTCAAACCTATCAAGATCTTATACTATGTGGGATGTCATCATGTCCATCCATTCCTACTCAAGGTTTGTTGAATATGTCCATAAATGAAAATTTTTAAATATTTTTTATATTGCCACATATACTTTATAATGTTGTACATGTGTGCAAAAATTGTTATAGAGATTGTATGAAATTGTTGCGCCCATTTGATGGACCTTAGGATGCTCCATCGGAGGTCCGAGCACTAGCAAAGCCCAAAAAACTTTGCGAGGAAAAGAGAGATTTATTTATTACTCGGTGAGAGACAATCCTAAGTAACAGTGTGCTCGATGTAATTAGGCGTAAAAGTCTCCACACCGTGGAGTGCAAGGTACGGGAGCTAGATGTGCGAGCTCATGCGCAGCACTGTTAAACTCTTTTCAGCTTCGTAGACTTGACTTCTGGCAACTTTGCCGCAGCATTCTAAGTACCACACTGGGTCCTCTCAAAAAGAAAAAAAAAAGTGCATATATGTTTTTGTTTTTAAAAGTTGTATAGATATTGAAGCATAAATGAATGGTAGAAGATGATTACTTAGGGTCTGTTTGTTTTTTGCTTTTGATTCTGGATTCTAGTCCTAAAAGCAGAATAAAAAACTAACAGACTGATTCTAGAATTCAATTCTCACAATCCACCCCCCTATATACACTAGAATCCACAATCCACTTCATATATGCTTTTGGATTTTAGCTTTTAAAGAATCGGTTTCTCTACAATCACAATCCAGAATAACCTTTTAGAGAATCTAAAGCAAAAACAAATAGGCCCTTACCTATTCACTTGTTTCAAAATTTATACAACTTATATTAGGAGGAAAAACATAGAAGCAGTGCTCAAAGAATAAAAGAAAAAGAAAAAACTATACATCAAATCGTCAATGTGCACTCACCTACTGCAGATAGTAGCACAGCACGTAATGGAACAAGAAACAATACTTCTTTTTTTGAATGGAAAGGGCAAGAGCTCTTCCATGCATTAAGGAAAGGAAAGAAAAGGTACAAACATTACAGATAGAACCAGTTGTTGACTGCTTAGAAGGCTGTCAAACGTTTAAAAACAAGAAGGGATCAACCAGATTAGGGCAAAGAATGCGAGAAAGATTACAAAGTGGAAAACGAAAGAAAAATCAGACTGTTGAAGGAAAATGACGATACACAATGAAAAGCACTTCTACAGTTGCGGACATCGTTGATAGCAATGGTGGATAGACGCATGGGCGAATGCAAAGCACCATTAAAAACATGTTATTTCTTTCTTTCCATAAGTTCCATAGGACATACAAGACGATTCCATCCACCTCCTTCCGTCGTTGCCTATCAGTTGAGGCCCTGAGAACGCGCCACCATCCATCAACGCCACGTAGGAGACTTGAGATTTGAGGCGATGGATGATTAATATGCAAGGAGCAAAACAATTGTTGCCAAACATGCCGCGCAAAGGGGCAAAAAAGGAGCAGGTGGGTCGTCGTTTTGGGTTCGGCTGCACATAAGGCACAAAACACACTATGCAACCATCCTCTGGCTGCGAGTTTATCCGTTGTGAGAATCCTTTACTGTAAAAACAACCATGCAAAGAACTTACATCTTCCTTCCGTATTTGCTTTCCAGATCTTAGTATAGTTGTGTTCCAAGATAGACCCATGGAATTGGGTCTTGTAAGTCGATTTGGATGAGTAGTCCCCATGTTGCATCTATTTCCATATAATATCATCCTGTACATCTTTTTGCAAATGTATCTGTTGGATTGCTCACTATAAATGAACAAAATTGTCTAGCTGCACCTCATATGTAATCCATTGAAGCGGCCTTAGCCAAGTTCCACCGGATAGCTCCTCATGGACTGTGCACCATCTCCTCCTGAAAAGCTGTTAACAAATAGGTGCTAAATTTCTTGTAGAGATCCCATGTAACCAGTTGGAATCTCATAACCTTGTTGTCTTACCATCTCCCAAGGTTATCTGCGTACTGGCATTCAATAGAGATAGATCAGCGGGTGTCACATGGCACCGATGTCCCTGCCCATGGTTGGTCCTGCTCCTTCCAGCCATACCAAAGCCAACGAATGCGGATGGCCCATCTGAACTGTGTAAGTCTTTAACCTACAAACTTTTGTTCCAGTTGATGAGGCAGTATCCTCCGTTGCATTCATGTTCCCCTCTCCAAATGAAACTTCGTCGGAGTCGATCTATTTTTTTATGATCCATGTGCTGAGGGGATATACCATTAAGTGGTGGACTACAAGGGAAGTGAGGATTGAGTTGAAAGAACTAGTCTGGTGGCCCTAGAAAGCATCTTCCATTTCCACCCTGCTAGGTGTGTTCAAACTTTATCGATGAGCGGCTGTAAATCTGAACACTTCAATTTTGTCGGACACAAGGGCAGCCCTAAGTACCTGCAAGGGAAGGACCGAAGGCGTGCTAGGAATTCTTATAAAAGGTTTGCCATGTCAATGTTGTTACACCTTGTTGGGTAAACCTCGCTCTTTTGGAGATTTGTCTGTAAACCTGTAGCTCCGCTAAAGATGTCTAGAACCATCCGAATCATGTTGAGCTCATCTTTGTCGGGGTTTGCGAAAATGGCGACATCGTCTGCGTATAGAGAAATCCTCATTTTCACGCACTTGGAAGGTATTTATGGTAGGAAGTTATAACTAGTAGCCTTAGCAATCAATCTGTGTAAAGGATCCATGGCAATTATAAAAAGCATTGGCGATAGGGGGTTGCCCTGCCAAAGTCCTCTCCTATGCTGAATGGGTGTAAGATCGAGGATGCGCCTAGAGGGGGGTGAATAGGCGTTTATAAAATTAATCGCTTTCTAAAACGATGCGCTCTAATCAACCCCTATGTCAAAACCTAATCAAAGATAATGTGGAAGTGATAAACTAGGTTTTGACAATTAAGACCTAAATCAACTAGGCTCACTAGTGTACTAACTAAATTGTATCTCTATCCAAGAATTGCTAAATTGAACAAACAATTAATACTAAGCAATTCTAACACAATCAAGTAATTGATTAATATATAATAAAGTAAATGCTTGAAGATAAAGGAGACAAGAGGCAACCGATATTTTTTCGTGGTGTTAGGAGACTTGCGGTCTCCCTAGTCCACGTTGAGGCTAGCCCAAACCCTTGGACCGGCTCCGCAATGAGCACCCGCCTCGATTCCACTAGATGTGATTTTTCACGCTTTCGCATAGGCTCAACCTGAACCTTCACAAACTTCGCCGGGGCATCTCACAACCTTGAGGCCTCCCGCGCACGACGCTCTACGCCGTCTAGGAGTCGGCAACCTCCAAGAGTAACAAGCCGAGTCTCCGCTCGAGTTTCACCTAGCACAACAAATGCGCTTCCGGTGATCACCTAGTGCAACATATGCACCTAGGCTCCTCCTCAAGTGCAACACATGCACAAGAGATCTCAACCCACTCCTAATTGCAACACATGCAATTAGTCTCACTCTTAGCTCAAAATCAACTTGCGGGAATGCAACACATGCAAACCACCTCCCAAAAACTCACACAAGAGCCAATACACAAATAAGAGCTTTAACACATGAAACACCTCACCCAAAATGCTCAATCAACCAGCAAATGCCCCCATGACCTCCTTTTATAGCCTCACAAAGAAAACTAGCCGTTGGGGGGCAAAACGGACATTAAAAGTGCTGAAACTAGCCGTTACTACAGTACCCACGGCACTACCGGCCCCTACGGGCAGTAGTACCGGCCTAAGAACTCAAAGGAACCTTCTCTGGCAAATAACTACCGTAAGGGCGGCACTCACCGCCCCTACAGCGGTAGTCTGACTTTTGCGGTAGTCTGCATTGCTCTGATCACTAAAACGCTCATAACTTTTTACTCCGAACTCCGATTTAGGTGATTTTGGACTCTATGCGAAGCTTATCACGAGGGCTACAATTCAAGATTTAAGCAACCATAGATATTTTCCAAAATCACAAAAACAAAGACTCTAATGTAGTCATTCAAGTCTAACTTTGATTTTCTCGAAATACTTCACATAGACTTGATCAAAAACATGACTACAAGCTAGCAAGGGGTCAACAAGATTAAAACTTGAATCATGTGATGATCAACTCATGATCAAAACAATTTGCAAATACTATTCACATGCTTCAAAGAACCGTATATAAACTCCAAATCCAACTTGCTTGAGTATCCTCGTTTTGCAACTCATACAAAACCTAGCTCCAAACAAAACCAAAACAAACTCAAATACATGAGCTATTTATTTGCAACACATGCAAATCTTAGCTCCATGCATACTCCATAAACACAAATTGCTTGAGCCATCTCCTTTTGCAACACATGCGAAATTTTAGCTCAAGGCAATTACTTCAAATGAGAAATCGAATTAAAGCAAGCATGAGTTATTTTCTTTGCAACACATGCAAGTACATAGCTCATGCAAGAACCAAACATGAATTTCAACATTCGCAACACATGCAAAATACGAACTTTATGCAAAAGCCAACGCGTATGCTTATCCTACTTGCAACACATGCAAATCAAGGCGTAAGCAAAACCAAAGCACAAACTTCACCCATTTGCAACACATGCCAAATGGTTAGCTTCATGCAAAAACCAAACGGGTTGAGCTTGAGTGAGACGCGGGTTGAGCTCACCAACACATGATGAAGCTCAAACTAGAAAACTCGACCCCTCTTAATAGTACGGCGATAAAAACTAGACTCAAAGACTAAAAAGTCCTTAGCCTATCTAGTTATACCTTCCCCGCCGCACGCGATTCCCTTTGGGGCTTTTAAGATCTTTGATCTTTTTGCATTTCCCCGGGATTGCACCCTTCTTCTCTTCTTTTCTTCGGGATCTCCTCTTGACGCCCATCTTCGCTTGATGCATCATTGTCTCGTTTTCTCATCTCAATCATTTGGACTTAACCTATCTCATTCACAACTCATAAAAATAGTTAGTCCAAGACACATGGTTATCTTAATCACATATTCACTCCATTAACACATAATAGAAGCCTCTAATATCGATTGAGCACAACCCAAATCAAATTAAATGATATAAATGTGTCTTGAGTACGCCGATGCAACTAATGCTTTGTTATACTCAAGAATTTATCGATTATCCTTAATCAATCCAAAAGAACACCATCAACACATGATGAAATGTCCTTTGATGATTAAAACACAACCGACCTCAATTTAAATTTTCATTTAAATTGATATGAATATATATTAACTACACAAGTTCTCATATACTCATGTTGATGGAAAGTAATGATCTATAATGTGTAGACTATATGGAAATGACCATTACTCTAAGCCATCAACTATAGAATAAACCCCACATGTACATGTGCATAGATATAATTGACTTGGAGATAATATGCACATATTCAATTTTGATTACATTGGAGTATATCCTATATTCCCATGAGTATACTACAACTAGGCAATTCAAATATATACTCAAGGATTTAGTTTATATGTCTTGATCTTTATATGTGTCAATAAAGAATAGATCAATACAACGAAACCTTCAAGTTAAATTACAAACTCCCCTTTGATATGTGCATCCATGTAATATATGGATTGGAAAACATGATACACATTTTGTGGTTAATACAATGGGAACATTTATACTTTAACTTGAATCCAAAGTATGTAATTTATACTAGAAAGAATACGCATACATACCTTGGGTTTTCCATTTTTCATCTAAATTTGAGACTGCTAAACATTTGCTCAATAAACATGTTAGTCTCATAAAGATTAGGTTTATCATTAATCAAGAATTAAGCATTATTCTAAATCAATCACCAAAACCAATAGCGCTTGAACTTACAATGGGTTGGCTCGGAAGGCCAATGAGGAGAACTCGGAAGGTGGTCGATGCTAGGATCATGGCAATCCACTCTGTCTATCGTCGACCGAAACCAATGTGGTTAAGCAGCTCCAACAAGAACTCCCAACTGATATAATCAAAAGCCTTGGCTATGTCCAGCTTTATGAAGAGCATCGGTGTTCTTCTCATATGTAGATCTAAAACCATGTTCTTGACACACAAGAAATTATCCTGTATAGATCTGCTTTTGATAAAAGCGGTTTGGGTGGTGGGTATGATCTCGTGTAGTCTAGGCGCTAACCTGTCTGCAAAAAGCTTGAAAAAAATCTTACCCACACTATGAATGAGACTGATCGGCCTGAAATCTGCAATGGAGGCAGCATCTGATTTCTTTGGCAGTAACGCTATGTTGGATGTATTAAGTAGTTGAAACTGTCAGGTGTTGAGGTTGAACAACTGTTGCAATGCCGCCAAGAGGTCTTGTTTAACGATGCCCCAATAGGTCATGTAGAAAAGCTCTATGAAACCAACCGAGCCCAGTGCATTCTCGGAGGGCATGGAGAAGACCACATTTCTAACTTCTTTGGTGGAGAAAGGTTCCTCTAGAGCACTGAAATCGTGATGCGGGATGCCCAAAGAATTCCAGTGTAAGGTATGAGACCTTTGCTTTTTTGTCCTTAGCAGATTGCGAAAGTAGCTGCCTAGCTCATCTTGCTTTTTATGATGGTTTTGAAGAGGGCCCCTGTCTGACATAATGGACTGGATATGGTTTTTTCTCCTGCGCCTGTTCACCTTGATATGAAAAAACTTTGAGTTTGCATCCCCTTCCCTTATGAAAGTCATTCGTGAGCGTTGTCGGAGGTGTACCCTTTGAATGGCGCTATCCCCAACAACCTGTGCTAGAGTCCAAACAAAAGTTCTTTTTCTAGGCCGGACAATTGTCTGACCTCTTGTGCCTTGTCAAGTTGGAGAATTAACTTGCCCACGACATAGAACTAAAGCGTGAGGTCCCCCACTGACTGACGGCTCCACGCTCTAAGCGCCTTTGTAGTTATAGAGAGCTTGACATGTAGCCTGCGTAAGTCATTGTGAGTTTTGACCGGTCGTTCCCATGCTGTTGAATGACCTGAGGGTAATTCGGCATCTTAGTCCAGAAGCTCTCAAACCTAAATCCTGGAATTTATTTGGCCTTATGTGCCCTAGCAACAACAGTGGACAATGGTCAAATACGAAGGAGGAGATCGCCTGCAGGTGGCAGTGGGGGAACATTAAATCCTATTCGTTTATGGAGAACATGCAGTCAATCTTTGTTAAGGTGGGGCTGTCCCTATGATTGGACCACGTGAACCTTCCACCATGTATGGTAATCTCCTTAAATTAAGTGTCGTCTATGACCTGTGCAAAAGCTCCCATCAGATGCGTGTTGAAATTTGCATTATTCTTGTCATTCACCTAGTAAATCATATTAAAATCCCCCAAGATTAGCCACTCAGGGAGCTTCTGGTTCTTTAGCGCCGCCATCTCTTGAAGAAAGACCAACTTGTCGCTTTCTCGCTGAGGCCCATAAACTCCTGTGCATGACCATTTGACACCATCTTTTTTCATGTGCACTGTTACTGACAGAGCTTATCTGTCCCAACTCGCACATGAGATGAGTCAAAATGGGTTGCGGAACAAGCAAGAAGAATTCCCTCTTTTGTGTTTTGGGCTGGAAAGAAACAAAAGCTGTCCCTGAAAAACAATACTTCTTGGACGAAGAAGAAAGAATGAGAAACGGTGATCCACCAGTCCACCACAGATCAACGGTGCTTGCTGCATTTGCAAATCTTCAGGCCATTACATTTCTTTTAATTTGCACATGACTTTCAGGCCAAGTGGGCAGCTTCACACTTGCATAGAAGTATTCCACATGGCAGTTCATCACAACACAGCAAACAGTCATGCCAATTATTAAGGCCAAGAAGGATCCTGACGACTAGCTTAGCAACACACGCCGGCACACAGTATCCACAGTTGCAGTGAGTAAGCAATGCTGTTACAAGGTTTGCTTAAGCAGCGCTGCTCTTGGGAGGGCACGGTGTAGGCTGGGCATCGGGCGACAGGTTGGAGATGGAGATGAGCTTCGCTCTGTACTTCGCCCCGTCGTCCTGCACGTCTGCCATGCCGCCGCCTTTCGGTGACTCGACGTTCAGGGCTGCTCGTAACTCTGGAACAGACTGGGAGATCTCAATGAGAGACCGACGGGCGGCTTGCTGGGTGAACTCTGTCGGTGCTGCAGGTGAGGCCATCAACCAAAGGCTGCAAGGCAGATTCGACAGGTAGGTGAGAGGGTTTGTCATTACAGTTCTGTAGGTACTTTGAATAGGAATAAATACAGTATGGGTAGCAGTCAAGAGTGAGCTAAATTAGGCTGGTTGACAGTAATTAAGTACACCGTACAGGGCAAATGCTCTCACAAATTTTTTGCAGCAACAGGATTTCTAAGGTTGATAAGAAAAGTGATGTACATCCCTCGTAACATAATGTAATACAGAAAAGGGAAATTCATCCTTCAACATTTGCTAAAACGAAAAAACTTCTGCTCTGATTTAGCATCTCTGAGAAAGAATGAGATCGTTCAGTTTGAGTGGAGCAAACATAGAGTTCAGTCTCAGATGAGAAAACATATTAACATAGAGTTCAGTCTGAGTTGAGCAGTTTAATCAGTTGCTGAGTGCTGCAACCATCTGCACAGGTTTTAATAGAAAACCTTTGCTACAACGAAGAAACTTCTACTCTGATTATCTCTAAGAAAGAATAATGTACAACCGTTCAGTTTGAGAGGAACTGCATAATTAATTGCTGAGTGCTGCATAGTTTTAGCAGGAAATATTCTGTTTCTGTCAATGATACACAGTTTAATCTGTTGCGAATTAAATTGGAGAACAAAAACGACCAGGACATCACGAACCAAACTGTCAGTCTGTCACATTGTATTCTGGATCATAACTTGCCATTTGTATCAATAAAATTTGGACTCGGAGTTTACTGGATGAAATTCCAAGAAGAATTTGTATCAATAAAATTTGGACTCGGAGTTTATTGGATGAAATTCCAAGAAGAAAATGCACCTCTACTCAAGCTGGACGCATACACTTGGCAGCAAAATCTGACGATGTCATGGGCAGAGAGTCTCATCTAAGTAATTTATCACATCGTTAAAAAACATCACATCCGCATCATTAATAAGATAAACATCAACGGATGTTTTTGGTTGAAATCACCCAAATCTAGAACCATTGGATCATTGTTGAATTTCATACTGCTTCGTCCTATTCAATACTTCAGCACATATCGTTAAAAAACATCACATCCCACATCCATTAATAAGGGTTACAAAATTCAGTAATAGAAAATGCATCCCCTTGTAATGTTCTTTTATTTGTTTGTTTATTACTGTCATCCCCAGCGGATTAAAGGAAGAGGGACCAGGTAAGAAACATCTGATCGATCTTAAATGGCTAAGGCAATATCAAGCATTGGTTAAACAACAAAGTAGCTGAAGAGCAGGCAGTTATAGCAAAAGGTTCAGATAGGCCTTAGCTATTATTTCATATAGCAAGTCAGGATGAATACTCCTCGAGAGAGAGAGAGAGAGAGAGAGAGAGAGAGAGATGGATACTGCACTTTGCCGGTTTCATGGCCTCACTGCTAAGTGCTAAGTAGTCCTCTCCCCAGCACCTACCAAAGCAATCGTTCCCACATCGAATGTCACCCCGTAACGAACAATTCTGTGGACTAAGACACTAAGGATGTGCATACAGCGAAAGCATACTCATACGAGACAGGAAATTATTGAGTTTATTTGTTTCATAAACTTCATCTGCTAAACAACAGTAGCCTTTTGAGACGAAATAAACAACACCAACTCTTTGCTAGACAACAGTAACTGATAGCCTAGACAGCCTTTTTTCTAAGCAGATTCAACCAAAGGGAACAGCCTTTCCTAAGTTCCAGTTCATAAAAACTCCAGCTCTTAACACCATAAGCGTAACTCCTAGACTCCAATGGCAGGTAAGAACTGCACATACGGTTCAACCAGGATCCACAGATCCAAGAAACCAGGCAGCAAACACAGTACAAATCAATAGCACACGGAGGCACAAGATATCCGAAGCTCGAGGCACGCGTATCACACGGCAACCAAACGTAAAACGTAGATAGACAAAAAAGGATTCGGAGCGCTTACCAGAGTTTGAGAGGTTGGAGAAGAAGGGAGCAGGGGAGCTTCGGACGAGAGACGATAGGGAGACGCGGACGTTTATTCTCCAAGGGTGGGGTACGTGAGCCCTGTGGACCACTGCGGCATCCACCGCCCGTTGCTCTGTGAACGGTGTAAGGTTTGACTCGGTCCATGGACCAGGTTCTGGATTCGTACGTTGGTCCGTGGTCCGTGCCGAATCGGACTGAGCTGGACTGCTGGAGTGAAATTACTGGGGGGCACCCCGCCCACCAAAGGCACGCGAATCATCGCTAGCACTGGGACGTCGACGTGGGTTCCAGAGGTATCTGAGGTGGGTGGGGTGCTGGCATCTCTGGGAATATGTAATGCTGGTCCTGTCCAAGATTTTAAATTTTATTTTTCAATGATATCTCGAAGGTAATTGTAATCTAAACTTATCGAGATATCAAAATTTTGAATAAATTCTGGATAAAATTTAAAAATGAAAATTCAAATCCGTTTTTTCTACCAAGAAAACAAAATTTCGCCGGAATACTCGAAATCTCGGTGAGATTTGACGAGATTTCGATGTATTTCCACCGACCAGAAACTGGGGTAAACAATGTCGAAAAATTTTACATTTTTTTATGGAGGGTTCTGACACATCAATGACAACATTAGAAAATTTTGAAATTTTGTTTGGATGGCCGTGATGCATCATTAATCTTGCCATAAAATTTTTAAGATAATTGTCAATCCGTAAAGTTTGAAATTTTGGCAGTATTTCGACTGATATTCAGATTTTAAGGGCTACAATTGAAAATAATCAATGTATATTTGCATCACAATTAATAGGCATGAAATAAAATTAATATATATGACAATTTATCACATATACACCACAAATATTACCATGCAAGAGCATGTGAGAACTATCTATGAAACCACAGATGACGCCAGAATACAACACTCAGCCTAAAGTCCCAAACCACCTGCAAGAGCCATAATTAAAGAATGAGTATGCAGTATGAACATGTATTGTAAGAAGATACATAATTAAAGGAGTATGATCATGTAAAGCATGGACAACAATGCGTTTACCTACGAGTAGTAGTACGACTGTGGTACAAACTCAACCTCCTTGTTATCAACAATGACCTCGTGATATCTCCTCTTGTACAACTGCTAGTATTCTTCTCAGATCATGTCCCATGATAGGTAGGCAGACTTCCAATGTTCATAATGAGCCACCTAAGCCAGTATAATTCTCTCACTGTTAAAGGTACCTGACAGTTGTGTTTTGTACGTACAGATCGGCGATCAGTGTAGTCAAACGGCCAATAGATACTCGATCCGTCATAACTTTGTTTAGGACCGTACTCACCCTAATTCCATCCGTAGGGCATCGAAACGTACACACTATGCTCAGTTGGAAAGCCCAAATGGTTAGAAGACTGGCTGCTACATTATGAAATTGCGTCATCCTAGGGTTGTGTTGCTTGTCATCCACACCCACCACTCGACGCGCTCTTCCTCGTACTACGGATCTGCCTCTGTGAGCCCCTCCTTAGAGTGCTACCTCTTGTTGCAATCCTCCCAGCAATTATGGCTGTGAACGGGGCCGACGAGAGTAGCTGCGTGGCCAGCCAGATATTCCTTTAGATAGGTTGCCTCTCCACCTTTCATAATATGCCTACAGTAGTTGCACTTCGACTCTTGCCCGATGCACTCCCTATGCTCCCATATAGTACGTGCACGATCTACCATCATGAGTGCTTGCAATGGCACACAAAAGATGCCAAACATAATGATACGGGAGAATGATCAAATAGACCATATAAATGATAGCCATCATACATATTACTATAGTTCTTTAACCTACTGATCACTAATCATGCATTGAGGTCAGTTGTAGGATTTTTTTAAAAAAACAAAGCATCTAAGTACATACTTGAATTGATTTATTTTTCTTCTCCAAAATAATGTATTACATAACAAAACCACATAATCAAGCAGTTAACACATAACACTACATTCATATGTTCTAGACTGCTAATATGTACCATGATTATTCAGCAATAACCATAGCCAAGGACTTTACCAACATCGACACTGCCATGATTTGAGTACGTAGCAACAAAATCACCAAAAAGGTGTAATAATAATACCTGAAGGTCTAGGAGAGAACTACAATACTACATAGTTCATACTTTTTTTTGATAAAGGATTTAAATCCGGTCTCTGCAATTGCACACAACCGAGTTTTACAACGGTCACAGCCGTTAGATAATTTTAAGAAAGAAAAGCTAGGAGAACTGAATATTAAAAGCAAATTCTATAATTGCGAATCCATCCATGTTTGGCAAAGATGTCCAACGCCACCACCTCCAAAGCCTTACTTGCCAGCCGAATGGTCTCCCTGTTGTCCTCATACTGCAATAATGCCCAAAACCGCATCCGGTATGTTCCCTTGAAGATAGCCTGCATAAAAGAAGAATATTTTGTTTTCGCAAAAGTGAGATCATTTCTTAAGCACCAAATAGCCCATAATAGGGCAGCACCCCCCACAAGAATCAGGTTTTTTTCTCCCTTCTCAATTCCTGTTAACCAACGACCAAACATATGAGAAATAGACCTAGGTGGTGATAAACCAGTAGCGATATGAACAATAATCCAAATAATTTTTGAGTGATGGCAAGCAAAAAATAAATGCTGAATTGTTTCATTACAGTTACAGAAACAACATTTTTGATTCCCATTCCAATTTCTTTTAGCTAAATTATCCTTTGTTAAAATTACTCCTCGTCGTAAATACCAGAGGAAAATTTTAATCTTTAAAGGGAGTTTCAACTTCCAAATGAATTTACAGTTGAAAGGAGTACCCTTTCATCAAATGAATATACATAGAACGTACAGAGAATTGCCCATGTCTATGTAAATCCCAGTGAAAAGTGTCACAACCATCAGTAAGCTGGCAATTAGCTATTTTTGCGGTTAGATTGAACCATGATGTCAGTTTATCTCCTAATAATAATCGTCGAAAAGTAATATTCGGTGGCATCTGAGTCATAACCTGTGCCACAGTCTTATTTTGGTGATGGACAATATTGTACAAGCTTGGAAATTGTTCCTTAAGTGGTGTAGAATCCACCCAAATGTCCTCCTAAAATCTGGTTTGGGAACCATCTCTGATCCGAAAGGATCCACATGCCAAGAAATCTTCCTTGACCTTTAAGAGCCCTTTCCAAAACTGAGAGTCCCCAGGCTTAATATGCACTTGGGACAAACATTTGCAACTTAAATATTTATTTTTAAGAAGGGTCTGCCAGAGCCCATCCTCATTAATCAGTTTAAACAACCATTTACTGAGGAGACATTTGTTCTTAATCTGAAGGTTAATAATTCCCAGACCACCTTGATCTTTGGGACGACACAATATATCCCACTTAGCAAGATGATATTTTCGCTTTTCATTATTACCTTGCCAAAAAAACCGAGACCGACAGAAATCTAACCTTTGTAAAACACCCTTAGAAATTTCAAAGAAAGACATCATGAACATAGGAAGACTACTTAACACAGAATTTAGAAGCACAAGTCTACCCCCGTAAGATAGATGTTTAGCCTTCCACAGACTGAGTTTTCTGTTAAATCTATCTTCGATTACACCCCAGTCCGCATTCCGAAGTTTATGATAGTGCATCGGAATACCTAAGTATCTGAACGGGTATGAACCAATCCCACATCCGAACAGATCAGTATATTCTTGTTCATATTGTTTAGCATCACCGAAGCAAAAAATCTCGCTTTTGTGGAAATTAATTTTTAAACCTGATAATTGTTCGAACACACAAAGCAATAGCTTCATATTTTTAGCTTGTTCTACATCATGATCCATAAATAAGATAGTATCATCAGCATACTGTAGAATCGATAAGCCATCGTCAATAAGATGAGGGACAACTCCGCGAATCTGACCATCTTCTTTCGCTCTCTTAATCAATATAGCCAACATATCAGCTACAATGTTAAACAGAATAGGGGACATGGGATCGCCCTGCCGAAGCCCTTTTTTAGTTTGGAAGTAATGTCCAATATCATCATTAACTTTAATACCCACGCTACCTCCAGTAATAAAATGATCAACCCAAGCACACCACTGCTAGCCGAAACCCTTCATACGCAGGGTTTGCTGAAGAAAAGACCATTTCACCTTATCATAAGCCTTTTCAAAATCAAGTTTTAAAATCACTCCGTTGAGCTTTTTAGATTGAAGTTCATGAATAGTTTCATGTAATATAACTACGCCTTCCATAATATTGTGCCCCGCATAAAAGGCATTTGTGACGGTTTTACTACTTTGTTGGCCACCCCATAATTCTATTAGTGGCCACTTTTGTGAAAATTTTAAAACTCACATTGAGCAAACATATGGGTCTATATTGTTGTATTTTAGTTGCCTCCTTAATTTTTGGCAAGAGTGTAATGATTCCAAAGTTTAGACTATACAAAGGTAAGTTGGCATAATAGAAATCATTGAACAACGCCATAAGATCCCCTTTTATAATGTCCCAGAAAACTTGATAAAATTCAGCTGGGAAACCATCAGGACCAGGCGACTTATTGTGTTCCATTTGAAAATTTGCTTCTCGAACCTCTGTATCAGTGAAAGGTGCAATGAGAGTATCATTTTCCTCATTTGTAACCTGAGGTAAATCATGATTATAAGTCTCCACCAAACGGAAAGTATTTTCTTCTGGCGGGCCAAACAATCCCTTATAATAGTTTGTAATATATGATTTTAATTCAGCATCACCCACAATAATACCATCATCATGATCTAATTTGAAGATATCTTTGTTTTTCGTGTTTACCATTAGCAGCTAGATGGAAATATTGCGTGTTATCGTCACCTTCCAAAAGATCTTTTGTTTTAGCTCTCTCGTACCATTTAATTTCTTCTTCCCTCAACAAGTTCACCAATCTCTCGTTAAGGAAATGTTTCATATTTAATTCATGAGCTGAGAGAACTCTATGTTCAGTCTTTTTGTCTAGATCATCAATTATTGAAATAATCCTTTTCTTCTCCTTTTTGTTATGGCCAGCAGTGTGCTTGGCTCAACCTCTTAAAAATTGTCTAAGAGATCGAATCTTATTCTGCCATTTATTTATAGCAGTATCCCCTCTGGTTTCAGATTGCCATTTAGCTGCAACCAAATCATAGAAGCCATCTCTGATCAACCAACCACGTTCAAATTTGAACAATGGTGTCTTTCTATTATGGGATGAAGCCCCAGTATTCAATAGCAATGGTGTATGATCTGAGTGACTCCTATCTCGAGCGTGCACCGTTGTGAGAGGAAATTTATTTTCCCACTCAGTAGATACTGAAATTCTGTCTAACTTCTCAAAGGTTGGATTATCACCACTACTCGCCCAAGTATATTGTCTACCAGACAATTGAATCTCTCTGAGATCTAGAGATTGAATAACCATGTTAAAAAGATCAGGCCATTTCTTGTTAAAGTTATCCTTGTTTTTATCCTCAGAGCCACGCATAATATTAAAATCTCCACCAATAATATAAGATAACGATTCTTTGCTACAAATGTTAGCTATTTCAGTGAGAAACAAATCTTTATAATCCTGTTGAGCGGGACCATAAACTGTGATTAACACCCATTTGAAACCATCACTCTTATTTCGAAGCGTGAACTTAATATAAAAGTCCATAGTCCATACTTGTGCGTACATGCATTTCGACCAAAAATCCAGCAAGATCTAGGAGCTAGAATGCTAATTTCAGCTAACTATGACGAAATCTCAAGCTTAATTACCGAGATTTCAGCCAGAAAAATGAAATTTTGAAGCATTTTCTACCGAGATTTCAGGATAAACTACCCAAGATTTCGTCCCTAATGCCCGAGATCTCGGTGTTGAGTGGCGAGCTAACCTGTTTTGGTGGCCAGAGAAGGCCAGAAGCTCGCCAGAGATGCTCGGATTCGGTCGATCGGCGAGGGGATGAAGGCTGCACTGAGTTAATAGAGAGTAGAGCAAATGAGTGAGTTGTGAGCCCGTGAAGAAAGGTCCGCGCCTTTTGTTATTTTGATCTCAGGCTGAGGCTACAAAGATTTTCAATGTTGATGCATAGCATGAAACAAGGCTTGGTTCACTTGGTTATCATGGTAGGGCGTGTGTTCGAATCCCACGTCCAACAAAATGTTTTTCAATTTTTTTCCACTTTGTTTTGCATGTATTCCTCATAGATGGTCTAACAATACTCCTAAAAAATAGAAGACAAATCCGGCCCGTAATCTGAGCAATCTGGTCAAAATATGTTAAAATCGGCACAAAATAGTGAAATCTTAGTGAGATTTGCTAAAATCGCCGAGATTTTTAAATTACTATTGTATTTTAATTTTTTAAATTTTTTTTAATCTAAACAGGATTTTAAATCTTGTAGGGACCGAAATATGAGATTTTACCGAAATTTCACCGAGATCTCTATCCTCGGTCCCACACACCAAACGTAAAGTACTTGCACTGTGGAGTATAGAGGTGCGCACGAAGTGTTGCTCAGATTTGTGGCTTTATAATTTGTGAGGGAGGTGCTTCAATGCATTATTATATTTTAAATTTTTATATATAATAAAGTATATATAAATGATGAATGTTGATTGCTTATATCTTTACTTACTTTAAGGTTTATATAATTTATATTAGGAGAAAATATATAGAAGTATTACTTAACAAAATTATAAATTTAATTTTATTATCCTTTTGACCGTGTGGCAGTTAAAAAAATAGATTTATGGTTTGTTTGAATGACCCAAACGTACAAAAATAATTAGATCAAAGGGGAAAAAACACAAAGCTTCAGCATGGTAGGCTGGAGAATCGATCTTTCACAATGCGACGTGTAACTAGTGGATCGTTCTGAAATGCATTATTGCATCCATGCATTTTTTTTTCAGGCTGAATTAATTAACATCCCAGGTTACTCCCTCACTTTCGTGACTCGTGACTAAGGGTTCCACAAAACGCATTTGAAAATCGCAGTTTCGATCGTACTGAGCCTATTCCATATATAAAACCAATCAGTAAACCGATCTAATTAAAAAATCATAAAATTTAAAAAATGCAAAAAAAAGTTATATGACGTAAATCCAATTAATTTTTGATCAAAACCGACCAGTTTTCAATAAAAAACAATAGTTTTAGGTAAAATCGTGTGGCAATACCACAGTGATTAGCACCCAAATTTTCAATCAAAACCGACAAGCTTTCGATGAAAATCGATCAATTTTCAATTTTTTGATTTTTTCAAAAATTTGAATTCTTAATCCTTCGATTTCTAACGATTTTCGACTCAATATTTTTTATTTTGAATTTTGATTTTTGAACGGCTTTTTTGAAATCAGTTTTGTGAACCCTTCTACCACTCACCCACTACCTTGAGAAAGCAGTTAGTATTACATAATCATCACAGCAAGTGCAGTAAACACCTTGTTTCCAAAATTTACATGCTGCTCCAACGTGTGTCAATAATTACACAATGGAGAAAAAAAACTAATGCCGTCTACACATGAACCATCGCTTGTACTAACACGATCAAACTTGGCTATGGTCACTACATTCCAAAGCAAAAGTATACAACATATATACGGCTTTAGCCTCAAAACCTACAAAACTTGATCTATGGAATGACCTATTGTACACACAATTGTGAACTTCTCAGCTCTCCAATAGAATGTACATCCTTATCTGTCAGATCTAATAGACCACCACACTCTGCTACCTTCTCAACTAGAAGCCTCAGCAATGGGATCGTCGAAAGAGTTCCAGCGGATCCAACCATGATGAGCTTCTTCTGCAATACAATCACCAAAACAAGGTCAAAAAAATATAAAAGTAGAAAGGAATATTATAAACAATAACATGATATTTGGCTTCACCAAGGCAGTCGACAGTATTTAAACTTTCTGTGGAAAGTGAAAGTTTTATTTGCCAGTGACAAGCATCCAAGTAGATTAAAACACGATGTCTGCATTTTCTTTTGTGTTATTTAGCATTTCTCTTTCACAAAAAATATTCAAGATAATGCTGATAATCCTGAAAGTCCAAAATAAATTAGTTCTGAAATAATACAACTTTGAGGAATAGTTGAAATGGGAAACTGCATTCACTGTGCCTGACCTTTGCACGTGTCAAGACAACATTGATCCTGTGCCAATCACCAAGCAAAGAAGAACCACTAGCCCTTGAATTCCCACTGGATCGAACAAAAGATACTATAATACATTCTTTATCCCTCCCCTGAAAAGGTAGGTTTGTTCAGCATTAAAATACCACCACACAGAGGCTCTGTTAGCACTAGTTACAAACAAAATTAATGAATCGGCAGAAGCGAAATATGTTTGCTCTGAAGTCTCAACAGTTTTACATTAGTGAAGAGGAAAAAAAGAACAACCACAATGAAGGAACCATTTTCCAGACAACAATAAGGTTCTTTTGTCCCCAGTGAGAAATTGAGAATGAGCATTAAATCATAAGAGTAAGCATGGAAGCTTGACTGCTTGGCAATATTATACAAAAGAAATAAAATAAACGAAAAGGGAGACTCAGCACGTAGGCACTGGAAGAAAATTGATTATTAAAAGATCAGCATGAGTACAGGAGTCACTGATTTGTTAAAAGAGCAAGGAAGTCATCCTTCATTTATCACATAAAACATTAAGGGAATTAATGTCAACCTGGTATTTATCAATTGTATGAACCTCAACCAAAGCATCTATGTGTTGCTGAATAAGATTTGCTTGGGCATTATATGGGGTTATTATACCAATCTCATCTTGAGCTACACCTCTCTTTAGCAATTCTTTGGTGATCTGCAAAAAAAAAGACAATTTTTCACTTGATAAAATTTTAATAATAAAAGAAGAGTAATGATCTTGATATCAGCAGGCCAGATATGTACACAAACATAATTGGCACGTCTTGGTGAGCAGTTTCTTATGTTTGATCTAGGTCTCCTTCACTACTTCCTTTGGGATTGAGGTTTCTTTTGCATTTGACGGTTTCTTCCTATCCCAAGAGAAGTATATTCAAGATCTTCTTGATTGTGCTTCTCTCACCGATCAATGCACAGCTAAGACCCTATGGAACTCAATGTTCACTTTGAACCTATTGATGGTGAATCTCATAAGGATCCTACTCGCTATCGCCATCTTATTAGGAGTCTTGTTTTGTCCTGATATTTCGTATTCAGTGCATATCTTGAGTCAGTTAGTTTCTACTTCCACTCAACTCCACTATAGTCTACTTCATGTTCTACTATATCTTCGTGGAACTATCTCTCGTCGTCTTTTCTTTCCACACTTCAACTCCTTAAAGCTCCATATATATTATAGTGCTACCTGGGCTAGTGATCACTCTGATTATCGGTCCATTTCTGCCTACTATGTTTTTCTTGATGGTTCTCTAATTCTCTCAGTGCTTAGAAGACTAAGAAGCAAATAACAATTTCTCGTTAGAGTGTTGAGACTGAGTTGCAAGCTACGACTCTTTTGACAACAGAGGTTACTTGACTACGGTGGTTACTTGAGAATTTTGGTGTTTTGTTTCTACACTGACTCCTCATTTATCTGACAATATAGGAGCTATTAGCATTGCTCGAGACCCGGTGAAGCATGAGCTCATAAGCATATCGGTCTCGATACTTCATACATGTGGTCACAGGTGCAAGATCAAGTCGTGGCTCTTCAACGTGTGCTTTTGGAGCTTCAGTTGTTAGATTTCTTCACGAAGACATAGACTAGTGCTCAACTAAGTTTTTATCTCTCCAAACTCAGTGCTATTGATCCACCATGAATTTGAGGTGGGGGGTGTTAGACAGTATCCTATATTACCATGCATAGAGATTACTAGCATCCTGTATTACCTTGTATAGTGATTACTAGTATCCTATACTGCCTTGTATAGATATTGCCTTATAGAGGCTTTCCTTGTGTACTCTCATGTACAGGTATATATTCTGGTCTATTAGTCTCATGATCAATACAAGTGCTATTCATAACACATTTCATCTTCAACGCAGTTACATGAAAATTGCTTGATACCACCTTGTAATATCTTGGCACGTTAATGTGAAGGCCCATGTGAAGCAGTGGTGGGATTAAAGTTGTAGTAGTATATAATGCATATTGGATCCAAATGTAATATCTCTATGTTAACGAAATGCGGACAAAAGTGCGGGGTGATATGCATGCGCTTGCAGATAGTATCAGATCAACCATCGCTACACGCACGCATTGGACAAGGACGCGAGCATATGGCGCATGCGGGCCTATAGTGGTCACACAGCATGGCATATATGCCAGCACTGGAAATATGGCCGTGTACCGAAGGGTGATTCTAGGTATTTGTTGTGTATACGATATGCTATCGAGGACGTCAGCCCTTAGGGGGGTGAGTATACCTTGGACCGTTAATGTGAAGACTATGTGGCCCATATGGAGTGATGGTGAGATTAGTCACACATTGCTTGCATAAAGTGAGTTATAGTAATATATAATGTCTCTTAGGTCAAAACATACAATTATCTTTTACATGAAGCGAGGACAAAAATGTAAGCGGGCGCTATGCATACGTGGGTCCTCCTCATAAGTGAATTGAGCATTGAGCGAGTTTGGGCCAGGGTGTTACACGCCCTACGTATTGGTAGTTCATCAGATGTAGAATTTGATTATTGAGCTATTTAGAGCATCTCCGTGAGCCCTAAACCAGTTCCTAAACCTTAAAATAGGGAGTTTAGTAAAAATACTGAGATCCAAAGAGGGCCCTAATTCAACCCCTAAAATTAGGAGGCCCCTAAATTTGCCTCCTCAGCCCCAATTCCCAGGGAGCCCCTAAACTTTAAAATAGGGAGTTCTTAAAGATACACCAGGAGATTGAAGACAGGGAAATACATAAGAGGCTTGAGATGATCTTATTGAGCATTTGTGAGCAATTCACAGTAACCGTAGTTTGATTCATTGTTCGGAGTTTCTATTTATCTATTTATCATGTTTTGAAAATTTTAAATTTAAATTTTAAATATCATGTTTTTAAATTGTAAATGTTAATATGCTTATGTTTTATGTATTACAAATATTTTTGATTGAATTTTAGTGGTGTCAAATGAAGATTATACATAGCGGATATGTCAAAATAGGAGAAAAAAGTAAAATAGAAATTTGAGATTTAGGGGATGTTCTTTGGACTTGTGCTCAAAACAGGGCCCCAAAAATAGGAGAGTCCTAAATCCAAAATAGGGGCCTGTTTTAGGGCTCTTCTTTGGAGATGCTCTTCTGACACTAAGCATAGAGCTTAGGTTTGTGGACCAGAGCGGTTGCATCTGCAGTTCTGCACATATTCTCTTAGCATAAAATATAATTTAACCAAATAAATACAGGCATACAATGACATTTTGAAAAAGTGCACCACTTAGACAAGACAAAAAATTGGACATTACTAATAATTAAAAAATTGGATATTACAAATAATTCAACATGACACATCACATGTGCTTAAGGATGGCAATTGTGCCCAATTACCCATGTGTCCTCAGCAAACACCCTAATGGAGGCGGGTATGGAACTCTTTCTTCACCCACGGGTATAAAAATGGGAGTAATTCCTTGCCCATCGGGTAAACAAGTATGGGCACGGGTGAACACCCGTACCCGTAACGCATTTTTACCGTCAACTACCTCTGACATGTAGGCCATACAGTAAAACAATCCTAGGCACATGACCTTCCTGGACCTAGTCTCCCCCAAGGCGCGTGATTCTCCCAGTCTCCCCCGTTTTTCCCCAGTAGCCGCCACTCGGTCTCGACTCCCATCCTCTCAGCAGATCCCCAATCTCCCAAGTCCCAAATCCTCATATCCCTAGTTCCCCACTATCCCAAATCCTCAGATCCCTAATCTCTTACAACTCCCAAGTTGCCGCCACTGCGCCACAAGGTCTGTCACGCCCTACCGCTCCTGAGTCCTGACTCATCGTGCCGCTCCTCAACTAGCCGCCGTCGCACGCACTGCAGCTCCCGAGTCCTAACCCTACTGCCCTACAACCGCCCAACCTGTCGTGCCTTGCTATAGAATGGCACCATGGCCCTACTCCTTGCCGCATCCTCTGACGATTCAAAGACCCCTAGGCCCCTACTACGCCTTGTAGTCACCTGCTTCTGAGCAGGCGTGATACCCGTTCCCCTGCCCCTACTTGCAGCACCCTCGGCGGTTTGAGGATACCAGGAGACGAGTCTCCACCGATTCTCCATCGACCCCCGCTTTCTAGAACCTTCTAAAGGCGAACTGGGAAGCCCATGAGTGGCGGAAGGGCATGGTGATGCAAACGATAGTCGCCGCCTCCAAGGTCCTCATCCTTGTCGACGTAGGTCTTCTTCATCCCATCATCGGCTCCTCCCACCCTCCTCCCACAGAATCCATCGATTTTCAATTTGATCCCTTCGAATTGTCTGCTATTTTGATCTTGAAATGGTGATCTAGTATCATTGCAGGCCTGATGGGCTCGATTGTACTGCGAAATGGCCACTTGTCGGACATATAGGCGGAGCTCCGGGTTGGTAGATTTTTCTAATACTGTGTGCTCTCAACAAGTTCAGCTCTAAGCATATCCAAACTTGTTAATTGTCTCGATATTTGAAATCAGATGATAAAAATTGATTCTCTAATATGTTGGAAATAGGCTAATTAGAGCGGTATGTTAATCTACAAGTACAATTCCTAATTCCTCAGATACAATGATACATTGCATTTGTGCAGATGAGATGTGGGATGAGGCACATGGAGAAGAATTTTGCGTTACATAAATTTACAATTGAATCTGCTCTGTCGTACTCATGTATATAGAGGCATTCCGCTTCTCTTTTGGTTCTGCCGTATACTACATGAAATGTAGGACAAAGCTTTTGATGAGATTCCAAAATATCATTTTGTACAAAACAAGTCAATATACCAATTGGCACTCCCAAAATCATGCATAATTTATTGTCCAATGTTTCATCATGGTTGCCAAGCATATGCAACGGTTTTGAATTAAACATTTTGTGCTTAGCTAAGGCATAAGAGTAAGTGCACAAATATTTATGTTGGTGTTTGCATGGATGTCAAGTTATGTTGGGATGTTTATAATTACATCAATCATAGAAAAGTGCTAAGTTGGTGGGTAAATGGGTATGCCCACAGGTGACGGGTACTCGCAGGCAACAGGTATGGGTGATGTTCTTCGCCCAACACCCATCACGGGTATGCCCGCGGGGGAGATATCGGGTGGCGGGCACGGTATGGCCGAGTACTACCCATGTCCGCCACGCCCGATTGCCATCCCTAGTTGTGCTCATAAGTGCTGAAGCACTCACCAGACAGCAGCAGTATGTGAGCAGATGTACATACAGCCTACAGAGCAATTGTGCAACATCTCAACTAGTAGCTGTAGAGATTAGTGCTCGCTTGCTAAAACCCAAAAGAGAAGGGAAAGAAATATGGTCCATAGATACTACAAATAGATCAGGTCAGCTACTACACAATTACACATAGATCAGGCATCAGGACATACCCAAGAAACAATGTATGCTTCTGTAGGATTGTTCACAGTTCTGTGTTCCTTGGCCTCGAGTGCCGGTACGTGATCTGCACGATTTGGTCACATAGTTAGCACTGAGGTGCAAGATATCAAAAGGATATAACTAATTGAACTAATCAAAAACAACCTGTGTTTGCAAAGATGACGGCCCTATCAGGGTTCAAGATCTGCAATTAAAAGAATTTGAGCACAACAATTAAAAGGAGGTTGCTGAACGATAAAGTACTTGGGCAGTGTAACAAAACCTGGCTAAACAAAAGCCAAAATTTCTACATTGATAAGAACGGAAAAGGTAAAGCAAAAAAGGCAGTGTTACCTCTTTCAACTTTAAGTGCATTGGTTCTCTGCCAGAAAACATGAGTTTGGCATTTGCAATTCCCAACGAACCACAGCATAACCTATTGCCATAAATCAACGAATTCGAGAGCTCCATAATACCAGATGACATTCGGTACTACAAGATGGTGGTTGCTAACTGTGAGTTTTACTGGAACAAGGGACCTTCAACTCAACAGAAAATAAGTGGGATTGGTAAGTGATAATAAAAAAGGTAAGTGTTCAAACAGAATAACCTGGCATCGCAGTGCTGAAATTGCTTGAGGATGTGCTTCTGACAACCTCCAAAATAAGCTAATGCCCATCCCATTCTCTCGAGCTTCGGAGCTCTACATTTTTTTACAAAAGTAGTCAACCAAAACAAAGGGTGTTATAAGAAAGCTTTAAGAAAATGAGAATGCAAGCAAAGCAGTAGAAACCTGTACAAGTGGAGGAAGTTGATAATGATCTCCTACTAGAACAAACTTAGTTGCAAGCATCACAGGTCCCAGTGATACCTTGCGAGTAAATAAAACAGTATGTGAGAAAGATTATAAATGGAGAAAGGATGTAAACTTAGAAACCATGTTTACAGAACACTCTGGTTGCAGCTTGAACAACTAGCTTGTAGTTTACAATATAGTTATCAAGTTAAATGGACATCATTGCGTGATTTACTGTGATTTCCTTTAAGACTACATTACCAAGCATTGCTAGTTTGGGGCCTACCGGTAATGTGATTTGCCCAGCTTCATCCATGATACATGTGTCAAACTTCTTATGTGCTAGTAAGGGATGATATATTCCCAAACAAGTTACTCCAACAACCTGCACTTGCTCCATTCTTGTTTTAATGGCCTCTACTGACTGTATCTCTGTTGCTGCTCCACAAACATAATAATCAAAACATACTTTCTTTTTTTAATGCAAGAGCTTTAATAAAGGATAAATTCTGACTTGACAAACAGTGGGCCCTGACATCAGGATGTACAGCTTCATGCCTCCCAATCCGAATAAAATCTACACCCTACAAGAATGAAACAATAATCGGAATAAAGAATGTTTATGTTTTGCTTTGTTACACTAGGATGCTCAAGGCAGCAGGAAATTTTTTTGCTCATTGGAACAGATGAGGGAGTAGCAGTGGAAAACCACTACATAACGGAAGTTTTTGAACACAAACCTCGGTCTTCAACTTCATAAGCAAATTATCAATAGCTGAATTAGTATATGAAGTTAGCAAAATAGATTCTCCTCTCATCAATAATGACTTCACAGCGTGCACCATCGTATATGTTTTGCCTGTTCCAGGCATTCCTAGAATAAGAGCATAATCTTTTGCTGCAAGAATCTGAACACAACATATGTGTTAGTTTTACATTGTAAACTTTCATGTCAAGAAAGAGATCATGAACTAAAAGAGCATCAGCAAAGGTTTACTTTATGCAACGATCTCTGTTGGTCATTATTCAAACTTGGTAGTGATCGAATGTATGACAGTGCCGGATCTTGGCTAAACAGTCCTCCGCTATCAAACCTGGGAGCCTATCAACACCCAAAGTAGGAAATTCCAGACAACAAAGACGGTATGAGAAACACATTATAACACAAATACACTAGTTTGCAAACAGACCTCAAGATCAACAATCAACTTCCGCATGTGAGAGTTTTGTGGATTCTGAGCAAATAGTTGGATAAGATTGAACCTGGCAATAGTTCAAATGCAAACTTTGGTTAGAAAGAAGGAGCTTTTCTTTGAACAACAAATGAAAACAAGGGCCAACCTCATGGTCGCAAATGAAGAAGTAGACTCATCCTTGTCTATCCGCCAAAATTCACGTAGGAGATCTCCTTGCTCCAACAAGGAATTACTACCTGGAAGTCTCAGACAGCGTGGCAAAGAGACCTACAAAAATTCCATTTGAAATACTGAGTCAACCTAACACAACAAAATGGACAGCAGGCTGTGATGGTTAACTAATACCGTTATACGGGAACGGCTGATGTCTCTTATATATCCACTTGCAACTGCTATCCGCCCAGATTGAGTGCTAAGCACCTAACGAAGAGTGGCAGACGGCATTATAGAATTTAGGCGGAACAAAATAAACGAACAGACAATGTTCATGCATCACTCAGTTGATTATAATTTTCCAGTGGGCACTCCCCTACTTTTTCCTTCAGAAAAATAACTCTAATGGATAATTAACCATGAAGCAAAGGGTGTCAGCTATTACACATGTTATTATTTCAGACAAAAAATGACCTTTTCGTAGATATAGGCCTGCAGCACTAAAGCAAGCATCTGAAATTAGAAAAGAACTGGAACCTAGCAATATATAACACTCCACCACTCTAGTACCTCATATGGCCGGTTGCCCAATTAGTCTGTCTGCAATAGCTGCAGAAGATTCCAACATTTACTGTATTTGCTATTTCTTCTCCCCACATTAGCTGAACATGTTATATATAACCTATACCTCTACTTAACCCTACACAATGGTGCAAACAAAAAGGCATCCTAGTATCCTGCACTTCAAAATGATCTAGATGATGGCATTACTGCAGTGTACACAAATATATGAGAGCAATGCTTCAATGCATTCCCTCTCAATACAAGTTGCATAAATCTTGAAGCAAGCGAAGGGTAAGTAATCACCATCTACCATTCATTCATGCTTTAACATTTGTGCAAATATCAAAAGATAATACCATAAGCATTTTTAAGAAAGTTAAAGTGGCAATATAGTGATACCAATATACCATTGAATCATTGAATACAGAATGTGTGCAAGGCTTACCACACAATCACCACATTTGAAACTGAAATCTAGGTTCTCAACTTGTGGTTGTGACAGATCAGTTGCTTCAGCCTGCATCTTCTGACGCACAAAATTATACATGTATCTTTTGCTTTTTCCTGATGAATCTATTGAATGTTCATTGTTTACATCAAGTACGAAATAACATGGAGCAGAACTCTTGCTCCCAGAATTTGAATGATAAGGATGGAAAATTTCCTTCTTCTTGACCTGAATTTTGCATAAACAGAGATTAAGCGGGAAGAATTCAAGTTCCACTTCACATTTGGAAAACTAAATATACCTGAGAAACTCTAGATTCAAGATCAATCAATCTATCCCAATGTTTAAGAAAGTTATGATGGGCAATTGTTAAGTGATTCACAAGGTTGTCAAATAGGTCACCAAGCCCACTATCTGCAGCATTGCCTCCATGCACCTGTTGCATCAAAATGAAATCATGCCTATAAAGATTAGTAGTCACATTTATATTTTGTGACTTTGTGTAATTACATAAAGTAGTCACTCTGTGTGTGTGTGTGTGTGTGTCAGCAAGGACAATAATCAAACCTTGTGATATATAGCGCATGAATTCAGGTGTCGACATCCATTACATGTTGATGGGCTCTGAAAGGGAAAAGCATTTTAATTGACTTCTCACAAACGAATCACTTATGTACAAGTTTCTAGTTCCACCTGTAACATTGGAGGAAAACACTGCGAAGTCGATGCCTTCAGGATCTCGGTGGCAAGCTCATTCCGACGCATTATTAGCCCAATTAAATCAGACCTCTTAACTTTGATGCCCTTAAGATATTAATGAAAACATGGGTAAGAATGGGGTACAGAATGCATTTTGAGTATCATCTTACAAGATTACCTGTGTTTGGTCTGTGTGAAGATAATACAGAAGACCCAAGTCAATATCCTTATTCAAGTATCTGAAAAAGGCAAGGAAAGACACAGTAAGGGATTAATGGAAATACTGCTGAACAACCAAGGATGACAGGATAATGCATTGAAAGAAATGGATTATACCTCTCTGTCATCAATAGCGTGTACAATATCACCTGGGCAGAATGTTCCATAGCTGTCTGCAAATAGATAAAACTCTCATGAAGGGCAATACAGAAGTAACTGAATCTTTTCAAGGAAAGGGGGAAAGAGAAAAGATCAAATTGCTGTTTATTAAAGAGAGTTAGGTCAAATGTATGGGAAAAGGCAGTAAATATAACGAAACCTTCTGAAATGAACAATAAAGCTAAAACTAACACCAAGACTTGCCATCACATTTAAAACACAGTATTGAAAGAAATATTTCGATGTAATAAAATATGGCATATAGTGATTGTGGAAACTAAAGAGTATTGATCCTGTGAAGTAGAAGCAAGTTTAAACCTTGATAGTTTTTTTAAAGGGAATTATTGGTTGGTTGTTTTTGACGTCATTACTGATTGGTTGTTGCCAAAAGACTGGATATGACTATATAGTTGACAGGGATACCCAGCCAATTACTAACAAAAAATCGCTATGGTATTGGGATGCGATACTGCAGAGAAGTCATGCAAGTCATGAAGTATGGTACCAGCAACCAGGTTATGAATCAGTCGGAAAGCAGCCAAAAACCAACCAGTTCTGGCCTTCTCCATACAAAACACATTGAACTCAGCAAGTGGTAATTCTTAAGAATATCTGACAAATATGATTATTTATCAGAATCCTATGAAATTAAGATGAAATGCAACTTTTCCACAAGAAGCCTTAATTTGGGGTGAACCAAATTTCTCAATTCCGGCCAATATACTGGGTACCAGCCCCCAAACCAGTATGGCTTAATGTAAGATGTTAGTATGTTACTGATTTACTATGTCAATAGTTTCCGGAACCGTATTGACAAAAACACTACATCATACCAAAAAAAAAAGATACAATATGTGCACCTTCATTTGGTATGCACTATCCAGGAATATATTCTTACCTGACCACTAGTTCCTTTACCAGTTTTTAACTCCAGTGGCATTATTTTGCCGTATGAACCGCCATTGCATGAATTTACCCTTGATATAACAGAAGCATCAATAACCCCTTTTAAACCATATCTTGGGGCCCATGCCATCTCCTCAATATCCATCACCTAAGAAACGTGAGAATTTCATTTCAAAAATGCTATTAAGAATGCACACATGAAGTGCTCAAAATTTTTGAAGAACATGCTAAGAGTGTAAATTTTGTGTTGGCTTAATTTTGATGGTTGAGAACAATAAGGAATACAAGAGTGCAACACCATGAGATGGACTTGCTATTGGCCCGTTCAAAAATCAAAATAAAATTTATATATAACCTAGGTAAGATAAGAAGATCCTATTCAAAATTGTTGCAAGCTCAATACTTTGCCTACCTCAGTCACTTCAACGGTCTTTCGTCCTTCAATATGTCCAAAATCAACATTGGGGCATTTTGAACCCTGAAAGTGCATCGCACCATCAGCAAACAAGGGTATGACCTTATCTTCTTTAGACAAGTTCAAAACGACCTTATCTTCTTTAGACAAGTTCAAAACAAGCGAAAGAGAGAAGACAACACATATGTTTCACTAATGAACTATATACACGTAAGATACTCTACCAGGATAATACAGAAAAGAATAAATCCATACTTTTCTCTATATTTAATAGAAGTAACACACATATTAACACTGTGACTTGAGAGAGGAATTATTCCTTGTCTAGAACTTCTGAAAAGAATTAGAAGAATGGTATATAACAGCAGGTATCATTTCAACAAAATTAAGCAGGAGTATTTAAGATCATAGAACGACTGTATAAAAGTTCAGAAATTTCTTCTCACTATTAAAGGGACACCAAAGTGAATATGAGAAAGCCAGTGGGCATGTTTATGTACCTTCATAAAGCATTTGAACCAATTCAATATTTTGGGGATTGCTTCGATCAGCACTGAATATGTGTTGCTTTCACTGGCTGCGTAAGAAAAATTCAAAAGTCAGTAAGATAAATGCACAAAGCAACTGACAGTAAAGAGGAGCCCCCCACAGCCCCACTCATCTTCTTTCTCTTTCATATTCGGAAACGACATAGCTTGTTGGGACCCATATTTTTATTAAAAAAACATGAAGCTACAATGCAGTAGTCAGCTCAAACATGATTCACTCAACCCGATATAACTTGTGTAAATGACAATTTTATGCATGCAGTCAAACTGTGTGGTGATAATTACTAAAAGAGTGCTATTGACTTGCAGATTTTTTTAGGGATTACCCCTCGATGTTTTCTAATGCACACAGTAGTATAATACATATTTTTTAATAGAAAATAGATTGGTTCTAATCAATACTACATTCAAAGAACAAAATGTGAAGTTTCATCAAAATTGTACTAGCACATGATTATTTAGTATTTACTAAATAATATATTCTCAGTGTTCTAAAAAAATAGAATAATAAAACATCACTGATCATAGCACTCACCAATCGGTATGATCTAGTTACCTGAACGATCCAAACCATACTTATGTTTAATGTGTTTTCTCAAAAATTCGAAATTTTGTCCTGAACCTTACCTCCACATGCGTATAAACTCTCGATGTTTTTTGAAAGAACTTCTTTTGCTTGTTGTTCTAAGAATTGCCTTGAAGGAACATCCTCAAGTAGCCCAGCCTGAGGCACGAGCCAAAAATTTAAAATAATAATAATAAATCAGACATCTCAAATATCACAATATCAATTGATCAAAAAGAAGTGGTGGAACAGTAATCAAAACTGGTAACTATTCCTGTATCAGGCAAAACCTGAAAGACTTGATGAAGCAGAGTACCAATCAAAGCACTTGTTGAATACTCGTTGCTTTTTAATCTGTCATCAAGAACAGATCTTCTTGGGCAATGGAAGCTGGAAGCAACCTAAAATCAACTAGTCATCAAAATATGCTGGAGGAAAATAAGATGAACACATACTTTTACAAATAAAATTTTGAGAATTTCTAACAGGCTGTGATAGTAAGTTATTCACATTAATCTAGGATGTCAACTACAAAATACTATCGCAACATAAGGGATAGTACTAACCCTTGTTCCAGAAATGAGTAATTCTGGATGTACAATAACAAGATTTCTATCATGATCAACAATACATTTTCCTTCGTCACTGAATTCTCCAATGACATTTACTGTGTCACCTGGCCCAACAAGACTGTGGAACCTGCAGTAGTTTGAACAGGCAAATATAAAAAGATTGACGAAGGTGCATGTTATAGATATAGTAAACATACGTGGAAGGCCTATCCATAGGAGCATGCGTGTATCCTAAGTTGAAGAAGCTCAGAGTTTGTGGAATTAAAAAGTTACCCTCAAGATTTTAAGAAAAATATTCAAAAAGTGATGATCTAGTCTCTAACAAGAAGGAAAAAGGTAGCCGCATTGGCAAGGTAATATTGTACTCACCACTCATCGCACAGATGCACTGCATATTCTTTCCCGCAATGCTCATTCAGAAGACGCAGAACCTGTCAAGACAATTAGAGACTTTGCAGATTAACAAAAGTTTATTGTACACCTAGCTCATTCATAAAGGTAAAGAAGGCACACACCTTAACAGGATAGTGATCACTTGATGAGACATCATCTTTGTGTTTTTCTGACACCTGAAAAGTAAGGTTAAACATAAAACTCTATTGTCACTAGAACAGCTATTTAACATCAACCAGAAACCAAAAAGTGGAAGTAAAAAAGGCAAACCTCCAACACAAGAAAACTATCGAAGGGTGGGTCATCAAGGGGCTTCTTGGATTGCACATTAACATCACAACTAACAACAGGAGAACAGTCACTGTTCATGCTATTCCCGTTTATGACTTGCCCTCCTTTGTTCCCAGCATCAACAGGCAATTCTTCTTCCATGATTGCATCTTCAACTTGATCTAGAAGATCAAGTAGTGCCTGGCAAGAGAACATTTAAACACAACTTCACAGTTCGATTCTATGGTTACTTCTTAGTTAAAGTAATAAGGTCATGAAACCACTGCTGTTTGGAAACAACTAGTGGAGTAATATCTTAAAGAAACCTAGTTCACCTTTTTGTGCTGCCCTGTTCCCAACTGATCAGGTCCTCCATCAGAAGTGGCACCACCTTTCAACTGCTGCTTAATGCATGAAAAGATTACCCCATGGACACAATTGGCAATTAAATTTAGCTAACCACGTGGACAAGGATTCAGAATCTAATCGTATGTACCTCAGTGCAGCTGTACGGCAGTGATGGCGGAGTCCGAAATGGGCTCTGGGTATCATCCACGCCGTCAGAGCGACCTGGACCAGCTCCACATACATCCGAATTGCGTGCTGAAGCAGTACACCTCGACATTCCCAACGGCGATGAATGCCACTTTTTCATAGCCTCGAGCGAGGGATGTTTCTACAATCCCATTTACACGCCAGAACCACAAATCAGAAACACACAAAACGCTGAATTTCATCGCATAAAATTACAGGTGGTACCAGCACCAGCTACGGCACATGCCAAGACGCACAATCATCGGTGAAATGTACTGGACGCGCGCGTACGCATGTAAGAACTCGCAGGTACACAAAGGAACATCAGGATTAGTGTACCTCGTTGTTTGAGCACGGATGAAGCGCCATCCCCATCATCTTTCTTGACGTGGCAGTGCGCAGGCGATCGTTCACCGGCGATATCTTCCAAGTCACAACCTCCGCGCCCCCATCGTCCTGGCTCTGCTTAATCAACTGAACCGCACAAACAACCCACAGCCAAGCCTAAAAGTCGATCCAAAGATTCCAAACCGCAACTAAAACAGATCGACTCACCATTCCAGGAGAAAACCTGACCCGCTTCGGCGCCAGGGCCTTGGTGACATCCGGTGAGACCTCCGACGGCTCCTCCTCGGGCGGCGGAAGCGGAGGCGGCGGGGGAGGCTGCGCGGGGTTGGGCTTCTGATTCTTGGCGCTCTGAGAGAAGGCCTGGGACTGGCGCTCGAAGAAGTGGAGGATGCCGAACTTGGCGGGCTGCGACGGCTGCGAGGGCGGCGGCTTCTTCGAAGAGGCGGCGGCGGCAGCCGCCGCCGTGCGCTTCCGTGGAGCCAGGGCGACTGACGATAAGGGTTATGTGGCTTTGGCCTTTGGGGTTTGGGCGGTTCGAGGCGGGAGGCCGGAGGCGGCGGGCGGCGGCGGAATGGGGGATCGGTTTGGGGATGGAAGGGGAGGGGGAGGGGAGACCGAAGAGAACTGCGAAGGGAAGTGGGCGGAGTTGGAGGAACGGCGGAAATTGGAATTCCCGCGCAAAGCGATTTTGGCGGAGTGGGCTGCGCCGCCTCGGCCTAGTAATTATTGGGTCTTGGACCAGCGTGGCGCTACACGGTTCTTACGGCTCGAATTGGCGTTTGCGACAGACTTAGCCCACAAAACATCAGCCCAATAGTTTCTAGCCCGAGAACTCATGACCGTTCTGCACATTTCACACCGTTACAGTGGAATTTTTTGATCTCAAAAAGTGGTGTAAATTGCAATTTTACCATATAAATTGACCGTGGTTACAAAACACAGCAGGGTTAAACGTTCTTTGCACGTAACATCGGGTAAACTGTCATTTGTTGCGCTTTGCACCACCCCTTCAATCTAACCGGGTTGGACCCGGAATCCTGACACAGTGGTCCTACTATTTTTTTTTTGACAAATCTAATCTTCACCGAGTGAAATTGTAAATCTAGCCACTTTCACCACCACAAAAAGCGACAGCCTCCAAGTAGCGCGAGAGTTGTGTCCTTCGCGACAGTGAGATCAGGAACAGCTGTGTGCCAGGCCAACGAGCGCGGGGGGCCTCCCGTGGTACGAGAGTGAGGGAGTGGCTTTCTGCTATGGGAAGGAAGTTAGATTTATAATTTTATTTGGAAATAATCAAATTTGTAAAAAGAAAAAAAAGGGTAACTAGGCTAGAAAAAGTAATCACTTTCCGAAGAGGTAGAGTATGTGGCAATATGTTCTCCTGCCGTGTTGCGTGTGTTTGTTTTCTTCGTAGTCGTACCCGCCGCGTACATGTTAAGAACGCTCAGCAGATTTGGGAAGAGACAGGAGATAGAAGATAACTAGCAGAAGAACTTGGGGGAAAAGTTAGAAGTTCTGTTCTTCCATCCTTCACAATCCGGCCTCCCGGTATTTAAACCTCCACCCTAAACGCTTACAGGTGGACCCAGCCACACGCCTCGCTGGACAACCCAACACACACCCAACGCAACCCGCACTGTAGTAAATCTGGCACAACCGGCACATAACACTCCCCTCCCCTTAAACTCAGGCTTGTCCCCAAGCCGTCGCTTCAGGGAACTGATGATGCAGTGCCGCCGCATGCTCCCAAGTAGCCAAAGCAGATGGAAAACCCGACCATTTGACTAGACATGATGAGATAGCATGATCTCCCTGCTTGATCAAGCGGCTTTTCAGAATTTCAGCTGGAACCGAATAATGCTGTGGAACCAAGCAATGAACCGAGAGTACTGAAGCCGACGGAACAGAAGATGGCAGATGCCGTTTCAACTGTGAAACATGGATAACAGGATGAATTTTACAGTCGGCAGGCAAGTCCAACTTGTAGGCAACAGAACCCACCTTCTCCAGAATCTTATAAGGCCCAAAGAAACGAAAGCTCAACTTCTGATTGCTACGGGTGGCAAGAGACGTCTGAGCGTAAGGCTGTAGCTTCAGGTAAACCAATTCCCCCACTTGAAAGATGCGATCTGAACGGTGTTTATCAGCTTGCGATTTCATTCTGGCACAAGCTCGGTCCAGATGCAATTTCAGCAACTGTGTCACTCTCTTCCGTTCATCAATCCAGTCCTGAACATCCTTCACAGCAGTAATATGAACATCGGAAAAGGCCAAAATGGCGAGGTGGATACCCATACAACGCCTCAAACGGTGAAACTCCCACAGCAGTTTGAAGAGTGGTATTATACCAGAACTCGGCCAGGGGTAGCCAGTCAGCCCATTTCTTGGGACAGGCATGCACAAAACATCGCAGGTAGGTTTCGAGACACTGATTGAGTCTTTCCGTCTGCCCATCCGTTTGAGGATGGTATGCAGAGCTCATCTTCAATTGGGTATCAGACAGTCGAAATAATTCTTGCCAGAAAGAGCTAGTGAATACTTTGTCTCGATCGGAAATAATGGAATGAGGTAAACCATGTAGCTTATATACTTGACTGAAAAAGAGCTGAGCTACTTGCAAGGCCGAAAAGGGATGAGTGAGAGGCAGGAAGTGACCATATTTCGAAAACTTGTCAATGACAACCAGAATAACCGTGTACTTGTGGGAGTTGGGTAAGCCCTCAATGAAGTCCATGCTGATGGTATGCCATGCTTGAGTGGGTACCGGCAATGGTTGCAACAGTCCCGGGTACTTAATGTGCTCAACCTTGGCCTGCTGGCAGATAGAGCAAGTCTGAATGTATTGCCGCACAATTTCCTTCATCTTTGGCCAAGCAAACAGAGCTTTAACTTTGTGGTATGTAGCATGGAGACCAGAGTGCCCCCCTATGCCGCTGCTATGCAAGGCTTGCAGGATATGGTTCTGTGCCAGGCCATTGTTACCCACCCAAATGCGTCCTTTGTAACGAATGACCCCATCACACAAAGCAAAACCTTTGTCATTTGAGCCGGATAAACACAGTTCTTCATACAACTGCTTAGTAACAGAATCATCTTGGTATCCCGCCACAAGGTTTTCCAACCACATTGGAGAACAGCTAGACACTGAATGGAAGTCCCCTGGATTAGATTTCCTCGACAAGGCATCTGCAGCAGCATTGAGCACTCCTTTTTTGTATTGAATCAAATCGCAACCCAAAGAACTTCACAAACGCTTTTTGTCGCATGTCGTGGTCGGTTTCATTCGTCAAATCTTGGAGAGCCTTTTGATCCGTCCGAATAATAAACTCTCGATGCTGTAAATAAGATCTCCACTTTGAAATTGCCAACAAAATGGCCATACATTCTTTCTCATACACGGACAATCCTTGATTCTTGTTGCATAGGGACTTACTCAAGAACGCCACTGGATGACCCTCCTGCATTAAGACAGCACCAATCCCGGTCTTGCTAGCATCTGTCTCTAGGACAAATTGTTTGGAGAAATCTGGCAGCGCTAGCACAGGCGCCTGTGCCATTGCCTGCTGTAACGACCGAAAGGCCTTGTTCGCTGATGATGACCACAAGAACGGCACACCCTTCTTCAGTAAGGACGTAAGAGGCTTAGCTATTACCCCATAATGCTGAATGAACTTCCGGTAATAGCCGGTGAGTCCCAAAAAACCGCGCAAGACCTTAACTGTGGTTGGAATGGGCCAATCAAGCACCGCTTGCACCTTCGTGTGGTCGATGAGACACTCCGGTTGAAATTATGTGTCCCAGATAAGCAAGCTTCTGCTGACCGAATGAGCATTTGCCCCGATTGATATACAGTTGATGCTGTTCCAAGATTGTAAACACTGCGGTAAGATGTTTTATGTGATCTTCCAAAGAAGCACTATAGACCAGAATGTCGTCCACAAAAACCAGAACATAACGCCGCAGAGCCTCTCCGAATATACTGTTCATTACCCCTTGAAAAGTGGCCGGAGCATTTGTGAGCCCAAACGTCATCACAAGAAACTCATACAGACCTTGGTGAGTTCGGAAGGCCGTTTTGTGTTCCTCGCCCACTGCTACACGGATTTGGTGGTAGCCTGAACGAAGATCCAATTTAGTGAACCACCGAGCGCCCTCCAACTCATCCAAAAGCTCATCAATCACCGGTAGAGGATGCTTGTTCTTAACAGTAAGCTGATTGAGTTTGCGGTAGTCCACACAGAAGCGCCACGTACCATCTTTCTTGCGGACCAGTAACACCGGTGATGCGAAGGAACTAGTGCTCTGTTGTATGATCCCTTTCTGTAACATCTCCGACACCATCTGTTCAATTGCATTCTTCTGCTGTGGTGAATACCGGTAACCCCGAACATTCACAGGCTGTGCACCAGGCACAAGTGGAATGGTATGATCGAAATTCCTCCTTGGGGGTAATTCCACTATTGTTTTGAACAGATGTGCAAAGTTGTGAATGACCTGTTGCAGAGGTTCCGGTATGGCCTCTATTGTCTCTTCCTGTAGTTGGGCAACGTCATCTTGTGAGTTCTGTCGGAGATGAATGATATGAGTCACAGCTCCCCTCCGCAATAACCCCTTTAGCTCCTTAGCCTCAATGCCCTTTGTCTGAAGTGCTCCTTCCTGAATGCCTTGCAACTTGATGCGTCGATTTCGTGTGTGAATCAGAACTTTGTTGCCCAGTGCACCCACATGGGACTGTGCTCCTCCAACCAGTCAGCCCCAAGAATCATGTCATAGCATCCCAACTGCAAAACTCGCATGTCTTGTTGAAACGAGTACCCCTGCACCCACCAAGACAAGGCCGGAATCAATTTATCACACACCACAGCTCTCCCATCTGCCACAGTCAAGTGTATGGGTGTTATCTCCTGAGTCGAGCACTTCAATTTGTTCACTAATTCTTCACTTAGGAACGAATAAGTGCTGCCCGAGTCCACCAGAATGAGCACCTCCATTTTGCCGATTAACCCCAGCAACCGCAATGTTCGGCGTCGTGGCCCTCCCTGTTGCACTTGCTCGGTCACCTCCAGTAACTCCTCAGTAGGCGCTAGGCCAATTTACTCCCCTTCCTCTTCGTCAGATGCAGAAACTTGCAAAACCTCCACCAGTTCTTCAATGACATGCAATGGAACCTGGTCCGGACATTTATGTGTTTTACCCCATTTCTCTCCACAGGTAAAGCAAAGACCATTAGCCCGGCGATAAGAACGCAGAGCCTCCAACTTCTCATCAATTTTGGTAGTACTGATTCTTTTGTACTCGTCACTCCTCTTGCCATCATCTTGGTATTTACTACTCATTTTGATTTTGTCAGCAAACTTACTGCCTCCTTTGTTTCCCTCCCTACTGTCAGATTTCAGGTAGGGCCTTCTTCTGTGTCCCTCCATTTCCTCCTCTTGAATCAAAGCCAACAAGGATGCAGTTTCCACATCGCTGGGATTATGCAGAATTAAGGCTGACCAAACATCTTCCCTTAACCCACTTAAAAAATGTGTTACAAAGAATACTTCATCCTGCATAGGGTTGTACAGCAAGAGATAATGCTGTAACCTCTCAAATGCCTCAATGTAATCTGCCACGGAGCCAGTTTGTCTCAGATTGATCAACTGATTCATCTGTCGTTTGTACTGATTTTTGCCGAACCTCCTTTCGACTGCCTCACACAAGGCCTCCCAATCATCAATTCGTCCCTTAGACTCCACCATCTGTAACCACAGAGCAGCGTTTCCACAAAAATTCAGTGCAGCAAACCTCGTGCGCACTCCTGGATGAATGCCCATCACTTCAAAATATGTTTCACATCTTTCTCTCCACAACCTGGGGTTTTCCCCATCGAACTTAGGGAATTCCAGTTTGGGCAGTGATGGACGTGATTGCCAAGCATTAGTGCCGTTCCTTCCTTCCCCTGTAAACTTCTCTTCTTGACCCCTTGCATCCGCCACGCGATATGCCTGATAATCCCCCTGTTTCTCCATTGCTATCATGGAAGGAGGAGGCCCCAGGATTCCCTTGAATGAATCCTTTCCCAATTCCTGCCCACCCCTTCCCAGAACAAGATCGTGCTCCTCACCTGGCTGCAGCGCGGTTCCCGACACTCCTTGTTGGGGTCCCAACGTGGTCGAGGAATCCCCCCGGATCACAGTAGATCCTGCTAATCCGGGTAGCGTCTCCAGGATTTCCACCCTTCCTCGCACCCCTTCCATCGCCGCTCGCACTTCTCCGACCTCAGATTTCACGCCGTGCACATCTTCCAGGATCTGCTTCAGCAATGTGTTGATCCCCTCGAATTGATTCTCTACCGAAGCCATGGTAGCCGACATCCTCGATTCCCACTGAGTCTGCTTCTTTTTGGGCGCCAGAATGCTTCAACGAATCACTCCAACCAAATCAACCAGGCTCGGTAACCCGTAGGTTTTTGCGGAGTTTCAGGATCGATTGCCAAATCCCACAAACTCCAACCCTCGCCTGGAATTTTGCGATTCAGTCGGATTGATCGAAACCCTGAATTGGTGGCTCGATACCAAATGTTAAGAACGCCAGCAGATTTGGGAAGAGACAGAGATAGAAGATAACTAGCGAAGAACTTGGGGAAAAGTTAGAAGTTCTGTTCTTCCATCCTTCACAATCCGCCTCCCGGTATTTAAACCTCCACCCTAAACGCTACAGTGGACCCACCACACGCCTCATTGGACAACCCAACACACACCTAACGCAACCCAAGATCAGTAGTAAATCCGCACAACCGCACATAACAAGACATGAAGCAGGCATCGGTGCAAAACATGGAGAGGAGACCGACAGCCAATAACAATGGTGGAGGAAGAGACACCTCCTTCAATACACTGGTAAAAATATGAATTTTCTGTACTATTGAAGTTAATTGATCGTCTTTCCTAATAGTTTAAATTTTTGGATGAACTAACTAATGCATTTAACTCAATATGGTATAGTTCGTGCAGTTAAAAGAAATAATTCGGCTCACTCTTATAGAACATCTTAAGTCCATCGCATGCAACTCAATATATACTATTTGATTTTATAGGGCTACGGTTAGATAGGATTTGGATGGAATTGGTTCGTTTTGGTTGGAGAGGAGTGATGCATTCACCCGTTGATTGGAGATAAGAAGGTTGGACTTTTCAAGAGCGATGGATTGGAGAGATGAAGGTCGGAATGCAAGAATCAAATTGCTTTAGATGAACCGGAGAATTTTGCTCTACGAATCAAATTGACTTTGTCTAATACATGGATGCACACCTTTGATGCTGCTTCTTGTTGACACTTGACAGCCATTGTCGATTTCTTGCTGCGTTAGCGTCCTCCGCGAGGGGCGTGCCGATTTATTTCGGCGCGAGTGCAGACAGCAGGAAGCGAACGGAACGAGGAGATCGAAGAGTTGGGTTGGTTTACTGAGATTCTGAGTTTTAGTTGTTTAATATGCATTGTCATAAATATGTTATTCTTTGTCTAAAAGAATATATTGTTCTTGCTATTCGATGGATACATTACGAAATAATCCATAGGGGGCGTCATCGTTTTACAATAGGTTTGATTGATCCATGTAGGGTGAAAACGGGTCAGATATGGATGTATATTGCTTTTCTCGTATCTTAACCTATATTTTTTCCCGGATTCAGAATCCGATACAAATACGAATCCCGATTATTCGGGATACAGACATGAGACCGATATGTGATGGATTTGGGTCAAAAACGAATAAAGATATACGGATAATACACACATGTATAAAGTAATATATGTTGAATCAAACTATACGAGTACATGACCATAGTACCAAGTTGTATATCAATCAAATATAATATACGTCATAGAAAGAATATACTACTCGAGGATCAATAAAACCAATTAATTGTCAATATAATTTAGCTACGATGGAAAATATGTAATGAATGAGCTGGGTCTTGCTGATATCCGGATCTCGTCCCATATTTACCAGATATTGACTTGCTTCGAATTCGATTTCGAATCTGAATTCAAGTATCCAGGTCTCGTCTCGGATTTTGCCGAATAGTCAAATCCGGTCCTAAATCTAATCTCAATCGGATCTGGCTTCAGATCAGAAAGAAAATAACCAGCCCATTTTCACCCCTAAATATACCCCAATCTAAATGACATGGACCATAGGATGTCTTCCAAATTGCCCATGTGGACGGCCAGCCTGTTGCCGGCGTGGCACCTGCGAGCGGGGCCAACGACCATCGTATTCGGAACTTGGGATACAGGGTTCAACCCGTTTGGATTTAAGGGGTGGTGCAAAGCGCATAATGTCCTGTTGTTATGTGCAAAGAACGCTTAATTCTGATGTTTTGTGCGATTAGAGTTAAATTACGTGGTGTAAACTGGAATTTACTCTAAAAAATACTATGGATTTTTACATTTTTTGCGATGAAGCATTGAATCGTTTCCGTTCCGCGATAGGGAAAAAAACTTCTCCATTCTTCTACTAGGAGTAGTAACTTGCTTTGAAGACGCCCGATTTTCTTTCCTCTTATCAGGCAGAGCCAGCCCGGCGCACGAGATACCGAGCACGAAAACACTACACTTGCTGCGTGATGCAGACCTCGACAGATCGAACGAATTCCCGCTGTGTTGTATTCTACTTGCACTGTCATCGCTCGCTACAATGCTACCTTCTCCGAGACTCTTTGTCATGTCCGTACGTCCGTCCATGTCACCTACCGACGAAACCTTGTGTGTGGCTTGTTGCAAAGATTCGTTTAATACTGCAAGTGGAATCTATTCCGTTTAGAATACAGTAATTTTACGTGAAATAGTTTAATTCTTAAAAAAACATATAATATTTTCCCCGTGCTTCAAATGGATCTAAATCTAGTCGTGGGATTCTGCATTTTTCAACCGGTAGTTGGGAAGATCAGCGGAAGTAGTAAAGAGGATACGGCCAGATGATTGGGTGACAGATGGATCAGCAGATGAGAAACCCTGTAGCTTTTGCCATCAGCCACGCTACCACGGCCTCTTTTTCCTCGGGTGCGTAAAAACTTTACAAGGTGCGCCGTGCGCGCCTGTGGCTGACCTGATCTGTGTGAAGCTGCTGCCGAACACGCGGACGCGCCGCTACGAACCGAACGTCTGAGCGGCCTCTGGAACGCGAGGGCACGTGAATACTGGCGCGCGGTGCAGCTTTGGTCACGCCTCGTTTTCGCCGGTTTAATGGCAGCGTCACGTAGGCTTGGGTTTGTCCCCCGGCACCCGTGCTTTGCCTCGCGGTCAACGTAGTTCGGCGTCGCGAGTAGCGTCGCGATGGCACGCTCGAGAACGTCGCGGATGAATATGCCTCCATCACCCCGCCGTTGCATCGGGTGTTACGGATTATGATAAAAGCTGGCCGGGTCGTTTTGTATTGTACGTGTAGACGATCGAAGAAAAGTAACGTCCATTCTCTTGAGATGCATGCTGGTTCGAATCATACTAGCAGTCAGTGGCGGAGCCAGGATTCTGTCAGGCCTAGGACCGAGAACTAAGCAGTAATAACTAACGCTAAATACTACTCACATAGAAATACAACAAAAACACTACATAAATACACAATTAAAGATAAATTTGAATTCCATGCTTAACATTTCAATAAAATAGATAAAATATGTGAAAACAATATAGCGTAGCGGAGTGGTAGAAAAGTTAATACCTAATTAAGGAAGATTTGATGCATCCGAGAATATCATATTTTCATCAACAATAAAACAAGAACCTGAACCTGTAAAAGAGGAAATTGCACATGTAAATTAGGCACACAAAACTATGAAGGTAACAACTAAGGCAAATTGCAGTTCCTATTGTTTCCAGAGGGGATTGGTTGGACTGTGACTGTACTGGAAAATAAGATGACAATGGCTTCGACCTCTTCATCATGTATTTCTATTACATCAAATTGAGTTCAATCAATTAATTATGAAATGTATAAATTGTTCAAATCAATATACTCGAACCTAGCATCAGTGCATAAGCATAATAACTAATTCATAGATACAATCATACAACTATATAGATCAAGGCATCAAGCAAATAAGCAAAAAAGCAATACGCCATTACCAGTATACCAGAGGTCCAGACTTCAGACTTTCAGAGTGGCATAAGGCATCAAATGATCAATTCAAATCCACACTTCACTGGTTGTCTGGTTCACTGATTCACTCACAAATAATCAAATCCACGACCACACTTCACAGCTTCAATTCAAGCCTTCACTGATTCACTCTCAAACCAGACCAGCCCGGCCGGTCTGTGGTCCAAGACTCGGCTCCAGCCTCCAGCAAGACGCAGCGGCAGCACGCCGCCGCAGGCGAAAGCAACGAGCGAAGCGACCAGCGACGAAGCGACGCAAGCGCGGCGCAAAGCAATGAAAGCAAAGCGAGATCCGACGAAGGCGAAATGGGGAGTCAGGCGACTTCGGCGGCGGGATCTACAAACTCGATCTCGGGCGGCGGCATGAAGCAAAGAAGAACACAACCGACAAATGAGTAGCCGAGTAGGCGAAGCTTCGAGGCGCAGAGCGGCAGAGCAACCGAGAAAGGCGAACGGTGGCCGGCCGGGGGGGGGTGGCGGCGACGCAAGCCTGCACGGCCGCACTTCCCGCACGGAGGATTTGGATCTGCGTCGCTCTGCCGGGCCGAGCCGTGGCGGTGGCGGCGGCCGGCGGATGAGGGCGTGGGCCGATGGCGGCGGTGGCAGCCCACGAGCGGACGAGGCGGACGGCGGCGCGACCTCCGGCTTGGCCCCATCGGGCCGCGCTCGAAGCTTCCAGAGCACGAGACGGAGACGCCCTCTTTTCTTTTGGCTCGAGGCCTCGAGCCTTTGCTTGCTGGCTGCTGCTCGCTCCGCTGGATTGGGCCGCTGGCCTGGGGCCCAAATTAAAATAAACAGTAAAAATACACTGTAATTTGGGCTAGGCCTCAGGCCCAGGCCCTAGTGGCCCGAGGCCCAGCTCCGCCCCTGCTAGCAGTGCGATATGGACGAGAAAGTTTGTAGAGCTTACTGTACATTAGTACATGCTACCGTTGTCTTTCCGAGAACTGTAATCTGATCGCAATCCGAGTCTGACATCTTGCAATTTGCACAGCAATAGATCTGCTTTTAGAGTATAATAAGATTAAACTAACGCTAATCAAGTGTCACGATTCCCTCCAACCAGAGCGGCTAAGAAAAAACAGGGGAAAGGGGAACGCACCATCCGAAAATGACGATATTTGACCCGATCATAACATGTTTCCTTTTGCAAATCTAACTAGTTAAGCGGGATGATCAGTGAAAAGAAAATAATCATCAGGGTACTCAACTCAAAGCACCTCTCTTTGCAGTAGAAGCTATCACTCTTCTAACCTATAACTCAACTTCTAAAGTACTTATCTCTACCGTAGAAATGATCAGGATATTTATCTCAAATTTTTAAAATAGTCTTTTCATGAACGAAATTGCAAATTTAGCTTCCTTACAATGCGGAAGTTAACTGCCGCGTCTAAGAAGCGTGGGAAAAGCGGCTTGCCAGAGCCAATGAGCGTAGCAGACACATCAGACGTTGGAGAGATCAGGTTTATAATTTTGTTTGAAAGGGGATTAGATTTGAAAAAAAAGTAAGAGACCTAAAAAGTTCTCACTTATAGGCAGGGGCGGATCCAAGCCTGGGGCAAGTAGGGCCGGCCTGTGCTTGGCCCAAAGAACATGTAAAATATTGCTCAATTTGTATCTAGCCCGAGGCTTGTTGGTCCAGCTTTTGCTAACGTCTAGAGCATTCTTTGGAGCATAGGGAAGGTTAGACAAAGGCCACGCCATTTATGCAGCCGAGTGCTCTCAGACCGATCCGCGATCCGCCGCCGCTTCGCCAAATGATCGCCACTCGCCGCTCCCGACACACACCCCGCCGGTTTCGGCTGCTCACGCGGCGCGTCTGGCTGCCCGAGCTCAGGCCGTCACCCCACTCTGGCGGCTCATCGCTCGTCGCTCGCACTCTGATCGCTTTCATTGCTGCTTGCAGCTCTGGCGCCTGCGTTCCGCAGATCCACCGAGTAGCCGATCGGCCGATAGGTGGCACAGTCGCCGCCGTTTGGCCCACTCCCGCCCAAAGACTACCTCCGCAGCCATCGCCTTCCCCCGCCGCTGCTCGCTGCTCTCCGTGTGGTCTCAGCATCGGCGACTTCGGCTGTGTTGCTCACGTAGCATGATCGGCCGCTGCTCGCCCACAACACTCCCGCTTGGTCGCCCGGCAAAGCGGCAATGCCCGTCGACCACCGCCTCGCCTCGCGCCACGGCTCCGCCGCTCTCCGTCTGGTATTGTTTTGTATTGCCACACCCTTTCGTTCTCGTAAGCATCCCAAACCCATGCAGTATTCAATAATTTGTTTTGGCTTACTGGATCAACAAACCCATGCAGAAATAATTGTCCACTATGCAAAGCACTTGATTAAATCTGAATTGGTTCAATTTTCATTAGCCACTGAATAGTAAGTACTTTATTCTAAATCTTTTATGGTATTGGGATTTCTAGTTCATTGTTCTACATATTTATGTTACTTGTTCGTATATATACAAGATGGAATTCAAATTTATTTTTAATTGTGTATTTGTGTCTGTACTTTTGTCGCACTCTAAATTTTCGTAGTCTTTAACAATAGTAATAGTCACCTATTTTCGCCCTAGACGATAAAAAATCCCGCTCCGCCAATCGCTTATAGGGTGTTTAGATTAGAAGTATTTCATTGAAATATTTTAAAATATAGTTTAAATTCAAATCAAATTCTAAAACCTCTTTCAAAAAATTATCATTCGCCCAAACAGAGCTTAATCAAAACCAAACGGAAACTACGGAAAGAAGGGGAAGCCAGCCCCGGCTCCCCCTTATATATGATAACTCCTCCCATCTGCTCCTCGCCGTCGAGTCCTCACGAATCACTACTGTGTCCAAGAACTAAGTGGCAATGGAGAAAGCAGCGAGGAGAAGGCCATGAGGTGCAAGAGGCACCCGTACGAGGGCGGGGTTGGCGTGTGCGCGCCCTGCCTCCGCGACCGACTGCTCGCGCTCGCCGCCGCGCAGAACGAGGCGTCCTCGTTGCTTCCGCCGCCGCAACCGCCACCGCCAGAGCCGGTCTCGGTTTTCCCTAGGTCGGTGTCGCCGTACGTGTGCCGCCGGAAGTCCGACGCCTCGGGGGCGTGGAGGCGCTCGCCAAGCCTCCTCTTTTTCCGGACGCCGCAGGTGGGGCCAGCCTACGGCTGCGGCGGCGCCTTCGAGGAAGGCGACATAGGATTCGAGATCAGGCGGCGGAGCGGTAAGTTCACCGTGCTCGCCGCGCTCTTTGGCCACCACCGCCACCACGGATCGGGGGAGAAGGGTGGTGGCAGGGAGCGGAAGCACCGATCTTGGCTCGCCGGGATCATGCCGCGGGTCCACCGAAAGAAGGAGCCGGTCACCGCCTCGCTGCCATCCCTGCCGCGGCGCTCTTGCCGCGTGATCAGCAACCGGGGTCTCTCGCCGGTGAGGAACGCTGACGAAGGCGACGAGGAGAACAGCACGCCGGCAGATTCCTCGTGGCGACCTTCGCCATCCCCGATGCGGAGAACCCCCCGCCGTCGCCGCATGGGAAGCGCTGGTGCCGGCGTCTCGGGCTTCGCGGTGTGCATCAGCCCGCTCGTGCGGCCCAGCCCGGGCGGCACCACCGTGGAGTCCTCCCGCCAGACGGCCCCGCCTTGTCCAGCGAGCTCCGACCGTCGCCGCTTCACCGGCTCTCCTCCGGCACCTCGCTCCACCACTGCCGCTCCTGGAAGCTCGCCGACGGCGGCCGCTTCCGGTGAACATTTCTGCCCTTTATTTCCTTTTTAATATTTTCTCACGTTCCAATTATTTATCCCAAAATTCGCACAGCCATTTTACGTTTTTTAGGAGTACAAGCAGATACACGTAACTCTAGCACATCACAATCACTTACTACATACACATATAAGTGTGTGGACTGGAGACTTTAAAGTGCAAAAACTCGCTATCCCACTTAATATAGGTGTATATGTATAGCTATTTTTAATTATTCTGACGAGAGGAGCTGAATTCGATAGGCCGAGGGACGAGAACTCGCGCCTTCTACGTAGTTATGCTTAGGTCTCAGCCATTTTAGTTTTAGTCTGTTTTTTTTTTTTACTTTTTCTTTCTTTCTTTTAGCTTTACGTGTAAACTGGAAAAAGAATTTATGCAACCGAGGATTGGCAAGCTGTTCCATTGACATGTTGGCACCGACATTTCTTAGGGTAAGCTGTCTGCCTCTGTCAGTTGAACGTGTTGCTACACTGTAAAAAAAAAGGCTTCTTGTGTAGTGTATGTATAGTTTTTTATATGTCAAATTTTTTGTGTTCTTTAAGTTTTTTTTCGTATTTTAGTGGTGTTGCCTGTCAGAAGGAAGTCAGGTGGGTAGAATTAAATGCTGGGGTTATGAATGGGAGATCGGAAGACTAGTAGTGCTCATGTCTACTGAGTGCTACGACGCTCATGTTCGATGTGATAAAAATGCCCTCATGAACCATTCATAATCTATGGCTGATAAGAGGGTCTTATAGGCGGATCATGGTTCAGTGACAAAATTGTAGAAGAATGAAGATAATGTTTTTGGTAGAATATTGTAGCTTAGCATCTTGATTTGGAAAATTATGAATCTGAATCGGTTGTCCATGAGCAAACCCCGTCTGATCAGGCATTCCACAGGGAGGCAACCGTGTTTTCCCCCTTTTTTGAAGGCAGAAGCAGTCACTCCTTTGCCGGTACACCGCACACCAAACTAAATGCTTACATTTTTGCGAATGGTTTACTGTAGTAGCCCCTCAATTTTTTTAATAGCAAAACTAGCTCTGTGTCGAGCAGAATTGCAAAAATGGTCCCCTCCTACCGCAGAAGCTTGCTTCTCCGGTCTCTTAGCGTAGAAGCATTCCGCGCACGGCAAGCGCGACTGGAGGAAGGGCGGCAGACTTTGCACGCGCGAGAACAGGCGAGAATGGGCAAGTAAGTGGCGCGGGCGCTGGCGTGCAGTGCGCATGGAGCTTGGGGCTCGTGGTGCGTGGGGTAGGGGCACGGGTGCGTGGGCGCCAGCGTAGCTATGGTGGCATGCGTGAGCGGAAGGATCCCTTTGCGCGGAAGGTGCGGATCATTGGACCATTTTTGCAATTTTATTTAGTACGGGACTAGTTTTGTAAAAAAAATAAAAATTTGACGAACAGTGAATGGTTCCATTTTCGTCCATGGAAGCTAGAACTAGGATGTTTTGATCGCTCTGATTGTGGCCTTCAGTTAAACATTGCTTCAACCATACGATAGTTTTTTAATTTTATTATATTTTCTGCGAGGGAAGCATACGGTAGTTGGTAAACCCACCACACAATATGCTGGCAAAATACGGAGTGCAGTAGTGTGTATTACTAGTCCGTTGGTTCTTACGTCATAAGGTACTCGCGTTGGTCTATGCTTGGGACAATAAACCTTCAGATTGTTTCTCCTACAAACCTGGGTTGCGTGACTTCCCCAACTACAAGCTTCTAACTTCTGTATTTGTACAAATTTACTACAGAAAACAGTGTGAAAGCTGTACAATTTGACTAGTACGATGCCCTAATCATGCAATACATTGCGGGTTCGTTGCAAAACGGCGGCATCACGCCACACTGAGCACCTATACAAGGTCAACCTGCTTCGTGAGTTCATCCTTCTCCCATCCATGGTATCAAAAGTCAACCTCGAATCTTCTCTGCTCTCCTCACATAACAACTGGAGATGGGATGGATGAGCTCGAAAGCGCGCAATCATGGGCGTGCTTAGCTAGAATCCACAGACTTCTGTACTGAACCTGAACGTCTCGACAGGAATTGGCAGGGTTGTTGCGCACTCGCGCGCGCGCGCTTTATCCCGGATCGTAAAAGGCCTCGATTATGACAGGTGCTTTCGCTTTGGTCGGAAAAGATCGCCGCCTTTCCGGTTTTAAGCCTGCTGCTAGTAGTGCGGTGGCGGCGCTCTTCGCAAAGGTTGCGATTTCTGCGACCCGTGATGAGTTGTGAAATGCGAGCGGCTGACGGGTGGATGGATGCACGAAGTGGTGCTCGTCTTGTGATCGTCCGCGTGCTGTGGTCGTTGCTGGTTGCATTGTACTGTGGATACATGGAGTGTATAATTCTAGGAGAGTTTTTTATCATTATTGGAAGCTAATATGAGTGTGTGGATACATGGAGTATATAATTCTAGGAGAGTTTTTATCATTATTGGAAGCTAATATGAGGTACCACCAAATTAATAAAATTGTTGGTAGTTCTGGGTACTTTTATCCTTTTTCGTGCTAGCTTAATAGATAAATATTGTTACCTCTTAAAGATGGTAAAAAGTCTAATATTTCCTCCGGTCACAAATAATTGTAGTTTTGGGCATTAACATGGTCTCCAAAATACAATTTGATGTTGATCTCTAAACACCTAGCTTTGATCACTAATTTATATTTAATATATTTATAAAACCCAATAAAATTATAACATTATGAAATTACTTTTTGAGAAAAATCTGCACGTGTGATTTTCATGTATCCAATTTAAATATTTAAAAAGCAATTGACAATCAAAGTTTCAAAATTTTGACTTTATATATGTGCAAAACAACTACTATTTGTGACTGGCCGGAGTAATCGGAGTGCCTTTTCATTATTAGATTTCGTACAGCTCTCCTACACTACGGGCATGCGTACAATGTGTAAGAAAATAAGAACGTTGATGAGGAGCATGGAGCTTTAATACTACTTACTGGCGGAGCCGTACTACACTGCAGATGCCCTTGTCAACCGGTCAGGTATTATTGGCTACGGGGAATGAACACAACTCCATGTATTAACTAGGCCAACAAACGCCGACCGTGCGATTTGGTTGGGTTGGCTCCCTCGGATGAAAACGATCGCGGGGCTAATCTTCAGTAACCTGGCCTTTTTAATACGAAACAAACCGCAACGCTCCGATGCTAGATGTCGTCGCAAACATGGCACGGCGGCATTGGATTGTACGGAACATGTCTCAGAATGCCGGCCGGCTCATTGCTTCCGCTCTGACTCGGTGCGGGTGCAGCCGATTGGGATCAATCCGTTCCGGTTCCTGTTCAGATTGCAACACGGAGCAGTCGAAGATTCTCCAGCTTCCAAGACATTTTGCAACATTGGTGAATGTATTGTCAACACTCTGACAAACGCAGTCGGTGGCATCGAACTCATTAGGTATTCTGAATCCGTCAGCGTTGCACGTCCGTCTCAATACGACGAAGCGGTACTTATCTACAGTGAAGCTAAGATTACACACGTGACGGAGGAGTTGCGTGTCTGCCTCAGCTGTCGTTCCTGTGGATTAACATCATCTTGCTCTTGTTCAAGCCATTAGGTAGGAATTGCTATGTATGACCCGACCGCCATGTGGCCTTTTGCATTTCATTGCGGCTTGTTACACGCAAATAACCCAGGCCTTTTTGGTCAGATTTTAGAAAAATATAATACGAACTGTTTTGCTTAATTGCCTTTTGGGCATACGTTTCAAATCGCTTTACTACCTTAAGTTGGTTGCATGGATGATGGATTTGACGAAGCTGCAACTTCCTTGGGAGATTTGGAGTGGACCAGAATTGGGAAATGAGGACCTGCTTGCTCAGTTAGGAGAACTCAATGATGTGGCGAGTCTGTGGGTTTTCTATGAAGCGATCAGCAGACAGACTAGAATATTTGGGCCGGGACGCTACCTTTAAGCTTTCTTTCATTAGGCGGGCCTCATTCCCAGAAATGAGTTTAGGCCCTTAAAATAATCCCCACACACTACCATCCAAGAATTTCAAGATGGATGTCACCGTGGGTCTTACCTCTGTTAACCTAGGTCTTGTTTAGGTGGTCTATTTCTGATCAGGATCATTGTGAACGGGTTGGATTTTAGATTAAAATCCTGACCCATCCACAGAGATCCCCACACGCTACCATCCAAGAATTTCAAGATGGATTGTCACCCTGACTCTGTTAACCTTGGCCTTGTTTGGATGGCTTATTCCTGGCCGGGATCCCTGTAGATGGACCGGGATTTTAGCCAAACAAACCCTTCAGTGCTAGAGACACCGAGGAGCTTCCATCCGATCGCCATGACTAGCTACCAGGTTTTGCATCTAAGTATGGTGATAAATGTGGTGACTCTGACTGTTATTGTCGTGACTAATGAAAGGATCCAATAGATCCGACAATGTTGACCTCGGATCCTACCAGATTTGATGGTGGTGCGACTTGGTGGCTCAATGACACAGCATAGAGCTCAAGCATAGATTTGGTGGGCGCCAAGATTGAACGGCTCCATGGTGGTGCTGTAATTGGGGATGGAGCTGGAGAAGTGGATGTGTCAGCAATGAAGGGTGTGAGGCCCTTAGCAGTGTGGTAGTATCATCTTAGCCAGGTGAGCTAACTGAAACTAGCAGAAACTTCTTGAAACTTGATCAAACTTTTTGAAACTTGAGTCTCAAAACCCGAAACACATCAAAACTTTGGTTTGAAATCTTCTATAAACACGTGAAACTCACTGAAATAACTTTTCAAATGTTATGTTGAAACTTGTTACTATACCTACGGTATACTTTTGTCTGGTCACTTCCTTAACATAAAGTGAGTAACCAGATGATTTTTCTGTGGAAAACTAAAGATGGATACAGGATTGAAACCTTTCCAATTCCATGCATGCACTATTTGCGAATGCATAGCTCGAACTGCGTTTCAAGGCTAAACACGTAAATACGTTGCTAATCCTGGCTAGTAAAACAAATCAAAAGCATAAATTTTGTTTTTTTTAAGTCCCACTACGAACTTTTTTTTTCAAATATAACCTCATCCGAAATTATTTGTAGATTTGGTTTTCATGAGTCACCTCCCACGCTCGGAGAACTCGACAGATCGTATGCCGCATCAAGAGCCCCCTTCCTTGTCATAAATCAAATCCATTAATTAATTATTAATTTAATCATACTAGTTAATTAATTACTTAATTAAATCACTAATTAATCAAAATCACTACTTATGCTCCCTCTTTTCGAGCCAACGGTGCACGGCAGCCTCCCACCGAGCTCGCTTGGCATGGTAGTTGACTCATATCATTTGTCATGCCTTCTAAGCTTAGTGAGAGGACTAGTTTCATAAATTCGAATGGAAGGAGACTAAATTTGTGAAAAATGAGTTTTAGGGGGCTAAAAAAACAACGGCTTTGGAAACATATATATGTACTATCTATCTATACTTATACTAATTAGGTACTCTAAGAAAGCTTACACGTTAATCAGAAAGGTCTGGCCATCTATTTGCCAAACTGGAGTATGTTATAATGGCTTATATTAAAAACGAAAAGTCCATATCAAGTATAATCTAAATTAATTAAAATTTGAAATAAAAAATTAGCAATTTGGCTTCCATGCGATATCTAAAGAAAATCCACAAATAACTAAAATATAGAATAATAATTAAATAAAAATTAAGAAAATAAAACAAAGAGTCCATGTCAATTATAAACCAAATCAACTAAATTTTGGAATAAAAAACTGAGTCATAATGACTTATATTAAAATAAACAATCAATGTCTAATATAATCTCAACTAAAATTCTAAATAATTAATTAATTAAAATTAGCAAATTAACATCCATATAATTTTCAAAGTAAATATATAAATAACTAAAATTTAGAATAATAATTAAATAAAAATTTGCTAATTAAAATAAAGAGTCTATGTCAAGTACAAGCCAAATTAACTAAAGTTTATAATAAAAATACCCAAGTTATAATGGCTTAATTTAAAAGAAAGAGTCCATGTTAAGTATAATCTAAATTAATTAAAATTCAGAAAAATAAAGTAAGGAAATTATCGATTTGACTTCCATATGATTTTCAAATTAAGTTTGTAAATGAATAAAGTTTAACATAATAATTAAATAAAAATTATCAAATTTAAAAAGTCTATTTTTCATACGTAATTCAAGTAAACCATATAAATACAATTTAGAATAATAATAAATAAATAAATAATTTTTCATATGAATTTGAGCTTAAAATTGAAAAAAAAAATTCACCCAAATATGATAAAAACTATGCAAATTTGAAATAAAAATTAAAGAGTTGATTAGAGATTTTATTTCTACGACCTCCAAAGTTTGTAGGGCGTATTTGTTTTGGCATATAGACCAAGATAATATTGAACATGACTAGAATACCCTTAATTATTGTTTATAAACACTATCTAATGCATGCGTATAGATGATATAAAGTAAAGATAGATATTTTTTATGTGTATTTTTATCAGGGGTTGAATATTTTCCATAGACGACCGTCGCACCCCATCGGCCCCAGGCATGTCCTTGCTCGGGCCTCGCCCCGAGAAAGGTCTTGCCGCCCGACCAGGTCGCCCTCCGTCGACCGCCATGCCCGTCCCCGAGCATGCTTGCTCGGGGGTCCTCGACCTAGCGACCGGCCCGGTGAAGGTACCTCGAGCCGCCCAAAAGCCGCACGATCTACGAGGGCAAGACGGCGTTAATCGCGTGACGGCTCAAGGTTCTACAAGACAGGATCGTGACGCCATGTCTCGCGTCGCCATTTGCGCCATCGCACCCACGTCGCGTTGCACCGGACGGAGGCGCGGAACGGCCGCGCCCACATCCCAACAAAGAGAACGCCTCGTAATAAATGCTTTGTCGCTGCATTCCCCTATAAATACCTCCTCGCGCGAAGGAGAAGGGGTTCGGTTCATTCACACATCTCATCTCCACTTGTACGCAAAGTGCTTGTAACCCATCTTCACACATCGGTGCAACCATCGGACGAGGGCTATTATCTTCCCGAGAGGCCCGAACCAGATAAAAAGAGATCCCTTGCTCGTTAGATCGCTTGGTTACCTCGATCAGTAGCTCAGTAGGACCTCGGACGCTATACCCCCCGCGAAAAAGGGGCCTTAGGTTGATCCCTTATTCAACAAGTAAGCTCGGCGGGGGACCGGTTCCCGAATCGTCGACAATTTTCCCTTAGCACATACACCAAGGTGATATTGATCATACTAATTTTTATTGGAATATGAAATACGGTCTATATTTATGAGCAAGATTGTTTAAAAAATGCGTACTATATTTTTTGACGGAGTGAGTCTTTGTCAAGTACAAACCAAATTAACAAAGACTTTGAATAAAAAATAGTAACTTGATTTCTATACGAATTCAAAAGTAAAACTTAAATATTTAGCGTCCATCGAGCAGAACCAAGGTGTAGTGACTACCATGTACAGACTAAATTAACAGGCTCAGGTGACTTTATTTAAGAAGTTAGCCCGTGCTATTGTACGGGTTAACGACCAGTACTTGATATATATATATATATATATATATATATATATATATATATATATATATATATATATATATATATATATATATATAAAGAAACAGAGTGATGTTTAGCTTGCTCGGCCATGACAAAAAGTCTCAAGCGTGCAAAACAGCCTCGCCTCCCGTGCGCGCGGCGCAGACACAGCACTCTGCCGCCCTCCCCTTCCCCGCGGCCGCGTGCCGGCCGTCGAGGTAGTGCTGGTAAACGTACGAGAGGAAGCCCCAGAAGGCCATGAGCATGGCCACGGCCTTTATGCCCGTCATCCTGTCCCCGAACAGCACAACCGCGAACACCGGCACCAGCGGCAGCCCCACAGTACCCGTCACGTTGGCGAACAGCGACGACATCCTCGCGATCAGCCGCACCCCGCCCACTCCCGCCGCCTGCCACGACAGCGCCGTGCCCACCAGCGTCGCCACGTACCTCGCCCGCCCGTTCTTGAACGCTGCCATCTCCCCCGGGATCGTCCTCCACTCCCCCGACGCGAACAGCCCCGCCACCGACACCAGCGACGCCACGATGTTCGTATACAGCTGCATCCGCAGAACCCATCGAAACGTCTTCTTCCTGATCACCTTCTCGAAGGTGACCTCTATGAGGGACAGGATGAGCGCGAAGGCAGCGGAGGCGGTCAGCGTGAGGACGAAGCCGAGCGGGTACTTGCCGCGCGGCACGTTGCTGGAGGTCCCGTCGGAGGAGGAGCCGACGCCGAGCAGGGCGGCGGAGAAGGTGAGCACAACGACGGAGTTGGCGATGAGCGCCGTGAAGCGCTGCGCGTTGATGAGGCGCGAGGTGATGGAGTTGAACGCGAGCTGCGTGGCGGCCACGAGCGAGAAGGTGGACACTGGCAGGTACTGCAGGGCATAAGAGTACATCAGGTTGTCGAAGCCGATGATGACCCCGAGGGCAGCGTAGATGGTCACCATCTTGGCCGCCGCTGGCTGGGGCTCTGCGTCGGAGGGAGGCGATACGAGGAGAAGGATGGCGAGCAGAGGCGAGCAGCCGGTAACTGTGAGCGTGGCCATCCACTTGCTGTTGCCGCCGGAGTTGTAGTACAGGCGGGTGAGGAGGGTGGCCACGGTCTGCCCACAGAGCAGCAGGAGCATGTCCGCCACCACCGTCGTCCACCACCACACGCCTCCTCTCGCGGACCGACGCTCCTCGGCTTTCGGTCCCGTGCCGTTCTCGGCATGGCCAGATTCTTTCTCCGGTATACCTTGAGTGGAAAGAAAAGGAATGGTAGTTTAGGAGTATTAGTAAAGTTTACCTTTTTTAACAGAAAAAAGCAGTTAGGTGCGTACGCAGAATTGCAGAAAAGCAATCTCAGCACTGTTTCTTTTTTCGATTAAGGAGGTAACCACATGTGAGATCTGCTTTGTAAAGATCTTCTGTTTCGCCTTTTATTAAGACTACCTCTTGTTTCACTCAACCAACTACCATAGATGAGCATGGGTACTAGTGCAGTGGTGTATGGCAAGGGTTGCCTGTTTCTGGGTTGCTTTCACTTTGACTGCTAAGTTCAATCATATGAAGATAAGAGGGCCCAAGCATGAAGTAGTGAAGTTTGTCTATATTTGATTCCATTCTCCAATGATTCCTTTTCCTTCTATTGAGCTAATGTTCTTCCTTCTAGTATTTAAAAAAAAACGTTTAGGAGACCAAATTTTGAAGAAACCAAGATTGCTATCGAAAGGGAAGATGATCTCGATGCTTGTTTGTTGCTTGCTAGTTGGTACTGTCTTGCTGGCTCAGGACGGCAACCAGCGCAAGGACAAGGCAAGCTGAGGTTTCAGACGACGCATAAAGATTACCAGGCGCCAGAACATGATCCTAGAAAAAGGGACATTGATCTTTCTCATCCGTTTTCTCCACAAGCTGACCAAATTTTCAAGCCGAGAAAGAGAATACACAAGCCAACTAAATATGAAGAAAACAAACAGTACTATTTGCAGAATCAAGACTCCTAAATTCAAATAATACACACGCAATTAATCACGACAAACGCCAACAGGGATATAGGGTGTGGAGGTACCTCTTATTTGAAGCTGAATTTCTTGAGCTTCTTGAGCATGCGCCATATTGCTGACTGAAACTCAGGAGCAGGATGAGGGGGTGGCTGCTGCTACTTCACTATTCTCTTATTGTTCCTGACACCCCTTGCTAATGAACAATGGACTCCTGGCTCCTTAATATATATTGACAACATTGCTCAATGATGGCAAAGAGACATCTAATTCCAGTAAGACTGGGTGATTTTTTCCCCTCCAGTCCAAGACCCCACCCCCACAGAATAAACAATTCAGGGCTACATGTCTGAAAAGTCATGGCCCCACATTTCACTCAAAACCAGCATGCATCTCGTAGGCCATCACACCGTCTATGATTGAGGTTACAAATCCTGCTCAGGGCACCAAGTAAAAGAGAATTGGTGAGCTCAACCCCATTTAGAACACGGTAATCTATCTATACCTTTAAGACTACCTACACTAATTAGGTATTCTAAGAAAACTCCTTCGTCAATCAGAAAGATCTGATCGTCTATCTGCTAGACCCGAATTATAATGGTTTAGATTAAAAGAAAAAGTCCATATCAAGTACAATCTAAATTAGCAGAAATTCAGAATAACAAATTAAAAAAATAGCAATTTAACTTCTATATGATTTCCAATGTAAATTTATAAATAACTAAAATTTATACTAATAATTAAATAAAAATTAGCAAATTAAAACAAAAGAGTATATGTCAAGTACATGCCAAAATAAATAAATTTCGAAATAAAAGGAAATAAAATTATCAATTTGATTTTATATGAATTACAAAGTAAATCCTATAAATTAAATTCAAAATATTAATAAATAAAAATATAAATTTCATATGAATTCTAGCCTAAAAATGAAAAAAAAATCACCACCAGTACGATAAAAACATGCAAATTCTGAATAAAAATTAAAGGGTAATTAGAGATTTGATTTGTACGACCTCCAAAGTAACACCCATAAATAAAAAAGTTTAGAATATAGTTACTTACTCCGTCCAAGTTTATAGATGTATTTTCTCTTGACATATAAACTAAGGTGATATTATAAATAACTAGAATGCACCTAATTATTATATATAAACACTATACAATGCATGCATATAGAGGATATAAACTAAATGTAAATATTTGTTAGGGGTATAAAGGAAAGATCACACTAATTTTTTGTTGGAATATGAAATACGGCCTATATTTATGGACAATACCACTAAAATCATGGCTATATTTTTTGATGGAGTGAGTATTTGTCAAGTATAAACTAAATTAACTAAAATTTATAATAAAAACAACAATTTGATTTCATATAAATTCTAAAGTAAACAAATAAAATTTAGAATAACAATAAATGAAAATAGAAAATAGATTTTACACGAAGTCCAACCTAAAACTTTAAAAAAATCCACCCAAAGTGAGATCCAAAAATATGCAAATTAGAGATAAATTAAAGGATGATTAGAGATTTGATTTTTGTGAACTAAAATGCTAAATTCTAAAATATTTAAATTCATAATAAGATCTATTATCTACACTAGTTATAAACTGTGAGAAAATTTTCATATTAATCGAGCAAAGAAAAAGATTTAGTGCTCATGTAATAAAAACAAGTTATAGTAGCTATCACGTACAATCCAAATTAACGTACCCAAACATCGGCGGATCCAGAGGGCCCGGCCCACCCAAAAAAATCCAAATCGGCTCTGAGTCCTGGTCTGCTTGCGTCGCGTGAATTGCGTTTCCAGACGGTTCGGTTCCGTTCGAGGCCGATCAACGCGTCTCGCGACTCGTCGGTTCGGCTGCCGTCTCCGCGTCTCGCCGTCTCCCGTTGCGTCTCGCCGTCGCCGTCTCCCGTTGCGTCTCGCCGTCTCGTAGGTAAGTCATTTCTCTCTTACAGTCTTACTAGTATACTCCCTCTACGCTTGAATACTGCACTAGTAGATAGTAGTACAAATTAACCGCATGCATGCATGTGAGTCAGGCGGTTGCGCTTGGATTGATCGCAAATTTAGGCGACAAACTTCTGTTCGGACGCATCATCTGAAAAGGAGGTTGATTTTCAGTCCGGGTCCGGCTGGCGTTGAACACGGGGGGTCGTAAATTACGCATTTCTTGCCGCGATATAGTACTAGAATTAACAAGTAGGTAATTCCGTAATTCAATAATTGATACATTGATTGTTTGTACATTGTACTATTGTATTGCAGAATTGTTGAAACATGAAGAGGGATGGAGATATTGCATCTCTTTTTCGAAAACATGCAGCAAAGAAGATTGCTTCTCCATCGTCTCCTTCCCCAATTGTGGCAGAAAAGCACACTCAAGAACAAGATCCAGGGGAAGATGTCTCGCCACCGCCACCACTACTGCCACCGCCACAACCACAGCCACCGGTTTATGATATCGATCGTCTTCCACAGCTTATTATGTCCACTGTTTTGCACATCAACTCCAGCTAGTTCTTATTGCTGTTGCCAAGGAAAATGATGATTGTGTGTGGTTTTTTGATCAAGTATCTCTCTTGTTGAATATTGTTGGGGTTTCTTGTGTTTACATGAAATGCTTCAAATGCTAGACTTCATAATGTCGTGAAAGCAATTGAAAGTGGTGTACTAGAAATTGGGAGTGGACTAAATCAAGAGATGGGATTACCTAGGCCCGGTGAGACTCGATGGGGTTCTCATTATAAAACTATTGTCAACATTATTGCTATGTATCCAACAATCCGTGATGTGCTCATAAGTCTTGGACAAGATACTTCACAAAGGGTTGATTGGCCAAAAATACATACTATGGTTGGAGTGTTTGAGTCATTTGATTTTATTTTCAGTGCACACTTGATGCTTGTCATTCTTGGATACACAAATGATTTGTCCGAGTGTTTGCAAAGAAGAGACCAAGATATTCTCAATGCAATGTCACTTGTTAGTTTGGCAAAGAGTAGAATGCAACAATTGAGGTCTGATGGGTGGGTTGCATTCCTTCAAAAGATCACTTTGTTTTGCAATAAACATGGTGTTGAAGTTCCTACAATGGAAGGTAATTATGTTCCTTATGGAAGATCAGTACGGTTTGCTCGAAACCAAACAAATGATGACCACTTTAGAAGAGAAGTATATATTGGGATCATTGATCAAATTAGTCAAGAGCTTGACAATCACTTTGATGAGGTTAATATGGAGTTACTTTCTTGTATGGCAGCCTTGAATCCCGCTGACTCATTTGCTTCTTTTGATGCACACAAGGTATGTAGACTTGTTGATTTCTACTCTAATGATATTTCTTGTATGGTAGTCTTGAATCATGTTGGCTTATTTGTTTCTTTTCATGCACACAAGGTACGTCGACTTGTCGATTTCTACTCTGATGATATTTCAGGTTCTGAATTATTAAGACTTGAAATGCAACTTGAGAACTATATTGATGACATGAGAAAAGAAGATAGCTTCAAAGGCCTAAACAATCTTGTTGAGCTCTCAGTAAAGCTTGTTCAAACAAATAGGCATAAAGTTCATGATTTGGTGTACTTGCTTCTCAAATTAGTATTGATTCTACCGGTGGCAACGGCAAGTGTTGAAAGAGCATTTTCTGCTATGAATTTCATCAAAAACAAGTTGAGAAATAGGATGGGTGATAGTCTTTTGGACGATTGTCTAGTCACATTCATTGAGCGAGATATTTTCTTTAAAGTGAATGAAGAAGATATAATGGACACTTTCATGGCCATTAGAAAGCGAGACCCAACAAGAAGTAGTCTTGTAATCTTCTTCAAATTATTGTAGTCGTGTAAGTTTTTTTAAGTCAAATTTCATACTTAGTTGTTGATTTTAAGATGTTCGTAAGACACCTTATTAATATATCATGATGCACTTTTGGTAAATTCTATACTTGTATTGTATATTGGCATGTTAGATTTACGGTATTTAAAAAAATTATGCCAAGTTGGACCACCCATACCCAAAATCCTGGATACGCCACTGTACCCAAGTGATTTTATCTAGAAATCTAACTGTACAAATGCACGAGTTACGAACTAGTTATTTCTAAATTCTTCTACGAAATGAAGTGAACTGTTTCTTTTGAAACTCCAATTCCTAGGAAATTCTGCATTCAAAAAACAGCTTTCTACTATACTTCCAAACAATTATCAAAATCAATTTTAATTGCTGCTTTAGTCAATTTGGCATTTCCTTCGGTGGGATTTGTTATCTCTACAGTTGACTTCAAAGGCCCCAAACAGATTTTTCATTGATGTGAGCCAAGTGGCTGAGGCGTTGGTCCTGTACATCAATATAGGTTATCAACAATCTACTTTTCATTGCTGTGGTTGTTGGTAATCAAAACACTATTATAAGATGTGAAGTCGATGGTGAGATAATAAAAAAAGTCCAACGTGTTCATCGACCTAAGGATTTGATGATAACATGTTATTGATCTGCAATTTTCAACCAACATTTTAGGTACTTATACATCGAGTTATTAATACGAACCAAAGGATTTTTCTCCACAAAAAAAAAAGGTTTGCAAAGCTGCATTGCAGTGCATTTCTCCCACAAGCACTGGATACGAACTCGAAGGCCATGCCCATTTCAGGTACTATTGGGCGCTATTGCAAATCACTGTACTATCCAAATTATCACTATTATCCGAACGTGATAATTGAGGTCCTCTGAACTTGTCGCCGACATCCATCAGATGCATGTTCACATCGAAGTGATCGAACGGAAGGAAACACATGGTTGGCACGTTTCTTCTCAAGGCAAAATGGATACTATTTCTCAAGGTGAACAGGAGCCACTTAGTGCATCTTCAATGATACTAGCTATAAAAAATATCCATATCATCTATAGATAGCATATATACAACCTCTCTAATAGATTAGCTATAGCATTGTCTATAAAATTAAATATTAGCCCACATGTAATAGATAATAAATGTCTTGGAATCGGTTATACCGACTATACATTAGAAATTTGGCTATATCTCTCTCCTCATTTTTTCTCTTCCACCTAAGCAAAATGCTGAGATGACACGCTTATAACTAGCTGAAGTGGCATGATTAGAGATGCCCTTAAAATAGTTTAGATACACATCAGCCTTAAGCCATGCGCAGATAGATACACAATTATTATTCAAGTCTCCTCGGAAATTGACACGCACCACTTGGTCACGAGACTCACGATGACGATGGGGGCAGAGACTTCAATGATTTTGCACAGTACGTTCATCAAATTGCTCGGATCCTAGCAGCAATGGAATATGAAAACATGTACCGGTAGTACAAGTTTATAAGACTTATTTTTAAACAGTATTATCTATAATATGGAGTGTATCTCATATTTCATTACAAAATTAGTATAATGTTACTTTTATACTTGTAATAAATATCCATCTCTATTTTATATGCTCTACGATATATATTGATAATAGTGCTTAGTGATAATAATTAGGAGTGATCTAGTTATTTTAATTGTTTTCTTAGTCTATAAGACAAAAAGAAATATACTTTATAAACTTGAATGGAGGGAGTAATTTGACAATTTTACATGCCATCCTTCTTTAGATTCCAGCCAATAATAAAAAGAAACCTGTAGTTTTCGCCTGTCAAATGTCTTTCCATAAAGAGCAGCTGCCACGCACCGTTGTCGCACTGCACGGGCAATATTTTGGGTATCTTTTTTTGGTTTACACAAAATTCTAGGTACTCTACACATATACATTGATAATAGTACTTAGTGATAATAATTAGAGGTAATCTATTTATTTTAATTGTTTTCTTAGTCTATATGATAAGAAGAAATATACTTTGTAAACTTGAACGGAGGGAGTAATTTGACAATTTTACATGCCATCCTTCTTTAGGTTGTGTTTGTTTAGTTGGTCTTTGAAAGAGAAGTTCTTTGAATTGAAAGAAGTTTATTTGCTCTTTGGAGCTGGATGAGGATGGCAATTTTAAGTAAATAACAGTTAAATTGTAAGGGTACAGGAAGTGAGATTTTCAAGCTCCCACCACCGAGAAGCATCGTTTTCTTACTTTCTCACAGAAGTGCAAATTGGGTTGGAGCTTCTTTCTCCGTCTCTTTGGAAAAAAATACTATTTGTTTTGACTTATAACTTATAGAGATCTGAAGCAAAATAAACCCAAGCTCAAACCTAAACAAACATACCCTAGATTCCAGCCAATAATCAAAAGAAAGCTGTAGTTTTCGCCTGTCAAATGTCTTTCCATAAAAGCAGCTGCCAGTCTGCCACGCACCGTTGTCGCACTCGCACTACGCCGGCAATATTTTGGGTATCTTTTTTTGGTGTACACAAAATTCTGGGTATCTTCGACCTTGTGATGCGGATGTTTTCGACGACTACTAGATAATGCCAAGCCGGCAATAGCAGCGGCGTTCAAATCTTTTGCTGACGGGTTGGACTACAATTTTCTCTACGGCTCCGTAAGGTTGCATTGCATCTACCATTACACAAATGGAACAAGCAGGCTCTGCATGAGATGGCCTTTTGCTTTGAAAATTAACCGGGAAGTGCCGTTTCACAATAGGAAGATGTAATCTCTACTCAAAACAGGTTTGGACCCGGACTAGTGAACTTTTACCTTTATTCTGCAGTGGCAACTGGGCACCAACAGGAACCATGGTCTTCTGAAGGAAAAAGTTTTTTTTTTTTTTGAAAAAGGATGTTTTGATTCTGTTGGCTCGTATTCACTCTCTAGTCATCGGTCTTAATCCCATAATCAGCGACGATTTGGATCCGAAGAACAAGTGGGACCAATGAATGGGTTGATAGGACAAGGGAAAACACTTGGAATTTCACGACGATGAATTTACCGTGATCTAGGCAAGTCTTCTTTTGATCATGCCGATAAATGATGATTCTAATTCCACTAAAACGCTATTTTACAAACTATTACTCGTAGTACTTTCACCAAAACACTTTTTTCTAAAAAGAAAGGCGGTGATGATGAATGATTGATCAAACAATGATGGATATGCTTGTGAATTAATTTAACATACGGTGGGGTCGGTAGAGGGCCCAGGGAAAGTGACGATGAATTATGGTAAGTCAGGACTCCCTCTATATGTGGAAGACACATAAGGATTAATAACGAGTTTCACATGTGTTAGTGAGCCGCACAAACAGTAGCGGTCCTGAGATTTTAGGGGTTTGGAACGAAATTTAAAATAGAGGTCTTTATATAATATATATAAGTGTTACCAATAAACACTAAAGGTGCATCCAAAAAAAATATTCATATCAAGCAAGAAGTATATATTACAATATTACCTTAAAAGTTTCTTCTAACATGTCTAGATGCGAAGTCATTGATGATGGTGTCAATATCAATATCATCCAATAATATCTTCTCGATGCATAAAATAATATCTTCTAGATGACATGACTATATGTTGAAAATAAAAAATAAACAATTATTATTTGAAAGCTATCGCAAAGCTACAAAGGTACTAGATCAACTAAAAAAATTATTACCGATTGTGTAGAACTCTCAAATCCCAATATCATATATGCATCAACACGGTCCAATCAAACGATTACAAGTGGCCTACTGCAAATTCATAAACCAAATATGAAATATCAAATTACCGATCCATGATCCATCTAATTGATATGTTAAACATAAAACATGTAATCATGTTGGTTAGGGTAATTAATTGGCAAAATCAATACGACAACTCACGGATGAAACGTCGAGCACGAGCACACGGCGCGTCGGCGACTCGGCGTGGCGGAGACGCGGTCACGCGGAGTGACGGAGTCGCGGAGTCGCGTGTCGTGGACGGAAACGGACACTCGTCTCGTGATCTCGTCGTCCCGCCTGATGCCTGAATCCTGATCGCCTCGCCGCCTCGCGTGATCGCGTCGCCCGTCCTTGGGCCTTGGCCTGCATCAGAATAGCAGATGAAACGAACAGCCCCTCGGGGCGACGGGACGCTGATGAGTCCGCGCGAGCGACTCGTGAGGCGTCACGCGTGACGCGCCAGGACTCATGAGCGAGCCAGCCAGCCAGGAGGTTAGTTGAGTCTTGACTCTTGAGTTCACGTTATCAGTTATCACGTACATGACTACATGTATAGCGTACAGGGACCGGTGGGGCCCATGGTTTGGGGGGCGGAGCGGCTGCCCTGCTCGCCCAGTCGCCCCCTCAGTGCCGGCGCTGCGCACAAAGGTCGTGTAAACCATGGTCTCGTATAAGGCGAGCGAAGCATATTAGCCGATCAAGTTGTTATACCTCCACATGGATACGTCATACGTGGATACGAAGTACTAAGATGGGGGATGATATATCCAATGATATTGAAAATTGGCTAGCCGGGTGCTATTATATTTGCAAAAGTGGGGTGTCGTGTTTGAAAGCAGGGGTTTTAAAAACCAAAATTCGAAAAACCGTTCAAAATTCGAAAATCATAAAAACAGCGCGAAAAACTGCTGGAAAACCGTCAGAAACCAAAGGGTTAAGAAATAAAAAAGTATGAAAAAAATTCAAAAAAATCGAAAACCATTTGGTTTTTCATGAGAAACCGTGGTTTTCCGCAAGAAACTGTTCGGTTTTTTGCGAAAAACAACAGGCCAATTGAATGATCTTAAAAAACGGTTTTTGAGTTGTTTTCAACGCATAAATTTTTTCAATTTTTTTTGTTTTTTTAATTAGACCAGTTTACCGAGCGGTTTTTGATCTCAAACCGCAGTGATATGCTTGGTTTTCGAGCGGTTTTCGCTGGTTTTATGAACCTGTTTGAAAGCTTGACACAGCGGTTAGTGAAGTGCTAGCCAAGTGGAGGTTTAATAAATAGAAAAGGTGAACAATCTCCGTATCCAAACCGGCCTTGCATCTAAGGAATTGCGAAATAACTGATTAAGCATCAAGGTTTCAGCTTGCTGTGGGTAAAGTAGCACAAAATGTGCGGTATTTTTAAAACGTGACCCATGCCTATCTCCTGAATTGGAGACTATATAGACTTATATGTTTATGAAAAACCCCTTTTCACTAACAACTCTAAAACTTTTAATGATGATAAATGATTTAGTATAGATTATAAATATTTAAACATGTTATTTTCTCATAATACAATTTGCTAGGTACAAAAATACTCATCCCTGTTATTAATCCTCTTGTTTAGGAGTGACAAAATTGATTATGTTAAAAGTGATGCTAAGGGAAAACTGTAGTGAGGATCATTACCATGATGACCAGAGAACTCAGTCCCACTTCAACTATTAAAGCAAACTGTAATACCTTGACTCGTCAGTGTAATGGTCCATATTGGAGTAATGGTGGGACCGGTCATGTGGCCTATATTTGAGTGGTAGTGAAATTAGTCCAATACTATTTATCTAAACTAAATTGTAGTAGTATATAATGTTTATTGGGTCTAAATGTAGCACCCCGGATTAACCCTTTTACACGAATTGGGACAAAAGTGTAAATGAGGCGCTATGTGTGTATAGATCCGCCTCACGGTGGGTTGTGTTTTGAACAGATTTTGAAACAACTAGTCGGTAATCCGTGCATCCGCACGGGCTAGCTTCTTTGATAAAGTCATTTGGATATACTAATTTGGACTGTACTTGATAGCCGTTATAATCTTGGTCTGTTAGATGTAGGGATGGCAAAAATACCCGTGGGTCCGGGTACCCGTGGGTACCCGACCCGACGGGTCCGGGTCCGGATCCAAATTTGGACCCACGGGTATATTATTTTGGGTTCGGGTCCGGGTCTGAATTCGAGTCCGGGTCTCATTTTAGACCCGTGGGTACTCAGACCTAGACCCCTTACACACCTGGCACCCATTTTCGCTCCAGTTTATGTTTTCAATGGACTAGGTCTAGCTAACAAGTCCGCCCATGGTGCTGACATTGTAGGATATGGCACTGGCCGCAGTGCCCATGAGGTCCATCCCTTTGGCTCCAATCATGGAGAAGCTGTCCCTCTCCCTCACCCCAGAAAACTACGGCACCGTCCGCCGCTACTTCATCCAGACGCTCGATGACCACATGCTGTCGCCCGATGTCCAGGAGAAGCTGGTCAGGGAGAACCCACCCGACGGGATCTTCAAGATAAAGGGCGGCGACCACTGCCCCTTCTTCTCGAAGCCGCAATCCCTCAACAAGATCTTTCTGGAGATTGCGCAGATCCAAGCTCCGGCGACGCTGTTGCCGGCCAAAGCAAAGACGGAAGAGGAGAGCACCGAGAGATCATGACTGTATGTGTTGGTATGTATGTGTCCGATCGCTAGCTCTCTCCAGCCCGGCCAGATCACCGCTCGGCAGCAGTAGCTAGGGGTGCAATCGGATCGGATTCGGTCGGATATCGCTTTTTCCATATCCTAAACCATATTTTTTGTCGGATTCGGAATCGGATTCGGATAGTACCGGATACGGATACGGCGCGGATAATATCGGTAGCGGATTCGAATCGAATACGGAGCGGAATCGATACGGTATCGAATAATTTTTGTCGGATAACGCAGAAAACAGATACCGCGATAAAGCACACATATAACACTGATTAGCCAGCCGATGATAAGTTTCGAAACATAGAATGATACGTAAATAATATTACAATAAGTCGATAAAATGACCATAAGGTCCACAACTCCATGTTTTATAAAGAGACAATACAATTTCATGTTTCATAAAGAGACAATACGACAAGTCAATAATATTTAGATTACATCATAAGGAGACTAAGGAGTACTAAATTAGGCTAGCAACATCTTAAGTAGTCAATCATTATCAGCCGCCACCATAGTCTCATCCTACAAAACAAAAGGTAACAATAAAGTTATAATGGAAAGTATAGCAATTAAAAATGTCAAGAATAAACATGCCAATATACCATGGGGTTTATGTTGTATATTTGCTACTAATCATACAATCCTCCATGCGGTATTTCGTTGATCGGCCGATGTGCTTTACAACAAATCGGCGCGGCAAAGATGTCAACTCAAATGACCAAAGATCATCAAGAATGCTTTTTTTTTAAGAACAAATTGCTCCAACTACAAAGATTGGGCTACTTTGAAAGAACAAAAGAAACAGCAAGAATAATCCATTCATGCGAGAAGTCAGCATTACTTGAAATCGGAAACACCGCCGCATAAAGCCTCAAAGAAAAGAAAATGCAAACCGTAGGCTATATGTAAGTGAACACAAAGACTCTCGAGCAATAAACAAGACAGGAAACAGATATACCCATGAGGGAGGACCGAGGAGGGTTTCTGCTCTTTCTCCCGCCACTCTGTTCATCACCTCCCCTACATTAAAGAGGTGCAAAATATTAGTAACATGTATGGGCTGCAATTGGTTTAACCCTTTTTTAACATGTATGGGCAGCAATTGGTAGTCACCTATAACATCTCAGCACTTATATGATAACCATTTTAACAAATCTGAGCATAGGTCATGGTAAGAATTAAGAAATAGGTTTCTGCAGTGGCATGGTGGTATATCCATAATCTTATAGCAAGTATTCAGGTACTATTGGGCGCTATTGCAAATCACTGTACTATCCAAATTATCACTATTATCCGAACATGATCATATCGCATGTTCACATCTAGATTGTCGATATTTAAGTAAACACATGAAGATAGAATGCATCTATAGAGACACTTGGTTAAATAAGGACATATACATTTCAATCCGAAGAATTCATTAATCAATTTCTCTCATCAACCCTAAACCATTTAATTTTAAGATACCTAGCATAAACTAAAGTCTTACGATTGAAGATTTCACAAAATAGTTTAGATACGCATCAGCCTTAAGCCATGCGCAGATAGATACACAATTATTATTCAAGTCTCCTCGAAATTGACACGCACCACTTGGTCACGAGACTCACGATGACGATGGGGGCAGAGACTTCAATGATTTTGCACAGTACGTTCATCAAATTGCTCGGATCCTAGCAGCAATGGAATATGAAAACATGTACCGGTAGTACAAGTTTATAAGACTTATTTTTAAACAGTATTATCTATAATATGGAGTGTATCTCATATTTCATTACAAAATTAGTATAATGTTACCTTTATACTTGTAATAAATATTCATCTCTATTTTATATGCTCTCACATATATATATTGATAATAGTGCTTAGTGATAATAATTAGGAGTGATCTAGTTATTTTAATTGTTTTCTTAGTCTATAAGATAAAAAGAAATATACTTTATAAATTTGAATGGAGGAGTAATTTGACAATTTTACATGCCATCCTTCTTTAGATTCCAGCCAATAATAAAAAGAAACCTGTAGTTTTCGCCTGTCAAATGTCTTTCCATAAAGAGCAGCTGCCACGCACCGTTGTCGCACTGCACGGGCAATATTTTGGGTATCTTTTTTTGGTTTACACAAAATTCTAGGTACTCTACACATATACATTGATAATAGTGCTTAGTGATAATAATTAGAGGTAATCTATTTATTTTAATTGTTTTCTTAGTCTATATGATAAGAAGAAATATACTTTGTAAACTTGAGCGGAGGGAGTAATTTGACAATTTTACATGCCATCCTTCTTTAGGTTGTGTTTGTTTAGGTGGTCTTTGAAGGAGAATTCTTGGAGTGAAAAAAGAAGCTATTTGACTTTTGGAGCTTTGGATGAGGATGTAATTTTTAGTAAAAATATGATTAAATTGTAAAGTAAGACTAATGAAGTGAGATTTTCGAAGCTTCCAGCGACTGAGAAGCATCGTTTTCCTTACTTCTCTCGCGTAGTGCAAATTGGGTTGGAGCTTCTTCTTTCCGTCTAGGTGGAAAAAAAATACTATTTATTTGGCTTGACTTATGAGCATAAGTTAGAAGGCAAAATAGTGTCAATTCAAACCTAAACAAACATACCTAGATTCCAGCCAATAATCAAAAAAAGCTGTAGTTTTCGCCTGTCAAATGACTTTCCATAAAAGCAGCTGCCACGCACCGTTGTCGCACTCGCACTACGCCGGCAATATTTCGGGTATCTTTTTTTGGTGTACACAAAATTCTGGGTATCTTCGACCTGTGATGCGGATGTTTTCGACTACTACTAGATAATGCCAAGCCGGCAATAGCAGCGGCGTTCAAATCTTTTGCTGACGGGTTGGACTACAATTTTCTCTACGGCTCCGTAAGGTTGCATTGCATCTACCATTACACAAATGGAACAAGCAGGCTCTGCATGAGAGATGACCTTTTGCTTTGAAAATTAACCGGGAAGTGTCGTTTCACAATAGGAAGATGTAATCTCTACTCAAAACAGGTTTGGACCCGGACTAGTGAACTTTTACCTTTATTCTGCAGTGGCAACTGGGCACCAACAGGAACCATGGTCTTCTGAAGGAAAAAGTTTTTTTTTGAAAAAGGATGTTTTGATTCTGTTGGCTCATATTCACTCTCTAGTCATCGGTCTTGATCCCATAATCAGCGACGAAGGAACAAGTGGGACCAATGAATGGGTTGATAGGACAAGGGTACACTTGGAATTTATGAATTTACCGTGATCTAGGCAAGTCTTCTTTTGATCATGCCGATAAATGAATTGTAATTCCACTAAAACGCTATTTTACAAACTATACTCATATCTTGAAAAACTTTTTCCTAAAACGAAAGGTGGTGATGATTAATGATTGATCAAACAATGATGGATATGCTTGTGAATTAATTTAGCATACGGTGGGGTCGGTAGAGGCCCAGGGAAAGTGACGATGAATTACCCTAAGTCATGGCTCCTCTATACGTGGATGACACATAAGGATTAATAACGAGTCTCACATGTGTTAGTGAGCCGCACAAACGAGAGCGGTCACAGATTTGAGGATAAGACGATATTTAAAATGGAGCCCTTCTATATATATATATAAGTGTTACCAATAAACACTAACGGTGCATAAAAAAAACATTCATATCAAGCAACAAGTAAAGTAAGAAGTACATATTACAGTATTACCTTAAAAGTTTCTTCTAACATGTCTAGATGCAAAGTCATTGATGATGGTGTCAATATCAATCTCATCCAATAATATCTTCTCGATGCATAAAATAATATCTTCTAGATGACATGACTATATGTTGAAAATCAAAAATAAACAATTATTATTTGAAAGCTATCACAAAGCTACAAAGGTACTAGATCAACTAAAAAAATTATTACCGATTGTGTAGAACTCTCAAATCCCAATATCATATATGCATCAACACGGTCCAATCAAACGATTACAAGTGGCCTGTTGCAAATTCATAAACCAAATATGAAATATCAAATTACCGATCCATGATCCATCTAATTGATATGTTAAACATAATACATGTAATCATGTTGGTTAGGGTAATTAATTGGCAAAATCAATACGACAACTCACGATGAAACGTCGAGACACGGGCACACGGCGCGTCGGCGACTCGGCGAAGGAGACGCCTGATCGCGCGGAGTAGCGGAGTCGAGTCGCGTCGTGGGCGGAGACGGACACTCGTCTCGTGATCTCGTCGTCACGCGATGCGAATCTGATTGCCTCGCCGCCTCGTGTGATCGCGTCGCCCGTCCTTGGGCCTTGGCTGCATCGAATAGCAGATGAAACGAAAGCACCAACGGTCTTTGGAATGGGGCCCTGAGGCGGTGGCAAAGATGAGTCCGCTGCGGCGACATCGCTGGCGTCACGCAGCGTGGCACAAGCGAGACTTCGAGCCATCTCCAAGAGATGCCTTATTTCATTATCAGACGAGAAATAGGGAATATGGGCAGACAACGATGTGAAATTTTGTCTCCAGCAGTCTCGCATCCGGTGCCCTATCTTTAGGAAGGGAGAGAGAAACCCCATCTGGGGATCTCTCTCCGTTCCATTCCATTCTCCATCTCGATCGTTGGAGCGACTTCCTCGCGCTGCGCGAGAACCACGGCAAGGAGTGCACGGGCGAGGTAACGCGGCGCAGACGAGGAAGCGGTGATGGCGCAGGGAGGGTGGCACAATGGTGGCGGCTTCTTCCTAATCCCACAAAGAGGTGAGTAGTGTGCATCTGGTTCCCAAATCACCTTAATCCTCAACCCCGTCCCGCGTCGCTCGTCCGTGGCGGGCCCGCTCAGCGGTCTTGATCTTTGCTCGTTGGTTTGTCCCTTCGGATCCGCTTCGCGCTCAGTAGATTCTTGTATTGTCTCGTCGCTTTGCCCTCGCCCAGGATCCCCTTCTTTCCACGCCTCGATCATCGGCGAATGCTTACCGATGATGTTCTAGAGGAACCGGGCCCTGTCGCGTCTTTTTGTGAGTGTATTCTTTGCTATTTTCCTATCTACTATCCCGCTGATTACTCTGCTCCTGTCGATCTCGATCTGTCTCTTCAGGTAGGGATTCTTGTATTTGTGTTTGTTTGTTGTTGGATGTAGTCGATTCGCATATCAGTGCCTCCGTTTCGGTCGGCTCTCAGTGTAAAGATGATTTGTATTTACAGTTAACATAATGCCTAATTTTTGTATGTTTAGATATGCTTTGAAACATCACGGAGGACCTCGTCGATGCCGTGAATTACGGTTCCCACAGTATGATTAGATGTTTGTATCTACAAGAGATTAGAAAAGATACCAGAGAATAAGCTGATTTGTCCATGTTGTTCTTGTTGCTGATGTTTTACGGCCATTGATGGAATGCTCAAATACTCCAGATTACTTTACTGCATAAAAGTGCTTCTTGTTGGTGATATGAATATTCATTGTTCTCTCTGCTTCAAATGGTTAGAAACATAGAATACAAATTGCATTTGCACTTGGTTGAATAGACTTGAGTTTCCGCTTGTCCTGTATCGTGTATCTGGAGGTGGAAGCTTGATTAAGGCCTTCAATCTTGTGAACTGCACAAATATAAGCATAATCGATGACTCACTATCTCCACAAAGAGTGGATGCTTTATTTATGATGAAAATTTCTACATTAACAATTCATCTGAATACCAAGCGTTTGTTAAACTAAGATCTTGTGGTGGTGTATGAACATTAAATTATTGATCTTTGTTACGATCTGGAATGTGTGCATGCTTCTATTTTACGGTACTTGTCGGTGGTATGTCTAAATTCGGTCTTTGTTACGATCTGGAATCTGTGCATGCTTCTATTTTCTGGTGCCGGAGTAGTTTATTTTCAACGACAATTTTTGCTCTTGCTTGGGCCCTACCGGTGTAAACTCTGAACACCAAAATCTTGCGGTTTCGATAGTCGGGTTTCGGTACTATACATGAGTGCTTGAATTGTGATTGATGATGTCTTTGAGTTGAAATATTCTTTAGGTCTCCGATAGTCGAGATTAGGGAAGTTTTCCTATTGATTGGTGAACATTTAATTTAGTCTTTTTTATGCACTTTGAACACATGTAGTCCTTTAGTTCTATGCTGAAATCACAAGGTTCAAAATTCTGGGCATGTAAAACTATATCTGATTCAGTTTTAGGAGTTTAATTTGAAATCTCTATGGTAATCAATGTAAGCAATGAAAAGCTCTTTTTATTTGTTTATGTAGGTTGAAGAATTGACCATCAATTTGCAGTGCCAACAATTATTGAACTCCATATCGAGAACACTAAGCTCAAAATCTATGTATATATAGAATGAAATATAACCGTCGGAAATCTGTTAAATGAAATCCAATATAGCCGTTGCAATATTTCGAATTCGTTGACCGTTAGAATAAATTTTGAATTTTAAATTCCGTAATTAAAAATAGCCGTTTGAATTTTTCCGCTAAAAAATAAATGTAGGGGTATGGCGGTTATGAAATAGCATTATAATATAGGAGTGAGGATATAGAGAATGAGATTTGGGAATCTTTGTTGAGAGAGGAAGAGATATAGGGAAGGAATTTTTTTAGGAATTACGTATATGGGGATATAGAGAATGAGATTTGAGGAATCTTGTTGGAGATGGTCTTAGGAGCGAGCCAGCCAGCCAGGAGGTCAGTTGAGTCTTGAGTTCACGTTATCAGTTATCACGTACATGACTACATGTATAGCGTACAAGGGACCGGGTGGGGCCCGGAGCGGCTGCCCGTCGCCCCTAGGGCCGGTGTGCACAAAGGTCGTGTAAACCATGGTCTCGTATAAGGCGAGCAAAGCATATTAGCCGATCAAGTTGTTATACCTCCACATGGATACGTGGATACGAAGTACTAAGATGGGGGATGATATATCCAATGATATTGAAAATCGGCTTAGCCGGGCGCTATTATATTTGCAAAAGTGGAGTGTCGTGTTTGAAAGCAGAAATTCGAAAAACCGTTCAAAATTCGAAAATCGTAAAAACAGCTCAAAAAACCGCTGGAAAACCGTCAGAAACCAAAGGGTTAAGAAATAAAAAAAGTTTGAAAAAAATCAAAAAAATCGAAAACCATTTGGTTTTTCATGAGAAATCGTGGTTTTTCGCAAGGAACTGTTCGGTTTTTTTTGCGAAAAACAACATGTCAATTGAATGATCTTAAAAAACGGTTTTTGAGCTGTTTTCAACGCATAAATTTTTTCAAAATTTTTAATTTTTTTGTTTTTTTTAATTAGACCGGTTTACCGAGCGGTTTTTGATCTCAAACCGCAGTGGTATGCTTGGTTTTCAAGCGGTTTTCGCTGGTTTTATGAACCCTGTTTGAAAGCTTGACACAGCGGTTAGTGAAGTGCTAGCCAAGTGGAGGTTTAATAGAAAAGGTGAACAAGCTCCATATCCAAACCGGCCTTGCATCTAAGGAATTGCGAAATAACTGATTAAGCATCAAGGTTTCAGCTTGTTGTGGGTAAAGTAGCACAAAATGTGCGGTATTTTTAAAACGTGACTCATGCCTATCTCCTGAATTGGAGACTATGTAGACTTATATGTTTATGAAAAACCCCTTTTCGCTAACAACTCTAAAACTTTTTAATGATGATAAATGATTTAGTATAGATTATAAATATTTAAACATGTTATTTTCTCATAATACAATTTGCTAGGTACAAAAATACTCATCCCTGTTATTAATCCTCTTGTTTAGGAGTGACGAAATTGATTATGTTAAAAGTGATGCTAAGGGAAAACTGTAGTGAAGATCATTACCATGATGACCAGAGAACTCAGTCCCACTTCAACTATTAAAGCAAACTGTAATACCTTGACTCGTTAGTGTAATGGTCCATATTGGAGTAATGGTGGGACCGGTCATGTGGCCTATATTTGAGTGGTAGTGAAATTAGTCCAATACTATTTATCTAAACTAAATTGTAGTAGCATATAATGCTTATTGGGTCCAAATGTAGCACCCCGGATTAACCCTTTTACATGAATTGGGACAAAAGTGTAAATGAGGCGCTATGTGTGTATAGATCCGCCTCACGGTGGGTTGTGTTTTGAACAGATTTGAAACAACTAGTCGGTAACTCGTGCATCCTCACAGGTTAGCTTCTTTGATAAAGTCATTTGGATATGCTAATTTGGATTGTACTTGATAGCCGTTATAATCTTGGTTTGTTAGATGGATGCTAAATCGTTTTTTCTTTATTAATGTGAAATTTTTCTCATAGTTCATAATTAGTATAGTTAATAGATTATATTATGAATTTTAATAATTTTATAATTTAGCATTGTAATTCACATACAAATTAAATTTGTAAGCATCCTTTAATTTATTCTAATTGTATACTTCTTGATTGTACTTTTGGTGGATTTTTTCAATTTATCTTTGGAATTGTATAAAAATCCATATTCTATTTTTATTTATTATTACTCAGAATTTTATTTTTAGGTTTACTCTCAAATTACAATGGAAATAAAATCTCTAATTTTTTATTTTGAATTTTAGTTAATTTGGCTTGTACTTGATATAGACTCGCTACGTTAAAAAAGTATATGACACATTTTTTAATGATCTTGTGCATAAATATATATTGTATTTTATATTTCAATACAAAATTAGTGTGATCTCCCCTTTATACCACTAATAAATATCTAACTTTACTTTATATCCTCTACATAGATGCATTGAATATAGCATAGCGAGTATGGATAATAATTAGGGATTGTGCAATATCCTTGAATGATCATTTGTAATATCATCTTAATCTATGTGCCAAGAGAAAATACACTCTATAAATTTGGACAGGGTCAGTAATTATCATTCCAACTTTATGTATTTTTTATTGTACCTAGGGTGGATTTTTTAAGTTTTAGGCTGTAATTCATATTAAAAATTTAAATTTTCATTTATTACTATTTTGAATTTATTTTTAGGCTTTACTTTAGAGTTTGTATGAAAAATCAAATTATTTACTTTATTTTATTTTATTTTTATTCCAAATTTACTTAATTGGCCTTGTACTTGAGATAGACTCATTGTTTTAATTTGCTAAATTTTAATTATTATTCTAAATTTTAGTTATTTATCTTATTCTTAGTGTGAAGAGAATCCTATAAAGTTGAACGGATTGAGTAATTATTATTTATAGTTTGCATATTTTTTTTACGTGGGGTGGAATTTTTTTAGTTTTAGGTTGGAATTCATATGAAAATTTATATTTTTATTTATTACTATTTTGAATTTATTTTTAGGGTTTACTTTGGAATTTGTACGAAAATCTAATTGATTATTTTATTTTATTTTATTTTATTTTTATTCTGAATTTTACTTAATTTGGCTTGTACTTGAGATAAACTCATTGTTTATTATTTCAAATTTTGATATTTATTTATTTACTTTGGAAATCGCATGGAAGTCGGATTGCTAATTTTTCTTATTTTTTATTCTGAATTTTAGTTTACTTAATTTGGCTTGTACTTGAGATAGACTCATGGTTTTAATTTGCTAATTTTATTTAATTATTATTTGAATTTTATTCATTTATAGATTTACTTTGAAAATGGTATGGAAGTCGGATTGCTAATTTCTTCAATTTTTTATTTTAAAATTTTCTTAATTTATATTATACTTAATATGGACATTTATTTTAATCTAAACCGTTATAACTCGGGCCCAACAAATAGATGGCCAGATTTTTCTGGTTAACGTAATATTGTACTTGACATGGACTCTTTCTTTTAATCTAAACCGTTATAACTCGGACCTAACAAATAAATAGTCAGATATTTTTGATTAACGTGAGAGCTTTCTGAGAGTGCCTAATTAGTATAAATATAGATAGTTACACAAATCATGCAAACATTCTAGCCTTATGGCTCTCATGTGTGAAGGTAGTACTAACTATTTCTCATGTTATCAACTAATAATCCACATACTAAGATAACAAAAGTATGAGCGGCATCCCCACCGGGCTGGTAACGTTGGCGAACAGCGATGACACTGCCGTCTGCCGTGAGGAGCCCCAGGATGCCCATCGCGGCGAGTTGCCAAGAAATGGCCATCCACGCCAGTGTCATCCCGTAGGCCACCTTGCCTTTCTTTTACCCATCCATCTCCCCGGACGCCGGTCAGTGTGCTCCACTCGCGGGAGATGAACAGCCCGGCCACCGACACGCAAGTGGCGGTGATGTTGCTCCAAAACTTCATCTCGAGCACGGCGTAGAACGTGTCAGTCTTGGGCTCCTTGTCGAACGTCAGCTGCATCAAAGACAGGATCAGGGAGAAGACTGCTGACGCCAACAGCACCAGCACGAACACTACCGGGAACTACCAGTCCGGATAGCGGCAGAACTGAAAAATTTTCATATGTGCACACTTTACACGTACAACTTTATAACCAAAACCATCTATGATGACGAAAAACTACAAATTTTGATGTACATTTCTGTAGTAGTGTTTAGATATGAATTCGAAGCAATTTGAGGTGTTGATAAAGTGGGTGGCACTATTGGCTCTGGTGCAGTACTGCCGATTCTACGGTACTACCGCACCTAAGATAGCCGTAGTTATATTCCAGGAGGGGTAGTTTTTCGGGCTCAGGAAAATCGGTACTACTGGCCCTGAAGGCGGTAGTACCGGCCGAGCGGCACTACCGACCCTTAGTAGGTGGTAGTTGTTTTCTAGAGTGCGTTGTTTAGGTATAGCCAGGGCGGTACTATCGGCCTCAGGTTGGCGGTAGTACCGCCCTGGGGTGATAATACCTGTTTTTCCAGCGAGTTTGAGATTGTGTTTTGATTATGTAATGATTATTGCATATCTTTGTGAATAGTGCAATGTAACAGTTTGGTTGTCTGTGTTGGTTGCAGGACTTCGAAGCTAGGTTATGGTGAGTCGGAGGAGACCGGGACTAAGTTAGGAGAGCTGAGGTACAAAACAGTCAAGGGACACCAGGAAATGACTGAGGCCAGAAAGTGGTTGAGAGCCGTAAAAACAAGGAGCCGAAGCGTGAGTAAAGCTTTTTTATTTACTAGTTCAAAGCTACATTAAAAAATAAATTTAACGAAATATAAATGTCAAGCAATACTATAAGATCAAACATCTATTTCTCCCCATTAAAAAAGTTTTTATGGTTTCTCCTCCGTATAAATTAAAACCAAATATATTGTACATAGCAATGTATATTACCAATCTCAAAAACAATCAAAACAACCAGTGAATCAAGAATTTCAGTAAGAAAACTAAGCCTTATTGATAAGTGTGAGTAAAACTCGAACGCAATTTTATTTATCCGCCCGAAACGCTGAAGCACATTGCCTGATATTCATTGCACCTCTTTTGCTCTTTATCTTTGGATTCTTATCTAATGACCACCAGGTTTTAAAGATTAGGACATAACCAAAGTTGACTGGTCTATGCGCAAATGCCAAAAGAGCAGCAGGTCAAACAACAAATGTTGAAAATGAACCAAATTTTTTGGATGAATTTGTTCTGTTTAACAATTCGACTTTTACCAAGAAACAACGCATTCCCTTACTATTCCCGAACAAAAATGTTGTCTATGATCTAATTATTTCAAGAAATTAGTGGATTGGATAATTTTCTTGTCTATCTACATATTAGTAGCTTGTGTTGTTTGGTGGCTTTGTATTCGTTACCTAGTTAGGTAAACGTGAAAAAAGTCATATGTGTGCTAGATGAATAGGTGTTTGTATAAATGTTTGCTGATTCAACTGCATCTAGTGATGGACATGAAAAACAGCAAATGCATGAACTAGGATCATATGAGGACATAGAGCATACCTCTTTTGTAATGTTCCAATGTCCCTTTACGCACAGATTATATTAGTAGAGATTTAGGAGTTAAGCGTTATATAGTGATGGGTAGGACTTGCCTCTTTTACGTTAGCTTGGGAAGTGTGCCATACCGAGTTGCACAAAGCCTCTTCTACGCCTTCATCAAATGAAAGCCCCTCCTGCAGGTCAGATATATTTTTTGATGCATTGTAGGAAGATAATGGACAATATACACAGGCAGCTATAAGCAGGAAGCAAGAATTTTTTTTCAAGAAACAAGTAAGTAACAAAAATGCAAAGAGACATGTCAAATGATGAGAAGGGGTAGTGAAAAATGGCCACAGTTTGCAAAAATGAGCAACTCTTCTCGGACTTATTCCAATAGCAAATAATATGAGTACATGAGAAATAATATGTCATGGTGATCTGATCAAAGAAATTGACAAAAGGACATATGAAAATTCCTTGGCCATGGCTGGGCGATACAAAGACAAATGAATTGGGCGTTTACTAAAAACTTCAAAATAAATTCTCAAAAATATAGATAGGGAGTAAGAGTCTTGTTGGTACTACAAGATTACCACTCCAAGTAAGGATGGTCGAGATTGAAGCTGAATGTGGGCCAAATGAAGTCGTCACGCCACCAACTGCTGCATTATAGTAGTAGATATACAACAGTGATAAGTGTGAGTATAACTTTTTATTTATACAACAGTGATATTCTTTGTTTTTCTCTTTATCTTTGGATTCTTATCTAATGACCCAGGACATAACCTTGGGCGTGAGGAGTAAAAATACAAAAAAAATTGGAATTTTTTCTAACAATTACGACTTTTACCACAACGGTGTTGTCTATGGATCTAATTATTTCATGGATTGGATTTTTCTTGTCTATCTACGGTTCCCTTGTGTGTGCTAGGAATAGGTGGAGAGATCGGACATAGAGAGGAGTTGAGGTCCTGAACGGTTAAGTAAGTCGAAGCTATCATGGTGATACGGTAAAGGACATATGGCATGCCAAATGAATTGGGCCGTTTACAAGTAAGGATGTTTCGGGAGAGTCCGGACACATGAGAGGTTTAGTGAGAAGTCATTGGGGCCACATGGTGGATGACAAAGCATGGGCGATGCTTTGAGTGGAAGGAAATGACCAATTGTGGGGCAAATTGGTAATTTGTCCATTATCAGGAACGAAATGGTTTGAAAAACTGTGACGGTGGCCTAAGTAGTTTAGGTCAAGTCAAAGTGGACATAGACGTAAATTCGAGCTCATAGAGCAAATTAGGCACCTTGAAGAAGGCCACTTTGAGAAGCATGCGTGTGAAAGTATAAAACCTATTATGTGTGTTGGGTTATCAGGTTAGCCCATATAAATATGGATGGTATCTACTTGAGTAGTTGAGTGTCTAGATTTTAGGGTTAGTATTGCCTTTTCTATATAAGAGGATGTAGAGAGAGGTAAAGCTACTAAGCCATGAAGCCTTAAGGGGAAAGGATTAGGGTTTCCAACAGATTTTGTTTTTCTAGTATGTGAGTGCTCTTTGAGAGTTTTGCCCTCATATAAAAGGCTTTGTGAATATCTATCGTGATCAGAAGTAAAATCACAATTCATGCTCAAGTCTTGCCTCTTGTTTTGATCTTCTTCTTATTGAGTTTTGGTCTTTATAGTTTGACTTCTCTTAATTTTATGTTGCCAAGGATGAGTGATTAATGAATGTATCATCTGGAGATTATATCCCAATCATCTATGCAAGCTCTCACTTGTCAACCAAGAGATTACCAAGAAATCGGTTTTTGACTTAAGAGAGAAGGATTTTGTTAGATTGTGTTCTTAAGCTTTTCAGGTGGCAATCTTGTTGGAGTTCTTGTCTACTGTGACATGTGGGGGGTCATTTAAGGTCATCTTGATCATCAAATTCCCACGAGTAAGAACGTAGTGAAGATTTGGGTTTTGATTCGGTTTTGGTACAACTTTCGGTAAATTTGAAATAGATCGGAACTTTGACGTCAATCTTTGCAATAGATTAAAGGAATAGGTTCCTGATATCCTTAGAAATATGCCTACAAAATGTTATGGGATTTAGATTAACCGATCAAGAAATACACCGATTTTGGTTTTGAAATCATGTTGATTTTACTGTTTATATCCCTTATTTTATTGTGCCAATTTTGAGTTGAGTTTTCTGAAAATTGATTTTTCTGCTTCCATACGATCTCTTGGGTTTTTATCTTGGTTCTTTGAGGGAAAATTTTCATTCTACTACTTTTTAATTTGCTCTACTAATTTTTAATTTGCTTCTATTCACCTACCTCTAGTTGCCTTTTCAATCCATCATTATATCTCGCTCAAAAGTGTGAATCTGGCAGTTCACGACAGAGACTTACGATCTGGAGATGAATTTCACTAGCATCGTGCCATATTGAAACCCTGACAAGGATAAGCAGACAACAAGATTGCAAGCGAGATTTCACGTCGTGCCTGCAAAACTCATCCTGTTGCCTATTGGATGCGTACCCTGCTCGTCCTCCTCCGGTGGAAATTGGGATCCTCATCAATCAAATCATAAATAAAATACACCTTCACTAGTGTCTAAATTTGCTGTCAACGTAAGCTTGACTCACCACCGTTGAGCAATCCATCATTTCCTCCCATGAGTCAATGTTTCCTGCATGCCTCTTGGAGAATTCATTTCATGGTGCAAAAATTCCAAGTGAGGACAACGTTGGCCGCTTGGGGATATCCAGATGGAATCAAACTTATCTCCCAATAGGTGAAACCGACGAACTTGCCAATTATTGAGCAACACCCAAGATTCAGAGGAAGTGTCCGTATCATCCCAAGTTGAACTGTGCTGAACAGTATTCTTCTTTTATTAATTTGATTATAATACCTACAAATAGCTTTACAGTCTGTTCGAACTATGAATACTTTAAATCCTAAATATAGTCTAAAGGAATTTAGTGCATATATAATTGTCAAAATTTCTCTATCTATGTTATTTACCGTTTTTAGCTTATAACTTCTCGAAGCATACCTACATATTTTTTCTTCAGATTTTGGCGAGTAGTTGTTGGGTTTTTGCTTTAATATAGCTCCCCAACCTATTTTAGATGCATCGGTTTCTATAATGAAGCAATTATCTTCTAAAAATAACTATAATGATTTGATATCCTTTACTTTTTTTTTAATTGTTTCTACTATTTTAACATCTTCAGAGTTAAAATATTTTTGACCATTCTTTCTTAATTTAGCATATAAAGGATCAGCTAACTTTGCTAGATTTTCTATATAATTTCTTGCATAGTTTACGATTCCTAAAAATTGTAGTAGCATCTTCTTATCATTCATAGTATCCGAAAACTGTAAGATCTTTTTGGCTATATGCTCTTGTAAATTTATCTTACCTTCTCCTATTTCATGCCCTAAGAACTTAATCCTTTCTTACATATTTTTATTTTGTTTTTAGATAAGATCAACCCATTTTATTCTACTTTTTCTAAAGAATGTATTAAGATGAGCAATGTGTTCTTTATAGGTTTTTAAAAATATTAAAATATCATCAATATACACTAGCATAAATTCTTGATGTTCATTAAATATTGTTTGTATTTTTTTTTGGAAAATAGCTGGTGCGTTTTTCAATCCTAAAGGCATTACCAACAATTCAAAATGCCCTTGAGGACATGTGAATGCTGTTCATTTTATAGAATTTTCCGCCATTTTAACTTGCCAAAACCTAGATTTTAAATCAAATTTTGAGAAATACTTGCTTCCTTATATTCTATTTATCCACTCTTGTTTGTTTGGGATATTGTATACGTCATCTACTGTGTTATCATTTAATCTCTTATAATTTATAACCATTCTTGATTTATCTCTTATTATTTTTGAATGATTTTTTGCTATAAACGCTGCTGACCTATGTAGGCTTTTGTTTCTCTTATTGCTCCTAATTTTAACAGCTCTTCTATATGCATCTTAAAATCCTTTATATCTTTAGGTGAAGTTTCTATCGGGCTTGTTTTGATTATATATTTTGGAGTTATGATATCTATATTACATACTATCTCATTTTTCTCTCAATGTTTTAAAGGTATTTCTCCAATTATCTGGATATCTTCAAGCCTATCAATAACTTTTTGTATATCATCTTTTGTCTTTATATCTCTATACCAGTTTGGAGCAAATGATTGTAACCCTATACATTCTATATAAGAATTTGCTATGTAATAATCTTCTAACTTTATTTCTATTACAAGGGGCTGGCAAACCCTATACATTCTGTCGACGTTTGGAAAATAGGTTCCTCGCCGAGCTTACTTGTTGATTGAGGGATCAACCAGACCCCTTTTCCGTGGAGGGTTTACGTCCGAAGAATGCGGTTAGGATGCTATGCACGAAAGGATAGTGGACATGGAATTTTTATACTGGTTCGGACCTCTCACGATCGAGATAACAACCCTACGTCCAGTAGATCTTAATATTGTCTGAGTGTGTATAGGAGTCTTGTGTGTATTTGTTGTGCATCTCCCCCCCTAATCTACAGCGGGGGTATTTATAGGCGACTGCAGCAATTACAACCGAATAACACGTCATTACTGTGCCTGAACGTGGTTGTGACTGCCTCCCTCGATTTCCACCATGTTGTGTCGTGGACGTTATGGGTTTAGATCATGGTTTAATGGTCTTTAAACCACAGCGTAATTATCGCCACGTCGTCTTTATGGACCGAGCACGATCTGCTGGTCATGCTCGGGATTTTCCTTCGACTCGGCCGATCATGCAGCACACATCCGAGCAAGCACGCTCGGGAACTAAGGCGCATACTCGAGGAATTAAGGCGCATGCTCGGGGACAAGCTCGGACATGGTCGAGGTGGATCCACTAGCTAGTTCGTCCGAGGATCTTCCTTGGGGATACCATCCAAGGGGAAGCATGGTCAGCCGAAAACCGGCTGCCGGGGTATGATGGTCTTTATAGAAATTATCCAATCCCCGACACATTCTATATAAGAATTTCCTATGTAATAATCTTCTAACTTTGTTTCTATTACAGGAGGATGGCAATCTTCCCTATTTGCGGTGATTGCAGTTGTGGTTGTAGTTCCAGCAGATGTAGATCCACCACTTTCACACTTCTGAGATGTATGGGATATTGTCTTGATATGGAATAAATGTAATACCTTGTTCATGTATAATGGTAGTTTGGACAGATTGCTGTAAAAATCTTAGCCCTATGGTCATTTCGTCATTTATCATAGATAAATCTCTTATTGTGATTTCATCTATTATATACTTAGTGCCATTTATATATAACTCAAGATTATATGCTAACTGGTTATGAACCTTTTTCGTGCCTGACATATCGGTTGATATCTCTGCTTTATCATCATCTATAGTATGGACTATTTCAGGGCATCTTATGAAGTATTTATCATGGATTATATTCTTTGTACAACCGGTATCTACTAGTGCTAGCACCTTGTAAGTAATATTTGGTTTTAATTTTATTTTAACAAGTATTTGTATTCCTAATATCTCTTTAAATGATAATTTAATAACGTATTTGTTTCTGAAACTAGATATTGCTTCTCTCAATTGAAGCACCTTTTGATTCTTATCATCTTTTAACGTTAATGTTTGTTCCTTGAATTCGGTATTTTTATCCTTTCTATCGTCGACAACTCACTTATTTCTATGCCTTTGATCTCTTCAATTTCTAGTTCTAGTTTGTTGACTCTATTTTCTAATGTCCTTACTCTACTAGTTAGAATTTTTCATCAGATTCTAATTCTATCTCCTTTCTCCATTTTTGCCTATGTGTCTTTAAACATTCTAGGCATACTTGTTTTAGACATACCTTACATGTGGCTCTATTTTTCTTGATTAGGGTAATATATATGCACATTTTATATTGTAATCTCCTTTTCCTCTGACCCAATCATGATCACAATTCGTTTGATTCATCATTTCGATTTTAATCCTGCTAGGTCATTGATTAAATCTACCTCATCATCAATAGACTCAATTTCATCTTCAATATTTTCTATTTCATCTGTTTCTATGATTGAATATATGGATTCATCATCTTTGATCTCATTATCACATACTAATATGTTTTCATTCACACTATCTATTATTAGAACTCTTTCTTGTTCTTCATATTTACTAGAATACCTCATCCCACTGTTTTTCTTCACTAACACTCATTTCTTCTTCTGTATGTGTATATGTGTGTGTGTGTGTATGTATATGTATATCTATATGTATATATATGTGTATCTATATGTATATGTATATATATATGTGTATATATCTATATGTGTATGTGTGTGTGTGTATATATGTATTTTTGAATGCAATCGACGGAGCTCTGCCATTCATTAAAGAGGGGAGAAAGTACAACCGAACAAGCAGTGAAACCAAGAAAAGCTAGGAGAGGACAGAGAAAAAGAAAAAGAAATCAACGAGCACACATGCAGAAAGCTCAGGGAAACAGCGGGAAGAAACAAACTGCGAAACACTAGAGAAGCTGGACAGAGGAATACTGGCATGAAAGCCATGAAGGCCAGCACCGCGCACTCCCACCTTTAAGGCGAGGGACTCTAGCCATTGAACTTAGGCTAGGAGCTCTAGCATTTACTATTAGAATAAGGTGAGCACCAGTGTCAAGCCGAGGCTTAAACCCTGATTGACAGGGACATAACTAGCCCACCTAGCCAACTGACTTTGGTCAGTTCTCAACCAAAGTATATTTCGCTGATAGTTTGAAGCGGAAAGGATATTTGTATATTGTCAAGATCTTAGTGTATTGGAGGTGTTTAAAGGTGACTTCAGCTTTCCAAGTATTGGAGGTATCTTGGTGCTTTATAGGTGTCTTCTGTTGGTGTTTGTATTCTCTTCTTCTAACAACGAAATGAGGTAGAGTTCATGCCCTTGTTTCAAAAAAGAAAAAAAGATTGTAGTGTACATCAGGAACTGTCTGGCGTAAGAAAAGAGATAGCAAAGATCACATAAGAAATTAAGAATTGATCTGTAAGAAGATAAAAGCTGAATATATACATGTAAAATGGTAGATCGGTAGTGCTACCAGTGTAATGGTAGAAGTTGTATTTTCTTTCTTTCTTTTTTCTTCCAGGAGCAGTTCTCTCGATAATTTTGAGCTTTTACTGATCCAAATGTGCTTTTCACTATCCAATGTCTCAATGACCACAGTCAAAACATTCACCAGAAGCAAGTAATGATAAGACGGCAGCAAATAAGAGAGTATTTCAACGAAATTATTTTACTTCTTTTTATTGGGCGGCATCATATCCATCCTTACACACAATACACAGAAGGATAAACGAAACTACTAGTAATTCAGCAAAATAGTATGGCTACATACATAGATATAGTACAAGAAAGTAGTGTTTCTCTGACAAACATCCTCCAAAATAACATTAGCAACAACACCTCCTAATACCTCGCAGCCAACAAATTAGATTGGCGGAGAACATATTCCTATCACAAGAAGATCATAGTGGGCACCTAGGAACCCCCTGCTCACTACTAGCTGACGCCTTCCTAACTTTCTTGTCGTCAAGACAGTGCTGGTGCATATACGAAACAAAACCCCAGATGGCAATCAGCATGCCTATAATATTTACTCCATTCATCTTGTCGCGAAAGATCATCACAGCAATAGGAGGAACAACAGGTAGAGCTAAGGTGCAGATCACATTCGAAAACAGCGGCGACACCTCGAAGATCAACCCCACAACTCCAACAGAAGCGACCTGCCAAGATACGGCCGTCCACACCAGCGTCATCAGATAGGAGAACTGCCCCGCCGGAACACATCCATATCCCTTTTCAAAGTTTTCCATCCACCACTCGCAAGGTCGCAAATAACCCAACAGTAGAAGCCAAAATTGCCACAAGTGCCGTATAAACATGGAGCTCAATATAGATGTTCATTCTTTTCAAACCAATGTATTTTTCGATAAAGGAAGCTTTTATTAATCTTAGTAAATTACATCAAGGTGATACAATTATACTAAGAAGACTCCTGGCCTTTACACAGCTAGGGTGTACACAGCCAAACACACACACACAAGAAAAGACAAAGGAACCGTCGCGGCAAAATACATCACGCAATATTATCTTCAAGGCTATCCACCATCATAGCAACACTTGGACCGCGATAAAAACTCTCCAATGACAACGCCTCCAAGAAGGACTCGATACGCATACGCACCGCCATTGCCATGATCCAACCAGTAAAGGCCAGATCAAAGGTTTTCACCTCGGAGAGTAAATTCTCTGACTACAAAACAATGCCTTCAACAAGACCATTGCTAGGCACAACCAACTAAGGTCAGACCTAGGGATTTCTCCCTGAAGTCGAAGTACCGGAGATCCAGTGTTGCAACCACCCTCATTCCGAGCTAGTGCCGCCATACCACTTAATCTTAGTTAATAGCAACGGCCACTTTCTCAAGGCCAGACAAAACAATTTTTAGATGTTCGACTCTACGATGACAGATTCGCGAGCTAGCCAATAGGCACACGATCATCAAGTCCATAGAGTGCATCTAAAAAATGAGTTGTGTCGCCTAAGCGAATCCGCGAATCGATGCTAAGATGACATAGGTCAAAAGAAATGTATGAACAACGCTAGTAAGAGATGAAGACGTTGAGCGAAGAGTAGTCACCTAGATCGCCCATCATCCACAAGATCAAACCACCGACACCACACTTTCGAAGCGGCAAGTCATTATTCGGGCAAGGCTCCCACCAAACGGACTAAATCCGGGGCGAAACGCAGATCCGGTGAGGACACCAAAGATCCGGCCCGAGCCACAGGAGTTCCACCGCCGGAGTGGAGAGCGCAACCACGAGGCGTCCCCACGGATCTGGGCAATCGAGTCCATGGGCGAGATGGCCCCGCCGCCTTCCTCGGAAGTGAGCGGGCCTCCATGAGCTCGCTCCGCGGCGTGGCGTGAAAGAAAAGGTGGGGAAGAGGTATGGCGGCGGCTAAATTTGGGAGTCCTGGCGGCTAGGTCAAACCAATGTATTAGATTAGCTAGTATTTATTTATATTTTCTCTGGTAGCAGAGTAGTATAATACCCTTAACAAATCAATGACTACATCTTATTATCCACTATATACTGCCACTACAGTGCAATATAAAATTTCTCTAAATCTGCATGATCGTGGGTGGCGGGCCGTCAGGCGTGGTGGGGCTGGCCCCCTGCTCATCAAAGGGCATATATATATATATATATATATATATATATATATATATATTACTTTTGGAAGTAGTTATTCTCACCTCTAAAATCTCACTTCTGAAATACCACCTAAGCAAATTTAAAATACTCATTTATCACTTTAGGTACACTCATACACTAATTATAAGATATTCCAATATGAGCCACATGAAATAATTACAAGAGAGTCCATGATTTTTAGCGTATTTTGTAAATACCTTCATATACACACATAAAAAGGAGTATGTCCAAAAATATGCATACCACCTCTGAAAAAATATACATACCATCTAGATGATATTATATACTCGTATACTAAGCATACGTACCCTCCGTCGCACGAGATATCCTATACATTGTGAGATACGGTATAGGGAGTAATTACTCTCGAGAGTAGAAAAGAGGCTTCTATATATGGCAACGACTGTGGTGCAATCAGCCCTCCCGTGCAATCACCGTGCAATCTAACTAAGAAAAGTTTCGAAAAATTCTGAAAAAAAATCATGGATGTACATCTCATCTTACCCCATCTACATATAAAATTTCATGATCAAATTCGTCCTATTTTAAGCACGGGAGGGCTGATTGCACCACAGTCGTTGCCTCTCTCTCTATATATATATATATTTGAAATTTTTGGTAAGTTATAAGTCTTACATATTGTACTTACTATATATTAAACTTCGAATATCAATCACTAGTACAGATTCACTTGATTCTTAGGCCCCTCCTTTAGAAATTCCTGGCTCCGCCACTGATGATTAGCACGGCCGAGAAGGTGTGCTTTTTGATCAGGTTCTCAAAGATGAGCTGCATCAGCGAAAGGATAAGTGAGTAGGCGCCTGAAGCTCCCAATGTCAACAAGAAACCCAATAGATACTTTCCTCTAGAGACACCGGTAGTTCCCTGGGATCCTTCATTGACTCCAAGGAGCGAAGCAGATAAGGCAAGGAGGACTACAGAGTTCAGTATCAAAGTAGTGACCTTCTGGGAGTTTAAGACGTATGAGAAGACAACATTGAAGGCCAGCTGATTAGCACAAATGAGCGAATAGGTCGAGGCTGGAGGATACAACAAGCCCTTGGAATACATCACGTCATCGGCAGCTGTGAGTCCCAAAACAATGTATGGCAGAGCAACTTTGGCGATGGGAGTGTCACTGTTACCGCTGGTGGATTCTGTGGAAGATGACTTCGATGGGAAGAAGAACAGGGCAAAGAATATAGTAAAATCAGCGATTTGTACAGATGTTGATACCCACTTGCTGCTGCCGCCTTGATTGTACTTTGTAGTAGTTCCTCCCGAGCAGTGTCGCCGATGTCTGACCCGCAGTGAGGGAGAAATATCCTTTGCCACCATCAACTACAATTGCCAATGCTTGACTGCAGAGTTGCTGAACCTTCAACTTTGGCCGGTCCTATGGTTTAGACTTTAGAGCTGTAAAAGTCAGTACTGACAGTAACAAATTAAAGCACTGGACAAATAAGGAAAATTCTTGACAAAAGGATATGAATGACACTTTCTAAAGTTTTTTTTTAAAGAGAGCAGATATCATTAAGAAGATGAAAGTTTCAGAGGATGTTGTAAGAGAGTTGCTCAGCTGATGCATATATGACTACATTTTACTGCTTGCAGTATGAGAGTTGCTCAGCAGATGCATATACGACCGCATTTTTACTTCTTGCGGTACTACATAACGGCAATAAATCAGTGGATACCACATGATTTTTTATTTTTCGGATTTTGTTTTCTTCACTGCAAGGTAACAAGGCCCCACTTTTAAACTAGATCATGCTCAGACTTGGACAGTCTTTTTGGTAACTTGTCCTTCTCTCTCATTTACGTTTTCGCAAAACACAGCTCGCTATATTCCCTCCAAAGAGATTCTTCATGCCTCAATGTACGAAGAACGGAAGAACAATGGTCCCATTTGCATGAGCGTTCACGGTGCCCGCAACACTACACACGACTACGCGAGCGTGCAGAGCCATCACAACAAGACCACAACTTGGGAAAGCAAAGCAAAGGTGCATGCAGATCCAGATCGGTATGCATGTTCCGATGCTATCTGTAAAACATCTCATTGCACCGCAATCTTGCCGCGCCGGCAATTCTTCATACACCCTGCGCGCGCGCACTTCTTAAAGAAAACAGAGAACAGCAAGAAGAATTGGCGCACACATTGGCAAGCTAAATGGCTAAAGAAGTTTAGTCCATGCAAAGAATTCGCTCTTCACTCTCACCATTGAATCGGCCTCTTGCACATATTATTCATCCAAAAATGCATGTTTCGCAACTGGTTGATTGAATTTCAATCAAAACTTATGTTTATAGGAAATTATTGAATAAAAAAATTGACAAAAACACACACAAAAAGTGACGATCGAGCAGTGACTATTACTCGCATACGGACCTAGGATTTGTATCGGGACCTCGGCGTTGTTCGTGCCTCCGTTGTTAACTTGTTATTGTTGCCGCTGTTGTTGTTGTTGTCGGCTATTTTATTCGAGGAACCGTCACTCTGTGAGATCCAACACAGGAGGAGGACGAGATGAGAACGAGGAGTGCAGGGTGGCAAGAGAATTAAGGCCCCGTTCGTAACAGCTAATTATGTACAGCTTCTACTTAAAAGAAAAGCAGATTGTTTGCTAAACGGGAGGATTCTAGACAGCTTTTTTCATAATCAGAATCTGATTTGTACATAGAATCAGAAGATGTCACCCACCTGATTCTGCAGATTATAACTTAGATTCTGCGAGTGCCGCTTCTCACGAGTCCTCGCAGCACCACCCTCATCTGCTCATTCGTCACCAACGCCGATCAACAATCAGCATAGACAATCAGGATTACCGAACGACCAGATTCTCCAGTCAGTAGATTCTTCAAACAACCGCTTCTCCAAAGAGCTAACTATAATTCAGAATCCTTGATCGATCGGTTTATCCTGAAAGCGCCTAAGAGGCCTCGCGTTTCGTAGTGGAAGAACAAGAGGGCGTGCAGAGTGGGAGGGAGCGCGGAGCTGTGCATCCTGCGCGGGTCTTGCTGCTCGCGCCGCTTTCGTTGTCTCGCTCTTGACGACATGCATCATGCATGCGGAGTTTCCCCTTCCCACCGCGCAGCGCGCAGAGTTTTACAGGTTTCCACAGTTGTTCTACGGCAGTTGTGATGTGCACTCACTTCGATCAGCTGTTCACTGCGCTGTGCAGGCTAATGCCTAATGCGATTATATATGGTGCCGAGCACACATATATACTAGGTTGGGTTGCGCGCGTTGCCGCGCCGCGAGGAAAAAATCTAGTATATATTACCCCCATGCGGCATACGGACGTCACGTGTGATAGGCTAAGCACAACCGCTTGACGTGTGTGTGTGTGTGTCAGTGAGAGGGGGGGCAGGTAGAGGAGCAGAGAGGCATGTGTGAGGTGTAGCCAACCATAAGTCCATAACCATGTGCACCAAGTGAGAAGATGGAGGAGCGAGATGGAAGAGAAAGCTTCAGTTGCTTGGGTGAAGAAGATTACTAGGAGAAGGAAGTCAAAAAAGTAAAAAGGCATCATGTGGGTGGGAAAACCTTTAAAGATATGTACAATGGTAAATGTCAGCTGTTTGTAAGACTATACTACGTAGGATTTTAGGTGATGTAAAGAAGAGAAGGACAGTCTGTTAATTAGATGTGAGACCATTACAGACAATTACATAGATAATCTATTGTATAAATGTAGGATCGGATGGCGACAATCAGAGGGGGGGTGAATGATTGAGCGGAAGATAAAATTAAAATTTGCTTGATTCACAAAAACCCTAAATTAATTATGAAATATTGCTCTCGGTTTCAACACAAACAGATTAACAGACGTTCACTAAAACTGTAATTACCAAAGATCCAACCGTCGGATTGACGTGAAATTTTAACTGAATAAACTATATTCAAATCTGAAACTAATGCAATAAGAATCAGGTCGATCGGATCTACGGATCAAAAGTTATAAATCAATTGTAATATTCATTTTTTTCTCAGATCAATCGAAGTTATAGGTCAGACTTTTTTTCTTTGCCAAGGTTTTCTCGTGTTGAATTTTTACTTGGCAAAGTTTTTAACGAGGCGACCAAATATTAATAAAGCTCATTATTTAATTCAAATTAATCATCTCATTTTATAATTTATATCATATTTTAGCTTTTTCTTAATTTATATATTTTTAAAAAGTTTTTCTGCATCTTTCACCTTTTTATAATTATTCTAATTTTTTTCATTTTTTCTGAATTTTTCATATTTTTTGCATTTTTCCTATTTTTCTATTTTTCCTAATTTTTCGGATTTTTTGGCGCTAACGGGCTAATGGGCCGCACAGACGACCCGTAACCCCGCTGGTCGTGCTTTGGCCTAACCCTCGGCACGCTGGCCGCACGGCACGCCCGTTTATTAATCGGGCGAAACGGACTGCGTCGATTTTAATCGGGCGGGCCGTGCCGGGTCGCCCGCTTGGCCAGGTCTGTGCAGAGCCATCACAACAAGACCACAACTTGGGAAAGCAAAGCAAAGGTGCATGCAGATCCAGATCGGTATGCATGTTCCGATGCTATCTGTAAAACATCTCATTGCACCGCAATCTTGCCGGCAATTCTTCATACACCCTGCGCGCGCGCACTTCTTAAAGAAAACAGAGAACAGCAAGAAGAATTGGCGCACACATTGGCAAGCTAAATGGCTAAAGAAGTTTAGTCCATGCAAAGAATTCGCTCTTCACTCTCACCATTGAATCGGCCTCTTGCACATATTATTCATCCAAAAAATGCATGTTTCGCAACTGGTTGATTGAATTTCAATCAAAACTTATGTTTATAGGAAATTATTGAATAAAAAAAATTGACAAAAAACACACACAAAAAAGTGACGATCGAGCAGTGACTATTACTCGCACACGGACCTAGGATTTGTATCGGGACCTCGGCGTTGTTCGTGCCTCCGTTGTTAACTTGTTATTGTTGCCGCTGTTGTTGTTGTTGTCGGCTATTTTATTCGAGGAACCGTCACTCTGTGAGATCCAACACAGGAGGAGGACGAGATGAGAACGAGGAGTGCAGGGTGGCAAGAGAATTAAGGCCCCGTTCGTGACAGCTAATTATGTACAGCTTTTACTTAAAAGAAAAGCAGATTGTTTACTAAACGGGAGGATTCTAGACAGCTTTTTCCATAATCAGAATCTGATTTGTACATAGAATCAGAAGCTGTCATTCACCTGATTCTGCAGATTATAACTTAGATTCTGCGAGTGCCGCCTCTCACGAGTCCTCGCAGCACCACCCTCATCTGCTCATCCGTCACCGACGCCGATCAACAATCAGCACAGACAATCAGGATTACCGAACGACCAGATTCTCCAGTCAGTAGATTCTCCAAACAACCGCTTCTCCAAAGAGCTAACTATAATTCAGAATCTGCACAATCAGAAGCTATCCTCAAAGCGCCTAAGAGGCCTCGCGTTTCGCAGTGGAGAGAACAAGAGGGCGTGCAGAGTGGGAGGGAGCGCGGAGCTGTGCATCCTGCGCGGGTCTTGCTGCTCGCGCCGCTTTCGTTGTCTCGCTCTTGACGACATGCATCATGCATGCGGAGTTTCCCCTTCCCACCGCGCAGCGCGCAGAGTTTTACGGGTTTCCACAGTTGTTCTACGGCAGTTGTGATGTGCACTCACTTCGATCAGCCGTTCACTGCGCTGTGCAGGCTAATGCCTAATGCGATTATATATGGTGCCGAGCACACATATATATTACCCCCATGCGGCATACGGACGTCACGTGTGATAGGCTAAGCACAACCGCTTGACGTGTGTGTGTGTGTCAGTGAGAGGGGGGCAGGTAGAGTAGCAGAGAGGCATGTGTGAGGTGTAGCCAACCATAAGTCCTTAACCATGTGCACCAAGTGAGAAGATGGAGGAGCGAGATGGAAGAGAAAGCTTCAGTTGCTTGGGTGAAGAAGATTACTAGGAGAAGGAAGTCAAAAAAGTAAAAAGGCATCATGTGGGTGGGAAAACCTCTAAGGATATGTACAATGGTAAATGTCAGCTGTTTGTAAAACTATACTACGTAGGATTTTAGGTGATGTAAAGGAGAGAAGGACAGTCTGTTAATTAGATGTGAGACCATTACAGACAATTACATAGATAATCCATTGTATAAATTATTTTTAGTGCTACCTATAGATGATATAGAGATATATTATAGACAGTTGTCGTCTGTACCACTATAGGTGCTCTAATGCTTTCTATGTGAGTGAAAGATTCGGATGAAGTAGTTCACGTCGGGCACCTAAACAGTATCCTTATCCATATTCTTATTTTTTTAATTTGAAAACAAAAGGAGCATCGCTAGTTGGTACAAATGTAGCTAACGAAAACCTACGTGCCTACATGCATGCATGCCGTTGCCCCTTTGATCCAAAGGAAAGGGGAAAAGATGTACCGACTTTGTGAACTTGGTTGTGTGTATCTGCCTATTGTTCCTGGTTACATCAGTGGCATGAGGATATCAGTTCCAAAGTCAATACCCTAAATCCAAAGTTCCAAAGTCCAAACCAACGGCAGAAACCACTGTGAGGAGCGCGTGCGAGGTATTTTCCGGGACGTTCACCGTGGACGTCACGCGCGTTCGCGGTTGGAGGCGACTAGGCTGGCGCGGGTATGGCTGCAGTGCAACTCATCCACGCGATCATACGCATTTCCGTCTGCCGCATGGGGGAATTATTCAAATCAGTATCGGACTCATTGCGACATGTAAATGACGTAATTAATATACATTGATTTTCCATATGGAGTAATTACTAAATTCAATTTGTGCATATCTTTCTAGCTTTTTTGTGCACAATATGCGTGTATCTGTAATCAATGTGCGATATCCTCCCAGCAAAAAAAAAAAGTGCCATATCAACCTCCTTAATCACCAATCGTAAATTGTGTACTAGGAATATATACTTGTCGGTGTTTTGAGAACCGGCAAGTAAATTTTGTAAGTCTTGAGGGGCCGCGCGTCCCCGTTCCTTGAATGGTCAGACCCAAAGAGAGAAAAAGAGGGGTCCAAGATTTATACTGGTTCGGGCTGAATGTCCCTACTCCAGTCTATGAGGTGGTCGTGTGTTATTACTGATGTCGGCAAATTTGCCTGGTTACAAGCGGAGGCCGAGCGCGGGCTCTGAGCCCCCCGCGTACAAAGGTCGGCTGGGATGGCTACGGAACGAAGGACTCGGAACCAAGGGTGTTTGTGAGCCCTGCTTATGCGCGTGGTGTTTTTTCGTCCCCGCTCCGGGGGGTCAAGCTTCCCCTTATATAGCCTGGGGAAACAAGTTACATGGGAGCGTGCGGAGGAAAAAATGGATGGGGCTCCCCATGCATAGGAGTCCGGTCTTCCGCCTCGGTGTCTGGTCGCTGGACTTGTCCTCTGACGGGTGGTTGGACGTCTCGTATGGAGTTGGTGGAGACGCAGGGTGACGGCTCGGTTCATCCCTCCGGGAAACGGCGACTTTTGCCTCACTGTACAGGTCGAGGTCGACATCGGGTGTGTCACCTTGGAAGTCGCCTCGGGAAGCGCGTGATGCCCGATCTTGGCTTGGGCATGACGACTCTGCGTCAGCTAGGTAGATGACTAGCGTTGAGGCTGGTTTCTGACGATTTGACGTCCGCTTCTTGATGAAGATGGTACGGGCTCGCTTGGGGTTGCTGGTCGGTTCGACCCGTTGGTCGGGCCAATCCTGGGTCGTCGCTGCCGTGGTCCGTGGGGCGCCAGTCCTGTAGCGCTCGGTCGGACTGCTTTCTGGGCTGGCTTGGTCGGGAACCGAATGCCCTCGCGGTCGGTTGGTCGATCGACCTTCCAATGTCGCGTAGTACCGCCGAGGGCGTCCGACTTATTGCGCCGGCCGGGCCCCTTTCGGTGGATTGGTCGGGAAGCCGTGGGCCGGAAAGCGGCTTCTTGTTCGGGGCTTAGGCGCGGTGATGGCCCACATGCTTCTCCTGGGCCGCTGGGGATACCTATGCCCTGGGTATTCGTCAATACTTGACAGGTTGTCTATAACAAGTTAACATGTCATTTATAGACAACGTTAGAGACAATCCATGTAATGGTATAGACAGCTCATTTATGAGTAGACAGCTTCTTTTCAGATACAACCCGTCTTGGTTCTTGTGCTAGAGTCGACTCTAGATTAAAAGACGACTCAACTCTCTAGATGCACCCTCTCTCATCCACATCATTTTTTATCCTATATGGCATAGCTTAGAGACTGCTGATATGGACCATTGTACATGCTCTTAGGCTATTCTCAATGCTAGTTTCATTTTAGTTTCAATATCATTAAATGTTATGCCACATAAGTAAAGATAATGACATGCCAAGAAATTAATGATGAGAGAGATGAGGAGAATTTTATTTAGATGAGAGAAGTTTCATCTAGATGAAAGCCTGTTTGGGGGGCTTGGCTTCGGCTGCCGGCCGAAAGCCCCTCCAAACGGTGCGACTTCAAAACCGCTTCTACGCGCAGCACCCCCTCAAAGCCGCAGCCTGCCTCGAGGTGCTTCGAGCGGCTTCACCTCCCCTCGCTCGGCCTCCTCCTCGCCCGTGCCCCGCTCGGCCTCCACCTCCCCGTTCCCCCACTCGGCCTCCGCTCAGTCCCTGCCTCTCGCCCGCCGCCCCTTCGCCGCCTCACTCGACCTCCGCCTGCCCCGGTCGAGACCTCCTCCTCGCCCACCGCCCCGGTCGGCCGCCGCCTCCCCCGGTGGAGCCAAGGGCGTGGCGGCGTAGGCCGAGCTCGCATCCCCTACTTTTCTCCCATGGCGGCGGCGGCCATCGAGCCGAAGGTCATCCAGGACAAGGCGGCGATGCACGCATGGTCACGTCGCAGCCGCGTGGAGGGCAAGACCGTTGCTCTCGTCCCCACCATGGGCTTCCTACACGAGGGCCATCTCTCCCTCATCTCTGCGGCCACCGCAGCTGGGGCTGATACCGTCGCTGTAGTCGTCTCCATCTACGTCAACCCCAGCAAGCTCGCCTCCACGGGTGTCGTTGCCGCTGTCTTCTGCCCCCCGGACCTCTATGTCCGCACGGCGCTTCCATTGCTGAAGCGTCCTGGGAGTCTTCTTTCAATTAGTTTATTGCCTTATCTACCTTCAATTTATTGCCTTATTGGACAACTGACAACATGATGCGCAATGTTTATTTAGAGAGTAGTTTTTGCTCCACTTGAGAAAAATCGTTTTGAATTGATGCTCTAATGGATGACTTGTTTGTTTTCTGTTTTGTTGCTTCAGTTACATTTCCTCAAATAATATCCCATCACTCAAAGTAATTTTAGTTGCTTCTGTTCCTGAGGTATGCCCATGCTATTTTCAGGTTCGTGATCTTGATTTTGCTATAGAGATAATAGGATCAGAAATAGTGCGAGAAGCTGATGGCCTTGCTTATTATGTTTCTGTCTTACCCTCTTTCCCTTGAATTTTGTGTTGTCAGCTCTTTCAATGAAGGGGATTCCTTGCTGTGAGTGATCTTCCTCTCAGGAAAATGATGTGATATTGCGACTTGTTGGCAAGTCACCTGCTACTTGTTTATACATGAATGTGAATTGGAATTAAAGAAGGGGATTACTTGTTGGCAATGGGCATGTATGTGAATTGTGTTTATGACAAAAAACAGGAGAAGAAAAAAATTATTGTCTTAAGTCTTGATTCATATAGGTAGATCATTCATAATTAAACCTTAGATACCCATTGTTTCAGTTTGACCATCCTAACACAAACTGCCACTTGCAGATTTTGATTAAAAGAGATGCCACATGTATATGTGTCATCCCTATCATGAACAAGTTGCTGCATGTGTAAACTTGTCTTTGATTAAACGAAAACGAGAAAGATCTTACGTTTCATGGTAGCACTATTGTTCCATAATCAAACTGTGTATGGTTGTGGTCTTTGTAGAAGCCTGTAAATTCACTTGTACTGTAATCAGTTCTTGATATTCCGAAGAATTTGACTCTCAGCTTCATCAGTTTGTTCCCAAGCATTTGAGCTTTTAATAACAACTTTCAAATATCCTCCTGCTATATCAGACACAGGCATTCAAACCAATTTCTCAGTCAGTTGTCCATTTTGCATCTAAGGAATAATGAAAATAGTTGCCCTAAACCACTATTTACTATTAGTTCTCTGCACCACTTGTCTTTTTTTAAGTTGTGAATACTAATGTGATCCACAGTTAATGACATTCCCAGTTTCTTTGTCTTCCTAGCTTCATCGATGAAATCTGTGATATATTCACCATTTTCTTGGTTTGTTGTGCAGGTGTTCTTATGTTTGTTCTAGTAGGCTTCTAGAATATTTGCATGTATATTTTGATCCTCACTCATGAAGACCTGGTGGTGTACTTGGCAAGTTCGGGTTTAATGTCATTATTGAAATAATGAGTTTTCAGTGTTCTGTTACTGAATGACCTAGTGCCTAGATCTGAACATTTACCAACTAGCCACTATGTTTCAGAACCAAATTGCTGTGATCAAACTTCAGAACCAAAGTTGACTTCTAAAATTATTCTTCAGAATACGCTGCGGTTGATCAAACTATGTTTCAGAACCAAATTGCTGTGATATAGTTAGTCAGTGTTGTTTTTACCTATGGAGGCAGTGTTGATGTAGGGCAGTAGGAGGCTTATTTAATGTATGGTTGCTGCTCATGCTGGTTTTTTCCTGTCGTGGAATGAAATAGTTGTCCTAGACTAGTGCTAGTTCTTGATATTATCATTTGAAGTCTGTTTTGTCTTTCATATTTAACAAATACCATCGGATGGTTGAACTATTGCTATGATAATACGATGTGTCGATCTGATGAACCTTCTATTGGCAGAGTGGAGGCGGAGCAACCATGGGTGCAGGATGCACAACTGAATGCTCAGTATAAAATGGACATGGGCAAAGTGCATCTTGATGCAGCGGCAGCGGAGGATCATCTGATGACAAACGTCACTAACCAGCAGCTAGTTAGTTTCTTTTCGTAGCCATGGTTACACAATGGCACTCATTTTCCCTGGCAAGAAACTGGTCTCACGATGTTAACTACTGATATTATATTTATGTTTTTCTAGACCAAATTGATAGCTCAGTTCAGTGGACCGTCCTTACCATTGTCTCAGTAATGTGTAATTGTTGACTTGTGATTGTTAATTGTTAAAGAGTACCTCCATGCATGATCTCTACTTTGTATACCAGTACAAACAGTGATCATGTTAAACAGATCAACTATGCACACTGAGCAATTGATGCAAAATTGGAAAATGATCTGTATCTGACAGGTGGGCCCAATAACCTCCTGTTGGAAATATATGTAATATTATGAAAAAAAATAAAATATAACTAATACTTAGGGGGTGTTTGGACAGCTCCAGCTCCACCAAAATCTGTGGAGTTGGTGGAGCAGTATTTCTAGCTCTAGAAATTTGTGGAGCTGGAGCTGTGGGTACATTAAGAGTGTTTAGATAGATCATCTTGTTTACATTTTAGACTAAAAATATAAACTTAATTAACTTTATTTTAGCCTATAAGTTTCAGCTCTGAGCTGGAGCTGGGATCTGGAGCTCTCCCAAACAGGGCCTTAGTTATTCATCACTTAATATTTTCACAAATATAATCTAAAATATCAATATTTAAGTTAAATCAGCGTATAAACAAGCCTTCATAACTCTTAAGATTATTTCAGTCATTTAAACAACAAATTCAACATACTGACCAACTCACGACCCGGTTGCCAAACGGCCTCTCAAGAAAAGCTACAATATCATATACTGATAAATTTCAAGAACTAAAAAAGCGACTTTGACCCAGCCACAGCTCCCCCAAACAGGCCCGAAATCTGAGATACATGTTTACCTAGACAAAGATGATATAGCAGTCTTGGAAACAGTGCAATAAAACTGTGGACTGAAAATAGCCTTAGATACCATCACAACGCTATTCCATGTAAAAAATGGCGCTCAACGTGCATGCAAAGTTTATTGATCTAAATATATTTGCCTTACAGAATCCTGAAGTTTATTGATCCGAAGGATATTCTAAATTCACTTCTTGGACGGCGACAACGCCGTGGCTACAGCAAGAGCGATGGACGCCTCCTTACCGAACTCGGAGTCCTCGGCGACGAGCGGCGACTCCTCGTTTAGCTCGCTGAATCCGTCCTCGCAGGTCCCGGGCGCGTCCAGCACAGCACTGAGATTCGACAACGCATCCTGCAAGCCTGAGGCGTTGCCCAAGGCAATGCCTTTCGCCGCTTCGTCGAGCTGACCCACGGCGTCCGAGTACAACTCGGCGCACGCGCTGAGGCACTCCCGCCTATTCTTGTCCTTCTCCGAGGCCTTCAGGGCAGCGATGCGCTTTGTAGTGTTCGTGGCAGCTGCTCTTGTGATATTTACAGCGATGATGGCCAGGCCGCGTTTGTCCGCGACGGCACTCCCCTGGGCGGCTTGGAAGAACTTGATGCAATAGTCGTATCCGATATCCGTGTGGCTAGCGGCGAAGGACTTGCACGTGTCTTCTAAAATGGAAGCGTTGGATATGGACAAGACGAGAACGAGGAGAAGGACGATATGAGAGAGAGTTTGCAGAGGCTTCATGCTTTTCGTGGGGTCGATTAATTCCCTCGTGTATATGCGGATGTTCAGTGTGTTTTGGTAATCCAAGAACCAACGTATATATATGTAGATGTATGGTATATACAGACGACTGTCTTTGATATAAGAAAACATAGACAATTGAAGATCAGTGTATATTTAGTTACGCTTGATTTGGGGATCCTACAATTCAAGTATCGAGTTAATGGTATTCAATTCTTTCTTTGACGTCGAATCCAAACGGCTAACCCACCAGCCTACGATATATGTTTAAACAGGCAATAATTAAGCGAGTCCCAACGGCCGCAGCCACGAAAAACATGGAAAGCGTTTGCGCATGGCGGTGCTGGTTCGATTGCCGAACATGCCGTTCTCGGTGACACCGGCGAGCTCTCGATCGGCATTCGGCAGACACCTAGTACTAGTGTAACGCGTCACTGCACTTGTCGGGCGCGCGCGGCCTTCTTCATCACGGTAGAGGCCGGTATTCGCCCGAGTGAACCGTCACTCTCGTGCCGCCCTAGCCCTGGGCCCCTGGCCGACGAGGCCTGCGGGGTGCGACTCGCGTGCGCCACCGCACGCTGTTGCCTCGGACGGCCGTGACCGTTGTGATCTTCATCGCTACTAGATGGGTTTGCATGCTATGCAGCGTCAGATGGGATACATTGGATTTTCAAAACTCTAGGGATCCTCGTGTAAAATCGTGAATGATCTTTTTGTAAATTTTCAAGACCCCAAGGACCTATGAGTAAAATCGCTAAAGAGCGCAGGACCTTCTTGGGAATCACCGGAAACTCGAGGACCTCCTTCTTAAATCACGTAGGACCTCTTCGCAAATCGATGCAAACCACGGGGCTTTTCCTGCAAAAGAAAGGTGGAGGACCTAAAGGTAATTCTAGAGCCATGTGTGATTTTGCGGAATCATGATGATTTTTTTTTTTGCAAAGATAGAAAGAACTAAACATAATTTTAAATTTTGCGAGGGACTTTTCGCAAGTGGATAAGGTGTCACCATGTTTCAAATATCGCGGTTTTCTATCATACCGCCCCCGTTCGAGAACAGAAACCGCTTGGTTTGTTAGTGGAATTTAATTTAAAATTTCTCTAAAAATTCCCTAAAATTAGTATTACTTACTTTATGGCCTATAGTGTGATTTTTTTAAAAAAAACGAAGTTTGGAGACGTTTTTGAGCAATTCAAAATCTTGAAAATAGAAAAGCAAAAAAGAAATTAGAAGTATTTTTAGTAGCAATATTTGTTCAAATATGTCAAGTAGCAATATTTACTTTAACATATTTTAGTAACAATATTTGTTCAATTATATTTAGTAGCAATATTTATTCAAGTATGTCAAGTAGTAATATTTACTTACACATATTTTAGTAACAATATCTATTCAATTATATTTAGTAGCAATATTTGTTCAAGTATATCAAGTAGTAATAATTGTTGAAGTGTGTCAAGTAGCAATATTTGAATTATGTCAAATAGCAATATTTGTTGAAATATATTTAGTAGCAATATTTATTGAATTATATTTAGTAGTAATATTTGTTTGAGTATATTTAGTAACAATATTTGTCCAATTATATTTAGTAGTAATATTTGTTGAAGTATATTTAGTAGGAATGGGTGACACCTAAAAATAGTGCTATTTGTTCAAGTAGCAATATTTTTATCCACAGAAATTATTTTGTTATCGTATATTTTTAATATGTTAATGCTATCCAATATTGTAATGCTTATTTATCATTGTACATATGCATGAACTACCAAAACTTTAGTACGAAAGTTGTACTATGTACTACTAATTATATTTTGTACTTATTTTATTGTACAACATGCAATTTAACACAAGCAATTTCTTGCAAATTATTTACACAAGTAATTTCAGAAGGTATTAAAATATAAATGATGTTGATATATGAATGGTATTGATATGTGAATGATATTGGTATATCATTATATTAATGTCTATTTTGCACTTGTTGGATTGATATGTGAGTAGTACTAAAATGAAAGATTATATATTGGCATATTATTGCTAATGCTTACTTTATAACTTGCAATTATCTAAAATATAGCAAAGATTTTGCTAAATTTTTTTCATATTTAGGAAAGATCATGCTAAAAAAATTTTCGTGTTTCTCCATGTACCTTTTTTATATATTTATTACATCTTCCTATTTTTTTTGTCTTTAATGGATTTTTACAAATTTTACAACTTTTATTTTACAATTTTCCTGATTTTTTCAACTATCTTCATTTTTTGACGGTGGTTTTCGTCAAAACCGCTCGGTTTTCAAGCATTTTCAAGCGGTTTTCGTTCATTGGTTTGACATATTTCAAATCGGTTTAACTTTTCAAACCGTTCAATTTTCGAGCAATTTTTCGCGATTTTCACTACCGCTGGGGGGTCAAAATTCGAGCTCGAAACGGTTTTGTTAACCCTGGGTGGCACTCCCTGAGGTCGACATTTCCATATGAACTCTCTTAAAGCTGGAAGATTTCACGAGCAATAAGGGCGCCACGTCAGCTTTTTCATCGAAAGGCTCCCGAAAATTTTGAAATTATGTTTAGATCCTTTCATCAGCTCTTTTGCAAAAAGATCCTTAAAAAATTATGAAATTGTGTTGACTGCTCATGTGCACAAAGCCCCCTACCGAAATTGCGTTTAAATCATCTCTCCATCTCTTTTGAAAAAAAAAACTCTTGATTCCGCAAGTTCAAGTCTAGGTTTCTCTCGAGCCCTTTTTCAAAAAAAAACTCGCGGTTTCAGGAAATTACATCTAGACCCGGATCACCTTTTTTTTTTCAAAAAATTCGCGTTCCAAAAACTATGTTCAATCGTGAGCCTAAATTCAACCGACGTCGCGGCGCGTGGCTCAACCTAGTAAAATTGAAAGTTCTTGTTCTAGAAAAAGAACCAGGCGCATGTCTGCTGTGATAGCTATAATCTTCTTGCTTGATGCAACAAAGACAGATTTGTTTGGTTGCCGTCTCGCACGAGTCTGGGTTGCGGAGCTGTCATCACCACTTGGCTCTAGAAAGCGGTTATGGAGCTCAGATCCCACGAGTCCGATCATGGAGTCTTTGTGATCGTCTACGACGCTATGGACATGATGCATCGGAGTTTGAGAGGCAGCAAGCATGCTCATATCTGTCTAAGGCATGACGACAGGGGTTAACTAGCTGTTTGGGCAGAATCTAGGGTCTGAGAGACCTTGCATGCAATACATGCCGGGGTAGAATCTGTTGTCAGGGACCGACTCACCCGACTAGAACCATGGCACGTGACGTGTCCGAGTGTGTGGTGCAGCTATCATGCTCGCGTATGTTCGAGGGGTCCAACACGGGGAACCACTGTTTAGGCACCCAACTGGGGCTGGGCTGGGCCCTGCATCCAATGCATGCTGGTACCAAACCGGTTGCTAAGGACCCCACTCAGGCGACGGGCACCTCAAACACGACGTTTGAAGCCTATGGGATGACGAGCATGCTTGCATCGTCCAGAGAACACCGTCGACACCGACAAGGGTTAATCAGTTGTTCGGACGGCCGCTGGGTGTCCAAGGAGGCGAGAGCATGATTGGTTAAGTCCCATATTTTACCGTGCCTTAGACGAGAGTAAAATTTTACCGCGCCTTGGACGATATTTTATCTGCCTTGGGCGAGTTGACTGCCCGCAGCCACCAGAAACATGAAAGGCAACATATCGCGTCGCGACACGACTTTCTCTGCGTTATCAGACATACCAACTAACAAAAGTCACGAAAAATTCTGAAAAAAATTGTAGATGTAGTTCATAGATTACTCTACCTATGTATGAAATTTCAACATCAAATTCATTATATATCGAGAGTTACAAAAAAGAGAAAATTCTACCTACAACTTCATATATAGGTAGAGCAATCTATGAAGTACATCTACAATTGTTTTCAGAATTTTTCGTAACTTTTGTTAGTTGGTGTGCATGATATGTATACGAAAAAACCTATGTGCACAAGATATGTGAAAAGCTTTGGCGAATGGCGATGCTGGTTCGCTCGTCGAAGTTGTTGGTGACACCACAAGTGCCGCAAGGCCGCGGCCGTGACCGTTGCGATCTTCATCGCGATTCAGAAGAGGCCAGTACAAAGGACAAGAGCCCACAGCCCAGGGCAATTATATTGTGAATGACAGCTCAAATCAGCGCAAGAGTCTTCGTCAGCCCAAAATCGAAAATTTGGGAAACAAAAGTAGGCCGGTTTGAAGCTTCAAGCCAGAGCTGATAGCCAGGCCGAGACGAAGCAGTTGTAGACCATGCGCATCGTTAGGTTGCTCAACAGCCCCAATACTTCTGTCGTGCACTGTTCGTTTTTTTGCCTTCTATATCTTCTTGCTTCAGAAACTCTGGAGTCTGGACTATGACAGATCAAGTATGGAGGCATGGAGTAGGTGTGCTTCCTCACATTATGAGTGTATTTGTTTCAACTCGTACAATATGGGAACAGTATATACACAGAGTGACTTCACCCTGTATTTGTTTGTCCTGAAACTTTTTCCGCACTTCTCGGTCGACAGTACTTAGAAGTACGCCAGTAGTTGTACCAAAGTGGCACTACTGGTCAGACCAACAAAATCTTGTTACCTAAATGGTATTGGTAGTGGTAAGCAACTAAGAAAATCGATCTGATGGTAAAACTGTCTGACTACTGACTAGAGCACTTCTCTGGAATTGTTGCACCAAACCATACGGATCGAAAGGCAGAGCAGCTCCGTTTGTTGCATAAAGCAGTGCTTATGTCGTCGCTTTGACCAGTGTTTTGAAATAGCAGGAGAATTCTGCTCTCGTCATGGATAGTCGGTAAGAAGGTAACCAAACCACATCAGCTAGCTACTGATGACGTCGCCGAGACCGGGAGGACGCAATCTGACTCTCGGCAACAGCGCAGTGCCTTCAGATTCAGGTCGCCGTTTCCGGGCCAATTATTTGAAACTGGATTAAGTGCTTGTTCGGAGACTGAATATACAACAAGAAACGGGTGAGAACAATCAGGTTCGAGTGAGTTAGAGAAGGGTTTCTCCCCCGCTTCAACTTGATCCAGAGACGAACATAGTATGGCAGATTGAGTTGCTGCCCTACCTACAATTGGCAGGGCGCCAGCCATCTCATACAGTCGCAACGTCTGCATGCCTTCGTTGCATACATAGTTACATGCGCCGGCACATATATCAGTAGTTCAGCACACGCAAATGTGATGTAAGCGTATTAAATTTCAGCGGTCGGACAGACTCATCTAACCATGCCGGCAAAGGTTTGTGGTATAAATGCATGCACCATGCATGCAAAGATTTGTAGATATAAATACATAAACACCATCCATGCAAAGATTTATATACACGAGTACTCCCTCTAAATGTTTAATTTAAATCGAGAAAAAAAGGAACAAATATTAGTATCTTTGCGGTGCATGCCCAGGTGTGGCCAGGTAGGATAGAAATGCAGTGTTAATGAGGAGCATCAAAAGCGAGGTGTAGATGCTGCCCGTGCTTGCTTAGGCCATTCACACTGCAAGTTTCACGGGAGTTTCATTCTTATTAAATGAGATGCCATATAGGCAAAAGTGGTGACATGACAACAAATTTATGAGGAGAGAGGAGAGTTGAGTTTCATGGGGATGAAACCTGGTGTACACGGTTACCAAGTGATTTGAAACTATGATGAAACCCCACTAAGAGTGATTTGTTTCATCTCCACACCTTTTCTGGATCCCGTGTGGCCATATTGTAGTGTGCTAGATATAATTGCAAGTGGCTACACAATTTATATGACATATTTGATCACAACACCATGCAACAATTAAATGTTATGTCATGCCTATGAAACTGCAAAATGAAACTGTGCATTGAGAGAGGTTGTTTCATTCATCAACCTAAATATCTAAATATGACGTGGCACTATTGGAAACCGTGTAACGAAACTCTCCACTGTGAATGGCCTTAGGGCAATCCCAATGGGATGACTAGGATAGTTTTCATAGCATTAATTAGGCTGCCATGTAAGTAAAATGGTGATGTGGAGGTAGAGTTAATGATGAAAGAGAAGGAAACTATTTCTCATGCAGGAAACCATTTCTACACAAGTACCAAGAAAGGGAAAAAGGGATTGGGTGAGAAAATAAGAGAAAAGAGGAGATTGGATGAGAGTTTATTTTGAAGAAACTATCCATTGGGAGCATAGTTTCTACATGTAGTGTCTAGATGACATGGAAGTTATAGAAACTATATGCATTGGGACTACCCTTAGTCCTTATACTGTTAAGTCACAACAGCCTTCCCCTGTCACTGCGATATCACTAGACCATTCAATACAGTGCCTCTTCCATATGCAGTCACCATACCTGGGTAGTGGATACTCTTTGCCAGTCGGATCGATATCAATCTTGTTTTTTAACTCAAGAATCCGAAATAGGTAGAAATCGTCGGCATTAAACAAGGACAACGTAAGACGAATGCAAAAAAGGATCTCAATTTCCAGCACCACACGACATGTCATGCCATGCTTGAACGCACTCTTGATCATTTCTTTTCTTCTCCGGAGTCCGGACATGAGTACATGCCAATGACATCGTTTCCATCAGGCCCTTCATGCAAAGACTAAATGGTGGCACCTGTGGCTGACACGTTGTGAGTCGTGACACACACATATGAGTACATGACACAACTACTGAACTACATCCCAGGGAAAAGAAAGATACAGAAACTAGTCCACGGAAAAGAACAACTCCGCATGCATGGCTTCTTATTTCCTCGGGTTCCAAAATGCGAACTCCGAGGATGAACCATGCGCAAAGACTGCAACTGCTTACGCCTACCGTTTGTACCCAAGTCAACAGAAGCTTCCAAAACATTTGATTCACCTGAAGGCTAACCCCGCAAAATTGACATCTTAACACAGAAGCCCTCTTAACTTTCAGTAATTAGGTTTATACCCCAGCGATCCACCGGTACAGCACCATGAACGCCGTCTCCTCCTCGTCTGACCCCGGCGCCGACATCGTCGCTGCCTCCGCGTCCCACACCCACGGTTCCTCCTGCCTGTGGCTTTCGTGGTTCTGGCTCTGGCTCTGGCTCCACCGCCCGGAGAAGGAGAACGATGGCACCGAGGAGGCCAGGCGGTCCACGTACTCCCACAGCCAACCAAGCGACGACCCTGCCGCTTCCGCCACCGCTTCGCCAGGTGGCGACGGCGCCTCCTCCGCTACAGGCTTCTCCTCCTTGATGGTGGCGGCCCTGGCCGCAGCGCGCGTGATGCGGGACACGACGGCCTCGACCTCCTCGTCGATATTGTAGTCGAAGGAGCCGAGCGAGTAGGTGGTGCGGCTGTTGCCGCCGCTGGCCGTGGGCGAGCCGCGGTTACTGACGCTGCCCATCTCGACGCGGAAGCTCCTTGAACGGTCTCTGCCTCTTGGATCCGGCGGCGGCGGCTGTTCGGCGGCAAGGATGGCGGAGAGCGAGGGCTGGGGGAGCGAGACTGTGGCGCGGCAGAGCGGACAGGACGGCGTGGTGCGGAGCCATGCGTCGACGCAGGCGGCGTGGAACGCATGGCGGCACGCCGGGAGAAGCCGCAGCTCGGCCTCCGGTGTGAACGGCGAGAGGCAGACGGCGCAGTCCGGGGAGCTCTTCGGAAGCGCCGCAAGCGACGAGGCCATCGTGAACAGAGGCAGCGACTCGAACAGCCGCCGCTTCACGTCGCCCTCCTCCTTCTTCCCCTCTGCGGAAGCTGGCCCCACCGCAGCATCCACCGTCCCGACAGGCCGGTCGTGGTGCGCCCGAGGGAGTGGCGGTGGAGACGAGCGGGAGAGGAAGCGGAGGAGGAGGTGGATGGAGACAGAGGCGAGGAAGACGAAGACCAGGAGGGCGGCGATGATAAGGAGGGAAGGGAGGAAGGACGAAGCGGGATAGGAGGAGGAGGAGGTGGTGATGGGGTCTGCGGCGTCGGCAGACGGCGTCGGGGGAGACGTGGAAGAGGATGCCATGACGATTGACGAAGCCTGGCTCGGAGTTGATTTAACCGTGAGGGAGTGAAGATCTCGCACCTTTTATTTGCGGGGTTCTTTGGACTTGGGAGCGCGTGGTGCAGGTGCGGACGCAGAGGCCGGAAGTAAAATAGTGGTGCCGTGGTGGGGTGTGCTCAGATCCCCGGAACGGAGGAGGCCAGGCTTGTAAACCAATCCACGTCTGTTTTTCTACTTTGTAATTGTACTCCTACTTTCTACTGCCGTGTCCATTGTCTCACCATCGCGATTCATGTTTTGGAGTGGCATCTTCCTTATATCCGACCATTGGCGATCATGGGATTGGAGGCAGGCTATGGGCAGCGACCGGTGGGTAAAGTCATTCCTTCTCTAGCTCCTCATGTTATTTTTTACAAATCTAGCACCTCAATGAATGTATTTATAGATTTAACCCCTTCTCACTGTGGAAGGCGCTTTCACATCCGACAAGCGTAGGAGACAGCTCTACCACGCCCTGGGAGCGTGGCGGCTGCGCCAACGAGCGAACGAAGCACTGCAGTCGGGATTAACTACTTCACAGCACACGAAAAGTGGGATTAACTACCGCACACCCGCAACGAGAGCGTGGGGAGTGTCGGTGTTAGGGGTGGAGAGCGCGAGAGGTACCTTTTATGGTAAGGAAGCACGAAAGGTAATATATGTCACCTTTCGGCTCTTTTATGGTCAAGAATAGGGCTAAATCTCTAAATGCGTTTGTGAGGTGGCTAAATTTGCCAAAAACGAGGTTGAAGAGACTAGAAAATAGATGATTTCCCAATAGCCGAGGTAGCAACAGGTACTAGGAGTCAATTTTAGGCAATCGGAGGTGGTGGAAGATGAGAAAGAAAGCAGGATATACAACGGAAGTTACAGAAGAGAGGTGATGGCGGAAGGGAGATGGACGGCCAACGGCAGAAATTTTTCAAAAGAAAATTTGTTGTAAGTTTTACTTTGTTAAATGTTTGTGTGCTCCATTTGTATCGTATGCCCAGATAAAAAGCTACTCGTTTGTTTAGGCTGTAGTTTTTTAGCTTTTAAGCTGGTGAAAAAATCCAAACAAACAGAGCCTTATTCTCTTCTAATGATCGAATCAGTTGATAAATGTTACTACTAGTACTTCACACTTCACAGCATGTTCACACAACGGAGGAATTATACAGTGCAATGTACTCATAAAGGCTACTCCATAGAACTAAAGTATGAACCAACCAACGAGTAGGGGTGAAAAAGGATTAAATGTAGACGGAAAATGATTTTGTTATACTTGTTTTCGTTTTTTTATCAGATGCGGGTATGAATATTGATACCTCATATACAAATATGAAATGAATATGAATAAAAAATGAATACACTCATAAATATTTCTTGGAACATAGAAGCCACTTAAATTGTATGCACAAAATGAACAGAAAAACAGAACTTATTTATTTGATCAACATTCATGAATTCTTCCTATCATAAGTTGCGGTTTCTTTCCTAACTTTATATATTGATGTATATGTTAATATATAATGGATTACTAAAGTATTATGTACATGGGTTGGACTGAAATATGTTCTATATGTTGTGGTCATTTGACCCTTGAATATCCGGATAATTTAGATCCATATTCGTATTCAATAGATAATAAGCTACTGAATCCATATTCATTTTTGATAGAAAAAATCCGTATTCCGATCCGATACTATCTGACAAATACCTAAATCAACAAAATTTATATTCAAAATTACTCTCTCTATTGTTTTTTATAAGGCACGATTTGACTTGGTGTGGTCTTTAAAGTTGAATTTTGATGTTAACTTTTGTTATAGTACTCTGTTCATAGATACAAAATCATAAACATATGAAAGTGCTTTTAAATATGAACATAACGGTATCACTATTATGTTATATAATCTATATATTATTAAACAATTTATTGATCAAAGTTTACAGGTCGAAACAACCATTTTCATTGCACCGCCATTGTTCGATCAAATCCGTCGTGGATATGCATCGTATCGCGCGATTCTGCTAGACTCCTTGATGGGGTCATCCTACGAATGAACATGCTAGCATTACGAAATACGAACCTACGCATGGGTAAACGCTTGGGCAGTACTGTACTACATCCATCAAACTTTGTAAAACCAACAAAAGCCGTCGGATCAGGGGAAGTAGCAAGATAACGTAAAGCACCACCCTCTTGTACATGCTGTAAGGTCAGATTTGCGTGTCCATTATTTATGAACTCTATCTGAGACACGTATCAAACCGTGGGTCCCTTGCTTCACTAGATGCACTTATGACGTGCTATCAAGCAAGAATTTGCAAGCACCCAGAAACTAATCCAAAAGAAAAAAAAATTACTCTAGTCCCAACTCAGGAAATGTTACATCATGATAGATCAACATGCGTGCAATGCGAAGGATGAGTTGTAGATCCATAACTACATCTCTGCTTATTAAAATCAGCTCCTAATTGCACCGGCGGCAGCACATGTATACAGAGGTCGTGCGGATATGAGTATTAATGCTTGTACTGATGACTAATTCAGTACCAGTTGACACTTGACAAGCGTTACAGGGAACGATAATTATAACTAGGTTTGCATGGTCGGGGATGCTAATAGTTCCTCTGGAAAAAAAAAAGTTTATCCCAAGATGGAGTACCATCTGACTAGTGAAGTTTTGGCACCCATCCTGGCAAGGCGTCTTTCGTTAGTGCAAAAGATCAGGGGGCCCGTGACTTTTAACCCAAAGCAAAGAAAGCGCACAGCGTTGCTTGGCTTGCACACTTAGCATGCGAATTTTATCAATTGGTTTCTATCGTTGTGGCCACTGTTTGGGAGCCACATCGGGAGAAGGGAGTAGAGGCTTGGCGCTTTGGTGATGAATTCCTCCTTCCTGCCTTTGTTTCGTGCCTCATGGCATGCATTTTCCCCCCAATTATGATGAGCATGAGTTGCACTGTCCTGTCCTGGCATTTCCTTCCCCTGTTTTCTTTACCCTTTTCTGATCTTGCTAGAGTTGTCCTGTCATGATGATGCTAAGCCTTGATTGAACTTTCTAATGGAGTAGCTCTCCAACTTTGAGGAGAGTGGCACTGCCAAATCGAAAAATGAAACATGAACAGTCCTTCTTTCTGTTACCATCACAAGTTTTACTTGAAAGTCGCATCAAATAAGTTGGCTGAAACACCATCGTAAAATCACTGCAGTTACCAAACATTCATTGGAGCGGACCGCTTCATACTGTAACAGTGTGTTGCATGGAAATTGCTTGCCTGACGCGCCACAGACTACCCATGATTAGTCAATTCAGTAATGTACTAAGAGCAGCGTAACAAATTTCATTGCATCCTTGGGGGAAATCCATCCAATCATGCGTTTACTAGTATTGATTGCTTTGGATATAGTTAGGATGACACACTGTGATCTCCGTGATGGTGCCTTAAGTGAGACCTAACTCCCTTGTGACATCACCGCAAATGCTGTCACAACTCACAAGACGAGCTTTCTTGCTTGGACCCACACGGAAAAATCCTCCGGGCTTCCATTTCGGTTGGTCCGACCCGAATTTGTTATCGATGTAAAACCGAAACCAGCCAAATTTGTTAGCACGTTGTTGTTCACCAAAACAAGAGAAAGCAATGACAACCTAATCCAAACATCTGGCTAACACGGCATCGTCGTACAGATGCGAGGAAATCTGAACATAAACGGAGAGGAAATGGCGAACGTATCTTAGGGTCTGTTTGGGGCTGTGCTTCAATTTTGTTTTAATCTTGAGCTAAAAGTTTCCTCAAATAGTATGACTGTAAAGCAACTAAAAAATTAACCCATAGCAGAAGCAGCTTTAAAAGCTGCAGCTGTTGGAAAGGAGCTTTTCAGCTGTGGCTTCGCTTGACCACCCTCCATCTCGGTCGTTTTGCCTTCTCAACCTCCGCCACCTCGCCTCCACGTTACCTCCACACTCGGACGTCGCTGTACTTCATTATGTTGCTACCTCCCCGCTCGGTTGGCCCTTAAAAGTTACAGTTTAATGTAATGGGTTTCTAAACAAGATATAAGAAAAAGCCAAATACCATTTAGCTTTATAAATTTCATCAAACAAAAAGAAATTTTTCATTTCAACCACAACTTCCCTAAAGAGGCCCTTACACTTTGAGCCCAGTTATAAGCTTAATACTTCTTTCAGGAAGGCCCATTTATGATATTAAGAAGCAAACATGTAAGACCACTTATTTAAGGGCTGTCTCAGAAAAAGCACGACATTTTGTTGGTCCAAGAAGGCCATGATCCGGTTGCCCAAGAACGGCCTTCCTCTCCCGCCTGCAAATAGCGTACGCGCAGAGGCAGCCGACCAACACCGCAAGGAGGCCACCGGCGACCGCGCCCCCTACGGCCGCACGGACGCCGCTATTATTCTTGGAGGCCGCTTTGATGCCATCTGCCTTGGGAGGGATCGACGGGTTGGGCCCGGCAAGGTTGTTGCTGCCGTACTTCTGGAGCTTGAACACCTCAAGGCCGTTAAGTATCGCGTCGTAGTACTCCGGCTTGGTGGTGAGATCTGGGTGCAGCGCGACCCACAGGTCCATCTGGCCGGAGCCCGGCACCGTTACGATGAGGTAGTCCGTGTACACTGGCCTGCCGATCCCGCCGCTCCACGCTATCACGTCCATCTCCTCCTGCGCCGTCTGGTTGTTGATGTAGATGTAGAACGATCGCTGGTTCACCTTCGTTATCGGGTACTGGATCTCGCAGAAGTGGAATCTCACAAGGTAGTAGAACCCCGCGTCAACGGGTAGGATCCATGTTAGGTTGTAGTTCAGGTTGATCTGAGCGTTCGGGCCCATCGATCTCGCCGTCGCGTACACGCTCTCCGGCGCGATGTACGGCGGCACGGATGGAGGGTACTGAATGGTGACGTTGGTGTCCTTCTCGAAGGTCACCCCGAAGGCTGCGCCGAATATGTATGGGGAGTCGTTGTCCCACGAGCGGTAGAAGCGGCCGGAGTCTTCTCCTGGGGAGACGGCTGTGCCGCCGACGTTGAGTCGGTACATGGTCTGAAAGGTCGTGTCGGCGCGGATGGGCATCGGGTCCGGGGGCCCGCCGTTGGCAAAGGTCGGCACCGGCGTCGTGAACATATCCGGCGTGGCCACGATCTCGATGCCGTTCACGAACGCGTAGTACGAGGTGGATGCCTCTGGCCGAGATGGGGCGAAGGTGACGTCGAGGCTTCCGGCGCCGGAGCTGGTGTTCACGGAAAATTCATGGACGAGGTAGGCGTAGTTGAGCGCGAGAGCGGTCTGGGACGCATTGAAGTTGTCCAGGAGCGTGACGCCCCCCGCGGTGACGCCGAAGAGGGCGTCGGGCGCGCTGCGGTTGCCGTAGGTGGACGGGTAGAAGTAGAGGCGGAGGAACACGCGGTCGGGTGTGACGGGGAAGGAGTACGTGTAGCTGGACGCGAACACGCGCGCTGTCATGTACGGGACGGTGGAGGGGAGCGACGGGTCTTGGTACGATGCGCCAGCCGCGACGCCGGTCATCGATGGCGCGAACTTGGAGACGGCGTCACCGTCCCATGTCCGGCCGTCGGAGTCGGTGGCCGAGGCAGACGAACCACAGTTTAGGCGGATCTGGCCGGAGACGTTAGATTTGTCACCACTGTCCGCGGCGGCAAGCCACGTGATGGCTAGTAACAAGAGGCATTGGAGTGGAGTGGTCATCGGGCTACCTAGTTTTGGTTGGTGTCTGATGGGCGTTCAGCTCGAGTCACGAGAGCACATAGCTTTCTTGTTGCACCACGGCACGGCTAAGGGGTGGGTTGCTAGCTCTTGCTCCCGGCCTCCCGCGCTCTTGGGTTTTGGCAGAGAATGGTTTGTTGAATGGGATTTGATAAACATCAACCGGATGTTTTTTTGTTGAAATCACCCAAATCTAGAACCATTGGATCATTGTTGAGATTCGGGAGTATCGATTACATCCGATCCTATGATTTGATCCAACGGTCCGGTGAATTTGGATGTTAGTTAAGACAAAAACATCCGGATGATACCTATACTTGTTGAATAGGCCGGACGCGCAACACCGCGGGGGAGGCGCTGGCGCGCGGCATAGTGGCACTGGCCGTTCTTGCTTATTTGGTCTTTGGTGCCTGGCCTGGGTGTAGTCACTGTAGTGGTTTGCTGATGCGGCGATGTGAGAAGATATTTACGGTAGTGGCGCACAAAGCCTTCCACGGTGTCGTGCCAATGCGGGCACGACGTGTGCTTGGGACTATTCTTAGTTGTCGGCTTCACATCAATTTCTAGTGTCATAGTCACTCAGGGCATTTCTAATGCCTAGTTTCTTAGATGATTTCTTAGAGGAGAGAAGGTGTATTAAATGCAGGTTTAGAAACAAAGACCCCAATGCATGGTTTCTATCTACTGTTTCTAACATTAATTAACGTAGCAAGTTAGTTTAATTTGAATTGGATCTATTGTGCCATGCTCGTTTACACAGTAGGGCTTCGACTTAATTTGCCGGCCAGCTTGCCCTGTTTCATTTCCGCACGACCTTGTGTTTTTTGCCTTAGCATGCATATCGGCCGTGCGAGTAGACACAAGCTAGGAATCATGAAATAAATTGGCAACACGACAGATTGCATCTCAGCAATGAAAATAAACATTAGTAAGCTTGTGGTGCTGAATCAAGCTTACTACTAGCTACTACAAGTTTACTACATGGTGCTATATTCTGAATCAAGCTTACTACAAGCCGGGGAGGGGAGGGAGGAGGAGATTGCAGGATGGAGTTCTGGGCGGATGGGAAATGCATTTGGATCCGGATGCGGACGAAGGAATGGAAGGATCCGTAATGCTAACAGATCTTAGCGGGGACGCGAAGAAACGATCGGGGTAGCACAACGCAGGTTTGCTGCGTTTCTAGCGCTTTGGAAGAAGCGTAGAAATCGTTTCACAAAGATGAAACGATGATTCTCTCTCTCTGTATTTATTTCTTGCCACGTCATTTTTTTATCCTAGCTGGCATGCTTAGAAACCATCTAAGAAACTGCATTGTAAATGCCCTCAGGGAGATTCAATAATAAAACTCGTTACTTATTTTATCTCTTATCTATATTATTTAGAGTAAATAATAAATTCAGTTTTATACAATAACTATCTTTAAAAATTGTCTTTAAAGAAAACTCTTTTATTATAACATTAAAACTTGTACAATATCTATCTCTCATACATATCATCTAGAGTGAGTATACTTGCTCTAACACGGGCTTTTCGCTAGTGATAGTACTTGTTTTCCGTGCGATGCTAGCAGCTGTATGAGAGCCAATTTTCTTCTCTCTTCTCTTTTCTCGCTCTTCTACATAAGATAAAACTGATGTGTACATATTAATAGTAAGCTAAGGTAGCTTTATTGTACTTGTCCTAATCAGACAGTCTTTTAGAAGATGGGATTGTGTGCAGGGGTTTGGGTATTTGCTACTCAACTATGGCTTGATCATCGTTTCTCGCAGAAACAAAAAAGAAAAACCAATCTCGTTTGAAGCAACTCAATAGCAGGGTTTCAAATTTCGTTTTGTATAAAATTTCACCTTTGACCGAAATCCGAAATTTCGACGAAATCTCATTATTTCGGACGAAATCCGGTCAAAATTCAAAAAATAAAATTCAAATCCAGAAATTTTATGACCAAAATTTCCGAAATTTCGGCTTTTTTGCCCGAAATTTCGGCATATTTCAACTGATTGAAAAATAGTTCAAACGATGTAGAAAAATTTTGAATTTTTTTTGAAGGTTTCTGACACATTAGAGATGTTTTCATTAAATTTTTAGGTGATTATCAAATCTAAGAAATTTTTAAAAATTCAAATATTGCTACTATCCTGATAAAACGCTGACCGACAAGTCTGAACCGAAAGAAAATTAGAACAAACTAGGTTATAAAATTTTGAATTTTTTTTGGATGGTCCTGATACATCTATAATATTTCCATAAAAGTTTTATATGATGATCAAATGTCATGAATTTTTAAAAATTCGAACAGTGCTATTATCCTATTAAAAGGCTTATTGGCAAATTTGAATGAAATGAAAAATTATCCAAACCATGTTATAAAATTTTGAAAATTTTTGTGGATAGTCTTGATGTAGCATTAATAGTTATATAAAAGTTTTAGATAATTATCACTCTTAAATAATTTTTAAAATTCTGACGATTGCTATGTCCTAATAAAAGTCCGATGATCAATATATAGATTTGTTTTAGCAATAAAAAGGTTTAATTTTTTGAAAATTTTACATAAGGTTTATAAGGAAATGCTTAATATCTCATAGAAATTTTAAATAATAATAATTCTCTAGTGAATTTGTAAAATTCTTACAAGGCACAGTACCATTTATGTTCTTTCTCTTTTTGATTTTTAAAATATAATATAACAAATGAAGTTCAGTGCTTACATAGATTTGATTGAGCAAACAAAAATAGCTAAAACTTTTTAAAAATTTTATATAATTGTACTGAGGCAATTATTAATCTCTCATAAAAATTTTAGATCATGATCACACTCGAGAAAATTTATAAAATTCTAACAAGGTAACTATCCCAATTATGTTCATTCTGTTTTTGATTTTTTAAAGATAACAAATGAACTTCAATTATTCTGAAACTTTTTTTGTATGATCCTACACTACTCAAGATAGTATCATAAAATTTTCAGATCATTATCAAGCTTTTACAATTTTATAAAAATCTAACAATTTTTCTGCCAAAATTTTAAAATGTTTCAAAAATTCATTTTTTTCAACAAATTTTCATAGAAGATCACTTTCTTATGGGTTATTGGACCAAATCTGGCCCTAAAAATTCAAATTCTGGTCAAAATTCATGAAATTTCGGTGAAATTTAGCGAAATTTCACTTAAAAAGATATTACTGTAGCAATTTCAATTTTTTTATTTGGCCGGTAGTTAGATTTCGTAGAGGTCCAAAATCCAAAATTTTAGCGAAAATTCATCGAAATTCGCCAAAATTTGGAACCCTGCTCCATTGTACCGTCAGTTCATGCTCCATCTATGTGTTTCAGGGTTCATTAGACACGCAGGCGCAACCTTAGATTTCACTTGTGGTTCCCGGTGGTCGGTGGTAGGCAAGCACAATCGGTGGCTCATGTTTATGTTCCTGCGGTATATCCACGGGCCGCATTTGACTTAGCCACCGATGCTGCACATACATGTTCTCTCGCCACAGCCGACGGCATTGATGCCTCCACCTAATGATGGAGTGTCATTTATCTATACTATAACATATGCCGTATAGATTTGAAGCTCAACCAGAGGTGTCACGACACCTCCTTCGCGATGAGACACTCGGAAAAAAAATCAAAATTATGGATAAGTTCTTCCTCGGGTTTTTTGTAGAAAGTACCTGTGGATCGGCATATTCACGAAGGGATCCTCCACCGGTGAACCGAAATTACGGATATGTCCTTCCACCTTTTTTTTGCAAAAAGGACTCTAGTTTCTTTTTTAACAAAGAACCCCATAATTACATAAATTCGACAACGGCTCTTGACCAGCCAATTTTTAAAAAAACACCACTGAAAAAACCGAAATTACGTTTCTTGAAAAAAAACTCATACTAATTTTTTCCACATGGCGTAGCATTGCGCACAGGGTCCTCCACCGATAAACCAAAATTACGGATAGGTCCTTCCACCGTTTTACTATTTTTTTTTCAAAAATGACCCATGATTCATTTTTTTAACAAAGAACCCCGTAGTTACACAAATTTGATGACTTGAAGCTCAGCCAGAGGTGCCACATCACCTCCTTCATGGTGAGGCCCTACAAAAAAATCAAAATTATGGATAGGTCATTCCATCTATTTTTTTTGCGAAAAGGACCCTGTGGTTTAGCACAGCGTGAAGGGGTCCTCCATCGGTAAACTGAAATTACGGATAGGTCCTTCCACCTTTTTTTGCAAAAAAGGACAAATGGTTCTGTTTTTTAACAAAGAACGCCACACTTATGCAAATTCGATGATGGCTTTTAGCCAGCTATTTAAAAAAACACTAGCAAAAAAATCAAAATTATGTTTCTTGCAAAAAGAAAAAAGCTCAGACCAATTTTTTTCCACACGACACAGCATCGCACAGGGTCCTCCACCGATAAACCGAAATTACGGATAGGTTCTTCCGCAGTTTTATTGTTTTTCGCAAAAATGACCTGTGGTTCCCTTTTTTTAACAAAGAACCCCGTAGTTACGCAAATTCGACGACGGCTTGTAGCCAACCAATTTTTTAAAAAACACCACCAAGAAATTGAAATTACGTTTTTTTTGCAAAAAAACTCAGACCAAAATTTTCCACACGGCGTGGCATAGCGCACAAGTTGACCTAGTTTAACTGATGAAACAACCTTTTGAGTTACATTTTGTTGAGTGTCGATTTTTAAGGACTTAGTTGAAAATTATCTACTCTCAGGCAGTTTGTAAGTGACGATGTAGTTCGTAGTTCTTTAAATATGGTACATGGTACAGTGCCATCAGGCATTTTTTTTCGACAAAAAATTATGGAAGGTGCTTCTGTATTTTTTTTTTGACAGTTACATAGATATTAAAATATGAATAAATAGTAAATGATAATTACTTACCCTTCGTTTATTTCAAAATTTATATAATTTATATTGTGAGAGAACGCATTGAAGCACTACTCAATCATTATTCTTCACTGGCCTAGCGAAAAGAAAAATGTATCTAGTCCTAGTTTGACGTTCCAACAAGGCCTCTGTTTTCTCTTCGAAGACGGAAAGAGAAAACGATGGATCTACTATTCTACTGGGTACACGTTTTGCCTTAATGGATCCAGGCTGGTGCTCCGTCTTCCCAACGTGTGTGCAACTATGCACTCGGCGCTCGGCAGCCAGCTCCACAAACCACTGTTGCCGCGCGGTGCCGTCAAATGCCCGACAAAATCACCAGACTCACCGAGTCAATTTGTACTCGTGAAAAGACATATGGATAACGAGTTAGCCACCCGTAGCACAGTTGTTTACAGTACTGCTTCAGCACTTCAAAACATTTGAAGTTGCTAGGAATGGGACGTCCGACACCAGTTTTTTTCTTGGATATGTCAACATAATTTTTTTTATAATATGTGCAATAAATTTGATCACTGTATGCAACATTTTTTTAATAGATATTCCTACTATCATCGTACGTTTTTGTTGCACACAGTAACTATAATTGTTGTACATATGGGTAAAAAATTTTACGCCGATCCGGATCAACATTCCTATTTTCATCATGTGTTTTTGTTGCACATAATAACTACAAAATATTATACGTGTGGTAAAAAATATTATAGGTGTCGAAAAAAATCTCAAATCAGACGCCGGATTGCCGGTCATTCTGCAAAACATTTCCACCGTTGGCTTGGTCGCCGAGTCTGACTATTTTACTGTTCAGTATTGGAAGCTATGTTCAGAGGGTGTCCCTGCCTAGCTAGTTCCCGGGCAGCTTTCCGTCTGGGGTCTACACGAACGTTGTTAGATTTCCGTCCAATCAAATGATCTGGTGAAAGCGGTACATACATGAGTACGTGAAAACTTCTAACCGAGAGGGTATAACAGTGCATCTCTAGTTGCACGTATCCGCGTCAATTTCCCTACACTACTGGAGTATGCATTAGGACCGTTAAAAAAAAAAGTTCGAGGCTCGCTAGTGCAATTCGAACTCCAAACAAGTCAAACTTGAGCGGGATTCTGAGCTCGAGACTCGTGAGTCTCACCAAGCCGAGCTCGAATAGCTCACCAGCTGACTCGAGTTTGGATCGAACTTTCTTAAGCCGAGTTTACTCGAACCGAACTTACTAAGTTTAACGAGTTTACTCGACCTTACTAAACTTTCCGAACTTACTCGAGTAGAGTTTAAACCTGAATCTAAATTTAAACTCCAGCTCGAGCTTGTATACAAGACTAGAGCCGCTCAATCTCAGTTCGTTACCAACCCTAGTATGCATGCTTCCAGTTCTAACAAAACCAACCTCAACTTGCACATACCTTTTGCGTGTGTTATATCACTAGTTCTGGCCTAGCTTATTTTTTTCTTTTCGCGAAGCTGTTGTGCACGAAGCACAAGTGTGTGCATGACTCGGCAACCTGTACGGACACAAAATACAATCAGTTTGAATGGGCCGCACACGGCCTATCTCTTCGGGAGGCCTGCGCGCACAAAATGCGATCTTGCTTTTTTTTTCCTTTCCTCTGTTTATACGATACATAGTGATTTTTTTATTATAGTTTAAAACTAATTTTTAGATTTAAATAACTTAGAAGTTATTGACTTTTATACATAGTAGAGGTAGTTAATTTTACCTTAATTTTAGTGATATTAGACTAAACCAACACTTAATAAGAAAAAAAACCTAAATGAAACCTATAGCTTTTAGCTTTTAATTATATAGAGACTTATGAATTTTAAATAAACCTAAATGAAAAACTATTTATTTATTTATTTAGCCTTTAGTTTTTCAGTTTTTAAACTGATGAAAAAATCCAAACAAAAGCCATCGTACGGTCGTCTGGTCGGGCAGAGCAAACGAGTCGACGGGCTATAAAATACCATTGAGTGGTTTGTCAGTGACTCAGTTCATCTCGCGTGGCAGAAATCTGTCCTGAAACATGTGCTAGCCCACTGCCCACCTCACGGGCTCAAGTAAAACTTGCAGCGGCCTACGCGCGGCAGCGCATCCAAGCCGACCGACGCCAAATCTGCCAGACATGGCTCCGCTAACGAACGGCAGGGCAACCTGCCGCCGAGGTGCCACAGCGTAGGAGTGTAACGCGACCTGGTGGCTTGCGCTCCAGCCTCCAGGAGGCAGAAAGGCTTTGCGGCAGCGCCACGACGCTGCCGGATGGGTGGATCAGTTGGGCGACTGGACCGTGCAGCCTTCTCGGCTAGGCGGTGTAGATCTCAAACGCACCCACGAGACCGCGAGATGGTACAGTTTATTTATCTCCTACCCTCCTTATCTAGTAGGACATATTTTTTATTAATATATAGATTAAAGAGACACTAAAAATAACTAGATTATCCTTAATTATTATCTTTAAACACTATATTCAATACATGCACGTAGAGAATATCAAGTAAATCTATAAATTTATTAGGGATATAAAGGTAATATTACACTAATTTGTATTAGAATATAAAATATACCGTATATTTATGGAGAAGACAATTCAAAGGTACACTCTAAAAAAACTTGAACGAAGGTAATGTTTATCTAGAGTTTTCTTTAAAAAATAAATTTATTATTTACTGAGGTATAGAGTGAGGACACGTATTACTTTTCCATCACCTGTTAGTCCTGTTAGCTTCCTCTTCATTGCATCGATATATTTAGTAGGTAGATAGACACCCAACGCTGCGTCGATCCTAATACCGTTCGTTTAGCGAAGATCAAGCATAAAATTGTTTAAGAGTCACACGCAATAGAAACCAACAACAAATCTATAATTGAGCCGGCATTAATACATCTCAAAACTAATGTAGCTCATATTCGGGAAAAATGATAAGATCTCTTTAACAAACCCTAAAGACCTCTTGGAGCTACCTTTCCACCTCAAACACACTGTGAAATCATGGAACAACAAATACAGCAATCTGACCAAACTAAGAGCAACTTCAACCCAAACCCCTAAAAATTAGGAGTACTCTACATCAAATTTGTCTCCAACCCACACTCCCTATTACTCACCCCTATTATTTATCTAAACATTATTATTACTTTGCACCCATGAATTATTATTTTAAAATGAATAAAAAATACCAAAGAAAATAATAGGGGCAAAGAGAAGCCCCCTAGATGTAGGGGTAAGAGAGTACCTCTCTAAGAGCATCTCCAACAGTCCCTTATATCAATTCCTAATTTCTGGTTTTGGGCGTGATTGACAAAAGAACGGCTCCAACAGTCCCCCTTTTCTTCTCCCAAAATCTCCGCACTCCCGAAACCGGAGCCCGGCGTCCTCAAATTCCCGCGGCGCCTCCGGTCTCCCAATCTTCGATTCGCGCCTCTCCATGCCAATTCTTCTCTGGGGTTCCTTCGCTAACCGAGCTCTTCCCACCCCATCCTCTGTGAGATCGAGTGGCGCCGCCGCCTGCGCCCAAGCTCGCCGACCGACCGAGTGGCGCCCGGCCCGAGGGTGACGCCGTCGCCTGCTGCCCGAGGGTGACGCCTCCACCAGCTGTGCGCCATCTGCAGCTCCGCCGGATTCCGCCGCCTCGGCCAGGTGCGCTGTCGACAAGCAAAGGCCGACGCTGCTACCGCAACTCGAACGGCGCCGCTTGGTTGTTTCCCGGTGGTTCTGAGTTGGTGTTTGGTGGTGCCTAGATCGAGGTAAAGTTCACCCTGCCTTGAATTTTCTTGGTTAAAAGTTGGAACCAAGATTTTGCCCTTTTTGTTGACTGCGAAATTTTGTATGGAAAATGGGGGAGGTGGAACCCTGATGCAGGATAGGGCCATAGGGGACTGCTAGTTGAGACAATTCTTGGCAGTCCTGGAACCTAGGTGTAGATAGGAAATTCGTTCGGTCTTTACTTGGAGAGCAGTACAGGACTAGCAGCAACCAAGGACATTCATCTATGTGTAGAGAAGAGAGCTCAGTATCTGTCGTATGGATTCTTGATTTTACTAATCGAATGATTGTTGATCCCATGTGACCTTTCGTTGATTGGGCATAGTATTATTTTGTTAATGCTATAGAGAGAATTATGTGGCTAACGTAGAAAATGAGGTTCATCTTGGATGGGCTGTAATTAGAGCTCAGATCTTTTGCTAATTGCAAATGTCTTGTGTACTTAAGATGGTATTTTTGCTTGTATGCTTCATTGCTTACAATAGTAGTGTTCCCTAATCCTAGACATTCACTGACCAAGCTATATAGATAGTTTGTGTAATCAAGTCAGTATGGGTCAATAATTTTTGGTTAGCTTGAGCAAGGTCAGTCCTACACACTTAAGGTTGATATTGATATGAGTAGAGATTAAAAACATGGTAGAATTTGTTGAGAAACCCACTCTCTTTGAAAGCCCGAAAAAGGATCATAGCCTTGGAGTTATAATCTGTTACAATTGTACCATCTAGGAGTGCCAACTCGAGATTGCATTATGTCGAAATCTCTCAATTGTCATTGAATGGAAATATTTGCTGTTCTCGTCCCCAAATTTCATTCATCCGATTGTACATCTCTTCTTCCAATATAGCTCCTTCCAATGCATGAGTCTCGAGAAAATGAGTCTTTATAATGGATCTCAAATTGCATTCCGTTATGTAGAGTCCTCTTCTAAGATTTTTGAATTTTGCTGATATCATAGTGTTTGGGAAACAAATTCAATGTTCAAGAGTGAAAACCATCCAATTGCTCCAACAGAGAATCTTCATGCATGTTGCACCTCTAACGAGAATCTTCACTGTTGATATGTTGTTGTATTGGCTAGGTGGTATTGACAATGGAAGGAGGATACTATAGTAACTTGATGAGTGAGGACAACAATAACTTTTGTTTGGATAACTTTTGTTCAATATCGCATCGATGGGCATCTATTCAGGAGAACGTGAACAAGTTCTGTGGATGTCTAGCAAGGATTGAGGATAGAAGGCAAAGTGGGATTACTTTTCAAGACAAGGTATTTTTTACGAATTTTGTGCTTAGATAATTTTTTTGATGCAAGTTGCAACATGTTGTGCAAAATGATCTTACAGTAATTACTAGATGCAAGTTGCAACATGTTGTGCAAAAGAGAAATAAACTATTGCTGATATGGCAATGACTAAGATGTAGCCAGAGTTATAGGTCACACTGATAGTCTGAGCATCTGACACTTCTGCTAGTTTATACACATGCATGATGTATCAGACACTAGTATGTCCCTGATACAATGATATGTATCTTATTCCAATAAGTATTGAAGATGTATTGAAAGTACAAGCTGGGAGCCTGGAACATACTAATTAGCTTCTTCAATTGCAAGTTTGCAACAGTGTTAACTGAACATGAATATGCATTCCGAACATCTGCATCTGATACTTAATTAGGGATCACGTTTCAATGTTGAAGTAGAACTATTTGTCTACATAAAAACTAGATGACATGTCATTTTTGTGAAGTCTTGGCCTTTATTATTTTCTCTGTGTCGATATGGAGATATTCACGGATATAGAGGCAGTAGTATAAGCATATCATCCCACACATTTCTACCAAGGATTGAGGATTGAGGTACAATATTTTTGTAATTCATACATTACCTTCATTGACATGTGCAGCTTGTACAAGCCTTGGCTTTGTTTAAAGCTGAAGACAAGGACCACAAATCATTCCAATACATGCATTGCTGGAATAGTTTGCGGAATCAACCAAAGTGGCATGAGAAGCGCAAGCAGATGGAGGATATTAAAAAAGCCACCAATAAAAAACCAAAGGCAAACACGGATTCTAGTCCAAGAAGGTGCACCGCCATCGTTGTTGATAGTAGCACTGATCCTATCTTTGAGAATACTTGTTCTGAGACCAATGCCCCCAAGAGACCAATTGGTAAGAAGAAAGCCAAAGAAGCCTTGCGGAGAGGTGGTGGTGATTCTTACATGGAGGCTTCTGAGCTTTTTTGGGCAAAAAAAAAGGAGTCTGATGCAGAGAAAGAAAAGAAGAAAGAGGAAAGATTCAATCAGTCGTACGAACTAGAGAAAGAGAGACTTCAGCTAGATCAAATAAGGGCTGCAACTGAACAAGCCAGGGCTGCAGTTGAAGAAGCGAGGGCTGCAAATGAGGCAAAAAATCTAGAGATAAAGGAAAATGAATTACAGTTGAAGAGAATGTTAGAGGAAGAGAGGATTATGACAATGGACATTACTTCAATGCCTGACCATCTGCAACAGTTCTACAAGAATCTACAAAATGAAATCATTGCTCGTCGTGTTTATAAATAGCTTCGAGAGAGAGGTAATTGTACACTGTCTGTCTTTGTGTGAGTAAGGTTTACTGCATCTGGGTATGATACTTCAGATTTTCTTCATTGTTCTTCAGGCATCTGGGTACGATACTTCATGCTGTACTATTCTTTCAGGCACTCCATGCGTCGATTGCATGCCAGAGAAGCATCACTGAGTAGTAGCTGTCATGTTCTGTCATATTCTTGATGCTTGATGTGGTTTATTGTTTCACATGTTCTCATCATATTCTTGCTTTCACCATCACCGAGTAGTAGTTGTCATGGTCTAATATAGATTTCCTATTATGTTGTTGGTAAAACAATATAGATTTTTTTCTTGTGTGCATTGGTATCAAAGAACATGATGTTCATACAATGTTCGCTATTTCCTAATATCTTTGTTGGTAAAACAATATAGATTTTTTTTCCTGTGTGCATTGGTATCAACGAACATGATTTTTTCCCTATTATAGCTTTTAAGTTATAAAGAACATGATGTTAATACAATGTCTGGATGGATGAATTGATTATAAATGCAAATCGAGTATACAAAAGACAATTCAATACAGTGTGTCAATAAAAAATAAAACTTAATATTGATCTGCATAATGTTGCCATAGGTGCTCCACTAGGTCTTCTTGCAGCTGATGGTGAGTTTCGTTGTCCCTAATTTCTTTGTGTGTCTTAATAAATTCGTCCAAATCAGGATGCTGCTCATGAGAAGGTTTCACATTTTCTCCACCATAGTCGAAACGTTCATCAGGGTTCACTTCTCCCTCGTCTTCTATAATCATGTTATGCATAATAACACAAGCTTTCATGATGTCACCTAGTGTCTCTTCATCCCAAAATCGAGCTGGACCACGAACAATAGCAAAACGGGATTGTAGAACTCCAAAAGCACGTTCCACATCCTTCCTTACTGCTTCCTGTGCTTTCGCAAAATATTTCCTCTTATTGCCTTGTGGTTCTGGTATAGTCTTCACAAATGTTGCCCACGATGGGTATATCCCATCGGCAAGGTAGTATCCCATCCTATAATCGTGACCATTTATCTCAGATCTTGCACTTGTGGAGCTCGGCCTTCACTAGCTTCGCAAATAGTGGAGACCGATGAAGAACATTGATATCATTGTGAGACCCTGTAAACCAAAAAAGCGTGCCAAATCCAAAGATCCTTGGAAGCAATCGCTCTAAAATTATCGAGGCTCGTGCACATGGCCCGAGTACATACCTTGCCATCTTTGAAGGCGCTTCTTCCACTTCCAATGCATGCAATCTATGGAACCTAGCATACCAGAAAACCTCTTTCCTCCCCAATTGCAAGTAATCGAGTCAGATCATTCTCATTAGGGGATCTCAAATACTCATCTTCAAAAGTTCAACCACACCTTCACGAACCTTCTCGGACTCAGATGACAAGACTTTCTCCAATACGAACGTACTCATCCGTAGCATCTGCTGGTACTCCATAACTTAGCATACGGAATACTGCCGTGACCTTCTGGAAGCAACTTATTCCAGGTGTATTGGCTGCATTTCTCTTTTGCACGAAGTAATCGTCATGATCTTCTACTGCATGCATTATGCGTAAAAATAGATTACGGCTCATTCTATACCTGCGCTGATGAGGACATCCCAACCAAGGATACAACCGCTGCCCCTTCTTCCCCTACGACCACTATTCATCCCCGACCGTCGCTGTTTCGGCCGCTACTTCATCTTCAATGCTTGGAGGGCTTAATCCGGAAGCATGGCCTTTCCACCCACCTTTGTTGGACCAGCACGTCAAGATCATCCACCGAAGATAGCCCACGCGCCAAGGAAGGCCCAAGATCAAGCCCAATTCGTCCACAACTCCGGTTCGGCCATCCAGGAGCAGCAGTACTTCAAACGGACATAACTTGGGTTCCCGGACTCCGTTTCTAGTGTGCGACCACTCGTTTGAAAGCTATCGAGATAACCTTTCTAATGGATCTGGTCCCACGGCCAAATTCCTCATGGAGCGATGGGAAATCACAAAATAATCTCACGGGACAGAAATCCCGGTCTGGAGCCACCTTTCTTTTTGGGCCCAAGGCCCATGTATCTTAGGGTTTTGGTGGGCACCGCTGTTTTGGCTGCCCTACACCTCTGGTCCGCCGCTATATATGGCCGCCGCCGCTTTTTTTCGTTTAGGTTTTGTTTGTGTTTGGTAGACCCGTGTGCGTCCCTCCTCGCGTTTGCGCGTGTCGACTAGACCGCCCGAACCGAGAAAACAGAACCTCAACTTGTTTCTTTTGATTTTAACACTACCCTTTCAGATTGCTTCATACTTTGTTCTTGCGGGTTCTCGATTTCTTGCAGGAACAATTGATCGATTGGATCTTGTATCTGTGTGGATTGGCATTGCGATTGTGAAGCTCCCGACCTGCTGGTTAGAAGCCCTAAATTCGGTGCCATCAACACCCCCAAATCGACGTATCATCATCTCACCGAAAGATCGGGATCCCCGACCCCCATCAAGTGGTATCAGAGCTCAAGGTTGCTCGGTGAGATTTCCCCTCAATTCTGATTTTTTTTTCACCTAGAGTCCAGAAAAGAACCACAAAAAAATTAGTAGATTGGTTTTCTATCCGAGCCAATTTGTGCCCTAACTTTTACTACTTGTTCTTGGGTTGTTGAATAAATCGGATGCATAATTGTGTCTTATTTGGTTTTAGAGTCTAGTTCCTTTAGAGTTTGAGTTCTATTCACGTAATTGTCATAGTGTTTTTCGCTCATCGTGTCTCCTTTGTGCCATCGCCACCATCTCGCCGCCGCTAACAACAAGCGCCGCAGCCCCAAACCAACCATATCACAAACGCCTTTACCTTCCAAAAATAGTGGATCGGTTCCAAAAATAGCGATTGGTTTCCAAAATTTTGGTTGATCTTCACCAAAAATAGCGGATTGGTTTCCTTGTAAGAGTTTCACAATTTCCACCTGCCAAAACACCCTCCACATCCACCTGGCCGAGCCCCACCACTTCCCCAACTCAGCCAAGCCCAAAAAGGAAACTCCAAAACCTACTCCAATTCGTTCTCGCGTGCAATTTTGTGACTGCTGCAGTAAAACAGTCATAACTTCTGCATACGAACTCAGATTTGGACTTTCTTGGACTCGTTCGAAAGATCACGAAATTTCCTATCAGATCCAACTTTGTCTTTGACAAAATAGATATTTCCAAATTCGGCCTTTAACAGTGAGAAAAGTTGTAATCTTTGTCAGCTGATTTTTGATCCATAAAAACAAAAAAAAAGTGTGTGTGGTGAGTGTTGCTTGGGAGTCTCCTTTGAGTCTGTTATTCAGTTTAAGGGGTCCTCCATCGTCGAAATTACGGATAGGTCCTTCCACCTTTTTTAAAAGGACAAATGGTTCTTTTTTTAACAAAGGCCACACTTATGCAAATTGATGATGGCTTTTAGCCACTATTTAAAAAAACACTAGCAAAAAATCAAAATTATGTTTCTTGCAAAAAGAAAAAGCTCGGACCAATTTTTTTCCACACACAAAGCGGCGGGGTCCTCCGATAAACAAAATTACGGATAGGTTCTTCGCTTTATTGTTTTTGCAAAATGACTTGGTTCCTTTTTTTAACAAAGAACCCGTAGTTCGCAAATTGAAGACCTTGGCCAACCAATTTTTAAAAACACCAAAAAATTGAAATTACGTTTTTGCAAAAACTCAACCAAAATTTTCCCCGGGGGCATAGCCAAAGTTGACCTAGTTTAACTGATGAAACAACCTTTTGAGTTACATTTTGTTGAGTGTCGATTTTTAAGGACTTAGTTGAAAATTATCTACTCTCAGGCAGTTTGTAAGTGACGATGTAGTTCGTAGTTCTTTAAATATGGTACATGGTACAGTGCCATCAGGCATTTTTCGACAAAAAATTATGGAAGGTGTCTTTTTTTTTTTGGAATTACATAGATATTAAAATATGAATAAATAGTAAATGATAATTACTTACCCCGTTTATTTCAAAATTTATATAATTTATATTGTGAAGAAATTGAAGCACTACTCAATCATTATTCTTCACTGGCCTAGCGAAAAGAAAAATGTATCTAGTCCTAGTTTGACGTTCCAACAAGGCCTCTGTTTTTCTTCGAAGACGGAAAGAGAAAACGATGGATCTATATTCTACTGGGTACACGTTTTGCCTTAATGGATCCAGGCTGGTGCTCCGTCTTCCCAACGTGTGTGCAACTATGCACTCGGCGCTCGGCAGCCAGCTCCACAAACCACTGTTGCCGCGCGGTGCCGTCAAATGCCCGACAAAATCACCAGACTCACCGAGTCAATTTGTACTCGTGAAAAGACATATGGATAACGAGTTAGCCACCCGTAGCACAGTTGTTTACAGTATGCTTCAGCACTTCAAAACATTTGAAGTTGCTAGGAATGGGACGTCCGACACCAGTTTTTTTTCTTGGATATGTCAACATAATTTTTTTTATAATATGTGCAATAAATTTGATCACTGATGCAACATTTTTTAATAGATATTCCTACTATCATTGCGTTTTGTTGCCACAAACTATAATTGTTGTACATATGGGTAAAAATTTCGCCGATCCGGATCAACATTCCTATTTTCATCATGTGTTTTTGTTGCACATAATAACTACAAAATATTATACGGTGGTAAAAAATATTATAGGTGTCGAAAAAATCTCAAATCAGACGCCGGATTGCCGGTCATTCTGCAAAACATTTCCACCGTTGGCTTGGTCGCCGAGTCTGACTATTTTACTGTTCAGTATCGGAAGCTATGTTCAGAGGGTGTCCTCCCTGCCTAGCTAGTTCCCGGGCAGCTTTCCGTCTGGGGTCTACACGAACGTTGTTAGATTTCCGTCCAATCAAATGATTTGGTGAAAACGGTACATACATGAGTACATGAAAACTTCTAACCGAGAGGGTATAACAGCGCATCTTTAGTTGCACGTTTCCGTGTCAATTTCCCTACACTACTGCAGTATGTATTAGGATCGTAAAAAAAAAAGTTCGAAGCTCGCTAGTTTGATTGGAACTCCAAACAAGTCAAATTTGAGCGGGATCTCGAGATCGTGAGTCTCACCAAGCCGAGCTCGAATAGCTCACCATGACTCGAGTTTGGATCGAACTTTCTTAGCGAGTTACTCGAACCGAACTTACTAAGTTTAACGAGTTTACTCGACCTTACTAAACTTTCGAACTTACTCGAGTAGAGTTTAAACCTGAATCTAAATTTAAACTCCAGCTCGAGCTTGTATACAAGACTAGAGCCGCTCAATCTCAGTTCGTTACCAACCCTAGTATGCATGCTTCCAGTTCTAACAAAACCAACCTCAACTTGCACATACCTTTTGCGTGTGTTATATCACTAGTTCTGGCCTAGCTTATTTTTTTTTTTCATGAAGCTGTTGTGCACAAGCACAAGTGTGTGCATGACTCGGCAACCTGTACGGACACAAAATACAATCAGTTTGAATGGGCCGCACACGGCCTATCTCTTCAGGAGGCCTGCGCGCACAAAATGCGATCTTGCTTTTTTTTCCTTTCCTCTGTTTATACGATACATAGTGATTTTTTATTATAGTTTAAAACTAATTTTTAGATTTAAATAACTTAGAAGTTATTGACTTTTATACATAGTAGAGGTAGTTAATTTTACCTTAATTTTAGTGATATTAGACTAAACCAACACTTAATAAGAAAAAAACCTAAATGAAACCTATAGCTTTTAGCTTTTAATTATATAGAGACTTATGAATTTTAAATAAACCTAAATGAAAAACTATTTATTTATTTATTTAGCCTTTAGTTTTTCAGTTTTTAAACTGATGAAAAAATCCAAACAAAAGCCATCGTACGGTCGTCTGGTCGGGCAGAGCAAACGAGTCGACGGGCTATAAAATACCATTGAGTGGTTTGTCAGTGACTCAGTTCATCTCGCGTGGCAGAAATCTGTCCTGAAACATGTGCTAGCCCACTGCCCACCTCACGGGCTCAAGTAAAACTTGCAGCGGCCTACGCGCGGCAGCGCATCCAAGCCGACCGACGCCAAATCTGCCAGACATGGCTCCGCTAACGAACGGCAGGGCAACCTGCCGCCGAGGTGCCACAGCGTAGGAGTGTAACGCGACCTGGTGGCTTGCGCCCAGCCTCCAGGAGGCAGAAGGCTTTATGGCAGCGCCACGACGCTGCCGGATGGGTGGATCAGTTGGGCGACTGGACCGTGCAGCCTTCTCGGCTAGGCGGTGTAGATCTCAAACGCACCCACGAGACCGCGAGATGGTACAGTTTATTTATCTCCTACCCTCCTTATCTAGTAGGACATATTTTTATTAATATATAGATTAAAGAGACACTAAAAATAACTAGATTATCCTTAATTATTATCTTTAAACACTATATTCAATACATGCACGCAGAGAATATCAAGTAAATCTATAAATTTATTAGGGATATAAAGGTAATATTACACTAATTTGTATTAGAATATAAAATATACCGTATATTTATGGAGAAGACAATTCAAAAGGTACACTCTAAAAAACTTGAACGAAGGTAATGTTTATCTAGAGTTTTCTTTTAAAAATAAATTTATTATTTACTGAGGTATAGAGTGAGGACACGTATTACTTTTCCATCACCTGTTAGTCCTGTTAGCTTCCTCTTCATTGCATCGATATATTTAGTAGGTAGATAGACACCCAACGCTGCGTCGATCCTAATACCGTTCGTTTAGCGAAGATCAAGCATAAAATTGTTTAAGAGTCACACGCAATAGAAACCAACAACAAATCTATAATTGAGCCGGCATTAATACATCTCAAAACTAATGTAGCTCATATTCGGGAAAAATGATAAGATCTCTTTAACAAACCCTAAAGACCTCTTGGAGCTACCTTTCCACCTCAAACACACTGTGAAATCATGGAACAACAAATACAGCAATCTGACCAAACTAAGAGCAACTTCAACCCAAACCCCTAAAAATTAGGAGTACTCTACATCAAATTTGTCTCCAACCCACACTCCCTATTACTCACCCCTATTATTTATCTAAACATTATTATTACTTTGCACCCATGAATTATTATTTTAAAATGAATAAAAAATACCAAAAGAAAATAATAGGGCAAAGAGAAGCCCCTAGATGTAGGGGTAAGAGAGTACCTCTCTAAGAGCATCTCCAATCCCTTATATCAATTCCTAATTTACGGTTTTGGGCGTGATTGACAAAAGAGCAGCCCAATGATCCCCTTTTCTTCTCCCAAAATCTCCGCCTCCCAAACCGAGCCCGGTCCTCAAATTCAAGGCGCCCGGTCTCCCAATCTTCGATTCGCGCCTCTCCATGGCCAATTCTTCTCTGGGGTTCCTTGGCTAATCGAGCTCTTCCCCCACCCCATCCTGCAGGCCAAGGTGGCGCGCACCTGCTACCCGGCTCGCCGATCGAGTGGCGCCTGGCTTAGCGCCGAGGGTGGCGCCGTCGCCTGCGGCCGAGGGTGGCCTTCCTCCACCGTGCTGCCATCTGCGGCTCCGCTGATTCCGCCGCCCTCGGCCCGAGGTCTTGCGTCTGACGACAAGCGCCGACGCTGCTGCCGCCTGCAACCCAAACGCGCCCGCTTGGTTGTTTCGGGTGGTTACGAGTTGGTGTTTGGTGGTGCCTAGATCGAGGTAAAGTTCACCTCGCTTTGAATTTTCTTGGTTAAAAGTTGGAACCAAGATTTTGCCCTTTTGTTGATGCGAAATTTTGTATGGAAAATGGGGAGGTGGAACCACGATGCGAGATAGGGCCATAGGGGACTGCTAGTTGAGACAATTCTTGGCGATCCCGAACCTAGGTGTAGATAGGAAATTCGTTAGGTCTTTACTTGGAGAAGCAAGATCAGGGACTAGCAAAACCAAGGACATTCATCTATGTGTAGAGAAGAGAGCTCAAGATGTCGTCAGTATGGATTCTTGATTTTACTAATCGAATGATTGTTGATCCCATGTGACCTTTCGCTGATTGGGCATAGTATTATTTTGTTAATGCTATAGAGAGAATTATGTGGCTAACGAGAAAATGAGGTTCATCTTGGATGGGCTGTAATTAGAGCTCGAGATCTTTTGCTAATTGCAAATGTCTTGTGTACTTAAGATGGTATTTTTGCTTGTATGCTTCATTGCTTACAATAGTAGTGTTCCTAATCCTAGACATTCACTGACCAAGCTATATAGATAGTTTGTGTAATCGGGTATGGGTCAATAATTTTTGGTTAGCTTGAGCAAGGTCAGTCCCTACACACTTAAGGTTGATATTGATATGAGTAGAGATTAAAAACATGGTAGAATTTGTTGAGAAACCCTCTCTCTTTGAAAGCCCGAAAAAAGGATCATAGCCTTGGAGTTATAATCTGTTACAATTGTACCATCTAGGAGTGCCAACTCTGAGATTGCATTATGTCGAAATCTCTCAATTCTCAGCTGAATGGAAATATTTCTTTGTTCTCGTCCCCAAATTTCATTCATCCGATTGTACATCTCTTCTTCCAATATAGCTCCTTCCAATGCGAGAGTCTCGAGAAAATGAGTCTTTATAATGGATCTCAAATTGCATTCCGTTATGTAGAGTCCTCTTCTAAGATTTTTGAATTTTGCTTGATATCATAGTGTTTGGGAAACAAATCCAATGTTCGATAGTGAAAAACCATCCAATTGCTCCAACAGAGAATCTTCATGCATGTTGCACCTCTAATGAGAATCTTCACTTGCTGATATGTTGTTGTATTGGCTAGGTGGTATTGACAATGGAAGGAGGATACTATAGTAACTTGATGAGTGAGGACAACAATAACTTTTGTTTGGATAACTTTTGTTCAATATCGCATCGATGGGCATCTATTCAGAGAAGCGTGAACAAGTTACGTGGATGTCTAGCAAGGATTGAGGATAGAAGGCAAAGTGGGATTACTTTTCAAGACAAAAGGTATTTTTACTAATTTTGTGCTTAGATAATTTTTTGATGTAAGTTGCAACATGTTGTGCAAAATGATCTTCTGAAGAATTACTAGATGCAAGTTGCAACATGTTGTGCAAAAGAGAAATAAACTATTCTTGATATGGCAATGACTAAGATGTAGCCAGAGTTATAGGTCACATCGATAGTCCGAGCATCCGACACTACTGCTGGTTTATACACATGCATGATGTATCAGACACTAGTATGTCCCTGATACAATGATATGTATCTTATTCCAATAAGTATTGAAGATGTATTGAAAGTACAAAAGCCGGGAGCCTGGAACATACTAATTAGCTTCTTCAATTGCAAGTTTGCAGCAAGGTTAATCGAACATGAATATGCATTAGAACATCGCATCGATGCTTAATTTAGGATCACGTTTCAATGTTGAAGTAGAACTATTTGTCTACATAAAAACTAGATGACATGTCATTTTTGTGAAGTCTTGGCCTTTATTATTTTCTCGTGTCGATATGGAGATATTCACGGATATAGAGGCGAGAGTATAAGCATATCATCCCACACATTTCTACCAAGGATTGAGGATTGAGGTACAATATTTTTGTAATTCATACATTACCTTCATTGACATGTGCGGCTTGTACAAGCCTTGGCTTTGTTTAAAAGTCGAAGACAAGGACCACAAATCATTCCAATACATGCATTGCTGGAATAGTTTATGAATCAACCAAAGTGGCATGAGAAGCGCAAGCGAATGGAGGATATTAAAAAGCCACCAATAAAAAACCAAAGGCAAACACGATTCTAGTCCAAGAAGGTGCACCGCCATCGTTGTTGATAGTAGCACCGATCCTATCTTTGAGAATACTTGTTCTCGAGACCAATGCCCCAAGAGACCAATTGGTAAGAAGAAAGCCAAAGAAGCTTTTGCGGAGAGGTGGTGGTGATTCTTACATGGAGGCTTCGAGCTTTTTGGGCAAAAAAGGAGTCTGATGCGAGAAAGAAAGAAGAAGAAAGAGGAAAGATTCAAATCGATTTAACAGAGACTAAGAGAGACTTCACTAGATCAAATATGGCTGCAAGCCCGAACAAGCTGAGCTTGCAGCTTGAAGAAGCGAGGATGCAAATGAGGCAAAAAATCTAGAGATAAAGGAAAATGAATTACAGCTTGAAGAATGTTAGAGGAAGAGAGGATTATGACAATGGACATTACTTCAATGCACGACCATCTGCATGCTTCTACAAGAATCTACAAAATGAAATCATTGCTCGTCGTGGTTTATAAATAAGCTTCGAGAGAGAGGTAATTGTACACCCGTCATCTTTGTGTGAGTAAGGTTTCTTGCATCTGGGTATGATACTTGATTTTCTTCATTGTTCTTGAGCATCCGGGTACGATACTTCATCTTCATGATACTATTCTTTCGGGCACTCCATGCGTCGATTGCATGCCGTAGAAGCATCAATGAGTAGTAGTCCGCTATGTTCGTCATATTCTTGATGCTTGATGTGGTTTATTGTTTCACATGTTACTGTCATATTCTTGCTTTCACCATCACTGAGTAGTAGTTGTCATGGTCTAATATAGATTTCCCTATTATGTTGTTGGTAAAACAATATAGATTTTTTTTCTTGTGTGCATTGGTATCAAAGAACATGATGTTCATACAATGTTCTGCTATTTCCCTAATATGCTGTTGGTAAAACAATATAGATTTTTTTTCCTGTGTGCATTGGTATCAACGAACATGATTTTTTCCCCTATTATAGCTTTTAAGTTATAAAGAACATGATGTTAATACAATGTCTGGATGGATGAATTGATTATAAATGCAAATCGAGTATACAAAAGACAATTCAATACAGTGTGTCAATAAAAAATAAAACTTAATATTGATCTGCATAATGTTGCCATAGGTGCTCCACTAGGTCTTCTTGCAGCTGATGGTGAGTTTCGTTGTCCCTAATTTCTTTGTGTGTCTTAATAAATTCGCCCAAATCGGGATGTCGCTCATGAGAAGGTTTCACATTTTCTCCACCATAGTCAAAGCGCTCATCGTGGTTCACTTCTCCTCGTCTTCTATAATCATGTTATGCATAATAACACAAGCTTTCATGATGTCACCTAGTGTCTCTTCATCCCAAAATCGGTTTGGACCACGAACAATAGCAAAAGCGGGATTGTAGAACTCCAAAAGCACGTTCCACATCCTTCCTTATCGCTCTGCTTGCATCAAAATATTTCCTCTTATTGCCTTGTGGTTCTCGTATAGTCTTCACAAATGTTGCCCACGATGGGTATATCCCATCAGCAAGGTAATATCCCATCCTATAATCGTGACCATTTATCTTCATCTTGCACTTGTGGAGCTGGCCTTCACTAGCTTCGCCAAATAGTGGAGACCGATGAAGAACATTGATATCATTGTGAGACCTGTAAACCAAAAAAGCGTGCAAATCCAAAGATCCTTGGAAGCAAGCGCCTCTAAAATTATCGTGGCTCGTGCACATGGCCCAGTACATACCTTGCCATCTTTCAAGGCGGTTCTTCCACTTCAATGCATGCAATCTATGGAACCTAGCATACCAGAAAACCTCTTTCCTCCCCAATTGCAAATAATCGAGTCAGATCATTCTCATTAGGGGATCTCAACATACTCATCTTCAAAAGTTCAACCACGCCTTCACGAACCTTCTCGGACTCTGTATGACGATACTTTCTCCAATACTGAACGTACTCATCCATAGAGCATCTCTGCCTGGTACTCCATAACTTAGCATACGGAATCTCGCTGTGACCTTCGGAAGCAACTTATTCGGTGTATTGGTCTGCATTTCTCTTTTGCACGGCAATGTCGTCATGATCTTCTACTGCATGCATTATCGTAAAATAGATTACGGCTCATTCTATACTGCATACCGATGAGGACATCCCAACCAAGGATACAACCGCGCCCTTCTTCCCCTCGACCACTATTCATCCCCGGCCAGTCATGCTTTCGCCGCTACTTCATCTTCAATGCTTGGAGGGCTTAATCCGGAAGCATGGCCTTTCCACCACCTTTGTTGGACCAGCACGTCAAGATCATCCACGAAGATAGCCCACGCGCCAAGGAAGGCCCAAGATCAAGCCCAATTCGTCCACAACTCCGGTTCGGCCATCCAGGAGCAGCAGTACTTCAAGCGGACATAACTTGGGTTCCCGGACTCCGTTTCTAGTGTGCGACCACTTTCGTTTGAAAGCTATCGAGATAACCTTTCTAATGGATCTGGTCCCACGGCCAAATTCCTCATGGAGCGATGGGAAATCACAAAATAATCTCACGGGACAGAAATCCCGGGTGTGAGCCACCTTTCTTTTGGGCCCAAGGCCCATGTATCTTAGGGTTTTGGTGGGCACCGCTGTTTTGGCTGCCCTACACCTCTCGCCGCCGCTATATATGTAGCGCCGCCGCTCTTTTCGTTTAGGTTTTGTTTGTGTTTGGTAGACCCGTGTCGTCCCTCCTCGCGTTTGCGGCGTGTCGACTAGACCGCCCGAACGAGAAAGCAGAACCTCAACTTGTTTCTTTTGATTTTAACACTACCCTTCAGTTGCTTCATACTTTGTTCTTGCGGGTTCTCGATTTCTTGCGAGGAACAATTGATCGATTGGATCTTGTATCCGTGTGGATTGGCATTGCGATTGTGAAGCTCCGACACCGCTGGTTAGAAGCCCTAAATTGGTGCCATCAACACCCCAAATCGGCGTATCATCATCTCACGAAAGATCGGGATCCCCGACCCCATCAAGTGGTATCGAGCTCAAGGTTGCTCGGTGAGATTTCCCCTCAATTCTGATTTTTTTCACCTAGAGTCGAGAAAAGAACCACAAAAAATTAGTAGATTGGTTTTCTATCCAAGCCAATTTGTGCCCTAACTTTTACTACTTGTTCTTGGGTTGTTGAATAAATCGGATGCATAATTGTGTCTTATTTGGTTTTAGAGTCTAGTTCCTTTAGAGTTTCGAGTTCTATTCACGTAATTGTCATAGTGTTTTTCGCGTTCATCGTGTCTCCTTTGTGCCATCGCCACCATCTCGCCGCCGCTAACAACAAAGTGCACCCCAAACCAACCATATCCAAATACCTTTACCTTCCAAAAATAGTGGATCGGTTCCAAAAATAAGCAGATTGGTTTCCAAAATTTTGGTTGATCTTCACCAAAAATAGCGGATTGGTTTCCTTGTAAGAGTTTCACAATTTCCACCTGCCAAAACACCCTCCACATCCACTGGCCGAGCCCCACCACTTCCCCAACTCAGCCAAGCCCAAAAGGAAACTCCAAAACCTACTCCAATTCGTTCTCGCGTGCAATTTTGTGACTGCTGCAGTAAAACAGTCATAACTTCTGCATACGAACTCAGATTTGGACTTTCTTGGACTCGTTCGAAAGATCACGAAATTTCCTATCAGATCCAACTTTGTCTTTGACAAAATAGATATTTCAAATTCGGCCTTTAACAGTGAGAAAAGTTGTAATCTTTGTCGGTGATTTTTGATCCACATAAAAAACAAAAAAAAAAGTGTGTGTGGTGAGTGTTGCTTAGGAGTCTCCTTTGAGTCTGTTATTCAGTTTAGGGCTCCCACAAAAAAGGAAAAAAAATCAAAAAAAAAGAAAGAAAAGAAAAAGAGGAGCCCTAATTGCTTGCTTTGTGTTGTGGTCGTTCTTATTGCATCTCTCGTGGCATCGTTGGTGTTTAGGCTCGCGTGTCTCAGCAGTCTAGCCTAGGACCAGACCTTTATCTTGATTATGAACGACTTTTCACTTACTTTGGTTCAGTGGTACTAGTTCCTCCTTTGCTACATATTATTGCTGTCTAAGCTCCACCATCTTCTAACCATCAGGTTCTGGAATTTGCAATCGCTTGCCACATCGAGGATTTGTAAGAACTTGGTAGAAGCTTGAGCGTGTGTGAGGCTTGCCCATTCATACACCTAGTAGTTCATAGGAGCTTTCATATCAGTGTGAAATTTCTTTGTTTCTACTAACTATGGCGGTATTCCAAGCAATCATAGAACAACGATGGCAAGTGGGAATGAGCGTGAGGACGCCCTCACACCCAAGAACGGCCAAGGTCACTCATTTCAGCAGTGCACAATCAGCATGAGATGCTGAACTCGTGACACTCTTGATGCGATTCAGTGCGATTGGCACCCTCTCGAGCTTCAAGCCATTAGCACAACTTCTTCAAGGTGCTGCCCCCAATGGTGCCCATTGGTCATGCTTTGGGCCAGCGCGGCGCTCCACCGGTTGTTCTGTTCCTTCAAAGCGAGGTGGATCAAGAGGAGAACAACTTCGGCCCGATCTGAGGGGCGACAACAGGTTGAACATGTACAACGATCGAGCTCATCGTCGACTCGCAATAATAGACAAGGTATGGCTAGAAATCAGCATGCTCAAAGGAAGAAGCGTGATGATTCTATGACAAAAATGAAATTTACTATGCTTCCTTTTGATGGTACTTATAATCCCGATACTTATCTAGATTGGGAGTTGGCGGTAGATCAAAAATTTTAGAGTGCTATGACTTCTCTGAGCGTAGAAGGGTTCATCTTGCCACTAGTGAATTCTTGGTTTTGCATCTATTTGGTGGCAAGAACTTTGTAGAGCCAACCGTGATGTTCCTACAATATGGGATGGGTTGAAGCGGTCATGAGGGCTAGATTTGTTCCTACATATTATGCTCGTGATTTATTGAATAAGATCTGGCGCTTTAATCAAGGTGATAAAGCGGTTGAGGAATATTATCGAAATGCAAATTGGCATGTTCTTGTTGTGGGATAGAAGAGGAGAAGATGCAAAAATGGCTAGGTTCTTGGGTGGGCTTAACCGAGAGATCTGAGGATATACTTGATTATAAAGAATACAATTCTATCACTCGTTTGTACCATCTTGCTTTGAAAGCGAAAAAGGAAGTGCGAGGTCGACGATCGACAACGCGAGGTAATCTTGGAGGCTCTTCCACATCCAAGTCGGTCCAGATCCATACCAAGACTTCATCTTCCATACCGGGCGTGTACCTACACCGCAGTCCAATTACTTGACGCCATCACGTATTAGGAGGCAAACAAGTCGATCACCCTTCAAGCACCGCCAAGAGTGCTTCCTCGCTTCTTCCACCCATTTAACGCGGAAACACAATGCTTTCGATGCAAAGGAATGGGGCACGTGATGCGAGACCGCCCTAATCAACGGTGCTCTAATAATCGAGAAAATGGTGAGTACACTAGTGCTAGTGACATTGATGAAAATGAATATGCTCTTGTTGCCACTAACAACTGCGATGCGGAAGAAGTGATTATCACTGCGGCATCCGAGAAATATCCGCTCTTGTTGTCACACGTGTACTTAGCGCCTGACTTGCCGCGATGAACAAAATCAACGCCATACTATCTTTCGAGACAAGGTGTGTGGTGAATGAGGCTATGTGCATGTCATTGTTGATGGAGGTAGCGCAACAATCTTGCGAGTATAGACATGGTCGAGAAGCTTGGCTTGACCACAAATCCACTTCCTCAACAATCTGAAATTGAATGGCTCAATTCCAATGGCAAGGTTACGGTAACTAAAAGCTGTTCAAGTACCTATCTCGATTGGTTCTTATCATGATAATGTTGTTTGCGATGTTGTACCCATGGATGCTTGCTCTCTTTTATTGGGTAGACCTTGGATCTATGATATGGATGCTATACATCATGGTAGGACCAATGAGTATACTTTCTTGTATAAGGAAAGAAAATTGTTTTGAAACCTATGAGCCCTCTTGAATCGAGAAGCATTGATGTTAAGCGAGCTCAAAGAGAAAAAGAAGAGGGTGGAATTCAAAGTGTAGCTAGTAAATCAATCCATTCAACTACACGGTTGCTCAAAAACCTGATCTTAAGTTGAAGGGTAAAATCTTGTTAGCTACAAAAGTTCTCTCACAAGATAACAAGGATAGTATAGAACTATTGCCAATATCTGTTGCTTTGCCTCCTGTTGTCACTAACCTTTTGCAGGAGCATGGGAAGGAGTCGAGGACGACTACAATTCAAGAAGGGGAGGATGATGAGGACATCCCAACCAAGGATACAACCGCTGCCCCTTCTTCCCCTACGACCACTATTTCATCCCCGACCGTCGCTGTTTCGGCCGCTACTTCATCTTCGATGCTTGGAGGGCTTAATCCGGAAGCATGGCCTTTCCACCCACCTTTGCTGGACCAGCACGTCAAGATCATCCACCGAGGACAGCCCACGCGCCAAGGAAGGCCCAAGATCAAGCCCAATTCGTCCACAACTCCGGTTCGGCCATCCAGGAGCAGCAGTACTTCAAACGGACATAACTTGGGTTCCCGGACTCCGTTTCTAGTGTGCGACCACTCGTTTGAAAGCTATCGAGATAACCTTTCTAATGGATCTGGTCCCACGGCCAAATTCCTCATGGAGCGACGGGAAATTACAAAACAATCTCACGGGACAGAAATCCCGGGTGCTGGGCCACCTTTCTTTTGGGCCCAAGGCCCATGTATCTTAGGGTTTTGGTGGGCACCGCTGTTTTGGCTGCCCTACACCTCCTGACGCCGCTATATATGTGGCCGCCGCGCTCTTTTCGTTTAGGTTTTGTTTGTGTTTGGTAGACCCGTGTCGCGTCCCCTCCTCGCGTTTGCGGCGTGTCGACTAGACCGTCGTCGAACCGAGAAAATAGAACCTCAACTTGTTTCTTTTGATTTCAACACTACCCTTTCAGTTGCTTCATACTTTGCTCTTGCGGGTTCTCGATTTCTTGCAGGAACAATTGATCGATTGGATCTTGTATCCGTGTGGATTGGCATTGCGATTGTGAAGCTCTGAACCACTGGTTAGAAGCCTAAATTCGGTGCCATCAACACCCCCAAATCGACGTATCATCATCTCACCGAAAGATCGGGATCCCCGACCCCCATCATGCGCAACCAAGAACAATAAGAGACGAATCTTATAATGTATAACATATATTAAAACGAACCAAACGAATACATACGAACCTCACTTTGAAATCGGTTGGACCGCACGTAGGATTATCCGCTAAGTAATCTTGATACATTCTTGAGTGCCCTCCTTCTCGTCCCGATACTTGACTTGATGTCGGGGACAGAACCACCATATTTTCGCAAATGCGGTGCGAATAACGTTGAAAAGATTTGACGGTGGCAAAAATAAATTCGTCATCATCGTCCGACGACGATTCGTCCAAAAGCCTTTGGAAGAGGATGGGCGATGACTCATGCTACCGTGTACACTTTGAATATCGCTCACTTAAGCGTCGTGCGCTTTGAATACCGCTTCATTGCCGTGGTGCCTTCGATCAAGGACAATCTATATATGCTACTTTTTCTCAAAAAAGCGAGTTCGAATCGATATAAAAACCGAGTTGAATCACGTATATGCTATGACTACTTCGAGTCAAGGACAATCGCGTGAGAAGGAATCGGACTGCATGCATGGGGACTCGTGACCGTGTAGCTTGCGTGATGGATTTGGACTGCATGCATGGGCTTAACGTTGGATAATCCAAGCATCAAGAGATCATGGCCCAGTGCAAAGTTGTTTTGGGAATAAACAAGAGAGCAGTTGGAGGAGGACTGTTTTTTTTGGGAAAATTTTTTTTGGGAAGGCCCCAATTAAATGTATTGGGAGTTAAAAATATTAGGAATTGTTGGAGATGCTCTAAAATAGGGGTTTATAATAGAGGTTGGGTTGAAGCTTATATTTTTCTAAGTCTCCTCATAATTTAGGATAGGGGGAGGTTTAGGGGGTGGGTTGGGGTTGCTCTAAATAACCTAATCAAGGGAGATGCATTCATGGTCACGGGTTGACTCTAGTAAATACTATAAAAATGTTGCTAATATAGGTATCCGTTAGATATTATATCTTGAGCTTTTTTATGGTACACAAAAATCAGTATGAGTCGTCTATTCTTTTTTGATCCAATGGTTAAAATTAATTCAGATTTAATTATACTTTCACTAGTAGTATGATTTGTATAATTTTGAGAGGGTAAAATTGTTAACGAAGGCATGGCAGAGGAGTAATTTTAAGAGTAGGTTTGAGGATGGGGGTTCCACTGATCTAATGGATATGTGGGTGTTGGATTTCAGTGGAGATTTTTTGTATCTTGATTTTCTTGTTGGTAAAAGTGTTGGTGATAGTGTTAGTGAAAAAGGCACTAGTACTGTCACTAGTGTAGAGTGTGGGTCAACGCTTAATATAGAGTTGAGTCGTGGAGCAGAGTTAAGGCGAGTTGAAATTACCAAGTTGAGGTTGATGAATCTTCAGGTACATTCCTTTTGCACACGTAGCAGTAGACGATGACTTGCAAAATCACCAAAAATCCTCGATGCGGATGTTGTGCGGATGTCATGCAATGGCTAAGACAATGGCACACTATGGCCACCCCTGATTGTCTTAATGATGACTCGCGGATGGCCACCCTTAGGAATTAGCCTTCTTTTGGGGGTGGTAGTTAGGGTTTCGAGCACGGAGCTACGATACTACTTGTTCCAAATAATGCACTACAAATAAGAACAAGGGACATGAATTTTATGTGGAAACCCTTTTTGAGTAAACCACAGATGCACAAAAGTAAATATTACTATACTAGGAGATATTTACAATGAAGCACTTTTTTCTCTTTTCTTGCTTTGCTCTATCCTATGAACTATAGTTACATAAGGGATTACGTATAGGAGTAGAACTTCGAGTTGAAGTAGGAGATAAATATGAAAAAATGGATCACAAACTCAACATCGCCGACTTCTTATCTGGATTTCTTTATGTGTGATGGCACGATGGGTTATATTGAACCAATTTACTTGGACAAAGATGGCAATGTTCACGCGAACATTGACACCTAGTCAAGTTGGGGTATTAATAAATCTTCTTGGATTTTTCTAACAAACAACAACTGCATCAAGCGTGGGTCCCTCGTATCAATGGGGATCATCGCCGGTCTACTTTTCACTATCGTGATAATGAACAATCATGGTGCTATTGTAATATCTGAAATCTCTAACGAGGAAGATAAATAAATCCAACAAGTTCATCGATTTAAGGATTTGATGGTAACATAATGTTCATCAAGAATCTTCAATGCGAGATGTTGGGTACTTGTGTGGTTTATCCTTTATGTTATTATTAACACAACACGATGATCTTTCTTAAAAAGATTCTATTAAAGATACTCGTGCTCCTCTCAATAAATAAAGGGGTTGTTCATTTGTAAGGTAAACGAGACTAATGGGCCAATCACTACTATAGAGATGGCCATCCGGTCTTTTTTCATCATGGGTCGATTGTCTCCTAATCTCTATCGGTTATTAGTTTTGAACCGTTAGAGATTTGTGTGTTATATCTATCGGTTCTAATCTTGGAACCGATGGAGATTAGACATCTCTATCGATTACGGCGTGGGATCGATAAAGATAAATCTCAAGCTATTTTATTGGTCTCGACAACGTCTGTCTTAAGAATTTTCAGATTTGCCAACCGAGCACATATCTTCTCAATTTCTTCTGCACCTTCATTCTGAGACTTGATCGGGATTTTCTGCTTTCCCAACCCTTTCGCAACCAAATTCAGATGCACACCGAGGAAAGAGATGCTCGATACCAAAAATGTCGGGACTCCACGAAAACCCGATCCAAACAAGGACAAAACACCAATGGAAAAAAAAACTAAGACAGAGCAAACCAAGAACACGGATGAAAAACAAACTAAGTTCTAGGATAACTCTGAGAGAATACGTAATAAGCGAAACATCGACTCCATTTCTCCATTCGGGCCTTGTTTGGATACTAAGGGAGCAAACCGAGGTGGAAATCTGGCGGGATTGTTTTTGACACATAGGTGTCGGGACCCGAATTTGCAAATCCGGACCCTCGTGTTTAAAGACTAGTCCAGGATCACGCTAGTGCACACAGTTTCAACATCGGTACATATCACGGACATATCCAGCGAAATAATAAGTACTTTAATTAAATACTCAAACTAGTTGATTGACCTTATGGTCAAGTTACAAAGATATTGCCTCAGGCGAAGGATTATTAAAATATTCAAATCGGTGAAATAAAATAAACTCGTGGCGCCAACCAATTTGCCACAGAACCGGAATTGGCTCGCTCCTAGTTAAATGGCTCCTCGATACTCCTCCTCTGGCGGGGTTGCTTCTTCTTCAAGCGAAGTTGTGTTGTTGTGGGGTGAGTACTTTGAGCACTCAAACAAGTCATGCATGAGAATGCAATTCTAATATTCTACATGCATGGCTTAGTACAAAGGACAAAGCTATGGTTCATGAGCGATCTGACATTCAAGATAAGCGGTAATAGATTGAATTATACAAGCTTGATAATAAGCTAAAATTTTTATTATACTATATTGAGTAGTTTAGAATCATACAGAAAAAATTTTAGAATAATTTAAGTTCATTTGTTATCTTTAAAAATAAAAATAGAATGAACATAATTGAGATAGTTACCTTGTCGAATTTTATAAATTTTCTCGAATATGATCATGATCTAAAATTTTACGAGATTACTAATTGCCTAAGTACCATTATATAAAAATTTTAAAAATTTAAATTTTTTTGTTTGCTCAATCAAATCTATGTAAGCACTAAACTTTATTTGTTATCTTATATTTCAAAAATCAAACAGAGAGAGAACATAAATGGTATTGTGCATTGTAAGAATTTTATAAATTTACTGGAAGGTGATCATAATTCAAAATTTTTATGAGATATTAATAATTTCCTTATCAACCTTTTGTAAAATTTTTAAAAATTTTAAACCTTTTTTGTTTGCTAAAGCAAATCTACGTATTGATCATCAGGTTTTTATTAGGACGTAGCACTGTCAGAATTATTAAAAATTATTTAAGCATGATTATCATCTAAAACTTTTATATAACCATTATTGCTATATCAGGGCCATCCAAAAAAATTTCAAAATTTTATGACATGGTTTGAATAATTTTTCATTTCGTTCAAATTTGCGATAAGCCTTTTAACATGACAGTAGCACTGTTCGAATTTTTTAAAATTCATGACATTTGAACATCATCTGAACATTTTATGAGAATATTTTAGATATGCCAGTAATATTCACAAAAATTTTCAAAATTTTATAACCTCATTTGTTCTAATTTTCATTCGATTCAAATTTGCTGTCAGCGTTTTATCAAGATAGTAGTAATGTTTGAATTTTTAAAAATTCCTTAGATACTATAATCACCTGAAAATTTAATGAGAACATAACTAATATTTCAAAAACCTTCAAAAAAATTTTTAATTTTTTTACATCGTTTGAATCATTTTTTGATTAGTTGAAATCGGGCGAAATTTCTGGAATTTCAAGCGATTTTTTGGATTTTTGGCCGAAATTTTGGAAATTTCGGTAATAAAAAAACCGGATTTGAATTTTGAATGGATTTCGTCTGAAATAACGAAATTTCACCGAAATTTCAGATTTCGGCTACCGGCGAAATTTTATCTAAAACGAAATTTGAATCCTTGCAACCCTATGCATGCTTCCAGATCTAACAAAACCATCCTCCACATGCACATACCTTTTGCGTGTAGTGATGGCAATCAGGTGGGTACCTTCGGGTACCACTGCTTTAAACCCAAACCCAAATCCGAACAAAGTCCTGTTTACCCAAACCCATTAAGCTTTGCGGGTACAGATCTGTACTCATACCCAAACCCAATGGGTACCCAAAGGCACAGATCTGTGCGTGAGCACCGAAGGACGAAGGCAGAGAGGTGGGGGGCGCTACGGCAGTCGCATGCTCCTCCCCCTCTCCTTCTATCTCTTCACATATATTTTCTCTCTCTTTTTTTGGGCACTATACACGCCGAACCGTAGGGAGCCGATGGGAGGAGTCGGCGGCGAGGGGAGGAGCAGGCCTCCGTCGCTGAGGGAGGCAAAGACGAGGGGAGGGAGGCCGAAGCAATCAGGCAATGGGGCAAGGGGAGGAAGGTGATGGGGGCGAGAGGAATCAGGGAGGAGCCGACTCAGCCAAGTAGTCCGTGAGTTTGTTTTTCTAATATACCTTTAAAAAATTAGGCTCACATGTCATAGAATACCTATTGGGTATCCATGGGTACAAATTGACACCTACACCTATCCTATGGGCTTATTGGGTACCCAAACCCATAAACCCATGGGTCTAAAGTGCTACCCATACCCACTCTTATTGGATCAGGTACCCACGGATACCCAAACCTATGGATAAAACTATCATCCCTATTTGCGTGTGTTGTATCACTAGTTCTGGCCTAGCTTTTTTTTTTCCTTTTCGCGAAGCTGTTGTGCACGAAGCACATGTGTGTGTATGACTCGGCAACCTGCACGGACACAAAATACAATCAGTTTGAATGGGCCGCACACGGGCTATCTCTTCGGGAGGCCTGCGCGCACAAAATGCGATCTTGCTTTTTTTTTCCTTCCCTTTTTTTATACGATACATAGTGATTTTTTTTATTATAGCTTAAAACTAATTTTTAGATTTAAATAACTTAGAGGCTATTGGCTTTTATACATAGTAGAGGTAGTTAATTTCACCTTAACTTTAGTGATATTAGACCAAACCAACACTCAATAAGCAAAAAAAAAAAACTTCTCCTATAGCTTTTAGCTTTCAACTATATAGAGGCTTATGAATTTTAAATAAACCTAAATGAAAAACTATTTATTTATTTATTTAGCCTTTAGTTTTTGGTTTTTAAGCGGATGAAAAAAAATCCAAACAAAAGCCAGCGTACGGCCGTCCGGTCGGGGAGAGCAAACGAGTCGACGGGCTATAAAAGACCATTGAGTGGTTTGTCAGTTCATGTAGCGTGGCAGAAATCTGTCCTGAAACATGTCCTAGCCCACTGCCCACCTCACGGGCTCAAGTAAAACTTGCAGCGGCCTACGCGCGGCAGCGCATCCAAGCCGACCGACGCCAAATCTGCCAGACATGGCTCCGCTAACGAACGGCAGGGCAACCTGCCGCCGAGGTGCCACAGCGTAGGAGTGTAACGCGACCTGGGCTTGCGCTCCAGCCTCCAGGAGGCAGAAGGCTTTGCGGCAGCGCCACGACGCTGCCGGATGGGTGGATCAGTTGGGCGACTGGACCGTGCAGCCTTCTCGGCTAGGCGGTGTAGATCTCAAACGCACCCACGAGACCGCGAGATGGTACAGTTTATTTATCTCCTACCCTCCTTATCTAGTAGGACATATTTTTATTAATATATAGATTAAAGAGACACTAAAATAACTAGATTATCCTTAATTATTATCTTTAAACACTATATTCAATACATGCACGTAGAGAATATCAAGTAAATCTATAAATTTATTAGGGATATAAAGGTAATATTACACTAATTTGTATTAGAATATAAAATATACCGTATATTTATGGAGAAGACAATTCAAAGGTACACTCTAAAAAAAACTTGAACGAAGGTAATGTTTATCTAGAGTTTTCTTTAAAAAATAAATTTATTACGTATTTACTGAGGTATAGCGAGTGAGGACACGTATTACTTTTCCATCACCTGTTAGTCCTGTTAGCTTCCTCTTCATTGCATCGATATATTTAGTAGGTAGATAGACACCCAACGTTGCGTCGATCCTAATACCGTTCGTTTAGCGAAGATCAAGCATAAAATTGTTTAGGAGTCACACGCAATAGAAACCAACAACAAATCTATAATTGAGCCGGCATTAATACATCTCAAAACTAATGTAGCTCATATTCGGGAAAAATGATAAGATCTCTTTAACAAACCCTAAAGACCTCTTGGAGCTACCTTTCCACCTCAAACACACTGTGAAATCATGGAACAACAAATACAGCAATCTGACCAAACTAAGAGCAACTTCAACCCAAACCCTAAAAATTAGGAGTACTCTACATCAAATTTGTCTCCAACCCACACTCCCTATTACTCACCCTATTATTTATCTAAACATTATTATTACTTTGCACCCATGAATTATTATTTTAAATGAATAAAAAATACCAAAAAAAATAATAGGGGCAAAGAGAAGCCCCTAGATGTAGGGGTGAGAGAGTACCTCTCTAAGAGCATCTCCAACAATCCCTTATATCAATTCCTAATTTCGGTTTTGGGCGTGATTGACAAAAACGGCTCCCAATCCCCTTTTCTTCTCCCAAAATCTCCAGACTCCCAAACCGGAGCCAAGTCCTCAAATTCATGGCGCCTCGGTCTCCCAATCTTCGATTCGCGCCTCTCCATGCCAATTCTTCTTGGGGTTCCTTCGCCAATCGAGCTCTTCCCCACCCCATCTTGTCAGAGCATCGAGTGGCGCGCCGCCCCTGCGGCCCGAGGGTGACGCCGTCGCCTGCGCCCGAGGGTGACGCCTCCACCAATCTTGACCATCTGCAGCTCGTCGGATTCCACCGCCCTCGGCTGAGGAGGTGCCGTCGACAAGCAAGGCCGCAGCGCGCCGCCCTACAAGACCCGGCAGCGCCCGCTTGGTTGTTTCGGTGGTTGAGTTGGTGTTTGGTGGTGCCTAGATCGAGGTAAAGTTCACCTGCCGCCTTGAATTTTCTTGGTTAAAAGTTGGAACCAAGATTTTGCCCTTTTGTTATTTGCGAAATTTTGTATGGAAAATGGGGAGGTGGAACCCGATGCGAGATAGGGCCATAGGGACCTGCTAGTTGAGACAATTCTTGGCGATCCCGAACCTAGGTGTAGATAGGAAATTGTTCGGTCTTTACTTGGAGAGCGATGACAGGACTAGCAACAACCAAGGACATTTTACTTCATCTATGTGTAGAGAAGAGAGCTCGATGTCTGTCAGTATGGATTCTTGATTTTACTAATCGAATGATTGTTGATCCCATGTGACCTTTCGTTGATTGGGCATAGTATTATTTTGTTAATGCTATAGAGAGAATTATGTGGCTAACGAGAAAATGAGGTTCATCTTGGATGGGCTGTAATTAGAGCTCGATCTTTTGCTAATTGCAAATGTCTTGTGTACTTAAGATGGTATTTTTGCTTGTATGCTTCATTGCTTACAATAGTAGTGTTCCCTAATCCTAGACATTCACACGCCCAAGCTATATAGATAGTTTGTGTCTTGGAATGTATGGGTCAATAATTTTTGGTTAGCTTGAGCAAGGTCAGTCCTACACACTTAAGGTTGATATTGATATGAGTAGAGATTAAAAACATGGTAGAATTTGTTGAGAAACCCTCTCTCTTTGAAAGCCCGAAAAAGGATCATAGCCTTGGAGTTATAATCTGTTACAATTGTACCATCTAGGAGTGCCAACTCGAGATTGCATTATGTCGAAATCTCTCAATTCTTCTTTGAATGGAAATATTTGTTGTTCTCGTCCCCAAATTTCATTCATCGATTGTACATCTCTTCTTCCAATATAGCTCCTTCCAATGCGAAGAGTCTCGAGAAAATGAGTCTTTATAATGGATCTCAAATTGCATTCTGTTATGTAGAGTCCTCTTCTAAGATTTTTGAATTTTCTTGATATCATAGTGTTTGGGAAGCAAATTCAATGTTCAAGAGTGAAAAACCATCCAATTGCTCCAACAGAGAATCTTCATGCATGTTGCACCTCTAACGAGAGAATCTTCTTTGTTGATATGTTGTTGTATTGGCTAGGTGGTATTGACAATGGAAGGAGGATACTATAGTAACTTGATGAGTGAGGACAACAATAACTTTTGTTTGGATGACTTGAGAGCCACTCGAAAGCAAGCGACCATCGCCTGTTGTTCCTCATCAAGATCAAACCGTAAAAGGTCGAAAAATTTTAGTGAAGAGGAGGATGCATTGCTTGTGTCAGCATGGTTGAACATTAGCATGGATCCAGTGAATGGCACCAATCAGACTCGTGGTACTTTTTGGAAGAGAGTTTTTGATTACTACAACACCAACAAGGACTTTGCATCAGATCGTACCCAGAGTTCAATATCGCATCGATGGGCATCTATTCAGGAGAACGTGAACAAGTTCCGTGGATGTCTAGCAAGGATTGAGGATAGAAGGCAAAGTGGGATTACTTTTCAAGACAAGGTATTTTTACTTAATTTTGTGCTTAGATAATTTTTTGATGCAAGTTGCAACATGTTGTGCAAAATGATCTTCTGATAATTACTAGATGTAAGTTGCAACATGTTGTGCAAAAGAGAAATAAACTATTGCTGATATGGCAATGACTAAGATGTAGCCAGAGTTATAGGTCACACTGATAGTCTGAGCATCTGACACTTCTGCTAGTTTATACACATGCATGATGTATCAGACACTAGTATGTCCCTGATACAATGATATGTATCTTATTCCAATAAGTATTGAAGATGTATTGAAAGTACAAGCTGGGAGCCTGGAACATACTAATTAGCTTCTTCAATTGCAAGTTTGCAACAGTGTTAACTGAACATGAATATCCATTCCGAACATCTGCATCTGATACTTAATTAGGGATCACGTTTCAATGTTGAAGTAGAACTATTTGTCTACATAAAAACTAGATGACATGTCATTTTTGTGAAGTCTTGGCCTTTATTATTTTCTCGTAGTCGATATGGAGATATTCACGGATATAGAGGCGATAGTATAAGCATATCATCCCACACATTTCTACCGAGATTGAGGATTGAGGTACAATATTTTTGTAATTCATACATTACCTTCATTGACATGTGCAATTTTGTACAAGCCTTGGCTTTGTTTAAAGTCGAAGACAAGGACCACAAATCATTCCAATACATGCATTCTTTGGAATAGTTTGCGGAATCAACCAAAGTGGCATGAGAAGCGCAAGCGAATGGAGGATATTAAAAAAGCCACCAATAAAAAACTAAAGGCAAACACGGATTCTAGTCCAGGAAGGTGCACCGCCATCGTTGTTGATAGTAGCACTGATCCTATCTTTGAGAATACTTGTTCTGAGACCAATGCCCCCAAGAGACCAATTGGTAAGAAGAAAGCCAAAGAAGCCTTGCGGAGAGGTGGTGGTGATTCTTACATAGAGGCTTCTGAGCTTTTTTGGGCAAAAAAAAAGGAGTCTGATGCAGAGAAAGAAAAGAAGAAAGAGGAAAGATTCAATCAGTCGTACGAACTAGAGAAAGAGAGACTTGACTAGATCAAATAAGGGCTGCAATCGAACAAGCTGAGTTGCAGTTGAAGAAGCGAGGGCGCAAATGAGGCAAAAATCTAGAGATAAAGGAAAATGAATTACAGTTGAAGAGAATGTTAGAGGAAGAGGATTATGACAATGGACATTACTTCAATGCGACCATCTGCATGCTTCTACAAGAATCTACAAAATGAAATCATTGCTCGTCGTGTTTATAAATAGCTTCGAGAGAGGTAATTGTACACTGTCTGTCTTTGTGTGAGTAAGGTTTACTGCATCTGGGTATGATACTTCAGATTTTCTTCATTATTCTTCAGGCATCTGGGTACGATACTTCATGCTGTACTATTCTTTCAGGCACTCCATGCGTCGATTGCATGCCAGAGAAGCATCACTGAGTAGTAGCTGTCATGTTCTGTCATATTCTTGATGCTTGATGTGGTTTATTGTTTCACATGTTCTGTCATATTCTTGCTTTCACCATCACTGAGTAGTAGTTGTCATGGTCTAATATAGATTTCCCTATTATGCTGTTGGTAAAACAATATAGATTTTTTTTCCTGTGTGCATTGGTATCAAAGAACATGATGTTCATACAATGTTCTGCTATTTCCCTAATATGCTGTTGGTAAAACAATATAGATTTTTTTCCCTGTGTGCATTGGTATCAACGAACATGATTTTTCCCTATTATAGCTTTTAAGTTATAAAGAACATGATGTTAATACAATGTCTGGATGGATGAATTGATTATAAATGCAAATCGAGTATACAAAAGACAATTCAATACGATTGTGTCAATAAAAATAAAACTTAATATTGATCGCATAATGTTGCCATAGGTGCTCCACTAGGTCTTCTTGCAGCTGATGGTGAGTTTCGTTGTCCCTAATTTCTTTGTGTGTCTTAATAAATTCGTCCAAATCAGGATGCTGCTCATGAGAAGGTTTCACATTTTCTCCACCATAGTCGAAACGTTCATCAGGGTTCACTTCTCCCTCGTCTTCTATAATCATGTTATGCATAATAACACAAGCTTTCATGATGTCACCTAGTGCCTCTTCATCCCAAAATCGAGTTGGACCACGAACAATAGCAAAACGGGATTGTAGAACTCTAAAAGCACGTTCCACATCCTTCCTTACTGCTTCCTGTGCTTTCGCAAAATATTTCCTCTTATTGCCTTGTGGTTCTGGTATAGTCTTCACAAATGTTGCCCACGATGGGTATATCCCATCGGCAAGGTAGTATTCCATCCTATAATCGTGACCATTTATGTCGCATCTTGCACTTGTGGAGCTCGGTCTTGACTAACCGCCAAATAGTGGAGACCGATGAAGAACATTGATATCATTGTGAGACCGGGTAAACCAAAAAGCGTGCAAATCCAAAGATCCTTGGAAGCAATCGCTCTAAAATTATCGTGGCTCGTGCACATGGCCGAGTACATACCTTGCCATCTTTGAAGGGCGTTCTTCCACTTCAATGCATGCAATCTATGGAACCTAGCATACCAGAAAACCTCTTTCCTCCCCAATTGCAAGTAATCGAGTCATATCATTCTCATTAGGGGATCTCAAATACTCATCTTCAAAAAGTTCAACCACGACCTTCACGAACCTTCTCGGACTCAGATGACAAGACTTTCTCCAATCTGAACGTACTCATCCGTAGCATCTGCGGTACTCCATAACTTAGCATACGGAATCTGCGTGACCTTCTGGAAGCAACTTATTCCAGGTGTATTGGCTGCATTTCTCTTTTGCACGAAGTAATCGTCATGATCTTCTACTGCATGCATTATGCGTAAAAATAGATTACGGCTCATTCTATACCTGCGCAACCAAGAACAATAAGAGACGAATCTTATAATGTATAACATATATTAAAACGAACCAAATGAATACATACGAACCTTCGCCTTGAAATCGGTTGGACCGTCACGAGGATTATCCGCTAAGTAATCTTGATACATTCTTGAGTGCCCTCCTTCTCGTCCGATACTTGACTTGATGTCCGGGGACGAACCACCATATTTTTGCAGGCTGCGAATAACGTTGAAAGATTTGACCAGCGGCAAAATAAATTCGTCATCATCGTCCGACGACGATTCGCCCAAAAGCCTTTGGAAGAGGGATGGGCGATGACTCATGCTACGTGTCACGCTTTGAATCTCGCTCACGAAAGCGTCGACGCTTTGAATACCGCCGCTGCCGTGGTGCCTTCCATCAAGGACAATCTATATATGCTACTTTTTCTCCAAAACGAGTTGAATCGATATAAAAACCGAGTTGAATCACGTATATGCTACTTGACTACTTCGTCAGGACAATCGCGTGAGAAGGAATCGGATTCTGCATGCATGGGGACTCGTGACCGTGTCGCTTGCGTGATGGATTTGGACTGCATGCATGGGCCGAACGTTGGATAATCCAAGCACCAAGAGATCATGGCCCCTGATGCAGAGTTGTTTTGGGAATAAACAAGAGAGTTGTTGGAGGAGAGTTTTTTTTTGGGAAAATTTTTTTGGGAAGGCCCCAATTAAATGTATTGGGAGTTAAAAATATTAGGAATTGTTGGAGATGATCTAAAATAGGGTTTATAATAGAGGTTGGGTTGAAGCTTATATTTTCTAAGTCTCCTCATAATTTAGGATAGGGGAGGTTTAGGGGTGGGTTGGGGTTGCTCTAAATAACCTAATCAAGGGAGATGCATTTATGGTCACGGGTTGACTCTAGTAAATGCTATAAAAATGTTGCTAATATAGGTATCCGTTAGATATTATATCTTGAGCTTTTTTATGGTACACAAAAATCAAGTATGAGTCGTCTATTCTTTTTTGATCCAATGGTTAAAATTAATTCAGATTTAATTATACTTTCACTAGTAGTATGATTTGTATAATTTTGAGAGGGTAAAATTGTTAACGAAGGCATGGCAGAGGAGTAATTTTAAGAGTAGGTTTGAGGATGGGGGTTCCACTGATCTAATGGATATGTGGGTGTTGGATTTCAGTGGAGATTTTTTGTATCTTGATTTTCTTGTTGGTAAAAGTGTTGGTGATAGTGTTAGTGAAAAAGGCACTAGTACTGTCACTAGTGTAGAGTGTGGGTCAACGCTTAATATAGAGTTGAGTCGTGGAGCAGAGTTAAGGCGAGTTGAAATTACCAAGTTGAGGTTGATGAATCTTCAGGTACATTCCTTTTGCGCACGTAGCAGTAGACGATGACTTGCAAAATCACCAAAAATCCTCGATGCGGATGTCATGCAATGGCTAAGACAATGGCACACTATGGCCACCCCTGATTGTCTTAATGATGACTCGCGGATGGCCACCCTTAGGAATTAGCCTTCTTTTGGGGGTGGTAGTTAGGGTTTCGAGCCTGGAGCTCTGATACTACTTGTTCCAAATAATGCACTACAAATAAAAACAAGGGACATGAATTTTATGTGGAAACCCTTTTTGAGTAAACCACAGATGCACAAAAGTAAATATTACTATACTAGGAGATATTTACAATGAAGCACTTTTTTCTCTTTTCTTGCTTTGCTCTATCCTATGAACTATAGTTACATAAGGGATTCTGTATAGGAGTAGAACTCAGAGTTGAAGTAGGAGATAAATATGAAAAAATGGATCACAAACTCAACATCGCTGACTTCTTATCTGGATTTCTTTATGTGTGATGGCCTGATGGGTTATATTGAACCAATTTACTTGGACAAAGATGGCAATGTCTACACGGAACATTGACACCTAGTCAAGTTGGGGTATTAATAAATCTTCTTGGATTTTTTCTAACAAACAACACTGTACCGAAGCGTAGGTCCTACGTATCAATGGGGATCATCGCCAGTCTACTTTTCACTATCGTGATAATGAACAATCATGGTGCTATTGTAATATCTGAAATCTCTAACGAGGAAGATAAATAAATCCAACAAGTTCATCGATTTAAGGATTTGATGGTAACATAATGTTCATCAAGAATCTTCAATGCAGATGTTGGGTACTTGTGTGGTTTATCCTTTATGTTATTATTAACACAACACAGATGATCTTTCTTGAAAAAGATTCTATTAAAGATACTCAGGCTCCTCTCAATAAATAAAGGGGTTGTTCATTTGTAAGGTAAACGTAGACTAATGGGCCAATCACTACTATAGAGATGGCCATCTGGTCTTTTTTTTTCATCTGGGTCAGTTGTCTCCTAATCTCTATCGGTTATTAGTTTTGAATCGTTAGAGATTTGTGTGTTATATCTATCAGTTCTAATCTTGGAACCGATGGAGATTAGACATCTCTATCTATTCTGAGCGTGGGATCGATAAAGATAAATCTCAAGCTATTTTATTGGTCTCAGCAACGTCTGTCTTAAGAATTTTCAGATTTGCCAACCGAGCCTGTATCTTCTCAATTTCTTCCTGCACCTCCATTACAGACTTGATCGGGGGATTTTACAGTTTCCCAACCCCTTTCCGCAACCAGATTCAGATGCACACTGAGGAAAGAGATGCTCTAATACCAAAAATGTCAGGACTCCACCTGAAAACCCGATCCAAACAATGAAACAAGGACAAAACACTAACGGAAAAAAAAAACTAAGACAGAGCAAACCAAGAACACCAGATGAAAAACAAACTAAGTTCTAGGATAACTACAGAGAATACGTAATAAGCAGAAACATCCTGACTCCATTTCTCCATTCAGTGGGTTTTTATACCCCGAATCTTACACAGTTCAGCGTAACAAAATTCTGTTTCAGGGAATCAGCTTTTACAGAGGTAAACTAAACAAACCGACAAGGCGTCCGCGAGGACCTGACCGAGAAGGCGTGCCCATTTTGCGGTGCCGACTGGAAGCGGGGACATGATCGGTGTGGAAACCTGCTGATGAAGAGCAAAGGCACGCGGCATTGGCTGTTCAGACTACAAGCTTTGCTTCTATTTAGTTTTTTTGTTGTGTTTTTTTTTTTGTTGTCTTATTTCTAATGTGTATTGCGGGATTTAGTTGATACGTGTATTCTTTAGTTTGGTACGTGTTTTGGTCCGTGTTTCCTTCAATCTCTATTTGTTGAGATTTCCAGTCGGAGATAGATACGTCTCGTTTTGATACGTGTTTCCTTCAATCTCTATTTGTTGAGATTTTCAGTCGGAGATAGATAAGGATGCCTCTAATCTCGCCAACCGAATCTTAGATGGTTGAGTCCTGGTCTAATTCCGTATAGCAGTCGCACTCTATATAAATTCCAAGGTGATTCTGTGTGCTTTGCTACCCTTTTCCTGTAACAGATCAATCGCGCGTACCAGCAGCCTTTGGCGTTCGTCAACCACGCGGAAGCAGCGGTTCTTCTTCCAGTAGATCGTCCAATGGATTCACAGCCGCCAATCAACCAATTCACCAAGATGTGCATCTCGTCCTCCGCGTCTCGTCGGTCGGCACCGTTACGCGAGCAGTTACACGCGGCGCAGGAAAAGAGTGCCGCGCCTCAGGAGTTAACCGCGCTGGAGGAGAGGAGGACCTCGCTTGCGAAGCAATTGCGCGCAGAGCAGGAGACGAGTGCCGCACTGGAGGAGACGAGGACCTCGCTTCTGGAGCAGTTACGCGCGTGGGAAGAGAGGAGGATCTCGCTTCTGGGGCAGACGACCTCGCTTCTGGGGCAGACGACCTCGCTTCTGGAGCAGTTACGCGCGTGGCAAGAGAGGAGGATCTCGCTTCTGGGGCAGACGACCTCGCTTCTGGAGCAGTTACGCGCGTGGCAAGAGAGGAGGATCTCGCTTGAGGAGCAATTACGAGCGGCGCAGGAGAAGAATGCCGCACTCGAGGTGCAGGTCAAGCAGGCGCAGGAGAAGAGGGCGGCGCTCGAGGAGCAGGTTGTGGCTACAACACAGCTGCCCGCGTGCGGCACCTGCAAGGCCATGCCGGCGACGGTGGAGCTCCAAACATGTAGTCATGTCAGCCTCTGCGTTGTTTGCTTCGACGCCAGCCGCGACAGCATGGCGATGGTGTGCCCGCTTTGCGGTGTCGTCTCTACCCAAGGCCACAAACTCGGCCACAAACTCATATTAAGTACATTAGGAGGGGCTAAATTATAAGAATCGATTCGACCGTTTGTTTTTTACTCTACTTTTGAGGTAGAATTTAGAGTTAATAAAAAACAAACACGCCCTAAAAGAGTAGTCATTTTTTCCCTACAATATATACATAAGACTTGTGTGAACGCAAAATTTCACCAGACAGTATACTTTTTATATACATCGACAAAAATTTAGTGTTCCAAAGTCCAAACACACACCCTCAGCAGGGTTCTTTAAAGTTTGAATTACACATTTGCAAGGGGCTAAAAAAGCAAAAGTTTCGGATGTATCAGCAAGTGAATTATACAGTGAGTGCTGCTGCAGTCCATCGGTTATGATGATGTAAAGTTTCTGCTCTGACTTCTGCTGAAGGTGCAAGTGAATGCTGTTGAATGTACAAGTCTCTATTCCTGAATTACAGTTTATTCCGAATTTATGCTTAAAAAACACTAAAAACATTAAAAATATTGCTATCACACTCTCCGCTGGCAGTGCCCGCCTTCTCTGCCCCCATGGGACCATGGGAGCTTGTCTCCACCTGCTCCAGCGCATCAAGAACTCTTCATTGTTATAGGCCCCTAAAATTTATTTTTTTCTAGAATTAGTCTCCATATGATTTTTAATGCATTATAACTCCTAACCTATAAATCCCATGCACGGAGAGCACAGAAAAAACCGTGAGGCAACATATGCCGAAAAAGCGAATTTTGTGCAACCGCAGAGCGGAATGCACGATATTTTTTTATTTTGGATTGCCGCTTAATGGAGGCGTGGTATTTATCATCAGTGGTGTGGGAATCCGGTAATTTCGCTCTGCAGTTGCGTGATATTTGGTTTTTTGCAATGTGTCACCTCGTGGTTATTTCCGTACTCCTTGTGCGGGAGATTTATATTTTCTGCATTCTTGGTACGCGAAATTTATAGACAGGGAGCCATATTTATAAAAAAATGGTAAGAAGGCTAATTTGAAATAATAATAATAATTTTGAGAAGCTACAACAATAAAGAGTTCGCGCATGTAGCGGTCATCGTCGTCTTGGCCTTCACCCAGTACGGCCGTAACCATAAGGTCTGTCGTAGCCCATGTTGTGCGGTTGCGCCTATGCATTTATTAGGGATGGCGGTTTACCCATGGGTTTGGGTACCCATGGGTGCAAACCCGATTGGTTGGTGCAGGTCCAAATCTGACCCATGGGTATTTTGTTGGTCCGTCCGGTCCAGATCCGGATCCGGTCTCAATATAGACCCGGGTATATTAGACCGACCAAATTACTATCATTCACAATGAACTCACAAGATCCAAGTCAATTCACACGCCATCCGCCCGGCCCATTCTCAACTAACCCTAGCGCTGGCCGCTGGCTATTCCTCAATCCTCACGCACTGCGCAATCACGGGACTCCACGTCTCCACGGCGCTAGCTATTCTCATTTCTCAATCTCACGCGACTCGCCGACTCCACGGCTCCCATCCTCCACGCCAAGACGCCACAAACCCTAGCGGCTTAGCCGCCTCCACGACCTCGATTCCTCAGCGACTCGGCGCACCGGTGACTCCTGCGCCACGCTTTGCCCGGTTGCCCATCGGCCACGGCTGCCCGGTTGATCGAGGCTGGCTGTGAGTACCAGGCAAGCCTTAGTGAAGCTTTGTTAACATAATTTTCGCTGATACATCTTTTAGTTCCAAGCTCCAGCACATACATCTTTTAGTTCCAAGCTCACTTATGTTACTTGCTTCTGATATATAGTTTTCGCTGTTTATTTGTGTGGTAGGATGCTATTTCACAGTACTACCGGTTCATTTGGAATCTGTTCTATGCTGAATATATCTTCTTCCCGTTAATATAGAAAGGTAACTTTTCTGATTAGCATTCTGCCATGTTTTGTGAAGTCTTGTTGGGATTTGGGAAACTTGAAAATTCGGGTCCTGGGTACCCATTCGGTCCGGTCTGGTCCAGTTTGGACCCGTGGATTGATTCGGATCCGGGTCCGGGTCTAAATTTCGGTCTCGGTCCGGGTCCACGGAGGCTGGACCGGAGGTACCGGACCTGCCATTGCCATCAGCTGCTGTTGCTGGCATGATTCCACTAGAGCAGCTTCCGTGGTCATCCACCCATACTGCCATACAAGGCCCTGTTCAGTATAATTTTAGATCTCAGCTTTACTTGAGATCTGAAACTTATAAACTAAAATAAAGTGAATTAAGTTTATATTTTTAGTTTAAAATATAAACAAAATGACCCATCTAAACACTTTTAATATACTATGACTCGACTCCACGGATCTAGTGGTTTGGGGGTTTGGGCAAACCCGGGTTTTGGGGGCAAACCCGGGTAAATTGGGGGCCCTGCCCCCCTTTCGTTTTTTATTTTTTTTAAAAATTTTGGGGGCTCCGGGGGACCCAGGTGGGAAGGGTTAAGGGCCCCCCCCTTTTTTCCCACCCGGGAATTTCCTTAAATTTGGGTTTAACCCGGTTTTGGTTTAAAGGTTTTGGGCCCACCGAGGAAAAAATATTTCCAACCCCTTTTAAAAATGGGGAAAACCCAACCTTTTTGTCCCCTTTTTAGACAAATTTATATTTCCCCAACCAAACCCCAAAATTGGTGTGTTTTAAAGGGTTTTGAAGGTTTTGGGAAAACCCTTCCCCCTGGGATTTTTCACCAAAAAAATTTGCTTGAAAATTTGGGGTTTTGGAAATTTTTTTCCCAAAGTTTTTAAAGAAAACCCTAAAAGGGTTTTTCCACAAATTTCCATGAAAAAAAGGCCCATATCCGTATTTTTCATTGTTTTTTCCCATTAAAAATTTTAAGAATTTTGAAAACCTTTAACCCTTTGGTAAAACCCAAAATTTCCCGCCTTTTAAAAAAATTCCCTTTGTGTTTCCTTAAAAAAAATTCAAATGTATTTGTTGGGTGAAAATTTGAAAGAATTTATTGTAAAAAATTTTGGGTTTTAACACCCAAATTCTTAAAATTTTATTTTATTTTGTTGTTTTCCTAATTTTTTAATAATGCCCTTTTTTTCCCTTTCCTTTGGGGCCCAAAACTTTAAAGTTTTTACCCAATTTCCCCGGATCACCACTTTAAACCCAAATAATTTGGTAAAACTTTTTTTAAAATTTAAAAGGTATCCCAAAAGAAAAAATTTAAATTTTTGAAAAAAGCTTTTTTATTAAAAATTTTACCAAATTTCCCTTTTGTTTCCCCTTTTTCCCATTTAAATTTTAAACTTTTTTAAAATCCTTTTAAAACCCTTTTAAAACCAAAGGGCTTTTAAATCCAAAAGGAAACCTTCAAGGTACCTAGAACAGAAGCAAACAAGCGTGAGTCCAAGACTCAAAGAAAGTGCAACAAGTAGGAAAAGTAAGGCATGAGACTAAAGTGCAACTATTAGAAGACATCAAGTAGCAGTTCCTTAAATTGACATCCGTAAATAAAGGAAACAGTTGAATTCATAAAAGATCCAAAACGTAAGAGCACGATTACTTCATCATTTAAATAACCATTACTTAACTGAAACATCCAGCAACAAGAGTAGTAACAGCTCCACTTACCTCAACCAACTCGACAATGTAACAAAACCTTACCCATGCCTCGGAAATCAATTCTGGATGAGCCCACGACTCAACTCTCAACCTGTTCTTTCCATTCTCATCAATCAACATTTATCAATCGCAATACACAATGCAATGAAATGCTTTTATGCTTTCATTCACACAATATCTCATACATATATGCAATACTATATAATGCAACACAACCATGCATTTCATTCACATAATATTTCATGCATATTTGCAATGCTATATAATGCAACACAACCATGCATTTCATTCACATAATATCCCATGCAGATATGCAATGATATATAATGCAACACAACCATGCATTTCATTCACATAATATCTCATTGCATATGATGCATTATGCATGTCTCATCTCTTCTTTAGCACATACCGGTATGGCCGAGTGCACACCCGTCGGTGTGCACCCTCTCATTCCCCTTCCACCCCGTGGTGGAGGGTGCCTACTCTCTCGATTCGCTCCCATACAACCACGATACGGACTACGAGGTAGGACTTTCAGACTACTACATGTGAGCACAGAGGCCCGCATCAGAATGGGTCACCTCTTCCATCATGAATGCACAAATGCAATAGACATAAGCAAATTTGCAAACTACATTCATTTCTCACATTTATATAGCCATAGCCAAATACATAAACATCAGCCACTTCTCACATCCACAAATTGCCATTCACATTCTTAGCACTCATAATCACATCCTCAACAATCATATTCATACTCACCTCCCCAATACTCGAGTAATTACTAATTCCATCTATCTTGATCATAAATCAAACCATTTTCACAGTCAAATTCCATACTCCGTCCTCACATTCCTTTATCATCAATACTTCATACAAAAACCATAATCTTTTATCATGAATACGAATTGAACCATTATTCTTGACTCAAAACTCATGTCTTTGATATCAATAATACCCTAATCCTACTAGGGAGCATCAACATGGAACACAAGTTATCACAACAAGTCACATAGACAAGACACATAATTCTTCAATGTAGCACACATAGCAAACACACAAGGATGCACATGCAAGTTTCATCCTTTAATGTCATTCATGGGTACTCCTATAGCCTACCCATACTAGTGTTGTCAATATAACCACAACAAGCATTAGCGGCTCACATATCAAATCGATCAAGACATTCAATCTACCATTCACAAAGTTCAATCAATTGATGCACTTGCATATAATCTCGGTTTAAACGATAGCATAACCAATTAACCATGCTCATTCATCGCATCGCATGCAAAATCAAACATGAAAATATTAAAATAACACATGGATAATTGTATGATTGCGAAACCTAATGGCTACCTAAGCCACAACCGATACAATGCACTTGCCTTAAACCTCTTGAAACTAGGTGGCGAGAAGTTGATGCCACTCCTGGGGTCCCACCATCTGCAAGTAGAGGCAATCCACTCAAAAACATGCCAACCAAACAACCGCAAGGCTTAGCACGAGATCGATTCGGAAAACGGAAAATCTGAGCAAAGGGGATAGCCGCCTTCCAACGAGCCAAACTTTTTATTCACTTAACTAAATGGAGTGAACTCAGCTCCTAATTAACCATAAGAGGATGACCTCCAGTTATCTCAAAGCCAAACATGCGGGAGATACCTCGAGGGCCTCCAAATCGAACACTAAACTTCGATCGGAAAATGGAGCATGCTGCAGTTTTCCAATTTCAGCAACTAGACTTCTAAATAGCGTAACTTTTGATTGGCTTGTTGGATTTTCGAGTTCTTATGCTCATAACGACCGTGAGGAGACAAACTACACATATAACATAACCATTCACTCATCCAATGCACCCGCAGATCCCAGATCGAAGATGGACACAGACTGCACCAATCGCGATACGAACTGGACAGCACTCGGTAAAATAGCCATAACTTTTAAATGGATGAACGAAACTTTATGATTTTGGTCTCTATTGAAAGGTAATTCGATTATCTACAACTTTTGCAATAACCATACCCCCAGGAAATGCTTGCAAAATTAACAATTTCACGCTACAACAGGGCACAAGAATCTGCTCGAAAAACAAACTGCACAGCTTCTAGGGTTCCACCTCTAAACCATTCCACATACAACTAATCAACCAATAAGACTCCATGGCAAGAACCCTAACCCAGCCACTCAACCACACCCCAAACCCTAGCTAGGCATTAACACAAACACCATGCATGCACAGAACAACCCAAGCTAATATACCTACAAGCTTATCCATGGAGGAAGAAGGGAGATGGGGGAGATGCTGGCCGGAGGAGAGGGGGTCGCCGGAGCAGGGCCGAGCACACGGTGGAGACGCCAAGGATGGGGGGTCATGGGGAGCAGGCGCCGGGGAGAGCAGACGCCAGGGATGGCTCGGCTGGGCTGCAGACGCTGCTCTTCCTGCTGTTGATTGCTACTGGAGAGGAGGCGTAGGGGGCCAGGGAGTCGGCAGGCACTAGGGGATGGCTCGGCTGGGCTGGCGCCAGGAGGAGGAGAAGACCAGGGAGTCGGCAGGGGCTGGAAAAAGAGACTCCTCCCAAGATTTTCAGCCACACATTAGAAGGAAGAGAGAGAGAGGTGCAAGAAGAGGGAGGGGAAATTCCCAAAAACCCCTCCTAAACCAAAGTCCATCTTTTAACCATTAGCGCGAATCAAATAATTAAATTTTTGGCGCGAAAAGACAAATGCCAGGATAGACAACTCGCCGCAAAACTGTACGGCACGGAGAAACACCCATTCTGATAAGTCCTCTTTTTTCACGAAAAAACCCAAAACCTTCAATAATCTGCGAGGCGACAAAACTTTTCTCTAGTATAAATCCTTGAATCAAGAAAATGAAGACAATTCCGGCCAAAAACCCAGGAAAACGATTTTTGCGGTATTACATCGGGTCTCTGCATGAACCCTTGTGCTACAAGCCTCGCTTTTATATCTCACGATCTGAGTATTTTCATTTCTCTTCTGGATAAGAAACCCATTTGATCCTCCAGGGAACACTTTAGGAAATGGTAAGTCAACAGGACTAGAAACTTTTCTCTTATTAAACGAGCATTGCCCTAATTACTTCTTTTGTTTGACTCTATCTGAGCGCTTTTGGCACTCTGCCATGGACTTTGGTTCTGGATCCAGCTTTTAGCAATTTTAGAGGCAAATATATATCGACAATTGTAGTATTTCTTTTATTCATTTCTCATGCATCACTTCGGGGATATATCTATATTAATTTCTTTCAGCGCCTTGTGATTTCCCACAACGATGGAGTCTGCGTGTTCCACACTTCCCAGAGTGGAATTGTGCGCGCAAATATACGCTGGGGTTATCATCTTCAGGATGGATCACTTTAGGGATATTACCATCTCCAGGATGGCTCACTTCAGGGATTTTCTCAATATCAGGTTGAGCTTCTTCTACTGTCACAGGTAATGTTTTTATTTGTTCGGTTCTCTACTTCTGTGGACGTCTCCATGAAATTGAGTCCCGTGCACCTGGACATAGTATAACTTGGAGGATAATGAATGAAGTTTTTCAACCGCACATTTATTACACCCATTAAACTTAATCATGAGTAGGTATTCTATACCATTCTCATTCTTTGTCTCTATATGGAAATGATTTAGACCAATGTCTTTAAAACTTAAGAGGGTACGACTGGACTCAGGGTATAATGTGGCATTCTTCTGGTGCCAACAGTGAAAGTATCACTTCTGGCGATAGTCACAATATTTTAAATTCACTTAGTGTGGTACAATTGTCTTTTAGACAGATTTTCTCCTCCACTATTGGATTATATACTCTGTTCTATATTAGAAGTATGATTTATCAATGAAACAATTGTTGCATCAGGAACAAATTGTGGAATATAGAACATCATAGCACAATTAAACAAATATCTTAGAAATATCAATTTATTCAATTTTAAATGATAATCGCTCAACAGGAGTGTAGACTATGTTCATTTAGGAACTAGGCTAAACTGATAGGTAGACTTATAAGGAATATATGACATCGACTAGCAAAGTGAAGGAATACTTGGGAGACTAATCCAGGTCTCCATATGAGCCATATATGTCCTTCTGGGACCCCTCAGACTTTATAATTTCAAGAACTATATTATCACGTTTCTCAGTATTGTGTCAACAATAGGTTGAACGGTGAAGTATGGTTCAACATTATTTACCCTGGTTTTTATTGATTTTTCTAGTAGATTTTGTGTAAAGGTCTACCACATGCTTCAGGATGCAATAGTTTCATGACCAATGGTCATGCATTCGTATCTAAACCAGGGTTATTCAGGTTTGCAACCTTACTTCTGGAAGTCCTTGGCTCTTTATCTTTATTTTTCCACTATGAATTTCCTTTTTCCCTTATCCCCTTTATTCCATTTGCCCTTTCTACGGCCACAGCTATTGTTAGCCTACTGAGCATTTGTATGTGCTTCGGACTACAAGACTCGCATTAGGAATTACGTGATGATTCTTCACCTGGAGTTCGTCATGTTTTTCTGTTTCTAGCAAAATGCATATAAGCTCGAAATACTTTTGGTACTGAGCATGGTGATACTATTACAGCAGTATCCTCATATTGGGGTGGAAGGTGTATATCCTGAAAGCACGGGAGGATCCATTCATGCTGTACTTTTGGCAACAGGAGAGATCTTTGTTGGTTATATATTTTTCCTTCAGGGAATTCAATAATACAAGCTAGTTATCTTCCATCAACTATTTGACCTTCATATCCGTATGAAGATGGTGCCTCAGGAGGTGCAGATCTGTACATCTGGCAGCTTTGGGAAGAGTAGGGATATTAGCTTCAGGCTGGGAATATAGTAGCTCCAAAAGATCGAGCTATCAAATTAATCTTAGTATTCATTGCCCGGGTAAGGTAATTGTTGCCGTTCAGGGCAAGCTTAATAAATTTTCTCTTTGCGATGTCTAACATACCCTATTCTATTTATGCAAAATGACTTTTACTACTGATGAAATCATTATATTGCATGCTCACTCTTCAATCAGTAAAGCTTGATCTATATCTATTCAGCAGATAATTATCTAAAATTTTTCAGAATCTTCTTAGTAATTTTCATGGCTTTCTGCTAATTATTCAGCAATTTTTAGAATTACCATGTAACACGAAAATAAATTTCATCATATATCAATATGGGATTATGCTAGGACAATAAGTCCAAAGATATGAACTTTTAATATGCTCTATGAAATTTTCCTAGCAATTTTTTTCATACTTTTCTGCCAATCATTAAACAATTTTCAGAATTATCGATTAACAGAAAAATAACTTCAACAAGAAATAATCATGGCATAATGCTAAGAAAATTAATCCAGAGACATTAAAATCATACTTTGCAATATGAAATTTTCCAGAATTTCTCTAGCATTTTTCATGTTTTATGTTAATTACCAAGTAAGTTTCAAAATTACTGAATAGCAGGAAATAATATATCTAGCACATATAAACATGAAAAACATGCTAAGAAAATTAATCTAGCAATATGGTACAGAGAAATGGGCCATACATATTTTTGCATAATTTTCTAGCATTTCTGTTAATTACTAAGCAATTTTGAGATTTACTTAATAACAGAAAATAAATATTTAGAACATATTAAACATGGCATAATGGTAGAAAATAAACCTAGAGGATGGAACTTCCAGAGATACTAAATACTATTTTATCAAAATTTATAGAAACCTGTATACATAGAAAATCAATTTCTAGTATTATTTATCAATTTTCAGAATCAATAATAATTTTTTTTCGATTCGGTCCAATGGGCTGTATGGCCCATGTGGCTCGGCAGACCCAAAATAGCTAATCAAGAGCGGCGGCTAGGGTTTGGGAACCCTAGCCGCCAATTGCTCCCCCTGCTCCAATTATGCACCAGCGCCATTTTTTCACTTCTGAAGATGTCGCCCTTGGCGACAGCCGCCGCCTCTCGACGGCCTTTACGAGCCCTTCCGCGACCGTTGCAATGGGATCGGTTGCTGCGGTTTTAGCAAATGGTGCCACTGACAGGCACGGGCGCGATTCTAGCACCGCCTTGCTTGAGTGTCTTGAAGGCGTCACTACCTATGCGCAGAGCTTCCGGCCGTTGAGATTCTCAATTGCGAGCTTGCCAGCGACTTCAAGCGTAAGCTCCAACGACCTCAAGCGTGGGCTCCACCGGCTTTGGAGGTGCTATTGCTGGGCAAGGCCGTAGCCTTCGGGGACGCTGCTGCCAGGCGAGGCCGGCGCCCTTGGAAGCACTGCCGCGAGGTGTGTGAACGAGTGGTCACGCCACCACCACCGCTGGCGTAGAGGCCAACAGTCGCGTGGTCATGCACTTTAGGGTGCCGGTGCAGGGACAAGGAAAAATCAAAGTGGCATTTCCATAGCACTGCGGTCGTCCCTGTGTGCGACGGTGCAAAGAGCGTGCGGCGCGACGGCTGTGATCGTCGCTGTGGGCCACAGCAGAAAAGGGCGAGCGACGCGGCGGTTTGAGCTATGGGCGGACAGTGGCCCGACTGCGACGGGCATCGCAATCCAATCTATAGGCAGACGATGGCCTGGATACGGTGGGTGCGGCAGTCCAATCTACGGGTGGACAGTGGGAAAAGCGAGCTAGGTGACCGTGGCGGCGAGATGCGGCGAAGGCGGCTCGTGGTTGCGAATCCAAAGCATCGCCGTGGCGAACACGACCACTGCTGGCTGGCGCGATGGGTGAGGCCACTTGCGCGAGGGTTAGCGGCGCTGCCTCTACAGGCCGCTATCGTCTGGTGCTCTCACCGCCGGTGCAAGGGCCGCCGCATGCGTTGGCAAAGATATTGTCGACGTTTGGGAAACGGGTTCCTCACCGAGCTTACTTGTTGATTGAGGGATCAACCAGGGCCCCTTTTTCGCGAATGGTTTACGTCCGAAGAATGATATTAGGATGCTATGCTTGAAAGGGCAGAGGACATGGAATTTTTATACTGATTTGGACTTCTTATGATCGAGATAATAACCCTACGTCCAGTGATTTTGCTATTGCTTGAATTCTTACAGGAAAGATTGTCTGCAATGTGTGTGTATGTCCTCTTTTTTCCCCCCTCCCACTATGATCTAGCGAAGGAGTATTTATAGGCGACTGCAACAACTACATCCAAATAACACGCCATTACTGTGGTTGAATGTGGCAGTAATTGCATCCCCTGATTTTCGCCATGGACATTATGGACTTAGATCATGGCATACTAGTCTTTTAAAACGCAGCGTAATTATCGCCATGTCGTCTTTATGGATCGAGCACGACCTGCTGGATATGCTCGGGATTTTGCCTTGACCCTGACCGACTGCTGCGCACGCTCGAGTAAGCATGCTCGGGGATGAGCCTAAGCATGGTCGGGGCGGACCCACTAGCTAACACATCCGAAGATCTTCCTCGGGGACACCATCCGAGGGCATGCATGGTCGGCTGAAAACCAACTGCCGGGGTATAATGGTCTTTATGAAAATTATCCAATCTCGACAGATATATATATATATATATATATATATATATTTGTTTTGATGAAGATGAACAGAAGATCACAGTTATTCTACAATGATAATACGCTGATCTACATGATCAACAATTGTATACAAGGGCTTACGTAGGGCTTGGTGGTGGATGATCGCGTGATGCGAGATGAAAATTCCATGTTGTGTAGATTGTCGCAGGCAGACGATCACGATCGATGGCCTTGGTAAAACTCATGCTGATAACGTGTTGTAAAACGTAGTCGTTCACCCATGATCAATCACGCAATTTGTCGTCGCAATCACAAGAGCAAGAACAATTAACACATAATGTAGGGGTGGACTTCTCTCTTTATTAGATTGATTGAATACAATGGAGGAACACCTAATATAATAGGAAGGGAGAGAGGAGTTCGGATTCGTCCACACAAATAAGAGATAGAATTCTAACCGAATACGGTTAGGCTTCCTTATCTCATAACAGTTTGAGTTTATTTTTCTCTGTCAAATTCTTAACCAGATTTTCTTTCGTGTGACAAGTTATATTGGATCAGCTAACATGGACAAAAGATGGCAACATATATGCCGAACATCGACACCGGGTCAAGTTGAGGTATAAATAAATCTCTTCAGATTTTTTTCAAACGAACAACATTATGATAAGGATTAAAAGCCGCTTTTTTCTGGGCCCTCAATGGTTAAAAACCGTACTCTATTATTAGGTCTATAATTAATGAAGCCTATAATATAGAATGATCCTCATGCTTAACTGGATGGTTATGTCTCCAACCAGTATAGTTAAGATGATCTAACACATTGCTTTACACTGGTCGTCCCTGACCAGTGAAATAGTCACCCGACTAGTGACACTGGTCGGAACAAGCGGTTTTTTCCTACATGCGTCTTTGTGCGGATAGTTGTTTGACAGATATGCACAACTACCCAGAAGTTATCATTGGAAAATACACCATTTGACGGGAAGACACCTCTTGGTTACACTATGCATCTTCGGAGAACAACTGTCGCCTCTTCATCTGATATAAATAACGAGCCCCTTGCACTATGAAGGTATCTGGAGAAGAGATTCTTAATTGCTATTTGTAATCAAGCTTTCATCTATAATCTCTGCACTCTGTTAACCGCTTGGCTAATCCCCATATTCATTTCCATCATCTTATTTTACAAGGAGTCCATAATCATCATTTCATAAGCTCAGTGAAGAGATCATAGTTCATGAACATCGATAGTTGGTGCTAGAGGAAGGACTGTCCGGAATCAAGGTAGCACAATTCTTCCTAATCGATGAAGAAAATTAGTTCGACCTCGCCGACTATGGTGATCTCAATGAAAACGATTATCCTACGAAAGAAGAATGTAAGTGCCATTTCTATTCCAAATATGTTTCCAAAGAAGAATTGGCAAAGATTTAGAATGAGGTCAAGGCATAGCTACAACCATTTGAGAAATCAAAATGTGGGTACGGTACTCTTCCTACCACTGGTTCAGAGGCAGATATCCATGGAGTGCATCCCATTAAAGTTGACAATGAACAAACTTCCAAGGATAATAATAATGTTCTGAAAAGCTCAACCTTAAAAGATTGCCTTTGAGGTCTTGATTATACCCCGTCTTTGGATGAAGTTGGAGCATTAACACCCTCTGTTTGCTCCAGATTCTATGCTTGCATGGTTACTAGCGAGACAGATAGACAACGGTCATAACGTGAAGATAATGAAGCCCATGAAATGGTAGAAAAATCCGCGCAAGACCAACATGAACAACTCATGGCCGCAAAACAAAAGGTTGTGGATGAGGCAAAGCGCCATTACTTCAACAGTCAGCTAGGAACCTCGCAGAGACCAAATCTCTCGGGAGGTCACCCCCCAACATATGCTTCCTGTCACGCTGCCACCTACGAGGATGATGGTAAGGGACCTTAATTTGGTTCCTAGCAGTTCACAGGATGTTACTTCTGTAGAGAGAATTTACATTTTAACAAATGCAATTCTCAACCATCCAATGGAGTGGGATAATGCATTTAATACAACAATCATAAAATCACTCGCTGCTGATCTACAAGATGATGCTGATGAAGTGCAAGTCATGTCTCTATCCACAAGGTCTTAGACCAATTCCTGTGTGGAGCACTCTTCCTCTAGTCGGTGTTAGCAAGGCACCAATTACTAGTGGAGGGTTGAACCACATTGGAGAAGCATCTTCGAATGCCTTACAACAAGTGAAGTTTCTTCTTGTGTCAAAGATGAGCTCGCTCTCCAGGATATACAAAAAATGTTCCTAATGTACGAACTCGCTTGGGTCTCTACACAGGATGCAAAGCTTATTCCCTAGGGCTCCAAGATGTTACTTGGTCTGAGAAATTCAAGCCAGGTCACGTAGAAAGTTTTGATGGAACTTAAAATCCATCAGAATTCTTACAAGTTTATACCATCGCCATCCAGACTGCTGGAGGTGATGAGAAGGCAAAGGCAAACTACCTCCCTATTGTTTTGAAAGGATCAACAAGAACTTGACTGTTTAATCAGCCTGATAGTTCTATTTTTAGTTGAAAAACCTTATGTCATGCAATTTTAAATGATTTTAAAAGTTGATATGTCAAACCAGGAAAAAAAGGATGATTTACATCGTCTTCGTCAAACTGATGACAAAAATTTACATCAATTTATTAAGAGGTTTGTAGAAGTTCGCAATACAATCTTAAATATTTCTGACAATTTTGTAATTTTTGCATTTAAGCAGGTCGTATGCTACAAGCGTTTTACAAAGGATCTCAATATTCATCCACCCTCTACCATATCAAAACTATTCGATATGGTAGATCGGTATTCGGATGCACATGAGGTCATCGAGTGGAATTGTATGGTCGATAAGGATCATACATTGCCACAACCTGGTCTGCAGAGTCAAAGGGCAAAAAGTCTAAAAAGACATTCAAACCTAAATGTCGTAAAGGAAAGAATAAGAAAAAGAGCAAAAAGAATGCTCAAAGAGAGGTCACAAACGTTTCAGAACAACCTGCATACTCGAAGGGAAAGGCACCGTGGAAGAAGAAAACTGGTCGGCAAGACAACCAATCTATCTCTAAGAATCCTAATGCAACCAGTGGCAATGGTCGCTGGTGTCCATTTCATAAAGTAGCCATACACAACCTGTGTAATTGTCATACTTGGCAAAGATACACAGAAGATTTTTACTCTAGCAAAGGTCTTATGCTGACCTTACCAGAAGGACAAAGCGTTAAGGATGAAGATGGTGATGAAGACATGGATTATCAAAAACCAAACAATCATGTCAACATCAAATTTGGAGGATCATCTGCATATACATCAAAAAGGCAATTCAAAACTTCTTGGAGGGAGGTCAACAATATTGACACTCACACAGGTAAACCCGAGTATCCCAAGTGGTCGGATGTTGCTCTTACGTTCAACAAGCAAGACTGTCCAAAAGGTACATCAATTCCCAAAAAACTTCCATTGGTAGTTTCTCCTACAATTAGTAACTATTAAGTAGGAAGAGTTTTCGTTGATTGGGGAAGTTCTTTGGATTTACTTTTTATTTATAGTTTGAACGAAATACAAATTACTCGTATAAGATTAGATATATTACCAACCCATTTTATAGAATTGTGCCTGGTCTATTGGTAACCCATGTGGGACAGATCATATTACCTATCACTTTTAGAGATGCCAATAGTTACAAAACGGAATTGATTTTATTTGAAATAGTTGATTTTGAATCAACATATAATGTCATTCTGAGTAGACCTTCACTGATAAAATTTATAGCAGTTACTCATCACGCTTATCAGAGTAGTAAAATTACTGGTTTGTAAGGTGAAATGCCTAACAAGATGGAAAAGATGAAAACAACTCCTTAGCCCAACGAACAGATTAAACAAGTTCCCATTGATTCCACCGATCAGTCAAAAACTGTTCGGATAGAGTCAGGAATAGATAATAAATAGAAAGACGCACTCATTGCTTTCATCTGGGCTAACGTAGATGTGTTTGCGTGAAAACCATCCGACGTGCATAGGGTCCCAAGGGAAGTAATAGATCACATGTTAGGCATACGGCCTAACGTATGATCAGTGAAGCAGAAGTTGCGGCAATTTGCTCCTAATTGGCAAGAAGCCATCCGACAAGAGTTAGACAAACTCTTAGAAGCTAGTTTTATTCATGAAGTTGGTCATCCTGATTGACTGGCAAATCCGGTCATAGCCAAAAAAGCAAACGGTAAGTGGTGTATGTGTGTTGATTTTACTAGTTTTAACAAAACTTATCCAAAAGATGATTTTTCTTAACCTCAAATTAACCAACTGGTCAACTCAACAGTGGGTTGGTAACTGATGAGTTTCCTGGTTGCATACTCAGGCTATCATCAAATAAGCATGACAAGAGAAGATAAAGAATACTTCCTTCATAACCTCGTTTAGAAGCTTATGTTGATGATCTCGTTGTAAAGAGCAAGAAAAGCTCTAACCATTTGTCAGATCTAGCTGAAACCTTCAATAATTTGAATAAATATGAGATTAAGTTGAATTTTAAGAAGTGTGTATTTGGAGTTTCTTCTGGAAAGTTGCTTAGTTTTCTCATCTGTTCTAGAGGTATTAAAGTAAATCGTGTGAAGATTCAAGCCATTGAAGTTTTGAAACCGCCTTCTATAGTGAAGGAAGTTCAAGATTTAATTGGTCAGATGACAACTCTCAATTGTTTTATATCAAGATCAGGAGAACGTGGTTTACCTTTCTATAAGGTAATAAGAAAACACAATAAATTCCATTAGTTGGATGAAGCAGATAAAGCTTTTAAAGACATCAAAACTTATTTGCAAAACCCACTCACACTGTCCCACCCACCCTTGAGGAACCATTGATGGTGTACTTAGTGGCTGCAAATAATGTGGATGGCATTATACTGGTCATTGAACGAGAATAGATTCAAAAACCTATTTATTAAGTGAAGTTTTGCACTAGCCTAAGGAGCAATACCCTCATATTCAAAAACTACTTTATACTCTATTAATGGCTTCTCAAAAATTGAGATGTTTTTTTCAATCCTATCGGATTGCGGTACCCTCATCCTTTGCCTTGGGTAACATATTAAATAACCAAGAAGCAATAGTACCGTTCTTTGCCTTAGGTAACATATTACATAACCAAGAAGCAACTGGTCGGCTTGCTAAATGAGCAATATAACTCGAATCTTGCGACATCCATTTCATTGCCCGAATAGCAATCAAGTCATAAATTCTAGCGGATTTTATCGCCGAATGGACTAACAGTGAACCCACTGTACCAGAGGAAACTACTAACTGAGACCACTAGAAATTATACTTTGATGGCTCTTGATAATTCAAAGGTGTGGGGCTAGTATAATACTGGTAACACCTCAGGACGACCATTTATAATATGTAATCCAGATTCAGTTCCCTGCTACTAATAATGTAGTAGTGTACAAAAGTCTTCTAGCCAAGCTCCTAGCAGTCAGGTTCCTAGTCGACTAATTACTGATAATGGATCATAATCAATTAGTATTCTGTTTTAAGATTATTGTGATGAAATAGGCAAAAAGATATGCTACACTTTAGTCGCTCATCCTCAAAGCAACGAAGCAATTGAACGAACTAATGGCCAAATCAAACAAGGTATGAAAAAAAGAGTGTTTCATCGTCTTACAAATTGCTCGAGGGCTCGAGCAAAACACCTCTATTCAGTCCGTTGGGCCACTCACAACGACCAGCAGAGTAACAAAAGAAACATCTTTTCAACTGGTCTACAGAGCAGAAGCCATGTTATCTAGTGAGATTCACTTAGGTTCTACACGAACTACTCTCTATAAATAAGTCAATCAAGATGATCAACAAGAAGATAATATCAATCTACTATAAGAAACACGAGATCGAGCACTTATCATGTCAACAGCCTATTTACAAGGCTTAAGACGATACTACAATAAAAGAGTTCAACCACGAACACCTATTCTATGAGATTTGGTTTTAAGGCGCATACAGAATCAGTCTAATTTAAATAAGTTATCTTTCAAATGAGAATGTCCATTTACTGAGTATTTGTTACCCAACCAGGTTCTGTTCAGCTTGCAATGGAAGACGAACAAATTTTATCTAACGCATGGAACTTCCAGCACCTTCGTAGGTTTTATGTGTAAATAATATATTTTATTATTTCATTTACATATAAATATCTCACTACGTATTTTATACAATTTGTTTTTTTATCTTGCTCAACCTTATGGGAAATCACAAGATCATCTTTTGACCAAATTCTCTCACACAAAGTACGAAGTTGCTAGTCAGATTGTGAGATGACTTCTAATAGAGCTTTTTCATGTAACCTAGTAATTACTGCATTGAAACTCATTGAACTGACCTTATCTTCAATCTGCTGCTGGTTAATACTATGTACAAGATAAAAGATATAAGGTCGTTAGTTCTATAATTGTTTACATTCCACATTGCTGGTCAGTACACAAATAGTAGGGGTCTAGTGATATACTCAGACAAATATATAAGCAGATGACAAACAAGATAAAATATAACACAAGATGAGATTTTTTTCCATTTATTCAAAAGATGTCATACATGTTACTTGAATGTAATCTTTACATTTTTCATGTATGTATCAACGGCAGAGGCTACTTCTGCATGCTTGTTGTTACTCTCTTCTTCTTAAGTGGTCAGTTTTAGGTCGAACGCAAGTTTCTCCAACTCAACGGTATCCTTTGGAAAGTGCCCCAACTTGACGAAAAGGGTACCTACTTGAACAGCGATCGAGCTCCAGAGTGCTACCTTGATAGTTTGGCCATCGCAGGGATATGACTTTGGATAATCTTTAATTGGTCGTTCAGCCCAGTGAGCAGCTCATCAACCAACGGATCAGGATTTATAAGTTTCACTTCTTTACCCTTTATATGCATTGCAATTTTTTGAAGTTGCTCAAAAATAATTTTCAGAGTGGATTTCCCACCTCTCTGAACTGTGGCCAAATCTTTCATGAAGAGCTTTATTTTGTCGGTCATGTTGCCTATTTCATTTTTCATCACCAACATTTACTCTTCGAACTTTATTCTCTCTTTAGAGAATTGAGTCTCTTTGGCCTCTATTACGTTTTTAATTCTATAAAATTTAAAACAAGATTTAATTATCACTTTCTTCTTTCAAAAAGAAAAATTGTGCATGTTGGAATATAGTTCTTGTTATTTCGGACTCCTTTGATTGAAGAGCAGTTTTGTGTTCTTCAGAAAGCCTTTGAACTTTATCTTCGTTTATTTTGAAAGTCTCATGCAGTCTAGCAATTTTATCTTCATGAAATCTGATCTTCTTAGCAGCCTCAATAAGGTCAAATTTATAACCCTTAGCAGTGTTTTGAGCCACCAAGAATTGTATTTTAATCTATATTATTTGCTTTTCTAATCTGTTCTAGAACAAGATTTTTTTAGAATAAAAAACTTTAAACAAACAAAAAGAAGTCATTTCTCAAACAAACCTTTTAATTTTTTATACTTTGACTTTAGCCAAAGTTTTTGCTTACTGACCTAACAGATCGAGTAATTTTTGCGAATGCTATAAAAAGCAAATAGCAAATGATATCTTTCCTTAAAAATTTTTTACAAAAAGAATATGAGATGTTGACCTTTGCTTGCAAGTTATCAAAAACTTGCTTGAAATCGTCCTGGTCGAGACGATCAGAGGAAGATACCAGTGGCAGACCCACCGAGATAAAGACATCGATGGTCGTAGCCTTTGTAAGTCCTACTCCCACCTCTTCTATCCTGTTGGTCAGCGTTTCGTTTGCCGCAGTAGGTTGGTCTCCAGTCTTCTCTACAGTGGCAACCTCTTTGGTAATGGTGGTCATCCCGACCACCTCTATTGCTATCACGGAAGGACCATTGGTCTCTTCCATGGTTGGTGGGGCTCCTCCGACCAGTGGGTCCCCAACTGCAATAGAGGGACTTTCACCCTCAACGATGGATGGGTCACTTGCCTGCTGGTCAGGGCATCTTGAGCAATAGCCCCAATTGACGCTAGGGACTGTTCCACACTAGTCATTGTCAGTGTAAACAATGGGTTGACCTCAGCACCAACCTAGGCAACCACATCCTGGTTCAAAGAAGAATCAGGAGCAGTTACCTAGGGACTAAAGGCAACAATAAAAAAACACTCTTACATTATGAAGACAAGTACTCAGAAATAAACATATGCATAAAAAAGGGGACATACCTGCAATGAAGTCCTGAGTCCATTTTCCAGGATACTAGAGGAACCGATGATGTCCCAACATGGAAGTTGGGAATCTTCTTATTCTTCCTTATAATTAGATAAACATTATTCTCTGAATCTTCACTCTCGCCCTAATCAGAGGGAAACTTGGGCATTCCTTGGTACTCACCATAAAAATCCGACTGATGGTATTCCTTGTTACTCACCATAATGCGTTCATTGATGAACTCATCGGTCTACCCGATCATACTGGATGGCTGCTTGTTCAAAGTAGCCTAGTTGAACATGTCACATGAAACGCATGGCATATACGCGTTCCTTGACCAGACCTCCTCGGTGATCAGAACTGACAAGAAAATGCCAGAAGAGTTAGAAAATTCTCTTAATAGAAAGAAGAGGTTGATAATTCAAAATTCTCTCACCTCTAGGTTCATCCTTAGTAGGATCTTGGTCACCTTCCATCCTCCAAGCGAATCTGAACAGTCTCTTTAAAGAGATCACCTTGTGGTGCAAAAAATCGTAAACGATCCTCTGCCCCGACAAGTCTCCCTACCACCAACTTGGCGATGGCCCTAATGATGTCACCCTCCTCGTTTGTGAGGACCAATAAATCTTTATCCCTCTTTGGCTCAGTTCTTGTCCACACCGAGGTTGCTTTCCCGGTGAACTTGAGACAACTACCCCCAGAAATTTCAAAATAGAATCTCTTCCGACGATACTTGTGCCACGTATCTTTGATCAGGAGAGGTGGATATTGAGAAACTATTTTATTTTGGAACTTAAAATAAACCCTCCCAATGATATCCTGCCTTTTGCTTTTTTAGTGTATTTGTAAAAATAGCAGAAAAGATGAAGAGGTGGGGAATGCCAAGGAATGCCTCACAAAGATGCGAGAAAACACTCAGAATAAGGATAGAATTAGGAGGAAGGTGGTGACGCTCAATCTCATAGTGATTGAGCACATCGACTAGGAACTCGCTCTCGGAAAGACAAAACCCTAACCTGACAAAAGCAGCAAATAAGAGGAGGTGACCTTCTTGCGGCAATGGCTTTGTGTCCTCCCCACAAGGATCCCATCTTATCATTTCAAGTGAGGGGATCAAACCATCTTCCTCAAGACCTTGAATCATCTTTTTGGTAAGAATAAACTTGTCCATGGTGATGAGTCGTGAAGAAGGAGAAAGCGATGAAGTGAAAAGGAACGAAAGGTTCTAAGTAGAAAGGGCTCAAGAAGAACTGCTTTGCACTCAAAACAACCAAGGCATGAGGTGTATAAGGGAAGCCTTCCCACCTTATTTGTGTCGGTTCAGATCAAAAACCGTATCAATTTCCAAGGAGGCACTAAAAACCGCCATTTTAGGAATGTTTAACTGCTACAAAAGAACAAGAAATGATGTCTTTAAACTTACTTTTAGATCTTGAAACTTTTCATCTCCTTTTCTTGATCATACTCTCCATCACAGTAGATGAGAGGAGAAAGAAGGATGGAAGATGAAAAGCTTTAAGTATTAAAATAAAACATAAAAGCAATAGAGTTCAAAGAAAATTTTCCACGCTCAAGAGTCTCAAAGTATGAAGTACATAAAGGAAGCCTTATGCCCCTTTATATATGCATTATTCATTAAAGATAGTTAGCGCTGGTTCGGTTACGAAGAGAATTACAAAGATCTCCTTATTTATTAGTATTTAAATGGTTAGATAATTGACGTATAATCCCATAAGACCACAGAAGATGAAAAATCTTAAGTAATATACATATTTACTTAAGCCTTGTAGGATAGTTGACGAAGATTAAAAGCCTCTTTTTTTGGGCTCTCAACGATTTAAAACCGTACTATATTAATGGGCATATAATTCATGAATCCCATAATATAGAACGAGGCCCATGCTTAACCGGACAATTATGTCTCTGACCAGTACAGTTAAGATAGTCTAACATTTTGATTTACACTGGTCGTTCCTAACCAGTGAAATAGTCATCCTGACCAGTGACACTGGTTGGAACAAGTGGTTTTTTGCTGCACATGTCTTCGTGCGGACAATAGTCTAACAGATGCACGCACCTACTCGGAAGTTATCACTGGAAAAGACGCCCTTTGGGAGAAGACACCATTTAGCGGAAAGACACCTCTTATTTACACGACGCACCTTCAGAAAACAACTGGCGCCTCTTCATCCGATATAAATAGGGAGTCCTTTTTGCACTATCAAGGCATCTGGAGAAGGAATTCTCAATCACTATTTGTAATCAAGCTTCCATCTTTTAGACAGAAACTCTGTAATTTGTATACTCTGTTAAGCCACTTGGCTAATAAAGAAGCAATCCCTATATTCATTTCCATCATCTTGTTTACTAGGAGCCCACAATCATCTTTTTGTAAGCTCAGTTAAGAGACCTTAGGACTTGAACATCAACACATTGTTACCAAGGCGTAAGTTCTATGCATCATGAAAATCGTGATGAATCTACTTTCCACTATCGTGATCATCACCAATCATGATGCTATTGTAAGATCCAAATTATCTGACGAGGAAGATTAAAAATTCCAGCACGAGCACGTTCATCGATTTAATGAATTAATGGTAACATGATGTTCATTGAGAATCTTCATTGTAAATGCTGGGTATGATTTATCTATGAGTTATTATTAACATAAGACATATAATCTTTCGGAAAAAAAAGGAGCAATATCTAACCTATTAAAGTCGAAGGATTTCCAGAGCAACTGGACCATCCACATGTCGTTTGGCGATTTTGCGAAAAAGCCCCTCCATTTCTTCGAAATTGCGGATAGGTCCCTGTGTAATTTTCTGTGAGACGAAGATTTTTTTTTGCCTTCGTGTTTGGGTCCCTAGCACGGTATTTTACGAAAAAGCCTCCCGTTAATTTCAAATCACGAACAAGCCCTTTTCTAATTTTTCAGGATAGCGATCAGGTCCAAAAAAATAACAAACAGGTCCCTGCTTCTTACGTTCGGGTCCTTTCTCCGTTTTTTCCGGGAAAAATGTTTTCGTCACCAAAAAAACCGGAAAAAATGTTTCCGCCGCCCAAAAAGCCCGGAAAAAATGTTTCCGCCACCCAAAAAAACCGAAAAAAAAATTCGTCACAAAAAAAACACAGATTCGTCGAAGGTTTATAGCAACTTAGGGATTTGCCAACAGGTCATAATCGCGGGGTTTTTTTAAACATGTATTATTACTCGGTGAACACGTAGAATATTAGGCTCGACAAAAGAAGGTTGTCGCCTCTAATAATTTTTCGTCCTTTTTCCTCTAGACTATTTTTCACCGGTGGGTGGTTTTGCGAACATGTACTATTACTCGGTGGACGCGTAAATTATTAGGCTCGACAAAAGAAGATTGCCATCTCTAATAATTTTTCGCCCATTTTCCTCATGTTCGTGTACGGGTCATTCGCCTTTATTTTTCTGTTTCAAAAAAAATCCGTATTTTTTTATTCACGGTTGTGTTCTCCGTTTTTCACGGGAAAAAAGTTTTCGTCACCAGAGATATGTGTGCAGCTCTATCTCTAGACTTTTTCCCTAACTCGATTTTCCATCTCGATCTCTGATATTTTTTTAAACATGTATTATTACTCGGTGGACGCGTAAAGTATTAAGCTTGACAAAAGAAGATTGTTATCTCTAATAATTTTTCGCCCTTTTTTCTCTAGACTATTTTTCACCGGTGGGTGGTTTTGCGAATATGTATTATTACTCGGTGAACGCATAGAGTATTCGACTCGACAAAAGAAGGTTGTCAACTCTAATAATTTTTTGTCCTTTTTCCTCTAGACTATTTTTGACACGTTTTTTCTTAAAAAGAAAAAAGAAAAGCCAGGATTACACAGTTTTCCCCATAAGTATCAAGCGATCAAAATTTCGCGTGATGCAGCAAACAAATTACATATGCCGCGGCGTAGCGCGGGTCATTATCTAGTGTTCTATTAAAGATACACAGGCTCCTCTCGATAAATAAAGGGCATTTGTAAGGTACATGGACTAAGGGTAGTTCTAACCCTCTACCTCAGCTGGTGTCTATAGAATTAATTACGCTACCAACTAAGCAAAAATCTGATGTGGCATAGGAATTAAGGAAGGGAGAGAAGGAAAAACAAAGAAACCGTGTCTCATACAAGAAACTGGGTCGGCGTGGGCATCAAGACGTAAGAAACGAGCAAAATCGGGGTTGGACGTTTCTGCGCGCTGATCAAGATGTGTTTGTGGTGCATGCATTGGTTTATTGCTCTCTCTCTCCTCTAGACGCTGCTCATGGAAATCATGGGTTGGGAAACTATACATTGGTTTATTACGCTCTCTCTCTCCTTTAGACACTGCTTATAGAAACCATGGATTGGGACTACCCTAATGGACTACGTCCTAACATTAAGGTAGGGAGTGTATAGGTATCATCCGGATGTTTTTTTGGTTGAAATCACCCAAATCTAGAGCCATTGGATTTCGGATCCAAATTCACCGGGCCGTTGGATCAAATCATACGATCGGATGTAATCGATACTCCCGAACATCCAAATTCACCGGGCCGTTGGATCAAATCATAGGATCGGATCCAAATTCACCGGGCCGTTGGATCAAATCATAGGATCGGATGTAATCGATACTCCCGAATCTCAACAATGATCCAATGGTTTTAGATTTGGGTGATTTCAACCAAAAAAACATCCGGTTGATGTTTATCAAATCCCATTAAGGTAAACATACTCATAGAATTAGCTAATTACATCTCTCCGCAATAAAATAATAATAATTACATGTCTGCGTGTCCAAATAAGCACAGCCGTTAATTTTTGGATGGGTGGCTCGGATGGATGATAAATCCTGTTTCTAGAACTTCAGAATCCATGCATGGCCGATCACCCATGTCATGCCCCAATCGGGCACCCCCTCTCCCTTCCACCGTCTCTTTGCTTCTTGATATCTCTCTCACGGCACAACGGCCGCGCCTAAGCGCATCTATAAAATCCCATCTTCCTCAAGCCGTGCGCCCGCCCAATCTCTTCTGTAGCTTCCTTTCTCTCTCCTTTTCGCTCCACCCTTTGTTCTTGGCCTGCGCGCGCCGGGTTCTTGCCAAGGTGTTCGACCGTTGGCCTCACCGGCTCGTGTGCGGCCGCGGAGCGAGATGGACAAGGGGAAGAACATCGCCGAACCATCGCAGCTCTCGGAGAGGAGCACGAAGACACCCGATGACGACTTCGCCGACGACACCGTCGGCGTCCCAAAATTCCCCTTACTCAACCGCGCTCGCAACGCGATCCTGCACGATGGAGGTGGGTGCGATCGACTAGAGCACCCTGTTCTTTCTTGTTTGTACGGTTTTTACTTTGGTTTCTTGTTTCTTAGAGTTTGGTTTCTTGTTTCTTGGTTCTTGCAGCCGGGGGCAGGGTCACATGGCGCGTGGGGGAGGAGGTTGAGGAGGCGATCCTGCACGATGGAGGTGGATGCGATCGACTAGAGCACCCTGTTCTTTCTTGTTTGTACGGTTTTTACTTTGGTTTCTTGTTTCTTGGTTCTTGCAGCCGGGGGAAGGGTCACATGGCGCGTGGGGGAGGAGGTTGAGGAGGCGAACATGCCACTGCGTCTTGGAGGTATGATCACGACGACGCCGGCGACATTCCTGGGCGTTGCGTGTTTCTCACCGTAATTTGCCGGTCTTTAAAGTTCTGGTATTGTGGTTTTAGAATTTAGAGTTTGGTTTGTTGGTTTCTTGCAGCCGATTGGGGCGGCACGGGGCGGACGATGGAGGTGACGACGGCGACCATGGAGCAGCAGCAGAGTGAAATGCACGCGGAAGAGCAACAGAGCCTAGGGAAATTCGCATGTCCGCCGTCTCGTGAGCTGCCGCTACTACCCCAGTATCTCTCCGAGTATCCAATTCTGAACAATGCAGGTGGATGCGGAATAGGTTCTTTGGTGGTGCCGCTGCCGACACAGCTGATGACGCCAGAATGGCCCGGCGCCCTGCCCGCCCTCCAGTACGAGGAGCAGTCGGGTTCTGTCATGCCCGGGCAGCAGCATTGCCAGGAGGTCGTGCTATTGGTGGGCCTGTAACACGAATTCTCAGAAGAGTGTTTGTATCCACATAATTTCACCGTGGCGTTAGCTAAGGCTTTATATTTCGACTCAAGATTTGATCTTGACACTGGGCTTGTTTTCTAGCACTCCATGAGACAAGATTTGTCCCTAAGAATCCGCAGAAACCCCTATTGACTTCCTATCATCCATGCATCCATTTCCAATCAAGATCTCGAGTATCCGCTACTAACATGGATGCAGACTTGCATATTTTTATCCCAAGTTTGGTACAAGACTTAAGATACCTTAAAACCGCTTTCATCACTGCTGCCCAATGTACAGTGGTTGGAGAATGCAAGAATTGACAGACTTTATTGATAGGAAAGGCAATATCCGGTCTTGTCAAAGTTAAATACTGAAGTGCACCAACAACACTTCTATATTGTGTTGCATCCTCTGGTCCTAGAGGTGATCCTTCATGTATAGATAATTTTTCACTTGTAGATAAGGGAGTACTTACAGGTTTGCAATCTGCCATCCCTACTTTCCTTAATAAATCAAAGGCATGTTTATCTTGTGTTAGCACAATACCATCACGGATTTTGTTTACCTCAATGCCCAAGAAGTAATGTAGGTCACCCAGATCCTTTAGAGCAAAATCCTTCTGAAGATCCTGTAATAATGCCATGACAGCTTCCTGTTTTGAGCTCACCACAATTATATCATCAACATAAATGAGCATGAAAATAACTGTGCTCCCTTGGTTATAGAAGAATAGCAAAGTATCAGCCTTAGATCCTTTAAAACCAAGATCATATAATTTCTTACTTAATCGAGAATACCATGCCCTTGGCGCCTGTTTGAGTCCATAAAGAGCTTTATCCAATTTACATACATAGTCAGGACATGCCTGATTTTCATATCCAGGTGGTTACCTCATATATACCTCTTCTTCAAGAAGTCCATGAAGAAAGGCATTTTGAACATCCAGCTGTCGCAGTGTCCATCCCCTGGAAATAGCAATAGAGAGAACAATTCTGATAGTAGCTGCTTTGACAACTGGACTAAAAGTGTCTTCATAATCAATGCCATATCGCTGTTTGAAACCTTTTGCAACCAAGCGAGCCTTGTATCTATCTAGACTTCCATCTTGTTTCCTTTTAATTTTATACACCCACTTACAAATAATAATATTTACGCCTTTCGAGGAGGAACTAAATGCCAAGTCTTATTTTTTATAAGCGCCATATATTCAAAGATCCATAGCATTTTTCCAATTATTGTCTTCTAAGGGCTTCTTGTTTTAGCTTCGATTCTGGATTCGGCTCTAAAAGCGTAATCGGAAACAAACAACTGATTCTAGAATCGATTCTCACAATCCAGCCCACCCATATACACTAGAATCTACAATCCACTTCATATGTGCTTTTGGATTCGAGAATCACTTCTCTACAACCACAATCCAGTAATCACTTTTAGAGAATCCAAAATTTCAAACAAACAGGCCCTAAGGCTTCTGCTAAATTATGTGGTTCACCAGTAGACATGAGACACCCATATTTTATAGTACCATCAGTATAGATTTTAGGCTTACGGATACCATCTTGGAGGCGAGTCTTTGGTCGGTGTTGTTGTTCTGTGCCCCCTGCCGAAGACGCCGAAGAAGATCCAGATGTAGGAAGCTGAGTAGTTGCTGGTGGATCAGCAGTCATCGACATGTGTTGCGATGGCGTGTCACCCAGGGACAATGCGTCGGGGAGAGAACTCATGCTCGGTGAAGTCCGGGCCACGCCAGGAGAACACGCGGCGCCAACTGACTCCGAGGTGCTCGCCTGGGCCCGAGAGGATTCAAGCAACGTTGATCCCACAGCACCTGCAGGAGAGACCGTCTGACTCCGAGGTAGATCCAGAGCCGATCCCGAGGCTGTCGCAGGGGGATCTTCTGCACCGATTTCGCCAGCTTCATTTTGAGGTGCTGTTTCTTCCTGAATTGGAACCATATCTCCACCAAAATTGTTAGCAGGTGCAATAGAAAAATTAGACACATCAGTATGCAATTGATCTACCCCAAGAGAATTGGTAGTGGGATTGAGAAGGAAGGAAGGAAGGAGATTGATCTCAGACCGTAACCTTTGCCCCGCATTAGAGTGCAATTTCATGAAAGGGAAAACTGACTCATCAAAAATTACATCCCTGGATATATAAACACGGCCAGAGGCTGGATCAAGGCACTTAAAACCTTTATGAAAGGGACTATACCCTAAGAAGGTGCACTGTTGGGATCGGAATTGGAGTTTATGCCTGTTATACGGTCTTAAGTTAGGCCAGCATGCACAACCAAAGACACGTAATGAAGAATAATCAGGCTTTTGGTTGTGGAGTCGTTCTATGGGAGTATCATATTGAAGGACACGACTGGGTGTGCGATTAATCAAGTAGACAGCAGAAAGGAAAGCATCTCCCCAAAATTTCAAGGGCATGGATGTGTGGGCAAGGAGAGCAAGACCAACCTCAACTATGTGACGATACTTTCTTTCTGCGGACCCGTTTTGCTGATGAGCATGCGGGCAGGAGATATGATGAGTGATGCCGACTTGGGAGAAAAAAGAATGCGATTTTTGGTATTCACCTCCCCAATCAGTTTGCATGGTAACAATCTTTCGATTGAACAAGCGCTCAACAAGACTCTGAAACTCATGGAATTTTTGGAAAACATCGGATTTAAACTTAAGAAGGTAAATCCAGGTGAATTTACTATAATCATCAATAAAACTCACATAGTATTTTTGTCCACCTACTGAACTAGGCGCGGGGCCCCACACATCAGAAAAAATGAGTTCCAAAGGTTGGGAAGAAACATGCTGAGACTTTGAATATGGTAATTGATGACTTTTTGCTTTCTGACAGACATCACAAATAGAATTTTTATTGGATTCTACTAAACAAGGAAGATTAAATTTGCTAATAACTTTCTCCACAATTGGAGAGGCAGGATGACCAAGGCGACTATGCCATCTCTCAAGGGATGGTTTGACAGCTCCATAGGCTTGTTTTATTGGAGACGGTAGAGGATACAATCCTTTGTAACAATTCCCTTTAAGCAGAATTCTCTTCGTGGCCTGGTCCTTGATCAAAAAATAGTGAGGGTGAAACTCAAGAAAAACAGAATTATTAGAAGCTAACCGATGAACAGACACAAGATTTTTGCTGGCTTTAGGAACATAGAGGGTATTTTTGAGATGGAGATCACGACTAGGGGTGTTCACAATTGAATGACCGATGTGACTAATTTCCATACCTGTGCCACTTGCCGTGTGAATTTGATCATGTCCTTTGTATTTGTCATGCACTGTCAGTTTCTCCAGTTCGCCAGTAACATGATCAGTAGCACCGGTATCTGTATACCAGTTGGTGTCGATGCCATAGGACGTAGTTGTCATCCCTGCATACCTTTCATCTGGGACAAAATCTTCATCAAACATATGCCAGCAGTTCATCACCGTGTGACCTCTTTTGCCACAAAGTTGACATTTTGGCCGGGTATCATTGTTGTTGTTGTAGCTGCCTTTGCTGGTGAAGCTATTGCCATTCTGACGTGATGGATTGAAGCTGCTGTTGTTGAAGCTGCTGTTGCGCCCTCTTCCACGGTTGCCCCCGTTGCGGCCGCGAGTGCCATTACTGCATCCGCGTTGATTGCCACGCCCTCGGTGCGCCATGTTCACCGAGAAGGATCGTGATTCTCCCTGCAGAAGTTCCATTCTTTGTTCAAAGCTCAACAATTGAGAATAGACCTCACCAACGCTGAGGGGTTCCGCTCTGGCGATAAGAGCAGACACAATGGAGTTGTAGTCGTAGTCGAGGCCGGTGAGGATGTATGAGATTAGTTCGTCGTCGTCTATGGCCTTGCCGGCGTAAGCCATCTCGTCAGCCAGAGCACGCATCTTCCCCACATACTCAGCCATGGAGAGGTCGCCCTTTTTTGTAGTAGCCAGAGCGATTCTGGTGTTGACGGAGCGCGCCCTTGTCATGCAGGAGAACATGCCCTCGACGACGCTCCATGCTTCAGCAGCCGTTTTGCTCTTGTCTTCCAATCCGTCGGTCTGGTCGGGGCAGAACTCCGAGCTGGGTCAATTCATGGGCGAGAAGGTATGTAAATGCTTCTTTTGGCTAGTAGTCCTAGGGTCTCGGACTCTTGGCCTCTACGTTTCTCGTGTTGATTTGCCTCTGTACCAACGTTTGTAGGCCGCGCTCCATCTCCGTGAGAAGACGGTTGAGGCGCAGCGCGGCGATCAGCTGGAGGAAGAAAACCTCAGACTAAGCGTTCAGCTACTCGAACGGCAGGAGACCATCAACACGCTGCAGGCACATGCGGGGGAGCTTCAGGCGGGGCTACTCGCGGAGCGGCAGAATGTAGGAATGCTTCAGGCACATGCGGGGGAGCTTCAGGCGGGGCTACTCGCGGAGCGGCAGAATGTAGGAATGCTTCAGGCACATGCGGGGGAGCTTCAGGCGGGGCTACTCGCGGAGCGGCAGAATGCAGGAATGCTTCAGGCACATGTGGCGGAGCTTCAGGAGCAGTTACTCGCGGAGCAGCACCAGGTGGGGGCGTTGCAGCTTCAGATTCAGCAGGCCGCGGCGGCAGAAGCCGTGAATCAGCTCCACGGCGCGAATATGGAGATGGAAGATACAGCGTCATCGGCTGCGCCATTGAAGAACGAACCGCGGGCCGTCGACCCCAGCGTCAACCAGCACTCCCTGTGCGTGCGTTGCGGGCTGAGAGAGAAGACAGTGTTGTTCTTCCCCTGCCGCCACCTCTGCCTCTGCGCTGTGTGCTTCAACACCATCGCCACGGACCCTGCACACTTGAAGGTCTGCCCGGGGTGCGGTCAGGAGTGGAAGCAAAGTGAAAAGATCAACAGTTATTGAGGAGGCTCCTGAACCTGAGATGGCACTTACTCAAGGCTTTGCCTCTTTGCTTGTCGAAAGTCCAAGCTAGAGGGAATTATTTGGCATTTTTTTTCTGCAACAGAATTGGTGAGATTTCTTGGAGATTGTTCTTGCACAGTTTAATTGCCAGTGGACCTTACTTCATTTTTTTTCTCGTTATGTTGTTTCCTCTTTAGTACTGTTTGGTTAAACACAGATGATACTCGCCATGGATGGCACTAATTGTATAGGAGAGTACTGTTGAATACTACTTTCTGCTTCATGCTTCAAATACCAAAATATTACTCCATATGCTAAACAAAACTGGTTTGCATGCGGAGCTTTTGTGCCTGTGCAGGAAAAGGGATTAGCGGGAAGCAACATAAACTTAGAGGCAGTTTGCATTTGGATGCTACAGAAGATTTTTGTTGAATATTACTTCAGATTGGGTCCATTTTAACTTAGTACTGCTACTAATAAATTTCAAACAAGGAGTTGAGATTGGAAGGGTGGTGTTCCTTTGCTGTGTATACTTAGACATAACTAAACTAATCGATATTGCATGCACATTTCTCGTTAGGACGGCACAAGGCACAAATCCGTCCTGAAACATAATCCCACGGGCTCAAGTGAAACTTGCACCAGCCCACGTCAGGCAACACATCCCAGCCCATGACATCAAATCTGCCAGGCGTGGCTCGGCTAACGGCGGGCAAGGCAAGCCGTCGCCACAGCCCAGAGGTGCAGCATGGTCTCGGTTTTGCGCTCCGGGAGGTAGGAGGCTCCGCGGCAGCGGCACGACGCGGCCTGATGGATCTCTTGGCCGATTGGACCGTGCCTACGTGCGGCTTTCCCGGTCTGCCAACGCGCGATCTAAAACGCAGCAGAACCTGGAACACCTTTTTCTCTTAGAGAGATGGAGATGGAGAGCGACACACGTTTTGATCTTGCAGCAGCCACTTTTTAGTCATTTAAACCTTCGTGGTCAGGCAAAGTGTACTTGTAAAGTAGTGTCAATCAACGTATCATGTGTAATAAAACTTGCGTACACGTAGATGCATGTAGACCGTAAAGTACAGAGTTAGTAGCTTGGCTAATGTTCCAGGTCCAGTTGAGATAGCTCCGTCCTACCACTTGGGACTTAGGAGCAGTGCTCTATATAAATCAACGTACAAACGTGATTTTCCGTGCTTCGTTCCAGCAATGGTCGGTGTTCGTCAGCCACGAAGAGCAGCGGCCTCTCTTCCGGCAGAAGGTGCAATGGGCCGGCAGCCAGCTGTCCACAAGCTGATCTCGTCACCCACGTCTCATCGATTGGCCGTGTTAACGGACCAGCCTACCGGCCAGGTGAAATGGGTTGGAAAAAGTGGTTTAAAGCTACATTAGGGAAATGGGTTGGTTTGATTTGGGTTGAGGTGTCATGTAAGTTGAGTTGAGGACTGATTAGTGAATTGGGTTGGTTTGAGATGGTGCAGTTTGCTGTCGTGGTTTGGGTTGGGAATGGATTAGGTTCTAGACCCTCCAAAGTGCAATGGACCGGCCAGGGCGAGGAAGGATCTCTGGCCGGTTGAGGTGGAGCCGCAGGCGATGCCGCAAAGCAATGTTCTATTGTTCTCCCAGCAGAGGACGATAGAGGTGGACCAGGCTGCGGGGCGCTGTGAGGACGAGCAGCGGGACCGGACTGTACGTCTTCTCAAGAGTGGTGTTGGCGGCGCGAGCGACGAGTGCCGCGCTTCAAAAGCAGACACGCGAGGCGCTTTAGGACCAGTTGCGCACTTACGCCTGGCGCGGGAGAGGAGGGCAGTCCTGGAGAAGCAGACCGTCGCGGCAGCACAGGGTACCGTCCATGAGCAGGGCCATGCTTGTAGGCGGCGGTCGCCGCATGTGCATGCGCTGCAAATCCAATCTGGTTTCTGGTGAAGCCAACGAACGCACTTCACAGTCACAGACTCACAGCCGACCATGTACGTTGAACCCTTAGTGGTGATACCAATAAGTAAAGCTTGATCTTAAGCTGCTGGACTGCTGTTAGTCCAAACGTCCAACCTGGCTAATAAAGCTTGCAATATAATTCTGGAGAGAGCGAGCACGTATCGTTCACCGTTCAGCGTGAAGTCATTTCGGCCTCTCGACTGGCTGGGTGTGATGTCCCGATCAGAGGAAGCTCGAAATCTCACAAATTAGTACTGTGATAGGTAATTTGGGATAATTTTGAAGAAACTGGATGAGAAATCAGAGAAGGGAATGGGAAATCGAAAGAAGATGAGGAGCGGAAAGTCAAAGCTTCATTTCAATTGATTGATATTCAATTGCGTACAGGAAATTGGCCTTTAAAGCTTGACATATGGGTCCTTTAGTCCATAAACTATGTGTATAAACTCAATTACAATGCATCTATTAATTTCTTGACCCTACTGGTCATTCACAGCTTGTCCCAGTCTAACTCTTGCACGTTTAGGGTGGCACAACCATCACATTGGTCTTTTATTTAGTAAGGATTATTGCCCCAGAAACTTAACATGGCCGGTAGGAGTACAGTCTAAGGCCATTTGTTTTAACCGATTCGGATTACGGCTACAAAAGCAAAATCGAAACAAACAACCCGATTCTAGAATCCGATTCTCACAATCCAACCTACCCATATACACTAAGGGCATGTTTGGTAGAGCTCAGATTCCAACTTCTCGAAATCAAACTTGTAGGCTAAAATAAAGTGAATTAAATTTATATTTTTGTTTAAAATGTAAACAAGATGATCTATCTAAACACTCTTAATATATTCACGACGACTTCATGAATCTGGTGAAGCTAAATTTTCACTTCACAGATTCACGAATCTGGAGAAGTGAATCCTCTAAACACACCCTAAAATCCACAATCCACTTCATATGTGCTTACGGATTCCAGAACTTTTGGAGAATCGAACTTCTCTACAATCACAATCGAGAATCGAACTTTTAGAATCAAAATGAAACAAAGCGATCTAAACGTCGTTTAGAATATAGGAACTTTTCTAGATTCTTACGAGAATTAAATGTTAAGTTTCTACATGGCCCGTAAAATTTCTCGTAAGTTTCTACCGGCCATGTACTCCTAACATGGCCCGTAAAATTTCTGCATTCTAGGACCTTAGATTGCTCTGACCAGTCAAAAGAAAAGAGAAGGATACTACAATTCTACGGGTTTTGGATTACGATGGGCTGATTACTGTTGGTCCGTTGTCCACTTTAATTTGAAGTGGCCCAGCTAAAGCATAGAGGGGGAAAAATTGGTAAATCGAAGCCTTATATAATACTCACTCCGTCCTTTTTTTATAAGACGTATTTTAACTTTATACATAGATTAAGGTTGTGTTGAAGTTGAGAAAGATATAAGAAAAAATAACTTAGATGCCCCTATTTGATTGTTTTGGAAAATAAAAGATATATTTTGTGTAGGTAATAACGAATAAATGTATATCGTTGAGAGAGAATAAATAGGGGTATAGAAGGAAAGACCTTATTAAATCTACATGTAAACATTATATTTATGAATAAAATTATTTAAAAAATAAGCCTTACAAAAATGAACTGATAGAGTATAAGGTCCTGTTTGACAGAGTTTCAGGTCCCAGCTCTACCTTAGATCTGAAACTTGTAGGCTAAAATAAAGTGAATTAAGTTTATATTTGTAGTCTAAAATGTAAACAAGATGACTCACCTAAACACTCTTAGTGTACTCATAGCTCCACCTCCATAAATTTTTAGAATTAAGAATACTTTACTCCATTAAGTCTATAGGTTTTAGTGGAGTTAATGCTATACCAAATACCTGATATAAATAAACTCTCATGTGCCGGGTGGATTTACCGAGCACTCAGGGCTCCTCCGTACTGCCACTCGTCGCTGCGCCAAGCGGGATCGTCCACGTATCGCACCGTTCCTCTCGGCGACGGCCCATCGCCAGTTGTGGCCTGCAGCCCACCCAGTGCGTTGGCTCCTTCACGTTCCGTCTGCTTCTAAAGCATCTCGATTCGATCCATCTTTCTCCTTCTGCTTCTTATATTACACTAGATCAATACCCGTTGCTACGAAAAATAAAATTAGTAACGAAACATAAAAATCAAGCAATAAAAGAAAATTATGCTATAAGATCAAACATCTATTTCTCTCAATTACAAAAGTTTTTATGGTTTTTTCTTCGGTACGAATTAAAACCAAATATATTATACGTAGCAATATATATTACCAATCTCAAAAATCAATCAATCATTTTTATTCCTTTTTGCAATTTATATTACCAGATCGTGTTCCTCTTCCTCTTATCATGCCCGCAGCGCATGCTGTGAAGTCCGCCTTCCTTGCCGCCCACACCGTCGCACATGCTATGGCCGTATGGTCAGTCGCCTCGGAGAAAGAGACCGTCGCTGCCACCCAGCCTTTGCACCTTTGCGTCTTCTGGATCGCCACCGCCCTCGGTGTCGTGCTCTTCTCCGCTTCGGCGGTGGTCCGCTATGCCGACGGTTCGCTACTCTTCCCAGATGGCCCTCTCGCCTTTGCCGGCCTACTCGTCTCCATGCCTCTGGCGTAACTAGCCATCACTGGCTTCACCAGCCATGATGCCGGAGCCCATGAAGGTGAACCAGAAAACACCAGCGCCGAGACGCCCTCCACGCCATGCGCCGCCGCGTCGTTCCTCTCTCTCGCGACGTTCAGCTGGATCAACCCGTTTATATCCAAGAGGTGTGCCAATAACTCTCTCACCGCCGACAATGTCCCACCGGTGTCGCAGGGCAACCGCGCCGAAGCGTTGTATGCTTTGTTCACGTCCAACTGGCCCGCGCTGGGGTCACGGCACCCGTGGGCGTCGCGCTCTGGCCCTTCTTCGCCGGCGCGATTACTCGACCACGGCGCTCGGTCTCCTGCACCTCACGGCCATGTACGTCGGTCCGTCACTTATTAATCAGTTCGTCAAATTCATTCGCTGCGGCGGCACGACATAGGAGATCTTGAATGAATTCTCTTGATTGATTCTATGAAAATTGTACAGCATATATAGAGTACAAAAGAAATGATTGGCCGGCTATTAATTGCCAGCAATAATCAGGGATTTTAGAGAGATATGGCTGGCTGTAAATCAGAAAAGAATAATTAGCTATAATAACCTGTCATTATTGGAGATATGACCGAGAGGAGGGGCTAGGAAGAACGACGAACCGCTGCCACTAACTGCAAATTTATATTAGTAGAGATATCGGACCTCTCTTTTGGCCCACATCCAAAGGTTAAAAAAATCGTTAACGGGTTTATTGGCTCAGTTCAAAACTACTTTAATTATACTCGTTTATTGGTTTATTTGTTTATTAGTTAAACATTAAAATAAGTTAATTTTGAATGAAATTACATTTTACTCTGGCTCGACTTAGCATGTTAAGCTCGATTCTAAAAATGCTTCTAAATTATAAATAAAATAATACTATGTTAAACTTCGTTAATTTAAAATAAAGCTCAAAAAGACAAGGAATTAACTTGATATCCACCCCTAGCCGTATCACCTCTTGATGCAAAGAACACTGTCGTATGTAACTAGATGTTCCTATGATGCTGAGTGATTACGAGGTTTTTTTTTTTTGAGATTGTGATTACGAGATTTTGGTCTTTCGTAATACGCATCAAAAGTTCTACTACTCTAGTCGCGGAGTACGGTCAAACTTGCGGAGCACGTACGGTCTTTCACTGGGGGTGTTGGCGTGTTGCTATAGGCCACCTGCTCGGCAGGTAGCACAACGCCGCTTTACCACCTCAACCTCTCCGGCCACGAGTCGAAACTCGAAAGCCTATGTGTGACATGACAAAGGAAGGCAAAATGTGCGCGTGCTGGGTCCGAGGCTCTCTTTGATTTCCCTGCTTCTCTTCTCTCTCCAAAATAGTAAGGGCTTGTTTGATAAAGTTTCAGATTTTAGTTTCTCTTGAAATCTGAAATTTATAGGCTAAAATAAAGTGAGTTAAGTTTATATTTTTAGTCTAAAATGTAAACAAGATGATCCATCTAAACACTATTAATGTACTCACAGCTTCAGCTTCATGAATTTGGTGATGATAAAATTTTCAGCTTCACCAGATTCTCAGAATCTGGAGAAGCTGAATCCCTGCCAAACAGACCCTAACTCTCTCGTTGCAATATTTGACGGTGGCTCCATTCACTTCGTCTCCCTTTGTTTCTTGATTTTTCCCCCACAAACTTAAAATAGTTTTTGCTTTTTAAATTTGCCCCCTAAATTTTTGAAAAAGAAGTTTTTTGCAACCACTTTCAATTGTTTTTGAATCGAAACCTTTCGAGCCGAAAGTTTTTTAATACAAAGTTTTCAGAGTTAAAACTTTTTAATTTGAAATTTTTTGAGTTGAAAAGTTTGTAATTTGATAAGTTTCAATTTAATTTTTTTTAGTTGAAACTTTATAATTTAAAATTTTCCGAGCTGAAACTTTTCAAGCTCGAGCATGTTACGAACTCTACCTCCTCATGGAGGAGTATGTCGCCTTGCAAGAGCACCCCATGAGCGACGAATCCAAAGTCGATGACATCTGCAGTGCCCCCATGAGCATCGGATCCTTGGAGGAGATCATCGATAAGAGCCACACCATTGTCTCCTCCTTTGTCGGCCCCTAGTACTATGTCGGCATCCCTTTCTTCATTGACAAGGATTTGTCTGACTTAGACATCCTCTTCTTTGTCGGTCCAGATTCCTTATGCACAACAATATAACCATCTGCACGCACGCCATAGATCCGTCTGACTTAGTACTTAGGGGTATGGTTGAATTTTTAGAGGATTTGTTCATCATTAGTCCAAGCCAATTGATAAGTGTTCATTGTTCAGATCTGTTGTGTTCATATTTTGGTTAACAAAAAAACTGAATTAATCGAATGATTTTTTTCAGTTAAATCATTTTGAGTTTCTCATTTAAACCAAAAATTTCAATTTTCAATTTTAAAAACCAAAATATTTTACACCGAATAAACCGAAAAAAAAACCCAAATAAACCCAAGGCCACCCCTACTGCCCTCGCAAGTCGCAAGCCATCCAGTGGTTTACCACGTCAAGTTGAGCCCATGGTACTACCGGTGCAACCAACTCTCGTCGTTTGTCCCCAGGTGGAGCCCACCACTAACAACTACGCCATGGGCCATAGCTAAAAAAAAAATAATCAGTGATGAAACCAGCCCGGACCTGCCTTGCTAGTGGCGCCGGTATTGCCAGGCCGGTGGGCCGTCTCGACTGCTGGTTTCAGTTACCTTTCCGCCGAGCTTTTGGTTTTTTTCGTCGCGCTCATTGACAGACGTTTTTCTTTTTTAAATCCGACTCACTTCTAAACACAATTTCAAAAATATTTACATCACTAACCGCGCTCTCGTACCGTTGAAGAAGCAACCGTGTGCATTTGTAAAAAAAAATGACAGGGACTAGAACAGCGACGATTTTCAGAACTAGCACCGGCTCTGTCTTCGGGCCTATTTGGTAGAGCTCCAGATCCCAGCTTCATCTGAGATCTGAAACTTGTAGGCTAAAATAAAGTGAATTAAGTTTATATTTTTGGTCTAAAATATAAACAAGATGATCCATTTGAACACTCTTAATGTACTCACAGCTCCAGCTTCACGGATCTGTGGAACTAGGAATACTCAGCTCCACCAGATCCACGGATCTGGTAAATCTGAAACCCTACCAAACACACCCTCCCTCTCGGCAGGCACGCGCTGGACGCCTGCGCGAACTGCACCAGGCCGTTGCCCCGCAACAGCGACATCTTCATGTACAGCGGGGACACGCCGTTCTGCAGCGAGGAGTGCCGCTACGAGCAGATGCAACTCGACGCCGCCTAGCAAGGCAGACCAGCACCCGGCGGAAGCAGCAGGCGCGGCGCGGCGAGCACGAGACAGCCGCGGCCTCTGTGTCCAGGAAGGTGGATGTGTCCGTGGCGAGCTAATTGAGCAGCTACGAACAGATTTGCCTTGGTTCAAGAAGCAAAGATGCGGGAAGTTTGGAGTTTGCTCTTGGCCGTCTGGTGTTGTGACGGTCAATGGATTTGGTCAGAAGCGGAGCATAAAACCAAGTAGATCTGAAGAGCGGAATCCAACCTTGTTCCAAGTTCAGTATAGCTTCTGCTTAAGAAAAAAAGCAAACTGTCTACCAAACAAGAGAATTTTGGACAGCTTCTCCTATAATCAAAAGTTGCTCTCTACATAAAATCAGAATTCGGCTGAAACCTGATTCTCATTAATTCGTGCTGATTTTCGCTGGCCTGGCCTAAAACCTAGAAGTCGAGGTTAGCCCGGATCGATTCTTCTACAATCAGAAACAGCTTCTCTTATAATCCAGCATCCATAATCCAAAAGCGGAAATGGATAGGGCCTAGAGCATGTGTGCACCCCTTTTTTCCCCTTTTGATTGGTACATTTTGTTAGAACTACTAAGAAACTTTTTATCGGTCTACGCAACTAATTAGTCTTTTTTATTTTTCATTGATATTTATATTACATATTATATACTAACTAACTTGGATATCAAAACTTGCAGAGTTTGAACCTTTTAAAACTAAAACTCATGTCAAGATTATATCTAATATTTTTCCATCTAATCTTGATACACCGACTTTTACTTATTGAGACAATCATTCTCAACTACAATTTGCTCAACACATACTCGACACAGGATGGAGAATGCATTTTCTCAACATCTCGGTCTTAGTTTCGACGAACTTGACTTTAAACGGTAGTCATATCTCCTCAACGTCCCAGAGTCAATTTTGACGGACTTGGTTTTGGACGGCGAACGCATCTCTTCAACGTCCCAGAGTCAATTTTGACGGACTTGGTTTTGGACGGCGAACGCATCTCTTCAACGTCCCAGAGTTATCTTTGATAGACTCGATATAGGACAACAAACACACTTCTTCAACGTTATGGACTCAATTTTCTTACTTGAGATTATGTCAAATTAGTGCTGGTTCGTCCATACTTTAAACTTCAGTTATGTGCATTTTTTTCGTCTCCTTTTGGGTTTGTGTGTGAGCGGCCGAGAGCAAGTGTGCAACACACTGTAAGGCCATTCCCAGTGCAGAGTTTCATTTTCCAGTTTTCAAGAGTGCCACATCAGTTTTTATCTAGGTAACCGTGTATCTTGGGTTTCATCTAGTTAGGCCATTCACAATGGGAGTTTCATTCTCATTAAATGACATGACACATCATTATGTTTGGTGACATGACAAGGTAATTATGAAGAGAGAGATAGAGAGAGTTTCATAGGAGGTGAGAGAGTTTCATCCATTGTGAATAGCCTAACTGTGTAAGTATTCAAGGCATTTCGATGTAAGTTCTATTAGCCCAAAATTTTGAGCAAAATCATACCCTGTCCACTAGCCTGCATTATACCATGAATTAAAGTCTGCAAGTTTCCTGAGAGGATAGCGTGTCCACGTGTCGCCGTACGTCACTTTGCAAAAAAACCCCTGCGTTTCTCGAAATTATGGATAGGTCCCTGTAAATTACGAATAGGTCCTTCGCGATTTTTTGTGAGGGGAAGATTTTTTTATAATTCGCGTTTGGGTCCCTCGTGCGCCGTTTTACGGAAAAAATCTTCCGTTAAATTCAAATCGCGAGCAAGCCCTTTTCTAATTTTTCAGGATAGCGGATAGGTCCAAAAACATAACATTTAGGTCCTTGCTCTTTACGTTTAGGTCCTTTCTCCGTTTTTCTTGGGAAAAAAAGTTTTCGTCACCAGAAAAATGTGTTCGGCTCTATCTCTAGACTTTTTCCCCACCGCCCCACCGCGGTTTTCGTGTCGGTCTCAATATTTCCCAAATAATTAAATCGAAAGAAATATTTCTACGATTCTAGCTCTCTATTTTTTCCCCGTTACGCTCATTATTTCAACGATTTAAATAATAAAACGCCGATAAGCAAGAAAATATAAATTTATATGATATATGCTCATATGAACTGTGATATCGCTCAAAACGTTTGTCATCATCGATCTATTCAAAATGCGATCCGGTGATCACTATAGACATGCTATCCTAACTGCTTGTATTGCATGACGTCTCACGATATGTCTTTCCATGTTTTTTCAGTTAAATCTTATTAACTACGGACGTGGTGTGCCGCCGCGCTTCCTTATCTAGTATTTTCCAAAATGTTAGCCCGCCATAAGCAGACAGACGATCCAAGCTCTGCAAGTTGAGACAGAAATCGGCGGCTCTGAAGTCTGAACGAAGTAATACTGTATACTACACGCAGCAAATGGTTTGAAAGTATTCGCACCTTTTGCACTGATTACTGCGCGTGCACAAACTCTAATGTTGAGCTGAAAGAGATCTGCGTGACTAAGAACTGGTACAACTGTAGCCGGGCTACCGGGATGTATTTTCCTCCCTGTTTTCCTTCCGAGAATAGCTACTCGCTAAACTAAAAAAAATCTTATTGTCGTGGTGTGAAGCGGCCACGATCGCACGCCAACGTCAGATTTCAATTGCGTACTATTTTTTTCTGTCCGTCTCACTGCTCATCGCTGAATCACTGGAAAGTCTCGGAGCAACAAGGAGATGCGTCACGGCTTAGCAGGAAGCTGTGGAATGGACGTACGACCGCATATGTGTCCGATCACTGCCAAGCAGACCGTGACTCACTGCATATGCAGCAGCACGTATGTACGCCGTCCACGCCAGAAAAACGTTTTCACCATGGATGCTCTTTTAATTTGTATTTTTGCACCAATCGATCACTCGTCAAAAAACGGTGACTTGCTAGTGGTACTTGCCTCGAAGGAAATGTCGATCTATCTTGCTCACGGGATCACTTGCAGCCTTCAGTGATTCCGTTCAATGCTTCTCTGTTAAGCCACTTAAACAAACTGAGTGCAGATCTCGAGAAAGCTGCCTCCCAGAACGAAGCCTGCCTGCCTGCCTGACCGGCAATGTAAAAATACGGAGTACGCTATTTTCCCGTTTTCTTGCGCAGGGACAGTAGCCAAAACTACCAACGGAATCTTGAGCTGTGCAACCTCAAGGTGCTGCCCCCCTACTCCAAGACGTGCGCAGTTGCCGAGGCGAAACCTGGCAATCTACCGGTTAGACAACAAATTTCAGTACGCATCTCTTCAAAGTTTTCAATAATGGTGATGTCACCAGAGTAACATGCACTTTGTTGCTAAATAATGCTATGTCCAATTTTATAGCACGTATTTTTTATTACAAAGATTAAAAAATTAAAAATAGCTAGATTATCTTAAATTATTATTATTAAACACTATATTTAATGCATGCAAACAGTGAATGTGAATTAAAAATAGATACTCACTCCGTCCAAATATATAAGGCTGATTAGGATTGCGTTGAAATTGTGAAAAGGTGCAAGAGAAAATGACTTAGATGCCCAAACTTCATTGTTTTGAAAGATGAGACATAATGCTTTGTATGGGTGGTAATAAATAAATGTATATGGTTTAAAGAGAATAAATAGGGGTATAAAAGGAAATGACTCATTAAATCTACATGCAAACCTTATATTTATGGACAAGATCATTAAAAAAATAAGCTTTATAAACTTGGATAGAAGGAGTATTTATTAGAGGCATATAGCGAATATCACATTAATTTTATATTGAAATATAAAATACATCCTATATTTATGGACAAGATCACTTGAAAAATACATCTTATAAACTTGGGCAACGGAGTACTCACGTCGTTCACAAATAATTGTTATCTTAGACATCGACCTGGTCTCCGAAATACAGATTTGGCCACTTATTTCTATTATAATTTTTTTATAAAATATAATAAAAATATAACATTATGAAAGTACTTTTCGAGATAAATTTATAAATATGACTTTTCATGTATCCAATTTAAATATTTAAAAAGATATTGATAGTCAATGTTTAAAGTTTGACCGCACTTACATCTAAGACGACAACTATTTTTGAGTGAGGGAGTATTACTTCAATTTTGATTCTTGGATATAGACCCAATAGAATAAAATCATTTTGCCTTATTTTATCTTATTCGTTGAGTATTATTTTGTTAAGTACATAATTATTTAGACGTTGGATGCATATCCACCTTCTTTCATTACTTTGCTTATTATTTATTAGCATATAATGTAATACCCTGTGAAATGTCCTAATACAAATTATTATTTTCTGTATTATCTTTTTACATCAATTATATAATAATTTTACATAAATCAAATTATGTAAAAAAATAATGTGATAGTTTGTAAAAAAGAACAAAACATTGTAAGGAACGCAATGAAAACTATAAAAAAATTGTAATTGCAATTAAGCAGCAATATAAATTACGGGGCAACATTTAACAGAAAAAAAAAAAACACAAAATTAAAATCTTAAAACACAATATAAATTACAGAATCTGGGCAACATTTAACATGCACCAAAAAATACTAAAAACCCACTCGCTGGACGCGTGCGCGCTCTGCACCAAGCCGCTGGCGCACAACAGCGATATCTACATGTACAGAGGGGACACACCCTTCTGCAGCGAGGAGTGCCGGTACGAGCAGATGCAGCTCGACGTTGTCTACGCCAGGCAGGCCGCCAAGTCCACCAGGCGGAGGGAGCAGCAATACGCTTCGAGGACGGAGTCGCGGCGTGGGCAACAGGAGTCCAGGAAGGTGTCCGTCGCAAGCTAGCTAGAGTAGGAAGCCGGATGCGAGACTGAGAATTTGGTTTGAATCAAAAAAGATCTTCAGAACCGTCGATCTGACGAGATAAAGGAGTTTGAGTACTCCAGCGATCTTGCTTGAGCAGAGCGCCGATGCCCGTCGGCGCCGGAGAAGTATGTGAGGATTCATCTGCTTGGGGCTCTGGCCATCTGGGTCGCCCACTCGACGTCCTTCTCGGGGCTCTGATTGGCTCCTTTGTCAAGTGTGTGTTTTGAGACTTGTAACATCATTGTAAATCGCACGCATTTGGAATGCCTTATTTCCATGCAAATTTTGTAGAAGATAACTACTTGCCTGAGCTTTACGTTTTCATATCACTGTCGATCTAGTTAAAACATGTGGATCATAGAGCTTTAGTTGCAAGGTAAACCTGTAATTGTGGTTCTTCAAGAACACGCTGCGACATAAAATTTGGCAAAACTAGGGGGGTCGGAGAATCGTCCACCGACCACGCGTGTATTGGAGTATGTCGCTTCGTTATGAATCGAATAGATGTGGAAAATTCCCAAATAAATCGTGGAGACGGGTGATAGAGGGACACACAAGATCAAGGACATTCTAATTCAATTATATATACAACAAGCAAAGGGGAATAAAAAATGAAAAGAAAGATAGGAGTACATTGTTAAGAAGGTCATTTCTACGATGTTCTTCTCCAATTGACACTGTGCATGCCATTAATCTAAGTAGATTGTGGCACATCTAATATTACACTGATGAGTGGTGACTAATCGACACGGGAACTAACAAACGTTAATTTTGCAACGAGCAAGGGTATAGCAAAGCATTCTCTGTTCGTCATCTCTAGTGCCCCTCACTACTACAAAAAACCAGAAAACCTTGGAGGCAACACGATCCAGGTCCTGGCTGCATCCGACGGATGCAACAGAATTAATCACATTTTTAGTCTTTTTCCTTATTTTTTTAATTTGATTTACTTTCGAATGAAATTACAGATCTAACCTCTCTCTCACTGTGAAAGACACTAAAGAGACGATACTTGATTTCTTGTCGCACAAAGGAACATAAGACAATAGCAAATCGTAGCAGTGGGCGGCGAGCAGGAGCAAATGGTGCCAAGCTCAGGGAGAGCGGGAGCTGACACAGCTGCGACCAGCGAGCATGGGAGGGGAGATGCCGCAGCTAGCGAGCACAGGAGACGCTCCTGCGGTAGGGCTGCACAGAAGGCGCCTTTCTAGGTGTGGAGGCTAATTCCATTTGAAAATGAGTCAAATTTGAAAAAAAGAGAGCCGTCGAGAGGCTACGGAGAGAAGACAAAAGTATTCAATTGGATGCATGACCCCAACGTGTATTAGACTGATATCAAGAGTTATTTTACGGCACACTAAATTTATATAGATTTTTCATTTTTTTCAATACAATGGATCAGATTAGTTAGTATTTATTTATATTTTTTTGATAGTAGAATAACGCTCTATCAACAAACTAAAGGATAGATTTGATTTCTATTGTCTACCGTATATTATTAGTATAAGACAATATAAAATTTCTAAAAAAAAACGTGTTAGATTACAGTAACAGCCGTGACAGCGCATGTACAGGCACCGTCCAAGCCCAACCAATCCACGCCTTATTCGTGCACTCCCGGTTCACCGAATGCTTCCAAGCAACTTTTGGAGCCTCGTCCAGCTCGTTTTGCAAGCGCCGTCGTGCTACGGCCGGACTTGTTTACAAGGTGAAAATCTCATCATTTGTTTACAACAAAGGTGCTTGTGCGCCCGCGTGAAGCTGCTACCACTAAACAAAACGAGCACAAATCTCAACAAGGCTGCTTGCTCCCCGGAAAGAGGCCTCGCCGGCGCAGTTCACCGTTCACGAGGGCAACGAACAAATATTGACGGCCAAAACACAAGCGGCCACCAGTGAGATGGTTGGAGGTTGGACCACAAGGGAACCTTGATTCTTGAGCCGCGCGAGGTGCTTCTTCCCCAAGCCAAAACGCATCCACCACGGTTTCCAAGGCGCAACCTGGCGCTCTCCCGCTTAAACAAACCGGCCCGGCTTCGTACACAAGCTCGTGAGATCGATCATACGTGTTCGTTTACGCACTATGCTACACGGAAACCGGAATTTGTAAAGGCGCCAAGCGTCTCATGATCGCTGTTCCCAAAGCGCTACATGGCGTGCACCAGCACTTGCCAGGATTCCCGTCGAGAGAAAAAAGAAAAAGAAAAACGAAGAATGGCGAGTACTGCTATTGGGTGCCTAAACCACGTAGAGTTGCCGCCTCATAGGTGGGCAAAGGCCTAACCATGATTAGTGTGACAGTGTCAGTGTAGAAAGGTGGCGCTAGTTTAAGCCAATGTTTAGAGGTTGCTACGTGTAGATTCGAGCACATGACTCCATGGCCAGTGAGAGAATTGTTAATTAGTGGTGACTGGTGAGAATATATTTACTCCTCAGCGCAGAGGCGGACCCCATAATATAACAGGTTAAGTTGCTGCCCCACCTATAATTTACAAAGTCTCTTATATTCAGGTGCGTATATACTGCTAACTGAGTGATATGTTACCTATTTGCTATTTCTTCTTTGACTATATTAATTGAATGTTATATTTATGTTTCTTTAATAGTACTATTGTTATGATATATGGTAGCGTTTAGACTACTTTTGGATCTTTTTATGGATCCGTCAATGCCTTCAAACTTATCCCATCTATAATCTTTTTATGGATCCGTCAATGCCTCAGCGGCAAGAGCTCCTGATTCTCCTCGTGAAAAAGGGAATTAATCGGTGTGCAAGTAAAGAAAGGAATCGGTGCAAGTTTTATTTTTACTTATGTTTGTTAAGCGGGTACACGTGTGACGGTTGAGATATAGGACTAGTAGCTTGCATGCGCATGTGTCTTCGTCAGCCACGAGTATGATATATTGATATGTACTAGTGTGAGCCTCCGCGCGCTTGTGGAACAAACAGCTGTTATTGTTTGTGTTGTTCTGGTTAATCATACGGCGAGAAGTCAAGGCAACCAGACATGTGGGTCCCACTAGGCAAGGGGTATGACTGAGTGGCCATGGCCCGCGTGTCAGTCGATCGATACCATGTTCTTCGTCTGGTCCGCCCATGGAGATCGAGCTACAATTTGTAGGTTTCCGATTAGTTTGTCAAAACAACGCAATATTCTCTTTGTTTTGTCAATGCTGGCTTGGAAGCTACTCTGACGACAGATAAGAGATAAATGAATTTTCACATGTTCATGTTGGGTAGTTGAGAGTTGAGCCATTGAATCACTACCTTGAAAAAGATCATCAGTGGCGGTTCGAAACTGTCATCTGTGGCGGTTTTCGAACCGCCACATATTTAGTGCCACCGATAATCCGGGATCATCGATGGCGGTTCTAGAACCACCACGATAACATTATTTGTGACGGTTTGTGGCTCGGCAAATCGCGATACCTATGATATCGATGACGGTTCGAGCCAAAACCGCCATCGATAGTACTAGTATCGATGGCGGTTGTTGGCTCGAACCGTCATCGATATCATGGGTATCGATGACGGTTCGAGGCAAAATGTAGCCACGATACTAGTACTATCGATGGCGGTTTTGGCTCGAACCGTCATCCGATAGTCCGACTGAGAAAATAAAAAGCGGCATTTGTGGCTAGCCTCGGCGATGCTAGCCATGCCCTCTGTCTGAATATATATAAGAGAATTGATAGAAGTGTCATACGAGGCAAAGACTGCAAAAACATGAAGCAATTAATTAAGTGCTCAAATATTGCACATACTACATCTTGACCACAACACTACTTGGCATAAATACCAACTAAACCAAGCAGAATCACTCTCAACATGTGAGTGCACACGTTTCAGATTACATGGTTTGAGTTGCTAATGTGGTATGAGGTACATGAACTTACATTCAAATACATGAGTGGCGGGAGCAATGAATCTTACATTCAAGTCCTTGATAACGGGGTGGTCGGGGTTAATTTCAAAATCCTTCTCCCCTCATGAACTCTAAGTTTGATGTATCACCAAGTGATTGTGCCTTCATGAGCTGTCCAATTTGAGAAAAATGCATCGGGAGATGAGTACGAGATTCTTCAACACAATGATCTGTTCATCAGAAATTATCCAAATATAAGTTAACGTGATGCAAATAATTGTCAAAGCAGTACAAACAATAGTAGCAAACTTCAACATTTCCTCACCCAATTCCATGTCCTCTTTCTTGATATCGACAAACTTCTTCTCTTTGTAGGTGCGTAAGTTCGAATGGCAACCTCATCAATTGGCTCAACAAGGTAGAGAACCTAAAGAAAAACAAACGACAAAACCGAGCCAAAGCAATGGAAGAAACAAAAAGCGGTTCTTCTCTCATAAAAACTACGTCATGTTCATACTTCAATGTCTTTCTAGAATCTGCAATTCTTACCGAATAAACAACATAAATTACCTCCAAATGTGATTAAAAATCACAAATAATGTCAACATTAAGAATCGCAATTTTCAAATATAAAAGCCGGCGAGGCATTTTGATAACTAACAATTCGACTTTCTGAAGAATATCACGAGAAACATTGAGGGAAGGTCATTTGAATCGACTACACCTTTTACAAAGCTCAAGTATCGGGGAACTATAAAATACATGCTAAACTCGAAATCTTTTCCACCTTAATCAGCGGGTAGTAGAAAAATAATGCGAGAACAGCGTAAATGCATATCGAAGTAATTATCTTGTGCCTTTGAGTTGTATCGATTGCAAAAAAGCAAAGTCTTTAGAAACATTAGGGAAACTAGAAGTAAGCGGTCGGGATAACTAACCTCATTTGCCTCTTCACCTTCTTTTGGCTCTTCATCCTCTTCAATCATCAAGCAAGGAGGTCACATCGATTGGAAGAAATGGGAAGACAATACATAGTATTAGCTCTAAAGAACTTGTATCATGTTCTCAAAAAAAGAACTTGTATTGTTAAGAGAATCGGGAAGAAGCAAATCAAGACCCTACCTCAGCAGGTTCTTGATTTCTCCTACCATGTATATATGGGGAATGACACAAAGCGAGAGTAGTTCTTAACCAAGCCTTGAATCCTTGCGGGATCGACAAACTCATACTTATCATCGAGTGCATAAGTACAAAGAATGTAAGATTTCTGCTACAAAAAGTTAGCCATTATATAACACATTAGGTGAACTTACTCTTAAAAGCAGTGTCTGAGTTCACGTGTAAGCATTTTCTCGATGTCGATCTCATCCTTGTGTATAGATAGTAAGCATGCATGAATAACTCTTGAAGCATTCAACATTTCTCACTTGGTTAGTTTATCAAACTATTACAAACACATGAAATAACTTCATATGAAAAAATAACCATGTAAGGCAAACACATAAAATATTTAGAAGTGCCACTGCATGTGTGTACATGTGTTCCTCAAGAAGACAAACATACATGCTCTGATGCGAGAACCAGCGACAAGAGAAGTGGCATTGAGGAAAGAAGGGCTCCCATTTCAAAGGTACAAAGAGTTATTTACACTTTGTAATGAAATAGAATTGAAGTAACAAAAGCCTAAACTAGTTTTCTAAACTAGAAGCCTATGGGTCTTGAGCTTGGAGACCGCGATGTGAGAGATGAGTATGGAGGAGTGGATCGTTGTTGTCTTAGTCATAAAACTTCGCCTTTTTGTTGAGTATTTCCTTCATGATGAAGTAAGCGAGCCGTACTGAGCGGCTTGGATTTCAAAAGCAAGCGATCCTAGTGAAGCTGACTTGAAGTATTGTAGGTATGAAAAGCAAATTAAGAGAGCATATAGAAATCGAGTGGCGAATCGATGTGTCATGTCGGCATAGTGACCTCCACGTCATTGTCTTTTATTGTGCAACTTAAGATTTCCGCATGTCTTGGCACGAAGTACCCACATAGATTATTTCCTTATACGCTTGTGACCTTCTGAAATCGAATAAACTAAGATGTCGTCGAAGGAGCTATTTACTATGAAATCGATATAAGAATATTCCTTGCGTGCGTCTGGGAAATTTAGTACGGATTGTAAGGGTTTTACGGTATGGCGGTGTCTCGTGCTCTGTGACAATATCTTTTGAGCGCCTCGTTGATAAAGCGTGTCATCACTTCATAGTCGCTTTAGGTTTATCCGGTGGATCCATGATCGACATCTTGCTCTTATGCGGATGAATTACTACGAGAATCGATGGAATCTGGATGCCATAGCCATTAGTCGTTACGTCGAGTAAATAACGAAACCAACGAGTAATTTAACTCGCTAGTGAGGAACTTACTTAAAATTGTATGGTACAAGTATAAACTCCTTGTCTTGTAGTTTAAGCAAAGCTTTATAGGCGTACTCCTCGACCTCCTTTGGTACTCTCTCGATTTCTTCTTGGCAAACCGTTCCCGGTCGAGAATCCCTGGCCCTTGGTTCTTCGTAGTTCTTGAATCTCGTATCTATATAACGAAATAGTTAGACATGACATTTATCGGTATTATGTGAATGTAGACCAAGATTGATATATTAGACACTTACGATTGTCCGACATCTCAAAAACATATGTCGAGGCGTCATGATAGAACAAGTTGTGCATGTTATCGAATTCTATTAAGAAGTAGCCATAGCCCTCGTGGTGAAAATGTTCCTCACGGAACAACTGCGGTGATCACCTTCGGAGTCGTCTTGGTTGGATCGCTCCATGTACCATGCATGTAGTCATTGCATCATGGGTGTTAGACTGTTTAACCGAATCGGTGACTAAGGGCTTCCCAACCTCGAATTTCAATCTTGGTTGATTTTCTTGTTCATCAGACTTCCCTTGCCCTTACTTTTTCACGGACGACATCATACTCGGTCTGGCTTCCCTTATCTAGGCGTCTGGCTGTCTAATGTGCCATTTTTGGGATCGGGGTTGTAGGTTTGTCCTTTGAAGTACCGGGTGTTCTGAGTTTCTGCGTTGGAGTACTAACGAGGGCCATATTTATGGGGCCCTCAATGGATTCTTTTCTACCTCATCTTGCTTCTTCACCATTTCACTCTCGGTCTTTGGTGGTGATCTGTGGATTACCTTCTGCAGAGAATTTGGCGATGCATGATCCAAACGATGTCGAGGAGAGGTGCCCTTGCATGGTCCAAGATGATGTCACGCTTGCGCCTTTGGATGAATGAGTGGGCGGCACCTCCCGAGTTGTTATCTCGTCATTGGCGGGTTTTCTAGCTCGATATCGACAAAGCGTGCAACTACCGTGTCCACGGACCTTTGCATAACTGGCGCTATCGGGGCATTGTGCGAGACACCCCTTGTTGCACGGATAAGCTACCCTATGTGGCACTGTAGAAAGATGTTCATCACGAGCACGTTGGTGACAGGTGTGGGGTCATGTATGTAGTCCACAGGATAATGGTTTAGGTCGCTTGTCTTTGGCGTGGACCATAGCTAACTGCGACGACACAGTAGAAATTTGGAGAAGGCGTTTTCGACTGCGTCGGCTCAAGGCTTCTTGTACTTGTCGTTGAACTTGTTCGTGAATGGTGGGTTGTAATTCTCGCGAGAACCCTTTCCTTCATACTTTCCATTTCTGCTGACTGCTCTTCTTTAGCTCTTTTCCGACTCCTATAAGAGTCTTCGTGCTCGAGAATCCCATCTTCCATGGAACCTTGACCCGACGCCTCGTGTTCGGCCGGGGTGCTCTTTGTTTCGAGGCGGCGATAGCTCGTTTTTCTCCTGTTTGGGTGGAAGGATCCTTGGGTGGATAGGCGTACAACTAATGAACTCTTTGCGCCATTGCTTCGTCTTCGCCGCTCTTGAATGATAAACTCGATGACAAGAGATGCCCTCGCTAGCACGTAGTGCTTCACTCGTCTGTAGTCCGACCAAGGGACTTGTGCCGATCTGTTGGATCACTTGTAATTCTGCTGTCCCATTGAGCAATTTTACAGTGTACCCTCGTGCCAAGTCGTGTGGGGTGAGTATTCCTTCTTGCGATGCTAATGTGGTCCTCACTAGACTTCCTTTCGCTTCAGATTGCTTCATCGCCACGAACTCATCCCGATATGGTCTGTAATCTTGGGTAGTCTCCGGCGGTGACCGTTTTGCTTCACATAATTTACGTTCACCTCGCCTTGAAGTTTCTCCACGCGCATCCATGGTCATCAATGCATCGCGACGCCGCGATTTCTTCGACTCGCCTGGGAATCGAAGGTTCCTTTGAGCTCATCCCAGATCCTCTTTGGTGGCTCGGGGCACTTTATGCCAATCAAATAGGTGATTGGCACTTTCTCCCTTCGATGTACCGCATGTTGACACGTATTTTCTTCTTTGCCTTTTTGATTACAACGAGGGGACCCGATATCTGAGACCTCCGTGATGGTGTACGGCCTTGAGCTTCTTATTCTTTCCTCGTCCTCGGCGTGTTGCAATGAAGTGGAGGCCTCGGGAACAATGATCGAGGCCGAGGAACGGTGGAGACCTCGGCTGCCGGTGGTTGGGTGGAGGGTAAGGTACTGCTCGGGTTCTCCTCCATTATAGGCTCGATTTGGGCTCCATTAGAACTACTCAATAGAAAGGAGATATTTGAGAGAGGAAAGAAAATATGTACTAAGCGATAGAATAACTAAGTGTATCATATTGAATTAGCACCTTGAGGAAAATATGTACTAAGCGAGGAGTAAGATAGAAGATGTACTAGCGAGGACTATATTAGATCCTTAAAGTGCTGTCCATGGCTCATTTCGAGTCCATGTACTAAGCGATGTACTAACAATGGCATGATCGGGAAGAAATTTATGATTTTTGCTTACCTTTCTTGGGAATTTTTTAAATAATATTATTTTCTTTTAAATCTAGTGGTGTTATTAAGAGTGGATGTTCTTCCTCTCCAACTTTTCCAATGTAAAATTTCATGTTCTATGAAGATGAGAACTACTTCAAAATTTCGGGTTTCACGAGGATTGCGGTAAGGAGTACTCTCGGACTTGGGGTATGGATGAAGATAAGAATCTTCACCTCAATCACAAATCACCTTAAAATGCACAATAAGACTCGGTGAATTAGGACAAAAGGCATAAGATAGAAGATGTACTAGCGAGGACTATATTAGATCCTTAAAGTGCTTAGAGTTATTTGGTTTTACAAGACTAAGTGAATTGTTCTGTGAGCGATATCAACTATCTCCACTATACACAACTACTAGCATATATATACATATATAGACACAAGATCAAGCACATACGTAAGAATATATATATATAGACACAAGATCAAGCACATACACAAGATCAATACCAACATGATATTAAAGCACTCATCCACACAATCCCAATTAAAATCAAAACACATTTAGCACACAAGCAGAGATATCAACAATGGCATGATCATTAACAAATCAAGTAGCATCTAGCTCAAGTTGTTTTAATTTTAAAGTGTTCTCGAGATGTCGGGTTGCCTAAAGGCCCTCCTCACCACGAGGAACGAGCAATAGGCGATTTGTGACAACCTTACCTTTATTGCAATTTTACTACTTGACGGTTTAAAGCAAATCAATTGTATATTTTGTATGCAGGAGAGAAAAAAATCAATACCAAGATATATTAACGAGCAAAGTTCTTTGGAGCAGTACCGCAAGGAGATGATAAACAACGATAAGCACAAGGTGTCTAAACTAGCATATCTGAAAGATGACAATTGAACTAATCAATCAAGCTGTAATAAAGCTGTCAAGTTTTGTTGTCACAAATAGTCTATTTGGTCCTAAATCATCATTGAGCAGTAAGCCCACAAGCAAGGTCCCCAAGCCAAAAAATGGTGGCCTTTGCATTCACAGAAATGTGGCCAATATCAAGTAACCAAGTTCATCATAGAGCGCACCAATCTCAAACCCAAAGGCAACAAGGCAGCAAACTGATTAACATTCTATTGATTATTCCAATTAACAGCATGAAAAACATTACATAACTAGCTTCATGTGAATTTAAAGTTTGTACTATTGCAAAATGACTGAAGGCCTTACTCATATTAAAAGACTAAAGCATGATCTAAGAATAGGGTTGCATGATCTAAGAATAGGGTTACATGCGATTAAGCACAAGAGCAAAGGATGGCGATAAATAAGCGTAAGCTAAATATCTCTAGCTCATTCTGTTTAAACACATTTGAACATGTGTACCCTAATACTTGCTATCATCACTCACACTTATCCACAAATTCATACTAGCATCTCCATGAGCCGAAAATACCTCTGATAGTTGAACTAATACCATTAACCGGCGATAATAAGAGCAAGTTTTTATTAATTATTCCATATAACAATATGAGCAAAATAACATAATTCATTATTATCCGAAATGACACATATGGTGACAGGTTACAGAAAGTCAGCACTATGTCATCTATAAAATGAATCATGTCTACCATGGCGCTATAGAGATAATATGAATAGTTGCTCTCAGATTTTAGGGTTTAAATGAAGATAAGAATCTTCACTTCAATCACGAATCGGCTAACAAATTAATTTAGTGAATTAGGCCTTGAATTCTTACCACCTTAATATGCACAATAAGGATTGACAGTTTTATCTCAATGTTACTAGATTATCTTCAAAGCAGAGTATATTCAGATCGTGATTTTAAACAACGCCAACCGAATCTAATAGATAGTTCCAAAGAAATCGAATGACATATATATCAATCGGTTTAAGCGGCGAAGCGATCCGGTAGCACAATAGCAATGATACAAAACAAATATCAATGTGAATTTAGCTATACATCGAATATCACAAGTTCACAACTACTCGGACAGATCACAAGCATAAAACTGAATTAATATGCTATCGAGAAGCACAATTTAGAGACTAGCAAGAATAAGACTACCGGCGATATAGATAATAGATCAGGGCTCTTGCAAACGACCAAATATAATCTAGATATTGAGTGAATCAATACTTCTCGACATATAATTCTACAATTCAAGGCCTAAATCACAAGATTAATTGTTCTTTCATCACTATACCCAAATCATCACCGAGCAATACCTCTCCTTCACCAAAGCAAAAATCAAATCGATTTGAGAAAACTTACAATGAGAGCAACACATATTACCAAATTCCAATATGATATTAGTTGGGAATTCAGCAATCAATCCGGTGGGAGGGCACGGGGCCAGTGGGTGGCATGAAGACGGCAGGCGCTTCGGGCCAATTCTTGGCTGCCCGGTGGGAGAACACGAGACGGCGCCGGTGGCGGAGAAGGCGCGACGCCAGCGCTTGAGGTGGGCGGCGCCGGATGGAGGCGTTGCAGGGCGGCGCTTGGAGCGGGCGCCGGTGGGAAAACAGGGGCGGTGCCGATGGGGCGTGGGCACTTGGAGTGGCGGCGGGAGCTAGAGACACAGGAGTGGAAGCTACTTGGAGTGGCGGGGAGCTAGGACACGAGGCGGAAGCGAAATTTGCGAATGCGTATATGACGAATTTGAGCTATATGTAGAGGATTATCGTGGCGGTTAAGAAAAATAACAATCACAGATAAACTTTATCTGTGGCGGTTAAGAAAATAACAAATCACGAGATAAAGCTTATCTGTGATTGTTATTTTTCTTAACGCCACAGATAAAGTTTATCTGTGACGGTTATTTTTCTTAACCGCCACAGATACTCCCTCCCACGCCATAGCTGCAGATGACAATCATAAGTAACTCTCTAGGAAGCATGCATAACCATAAGTCCTACAAGCATTTGACAATACATAATAAACCATAATACATATGAACCATCATAAGAAACTGCAGAAATCATAATAAACCATGTTGCATATGACAATACATGATTTTTTTTCTTCCATACATTAATACATATGAAGCATGTATAACATAAGTCCTACAAGCATTTAAATGTTTATATCCTAGAGCACATAAAAAATGAGTAAATAGAACTATTCAAGCTACTACATTTCCTCAGTAGCCATAGAAACCTGAATTCAATTGAACAAGACTCCACCATCGCCTCGTCGAGATTTTGAAGTTTCGAAGTTTTCTCATCAAAATCATGCATATTTATTTCCTATTAATTCCACAGAAATGTACATTTCTTACATCACATTTCCATTACTCCATACAAATGGCGACATGTTGCCATTACTCCTAGCTAATTATTTTCTTTCACAATTTGGCCTTCGTTGTGATCATCGCGATGATAGGTAACTTCTTGATGGTTTGTTCCTCGGGCACGATCTTTATGCGCTGCGAAAGGAGGCAACTCATCAAATTGGTTGTACTCTTCCTCATCACGACATTCTCAACTCCAACGATCCTTCTTTTCCTTGCGAGAACTACATGGCGCTTCTTTTCTGCCGGTCGATTATGTAGAATACTTGTGCTACTTGATTACGCAAATACGAATGGTTCGTCTCTGTATCCCACATGTTCGATGTCCACGATAGTAAAGCCGTACTTGTCCACCTTGACACCATTCGAGTCGTACCCAATGACATCGAAACACGGGATCTTGAAAATCGATGAGTCCGCTCCCAAATCTCCTCTATGAACCCGTAGTAGATGCTCTTACGTCGCTGTGTTGTCGTAGGCGTCTATACAGACACCACTGTTTTGGTAAGTGCTCTTGCTATCCTGTGCTCTCGTGTAAAATGTATATCCATTGATGTCATATCCTTGCCATGTCGTGATTGTACCTGAAGGCCCTTTTGCCAACCACCTCAATGTAACACTCGTTTCTTCACCAGACATGTGCTCCCTGAACCAATGACTGAACAAACGATTGTGCTCTTTTGTTATCCAAAGCTCTGACTTTCCTCGGTTTTCCCTCCTTAGCTTACCCTTGTGTATGTCCATATACGGGCACACCTCAACTGACTGTTGCAATACTGTGAAATGGGCTTGTTCGAACAAAATATTATCGTAAGAATTTGTAGATTTCTTTCCTATTACACCTTTCCCACCTAGCCTACCCTCATGGCGAGATACAGGCACTCCTACCGGTTCGACCTCCTCCATGTAATCGACACAGAACTCAATAACCTCCTCAGTTGCATAACCTTCTACAATGGAGCCTTCCGGCTGAGATCGATTACGTACATATTTCTTCAGAACACCCATATACCTTTCAAATGGGTACATCTGATGCAGGAATATGGGGCCGCAAATATTTATCTCATTGACAAGGTGAACAATGAGATGAACCATGATATCAAAAAATGATGGGGGAAAATACATCTCCAGCTGGCACAGAGTCTTTACCACATCAGCCTGAAGTTCATAAAGTCCAACGGGATCGATGACCTTACGTGAAATCGTGTTGAAGAAGAACACAACCTCGTGATTGCCTCTCGGACCTTGTCGAGGCAAAATACCTCTAATTACAACAGGAGCATTTGTGTCATCATCACATGACAATCATGAGACTTTATGCCGATTAACTTCAAATCTTTCATCGATACAAGTTTCTTGATGTTTGCGGAGTAACCGGACGGAACTTTCACACCATGCGAGCACTTGCGAGTTCTTTTTTCTTTCTTACTCAAAGTGTAGCAAGTGGGGAAGGTAAAGCCGGCCTTTCCGAGTGTCTTGAGGATGTAGCTCGGCTCGATCTTCATGTCTTCCAGATCCCGTGCCTTGATCCATCCTTTGTTTTGCAAGGAATATTCAGTAAAGACCAACCACGCTGTCACATACATTCTTCTCTACATGCATAGCGTCGATGCGATGTCGAACTTCCAAGTCCTTCGGTGAGGGTAAGTCCCAAAGATGGATCTCTTCTTCCCGTGGTTTCTCGATATGGGACGCGATGTATTACCAGTACTCCCCTTCCGAGTACAACATTAAGATCCCTAACCATATCATACACCTCTTCCCCACGAAGACGCCTTTGAGCTAAACCGTCCTCCTTTGTCCCGTCGAATTGTTTCTTCATATTGCGGTGCGGATGATTCTGCGAAGGAACCTCGGTGGCGCATGTACCTTATTTTCCTCGAGTTGTTGAGCCACACACTAGCGGTTTCATCCATGCTTTGGGGCATGCTTTGCTCCTTTATAGTTCGGTAGGACGGGTTACCAAGCGCGGGAAAATCATTGATGGTGCGAAACGACAATGCGCGTAGAGTGAAGTACTCTCGTTTGTACTCGTCCCATACCTGTACACCTTCATTCCACAATATCACAAGATCTTCCACCAATGGTTGTAGGTATATATCAATATCGTTGCGGAGTTGTCTCGGCCCTTGGATAAGCAAGGACATCATAATGTACTTTCGCTTCATACACAACCGAGGGTGGAAGGTTGTATATACACGAGTCACGGCCAAGTGCTATGAATCTTTGCTCATGTTACCGAAAGGATTCATTCCATCCGTACTCAAGCCAAACCTTACATTCCTCGGTTCATTTCGAATTTCTCCTGAAGAGTCTATCGATGGTTCTCCTCGGGCGAATCGGTAGGGTGTCTCGATTTTCCATCCCTCTTACGGTCTCCGAGTGCCATCGCATCAATTTGGCGTGCTTTTTATTTCTAAATAAGCGCTTCAAGCGAGGTATTCTTGGCAAATACCACACCACTTTTGCGGAGCTCCTTTCCTCACCCCGATAAGCTTGCGTCATCGCCCTTACGCTTGTATCGCGGCGCTTTGCACACCGCACATACATGAATATGCGCATAGTCTTTGCGATAGAGTATCTGATCGTTTGGACAAGCATGTATTCTTTCTACTTCCAATCCCAAGGGACATACAACCTTCTTAGCTAGATCGTGGTTTTAGGCAACACGTTTCCTTGAGCGATATGTCCGCTAAGAGATGTAACAACGCCGTGAAACTCTTGTCGGACCATCCATTGGTGCCTTCAATTTCGATGGCGAGAGCACCGTGTGCAACTTTGTGTATTCCTCCTTACAACCGGGAACAAAGGTTTCTCCGAATCCTCCATCAAACCCGTGAATTGATTAAACTCTCTCGACTAGTGTAGTTCTCTTACGCATCGCGCAACATTTGAGCAGTTAATGTCGTCATCGACGACCAACCTATCCTCATCGGATCCATAAGCGATGTCATTGCCACATTGCGGCTCCGCTGTCGTCGGCGTTATCACGTTCAAGTATGATCTCCTCTTCACCGTGCCTTGTCCAACTTGTATAGCGGTACAAAACCCTCGGATCAAGTGCAAATGGATATGGTTTTTGTTCAAAACATCTTCTCATTCTTGCAATCAATGCATGGACGATGTATGTACTCCGTCTTCTTTTGCAATTTGTTCTCTCCCTACCCTTAGAAAAACAGATACACCGTCGATATATTCTTGGTTGCAGCAGTTCGCATCGTACATCCATCTCCGGTCCATCTACAGTTCATTAATTTAAGCAATTTATTAATATCCAAAGATCTTAATTAAATAAATTGTTATTCGAATATTCAACAATATGCACTAACGGGACAACATTAATACTAAGTAAATGTTGCAAACTTAATTAATTAATTTTAATATATACTCATACGTAACCAAAAATTATATATATCCTCCGGAAGATCAACATAATAAATTCCTCACCTCAAAATTTCATGATCACCCGACTACCATATTAACTAAAATTTATTTATCATTCACATCTAACAATCTTAATTACATAAATTGGGTTTATATGCTTCATAAAAATTCACTAACAATACCCACTAATGGATATATGCACGCGCTTGAAAAAAATTAATGGTAACTAAGAAAAATATTAACTACGTAATTTTTATACATATCCTTGGAAGAGCAACATAATAAATTTCCTCATCTCAAAATGCAAGGCAATTAACATCATGATCACCCATCTATCATATTAACTATAATTTATTTTTCATTAATATCCAATAATCGTAAATACATAAATTTTTATACATATCCTTGAAGAGCAACGTAATTTGTATACATATCCTTGAATATTAACTATAATTTTTATACTTCATGATCACCCATCTATCATATTAACTATAATTTATTTATCATTAATATCCAATAATCGTAAATACATATATTTGACATATGCTTGACAAAAAATTCATCATCTAAATAAGGTGAATCCACGGTTTATTTTTGGTATACTTTTTTGAGAGTTCTTGTCAGTTGTCATAAAATAATTAGATAAAATAATTAGAGATGGTAGACTTTGTTTCCTTCATGTTGGTTATCAAAAAAACTTGGATCGCTCAGTCCCATTTGTTTTTCTTCAGGAATCTTTTATTGGCGACACCTCGATTCCCTGAAGTAATCTACCTCATTTTTTTTCTAATTAAGAGAGTAGATATGGTTAAGTAAGGCCAGTTTTCGTAGGCTCGTAGACAAGATTGAATCAGTGCTATTGTGGAATATTTCTGTGATTACTATTTGGACGAAAGGTTCGTATTCTTTTTTTTTTGGCGAAACATGAAAGGTTCTTTTCTGCCGAATTTAAGAATCTTTCTTGGTCACTCGTGACTCAGCCAAACCTGTAATAATTTTTGTGCTCCTTTTTTTAGAAGAATCTCGTAAATGCCAATTCAATTTCTCTGTCGAATAATCAGGGAAGTTCAGTCATCTGACCAGGCTAGGTCAGGTGTGAGTGTGTGACTGCATGTACTGAGCAGTCAGCACTTGTTTTATCATACCATGATGGCATGATGCTATGTTTGACCAAGGAAACAGTTGCGTTCGACGTGTCACGTGTTGAACCTTTGATCTCTCTCACAGAAGATGAAAATCTTCCGTTGTCCTCTGGTTTTCTTCTCTTGCCATTTGCAACGTTGATTTCGCTTTGTACTAATTACTGTTAGATTTAGATTTAGCTAAACATGAACTAGCTTTAAGACGTGATCACTATACGTAATGCGGAAGTTAAACTTTAGATGAAGCACTGACCCGGTGAAGAAGATGAGGCCATTAGGGTTCTCGGTAGGTGTTCTTAGCGGCGGTGAAGAAGACTGTAGGCCGGTGAAGATGCGTAGCACCGAACCGTGTGAGGAAGGAGAGGAACACCGAGACCTTCTTCGGTGGTGGTCGCAGATCTTCGTTAGCCTCGCACTAGGAAGTCCCAGATCAGATGGGTGTTTTGGGAGTTAGCAAACTTGATCGATTTCTCTCTCTTGATATAGTGCTAGCTAACGGGACCGAATCAAAAACATTGGGCGCTCCCGATCATTACGCGATGCGTGAGTGGGCTTTACCCCTAAATTTCGGATCTTCCTTGATTTTTGTTTATAACTGAAGATCACGACTTAACAATTACAAAGGCATATAGAAGCAAGTAATTGAAAAAATTGAGTAAGTGCAACCGATCGGACCAACGGGCTAGATCAAACGTATACAGCATACTATTTATTTTTCACCTCAAGAAGCACGTGGTCATCACGTCAAGATTTTAGAGCCGTCCATGAACGAGCGGGCCCCAGCACACAACTCCATGTCGACATGCTGCATTGGCGCGTCAGAAGCAGCCTTTTCCTGCAGTGAATATAGTGATTTTTCCGGGTTCGCGACAGCAGCGCACGTCGTAAAAGCATCGGAAATCTCCGCAAAGCAACTGCGGCGGGAAAAAAAAGCTTCGCGACCGCCCACGATACTGCGTGCGGTGGCCACTGGCTTTGCCGCTTAAAATGACGTGCGAGTCGAAACAAATACGTATCCATCAAGCTTGTCGATTGATACCGCCGCCTAATATTCCAATGTTCCTTTGGTTCGTTAAAAAAATTCTGGGAGAAGAGAAAAAGAGGTCTCATTTATAATTGATTTGACACAAAAAAATTGGCCAATCAATATAGCTAAAAGAATCCCCAATTATTGACATCATTAACATGGAGACCTACTCCCACTTGGTGGTTGATGACTTGGAGTTGCCCCTGATTTGCTTTTTAAAATTAGAAACGGTGCTACCGGTTCATACTGTTCGTAAGAGCTTGATGGAGAGATATTCGTTTTTATTGAAAGGTGCCATCCAATGTAATGGGTGTCAAAGAAGGGCGTTGCAAATTTGAGGACGTCCTCATCTATCTATTATATTATTAAAACAGAAATAAAAGAAGTCATCACGTTCGCTCTTAAAGTTATAAATTCCCTCATTAATCGGAGAAAAAAAAGAAAGATCTACACCGTTGATCGTGGTGGGTCCAGATTATAACGGTTTAGATTAAAAGAAAGAGTTTGTGTCATGTACAATACAAGAGTTTGTGTTATGTACAATACAAAAATAAATGAAATTAGGAATAAAAATAAAATAAAATCAGATATTTGATTTCTATACGATTAAAAGAAAGAGTCCAAGTATAATAAACAAATTGGAACAAAAATAAAAGATAATTAATAATCTAATTTCCATACAAACATCAAAATAAAATTGAAATTCAGAATACAATTTTAAAAATTCAAAATAAAAAAATAAATGATAATTGTTAATCTGGTTTCCATAGGAACAAGAAAATAAAACTAAAATTTAGAATAAAAATTAGCAGTTAGATTTGAATATGAATTTCAACATAAAAAACTGAAATTCGAATGAAAAATAAAAATGGGAATTTGATATCCATATGAACATCAAAATAAAGAATCCATGTCAAGTATAATAAAAACCAAAATTTCATTAAAAATAAAATAATAGTAGCAAATTTAATTCCATATGAACATCAAAATGAAAATAAAATTCAAAACAAAAATAAATTGAAAATTATTAATTTGATTTGTATATGAATACCAACCTAAAACTAAAATTTAGAATAAAAAATAAAATAAAATTAGCTATTTAATTTCCATACTAACTCTAAAGACAAAATAAAAATAAAATAAAAAATATACCAAGTGGATTTGGATATGATTCCAACCTAAAACTAAATAAAAAAATTTATGTCATGTATGATCCAACGACACACAAATATAATTTGGAATTCAAACAAACAAAAAAAATACTAATTTGTTTTGCACAAGAATTCCAATTCAATTTCCATATAAATCTCTATATAAAGTCCCTAATAAATATAATCCAGCATAAATATTAAAGAAGCATTAGTTATGGGATTTTTGTATGAATTCAACAAAAAATATCTAAAATTTGGAACAAAAATAAAATAAAAAGAGAAAAGGCAAAGCCGAAGGAGCCAAAAGCCACAATGACGAGCGGTTGGCGTCCGCATTGTTAAAGAAGTCAGCAGCAAAAGAAGCTTGATGATGAAGAAATCCTAATAGAGAGAAGATAAAGCTTTGCATAGAAGACGAGCTACTGAGAATATATATATATATCCATTGGATAGCAAAAAATGTGCCATCGTTGTGAGAGACACATGCATATTGTTAGATAAAGACTAAAACAAAAATGCTTGCATCATAGAAGATAGGAGGTTGTCATGTTAGTGAAGAAATAACATCGTTGAGTTGGTAAATATCGAATAAGAGAAGCGACCGATATGGAACAAGTGTAAATCAAGCATATATAATATCTTACATGTGATATGCATGCATGAATTCGTTTGAATCAAAACAAGTTGCAAAAACCTCATAGTAGAGATGACGCTACTCTATAGAATAGGCTTGGGGCTATTAGTGAGAGCATGACGGGTGTCCTCGGTAGGGATAAGCAATACTTGTATATGTATGCATTGCATGCTGATATCGTAATGTTTAGCATTAAGTAATAATTGAAGAGAAACAGAATACAGGTATACGATAGAATATTGCATTAAAATGGTAGCAGTTAAGAGGGATCAATAAAAAAATTACGCTTGCTATTAGCGGTTGAAGCAGAAAAGTTGTGAGGCGATCAATAAAAAATATAAAACCTATAGTTATACGGTACAACCAGCGTGTGAGGAAGATACGCTCAAAATAAGTCGTCTATGATATATTAGTGTAAAATAATCACCATATTACTTGAGATTAAATAGAGGTACATGTGTTGTATATATTTTGAAAAAAAGAGTTACTAACGAAGAAAAAATAAGGGTACATAATTATATGATCTATGCAAGATGAAAATTTGCTACGTTTCTAAGAACCTCACTAACTTATTATTTTTAATGATTTTTTTTCCATCAAAACTTTTACTTCAGTTGCATCCCTTAAGTTAAATTTTTCTTTAAAGTTTCTATTGTCATTTCTAATGTTTATGATGTCTTAAAAAGCTAAATAATCTACAAAATACGTTAACATATTCTCAAGCATATAAGTTATATTATTTAATACTACAAACTGTTAAAAAAATCTAGTCGAGCAAATGTGTAGGTCACCCTACTAAATAAATCTATAATTAGAACACTCTTTTATTGTGATAAATAACAGCATCTCCTAACCTCCTCTCAAAGTCCCCTCCTTGTGACAAGTGGCAGCATTTTTTTCTTCCCTTATTTCCCCTCCCTCTCAAAGGCTCTCTAGTTGCCACACGTGGCACCATCCTCTTTATCCCTTTTGCTCCTCCATTCACTTTCCCTCGAACCCAAAACAAATTTTGAATTTCAAGTTTCTCCCAAAGTTTTTGAGAATAAGTTTTTTTAACCACTTCTGAAAGTTTTTTAATTAAAACTTTTCAAACTATAAGTTTTTTTGAATCGAAACTTTTTTGAGCCAAAAGTTTTTTAAATGAATATTTTCGGAGTTGAAACTTTTCAATTTGAATTATTTTCGAGTTGAAATATTCCAACATGAACTCTTTTGATTTGAATTTTTTTGACTCAAAATTTTCCGAGTAGAATTTTCAATTGAAACTTTTTGAACCGAAAGTGTCCTAAATTAAAACTTTTCGATCTGAAAGTTTTGGAATTGAAAGTTTTCAGTGTTGAAACTTTTTGATTTGAAAATTTTCTTGTTTAAACTTTCCAAGTTCAAACTTTCTAATATGAAAATTTTGATTTAAAACATTTTGAGTCAAAATTTTTCGATTCGAAACTTTCTAATTTGAAATTGTTTGAGTTGGAACTTTCTAATTTGAGTATTTTTTATTAATTTTTTGTTGAGTTGAACATTTCTAATTTAGAATTTTTTCAATTGAAACTTCGTAATTTGAGAATTTTTATTTAAAATGACTTGTTAAATTGTGATAGTTTTGTTGTTAAATTACGATAGTTCTTTTGCATTTAAATTCATATGGTTGATTAAATATTGCTATATGTGTGTTTTATATGGTATCTGTTTTTGCACGATATTTAATAAAAATATTATGTACCATATTGACTCCACTTTGTATTCACTTTGAATCCATGACCAATATTATCTGTACCGTATCCGTATCCGACACTATCTATATCCAACTCCAAGTCTGATAAATAATATAGTTTAGAATAAAAAAGAGCGATATCTAGTCGAATCCGAGCCTATTGCAACCCTACCTAAGGGCCTAAACCTGCTTTATTATAAGGCAAAGATAATACATCCTAGACATTACATTGAAGGATCCAAGGAAAGGAAAATTACAACGTAGTCCTCTGCAAACACAGAACAAGCAACACCGGAGATGGTAATGTGTAATGACGACCGGCGTGGATGTGAATCGGTATGAGCCAATGATATGGCCCCCCTAACCAAGCATCGGATCAGTTGTCCTCGCGAAGCGAGCCGGCGTCTTGCCTATGATCGATGGCCATCTCGTATGGATTCGGCGTTTTGTCTAGCTCGTGCAAGCTCGACCATTCTAATGATATATATATGAAAATATCATCACAGATTCAGATTCAATGCTCGCAAGAACAAGAACGAAACGATTCGATCTTCATGTTGCGGTTTGTTTACTGTCCATTCGTTTTCTTGGTGAAGTCTATCCAAAGGCTAAATCCGAGAGATAGTAATTAGTAGTAGTTTTTTAGATAATGGAATCGTCTCGGCCTCCGCCAAAGCACACAACCGATTTTATTACATAATTTTTAAACTACCAAATTAATTCATGGATCGCAAACACATCTTGACTATTGGAACAAAAATTAAGGATAACAAAGTCTATTGTAATTAATCCATCCGTTCTTAGCAAAAGCTTCATTGCAATGACCTCCAATCGAGTGCACATCGAATCTAATGTTCTCCTTGCTTCCTCACACCGCAACAACGCCAGAATCGCAGACCAATAAGTTCCCTTAATTTTTGCTAAGAACAAATAAAGGGTTAGTCCATTCCAACAATGTAAAACTTCTATTTTTCTCAACTTGATGTATGCAATGCTTAATTTCTCTTGCTAACTTAACAAATAAACTATATAAAATAGGTAATAACTTCCCATTATTCAATGATTGATAGGCTGTCACGATTGGTTATAACTCTCTCGGTGTCAACAGCAACCACAGAGTGAGTATTTTCAACTATAAAACTTGTCAAGACCCACCTTCGAAATAAAATAGGAGATGACTTTCTTCGACATTGCATGATAGTTTACATTGAAAAAGAACTAGCAATAAAATTAGTTCGCATTTAACTTATTGACTTATGGAGTTGTGAATGATGATGCGCCGGAGATGTTGGGGGGCGATTGACAGCAACCTTGATGAAGCTTGTTTTGCCGGAGATGTGGAGGACGGTCGGCATGAACCTTTTGATGATGTCGCCGGCGATGTGGGAAACGGCTAGCGAAGACCATTCTGTGAAGAGGGGCAGGAGGCGTAGCTCACATCGTCAACCTTCTTGTATTTGTATGTTAGTCTTTGAACCGAAGCTCAAAATAATCCCAGAATGTCATTTTCTTGCTTGAAATAATAGGAAGTGGGAAGCATGTTGAGGGCAATCTTCAAAGGAAAAGAGCATGGTAGCCTGGTAGAAGAGGAACGGAATGGTCACTGCTTAATTTCTCTCTCCTTAATCAGCAAATTGCCCTGAACTCCCTTATCAACTAAATTTTAATTTCAATTTGAACACACTCCCAAAATGTTTTTCTATCATCCCATTCTAAGGACTCACAGAAATACCTCGGATAGTACCGTAATCTTTTCTACACATAATAATATATCGAACTACTTCAACAAGTCTAGTGTAAATACTACATATTTGATTCTATCTATAAATCGAATTTCCCTCCTATGCTCTCAATTCCACTATTTTAGCTAGTCGTCTAACTGAAAAGTGGGTTAGAGCACTCTCAATGAATGATGTCTATAGTTGTGTCTATATCCCGCCACCTCAAATAGATATTACCATACAGAAATAGTGGTTTCAAAATAGCAAGTTTCTTTCAAATATGTATTTGATACTCCCAATGCGAATATCCTCTCCCAATTCATACTCTCTCTCAAAACGAAGCATACGGTGGTATTTCTACTTGTTTCTAGTTGTTTCCAATGTACTGGTCTACGAATTTAAGTGATGTACCATGTAAGACTTTCTTCTCTCATTTTATTTACTACCCCTCCAACTCAACTTAATATAATATAATATAATATATTATTTATTGTCCATAAAGACCGCTGAAGTATACGTTAAGAGTGCCCTTAGAGCAAGTATTATAAGGTGATGTAGGCGGGCTGCAAGAAGTGACACATCAGATTTGTGATGAGGTGGAAGAGAGAGAAATGAGAGAGAAAGAAATGTACCGCTCACTTGTAGCCAATTTGAAAGTGGGTCCGCTTCACTGACTCCAAGACACTTTGTGAGAGGAAGAGGTGATCTAAGTATTAAATGTATAGCTTGTATCAAGAGTGAGCTATTATATGAGTAGACTTTTTGTTGGCTATGTGTGACATGACAACACTATAAAGCTCACCATGGGCTCTATTATTAACCTTGCTCTTATAGCCTGCATCTCATGAAAGAACTCAATGCTAAAAACGAAACCCTATTTGGACTAGTGGCAGTACATGGATTTCAGGTTAGAAAGCTAGGCAGCTACTGAAACCATTGAATCCCAAGTGGTTGTTCAGTAGTCCGTACTCTGTACCTATCCCCGCAACACTCGATCTGCTATTGTCATGTAATCATGATCAACAGCTTTAGCGCACTAGTTGCATGGCACGCTTAAAAAAGAGGCCATCAACGACACACTGCACACACACGATACATGATACGACAAGATAGAAAAGAAAAGCAGGTGCATTCCAATTGGCTGGTTCCTTTGCAGTAAATTAAGTTCTGATCGCAATTTGCGGGCCCCTTCGCGTCAAGTAGAATAGGATTGTCGTCAAATCAAGCAACCGCACCATCTGCGCTTCTGTTTACTCCTTTCGTTTTTCTTTTGTAAGTCACGGTTTAGCTCGTGCCGTCTTTGAAGTTGAATTTAAACCGTTAATTTTCTTTGTTACACTTTATTTACAGCTATAAAATTATAATCACATAAAATATTTTTAAATACAAATCTAGCAGTATCAGTTTTATATCGTATAATCTATATATTATTAGACTAACTTTTAATCATACTTTAAAACTTAGAATCTAAAGATGCACCTCGAAAAAAATCAGCGGGTCAAGTAGCGTAGGTGACGGGGGAAGGATGGAGCCACCGAAAAACCAGGAGCGAACCACTGCTCACTACACGCAGAAACTCAAATTAGAATGGTTCAACGTATCAAATCGGATGTGACATGTCTTGAATAAAACCCGAGATGGTGGAGAAAGCGAATGAAACGATCTTTTTGCTCGGAAATATAAGATATATTTTGATTTTATATTACAATTAAGAATATAATAAAATTAAAAAATATACGAGAGAAAATAACTTAGATACCCTCACTTAATTGATTTGAAAGACGAGAGATGATACTCTGTGTGAGTGGTCATAAATAAATGCATATGATTGAGAGAGAATAACCAAGGATATAGTAGAAACTAAAAAAAACTTCATTAAATCTATATATATAAGTTTTATATTTTTAAACAAAATAATTCAATCTATAGTACATAGTATATCTCTAAACTAAAAAGAGTACTACCAATGGTTGGTTGGATTTGGATCCATACTGTACATCAGTTCGGCCAGGGTCCGGGGACCACTCCAGTACTCCACCATGCGCCCCTGTTTTGCTCTGCCTCGGTAACCTAATTCGCAGATGCAATCAAGGACGCCAGCCTTGTGCTTGTGCAACTTGGTCACTTGCTTAACCCAGCTTCTAGACAAAGTGCCTGTGCTATGCTATGCGCCTAAAAAGAACTCGCTACGTAGGAAATTTCATAAATTGTGGGTGCCAAGTGGATTTTACTATACTCAAGGACCTCATGACATTGCACACGAGAATTTTACGAGGAATCGTACAAACACGCGACGTTGTTGTTGGAGAGAAAAACCAGGCTATCGGACTACTTTGTTTTCGGTATGATTTTTTTTTTGGAAAGTGGCTCACCACAGTGCTTACCGCTTTTCTACAGATGAATTCACATCGTCACAAAGCAAACACAAGTACACACACTCCGGTACTGAAGAGATGTGTGCGCACTCATCAAACAACCAGCGGTATCTCTTCTGTTCCTTAGACATTTATAGGTATTACTGGATAATGGGAGAAGGATAGAAATCAGTTGCTATACATAGAGTTTAGAAAAATGAAAGTGCTCCACAACTATCACATCACACAAAAATTGCCTAATTTTGGTGTTGGTTTCACTATGGTATCAAACCACCTAATCAGAAGCAATCAAGCAAAGGGCCAGTGTCGAGGACCCCTTTATAATTCCACGAAAAACTTTGGGACTAAAGCGATTAATATAACAACCCTTCATCTCCCTCCATAATATAAGCAACCTGCCCTCCCCCGCTAACTTAATTCACCTACATATAAAATTTCCATTCATCCTATACTAGCGGTTATAAAAAAACAAGCAGCAAAATGAATAGTGATGAACAGTACAAAAAATCACTGAGAAAATTTGTCTTTTTTTGAGCTGCAAGGATTAATTTCCTAAATTTATATGTGAGCGTGTAGTTGAGATGTACATCCATGATTTTTTCAGAATTTTTTAAACTTTTTAGCTCAATTACGAGCCGAGAGATGATTGCACAGTATATTTTTCCATAATATAAGCCCTCCTTCCCCCGCTCGTCCATCACTCACTTTCCCAACTGGAAAAAGAGAAAACAGGGGCCAATTTGCCAGAGAAATTAAGCCAAGAAATGGCGCACTACCACCCCACCTCCATGATGGTCTACGACGACCTCGAGGCTGGCTTCTCCGGCCACTCCGCCTCCCCCCTGAAGCCGGAAGCCTCGCCGAGACGGCCCGGCCGCCTCTTCTGCGATCCTTGTGACGACGCCGACGAGCTCCTCGGCCACCACCACTACCTCGACATCTGCTTCCGCTGCCGGAGGCTCCTTGCCGGCAACAAAGACATCTTCATGTACAGGTAAATACACTACAAACGTACTGGCCTGATCAGCCCATCATACAAACCTCTGTAGAAGGAGTGTTCTGATGGCGGCGTGATTCTTTTCTTGTGCAGAGGTGACATGCCGTTCTGTAGCGAGGAGTGCAGGCAGGAGCAGATCGAGATCGACGAGGCGAGGGAGACGAGGTTGAAGCAGACGGACAGGGCTGAGCAGCAGCGGCAGAGGCAGCAGAAGCAGAAGCAGAGCCCCCAGAGGATCCCGGTCTGGGCGTGGTAAAATTTTGGGCACCAAGCGTAGGATTTAGCAGCGGTTGAAGAAACCAAAAGCTTGCTGAGGTGGGCAGTTCGTCCATGACCGCGCGTGTGGAGAGAGGATCCAATCGAGCGCGCGCGGATCACCAGTTCGACGGGACGAAGACCAGGCAGAGCAGAAGCAAATCGGCTGCGTCTATTACCTTGTCGGGATCGAATCCATCGGCTGTACCCTTTGGTCTCCGCAAAATGGATATGAGGAGTTAATTTGATGTGTGAATTATCACTGGTTTTTATTCCATTGCGCGGTTTGCGTGCGTGCAGCGCAACCGGTGTGTGGGTTGCCGTGTAACCTGTTGATATCAATGATATGAAATCAGTGAGAGGCATAAAAAGTTCTCTCAAATTTCTCATCAGTTCGATTGCGTTCTTTCCTAGAACCCCCATACTGCATGTTCTCACTTCAATGTTTTCTGTGCTGCTACGACCACAGATGATAATGGCGCCACAGCTGTTAAATGGCTTTTCTGTCGAGGACGAAATTAAACGTTGCCTTTATTCAGTTGCCCCAAGAACAGGATTCCCGTTGCTACGTCGCAGCAATTTCAGGTTGTTGCCTGCTACTGTGCACAAGGTACAAACAGTAGAGAACTAATGATGCCGTTCGTTCTTGCAGCTGCTGGCCATGAAGGGCAGATAGAAACGGTTCTTTCAGATTCTTACTTGAGGAAATATAGGCAATTTGAATTGCAAATTAGACGGCTGTTCCGGGAAGAAAAGGCAAAGTTAATAAAGGAAGGAAGGAAGCAATGCAGCTTGTTATGTCATTCGTGAAGCCGGCTTCCTGGAAACTTACACGAGGAAATGACTAGCAACATGGAGAATTTTTATACTGAAGCACCGTAAGCTCGACGTTCCTTTACCAAATTTTTTTCATGAACAATAGCTGTCAGGTGGCCCTCATAATTACATTCAGTGCGAGGCCCACCTGCCAGCCTCAGCTTGTAAGATCACAGCAAATGTTACTCGTACGTGTGACACTACTCGAGTTCTAGAGTGCCTGACATCTAGGGGTGAAAACAGGATAGGAATTATCCGTCCGATCCGATCTCGAATCCGTTTAAAATCCGTACCGATGTTATCCGTATCCGTATCCGGAAAATCCGATGTAATATGGGTTAGGATATGGGAAGAGCAATATCCGATCCGTATCCGAAAAATCTCATGTAATATGGGTTAGGATATGGGAAGAGAAATATCCGACCCGATATCCGGTAAATATCCGACCGATATCCGGATAAAATCGATTATTCTTCCATTAATTTGGTTCATTATTGGATAGATAGAATAGTTGTTTGATACCGCACTAAAAACACTACTTTGTTATTAAGCGTGAACTTCAACAAATCTATCAACAAACAAATAGAGTGATGATATAATACTTTTACCTAAATTGATTTGTTCAACTTATTTGCTAAACTTCTTTTCTATTCAAATTACTGGAATTAGTTGAGTCACTAAATTGCACCTCTAACTATACTTCTATCCTACGTTGAAATAATTATGACTTGAAGCTAATGTTATAAGGTTAATGCTTCATTCATTCTTTTACGTACACAATCATGTACTATACTACTATCCGATTATAATATCCGATCCCAACCCGAATCCGTCAGGTATCCGTTCCGTATCCGAATCCCGAATAATCCGACCAGATCCAGATCCGGGACATCCGTATCCGACTCCGAATCCCGAAAAAAAATATAGGTTAGGATACGGGATGAGCAATATCCGTCCGTATCCGACCCGGTTTCACCCCTACTGACATCACACCCTGCGTTCCTCGCCTTTCAACAAAGGTTGAACCACACAAAGCATGTTAGCTCTAGTGCGTACTCGGGACTTAAAAACTACTATGAGTTAACAAATCCTCCTCGGCCAGGCCGTAGATTTCACCGTTTGTTGCCTGCAAATTGCATCCATGTGCGACGGAGAATCCTTCAGGCAATCTAGGCCTCTTAAAGAAACACGCACACATAAACAAACCCAGGCTTAAAAAAGCGCTCGTGTTCGCTGGACACGTTACGGCCTCCAAGCCTATGAGATGATCGTCGATCTGCCTTCGGCCGTAAGAAACACTCGGCGAAGGGCATCTCTTCGGGTGCCGGTGGTTCGGGGGGCGTCGCACGTGCCGGATCGCACCCATGCGCGCGCTGTGGTGCTCCGCATGGTGCCGTTCTGCTGGCTCCTGCCCCCTCTGCTAGCTACAAGCAAAGACCGCATCAAAACCCCGCACCATGCCCACCACCACACATGCCACCATTTTTTTAGATAAAGGATTAAAATCCGGCCTCTGCAATTGCACACAGCCGAGTTCCTACAAATATTACATCCACATAGCATTATTGAATAATAAAGACAAAGAGAGTGTAAAATTAAAAGCAAATTCTATAATTGCTTCTCCATCCATTCTTGGAAAAAATGTACAACGCCCCAACCTCCAATGCATTGCAAACCAGTCGAATGGTCTCCCTGTTGTTCTCAGACTGCAATAGAGCCCAAAACTGCATCCAGCATGTTTCTCTGAACGTAGCCTTTATTACTACCAGTCTGGATCGCAGAACACTCTCCCTTTTCATTGGATTGCTTAGCGATAACATCATCAGGAACCTTATCCGCAGAAGCAGTCCGGAAGCCCCCAGGGTTTCCAACACTCTGGGCGCCATCAGCAAGAACACCGCGACTATTTGAATCAGCGAGGCCCCCAAAATCTTGAACACGAACACGGACTCCATACCGCCCACGACCACGCCCTTGAATTCTTGGGGAACGAAGACTTCCACGAAAGCGGGATGAAGTTGACCACCATAGCATGCGACCATGAAATCGATCGCCACCAAAGAAACCACCGCAGTCCACCACCCCAACCGCCCAAAGACTATTCAAATTGAATGAATGACAGCAAACATTCCGGATCGACGAAACAACAGAACCGAAAGCGAAGAACACATCGACTTGATCCATCCATCAAACTTTAAATAGATTTTTAAAGCATCGTTGCCCAATATGCAAAGACATCCGGTTGCACTTCGCCGAGATTGGACTTAAGAACAAAGGCGCCTTTTTGCAAGAGGATCGAATTTGCTTCCTAACAAAATAAAATCTCGCGACAAACGCATCTTCTCCAAATTTGAAGAAGAAAGACAATACCTTGCACTATCCAACTCACCCTGCAAATTGCACCTCCTTTCATCCAAAACAGATTTTGGGATGACGGCCATCCGAAAGGAACGAGCATGACCGCCATGGCGTCGCCTCATCCAGATCTTTCCCCTCTCCCCCCAATTAGAAGAAATTATCCGATCTTGCCCGATCTGCACGACCCGCCCAACATGGAGCCAGCCGCCGCCTCAGCCGGCATTGCTGCAACGGCGGCGCGGGCCACCAGCCCGCCGCGTGCCCTCACAGAGAGAGAGATAGATCCAGCCCGCCGCCGATTGGCTGTTGCGATCGGCCGGCCAGATCGATGGACGAGAAGATCATGCTTTGAAACTTGCAAAGCTGTTCAAATAAGTGGCGGAGCGTCTGCCTGGGGCGCGGAGGACCCTGTCGCGGTGCGCGTCGCTGCACCAGAGCTTGGACGTGATGAAGAGCTCGTCCCACGAGGCGACCGCGCCCGACCGCACGGCCTCGGCGGCGGCCTCGTAGTGCGCGGCGGTGTCGAAGTGGCGGTATGTGCGAGCTGCACGTTGCAGTAAAATGAGATTGTTACGAGACGTTACGGTCTGATGATGCGTGGGAGGAAGCCAGCACGCGGCTGCACGAGGCTGTTACTGGTTCTAGGGATAGGATGATGAATGGACCGTCCAATCCTAGCTTCGAATTTTAACTCACTGAGAAACGAAATGGGTTGGTTTATTATCATATCATCCCTCGTAAGCACAAATCTAACATAAATAAGGCCACGTCAGCTTTGTTCACGGCGAGGCCCTACGGTTTTTCTTATATTTACGTATAGGTCCATGTTATCCAGGCCGTTCATCTTGCGTTGGCCTCGCTCCGCTCCGGGATTGCGATGGTTGATAGAGCTTCATGAAATTGCTCCTTCTAGAGCCCTCGAGCCGCTGCCGCCCGAACACCTCATGGAGCTCGCGCCTTCTCTTCTTGCCCCCAACGCTCCCCGTCGCCTCCATCATCGCGCCCATGACGCCCCTCGCCGTCGTCGCTGCCTGTCCTCTCTACTCCTCTGGTCGCCTGTTGTAACATCTATCTCGCTCCCCATCCCCTCACCCGCGGACCCGCCTCGCCGCAGGGATCGTCGGAGACAGGCCCTCCTCCCCCAATGCTGCGCTCCCGCCTTCCTTTACTCCTTCTTGTCCCTGTAACCCTCACCCTCTTCGTCCTCTTTCCCTCCTCCCCACCCCGTGCCTTCCCCGCCACAGTCCTTTCCCTACGGCGCAGTCCCTCCGACGCCACCGCCGGCCGCTGGGTGCCCACCCCGGAACCGATGCCACCACCGTTCTACTCCCTGTCCTGCCCCTTCCACCGCAACGCCTGGAACTGCCTCCGTGACAACCGTCGCCGCGCTCTCCTGGGCGCCTACCCGCTGCGGCGGCGCCGTCGTCCCGAGGATTGACGCAGCTGCGTTCCTGGCGGTGGCCAGGGGGTGCCGAATCGGCCTTGTGGGGGGCTCGCTGTCCGAGAACCTACTCGTGGCGCTGCTGTGCACGCTCCGGTCCACGGACGACGGCGCGCGCAAGTGGAAGCGGCGGGGCGCGTGGCGGGGCGGCTACTTCCCTAGGGAGGACGTCGTCGTCGCGTACCGCCGTGACGTGCTGCTCGCCAAGTACACGTGAGTAATTTCTGCTGAATGCTGCTGCTTTCGGGGTTTCATTTAGATTGCAAGATAAGGCAATCTTCGTATGAGTATGAGATTAGGATGAACTGTAACTAAATTTGATTGAGTTGGTAGCATGCTTAGGTTGTTGCACTAAGGATCCAGACATCTAGAGTACATTTGTTTGAGGATGGATTGAGATTAATTAAGGTGCAGCAATAGTGATCTTTAAGAACTAAAGCTAGAAAAACAGCAAGCACAGAGATGTGGTGCACTCTGCCATTGCTTTGCATGACTGCAATTTGCTTGGCTTGTTTATGATACATGTAATTACGGCAAGATCTAAAATGGTAATACTTTGATGTGATGTCACGGACATGAGTGTGAAATACTAGAAGTATTGAGATATTATTAGAAGAGAATTGGGTGATGTCAATGTTCCTTCTAGGATTCAGGAATTCAGGATCAGTTTGCATTTTTGGTTGTTAGGCTTGGAGATTTGTGCTTGGTTTCGGATCTTTGATGTGTAAGGGACTGAACTCCAGTGTTGGTCTTGTCTACATGGCTAATGTCTGCAATGGCGTGGAGTGTTGTTTGCTTAACACTGAGATACATGCAAAAATCTAGTGCTATTCATCCGCCCAAAGTAGATGCTCAGTTTTATTTTAGCACTGCTCGTCCTATAACTTGCAAATGAAATCCATTGCTAATCCTTTCTTAGTGCTTGCCTGTAGTTGACTTAGGAAATACTCAGCATGTTGTTTTTCTTATTTTGTCGGACGACGACACCTTCTGGACATTGCATAATTTTTATTTGGTTACAACATTATTGTTTTTTTAGTCTTCCCTGATATATTTCATCTAGGCATATTTGCTCAGTGGCTGCCATGTTTTTCAGCTGTAATAATCATCCAAAGTTATCACACTTGGCCTCCAGACAAAAGTGAATGACTGCCTGACTAATTTTTTTTAATGTATCTCTTAGTAATTGTGTTGAGTTATGTTGTGCATGGTTGTCCTATAATCCTATGACATTTATCCTTAATTATGATTCATTATTGTATTGGAACATGTTTCGTTTCAGACCAGCCGCTTGCTTTTTCCCTTCTTCTCATACGGCCGATCTATTGTCATCCTGATAGAATACCATTCACTGTCATGATTGGTTAGGTGCTTCGGTTGCTTGGCTATACAAGGAACTGTATGTTCATAACGGGCTGACAAATTATTAGGTTGTATTTACCATCCACAACCTTCAATTTGGAGCACATCACATTGGCAAAGCAATAGCACATCGTGATAAGGCTACAACTGTGAGTGCCTGTGTTTTGCTTTATCATGTGTTTGTTGTGCAGGTCCTTCTAAATATTGCTAAATCATGCTTCTTATTGTCTGTTTTGAACTATTTTGGCCATCCTTTTCAGGATTCTTACATATATTCAAGGGAAATGTCAGGGCATAGTGTCATTGCTCCTCTACATTCCAAATTCCATAGCATTTGTAATGGAATTGGTCCACATATTTGGGATCCATATAACGACAGCTTTATCCCGGTACGCTGATTAGCATGGAGTATATTAAACCATATTCATTGGCTATGCGTATACTATCTGCTTGGGCTTCATGAATTGTGTTAAGAGTGCAGTGCTAATTACATTTTCCTTAATTTGCCTAAATGTTTCAAGATTTTTCCAACTATGCAAAGTGAAATAATTCAGCTGCAACTAATTTGGATTTGGCGTTATGTGTAACACTAGCATAATTATGCCAAAGTTGGCTATAGGTCAACTATTAAACTCTGTTTCAGCACTTTTGTGAATTTACCTGCTCAGCCTTTTGTTGCATTGTATTTCAGGTGAATTATATTTTTGAGATAATATCATTCCACCAAATTTCATCGAATGGTCACACGGTAGAGCAACGCATCTTTAGATGGGGTGATCCGTTAAACCAAACACCCCATTAGTTTATGGTGTGTCACGTTAATACCTCAGTGTTGGGCTGGACTGAAACGTCGCTCTCGGAAAAGTCTGAATGAACAGAGGTGCTTCCAATGGTTATAATGGCAATTTGCTTTCAAAAACGATGTACACTCTTGTCGGGTTAAGAGTTAAAGAACCCAGTGAAGGCGACAGGAATTAACGGGGGTGTTTTCTTTTCAAAGGAAAGATGTCCTCATTTCGTGTTGTCAAGACAATGACTGAATAGTTAAAAGTTAGATAAATTTTGCGATACATTATACTAATAGTATATAGTGATTAGTAGAAATTACACTACAGTAAACTGATATTTTTTCGTCGGCCAAGAACCATCGAAAATAAGCCTAAAACCGACGAAAACAGTTGTTTTAAATCGGCGAATCGACCTAAAATTGGCCGACGACAAAAAACAGACGAAAATAAGTACATTTTCGTCGGCTCCCGACGAAAATCAAGACATTTTCGTCGGCCTAATATAGCCGACGAAAATATAGTGCGTCATGACTGGCAAGGGGAAGTGACGATATAAGACTATTTTCGCTTACCAAGTTTAGCCGATTTAAAATACATATCTTATTTTCGTCGGGTAGACGTTTAGCCGTCGAAAATAATGGTTCTTTTTTCGGCCGTCTATATTTGGGCCGACGAAAATACTGATCACATGTTAAATCGACTTTCGGTCGGGCCGATTTAAAATACGTGATCCCATTTACTGGCTGACCTCTTTGTGGGTAATTTAAAATATCTGGGTGCAGCAAAAAAAATAAAATTTCGAATTCATTTGGTCCATACAAACTGAGCTAGATAAATCATAAGCATAAGCATAGATAAATCGTCCAAACCAACATCCAACATTAAACTTCCAAAAACAATAGAAGCAAGTTTCCTACCACAACTAAAAGATAACGAGGTTCATTAGCTTGCAAACAAACTCAGGTCCATACAAACTGGAAACATCTCCAAAACTAACTATTGGCACCACGATCAGAGCTATCCATCCAACAAATTACTAATGAAAAAAGATTAACTAGAGCCTCCACCTAAGTTTAGGACATCGTCAAATTGCTCATTCACGGAGGAGGTATACTATTGTCGCCAAAGACTTTGTGACCCATCACCTCCTCATCGAGCTCAGAAATGAGCCATCCGTCCCCTACAACATATAAGGAGAGAATTTAAAAATGATTCAAAAATGCATAATTCTCAAAAGACAGCAGAGGAGGATAATTTATGAGATGGGATTAACATGAATTTGACACTATCATCAAAGTTATTATTTAAAAGAAAGCATAATTCTCAAAAGACAGGCATACTGATTGTCAAAAGACAATTTTCATCACATGGTAAAATATACTGATGGATTTTATCTCCTGAATTGTTCCGAAACTAACAGAAGCGAGATAATATGTGGATAATTTAAACAAGGAACTAACCAGCAATTAGGGGATACAGACTGACGCATATCATTTCAGGAAAAAAAATGGGGGGGAAAGGTAGCGACTTAGGTTGCTCCACAAGCCTTTTGAGTCACTTCGTAAATCATTGGCACCACTAACCTCTACAGGAAATGGTAACGTAGGGCAAAATGCCAAAAAGCAGCTCTCCTCTACTACATGCATGCTTAGTTATTTACACTCACCACTAACCTCTACTGGTTATTTACACTCACCATTCATTTTCTTCACATCATCAGATACTTTCACTAAAACTTGCTTAGCCTCCTGGCTTTCTGAGTTCAATACTAAGAAGTGCGACCAAACAAAATGCAACACCAAGATAGCAGAGCAGTAGAGGGAGTAGCAGCAGGAGCAGAGCAGGCTTCTAGGCTCCACCCCAAACGGCCATACAAAATGCAGCAACAAGCCAGCAGAGCATCGAAGGGAGCAGTGGCGGGAGCAGAGCAAGCTCCTAGGCTCTCACACCCGTAATGTATTGAACTAAAACTTGTCCTTAGGACCTGAGCTATGGAAAGACACAGCAGGCAAAGTGGATATATTTGTAGCTGCCTCTGGTTCAGAAGGCACTGTCTCACATGCTTGGAGATATCTCAAGATGAAGAATCCACCCATAAAACTAATCTGCGTTGAACCAGCTGGAAGTGCTGTAATTTCAGGTAAGACATTTGACCACTATATTGATGTGTACATTGCACTCTGGAATGTGAAACAAATTGAATGAATGATGCTGATAACATGTATGGTAACAGTCATTAGTGTTCTTCATTTACGTATGTGTTTTTAATTGCTGAATTACTGAATTGGTACCGATTGATTATGGTGGCATTGGCATAATATCTAGTCTTAGTTAGGGGACATTTCTAGTACAAATCACTCATCACTGTGAGGTATCTCAACCTTGTATAAGATGGTGGCGCTGGTTAAGAATTGTTTAGATAGGAAAGTTCATACATGTTCAGTTGACACAAAATGTAGCTTCAAGCATGACGTTAGTTACTGTTTAGGAGGCTCAATTAACAGTGTGATCAGAGAACGAATCAGGTTCTTTGGTATAATATAGAGTGCTAAAGTGAACTAGCAAATAAATAAATCAGTGTTTAATAAAAGTACAGACATTCTCCTGATGGTTTTCACTCTGCTTGAATTCCATGATCTGTGGCAGCAGACTGTAACCATGAATAGTTTCACGATTTTACAATGGATAACATACTCCAAATAATTCTGTAACTGTTCTACAGATTCCTCATTTGATTTTTCTTTTGAAATAATACCCCTCAGCAGATATGGCGACTAATTGGTGTGTGTCTGCATGCCTTTCTTTCTATACCCATTTCATAGTTAGTTGGGAGCATATGTTTTGTTGGCCAAATTCTGTACATCCATTTCATAGTTAGTTTTAATATTAATTATCCTACTCTATCTGGTTTCACCACGCATGTACCATGTCATCTTAATAGTCAGTTTAGAATAAGGTGTGCTATTTTCATGTAAAGCATGTAACTCGAACAAATGAAGGCCCGGACACAGTGATCAATAAGGTTTTGAGAAGAAAATATAGTACCATAGATGGTGTGGTCATAAATGTAGGAAAGATGGAGCCGAAATCTTTGGAAGATTGAAGGATTTTTCAAAAGCAAAGCAGACATACACTCTGTGGAATAATTGCACATAATCAATTTGAAAGCATCTTAGTCTTACTCATATCACTAATTATATGCAGATGGAAATGAACTTACATTCATTTGTGAGTGCCAGGCAGATATGGATTCTTGTTGTTGCCTCATGAATTCTTGTTGCTGGGCTATCATATCGCGATGTTGAGCCAACTGAGCGCGTTGTTGTCTCAACTCATCCTGCATCTGAGCCTCACGAGCAGCACGTGCAATACTTGTGGAGGTCCGAGACGCCCTCGTCAAGTCTCGAGTTGTAGAGGAATCAACGAAGCCATTGAACATGGAAAACCTCCCATGACTCTTGCCACCGCCGCTCCTATACAAGGCGGCGACGTCAATGTCTTCCTTCCTCCAGTTGCAGTCCTCACCATGGGTTCGGGCCATCTCATCTCCATATCTAGCCTGCGATGCATACGAGTTACATTGAGAAAAGCAATAACTTGCAACACTATAAAGAAAGGCAATTGACTAACCAAGTCAGTCCGTCCGCCCTCTGGCCGCAAAGTTGATCCGGCGTGAGAGTCGCTCCCTTGTGCCCGCAACGAAGTTTCAATTGCACTTGGTCTCCTCCCAAGTCGAGCTTCTCAGAATCATGTTAATCGCTACTACATCGATCATAAAAGAAAATGAATTATTAACATAGCATGATAAGCGCGATTACCGCTTAGCTAGACGAACATGACCATCGGCACCATATGTATGAACAACACTTGAGCCCGACTCTCGATTCACTCTCTTGCTATTCGACTTTGCAATGAACGCCTGAAGCCCAAGACTCGTAAAGTGCCGACCATGCATCGTATAACGATTAAACCTACAATGTTAGCGGTTAAATTAAGCAACTATTCAATGGCGTAATATCTGAAATACACACAATTCATATGACTAACCATTTCAATGAACTCGCATGTACTCATTAGCTTGAAGGTAGATTTTTGAAGAACCAAGTTTTTATTCATTTCCTCTCCACGATGCCTCTTGCAAGATGCACTCACCGCTTATAAAGCGAGCATTGGACATCATATCTTTTACTACCTTCAGAATAAAGATTCTCAAACACACGCTTGGAATGTGCTCCCACTCCTCCTCTTCCCCTCTATCAAGCGATACCTCTCCTACAATACAAGTAAATGTATTAGTTATCGTGACAAAAACAGAAAAACTAACTTGATGACCATGATTTGAAAAGGTTTACCTGTAAATCACCCACACCCTCAGGTCATTGCTCGTCCATTATTGTCTCATCGTCACCTTATAGTGTTCCCACTTCAAAGTGGTAGGGACACACCGTCGATCTCAACCAATCCAGGTAATGGTACCGACAAAGAGAGCCCAATGTGGCATTAACTCGCCTTTGTCCTACTTGTCCCCGTGAAAGAAGGATCCTCCCATGACATGCAACCAATATATTTGCACAATCGACATATGAATACAAGGTTACATAAATTGTAATCATTACTAACCTATCACCAATTGGTCTTATCTGCTTACGGAGTTGTCGATTTTCATGTCATGGAGGAACACCGCTTACTCCTCTATACCGAAGACCGGTCCATTCGCACCATCCTCCGCCTCATCCTCCGCTATGTCTCCACCTTGCTCGCCTCATCCTCTCCATTATCGCCCCTAGTACTTGCTCCTCATCATTCTCCTCTAGTACTTGCTCCTGTGCCTCTCTCGAGACAACTCTCCAATTGTGTATCGCTTTCATGAGAGGTACTTCCTTTGAAAATGCTAGTGGCGCCTTTTGAAGATGAAGAGCCGTCGTTCTTCGAAGATGGGTTCTTCGAAGATGAAGACCCAGTCTTCTTTGATCTCGAACGGTGTACAAATGAATTCATCCTACATAACAAATGAAATATTAGAACATATATAGACATAACAAATGAAATATTAGAACATAGACATAACAAATAAAATATTAGAACATAGACATAACAAATGAAATATTAGAACATAGACATAACAAATGAAATATTAGAACATAGAAATGCAATATATATATATGAACATGAAAAATACAATATATAGAAATAATTACTTGTTGTATTCGATCATCCATGTTTTCTCTTCCTAACTTTAAAATGACAGGACTATCTTCCTCACTTCGCATGTCACCAACTAAATCATCGAGTTGTATTCCGACATCTACTTCAAAGGTTGCCGGAAGGTCATCTTCTTGGAATGCATCAATCTCACTTTGTATGTACTCATCGTCCCCGTGGTTGTGCGGTGATCATGTGGATTCACCTTATACACAACCCACCATGGTTTAAGACTTGGCTTAGAGCACGGATAAGGAGGTAATACACTTGCTTGGCATGTGAACAAGCACAAATGGATCAAAAGTCGAAAGTCGTGATTCGTGTTTAACTTCTACCAAGCCAAGTTTATCGTTACACCATATCCCGCTTTGTCAAACCAATCACAATACAAGAAAACGACACTCAAATCCTTTGGTCCTTCGAACTTGATCTCGACAATGTTTTGAAGAACACCGTAGTACTCGCTTTGTCGACCATCCGCACTCCACGTACAGTAGTTACTACCCCGCTATTCACCGTGGTCGATACGGACGGGTAGCTTCAAAGGGTGCCGCATTTAAAACGAAACCCATTGATATCATATCGCACAAACTTCCTTGCGGTTGTGAACCCACGAGACAATTGACATAAATCTTCTTGAACACTATCATCTCTTTGGCATTGCAAAAGTTAGATATTTATTACAAACATTATCTTATGGCTATATCTTTAGTTCAAGTGTGATAGGATCTATACATGTTTTCGAAACCAGGTCACGAAATTTGGGCCACCGCAGCATAATCAGAAGGTCGTAAAATTGTCTAGTTGTTTTTCAGTAGGCCTTTGGGTTGACCTCCATTCTTGTTTGTCGAACAACCTATAATTGGCATGAGTTATTTGCAATATAGTTATCAAAACTAATTTACACCTAAATGAATTGTACTTACTCAAATACTTGTCCATTTCCTCAATATTGTAGAACATATACATCATGGCAAGATTCCACTCCTCTTGAGTCAACTCATGAGGGAACTATCACCGATCGCTTTTCCATTCCACTTGAATATATCAAGATGACCGTCACTTGTTCCTAAGAGGTGTGGTATCGCGATGTTTTAGCATTGACATCATTTTGCTCCATGAAATAATGGCTCGAGAAGTAGGATATTTCTTTCGGATAGTACGCCTCGCGATGGACCCTTCAACTCGTGCTTTATTACCCACCATGGCCCTAAGCTTCTTCAGGCCCGCCTATTCGATACATCCATCGGTATTGAATCGCCCACACATCTCGCTTCATACGGTAAATGTACCAACAAATGCTGCATTAAGTTCATGAAACCCGTGGAAACACCTTTTCTAGTTTGCATATAAGCACCGGTATATTCTTCCCCAATTCTTTCATCGTTGATTTCTTTATTATCTTAGAGCACAACCGCCTATAAAAGAAACCGATCTCGCAAACAAGATCCACACTTCTTCAAGCATATATCCTCTGAACATCACCTAAGTAGCCTTTCCATGATGATGTGGTAATCATGACTCTTTAGGCCATGTAGTTTACCAATGAGATGTTCACCGTGACGCCTTAGATTTGCCGCATATCCGTCGAAATTTGATATTCTTCATCCATCGAAGAATCTCCTTCTTATCGACTTTTTAAGACAAGAAGGAGCATGAGGTTTCTTTCCACCTTCCGTCACTTCAAAGGTGGGGCGGTTACAGATTTCAGACAAGTCTCTACGAGCCTTGACATTATCTTTTGTTTTATCATTATAGTCGAAGCACGTGCTAATGATGCTTTCCGCGACATTGCGCTCTTGATGCATAACATCAATATTATGCGCGAGGATTAAACTAGTGACATAAGGCAGACTCCATATGCTAGATATGTGAGTCCAATTATGTGTCTTTGAAGCCTTCATACCCATTCTCCGTGTCAACCAACTCACTATGCCACGCCACAACCTCATCTCCGGATAAACGTTTCGGCGGACCCTTACTAACTGTCACATCTTTCTTAAATCCCTTTTTATCTTTCCTGAATGGGTGACTAAGACTAAGAAAGCGACGGTGACAATCAAAGAAACTGAATTTGCCACCATGCTTCAAACGAAATGCATCTGTGTCACCCATACAAATCGGACAAGACAACCGACCATGCATGCTCCACTCAAAACATGCCGTGGAGGGGATGTCATGGATAGACCAAAGATAAGCCACACGCATGTTGAAGGTCTCTTTTCTCTGTTGTCATATGTCAAAACACCTTCCCACAGCTCCTTGACTCCTCAATCAATGGTGCATGTACATATCCAAATGCTTTCCGTGATGCTCGCCCAGAATAACAAGTGTTAGAAACACATACTCATCTTTCATGCATAATGATGGAGGGAGATTATACTAGTATTGCAAACACGGGCCAGCATGAGTACGGAGCCGCACTTGTGGTGAAAGGCGTGAAGCCGTCTGTTGCCAAGCCAATACGAACATTTCTAGGATCTCTGGCGAAATTTGGATCGAACCGTTCCAATGTCTTCCAAGCTTCACTATCAGAAGGATGACACATGGAACCCTCGTATGTACGCATGCCTTCTTTGTGCCACCTCATATGCATGGCAGTATCCTTTGATAGGTAAGCTCGCTGTAGCCTTGGTTTAAGGGGCATATAGCGGAGCACTTTGGCTGCTGACTTTGTTGTTACCATGTTTCCCTCCTCGTCCGTTACTTGAACATACCGGGACTCATTGCAATATAGACAATGTGTTAGTTCTACATTCTCCTTCCAGAATAACATACACTTATTGGGGCACACATGTATCTTCTCGTATTGCATCCCTAAACCTGTCAACATTTTTTTGGACCGATAAAGATCTTTCGGCATCTTATGATTCTCTGGAAGAACATCACATATCAATTTGACCAGATCGTCGTAACAATCTTTACTCAAATTGTATTTCGATTTGATAGCCATCAACCGTGTCACTGCAGCAAGAAGGGTGACATTGGTAAACTCATGCAGAGGCTCATTGGAAGCAGTAAGAAGCCTATAAAATTGTTCGACCTCAGCAGGTCGTTCTTCCGGTTCATCCCTGTACTGTCGACCGAGATCTTCCACCATATCTCGGCATCTATCCTCCGTGTCATCATAATCCTGGACTATGTTAGATGTAGAACCCAAACGTGACTCACCATGCTCGAACCAAGTTAAGTAATTGGGCATAAATCCATATCTGCACAAGTCTAATTCGATCTCCTCCTTCCGCTACGGCGGTTACTAAGACTTGTCGCATGGACACTTCGCTACACCACCAGGTGGATTCAAAGAGAAAATATGATCCACAAATGCTTGTGTCCTCTCCACCCATTCGTCCGTGTGACCCCCCGTTGTTCTCCAGCCGACATACATCCATGCTCGATTATCACCCATATTGATACCACTCTATTAAAAAAATGATGATACAAGAATTATGGTTCTAATTAGGCTTACGAACTAGGTTTTTACAACCTTGAAAGGTTAATCGTTATGGTTGCAACTATTTATATTTTTAAGACTAGAATCCAACTTAAATGGGAAACTAATACAAACTATGGCCAAATACAATTATCTTTGCAAAAAAATTAAATAGTCTTATCCTATGGAATATTTACAAACAGGTTCTACATGTGTTCATTTTTATTTGTGGGTTGTTGTAACACCTCAAACCCACACATGTCCAGAAGGTCACAGAACCGTCGCAAAGTCTTGATATATTTTTGTTAGTCAAAACCGATCCATCACATGCATGGTTTGGTAACTTAATTGATTAGACAAATTAAAGAAGTGCTAACCCACATGACAGACTGATATCTCACAGAGTACCTCCTGGACCTAGCTAGCTATACCTCTTCTATATATATCAGTGTTATTTTCCAAGCTCTCACTAACCCAAGTAATCTTCTTCCTTTAATCTTAATTTGCTAGGGCACAGGAACATGCAGCAGACATTTTCTTCCCTCAACACGACAACTTGTTCCCATGTAAACACTAGCATGCTGCAATTGGATAGAGGCTCGAAGAAGGATCGACCTGGACCACATGTAAACACTAGCATGCTGTTAAGATGTGGACTCACATCTCATTTGCTCTAGGATTACCAACCTTCTCGATTTTCATGTACTAATTTCCAGAGTTTTTTCTACTGACTCATAAGATAAAATGTCTCATGCCGTGTCTTACGATTCTTTCCATGTTGTGCTTAATTAGTAACACCTTCCCAATTCAAGAAATATACAACGTGCATGTCCCAATCAAGAAATTATCTCGAAACAAAACGAAATGTCCTGGGAGAAATTCAGCTCACCTGATTTGTCAGCAGATGTTTCTTGTCGGCCGGGGGGGAGGCGGCGACGGCCAGGGGAGGTGGCCGGCCGGGGGCGGCGCCTGTGGTGGTGGGAGGAGCGGGGCGGGGAGGGCAACATGAGGGGCGGTGGCCGAGGGGAGGGCAACATGGAAGGGCGGCGGCGGCCGGGAGGTCGCGGCAGGCGGCCGGCCGGGAGGGCGCGGCAGGACGGCGGGAGGGCGCGAGGGGCGGCGGCGGACGGGAGGGCGCGCGGCGGCGCGCCGGGAGGGCGGGCGGGTGGCGCCACGGGAGGGCGCTGGGATGTGGCGGCTGATTTTGAGATCGAGTAGACACCAGGCGCGCAGGGCTCAGCCAGCCCCCGTGTAATACCTAAACCCGGTATTTTCGTCGGTTCGTGTTCGCGCTGACGAAAACAGAGATTTATTTTCGGCGGCTAGGCTCATAGCCGACGAAAGCTTAGTGACTTTGGTAGCCCGCCCTACCCTAACGCCTCTATTTTCGACGGTAAAGTACGGGCCGACGAAAACATATATAAATTAATCGTCAGTTATTGTAAAACCGACGAAAATATAGGCAGTAATCGTCGGTCTAGTTAGGCCGACGAAAATATATGTATTAATCATCGGCTTTTGTTAGGCCGACGAAAATACATTTTTGGCCGACGAAAAATGTTGGTTTTCCTGTAGTGTTAGATTCAACCATTATTCTATTAAGGTCATTTGTACTACTTTATTACTCAAGAAAGTAAAAACTACCTAACGTTATACGTTCAGTGTCTTACCGACGGAACAACTCACTATTTGATTGAGTTCCCTGATAGCATCTTGCTTGTCTAGATCTTATCCAAACTAGAGTTCACGTGAGGTCACCCGAAACAAAGTAACCCATCATTCCCTTGTTCTCTCTCTACCATGATATTCTCCACTGGTGCATCATGTTGGCGACAGATCTCATCGTCGAGCCACCTACTAGGGATGAACGCATCCCAATCTGTCCTTTCTCATCCTCTCATGTGGATTCTATCTCCTGATCTCTCTCTCCCTCACACTTTCCACACCTCCGATGGTTGTGGCACTGACGAGCTTGCATCCAATGACTGCGACTATGACGAGCTTGCATCTAGTGGTGGCGACTGACGACAGGCCCCGCATCCATGTTCGGTGATGGATGTGGTAGCCCCAACCATTGTTTCCATCCCTAACCTCAGATATGGCCAGATTTGACGACGGTGCAACTTAGATCCTGTTTGGTAGAGCTCTAGATCCTAGTTTCACCTCAGATCTGAAGCTTGTAGGCTGAAATAAAGTGAATTAAGTTTATATTTTTAGTTTAAATTGTAAATAAGATGACCCACATAAACATTCTTAATATGCCCACAGCTTCAGCTCCACGGATCTAATGGAGTTAGAAATATTCAGCTCCACCAGATCTATGGATTTGGTGTTTGGTGGAGCTGTACCAAACACAGCTTTAGTAGCTCAATGGCATAGTGTGGAGCTCGTGGCCGAGCCGCTGGGGAGCCTCAACGCAGAGCTTAAGCATGGATTCGGCGATGAGTAGTGTATGTCGGCTCTTGGTTGCAACGATAGTCAGGGCCAAAGTTAAAGAAGATGGTGCATCAGCAATAGGTGTTGTCCGGTAGCCCTTGGTGGTGTAGTAATACCATCATAGCTAGGTAAGTTCACTGAAACTAGCCGAGGCTTCTTGAAGCTTTTTTGTAAACTATTAAAATTTCTTTAAACTCGTTGAAATTTGCTGATACTTCTGGAAACTTTTTGTTGCGGTTTGTAGTTGCGACATATTAAAATTTACTGAAACTTCTTAAAAACTCACATGTTGAAACTTGTGAAGCTTGAGTTCCAAAAATTTGAAACTCACTGACACTTGGCTTGGATTCTTATAGAAACACACGAAACTCATCGGAACTTGCAACTATTTAAATGTTTTCTTGAAAATTGTTGGAACTAAATGAAAGTTGTTCCTATACAGTTACAATGGTATACCATTATGTAATCGTTCCATAAATAAACACATGCTAATATGATTCATTGGATAAAAAAAATGAATAGTCCATATTAAATTTATTATACTGTAAAAATGCTCAAAAGCTATTGGACAGGTCGGATACATAATTTATCTGCCAATTCGCAAATATTTTTTTCTGGGACGTATTGAGATCTCACTGCTAGGATGTTACATTTGAACTACGCCAAGCAAGAACATATTCGGTATGGTGCAAGTGCGACACCGAGTCCAGAATGTTCCTTTACACATGTTGAGAGCAGTAAAAGAAAAGCATAATCTTATATAAGTACATACGGTTCCTATTTTTTTTATCATTAATCCAAATGTTGTAAGGATCTAAACTGCATATGATTGTTGTGGTAACAAGTAACATGGCATGTGCAAGTAATTAAGAATCCCATGCAGGGAGCATCCAATTCAGTCCTCTGTGCTGATTGATTTTGTTCATTGTCCCTGAGCATAGATGCATTGAGTGGTTCTCACTTTCTCACTAAATCTTCAGTGGCCAGTAGATTTTATTCACCATTACCGCTAGTAAATTAATTAAAAAAGAAAAAGAAAACCAGAGAACCAGAAGGCAGGAAGTAAGCATATGGATGCATAATTCCGTCGCGTGTCCTCCGCTCCTATTCATAGCTTTGCCCTCCGGCTGTGTCAATTTCGAGCCTCTCCTTGTCTGCTCGAGGCTAAAAATGGACGCGCCCGGGCACTATTTGTACACTCCCAGCGACTCGGGGCACCGCAAGCTAGCCGAGGTCCTTCACATCGTCCGGTGCCGAGACTCGGCGGCATTGCTCCTCCCTCTTCCCGCGCGCCTAGCTGTGCAGCGACGCCGCCGGCATGAAGGGGAGCGGTGCCATGAAGCCGTCGTCCATGTTCTACGTCCACGAGGCGGACGTCGCCCACATCCACCACTTCCTCGAGGAGTGCTCTCTCTGCGGCAAGTCCCTCTCCGGCGACATCTTCATGTACAGGTCGTTCTGTCCTCCCAACGTAACCAAACTAAGATACATGCAACCAAACGTAGAGTTCGCACGTGGAAAGCTGGAAACTTACTTCTTGTGTACGTGTGCTACAGAGGTGACACGCCGTTCTGCAGTGAGGAGTGCAGGCAGCAGCAGATCGAGGTGGACAGGGCGAAGCACCGGCGGAAGAAGCACGCGGCGGCGCATGCGGTGTCCGCGCGGAAGGAGCACCCGCACCACCACCACCACCACCAGCAGCACAGGCAGCCGCAGCAGCGGAAGACCACGAACACCAACCCGTGGGCCGACGCAGGGTTCGCCGCGAGGGGGCCTCCATTGCGCGTGTGATCGAACCGCGCTTCCCGCGCGAAACGAACGGTTCTGACACGCGTACGACTGAGACACTCGCATATATTACTACACGCGAACCCTTTTGGTTTTAGGGACTGGTTGTACTAGTGCGTACATTACCTACACGCCTGAGGATCTGGTCGAGGTCTCGGCCTCTCGGGTGACTTGACTTGGGTTTTTGTTACTAGTATTTCCCAAGGTTAGAACTTTAGAGCCATGCATTGAGTATTGAGACACAGCCATGGATGCATGTGCTCTTTCTCCTTTTTGCCCACGATTTTGGCTGTAGTTCTGCTTTTGTGGAATGAAATATGATGTTTTATCCCTATGAATCTCATTACTTTTCTGAACAATCTGAATGATTAGGCAGCAGTGCTATGATTCAATGAACGAGAGAAAAGAACATGAAACAGAATCCAGTAAATTGCAAGAACTGAACACAAGAACAATTTCCAGACTAATGCTGCATGGGAAGTCCAAAACTTCAAGGTTGGGGATCAAATCAGTAGCGCTTGCATCACAGTTCAACCTATCAAGAACTTTACTTTGAATATACAGGCAACTGACTCAGCGCCAGTGGGGTCTCTGAAGCAGCCACTGGTCTGCTATTGTTAGTTGTGACCTACTTTTGGCCTGCATATTACAGGTTTGGTCACTACCTTTTGCTAACGTGTAGTTTGTCACACACGGACTTTGAGATCTTGTAGGTCTCACAGAACAGAAGCAACGCAGATGCTTTCGAAGCTGCAACACCAAAGGCCCATATCAAGGATTTTTACTTTCACCAGCTTTCTTTCTCAAGGCTGGCGACATGAGTCATGTTGAACGAAGAAAAAAACAACCAGAAGTCACATAAACTAATCAAATACAATACGGATTAGTTCACTAATAACAAAAAAAAATCGCAGAAGGTACAAAATACTGACGGCCAATTGGAGTCAGCGATGCGGACACAAACATAATTTATGCCAATTTAGCTGCTTTAAATAGGCACTCTTAGGCCTTAGATGCGTAGGATTAGATTCCCCCGCAATATTGTAACGAATACAATCGAACCCACAGATCCTTTGAGAGATTTCCTGCCTGATTTTCCGGCATCTTCCTTGCCACGTCCGACAGGAAAAAAGGAAGTGCATATTCCCGTGAGGAATACCACCTTTTCTGCCTTGGTTCTCGCACTGATCTTGCCTTAATAAATGTTTTTTCCCTGTTAAGATCCATATTTCTTTCACGGTAGAAGCTGAGTCCCAGTGGAAACCCAAGATGAATTAAACCACAACAAAAACTTTCATAGCAAAACAAAGCCTCTTATGACATGTCTCCGCGCTTTCAGATATCTGCGCTGGCCAGCGCTGCCCCTACAGCCGGCCCTTCTGCGTGGCAACAGCTTCAGAGAAAATCTGTGGGAAAACGAACGAACTTCACAACAATTCCTGAAGCAAAACCCTTCAAAAACGGGCCAAATGGGATCTAGGCCTGAAGAAATCCGAGGGTGCAGGTGCAGCCGCCCGGCCGTGGAATCATGAGGTCTGTCCAGCTGCGTGTCTCCCCAGCGTGAGCCGCGGGCTGGCTGGAATCCAGGAGACCAACTTTTGGAGTCAACTTTTCCTTACTTTACTCCTCCTCATGGCTGCTACACTGTCTAAGTTGCTTGAACTAGGGGTGTCCGTGCTTTGATCGCAATTTCTTAATGCCTGCTTGGTGTTTACTGGGAGGTTAATTCGCGGGGCTGCGTCCAGAAGTGACCACAATACCACCAAAATCTACTCGATTGACTAATGCCGCCCGTCACCAATAATTTGTTCACTTTTGTTGGGCAATGCGAACTAGTGTTCTTGGTTAGGGAATCGGACGCACGAATTACGACGTTCAGAGATGCTCAGACGCGCGCCGGGGAACGGCTTGTGATAGTCGGGACCTCGGTGAGTTCAATTTTTTACACAGGCTAATATTGTTAGACCATTTCCAGTGCATAGTTTCATTTCCCAGTTTTCAAGAATGCTACATCACTTTTTGTCTAGATAACCGTATATTTCAGATTTCATTTAGATAAAACTCTCTCATCTCCCATGAAACTCTCTCTATCTTTCTCTTCATAATTACCTTACTAGTATATCACCAAATATGATGATGTGTTATGTTATTTAGGCTCTGTTTGGGAGAGCTCCAGATCCCAGCTCCAGCTCAGAGCTGAAACTTATAGACTAAAATAAAGTTAATTAAGTTTATATTTTTAGTCTAAAATGTAAACAAGATGATCTACCTAAACACTCTTAATGTACTCACAGCTCCAGCTCCACAAATTTCTGAGCTAGAAATACCCTGCTCCACCAACTCCACAGATTTTGGTGGAGTTGGAGCTGTTTCAAACACCCCCTTAATGAGAATGAAACTCAGTTGAAACTCCCACTGGGAATGCCTTATGGAACGCTATATTCACCTCATAGTGATTAAAAGGTTTTTAATAAAGAGTTAGCCATCCTGCTGATTGCACTGGGACCTGTTGGTCGTTGGGGAGGCATGCGATCAGAAGACAGGGGTTAACTAACTGAGCCGTTACACTGCGAGTTAGGCGGGCAGGCTTCGTTCTGGGAGGCAGCTTTCTCGAGATCTGCACCTAGTTTGTTTAAGTCATTAAGTAGCTTAAGAAGCTAGCTAACTCTCTGATCAAGATGAACAGTCACTGTTCTGATTAAACCGGGCGCCTGCCGGTGTTTGGTCTGGCATGGGAACGGGACGAAACAGTTCATTCATGGACCGACAGTAACTCAAATGCTTTTCTGTCACCGACAGGCGTCACCCTAACGCACTGCCAAACACTCGAGTTAGCCGAGGCGCCTCATTATGGATGTTAATTCAGGACAACCTAAGCATGGTACAAAAATATTTAACCTATTCTGAGTGGTTAGGAAGCGACTGGACTCGGTGGGAGTAGCGGTAAACACGAGCAGGCATCAAGATCTCATTCAGTCTGCGCCGATAAATTTTTTTGAAAAAGTGGGTTTGTTACAGCGATTTAAGTAAATTTCGGTCATTTTCGCTGAGATTTAGGTTTTTTGGACCGGATCTCACATCAATTTTTTTGACAAATTGTAATGCATGTTATGAGGAATACATATGCAAAGGTTGCAAAAAAAAAAAACATATACAAATCATAAAACTCTAAACCTTAACTTGGATAACGGCCTTAAATGATGCATTTCAGCTAAAATTCTAAATTCTAGCTTGGATTTCGGCCTAAACCCTAAACCGTAACTTGGATTTCGGTCTTAAATTGTATTTTGGCCTAATCCCTAACTTGGGAATTTTATGTGCAAATACATAGTATTTTGCATTCAAACAGATAGGAAATGTAGATAAATGATTGCATATTTTTTTTTCATATTTTTCTCAATTTTTTCTAGCATTGGGAAACCATTTCACAAGGGGTTGAAAATCATCGAAATTTCGGTGATTTTGGTCGAAATTTCGGTTTAGGGTTCCTCAAAAATACTATATTTGAAATTTGGTTTTTGAATTTCGAACGGATTTCGGCCACCACTAGATGTGATCCAGAAATAAAATTTGAAGCCTTGCCCAGGAGTCGATTAATGAAGTAAGTGTTTTCTTACTAAATAGCACGTAATAAACAAAATCGTGTGGATCACAAAGTTAAATATTGATAAAGTCAAAATGATAAGCACACTGAGACGCATTCAGTGTTCACAAACTTTGATGATTGCACGCTGATGATTGCACCTGGATCACAAAGTAATATCTAATAGACAAAAAAAAGTGTTCACAAATAAAAAACACACTAATATCTAATAGACAAAAAAAATTAAGTGTACACAAATAAAAAAACACTCTAGTAGCAATCCTTATTAATTAATTTATTGATTGCTTAGCCGGGATCTCGCCCTCTCTTTGTGCCCTGCACTGAGATGCATTCAGGCACAAAAGGGCAAATGATTACATGTATCTACTGGAGTGATGATGGATCTAATTATTTAAGTATTTGCACCAACTGCCAAATGAAAGTTTGGTGTCTCAACTTTGTTTTCCGGGGGCCCAATATGGTCAGTAGATTCTACTTGTGATTCACAGGAAAGCCATCTAGTGCAGTTCCTTAGACTGCAACTTAGTAAGTAATTGTGCGACCGATGTATTAAGAAGTGACGGTTCAAATATTCTAAAATACTGTAACACAAACAATGCGCCGATTTTTCTGTACCACACACTGCAACAACATACAGCAACGCAGCGATGCACGATTGAAAAAATCACAAGAGTTTGTTCACCCGATCGGCTGGCTGTACTCTCCAAGCACTCGATCGGCCAGGACCGTCCGTGATTCACTGCAGAGTTGGATCCCCTGTTTTTCTGAAGCCAGGATGGAGTGTTTCCTCTTGGAAAAGATGGGCTCGCTTCAAATCCATTCACTATGACCAGTGACAAATGTACCGTCGGTCAGTTTTCCATTTTGTACTGGTTTGACATGATCTGGCCACATCTCACTGTCAAATCCTGTCGCTACTCTTTCTTTTTCTTTAAAAAAACTGTCGCTAGGGAGAAATGGGTTTACAATTGGCATTTTTTCATTATGGCACCTCTTTCACTTAACGTTAACGGGCGGAAGTTGCAATTAATGGACAATAACGATGGTGAATCTACTGTCTTCTAGAGTGTTTGGAGAGTGCAGCTGGTCGATGCAAGAATTCAGTACAGAGGCTACGAAATGACAAATAGCGAGCTTAAAATATTGTACTGGCCGTGTACTGGTGCAGAATATGACTACCTTGTCGCGGTGCACGTTGTCATGAAAAGCAAAACCGAAAAAGATTAATTTAACAAGTGGTACTAGTTATGTAAGTTGTGTTAAAGAAAAAAAAACAGAAGAAAGAAAGCGAGGCTTAGCTCAGTAAAGATGTGATCCCAGCAACTTGTGAAAAATTGCATTGATGGGAAGCGACGCAATGCACAAATTAAGGTGCTTCCTATCCATTGTCACGGCTTCAAATCTTCCAAACAAAGGAGTATTGCACTGCTGCTGCTACCTCTTTTGGTGTTTCTATGGATAGAATAGTTGACAAAAAGGCAGCACGTAGTTGCCGCTGGTTTTTGAGTCAGAATGTCGTGCTCCATTAACAATACGATGTATTCATTAGAGCTACCGATCGTGGCATATTGGAACTCTACCTAATTCCGGTCACTAATGATTAAAGCTACCACACATAAACCTCATAATGGAGTACAAGTAGTAGCAACGGATTAAAAAGTGACATTGATGATGTCACTGAATGCAAGATTTACATAAAAAACAGTGAGGCCGTGGTTTGGATCCCGTGAACCTGGGAGTAAACTGAAAAGCAACTCAAGTTTTTGAGCCCAAGGAAAGCCGAAAGAAAAAACCAAAACCACCAAACGAAGCTGCGCGACAGCGCGAGAGACCATAAATTTGCATCCATCAGCCCGTGAGCAAACAGGCAAGCAACCTCGACGTACGAAATCGCACACGTCCGTGTTGTCCTGTACTCCAGTATTGTACCGTAGAGCTGCTGTATAGCTACGTCTACGCCTGGACAAAATATCTCCGGGGGTCGTTTTGTACCGGGAAGGTGGACCACCCTAGGCGTACCCGCCACCTTCACGCGTCGTGGGCCCACCGGACACAGGCGCGTGGAACCGGCGCCGCCCGTCTGCACGGTCACTTTCCTATTCTCCACTGCTCTGTTACTAAAAGAGGCCCGTGATCTTTTTGGCTTTAGTCTCTGCTCCATGACAGGTGGGCCCCGTAGCGCACCTTGCATATTTTGTGCGCGCGTCTTTTTTTCCGTTTTAAATTTATTAAGTGGAGGCCTCACCGTCTCATCAGACTCGGCGGTGCTCTTGTCCTGGAAGTCTTACGTGTTGCATTTGAAGTTGTAGGGACGAAAATGGGACGTATATCTCTTGTCCGATTTTTCCAAAAACCTTTGATTTAAATAATGTTACAGAGAGTACAAAAATGAGGAGTCAATTGTTTTAAGCGTACAAAATTTGATTAGAAAGAGGAATCATAGAGAATTTTTTTGAATACTTGAATTTAGATTTAGGATCGGATCATTTCAAGTTGTAGGATAAAATATCCCAGATATTAATATATGGATTTTACTATTTAGAGATCTAGATATCCGGATTTTTGATCCAATCATCTAATTCCAAGGATATCGAATCGGATATTTGGATTTTTCCTATTCAGATATCAGTAAGACCTAACTAATTTTTATCATATTTTTTCCATTTCAGCCTATTTATAATAACAATTAGTTAATTCTATTGATTCTCAAGTAGCATATTCTTTTTACTACGTTTGTTGAGTTTGATTGATATATAATTTGTTACTATAGTTATGCACTAGTATGGTTTTAATTCAATATATATTACTCTATTTATATGTGCATTATCCCTTTGTTACATATTTTTTGTTTTAGCTCAAAGGCTGAGAGCTTTGCAAGACTCGGTTGTGTGCACTTTGCGAGACCTAATATTAATCCTTTATCTTGTATTATCCGTATATCTTTATTCCGACTTAATCCGTCACATATCCATATCTCGAATAACTCGAATCCGATTCTCAGATCCAATATCCGCTAGCAAGTATCCGGTTTTGAATTCGGGAACAAAATATAGGTTAGGATACGAAAAGAGTAATATCCATCCGTATCCGACCCGTTTTCACCCTTAGCAAGTTGCAACTTGACAACCTGTGTCATGTAACAATTCTGAATGAGAGACCTGTAATATGTGCCTAGAGTATGTACTCGGAAGTTTACAGTATCGTATCACTCTTGTACCATAGAAAAAGGATATAAGCCATGCATGCTTCTCAATATAAAGGACACTAAAATGTCCCCCTTGGGGCTGCCAAATATTTGAAATTAATCCTATCGGGGCTACCTCTGTGATTCATTAAAACTCAGTTGTGTCCCGGTTACAATTCTACCGTTAAGGCTTTGTTTAGAAGGCCTGTTTTCTTTCCGAATCTATATAGATAAGCTGAGATTTTAAATAAAAATATTGACCTATCTATATAGATCTCGGATAGAAAAAGACCCCCTAAACAAGGTCTAAAAGAAAGTAGATTGCATACATACCATTAGCCTAGGCTGACACTACACCATTTGTAAAAATGGCACAACTGCTAACCAACACATGGCCATGATTTTGTTGGCCTTGCACTGAGAAGTAAAATCATCACTTTTCTAGCTTTATGACAAATTAATTTTGTAACTTTAGCTCTCTTTAAAACGTAATTACAAAAATAGTATTATCATTGACCACGAAAACACCAATAAATGACTCATGTTATTTGTCGTGCTTCCACATCGTGAAAGCTCTTACCGAGTTTCGAGAGCTCGATAGCTTTGGTGGCTTGCCGAGCTCTAGGAGATCAGTAGGAGCTTCTACATTACGGGAGTATAGCAGATAGCACATGTCATCTGCCGATATTTTCGTTGTCAGAGATAAGACTATTTTGACCATTACGTTTAAGAGGGAACTATGTTTTTTTTTAAAAAAAAAGGTACAGAAGGGTTAGAAAACCGAACATTTTCTGAGAGACACAACAGAAGAAAACGAGGTTTCTTAGATGTCGCCGGAAACAATGCGCTGGAAATCGCAGGTCAGCGGTATCCTGAAAGAGAATCTCGGAGGAGACGTTGTCCGTTGAGCCACCATACGACCACCGGATTGCATATTCGGGTCACTGCCGTCCTAGAACATGTTCTTTCCGTCGAAATTGATGTGCAAGGGCAGCGGAACCCCTCTCTTCGGCAGGTAATCTCCCCAAACTTTGTTCGCATCCTGATTTTTTTTTTAAAAAAAAGGACCACCCGGGACACATGAGCATGCTCGAGCTACAAATCGGAACGTTTCAACTACCAAAAGTGCATTGCTCTAGAGCCTAGATTCAGGATCGAAATTTCGAAAGGATCAAACATATGCACCTAATTAATTAAACCACCGACTACTCCACTTGTCAAGCACACCGACCATGGGGGGAAAGGCAGTAAGGTGCTCACCAAACATGCATTTTCCTACGCTAAAGTGATGAACCTACGAGGACAAATATTAACTCTTAGAGTCCTTAATGTTGTGAGAAATACTCTAAGACAGCTGTTATGTAAGGACGGAGGTAGGGAGTTCGGATTCGTAGGAGTAACTTCGTCGGGAGAACGTCCCTCTATCTCGGCCATTTCGGGGCCTTTAGTGGTACGTCCACGATGTAGCCCAGCAACCTCTGGGAATGCGACAACATCCTCCATGGCTCCAAGTACCATGAAGCTTGGGGACCATGCGGTGCTTTAAACTTTGAACACGACGTTCTTGTTGTATTTCATGCAAGGTTTCAAATTTTATTTTTGGATCACATCTTCGAGGCAATTCAAATCTAAAATTTTAATAAGATTTTAGAATTCGACCGAAATCTAAATGAAATTCAAAAGGTAAATATGAAATCCTTTAAATTTGAAACTAAAATTTCAGAAATTTAGGCCAAAATCACCAAAAATCCGGTGTTGTCAAACTCCTGCGAAATGTCTCTGGAGGCTAGAGAAAATTGGAAAAACAATATGAGTACTTACCGGCCGTCAAGCTCAATCGGTAGAGCGCGAGGGTCTTAGCATTGTGGTCGTGGGTTCAAGTCCCACGATAGGCGTTTCCTATCCTATTAATTTTGGCATTTTTGTGCAGTGCACAATAAAACCAGCGACAAAAAAAGATGGCACCTGATGGATTCAGGATTCGAACCAGTGGCCTAAGGATGAACTTCAGCCCTCTGTCCACTCTAACAACTGTGCTAAAGATGGTTTCTAAGTTTATTGCAAATTTTTTACATGTATTTCTCATAAATAGCATTATAATTCACCACAAAAAATTAGCACCAAATACGGTAAAAAAAAAAAACACCAAAAAATGAAATCCTATCAAAATACCTAATATTTCGACAAAATATTTCCAAAATCAATGTAGTAATTTGATTTTTTAATTTTTTTATTCTATGGAATTTGAAATCTCGTTCTTGACCAAAATTTTTGAAATTTTACTAGGATTTTGAACCTTGATTCCATGTTGGCTAGCTCCTCCTCTCAACAAGAAAAATTTCCTTGAAAAATTTCGAACATTTTTTCAATGGATTGGCTGGTTGTGAAAATCAATAGACGTCAATTTAATTAGTACTGTCGAAGTACCGAGAGGAAAGGAGAATGCAAAATATACAGGATTTAGGGCATGCGTAGTCCACTTTAAGGCAAAAGCTACAAACAAAATTTTGTTCACATTACTAATTAAATCGTTTCTTGACGATGCAGCGAAATAATTTTTTTCTACTGTTCCTCACTTTGTTTGGGTGAGAACAGAAAAGTAGAGAAAGAACAGTTGTAAGAGTCATGCTGAAACAGCTTTTTCTTACAGTAATTTATACCAGCAGCCCGGTGAGAGGGAGATGTCAATTAAGTATTCTATTGTCCGTAAGAAAACGAAACATTTTAGGAACTGTTGAGCGCATGATTGACTCGACGAAACTGTATCGTCGTCTCTTCCATCTTTTTTTTTATAAAGGAAGATTTTATTAATTTTAAAAAACATTATATCGAGAAGATACAAAGTCCTTAAAAACTCCTTCCGGCCTCTGCTTAACAAGAAACACACAACCCCAAAAATTAAAAGAAAACACACACACTCTAGCGACTAGTAATCCGAAGACTAGATCGCCACCCATGACCCTAGGAAAAGAAATCCTTGGCCACCTGCATCAATCGTTACGTAACCTTCACCGTAATAATTCGCAAGTCCGGCACATGATCCATCTAAGCCTAGGCTTGCCCAACTCTGAATTTTAATCCTTCTAGGCTCTAGCTTTAGCTCCTAAATCCCGATTTGCATATTGCATCGTCACGTACGGTAATGTTTCTTTCGACTCCTTAGATGTACGTACGTGATAGAGGCGCATGGGCCACGTGACCAGTACGGGAGTTGCATGATCGCAATGAACCATGGTGAGGCTGACCTCGACTTCCTCCAAGAAGCATTGGCAAAGGCAGGGTGCCGTCTTACAGGACGGATCTAAGGGGAAAAAAAGATCATTAGAGTCATTGTAAATTTGTAATACTAATTTCAATCCGTAGTAAGATGATTATATGCTTATACTATTAAAGAATCATGTGGGTTACATTGAAGAACGTCAATGTCATTTAACCCTAACCAAATACATGCATATGCCTGACACCCCTAAAATTTTGAAAAGTTGTATAAGGTCATTTTTTTAATATGCTAAATTTGTTTATTGAATTGGTTTTGATTTTGATAGCTTGGGATTTCTAAGACCTTATAACTATTTATATTGTGCTTTTAGCAAATTTCAAATATATGTGTTGGATTTATGATGTTACGAAGTAATTGTAAAAGAATGCAGAGTTGTATGTATAAAATGTACATTCCAACGAAAATTTTCTAGTTCCATCGCTGAATATATAAGTAGATCTGCCCCTACCGCCTTGGGGGTGTGTATTGGACTCGCCGATGACCAGCGCTGTTTGAGCAACTATAACAGTAGGGAAACTCCAGCCACACGCTCTTCACCCGTTTGTAAAGGATTCGTAGAAAACTTTCAAGTATGCATACTTGTTTCCTTTTTTTCACCTCCAAGAATTGACAGGTTAGAAACGTTGTCGTGCAACAGTAATGTCCAATAAAATTCCCTCTCTTTCCCTCTTCCCTGTCGTCACGATCAGGACAGTAGCCGTCGCGCTTCAGTGTCTTGCGCCGGCCGGACTAGCAGAGCACGGCAGAGCCCCGCAGTACCATCAATTTTGTCGAAGAACCAAAGTTTTACCGGATCTCCAGGGTGATGTAACCTAGGCGAAAGTAACTCTAGACTTTACGCTTACTCATTCATCAGATGATTTGAGTGCTGATACCGCAGCAAGAGAGTCCGGAGTAAAGGAGAGACAGTGAAATCCTCCACTGAGTAGACGCTGATAGGAGTAATGAGTATAGTACTTAATTACCGGAAGTCACAGCCTCTAATTAGCCCGAGTTAACTTTGCTTCTAGTGCGAGCAGTACGTACCTGTCTGCCTGGCGTAATCCCTACTCGTCCCATTGGTGTTCTTGTATCGGCCGATCGAAGCACGGTTTAGTGGGGACGAAATGGTAGCACGAATCAAATCAAGCGTGGTTACGTCCCTTTCAGTGTGACATAAATTCAGCTGCCTGCCAGGTTGCCTTGGCTGGCCCATCTGCATCTAGTGCTTCGATGTTTCATCCGGTCGCCGAAGATGTAAAACAAGACCCCTACCATGCAGGAAAAGATGAAATATACTAGGCGTTCGCACGGGCCCAAACACGTGATCGATGCAGCGCCGGCAATTGTTGATGAGAAAATGAGCAAGGACCGCATTTGTTAATTCGTGTTATTTCCACGTGACACGGTCAAAATAAGAGGGGTTCGGCGTTTGGGCTGTGATTAAATTAACCCTATACAATTGTAGGTGAGCCAGGACTGGACCACAGGTATAACGGGGATGGTCAAAGTATGAAGCAGTTTTAAGTCTAGTCTGGACGCTAGATTGCTGCATCCTGCGTTGAGCCATGCAGGTTGATCCGGCGTCTGGCCAGTGAGCCTCCGGTCTTGCGGCAGGTCAGCCTCCTGTGTGCTGCCCCATGAACGGCGATGCGACTTTACTGTTGTGCAGTATATACCACAACTCCACAAGTGTTTCGCGTTCAAGAGACGGATGGATCTTCACCGGACCAGCTCGGGTTACACCGAGGCTATAGTTCCATATCTAGCTGCCATCAGTACTCGGCGTCGGCGTACGAAATGCGTAAAGAATTTAAGAAGCTCATGGAACGAGTCAATCACTCGCGATGTGCGCCTGGTGTTTCGAGTTTTCCAACAGACGGCGAAGCTCCTAGAGAGCAGACAGACAGATCCCTCCGACGTGATTCCGGCGCAAAACCAATGCGTAGATTCTGACAGCCCTGTGAGCTCAAGCCACGTGCCCCCACCAAGCGGTGTACCATAAAAATAAAAAAGGAACTCGGGCCCACAAAACCAGGCGAACCCGGCGGACGGGCCCACGTTACAGCCGTAAAAAACGCTCGGGAAAAAAAAACCAAAAGAAAAAAAGCCTAAAATCAAAACGAAAGGCAAAGGTTAAGGTTCCCTGCTCTGCTCTGCTCGTCAAGAGACGTAAACCCGGCGAGGTGGGTCCTATGACGCGAACAGATCCCACTAGCCAACACCGCCACGTGGGGCCCACTGCCCCACGCACGGGCCCACCACCCACAGTCCCTTCTCCGCTCACAGCTCTCGCTTAGTAAAACCACCCCCGCTCCCACCTCCTGTCTCCGCTTTAAACACACCAAAGCGCACACCGTCCCCCTCGCCTCGCACGCACCCCAACACGAGACCAGAGCGCCACCGCCAAATCGAATAAAGAAGCCTTCCCCGGAAGATATCCCCCCAGTGGATCCCTCCGGGGATTCGTCTTCCCCGCCGATGGACTCCGACCACCGCGGCGGCAGCGCCGGCCACGGAGGAGGCTTAGGCCGGGGCGGGAGCGGAGGCGGCGGCGGGGAGAACTCGTTCGCCATCGGCGGGGGCTGTGCGTCGGCCGCGGCGTGGATCAGGTTGGTCAGCTCCGGCGTGGAGGACGAGTTGGTGAGCACGGGAGGAAGCGGGGGAGGAGCGGGGGCGGGAGGGCTGCCGTACGGCCACTTCCTGGGGGCCTGCTTCCTCTGCCGGAAGCCGCTTGCCAGCAACCGCGACATCTTCATGTACAGGTTTGCCCCTGGACGCGGTTCCTCGCCTTCCACTGCTGATTATGTCCGCTGTTGTTGCGTGGGGTTAGTTCGGGTATTTGGTGCGGGTAGGTCCCCGGGCCGGGACGTTTCCGGCGTCTTTGGAAGCTGTATTTTTCTGGGGAAGAAAAGGAAATTTGACCGTCGAATCGGCTGCGAGGAAAGTGAGAGTTGGTGCCTATTTTCTCAGATTTTTTCTTCTGTGCGTCGTGTTTTAGGTGCGATGTTGTCATATTTTCTGAGAAAAAGTGGGGAAGAAATTGGGGTACTGGTTCTTTTTCTTTTTTTTTTCCGGATCGGTTGTTGGTGCAATGGTTCCGTCATTCGTGTTGTGTTCGTACAGTTGCTTAATTGCTTACTTTTGCGCGTGATTCTATTAAATTTTTCGTGGCCTAAATAAATTGTCGGGCTTAATTATGATCACGTTGTGATGTATAGTAGTAGCATGTGGAGTTACCAATTTACCACCTGCTGTTTCTTCTTTATTATGAAGTTATCATGAGAGACTTGGCTGCTAAGCATGGATGATTTCTTGATGATTTTAACCTTCGAAGTTCGAACAGATGTGAAGTTTCTCTTGCGCTTTGCTAGTTAGCTGTGTCTGTGGTAGGGTTAAACAGAAACGGCAGCTATTTAGATTTTGGGTGTCCTTCGGCTTCATCTTTCGATTGTGATTTTGTTGCCTGAAGTGGTGCAGGTGCAACCGAAGAGATCCATCCGTTTGCATCTGTTGTCGTGTACGAAAGTGTACGGTTCTTAATTTGATGAACGCTCTCGAGAACTATGCGATCAGAGTGACCGGCCTTTCTGTGTAAATCTAATGACCCTGTATTTTCTTGGGCAAAGAAAATGTTATAATTAACTTGTTCGAACCGATGTTGCAAGTGCAATATTATGCTATTCCTTGATTACATAGTGATATTGGAAGGGAAGAAGTGCTAATACAAACATGTTATGTAAGTAGTGTGATGAGTGGCGTTGAACCTTTCATATTTAGTACTAGTTAAATGCTGTCATATTTTACTGGGGATTATTCATTGCGTTCCAATCTTGCTAATCTTATGTCATGTTTTGTTTGGGCAGAGGGGACATTCCGTTCTGCAGCGAGGAGTGCAGGACGGAGCAGATCGAAATGGACGAGGAGATCGAGAGGAAGGAGAAGAAAACCCCCAACAATGTGACACCGATGGCTCCATCCCCCAGGGACGTGGAATCCCCACCGAGGCCCCCAAGGCCCGCGCCGGATCAATCCTCGCCGGGTGACAAGAACAAGCAAGCTCTCAAGAAACGAGCTGCTCGTTTTTCCCCCAAGCCAAGATCTGATCCCTTGCTACCACCAGAAACTATCGCTTACAGTTACATATATGGGTTTGTGTTTTTTGTTTAAACCCGGTGAGCTTTCGGCGGTGTTGTGACCGAACCTCACTGCCTGCCTATATTGGTGATGATGTATAGGGAAGGAAGGAGAGGAGATCGGTGCTGGTTATTAGGAGTGACTGCAGCTTTGTATGCTCTGTGTTCGTCAAGGGTTTCCGGGCTTCGTTTGGGAGGGTTTTGCGAATTTTCCTATGTGTAGTACTTGGTGATGGTGGTAGGATTTTCAGGTTTTTCTAATGAAGCTGATGAAACATATGGCTCTAGAAGAATAGTGAAATAGACATATGGATGAATGGATCCTTGACCTTTTTCCTTTAGCATCTTTTGTTCTTCCTCTTTTCTTTGTAAGGTCACAATGGTGAGTTGTGGTGGGATGCTGGGGAACCTGCAACCTGTGTGTTCCATGGTTATGGCTAAATGTTTGACCTGTGCAGTTTATTGCTGTTTGTTGCTCACAACGCAAAAGCATGGTTCGGCCCTGAAAATGGTAGCACAAATTGCTCGAGATGTAACGCAAATACACGTGAAATCATTGCTTCTCTAGCTCTGTGTGTAATATTTTTTCAAATCTACTCATATTTTTAATATAATTGTAAAAATAGACCAATTTTCGGTCATAGAGGCGTCTTGTTGTGCTTTGACACGTGTCATACCTTAGATTTTCGGATATGATACTAATTTTACTGTTTCTTTGGGAAGAGGAAGTTTGAAAAAAAAGTTCTAGTACACAGGTGGGGGCATGAGTGTTCAAATGATGTCACACGGGACTGCGACTAAAACAGAAAAATATTGCCACTGGACGTGTGGACGTGTCAAGGAGAAGGAAAGTACAAAACAATCAGCAGCCAATTAAAATACCCCAAAAAATCGATACGTACTGTCCTGACCGAATCTACAGCAGAGCAGATGTACTCACGGTGCAGGGTAAACGACGGTATCGCCCCAGCTACGACCCATTGACTGTGGCATCTAGTCGAGCTAGTACTCCATTTCACTTGAATAGTTCGATTCTTTTCAACCACGAGCCTTGTAGAAGAACAGGAACGGAATTGAATGCCCATTTGACGCGCAGAGAGAGCAGGTGAGTACTGCTACTCCTACGGTCCTACCCTTCTGCTTTTGTCTATTTGACCCTCGTATTTTTTTATTTCTAATAAAATTGTAAACTCCACGGTACTGATCACGGTGACTGAGCTCATTAGGAGGAGTTATCTTGCTAATAATCTACTCCTATAGAGAACTACGGTGGATAATACATATCATTTATCGGTGTTTTTGTGATCAAAAAGAAAGCGTTAGATTATAATTTTATTTTAAAAGAGAACAAAAAATACCTTTGCAAAAAAATAAAACAAAAAATAATAATAAAAATATGCAACTGCGCCACAGCTTTTCCTGGAAGCGGTTAAATATCCCACGAGCCCCGCCGAGTCGCCGGCTTTATGGAAAGAAAGGAAGGAAGGAAGGAAGGAAGGGCGTGTCAGACGACCCGGCCCGGGCTGTCAGGCTCGGGCGACCTACCTGCCGCCGCCTGCATGCGGTTGGACGAAAAGCTTCCGTTGTTGGAAAGGCGGACGTCGACGGCCATGTGCTCGCCCGGTCTCCGTCTTCTTTTGCAAAGAAAAAAAAAAGAGGAGAGGGCGTGCGTTGAACTCGAAGTAAAATGAAATCGGCCAAGGCGTAAGGGGTGGTCTGATCAGAGTTCACGAGGACGGACTGTGGTCGGTGATGGCGCCTTTACTGCTACAGCCCGCCCACTACTGCTGCTGCACTTGCGCTGCGAAAAGCGACCAACGAACAAACCAAAAGGTTGGTCACGTTGCGTCATCCCGCCGATTTTCGTGGGCTGCGCTTTTTTGGGGGTGGTTAGGCAGGCGGGCAGTGTGTTGAGTGTACTCATAGGAATGTAAGATGGCAAAGTAAAAAACAGTGTAACAATTTTTTTTTTCACAAAAGGAAAAACAGTGTCACTTAGAACGAGTAAGTCAAGGCCGGCTTAACCCGGCTCTGAGACCCAAATTGAGCCCCGGATCAGGGCGGACCAGCCTTGGAGCGTGAGGCCAACGGCCCAAGAACTCTTGTTCGAGCGACAAACAGGATTTAGGCCCAACGGATTTGCTAATTTATGGGCGCTCGCACCGACGATCGCCTGCGCTGCTGCTTAGGGGTGCAATCGGATTGGATATTTTCCAACCGACCAACCAACCGGATATGTTTGGATCGGATTTAGATAATTTTTTCGGATATTTTTCGGATATTTTATTTCGGATTCGGTAGATAACTATACGTCGGATCGGAATATTCTGAACATTTTTTCGGATATATCCGGTTTCATTTATTCGGATATCTGACCGGTTATTAGCTTATACTTCTAAGTTCTAACTTCTCATTTCTAACCTTAGCCTTGAGTCTCCAGAGTCCACACCTCCTGCCTCTCTCACTCATGGGCGCCGCCACCACCGGCCGCCGCCTTCTTCCGCCAGCCGGCCTCCCGCCACCGCCTCCCATCCCTCCCAAAACCATCTCCCCTTGTGTCGTTCCTCTCTCCCCATCTCATTTCTGGCGGCGCAAGGACGTCGCCTCCTCCTCCACCAAGCACGCAGCCAGCCAGAGCCCTCTCTCCTCAAGACCCGAGCTCCTCCTCGTTGCTGCTGCTCTGCTGCCCTAAAGTTATATTCTAGCTAGATCTGTCCTCTATCAAAGGGTATCTCTAAACAATCCCCTTGTGTCGCTCCTCTCCCCGTCTCATTTCCTGCCGGCGCAAGGATGTCGCCTCCTCCACTCCAAGCACTCCAGGAGCCCTCCTCCTCGCCTCGATCGAGCTCCTCCTCCACCGCTCTGCTGCCCTAAAGGTATATTTTAGCTAGATCTGTCTCTGTCAAAGGGTATCTCTAAACAATCCCCTCGTGTCGCTCCTCTCTCCCCGTCTCATTTCCACGGTGGCGCAAGGCGCGCCTCCTCCCCTAGCAAGGTAGAGCCCTCCTCCTCGGCCCCGAGCTCCTCCTCGTCACCGCTCTGCTGCCCTAAAGGTATATTCTAGCTAGATCTGTCCTCCTCTATCAAATGGTATCTCTAAACAATTCGCATCCATCCTCAATAGCATGGTTATTATGCCCAAGTGCTTGTAACTTGAGACGTCAGAATTGCTCAGGAGTTCATGTGCCTTTCTTTGGCTTCTTGTCTGAATGCTGTTTTGGGCAACTATGGTACGTGTGGAATGACTCGATAAAAACACATTCAGGCATGACACACAAGCACAAAGGCACATATTTTTGAGATTTACAACAAAGGAGCTAGTTTCAATTGTGTAGTCTAAAAATTTCTAGCGACCAACCAAATTTACTAGATGTGCCGTTTTTGCATTTTTGTTCCCAGCATTTTTGTTTCTGCAGTCATTCTGTCACTGGTGAAATAGTAAGTCGTCATATTTGACTATACATGGAGCAATACCCATAAGTTGCACTTAGACTCTGTTTGTTTAGGTTTAAGTTTTTTGGCTTATAGCTTAAAACTAGCTTTTTGAGCTTAAACAACTTAAAAGCTAATAACTTTTGTATATGATAAAGGTGGGTAATTTTATCTAACTTTAGTGTTATTAGTCTAAAACCAACCATTAATAAGTCAAAAGAGCATCTCTTCAGTGGCTTTTGGCTTTTAGTTATATAGAGGTTTATAGCTTTTAAAAACCCGGATAAAAAGTTACTCGTTTGTTTAGAGTTTAGTTTTTTGGCTTTAAGCCAATGAAAAAGCCCAAATAAACAGGACTTTACTAGTTCTTACTATTAAGGCTATTATTTGTAGGGTGAGACTATAGTTACGACTGATAATGATTGAGTGTTTGTCGAGGATAAGTGGCTATGGTTATGAATTTGTTGTCCACTTGAGATATTGCGAGCTTGGCTTAGTCAATTTAGTCTTCAAACTCTTATATAAAATTATTCCATTGTTAAGTCTTCTGTCTGTGTAATGTAATCTAAATATTATCGACTTATCTTATTGTCTCTTTCATAAAGACGTGAAGTTATGGTCATGTTATTGTGATATTATTTACGTATCGTTTTATGTTTTGTAACTTTTCATTTGTGTACTGTTTAAATTAAATGTGCCTTTTCAACTTTGTTGGATTGCCCGATAAAATGATTTATTAGATTGTGATAATCTTGTTGCATGTTGCACTCATATGGTTGGTTAATCAGTACTATATGTGTGCTTTTTGCGATATCTATTTGCATGCGTTATCCAATAAAAATATTCGATACCGTTTTATTCCGCTCAGATTCGACTTGAATCCAGAATCGATATTATCTATGCCGATTAAGATCCCAGACTATTCGAATCCGATAAAAAATATGATTTAGGATACAAAAAGAGGGATATCCGTCTGAATCCGATTTGATTGCACTCCTACTCTTGCCACAAGTCATCTCCATATGACACGTGTTGCACGTGGCGAGGAAGAGCAGTCTCTAAGTGAGTACTAGCCATGCATGTCTGTTAGTACTAGCTATGCACGATGGGATTTGCTATTTTTTTATTTAAGTTAGATTTTAGAGTTGAATTTTTTGGATGAATTTGAAAATTTCCGATTTGAAATTTCTGACTTAAAATTTTTTATAGTTAAAACATTAAAAACTAAAAGTTTTTTTTCAAATCAAAGCTTTCAATAATAAATTTATTTGAATTGAAAGTTTTGAACGAAAAAATTTGAATTGACAATTTTCTATGTAAAGTTTTCAAAATTCTCTATTCTAAAATTTCCTCACCTGAAAATTTTCTGGTTTGAAATTTCTCGATTTGATTTTTCCTAAGTTGAAATTCTCCAAAGTTTCTCGAGTTGAAATTTTTTCTAGCTAAAAATTTCTCAAGTTAAAACTTTTTTTGAGCTGACACGTGTCGTCATCAAAGAAAAGGTAGAGGTGAACTGCACCATGAAGAGCCTAAGGTTGACCCTAGAATAGATGCTCCTAGGCCTAATTGCCTAAAGCTATCATATTCTGCCTTGTCCAAAAGCACTGTGCTTGACAATTAGGGCCAATAGTAAAACGGTCTAGCAATAATTAGCAATAAAGGGAGTAAAGGGAGAAACAAATACGTGTTTGTGTTCTTAAATTAGCAATAATTTAATGTATTTTTTGTTGAGGACCGAGCGCAACTCAATTGGTAGCATTGTTGTCGTGCAACGCTCCCAACTATATCTGAACCTCCGGTTCAATACCGATAGTTATCAATTAAAAATAAATATGTACACACATAGATTTTTAGTGAGATAATGTATTCCCATACCTCAAAGTAGGGGTGAAAACGGATCGGATACGATCGGATATTGCTGTTCCCATATCCTAACTTATATTTTTTTCCCGGATTCGGAATTGGATACGGTAAAACCGAATACGGATACGAATTTGGATATTTTGAGTTTGGATACTGATCGTTTAGGCGGATACATACCGGATTCGGTTCAAACGGATAATACAAACGGATACATACTTGTTGAAATATTCGACTAACAATAAATTCATATATATTACATAAGTTTGACAACTCACACAACACAAGTTTAACAAGGGTATCAAATTCATACACAAAATTCGACAATCACTAGCAAATTCATAGACAAAATTCATACACAAAGTTCATACACAAATTCGACAATCGACAAGCCACAAGTTTAATATAATTAACATTTCATACTTCTACATAAATCCATACGACCATAATAAGTTCGATATGTCGTACTATCAGTCATCATCACTAGCAATTTCTTCTTCCTACAATATATGTATATATAATACGAATGCCACGTATTTTCGGCATTCAGATATCCGGTCGGATAGTATCCGGTTACCGTATATTGAAGCTATTCGGTCGGATTTCACGGCTCCCGTATCTGCTACCGTATCCGGTAGCAACTATCCGGTACCGTATTCGAATCCGACCGGATACGGTTTTAACCGGATTTGATACCGGATCGGTCGAGATTAACCCGTACCATTTTCACCCCTACCTCAAAGGATATAAAGCTTCTAATTAATGTCTTAATATGTATAGAAAACATGTATGTATATGTGTAATGTGGTGTATGACTATAATGTGTGCATGATGTGTACACTTACAAAAAAATATAATCGTTGTCCTCGCTCTCTCCAATAGTCCAACTCTCCCCTGCAACGCCAACCCCGATGCTGGTCGCCACCACTACCTCCCTCCCCCTGCCCCTCCGCCGCTCCCCGCGCCCCAGCCCCTGAGCGCCTCCCATGGAGGTGGTGGTGGGGCCCACCCTCTCCGCCCGCGCCCCCGCCGGCCGACGTTGGCCTGCCGCGCGGAGCTGCAGCACGACGCGCCGTTCGCCGCCGCCATCTGTGCCTGCGTCCTCGCCTCCCTGGCGCTCCCGCCGCCCAGGGGCCGCGGAGGGTCTGGGGAAGAGGATGAGGACGGGGAGTTTAGCGCGACGGACACCAGGATGGCCGTGATGGGAATCATCTCCTTCCTGCCTTACTTCAACTGGCTGGTGAGCTGAACCTAAGGTCTTGGTGCTCTTGTTCCTTCCCCCCACCTTATGTATGATGATTTTTTTTTTTGATCAGAGCTGGACCTTCGCGTGGCTGGACAGCGGGAGCCGGCGGTATCTTGTCTACGCAGCCGTCTACCTGGCTCCTTACCTTAGGTTTGTAGTTGTGAATCCAGAGCTACGAATTTCTGTGTCTTTTTTTTTTATTTTCTGAAATAAGATTCTGCGCTTTATTGGTTTGCTTGAAACTTGCATTTCAAGCTGGTGTAGTTTTACATTGAAAAACCGCAGCTCTGTGATGCATGCCAGTATGTGGCTGCTGGCTAGTTGTTAGTGGTACTATCAAGGACCAACTTTGGTTGGCAAAATTCTTGTATGTGCCATTTGAACTGTAGAGAATTCAGGGAAGCTGAGGTTGGAGTTTAGAGACTTTTTAATATTGCCCTGGGCTTCCATCGAGAAAGATCAAATTATTAGAGTGGTCACCTTCAACTGCTTAGCAATTGCTATGGTCACCTTCAACTCCTTAGCAATTGCTATGGTGTATTCAACTAGGTGTGAGTAGTCGAGTATCCCCGTTGTACTTCAATCTTATTTTTTCAATTTGTCAGGTGAATTTTTTTCAGTTTGGCATCAGTAATTTTCTTCTTTCAATTTGTCAGGTGATTTTTTCATTGTACTGTATTCAAATTTATCTATTGAAGCAGTACAAAATGGAGCACTTGCACAGAGGCCTTGCCGCCATAGCTTTTGCGGTGCCCCCTCTTTGATAAGCTATGATGATATCGATCTAGTGTTATGTTAGCCAGAAGCTTTTTTTTGCCACCCAGCCTTGTAATTCATGTGTCCTTATGATGTACCATGTATTACTTGATCTTGTTCTATATACAACCTGTTCTACACTGTAAACACCATTTTTAATAAATTTCCGATCCTTTCGTTGGAGATTGGACTAACGCTGCCTTCTAAGGTTACTTACAAACATTTTTACTGTTTTTTCAGAACAAACTTATCGCTGTCCCCTGATGAGAGCTGGTTACCTATTGCTAGCATCTTTGTCTGCATTTTACATATTCAGGTCAATGAGTGAACTCCTTCAGTATTGAATTAAAGTAGTTTCATTTTCTGTGACGCTTTCTTCCCTTGCAGCTAGAAGCAGGCATCAGGAGTGGTGACATTGAGGGATTCAAGTTTGTTGAGAGAGCTTGGAAGCTTATATTCCCAGTTGCTGTAAAAGAGGACGATCACCATGTAGACAGGAGAGGATCTATCAGAAGGGTACAATACAAGTGTACATCTCAAGTTCATGAAATCTCTGTTTAGTTGAACTTAGGTAATCTCCTGCATTTGTTCAGGGCCACAAGGACAACACAAGAATACATTCGGCGCATGAATCTAGAGAAAAGCTTCGCAGTTCAGATATCTCCAAGAGGAGACTTGATGAGCCCAACGACGAGAAACAAAAGAGGTCGGATTAGAACTGAACGCAAAGGGGCTTGTTTGTCCTACATTTTCCTGGATATCCAGAAAATTGTTTGGGGAGAAGCAATGTATTTCTAGAAGGTCGCATGGCTGCATACGAAACTGAAGTGTAACTGCAGCAGACATGCGGTTTGGATTTTTCTTCATTGTAAGATTTTCTCCTGTTAAATTAGTACTTAGGTGTAGCCAATTTCGAAGGTAGCAGTGTGCCAGTGTACAAGGTGTCGGCGCGGAGGCAAGCAGGCTAATGAGACGCACGGTGATTTCAAGTTTCTCGAAGTTCTGTGTGATGTTTCTAGCATTCACCTCACCTGTGATAATACCTGTTTGCCCTGTTAGTTGAACTAGCAAGGTGTACTTGCGTGGGCATTATCTTTAAAGCATATTTAAATAACTTGACAATATATGTATATGATTTTGCTTTTTAGAAAATAGATCATTGCAGAATTCTATTTGTGATATTTTAATATTATATATTATAAGAGAAAAAATTGCTCACTGTGTTTTCCAATATTTGTCACATGTGACCAAACTTTCTTTCTCAAATACTTGCATAACAAAACAATAAACATGGTATAATATAATATTTTCCATTTTATTAGTATCATTTGGTTCTTTCATTATTGCAATAGTTGCCTATACTATATACTGATGATGCGCATCACATGCTTATACCTATATAGTTGAGTGAACATCTGTAAATGAATCACCCTCTCAATCCCTCCATCCCCTGGAGATGCAAAAAAAATAAAGGATCAACATGTTTTCTTTTTGTGAGAATTGCTAGCATATTCTTTTCTTTCTTAGCGATTGTAAACTACATGTCATCAACTTTATTACATAATAAATTTTGATTCCTAATTTGTATATATGCAAGCAAATTTCTTACCTTATTTTATTTCTCTTGAATTAGCATATTTATAGAATTTTAATTTTAAATAAAACTACTTTTTTACTTTTCACTTAGTATGAAATTACAAAACAATCGCTCATTTCCTTTGATTTTTATTCTAAATTTACGTATTTTTTGGACTATGCTTTTTATAGACTTTCTTTTTCAATTTAAGTTTGTAATTTGTACATAAATCCATTTGCTAATTTTTATCTCGAACATATATTGCTTTTTATTGTATTTGACATGGATTATTTATCTCAATTTAATAGTTAAAAGTTCAGAAAATTCCGAAAAATCCCAGAAAAAATCCCAAAAATCCCCCAAAATACAAAAATGCCCAAAAATACATTTTCTTGACTGTTTCGAGCCACTGAGTCCAGAAATGATCTCCGTTTTGCCAAACCAAATCCAGAAAATTCCCGAAATATCCCTAAACCCTAATCCGGCCATTTTCTCCCTGATTTCCGTTTCGTTTTTCTTTCTTTGTTTTATTCGTTTATTTATTGTTTGCATTTTCTCGTGCTAGATCCGACGTCAGAGCAACCGTTGGCACAAATCTCGGAGCAGAAACAGATGTTGGAGCCATATCGGGAGCAAGCGCCATTCAAGGCCAGACACGACATCAACCCCTTCTCACTAGGCGAACCCTCAAATCCGCAAGGCAAGCCATACTCCTTGATCACGTTGAACCCAGTTCCATTATAGTAGTTAATATTTCCTGTACTGCATTATTTTTGTTATTTAAGAGAACTAGCAAATGTGGTAGTTTCGAATGACATGATTAGATATACCCCAATGGTAAACCTGTTGCTATGCCTTAATTCCTTTTTAACCCTAGGATATAAAATATTGAACCTTCGTAGATGTAGCAATTTATACAATTATTACTTTTAGACAAATGTTTTATCTCCGAAGGTTGGATCGAATGATCTTTAAAAACTGCTACGGTTAGGGGGACAGTGTTGGGCAGACTACGGAAGGTGGATGCTGGCCCAACCCCCAACCGATGATGAAGCCAGGTTGTGATGTGGTGGTGGTACAGTTGGTACCAATGGTTTGTGGTATGTCATTTGGCTAAGTTTTTGGCAATTAAGGACTGATGTCTTAGGCAAAGAAAATAACTTTAGATTTCGCTCAACCACAAGTTGGGCCGACCAACTCTGTTGACTCAGTCCAACGTAGGTCAGTACATTGTACTTCCTTTTTTAATACCTATAGGAAGTAGCTGCCATGTGCTGGAGATGCAATGGCTCGCAGAGCGATCGGGGCGGAACGGGGATGGAGAGGCCATTCACCGGTTCACGCAACAGTGGTTGTCCACAATATTTAGATCGCGTCTCCCACGGCGGCCAGTGGGTCCTAAATATTGCGGATCTGGGATAGCCTACTGGGTAGGAGCTAAAGAAGGGAAGTTCAACGAAATGCTATGATTATCCCGGCCCGGCCACATGCATTAAAGTTGCATGTTGTTTGCGCATGGCACTAACGGTCGATGATATCTTGTGGGTAAAGCTGAGCACCTCTGCAGAGTGATATCAATAGTATTCGAATACGCCGTGCTTCCGGTTAATGAAGCTGAGTTAATTTAGGGTGATTCCTGTAACTGCGCCCCTGTAGCTTTTATAATTAAAACCTGTCGTGGATGTGAACTTTGCAAGATAACCTCCCATGTTATATTGCTATTTATGGTTTGTGTTTCAAATGTAAAACAAAAGGTGATGTTTACAACTTGCATCCACCATACTTAAACCTATGCCTACCTTGTCTATCCCTGCATGTAATATTTAGAATTTCCATGTGGTTTGTTGAGTACGGTTGTGTACTCACCCTTGCACCCAACCCCCTCTTTAGATTTCAACTGAAGCTGGCGAATCCCAGAAGACCGTAGATGATGATGTTATTTGGTTTTGAAGGCCTTGATCTATCTGCTCAAACTTTTCCTGTGGGTGTTCTGTAATGTATTCGGTGCCAGCCGCACTTTTTATAAAACCTTGGCCGTTAGGCCCTTATTTCTTTGTAAAAATATTCGCATTTGTTCTTATATCAAGCAATGTACACTTGGTTACCTGCAGCTAAATTCCTAGGTAGCTGCGAGGGTACTTATACGCATCCCCTGAAAAGGGCGGTCCGTGACACATACGCATTTTTCAGATTGGATCACAGACGTTTGACATTTTTAACCATTTGATTAGTAAGCAATTGATCTCTCAGTTTTTTTACTTTTGTTACAGTCTCCCGCAACAGTGTGGATTTTTAATCTGATGGCGTGCACACGACGGTAGTATGTTGTAGGCTCAAACAGTGTTTAAAATCTCATCCAGATTTCAAATTTTAGCAGGATAAAAAATTAGAGTTGCTATAGTAATTATTGAGTTGCATGCACAAGCTAGTTAACTCAAAAGCTTAAGCTGATGAGGAAAGGTGGGCAATTCACTTATACTTCAACACTCCCCCTCACGTGCAGGCTCCCTCAGACCTAAGATGTGGAATAGAAGTGGACTGTAATTTTTTTAATTGCGTCAACCGGGTCTTGAACTCGAGACCTCTTAGCTCTGATACCATATTGAGTTGCATGCACCAACTAGTTCACTCAAAAACTTAAGCTGATAAGGAAAGGTGGGCAATTCACTTATTTTTTTTAGATAAAGGATGAAAATCCGGTCTCTGCCAAAGCACACGACCGAGTTCTTACAAATATCATGTCCAAATAACAAAATTGGAATAAGAGCAAAAAGAGTCGCAATTTAAAATTCTAATCTATAATTGCTTCTCCATTCATTTTTGGCGAAGATTTGTAATGTCACAGTCTCCAAAGCCCTGCTTGCTTGTCGGATCTGCTCCCGGCTACTCTTATGCTGCAATAGTCCCCAATACCTCAACCAATATGTTCCTCTGAAGATAACCTGCATGAACGTAGAATGTTTGGTTTTCTCAAAAATAATATCATTACGTGTACACCAAATAGCCCATATCATAGCCACACCCCCAACTAGAATCAATTTTTGAACATCCTTCGCAATGTCTGCTAACCAATGACCAAGCATATGAGAAATGGATTTGGACGGTGATAGACCAATCTCAGTAATTTCAGTGAGATTTCGGTCAATCTCGCTAAGGTTCATCTTAAGCTGCATTAGCTACATAAAAATTAGAGTTGTATAAGCTACATCTTGAGCTGCATCACAAATCATTCACCAGACTATAAGGTACTGATGATCGGTTGCGTCTTGTGGGGTATTGCAAGTTTGCAACATCGCTGCTTTTGTCGGCGTTTGAGTTGTGGCTAGTTGCAGAGCACAACAAGGTGATTTTGGTTCTGTTCTTCTTTCAGTTGAAGGAATGGTAGTTAGTAGCTTGTGGATCTAAAAGCGCATATACTTACTGTGTTATTTACTAGTACTAATACACAATTTTTATGTCGTACTGACGCGTATTGCTGTCATGATACATTTAGGTCATAAAACTGGGGCAACATTGTTTGATAAGATTTCATTTGTGATTTTGCCACTACAGTAACATTTGTCCGATGTCCTATTTTCAACAAATGTTGGGCAGCTATCTAAGCGAGAATTAGAAGAGAGAATTTTCTGACTTGACCACTTGATCATTTGTTGAGAGGCGCTTCCATGTTTTTTTTAACAAATGCACAAATATTAAAACATAAATGAAAGGTATATGGTGATTATTTACCCCTTTACTTATTTTAAAATTTGTGCAACTTGTTTCTTCGTTCTGTAAGGGCACAATAGATGTCCCTGAGTCTACTGTGGATGCATTAGCTTGTGAAATTTGAAGGTTGCTCTGAAGCATCGCCTATCCTAGATAACTAGATTCTGATATTACACTTAGGTGAAAGGTCACCACATGTCTTGATAGTCGATATTCTTTTATTTGCCAGTATTCTTTGATATGTAGGTTGTAGCCATGTATTGTTGTGCCCTTTATCTTTGTGATTGTCTCTGGGTCAATCGTTGCAGGTGATTAATTATGCACTGAGCCACCAACTCATGAGTGTCAGTTCAGAGTCGTATTTGAGTGCATTAATCTGAGGGAAACTCATTAATCATTGCTAAAACCAGCGTTTATATATGTTGTTGAGTGCCTTTTCGATTACCTATCATGTATAACATTCAACTCCTGATAAGAAGTGTTTTAGTATTTCTTAACAGAGAAGCTTTGATCCACAATGGTTGTCGTCAACCTTCTCCAAGGCTGTTTTCCTTGGAAATGGTCTTGTTGCCATTGTATCTGGGTTGTTTGCAAATATGATAGCCGATAACTTAGGATTTGGGCCTGTTGCTCCATTCGATGCAGCAGCTTGTATCCTGTCTGTAGGAATGGCTATCATTATGTCATCATGGACTGAAAATTATGGCGATCCATCTGACAGCAAGGGCTTGATGGCTCAATTCAAGATTGCCACTGCCTCCATTGCATCAGGTTTGTGTTAATCTAACCTGTATCAGATCTTGTCTGGTTCTTTTTTTCTTTTACAAATTCTAATGGTTAAATCGAAAATTTTAAATGAGCATTGCTCTTCTGGGTGCAATACAATCCTTATTTGAGGGCTCGATGTATACCTTTGTGTTCTTGTGGACCCCAGCTCTGAGCCCAAATGACGAAGACATACCTCATCGATTTATATTTGCTATTTTCATGCTTTCCTCAAGAGAATTTTTATGTGCACTACCATGGTAGTATATAGCGGTAGTAGAAATTAAATCGACCGCTGATTTATCGAGAGCATTCGGTTTTTGGCTTGGAGTCGTATGGTGTGAATGCCATTTTGCTCAATTACCATTATACCTCCACGAGACACGGGGTTGGGTCTTGACTCGTAAAATTATTTACCATTATACCCTCCACAGGTTATACTACCCATACTACACATGGTAGTATAGTCAAATCTAATCTAATCTCAACCTTTGGATCTAAAGAAATGGACGGCCCATATTCATTCTTGTGTATTGTAAAAGAGCTCTTCCTCAATGTTGGGAAGTTCAATTGCTTCACGGTTGATGGCTCGTCCAGCATTTAAAGTGGAAAGTTATATGCAGATTGTTTTTGCAATTTCTGCATTTACTCTGCTTCTCCACTGTCTTGATTCGTTGATGAAAGTAATCTACTTTGCATTGGCCAACAGTTCTTTATAGCGTCATCTGGTGTAAAAGGGAGTAGCATAAAATTTGCTGGAAGCATCCAACTTTTGGGCTTCTGCACTTTTGAGGTATGTGTCGGGATATTCTGGCCATCAATTATGAAAATGAGATCCCAGTACATCCCTGAGGAGGCGAGGAGCACCATCATGAACTTCTTCCGTATTCCTCTGAATATCTTTGTGTGTGTTTTGCTTTACAATGTAAGAGACATTTTTGCTTCATGTATTATGGGCTAAATTTAACATGCAATATATATAGGTTATGTACCTGCTTTATTCAGATCTCCTAATATTTGCTAGCAGCTAATATTGTTGGTTGGCTGATATTGATATTCGAGGTCATGCCTTTCGTGATGTTCATGTTTTCTTAACAGTTGACACCCTTTTCACTGCAGGTGGATGCCTTCCCCATAACAATAATGTTTGGAATGTGTTCTATTTTCCTGTTTATGGCGGCAATCTTGCAGAGGCGTTTGATGGTGGCTCTAGTTGTTGAATAATTAGACAGTTTTCAGATTAAATTCCGAATATAAATCATGAACAGCATTACAGAAACTAGCATGTATCTATCTGACATACTAGATAACACGAACATCATGATCATCTTGGTAAACATGATTAACCACGAGATTAGGGCAGATCGAACGTACTGAACAGAAGCAGAAGATGCAGACGATGTAGATGGTGCAGTTGTGGTGTTGACGTGGTCGACGTTGGCGATGGCGCGTCGCAGGAGCCACTGGCTACGACGACGTCCAGCAGCAGGAGCAGGAAGACGAGCCGTGGTGAAAATCTTGAGCAGTCGCGCGAAGCGCTTCCCAAAAACCTTATTAGCCCTCTCTCGGTGCAAGATCTCGAAGACGAAAGGTTCCGGAGACCTGCTCTTCCGATCGCTGATGCACGTCGGCGCTCGGGATGGAAAAGACTACGATGGCGGCACAGCAGCGAGAGGTGGCAAAACCCTAACTCAATATGTTCTGTACTGCAAAAGGAGGCCGCGTCTGTGCAAGGCTCTGGACCGGATTTCGGCGGACCATTCACGCAGTGCCGTGACGCGCACGCTTCTTCGCCTCGCCTCGCCTGCCCGGCCGTGTTCGAGCACGAGCCCGGCCCGGCGAGGCGAAAGCGTGTGTTCTCTTCTTCTCCTTGTCATGCTTCTAGGAAGGTGGAGAGAACTCTCCCTTATAAGTTGGTCATCCTCTACCTCCACAAGCAATATGGGACTAATGTTTGCACACATGCCTCCTCATGAGTGGGCCTTTGAGATTTTCTAGGATTTATTTGTCTCAATTAAGTGGGCTAGGCCCAAATAATCCAACAATCCCCCACCAGATCTCAAAGTCCATTTAAAGATTTGCCAATACTCACTACTGTTTAATATACCAGCGTTTCAGCAGAGACTGTTAAGTTGAACTTTCTGCCTAGAGCTCCAAGCTACACCTATCCACAACTTGAACAATGGACTATGCCTTGAATTGCAAGTTTTATGTGAACAGGTTTCACTCAAAGTCATAACTGATACCTGGCTGCCAGTAGCCTTCTCCGCGGGTGGAGCATATGAGTCGTACTTCATGGTCTCTTCATGAGCTTACTAGAGGTCACCCGAGTCTCATAGACTGTGACTTTAGACAGTCAGGCTCATATAGGTGTGTTCTTTCAAGAATGCTCTGTAGGATAGCATCTTCGCTAGTTGAAGCCAATAGAAACACATTAAGGCATATCGCCATCCTGCCTTACAGCCTTTTGAGAGTATTGCATCTTCACTTAGAGAGGGTAATAGATTACTCTCCTCAGTTCGCCAATAGCTTGTTTTACCCAGGACCTAATTCACGGGATCTCCGATCACAAAGGCTGGGTTACCACTATGGCAACTTATATGGGTCTCATACCCATTTCCCTCGATGCACCTTCTATCACATTCCGTGATAGTCCCTTCGTAAAGGGATCTGCCAGGTTTTTGTCTGTTTGAATATAAATCACACTTATTACTCCGGAGTTTCTCAATTTCCTGACAGACTTCAGTCGTCTTTTAACGTGTCTTGAAGACTTCGCATTATCCTTAGCACTGTTCACTTTAGCAATCATAGATTGATTATCACAGTTCATAAGGATAGCCGATATTGGTTTTTCAACCACCGGCAAGTCCATCAAGAGCTCACGCAGCCAATCTGCCTCTCTGATGGGTCAGATCTAAAGCGATGAGCTCCGCCTCCATGGTTGACCTTGTCAGAATGGTCTGTTTGCAAGACCTCCATGACACTGCACCACCACCAATGGTAAACACATATCCACTGGTAGTATAGAGCTCATCAACATCAAAAATCCAGTTCGAGTCACTATATCCCTCAAGCACTGCAGGGTGCCCTGAGTAGTGAATTGCATAACTCATAGTACCTTTCAAATAGCGCATTACCCTTTCAGGTGCATGCCAATGATCGTAACCCGAGTTTGACATGAACCTACTCAATTTGCTCACAAAGAAATGATATATCGATCTCGTTGCACCAAAGAAGATACATGAGCGAACCGATAATCTGAGAATATCTCAATTGGTTTAAGCCAATTTTCTTATTCTTTCTCAGTGTCACACTGGGATCATAAGGAGTGGGAGAGGGCTTGCTGTCCATAAAGCCAAACCGGCTCAAGACCTTCTCCACATAGTGGGATTGCGAAAGAGTAATCCCACTCTCATCCTTAATAAGCTTGATGTTCAGAATTACATCAGCTTCTCCCAGATCTTTCATATCAAATTTCTTTGACAGAAAAGACTTGACCTCATTGATCACATCAATATTTGTGCCAAAGATCAGTATATCGTCCACATAAAGGCACAATATAACTCCTTCACCCCCACCATAGCGATAGTATACACATCTATCGGCCTCATTAATGGCAAAGCTCGCAGAAGTTAAAGTGGTGTCGAACTTCTCATGCCATTGCTTAGGTGCTTGTTTCAGGCCATACAAAGATTTCAATAATTTACACACCTTGCTCTCTTGACCCTTTACTACACACCCATCAGGCTGCTCCATGTAGATTTCCTCATCTAGCTCTCCATTATGAAAGCTATCTTCACGTCCATCCGATGAACGAGAAGACCATACGAGGCGACCAGGAAAGTAATACTCGAATGGTGGTCATTCTAGCAACAGTGAATAAGTATCAAAGAAATCTTTGCCTTCTTTTTGGTGTAACCCTTAGCCAAGCCGAGCCTTGTACTTCTCAATAGTACCATCGGTCTAAGCTTCTTCTTGAACACCCACTTACAACCCACAGTGTTTACAACCATATGTCCGTTCGATTACCTCCCAAGTCCCATTGGCGAGAATCGAGTCCATCTCATTCTGCATGACTTCTTTCCAATTATCTCGCATCCGGAGATGCATATGCCTCTGCAATGGACGTGGGAGTATCATCCACGAGGTACACAATGAAATCATTGCCAAAAGATTTTTCAATCCTTTGTCTCTTGCTCTTTTTAGGAGCTTCATTGTCATCCTCCTCTAGGATTTTCTCAGGTAGTTGCTCAGAAGACTCAATAGATGTAATAGTTTCAGGAATTATCTTAGAAGAAAATCTAGAAGTGCTATGCATATCTTTCATCGGAAACATATTCTCAAAAAATGTAGCATCACGAGACTCCATAATAGTATCAACATACATATCAGGCACATCAGATTTAACTACTAAAAATCTATAAGAGATGCTCGTGAGCATATCCCGTAAAGACACAATCCATCGTCTTAGGCCCGAGCTTACGCTTTTTGTTAATTGGTACATTGACTTTCGCCAAACATCCCCATGCGCAAGTAAGAAAGTGATGGTTTTCTTCCAACCCACTTCTCGTAAGGGTATTCTCCATGTTTCATTAGGAACTCTATTCAGACATGACATGAAGTCAACACACCTCCCCCACCATGCCTTAGATAAACCAAGAGTGTCTAACATGGCGCTCACCAAGTCACCATCGTGCGGTTTTTCCTCTCGGCAATCCCGCTTGATTCGCAAGTAGGAGGTGTCCTCTCATGAATAATACCATGTTCCGCACGAAATCATCAAAGATTTTGGAAAAAATTCGCCACCACGATCCGACCTAAGACGTTTGATCTTTCTCTCTAGTTGATTTTAACTTCAGCTTTATAGATTTTAAAGTAGTCTAGCGTCTCGTCCTTAGTTTTCAACAAGTAAACATAGCAAAATCTAGTTGCATCATCAATCAATGTCATGAAATATCTCTTTCCACCCTTTGTCAACACACCATTCATCTCGCATACAGATCGTAATGTATGAGTTCTAGAGGTGCCAAGTTCTCTCCTCACCGCCTTGTGAGGCTTTCGAGGTTGCTTCGATTGCACACAACTATGGCACTTAGAACCTTTGGCAATAGTGAAATTCGAATTAAACTCATGCTGGAAAGCCGATTCATAAGACCAAAATTAATGTGGCATAAACGAGAATGCCAAGTACTCGCATCATCATTAACACTACCGCAGATATGGTTCACAGACTTATTATTGAAATCTGAAAGGGAAAAGCGGAACAAGCCTCCGCAGTCATAGCCTTTACCAATAAATAGTCTATGCTTCGACACAACTACTTTATTGGACGCTAACACTACCTTAAACCCATCTCTGCATAGAAGGGAGCCACTAACGAGATTCTTGTTGATAGAAGGACATCTTGGCGTTCACCGCACGATCTTTCCCGAAGTGAACTTCAGATCCACTGTGCCAGTGCCATGAACAGAAGCATGTGACCCATTCCCCATCAGGACGGAGGAATCCCGAATGGCCTGATAAGAAAAGAACATATTAATGTCAGAACACACATGAACATTAGCACTCGTATCAATCCACCAACTGGAAGACTGAAATACTGAGAATACATAAGGTAAATTACCATACCCTGCGTCTCCAGCATTGCTAGCGGTCACCGTGTTGACAGCCTTGGACGCCTGTCCATTGTTGGCCTTTTTCCCTCGATGGTCTGCACGATCAGGGCATTCCTTGGAAAAGTGCCCAACCTCACCACATGTGAAGCAGGGCAGCTCAGCCTTATTCATCTTCTTCTTCTTAAAGTTGGTAGTCTTGTTAGGCTTGTTTTTCCCTTTGTTCTTGCCGTAGTTCTTCTGGACCATGTTGGCGCTGGACTGGCCCTCGGCTCCCTTACCATTGAAGTCCTTAGCCCGAGCCTTCTCTTCAACATCAAGGGACGCTATCAGACTTTCGACTGATATCTTTGTCCTCTTATGTTTTAGAGTAGTGTCAAAACTCCTCCACAAGGGAGGCAGTTTTGCAATGATGCAACCGGCCACAAAAGGATCAGGTAAGATACATTCCAGGAGTTCGAGTTCCTTGACAATACACTGTATCTCATGGGTTTGCTCTACAACAGAGCGATTATCAGCCATCTTATAGTCATGAAAGTTTTCCATGACATACAGTTCACTGCCTGCATCCGATGCACCGAACTTGGCATTCAGTGTATCCCACAGCACCTTCGCGTCTGTTATGTGCATGTACACATCGCACAGACGGTCGACAAGAATGCTAAGAATGCATCCCACGAAGAGAGTATTGGCATCCGTGAAACTCTTCTGCTGCTCAGCAGAGAGATCACCTTCAGGCTTGCCTTTACTAACCCAGAATACATTCATAGCCGTAAGCCAGAGCGTGACCTTGACTTGCCACCTCTTAAAGTGCACACCAGAGAATTTAATCTCCGGCCTCAGTGCGTCGGCAAAACCAGCCATTGATAATTTTTAAACTGTAGTGAGTATTGGCAAATCTTTAAATGGACTTTGAGATCTGGTGGGGGATTGTTGGATTATTTGGGTCTAGCCCACTTAATTGAGACAAATAAATCCTAGAAAATCTCAAAGGCCCACTCATAAGGAGGCATGTGTGCAAACATTAGTCCCATATTGCTTGTGGAGGTGGAGGATGACCAACTTATAAGGAGAGTTCTTCCACCTTCCTAGAAGCATGACAAGGAGAAGAAGAGAAACACACTGCTGCTCGCCTCGCCGGGCCGGGCTGGGCGGGCGGAGGTCGCGGGCGTGGCGGCACTGCGTGAATGGTCCGCCGAATCCGTCCGAGCCTTGCACGACGCGCCTCCTTTTGCGCTTTATTCTTTGCTACTCGGAATCGTGATGCTTGTAGTATGAGATAAGGATATCAGAATCGAGTCCATTCGTGGCACGTCTTCGAGTCACGTTCGTCACGATTACAGAGCTATCCCTATATATACCGCTACCGCCAATGTGTAGATATCTACGAACACATTGAGTTAGGGTTTTGCCACCTCTCCAAGCAGCCGCCATCGTAGCTTTTTCCATCCCGAGCGCCGACGTGCATCAGCGATCGGGAGAGCAGGTCTCCGGAACCCTTCGTCTTCGAGATCCTGCACCGGGAGAGGGCGAATAAGGTTTTTGGGAAGCGCTTCGCGCGACTGCTCAAGATCTTCACCACGGCTCGTCTTCCCGCTTCTGCCGCTGACGCCGTCGTAGCTAGCTGCTCTCGCGACGCGCCATCGCCAACGTCGACCACGTCAACACCGCAACTGCACCATCTACGTCGTCTGCATCTTCTGCTTCTGTTCAGTATGTTCAATCTGCCCTAATCTCGTGGTTAATCATGTTTACCAAGATGATCATGATGTTCGTGTTATCTAGTATGTCAGATAGATACATGCTAGTTTCTGTGATGCTGTTCATGATTTATATTCGGAATTTAATCTGGAAATTGTCTAATTATTCAACAATCCAAAAACCTTATTGTAGACAATTTAATCTGGAAACTGTCTAATTATTCAACACTAGTGCCATTCAGCATTATGTGATTTTGCACCCTGCTTGCTACATGCTACAAAGTCACCTTTCTGCATGTACAAAGTCATATTACAGGGCCACAAGATTGGACTGCTATGCAGGAAATGGACGATGAAGACCAGCCACTGAATGTGTAAGTGCTCATTGAAGTATCTTCTTCAGTTTTGCGTTCTTCCAATGCAAACACTAAGGAGTTTGACGTGCATGCGCTGTATAACTGAGAGCTACTAACAAGATCTTACAATTTAATGTTGGCGAGAGTTTTGTGTGAAACTGGTTTTCGAATGTGGCTCAGGTATCTCTTGAACATCAAGTAATGTAGATGGCAAGCAGGTTAGGTCCCCCAGGCAGTGTAAACTTTCTCCTGGGTTATTCATTTTATTAGCTCCCCTTCTCCACTGGATTAGCGTGGTACATACCGTACATGGGTTGGGTTATTGTGATTACTTCACGATTAGACAAGAACATATGCTACTAATGAAAGTGATGTAGTTTCTGTTTTTTTTTTAATAAAAAAGTAGTTTTTTTATATAAAAAAGTAGTTCATATGTTTCTGCATTGCAAATATTCGAACTTTTATTGAGGTATCTTTTGCTTCAAATTGCCATTTCTATATTACATGTTTGTGCCTGTTGCATACCTTTCTGAAATGTCTGCTTGGTTTTTCTTTTATATCGTTCCCAGTGCGTAGAGAACTGAACAACTGTGAAGATACACCCACTTACTACCTAAGCAAGAGCATTGAGTTTATGTAATTGAGAATGTTTGCACCCTGTTATTATGTTCACAGAATTTATCCAGGCATAACGTCTGTGGCTATTGGCTACAGTGCAATGCCATGCTGTGTTCATCAAGTTTAATCAGAATCAAGCAACAACATAAATAACCAATCTTTTTTGTTCCAAACAAGTTAGGTATTCTAGGACTGAAACTCAATTAAAGTCAAAAGACCTGTAAACCTGCGATCTTATATCATGATTCTAGTACATAAATCGCTAACTTCCATACACTCCTATCCAATGGTATAATCAAATTCGGTATAAAAAGTGGCATATCAGCTTTTAGAACATGAATGTTCATGCCAATTGTCTAAAGTACAACACCATGGCATATATCAAGTTTAATCAGAACCACCTCGGGCACGAAAATGTGACACTATACATTTTTTTCGGGAGATTTTGATAGATACCACTGCAAAGTCACGCATTTTGAGAATACCATTGGATATCACAACCCGGTGACGAAGCCACAAATTAAATTTCTATTCAGGGGACATTCACTAAGCAATATGTGGTAACAGAATTTTTTTAAAATAATACATTTTTATTTGAAATTTCAAAAATATACCACCGACAAAAAAATCCCAGAATATACACTGTCGCTGCTGGTCGGGCGACAGGGCCTAAATAGAAAAAATACACGGCGACACGAGGTCGGGCGATGATGTGGGTTTGTGTCGCCTATTAAAGAGCTTAAAGCCCCGAACGGGATGTGTCGCCCGCGAAAGGAGTCCGTGTCGCCCGGCGATCAGCGACAGACCGTGCCGCCCGACCAACAGGCGACACGCCATTCTACCGAGGGAAATCGTGGGCACTTAGGGTTTTCGCAGCTCATGACACGAGCCGATCGAGTCCAAAAATACGAGAAAAATCAAGAGCGACCTACGCAACACGTGCTACTACTTACGTATGGGCGAGATAGCCAGACGTTGCCCCGGCATGAAGTTGCGAAAATCGGAAAAGGCACTCGCGGCCATGAAACCACAGAAATCGTGGCCACTTAAGGGTTTTCGTCGGACCGCGGGACAAGCCGGATACGGGCGAAAAATACGGGAAAAATCAAGGGCGACCTACGCAACGCGTGCTACCACTTACGTATGGGCGAGATAGCAGACGTTGCCCCGGTAGAAGTTACGAAAATCGAAAAAGGCACTCGCGGCCATGAAACCACAGAAGTTACGGCATCGAAAAATTTTGAAATTTTTTATGGAGGTTCCTGATAAAGCAGTGATATTACCATAAAAATTTCAAATGATTTTAAGATGTGAGGAATTTTTTAAAATTCAAACAATACAACTGTCCTGATAAAACGCTAGCCGACAAGTTTGAACCGAATGAAAAATGAAACAAACCACGTTAGAAAATTTTAAACTTTTTTGTCCATGGCCACCCCCTTTCGCCCGTTTGCCGATCGATTCTCTTAGTATCGCCCTTTCGCCAGGCAAGACGCCTACTTTCGCCCTTTCGCCGGGCGATACGCCCCCTTTCGCCCTTTCACCGGGCGACACGAAGTCACGTCACCGGCCGGCCTCGTGTTGCCCGTGTATTTTTCTATTTAGGCCCCTGTCGCCCAGCCAACGGGCGACAATAGTATATTTCTGAATTTTTTTTTCGGTGATATATTTTTGAAATTTCGAATAAAAAAATGTATTATTAAAAAAAATTCTGTGGTAACATGTGCCAAATGATAGATTTCTTTTTATATACTAATTGGAGATCCTCCTAGAAACCCCCACATTAATCAGAAAATACTAGAAATTCCAACGTTAATCTAAAAAAATGCTAGAAAATCCCACATTATTCTAAAAAAGAGAAAATCTTGGTCGTCCGATCTCCTTAATCATTTTCATCCAAAGCTTAGATCTATTTTTGTATTCATAAGAGATATATGGTAAATCAGAGGAGTACCATATAGAATGGAAGCTTTGCTTTTCTTATCTATTCGTCATCTTCAAGTGCTTAATAAAGATGCATTACGAATTAGATGTATTTATAGAAATTGCTAGACCTTGCAGGAGCACATGTTGATGACTAGTAAATACAAATTCTGGGGGAAGAAAGGGACCTGATTGAGTGCATAAAAGGGACATTCATCAGCTTATTCCTGATTTTTGCACAAAGATATAGGCCAGTTCATTAAGGGTTTTTACCCGATATTCTGGCTAGTTGCTTTTGCTTTACAATGTGTGAAGACTATACTGAACTAAGAACAATGGGATTGCAGATCTTCACAACACAGATTGGACCTGAATCTTTGAAGTATCAAGGGGAAAATTTGTATGAGGAGATGGTGGGTCCATAGCCGCATTTGGTGGCGTACGTTGTTTATCCACTTTCCAGGCTCCTGCTTAATCATGGCCAGATACTCTAGAGAGCAACGAGGTACAACCAAATAGGTTGAATCACGGGATCAGGAAGCACCACGCGCAGATTTGAGAAATCTAATGATCCATACATTGAGCAGCAGAAAGGCTGATCTCCATGTCGACTTGAAAGGTACGACACACGCATGCAATTCAACTACACAAAATCGTATTCAGTTGGGCTGCAGTAGACTAGAGCATCGTCGTCGTGGCCGGCCACTGAAGTAGACCGTTCTCTGTTGCCATGAAATGGAAGGGAAGCAACTTCATCAGGAGAGCGAAGAAGATGGACATCTCGTAGGACTGTAGGAGGAGTAGCGGCAGCACCATGGGCGGCGTAGATGCTTATTGGGACCGAAACATGTGCTGGGCCTGCCACTCTACTGCAGCTGATTCCACCGTAAAACTGGGCCGACTTTGTTCTGGGGGAAATGGCCGCCCACGCTAGAGGATGTGGCATCCGAGAGGAGCAGCTGTTTAGTACCACATTGCGCAGCGGGGAGGAGAGGCGGGCGTGGAGAGGCTAGAAGAGGACGGGGTGGCCTCTGTAAAAGCTCATACCTTTCTCGGCCTTTTGGCTAAGATCAAGTGTAGTATCTGTTCTTATCAGTTTAATATCTGATATGTGGGACATCGTTTCACAATGATATTAAATTTATTTTTTGTGGGGGAGGGTTCACTGCAGTGGCTTGCTATTGGGGCCCTCACGTGTCGCTTGGGCGTTGCACTGCAGCCCTTGCTAGGCGTACCCCTAACCAAACCTGAAGTTAAAATGGGGCTCGGCTTGTAATGACCTAAGTGTAGTCTCAAGCAAACCTATTGTTTGGCCTGGTTGATGCTGTTCTACTTTCCTTTTTAATGATTCTAGCCATGTACCAACGGAAACTCTTATCTCAATAATGATGTTCATACTGAATATGCAATAGTTAAATGTTTAAATCAATTCATCGAAGCATACAAATTCAAAGTACCTGTTTACAAACTCGAGTTTAAAATTATCTTTAATTTCACAGACTTAAATAATAATATTACAACACTTGGAATTGTAAATTTGTAACGCCATAATTCAAGATCGATCGATCGACCGAGAGAGGCATCACCTGTTGCCCTATAGGCGCAAAAGCGTTGAAGAGGTGAGCGTCATCCGTATATGGCTACTACTATTGGTGGCGTGCGTGGCTCGTTCTCCCTTAACCTATCGACATCATCCACCATGGTGAACTCCAGTAGCACCGCTAGTAAAATCAGCTCACCTGACCCAGTTCCGAGGAGCAGTGCTTGACAAAAACTATAGGATAGTTTGGAAAGCCAGTGTGGACAGCAAATGCAAATTCTTCATCTGTTTTTTCTCCAAAATAGGATTCTCACGGCGGACAGGCTAGCAGCCAGGGGGTCTCACTTACTTGTTTCGATCTCGTATCGTCTCCCCGTTGTTATTAGCTACCTTTCTCATCTTATCTTTTGGTTGTAAAAATGTCTAGCTAGTGTATTTTGCTTCTCCTTCTTAATGCATGGCAGAGCTCCTGCCGCTTATTTCAAAAAAAATTAATGCGTGACAATGAGGAGTAGCATTAGAAGGCCCAGAACGTTGCAGAACCACCAGATTGCGCGCACCCAGGCAAGGTAGGGATCGATAGGCCATGACTGTTATTCTTCAAACAAGTCGCGCGATAGATCGGACCCAACATTGGGAGTGTAGAAACCGACGAGTAGACGGACCGAAGGAAAAGCAAATAGGCGGGGCTCACCGCAGCCATGCTGGTGCCACCCCGAGGGTTGCCTCCTACTAGGGTTAGTACGGCAAAATAGGAGACAATATTTTTAACGTGGAAAAAACTCACGGAGAAGGAAAGAACACGGGAGACAATCCACTAATCTGTTCAAGTTTACATGTATAGGGGGTTTATATAGCCAAATAAGTCTAAGTTATGCTAGATATGGACTTTTATTTGAATATTGAGCATATCTCTAACAAACCAATTTGAATATTTGAGTTATCTCTAACAGGAGAGTTGCAAGCAAAGTTCATTCTTGCATTGGCAAGTTTCAACAAGTTTTGAAAAGAAGTTTCCAACAATATTCATTTGTATTTCTATAAGTTTCGGCAAATTCCATGTGTGTTTTTGAAGTTTCAATACGCTACAACACACTATACCGCTGGGATTATTCCCAACGGTATTGGAAAGTTTCAATAAGTTTTGTCAGGGTCTTCACACGTTTCAAAAGTCTCAAGCAACTTTCAACCAGTTTTTGCAAGTTTCAAGGATGTTTCATTGTGTTTCGGTGAAGTTTCAAAAGATTTCAATAGGATTCAGCTGAAATTTAACAATGCTTCAAAGAAGTTTTGCCATGTTTCATTCCAACTTCAGAGAGTTTCACACATTTCACAAAAATTTCATCGAGTTCCACATATGCTTCATATATAGAAGTTTTATCAAGTTTTTGCACATGCTTCATAAAAGTTTCAAGCTAGTTTCATCAAGGTTTTGCAAGTTTCAAAAATACCAATTAGGATGTATTATTGTGTTTTAGTGAAGTTTCAAAAGGATGTAAACAAGAATAAGCTAAAATTAAACAAAGCTTCTAATAAGTTTCATCATGTTTCATGCAAGTTTCAGTAAGGTCCATACATGTTTCAGAGAGTTTCACAAAGAGCTCCACGCATGCTTCATAGAAGTTTCATCAAGTTTTACACATGTTTAGTAAAAAAATTCTACTTCTAACTTCCAAAAGAGTTTTAAATAAGTGTAAAAAAAGATAAACACAATAAGAAATCAAGTTACAGGAAATTTCGAGAGAGTTCATACTTAAAAATCAGTAAAAAGCTGAAAAAACAATCAGGTTTCACAACAAATCAAATGCAAAATAAGAGACGAAAAGATTAACTAGCTACTCGATTGAACTGAACTCTCCTGGTTCTTCTTCTTTTACTACCGGCATGGAGCAGATCCACCTTCTATCTTGTAGCCACGACACGCCTATCCTAGGCCAAGCCTACTGCCGAACGCCGTCGCCCTCAAACTACCCGCGTGTTGGCTCATAGCTCACCACCGCACTCACTCGCCCTCGGCCGTACGGAGCATCTAAGCTTGTTCACACGGTGCACAAGCCATGCCTCGTCGTGTACGCTACTTCGTGTCTCGGCTGGAAGCAAGTGTGAGCTCCACGTCTAGCTACAATGCTCGCTTCCCACGGCCCACGGACAACGCGCTCACTCGCCGTGTCCATGCCCGACATCACAGCACCCACTCGCCTCGTGGCGACGCCGCTCGCTAGTGGCTCTCACCTGATGTTGCTCCCACTCCCTCGCAGCTATACCGTGCGGATCGATCGAGTCACCCCTAACCACGCATACTCATCTCCACATCCGCTCGTATACGCTGCCACACGAGCTGGCTTGTTCTAGGTTGCTACTCCAACCTCTGCAGCGAAGAAGATGGTACTATGGTAGGGAAGAGATCTAGAGAGATGCAGTGACGGATGGATGGCAGCGTCGATGGGTTCAAGTGGATAAGGATATGACATCATAGTGTAGGTGTGATCTAAGGCGTTAAGAGCTCGCAATCAAATGATAAAGCCTTGTACCGTTGATTTAGGTCGGAACGGTATACCATCGGATAGTTTTTCTCTTTTCAAATCGCAATGCAGAGAGACCAAATCCGAAGACCGGCGATATTCCACCTTTTCGAACCTCAGTCTTCAACCCGTCAGTTCGCCCCTAACCCTACTATGCAATCAATTTCTACCAAAAGCGCTAAGAATTGCTGCTAGTATAGAGAAAATTTTATTCTTGCCACTACTAATGTGCACCATCTTGATTTTGCTAATGAAAGAACATGTCTGTTGTTTTCACCACTCTTAACATGCCGCAATTTAATAGTGGCAAGAACATCCACCCGAAGGTTTACAAAGGATGAAAGGACCCTCCGATGTGGACCGGTTCTAGACTTCCAGTTTTACAGACGGGCATCTGCGTTAGGGTTAGCTCACCTCCATCCGCTTTCGAAAAAGGACGACTTTACGCCTTTCGGATTAAGGTGCGTACGTGCCCGCGCTCCGTTCTGCCGCTGACGCAACCACCGCCACCCTCTCTTCCTACCAGGAATACAAATTTCATTTTGGATAAAATTTCACCTTAGACCAAAATCTGAAATTTTGGAATTTCGGACAAATCTCGGTCAAAATTTTTTAAAAAAATCAAATCCAGTTCATTTTCTATCCAAAAAAAACAAAATTTCGGCGAAAAATCCAGAAATTTCTAACAAAATTCTCAAAATTTAGGTATATTTGTACCGGTTGAAAAGTGGGTTAAACAACGATGAAAATTTTTTAATTTTTTTTGGAGGTTCCTGACATATCATTTATATTCCCATACAGATGATTATCACATTTGAGGAATTTTTAAAAATTCAAACATTGGTACTATTATGGTAAAACACTGACCAGCAAGTCTGATCCAAATGAAAAATAGTACAAACTATGTAAGAAAATTTTTATTTTTTTGTTCATGATTATGATGCATCATTAATGTTCTCATAAAATTTTTAGATGATGATAAAGCTTCATGAATTTGTAAAAATTCGGACAGTGCAACTGAAGGCTGACCGATAAATTTCAATCGAATGAAAAATTATTCAAACCATGTTAGAAAATTTTGAAAATTTTTATAGATAGTATTGATGAATCACTAATGATACCATAAAATTTTCAAATGATGATCAAACATGAAAAAATTATAAAATTCTGATACTGTTACTACCTCGTTTATGCTAATTTTATAAAATAACAAATGAAGTTAAAATATTTTTAAAAATTTCCTGTTTGATCCTAGACTTTTTAAGATAGTATCGTAAATTTTTCATAGCATGACAAAGCTTCTTTAATTTTATAGAATTCCGATAGTATTTTTTCCAAAATTTTAAAATGTTTTTTTTGACAAATTATCATCAAATATCACTTTCTTATAGGTTATTGATGTAATTGAAGTCAAATCTGACCATAAACAGCAAAATCCGGATTCTTTCATGAAATTTTACCAAAAAAATAAAATTACTGTAGCAATTTCAAGTTTTTTATCCATCTGGTAGTTTGGATCTCGTGGAAGCATGAAATCTGAAATTTCATCGAAATTTGGAACACTGCTTCCGACATGGCGAGACCTCCGTGCCACACCCTGAGCATGAACTCCGTCGCGCACCCGCGCAACCTCCCGACTCCCGAGGCACACGCCTCGAAGAGCCACTGTCGCGCTCTTCCTCGCCACCCTTGTCTCCCTGCCCTTCGCCGTGCTGTACCGTGCTGCCGTCTTGCAGTCGCTGAAGGACTCCTAGAGGTGGACACGCTGCCCTCGCTCGTCGCATTCGAGGACGACGACACCAAAGGCGATGATCTGGTTAGTCTGCAGTCTCCTCTCTTCTATTAATGCCGTTCATTTGGTTCCAGTGTTTGGTGTTACAGTTCTGGTATCTTAAGTCATGAACGAATAACAATAGACAACGAATGCGGCATGGCATAAGCTCTCTCTAGATCTGGCTCCAAGGCTCTTCGGTCTCTTCACTTTTCTGGTAAGTATCTATTTTACCTTCTATGTTTTATACCCTAGTCCCTAACTCCCTCTGGATATGGCAGCCGCCTCAGTCTCCCCCGACGCCACATGTTGCTTCAGCGATGCCAAGGCGACGCCTTGCCACTATGGCGGACGACATAAGCATCTCCGGCAGGGCGAGCCCGTGGCGGAGGCTCCTACGACCGCCTTACTGTTTAAGCTTGTCGCTTAAATGACGCCTTAACAACCATGGATATTTTATGAACCTATAGTGCAAATTAGCGGTAGCACCTAAGTTTTCTGAAAAGAGGAAATTTAACTTCGAGGACTGCATAGTTCATTGGTTTGTTTCTTTTTTTCTAATATTATTTGTGTTTTTTGGTTGAATTGAAATATCTTTCATGTATTTCTACTTTATACCTTTGGTTTTAGTTCTTAGTTATCTATAGGTTATATGTTATTCAGGTTGTTATAAGGTTTTGTTCTCTTTGATATAGAACTTAGAAAGGACCTGAGGACCTTTGCACAATACCGGTAGGAATCTCGGATCAATCAACACTGCCCTTGGTGAAAACCGGTAGGAACTTAAATGAACTGGCCCCTCACTAGTCGTTTGGTTGCTATTGCAACCTCATTGGACCCAACTAGATGGAAATCTGCATTATGAACAAAAGCGGTGAGATAATGAGGATGATTTCACTTGCTTGTTCTTCCAAATTACATCTTGAAGCCATTTTTGTAATGAGTTGCTGGAGGCAATTGTAAGTCAAGATGCAAGCACGGTTGCATACTTGCATTGTTAAGGACAAATGCTACTCTTTTTGTACGGAACATTCTTGTGAACTGCTTCCTGCATATCGTGTATTAATCTTTGATTATGTACCACAGGGAGTTCTTTGTGGGAAGTAGACACACTGCGCCACCATTACTCTCCTGCAGTTTCTAGGTAACAGGAATACAACTTAGTGTCCTGATTTGTATGACATTTCCTTTTCTTGTGTGAATTCTTATCTCATCTTATGTGATATTGCTGCCAGATTTTTTGTTTCACTTGAAAATGACCTCACTGTTCGGATCAAAACTGCTGAGATGAAAATAACAGATTTTAGTTCCGGGTCCTATGCAACAGTTTTCAGAGACGAGGTATGTCTGTCTACACACTACGTCCGTACCTTTCACTACATTCACCCTTGGCTTTATGCATTGCTTATGTGCTCTGTGCCAATATAAATATCAGAGATGAGGTAGGTCTTCAACTTTTCACTAGATTTTGCCCTCTGGTTTACGCATACTCGTGGACCATGTTTAGCTCTGAATTGCATCCAGCAAAGCATCTTTCTTCCGCTTTCTTGTCTGACTGTTTTTGGAGTTATTGTTCAAACCAAAGCTGAGTCTGTCACGCACGTTTTATCCGGTGCCGTTTGAGTAGTGTCTATTATTAATGGTCACTAGGAATTTCGTAATATTAGCCAATCTTGAATTTTGAATTGTAGGTGCGGCGGCGGATAAAACAAGTTCCCCTTGCTTTCTACAGAACTACACCAATTTCTTTATATCAAGAGTCGGATTTTCCTGGATGGACCTTTGGAGAATCGAATAGCAAGGCAGAAACTGGTGACAGCTCACCCGCCAAAAGGTTGCGGGTGGAGACCTGAGTCGGGTCCGAAACACGGTGTAACATTTTTGCCCCAAGTGTTAAGACTGTTGAAGGCAAGGACAAAAATTGTGGCAAAATTTTACGAAATCTCGGATTTTGGCTATGGACGAGGTTCAAAATCCTGGTAGAATGAAAAAAAAATCAAAATTTTTTAAAATGCTACAATAGTTTTGGACATCTCGGCGAAATTTTGGTAAATTTCGCCGAAATTTCGTTTATTTTGACTGGATTCATGTATTTTGGGCCAATTTGCATTGTTTTTGGACCGCATTTGGTATCAATTTTTTGTGGAGAATTGTAATATCTTTTATAAGGAATAAATATGAAAATACCAAGAAAGTTCTCACTGAGTTGGTTAGAGCATCACTTTAGTAAAGTGGGAGGTCTCGAGTTCAAATCTCAGCTATAGAGCATTGGTAATATAGTTGTAAAGATAGTCTACGTATGCTTACTTCATACTCTTTTTGCTCATTGAGTAATCGCAAAAATGAAAGTGAAAAAATTTAATGTTGAAAGTGGGATTTAAAACCATGCCCTCCGAACCAAATCTGGTGCCTTAGACCAATTGGGTCAACTTAACTTTATGCTATGGCATCATGGTTACAATTTTTTCTAGTTTTGGGAGACCCTTTTCACGGGGTTGAAAAGGGTTGAAATTTTGGTTTTGCCTCGCTCAGAAATTCCGGATTTTAAATTTCGGTCGAGGTTTCGGCCGCTCCTGAGATGTGGTCCGAAGACAAAATTTAAAACCTTGGTTGAAGGCGCCAATAGAAGAAATGCTTATGCAATATCGTTTAAGATAGTTTGAATATCTCCAATAGAGGACTTTTGAGGCACTGAAGTGTATTGGAATTGTAAATCGTCTCAAAAACATAAGAGATAGAGGTCAACTGAGACTGGCGTAGAAAGCAGCTCTTAAAAAAGACTTAGAATTGGAGCTATCCAAATAGTTGGCATTAGATAGAAGCGCATAGTGTATAGAAGTTATCAATTCATCTACCGAAATCATGACCTAAGATTGAATGTTTAGGGGGATTATTGATTTAATTGGAGCTATCCAAAGAGTTGGCATTAGATAGAAGCGCATAGTATATAGAAGTTAGCAATTCATCTACCGAAATCATGACCTAAGATTGAATGTTTAGGGGGATTATTGATTTCGATTGTGTTTCATTCCTAGTCTATCTCAACTTGTTTAGGAGAAAAGTCTTGGTTATTGTTGATGTTGTTTTTTTTTTGAAAGGGCAGCAAGAGAGTTGCTGCAACGTTTATTAAGAAGGAGAAAGAAATTTTGGCCTGTTTTTTACAGAAAAAAAAGGATCCGAAAAAACCTTACAACCACATCACCACTCACTCCACTAAAACAAAGCACTACCCGCAACCCACAATACAGGGACTAAATCCTAAACCAAAGAGTTCGTTGACCAGGCAAGAATCCTGTTTAGAACCGCCTCCTTGATCGATGTGGCCACTTGTTCCGATGTTCTAGTTACCCCCTTGAAAATACGCCGATTTCTCTCCAGCCAAAGGTTCCACCAGAAAATATTGTTATTGTTGATGTTGTTACTGTTCAAGAGTATGACAATTTGGCTGTCTGGGCCTACCTTTTTATTTCCATTTCCTTTTTCAACATGTTGGAAAAGATTATGTTACAAAGTTATTTTAGCAGCCTTCCAGTGTTGTAACATAATTTTGAGCCGAAAGTACTGTAGTATAAATTATGCGAGGACCTTTTTTTTTCTGATTATTGTCAGTCTAAGATGTATTCTTGAAGATCGCCAGTTATGTAGAGTAAATGTCATTTTAACTTAAGCAAGCGTGCAAATGGTGGACAAGCAATATTTAATCCTTCTTTGTGGGTCTATCTTGCCATGAGACCAATTGGATTACAATCTGCCACGTACTCACGTTGTTTTGACTTTGGAGGGAAACGGTCTGCAATCTGACTGGATTAGAAGGTTTGAGGTATCTCATTGCTAAATCGCTATTACCATCTATCCTATATTCGTGTGCCATTGGGTGATAAAGGCACTTTATGTTGTTAATGTTACTGAAACAGAAGCGACAGTTTTTTTTTTTTTTGACGGTACAGAAATTGTATGCTCTGTTTGTTTTACTGAACTTTCTACGACAGGTTTTTAACTCCTCTGCGGCTGAATTATCACGGGATAAGTACATCGAGGTAACTGGCGTTCAACAGAGAGACAAAATCTGATATCATCGTACCGGCTTGTCCTTATTAGGTGGGTTAATCGAGCGGTGTGACCCATAGTTCAAAAAAAATTACATCAGAAACACAAATGACTGAAAGGAAGAGGCGATTTTAACGAAGCTGCTGTGAATTTCTTCTTCGCTAGATGTGATGTGTGGGCCCAACATCACATTCGGTGACTGCAGCATACTTGTCGGTAACATTTCGGAGGCTCAACGTTTTTGCTCTTGAAATAGTACATTATCTGTACCAGCGCATCATTTTGAAGTTCAGTATAACAATATATGTCTATAAGTATATATATGTTTAATTATATATATATCAAAGTTTGCTTGTAACACTACTCCAAATACATAGTGGTATAATCAAATTCCTATGGTATAGCTGGCGGTGTTGTTCGGTATCATACTAATATGACCGGTATTGATCGGGTATCGAGCCAATTTACTGACAGCTACTGCAGAATGATACTGATAGTTTGGACTGCAGCAGCTTGTGTTGTTTATCGCCAGGTCTCTGTAGTCTGTACTGACGGTGTTGGCCTTTCCAGGTATGATACGTGGATTGGGATTGTCAAATTATCTAGTCCATCCAAACGCACATTGCTTGATATCCTCAGGTACTACCACTTGCCCACTGGAAACCTCTTATAGTTATCTTTCGACAGAAACTCACTTTTAATCGTGTTTAATTAAGCTCTTGGTTATCTTTTTGGGCAAAAAGAACTTTGTCTTGCGTGCTTTATTGTACTGGTCAGCATGGGGTGGGGTCCTTGTTGAGTGAATCATCTGACGAGATTTTTGAGAGGTGTTCAGATGATGCTCCGCCACAGACTTAACGTATCATATGTAAAAGTGATGTAGAATGTATAATTGTAGATGCATCTGTTTTCGCTACTGTTTCAGCTTGCAACCACATCTTTGACATGAGGACCTGAATATTTTCTGAAAAAAAAAAGTTTGCTTCTTATTGTTCAAGATAATCAGGTTAGAACATGCTGAGGGTGTGATACCTAGGCAAACCAAGTAGCAAGCTTTCTTAACAAACTAGGCGTTCATTAGTATCTGGGCTCCAAGACGCTGGCAGGGCATATAGCTAGGCGAATTGAAAGTAGGGACTTCACAAACAGCAACCTGTGGTAGTGCCAGATCTGGTGAGGCTTCACAGGGCCATCACAAATAATTTTTCATGTTCACACGGGCTACCGGCACTTCACATCTATCGCGTGCCATCCGAGTAGAAGCAACTACCGACTAAAGCTGCTTCGGACCCAACGGTAAGAGGAACTGTGCCTGGATTCACATAAAGAAAAGGTGAAGGAAAGAGGTTGAGGGGCCGATTATTTGTTTATCCTGCATGCACCACGCTTTCGGATTCACCCTATTGTTTTCTTCAAAAGAAAATTTAATTCCATGTCAACTTCGTAGCTGATCTTCTGGCCCCTCGAGCTCATAAAGAAAATTAGTGGTCGAGCTCATCTCAGCAGCTCTTCTTTTGTTTTTGTTTTTGTTTTTGTTTTTCTTATTTCTCTTGTTATGCCATTTCTTCTTTGCATGAGCATTTTTATTAAGGTGAGAGGTTGCTTCATTTCTTTATTACAGTAGATAGCATTTATTGATTCTTATTTTGGTGATGTCTTCCCAGTGTTTCTTCTCAAGGCGTGTCCATTTTTGTTCTGTTGAGCCCCAATTCTTATTGATGTATGATATATCCTCCTCTCTTACCGTAGGCACTCACTTTCTAATCGTATTTCAGTTGTTAGCTAGTCATCTGCCTAACATGCATCATCAGGAAATTTTCTTTTGTCTTCCAGTCTATCCATTGTTGAGCTGAAGGATGGAATCGTAAGTCCTAAAGAGCACCTGAGTATTCCTCTAAACTCAACATGAAGTTCACGCTCCATCTTTTGGGCATTTTCTGTTGTCTGTGTTCCTGTGCAATCAGCAAGAATATGTCTGTGAGACCCGATGCAGTGAGTATCGGAGCTCTTTTCACGTTCAATTCCACAATTGGGAGAGTTGCAAAGGTTGCCATTTCTGCTGCTGTCAATGACATCAACAATGATTCAACTATTCTTCCAGGCACAGAGTTGGTTGTTCGGATGCAAGATTCTAATTGCAATGGCTTTGTTGGCATTGTGCAAGGTACTTCTTTGGTGTTTTTTCTGTCACTGAACCAGGTAGATTTATGTTACGACAAAAATACCATCCACATGGTATAACACATAACTAACTTCCTCTTCTTTGCATGGCTTAGCCTTACGATTCATGGTGAAAGATACAGTTGCAATCATCGGCCCACAGTCTTCTGTCATCGCGCATGTCATTTCTCATATTGCAAATGAACTCCAAGTACCTCTGATGTCCTTTGCTGCAACTGATCCATCTCTCGCGTCTCTTCAATATCCTTTCTTTGTGCGGACCACCCATAGTGATCAATATCAAATGGCTTCTGTTGCTGACTTAATCGAGTATTATGGGTGGAAGCAAGTGACGGCCATATTTATCGATGATGATTATGGAAGAAATGGCATATCTTCTTTAGGTGATGAACTTGCCAAGAGACGATCTAAGATCTCGTATAAAGCTGCACTTAGGCCAGGAGCAAGCACGAGTGAAATAGTTGATGCACTGGTCAAGGTTGCAATGATGGAGTCTCGGGTCCTCATTCTGCATGCAAATCCTGACTCTGGACTTTCGGTTTTCTCATCAGCGCTCGATCTCGGAATGACATCCAGTGGGTATGTGTGGATTGCAACAGATTGGCTCGGTTCATTCCTCGATTCATCACCACATCTCGACATTGAATTGCTGAGCTCAATGCAGGGTGTTCTTACATTGCGTCAGCACACAGAAAACACCAGAAGGAAGAGTACGCTGGCTTCAAAATGGAGTGCACTGGTGAAGGGGGGTAGCGGTGACAGCAGGTTCTTGCTTAATTCCTACGGCTTGTACGCTTATGATACTGTCTGGATGATTGCTCATGCACTGGATGCATTTTTCAATAGTGGCGGAAACATTTCTTTCTCTCTTGACCCTAAATTACATGAAGCTGCGAGAGGAGGTTTGCATTTGGAAGCAGCGAGTGTCTTCGATGGGGGAAGGCAGCTACTAGACATAATCCACCAAGTAAATTTCACAGGTGCAACTGGCCCTGTAAAATTTGATTCAGATGGTAATCTTATCCGGCCTGCATACGACATTGTCAACATAGTAGGGTCTGGTTTGCGGACAATTGGTTACTGGTCCAACTATTCCGGGCTGTCCACTGAGTCTCCTGAGACTCTTTACATGAAATCAGCAAATAGCACTGGGGAAAATCGGAAACTCCACACTGCTATCTGGCCAGGTGAGACTATAACAAGGCCTCGGGGATGGGTGCTTCCTAACGATGGAAATGTGCTAAGAATTGGAGTTCCCAATAGGGTGAGTTACCGTCAATTTGTATCAGCTGACGCTGAAACTGGAACGGTGCATGGGTTCTGTATTGATGTGTTTGTTGCTGCAATAAACTTGTTACAATATCCAGTTCCATATAAGCTTATACCTTTCGGCAATGGCCGTGAGAATCCAAGCTATACTCAGCTCGTCGATAAAATTCTAACAGATGTAAGTTCTATTTCTAAAATTTACGCCATGTTATTATGGTCGATGTGTGCCGTATATGTTGTACTAATAATCTTTTTATGGCTAGGACTTTGATGGTGTGATGGGTGATGTAAGCATTGTCACAAATCGGACAAAGGTTGTTGATTTCACTCAGCCATACGTGGAGTCCGGTCTTTTGGTACTTACCAATGTTAAGACGAAGGGATCGAGTGGATGGGCCTTTTTGCGGCCATTCACAGTCAGGATGTGGTGCGTCACAGGACTATTCTTTCTTATCATAGGAACGGTGGTTTGGATGCTTGAGCACAGAATCAACGATGACTTCCGCGGACCTCCAACAAGGCAGGTTATTACTGTATTCTGGTAAGGTCTCACATGTATATCAATTTGAACCATCTTTAGCTGATCATTGCGTACAAAGCCAGCAAATTGTATCATATTCCTTTTTTTTCTTTTTACATTTTTATCTTATTTAATTGGGTTTTATAAATATATTACAGTAGAAATTAATAGTCAAAGTTGTATTTTAAGGATCGTGTCAATGTCTAACATGACAAATCTTTTGTGACCAGAGGAAGTATATTTGAGTAGTCTCATGGATTTTATGCCAACAGAGATACTAGGTTCCCTGTTGGAACTTTCTAACGGTATAGGAAGCCGAAATACGTACACCCGTACAAACAGAGGCGCCATAGCCTCATGGCCGGCGGTGCCACCCTTGCTCCCCGTGACCAATCCAAGCGGCGGTTCCACGCCACCCTCTGGCACCGGACTCTCCAACGCACCGCTCGCCACACCGGCCGTTCGGCTCTCCGACACAGCATGGCACATTGGCACTCGCTTGGGGACCGCCGCCTGTGGATGGAGCTGCTCGACCAGACGGCCTTCTCGTGGCTAGATTTAGGGCCGTAAAAAAGAGCTCGAGATCGGCTCGGTCTAGACTCGGTTCGAGCTTCAAACGAATTGAATTCGAGCTTGATCTCGAGCTCAAATAACTCACGAGCCTAGTAAATTTATGAATTATTTATTAAATATTACTATATATTAACTCTTTTTGAGTTTACTAGAGCTGAACTCGAGTTTGAGTTTTTATATTGTTGACAAATAGTTCATATTGAATTGTTTATTATTATCAAGCTACAAGCTTATTCGAGCTGAACTCAAACCTACTCGAGTTTGAACCGAGCTGAGCTGAAATCTAGATTCAGACTCGGACTGTAACTCGAACTCGGCTCGAGTCCAAACCGAGCTCGAGCATAGAAGCCCAAACTCGCTCGAGCTCGGATCATTCACAGGCCTAGCCGGAATCCCTCTCTCTCCCAGTCCACTCGCGCCTGCGCCGCAACCTCGGCTACTTCCGCATCAACTACGCCGCCGCCATGGCCTTCTCTCTCGCTGCCTGGCTCCTGGCGCACTCCTTCTCCCTGCTTGTCCTCCTCAGCGTCCTCGGCGCCTGGTGCTTCCTCTACGTCTTCCGCGCCTCCGAAGCTGTTTGGTGATGAGTGTTGCCTGGAAGGCCACCATGAGAAGCTGTAGGTATGTCAGCTTCGTCGTCTTACTCATCTTTCCTCAGTCTCCAAACTTCTAATTGGAAGAAAAAGGAACAACAATCGAAGGAAATAAATGCATGAAAGATTTTCGTCGAAAGAATTTGACGTTTGATATCTGATGAGAAAGACATGCGATATGTTTATGGATGCAGACGGATGTACACAATGATCAATTGGTTTGAACAAGTAGATTAAATAAGAGATTTGGGAATATTTTGAGAGCAATCATAAGAATATTTGCCAGTTCGTGTTGTCTAAGAACATTGGGAGCAACACAGCTAATGTATCAAGTGTCGTTAAGTTTCATGAGTAAGATTTCATTTTGGCTTCATATCTTAGCTTCATTTATTTTTATAAGTAAGTTTTAATAGGTTACATAACTACATTTCATTAGTTTTCACTATAAAGCTTTTCTTTTTCTGGATTGTCTCACGAAGTTCCAATAAGATCTTATGAATAACTTATCAAGTTTTAAGAGTTTCCACATCTATGTTTCAAAATATTTCATTAAGTTTCCTTTGCTAAGTTTCATCAAATGAGGTTTGTGGCTAAGTTTCATTAGGTTTCGTAGTGTTTCATGATATTTTACGGATAAGTTTTATGATATTTCATAAATAAGTTTTATTAGGTTTCGTAGTGTTCTAATAACATAATTTAGTTTCCTTAGGCTGTGTTTGGTATAACTCCCGCTCCACAGATTCGTGGATCTGGTGGAGCTAGGTATTCCTAGCTCCACAGATCCGTAGAGCTGGAGATATGGGTATGTTAAGAGTGTTTAGGTGAGTCATCTTGTTTAAATTTAGACTAAAAATATAAACTTAATTCACTTTATTTTAGCCTTCAAGTTTCAGATCTGAGGTAGAGCTGAGATTTGGAGCCCTACCAAACAGGGCCTTAGCTTTTGATAGTTTTCATAACTATGTTTCATTATATTACATTCAGTTTTTATTAGATTTCATGATAAAGTTTCATATGGTTTTGTGAGTTTCATGAGGTTATGACTAAGTTACATGACTTTCTTAGATAGGTTTCATGATTAAATTTCATCATGTTCTTGAGATTTAGGATGTTCACAGATATGTTTCATGACTTTTCACGAATAAGTGTTATAATATTTTACAAATAAGTTTCATTAGGTTTTATAGTGTTCCATCAACATAATTTAGTTTTCTTAGCTCTTAATAGCTTTCACGATTAAGTTTCAATAGATTTCATTCAGCTTTAACTATGTCTCATGATAAAGTTTAACATAGTTTCGTGAGTTTCAAGAGGTTATGGCTAAGTTATATAACATTTTTAGATAGATTTCATGATTAAGTTTTATCGGGTTTCTTGAGATTCAGGAGTTTCACAGATATATTTTTATGATGTTTCACGAATGAGTTCATGATATTTTATATATAAGTTTCATTAGGTTTCATAGTGTTCCATCAATATAATTTATTTCCCTCATCTCTTAATAGCTCTCACGACTAAGTTACAATATATTTCATTTAGTTTTTAAACTCATTGGATCTCTCATAAACTTTTGAAGTTGGTTTTTTGGAACTCAATTGACATTCTTCTTAAACTCATCTTTAATCAAGTTTCATATTTGAAACTTGACATAACTTATATTTTTAGATTGAAACCCATTGAATCTTTTTTGAAATGTGTTGAAACCATATAAAACTTGTGAAACATGCTTTGAAACTTTAGATTTTACCTTTTTGAAATTAAGTTGAAATTATTTTGAAACTCTTTTTAATCAAGCTTCAAATCATTTAAACCCATCAAAATTTGTTTAAACACGTTGACACCTTGTGAGACTAGTTTGAAATTTTTTTTTAAACCTACAGAATATACTCTGAAACTTTGAAATTAGCATCTTGAAACTTAGTTAAAATTCTTTTGAATTTTGTTTTAAATCAAGTTTCAGATTTGAAATCGAACAAAACTTATAGTTTTGAAAACTCATTGAAATTTGCTGAGACATGCTGAAGCATTTATAGGAACACAAATGAAACCTAATGGAACCTACCAAATATGGATTGAACATCTTGAAACCTAGTTAAACATGCCTAGCGTTGGATAGTGGCACTATTATGCTAAACATAATCATAATCTAGTTTCTTGAACCCTGCATAGGTTTTGTTTGCCTGATGTTACATTTTATATTCACTTTGCATTTGCAGGTTCAGCTTCTCAACTCTGTTCTTCGCACACCGTGAGTGAGATGCAGCTCTTAAGCTGTCTACATGTATACTAATCAAGATGGAAACTTCCTAGCCAAACTCATAAAAATTATTGTGCGTCTTTTATTTTTACAGGAGAGGACACCAGAAGCACTCTCGGCCGCTTCGTGATCATCATATGGCTCTTCGTTGTTCTGATTATTCAGTCCAGCTACACTGCCAGCCTAACTTCCATACTCACTGTGCAGCAGCTCTCATCTCCAATCTCGGGGATCGATAGCTTGGTTGCCAGTGAAGAGCCCATCGGGTTTCAAGTCGGCTCCTTCGCGGAAAATTATCTTATGCACGTGCTCGGCGTTACCAAATCGAGGCTTAAAGCGCTCGGCTCCCCAGACGAGTATAAGCAAGCACTGGAGCTAGGCCCTGATAAAGGAGGCGTCGCGGCAATCGTCGATGAGCGCCCGTACATTGAGCTCTTCTTGTTTGAGCATTCCAAGTTTGCAGTTGTGGGCTCGGAGTTCACCAAAAGCGGCTGGGGCTTCGTGAGTTTCTTTCCACCTGGCCATTGGACAAAAAATCGTAATTCAATTGAAGTTCCATGTATATTTTTCAATTCAACTTTTAAATAGTGATGCATAGAAGCACCTCCTTTCTGTTTCAAAACTGAACTCGACGCTCTTCAACCTGTCTGTCAGGCGTTCCCGAGGGACTCGCCGCTCGCCGTGGACCTGTCGACGGCCATCCTGACGCTGTCGGAGAACGGCGACCTGGAACGAATCCACGACAAGTGGCTGGCGGGCGACGCCACGTCCATGTCCCAGGCCAACGAGTTCGACTCGGATCGGCTGCACGTGTACAGCTTCTCCGGCCTGTTCCTCATCTGCGGCTTGGCGTGCCTCCTCGCCCTCGCCATTCACGCCTGCATAATCGTCCGCCAGTACGACGACCACGTTGCCTCCTCAGGACAGGCCGCGCTGTCCACCGTCGGCAGCTCCCGCTCCAACCGCAGCAGACTCCGGGCGTTCCTGTCCTTCGCCGACCACCGGGAAACCGATACTCGGAAAGCATCCAAAGACAAGGCGGCTCTGGGAGGAGGGTCCATCAGCGGTGTCAGCTTCACGTAAGTAGCGGCAGCACTAGCGCTTGATTCTAGCGACGGCCGGCCTTTGCTGGTTTTTGCTTCCATTTAACTTTCGGCGTACTTCCAATATAGGAATTACTTGAATGTTTTTCTCAAAAAAAAAATCAGTCAAATTTTCGGATGTTGCACGTATTGGAAAAAAATATTGCACACGTAGGGAAAAAAATATTGCAACACGTCTGAAATTTAGGAGTCTCTTGCAACATTTTTATTCAACGCTTGCAACATTTTTTTTCCGACGTGCTGTAACATTTTTCCTTTACGGATGTAACATTTTTTTCCAATGCGTGCAATATTTTTCTTCAACGACAGTAGAAATACGACACAGTAAACAGGTGTTGCAAGTGTTGAAAAAAAATGTTGCACGCGTCAGAAAATTTTTTTACAAACGTTGAATAAAAATGTTGTAAGAGACTTCTAAATTTAGATGATTTTAACAAACAAAACATTCGGATAATATTTATCAAAACCCTCCAATATATACCTCAACTAGTGCACGTACGCATAGACCGTAGTATTGATCTTCTGGATGCAATGCACGCGGTACATGCAGAGATATGTAGCCTGTAGTGCACATGGAGCAGCTTCGATTACTTATCAGTTCTTGAGTACTTCACGGACATTGTTTTTTGTAACCTTTCCTGCGCTTTTTACTACATCCCTCGCAGTGGCGTCAGCCTCGCCTCTAGTCGCCGACGGAATCCCTATGACAAATTAAAATTACATTACTAAATTGCATATTTTTACCTATAGATCAAAATCGTTGAATGATCGATTATCCTCATATATTTATGTTATTATATCTATTATTAACATACTATACTTGTTATATTTTGATTATTCACTTTGTTTCCTTTCTATTTATGTATGAATTTAGAGTTTGGTTAGTAATATACCGATAGATGTATCATTAGTATGTTTGTTTTAAATTAGAACCTTGACATATAAGTTTCACCTCTATTTTCATCCTCAGTTCTGTCACTGATCGCTCATATAGCAGTTCGATTGATAAAGCTGCATGCATCCATCGACCTGACACCATCAGCATCGCTGCATGGTCCCAGACGGGGGATATGTTGCTCGGTCAGTGTCAGATCGTGAATGCACGGACGGATTTGTGGCGTGCAGCGTAATTAATAACCTAGAGTAACAACACTAACATCGCTATTACTCTGAGATAATTAATTATATTGATATCGGTATATTAGCTAAAAAATTATTAAAAATACCCGATACTTTATTAGTTAATACACCATATTCAGAGTGTATTGTAGTTGAACAATAATTAGTCTGAAATGAAAACTTATTACAATCTATTGTCACACAGGGATACAAGTCCAGTACACAAAGTCATACATAAAATACAGGCACAATAGAATTAATATACATAAATACTAGAATACCCAGCGGATCAATGAAAGTCGCCATATAGCCCACAACTCTACCTAGTCCTCCTTATAGTTCTCCACCTTCTTGTAGCTCTGATCCTACAAGTGATCATCACCCCACGCCTCGTAGACGAGTTCATAAGGATTGGTTTCTAAGCAAAAGGGGGAATTAACTAATAGTAAGTGCAAAGATACTCAACAAGCATTAATAACAAAATGCATTATATAAATTCTTCCACTTCTATCTCATGTATTAATAACAAAATGCATTAAATATATCTCGATGAGCATTATCTAATCACATTCGGGTCTGACGGCAATTAATTCCTAGCTTTTTATCTACTTATATTTGATTGCATTTGCTACTGCTAACTATTTTAGGTGATCGACATCGAAGGTCTTTTGGAGATTAGATTGCAGGTCATTAATAAAATTTTTTATCTTTCATATGTTGTAATTGATAATTGTACACTATTCTGATGTACGAGTCATGTATGTTATTTGTTGAATAATAGGAATGGTGATTATTTTTATTATATATTTTAGTTAAGTGTATTATTATCTTATTCGTACGTACTTTATATCTGCTAATCATTCTGGTTGTTTCAGGATTCACCGTGCTGCCGGCCGTCTCATTGTCTCAGACGATCGCGCCACGGCTCGGCCGCCGACGCTATGGGGGTCTGCTGCTGCCATGGGGCCTAGCTCGCTAAACGGTCATTTCCTCTCCACGTAGTGTGACGGCCCGCGTGTGCCAATACCGTCGAACGGAGGAAGGTACGCGGCGAAGCGGCGCTGCTTCGCGGATCATCACCGCCACGCCAAGGCGCATTCGCGCGTTTAGGCTCTTCCGCCGGCAAGATTACCAAGCTCCAGCCGGCGCCCGGAGTCGTGGCACACGCACCGCAGGGTGGGTGCATGTCGTTCGGTTGCTTCGGCACGTGATTACGCGAGGCGTGAGACCGTGGTCCCAGGAAGGGGCACCGGACGCGGGGTTGACGCCGCGCGCGCTCCCTCGCGGTGGGAGTGGACGATTCACTGCCCTCCGTCCGTGCCGCAGCTAGCGAGAATTGGGCTGAACTATGGCCATAGATCCTTGTACAACGCTTTGGGCCAATAGAATTTGGAGCTGCATCTCGATTTGGGCTCATTTCTTTCCGGAAGGAGGCCGTTTACAGCTAGTGAAACTAGCCTCTGTTTCGGCCTATTCAGGCAGTCTAATTCGATTACGACATATGAGTGAACTCAACCGCTTTTCATGACAGCAATGATGCTGGATATGAGAATGACACGCGCCCATGATGAGGACCATGCATGATCACAACACATGGATTATTGCATGTCGCCCTTTCCATGCTCATCGATCACCTACTGCGCAGCTCTTCTTCGGGAAGTCATCGCTCATTAGTCTGCTCGTGACTGTGAGTTGTCGACAGGCTGTAGCTACAAAGACGTACATGTACTTCTACTATTCGAGATAGCTGGATGATGGACAGTCAAGAGCAAATACATTCATGAATCATGACTCAGTATTGTACAAGCACTGTGGATCCTACTATATTGAACTATGGATGATCATGTTCAGAACCCTAGTAGAAAAATAAAGAAGGGTATATAGGGTGCTGGTTTACAACATGCTTCCAAGCAAACAGGGCAGATACATCATCAAAATAGTACCATAAGAGGCCAAATTGACAACAAGCCAAGACATCACACTCCAACTGGATAAAGCAAACAAAAAAGGCTTTACACTTTTGGATCCAAAACGGACCGGAGAACAGGGTTAACAATATCATTTTTGTGTTGAAAATCGAAGTCTGTCGGTATCAAAAATCATCGATTATCGCTCGATAATCAGAGAAAATCAAAAGGTTTTCAAGGTCAAACCAATTTAAAAGCGGCGGTCAAACTAAAGCAAAATTTCTTGATAATTCGCTTGATAATCGGATGATATGCAGCAATTATCAAGCGGTAAGAACAAAAAATCGGTACCAATTGAAAAATGGGAAAATGGTAAAAAAAAAGGTGAAAATTTTGTAAAAAGTCGATAAAGACCCAAAAAATCAGGAAAAAGGTTAAAAAAATGTATATAAAAAAGGATAAAATTCTGGCATGACATTTCCTACATTTTAAGACAACGTCAAGTTGTGAAGTACATATTTTGCAATAATAGGACAACTATAAAAGAATATGAGAAAATTTCGGTATGATCTTTGCTATATTTTAGATAATATAAAGTTGTGAAGTAGACATTTAGCAATAATATCTCAACAAATAACATTTCATTTCAATACCATTTGTAAATCAATCCAACAAGTCAATATTTCAATAACATTAATTTCAATAGTATGGCATATGACATTTGCAAGCAACATTTCTCACTGAAAATGAACGTTCGCAGTTGGCATAGCTTCATCGTCCTTCCATTGTCGCATATGCCATGTTGAACCTATATGAACGCTATGTTAGTAAAAAAAATGAGTTGCAATAAAATAAAACATTACCTTTGATACTACAAGTAATATTGTTTGTTGTACATTTGGTTTACCATGTTGTACTCTTCTGTAGACATCATCAACAATAATCATGTAGTTAGCAACTCCGTCTTGCATTCATGCTAACTTTTCTCATCCATAGGCTAGTCGTTTACCACTGTTGGTACAACATAGCATAAAATTCAGGGTCTTGCTACTCATAGATCCGTTGTGTGGAAGGTTGTGCATGAGCATCCGGGATGGTGTAATTGTATTGGCCATATGAGCCATAACTCTCTTGTGTCTCAGGGACGCTCAATAAGTTGGAGCTATCATGCGGTGCATTATGGTTATATCGATGATCCCTTCCTTTGTTGCAGTAGTCGTCCTCTATGACTAGAGCCCTATGGTCTCTATTCTATGTCGCATATGTGAATTAGGATTCCCTATAAATTCTATAAGATGCAGTCCTTCTGAGCGGGAAGTAAAAGGGATGCTTGCTCCCTCGCGGGTACTATTTAGTACTTCCTCTTTCCTATGTGACTGTCACCTACTGTCCTGTTTACCCATTCGGGGATACTTGCAACCTCAGTATTATTTCACAAAGCAGGGTTAACCGGGTCTATCACAATGTGTGATAGGAATGGAGTGTCACGCTCAGTCTTAGTGTCCTCCTTATCAAGTAAGGGTTGGCATTGGACCTATCTTTCTTCATCCACTATCAGACTGGGTTTTCACCATCGTACAATGTAAGCTCCATAAGACATTGGAATAGATCATTTTCTGTTGTAAACCTTTGACTCTCTTAGGCTTGAATTCTAAGCTGAAAGTTTTAGTTAACGTATACTAACCTATAGAGCTTCTTATAAGATAGGTGGTTGCGAACTTTAGTATGGATAAAGGCGAACATGCTCCAATTGCGCTCGCATCTGCTAGAAGAAGCGCAATACGAAACGATTCGCATAGCAAACTTCTGAAGCGTGGGTGTCTCTGAACATAACGCACCCCACCAATGTGCTACAAGTTAATAAAAAAATATAAGTACGAGGTGAAAATATGATAGTTGCATTATATTTAAGATGACATAAGGCAAATACCAAGGATTGTTTTTGGATCATGTGCCATCCGCTCAACTAGAGCAGCCGTGAGCATTCTAACCCACCTTTTGTATAGATCGGCCTCGTGAAGAGTGTCCACGGCGATCTGGGTATCATCAGCAAATGCTTGAAAAGCATCTCAAAGATTTGGCAAATAGTTGTTCGTGGTGTCGTACAAGTAGTGCGTCCGGGGGTGCAAGGCGGTAGCTGCACAAAATCAAAGAAACATGCCAATACAGGTATGTAACATATGTGGAAAAACAAGATATTATATGCAATAAAATAATGTATTACCAGTGTTCATGTAAGTGTCTCTCATTGGGTCTCCCATTCTTAGGTCAACAACGTCCATGTATAAGTCGTATGTAGCTAGAGAGTCATGGAACAAGCTATTATATTCCTCTTGTATTATATTGTACCATAGTATCACATCGCTCAATGTAGGCACCATATCCTGATCAGTGAAACGCAAGAAAGTGTACAACGGTTCGATAGATTTAACAACTTATTGTAGGTTGTCTCACCAGTCCAAGCTCGAAAGACATGAGTACACGAACATCCCCTTCGCGGTATCAACAAAGTGCGACGATAGAAATTCCTCTGAGACCATACATTACAAGAACTTGTCCTTACGACGAAGAAAACTATCCAAAAACATGTAGTTTCTTTCGAAGCGAGTAGCATTCCACTTGACCAACTCACCTCCAATATACTTCTTCATCATAACATGAAACTTTGAATAATTGTACATCCATTAAGAGATTTTTCTTGCATTCTCAATGAGAGGGGCATGGTTATGAAACTCTCCAATCTACTTTGGCATCAAATTAATTGCGTGGGCCACATAAGGCTACCACACGATGTTGCGGTGCTCTCGTGTGATGAGTCTGTATGTCTTCTTATAGTTGGCACCATTGTCCGTCATAATATGCATAACATTCACCAAGCTTACCTCATCGACCACTGAGGCAATTTTCTGTGTGAACAAACAAAGTGAAAATCCCCATTACATGATGCGTGCCTCAAATAGATTTCATAAGAATAGCAATGAAAGCAAGTACCTTGCGCAAGTATGAGACATCCTGAGTTAGGCTTGTCGCATCCACAGACTTGTGAAAGATCATGGTATCATTGCAGTATATCATGAAGTTGATGATGCTCATGCAGGTAGGCCCAGTCCAAGAATCGCATATGATCGTAACACTATATGTAGGCTATTTCAGTTTGAATATTTCCATTTTCTCCCGTATGTCTGCTTCGTTGGCGTCTAAATATTTTTTGTCTATGTCTCTTCCACTCAGAGACAGAACACTCTAGCCTGCAAAACGAACACAGCATGAACATGTGAGTCATTAATTGGTGTAGAACTGGACAAAAATTTGAAAGCTCACTTACCCTATTTTTGAGTTTTCTTGATGATGTTAACGAAATACGGATTATCTGCTTTCTTCCCATAATACCAGCACTATGAAAAATTTTGGTCCAGACCGAGCCAATCGTCTGTTTTGCATTTCTCTCCTTCTGTGTTCAGCTCCTAGTGTCAATCCATGTTTGCACAGGGACACGGGCCGTATCAAGATTGTAATCCCCCACGACCAGGCTTTCACGCTGCAAGGAACTCTGAAACATTCTCGGCAACACATTACTGCCCCCTCCTCTAGCCCCCTAGAAGTGCCACTACCACCATCGTACTCATATCTGCTACCTGCCTGATTGATAAATTTTGCCTCCGTCTTGGAAACAACCATGGCATGCTATAGTTGCTCCTCCTCATCAGCATCACCCTTGTAGTTCGCATATGAACTTCTTCTCTGCGAGGAATCTACAGCTGTTGTTTTCTTTCATAGCCTCTCGTCCCTCATTATTTTCCTCTTATTCTTAATCTTGTTTAGGTTACGCTGAAAGTGCTTGTAAACCTCTTTAGGAACTTGCCTACAATGGACTACATTCGTACCTCGTTCTGCCAAGTGATGCTTCAGTCGAGTTGAACCGACTTGCTTAGCATGTAATGTCAAAATCCAGTCCCTATCTTGTTGCTGTGCTCCCACAACGTTGCCCTGTTCTGCCATCTACTAGTACAAAATAATAAGAAATTAGCATGCATCCAATACAAAAGCACCTAACAAGCATGATCTCCAATGAAAAAATGCTAGCAAATCATCTGTTTACTTCAAGTGAATCATCTCCAGAAGAAAGATCCAAGCAAAGTATACATCATGAGTACATATTCTGTGAATTATCCTAGTGACTGTTACTCATCCTAGTGACTAGCAAAAGAAGTGAAAAATCATCCTAGTGAATCATCTATACACTCATCATCCTAGTGACAAATCATCCTATTGAGTTATCTACAGAATTAGGGTCAATCATTCTAGTCCATATGACCATATTCAATGCAAAAAACTAACTCATGCTATAAACAGTACACCCAAAATGAAAGAGCGCTTTTGAAGTTCACAAATCACATTACATCCCTATAGAACTAACGGAACAAGTTCAGATATGCTGTTCAAATTGAAAATCGCTCGGTTTCTTCAAAAATCGCCGTAGCTCCAACGAATATCACTAGGGTTTTGCAAAAAAAATCAAACTGCACTCATTCCGGTCGATTTTTTAGACTTACTGGTCGATAATCACTCCTCTGGTGGTGATTTTCTAGCTGGCGTCGCACGGATCTGGTGTCGGCTGTAGCGAGCTGGAGCGCACGGTTGTGAGGATGTCGAGAGAGGAGTAATGCTGTCAGAAGTGAGCCGAAAACCCTTAAGACAACTATTTTTTCTTCATGAGCCAAACCAGGTTTCTTGACCCAAATGCTTAAACAATGCAGCCTAGCATTGTTTTGCCATTTTTTTCCCTTTTCAATTATGTACAATCGGTTTTGGCTCAAAAACATCTCATAAATTCGGTTTTTTGAAGAAAAAAATTGATGTCATATACCACAAAACTACTAATTCTAATTTTAGAGAATTTTTGGATAAATTTTTTATATTTGAATTTGATTTTGAACAGTATGTAATGTCGTACCGTCTCAATATGCTCGATAATCGTTTGATTATTATCGATAATTTCAACCCTTTTGAAGAATGTCAAAATCTTCATGTCGAGTTATTTTGGTAAGTGCTATATGCTAGCTTCACCCGCGTAGCATTATCTTTTGCATTTTGTCTCGAACCAAAGGGAAGCTATTCTGTTTGATGCTTGTATTATTTGCTTAAACCGTTAGCAGCAATATTGTTCAAATGGGTGCTTTTGCCCTCATTCTTTAATACATAGTAGAGCCCTTGCTATTTCTTAAAAAAAAGCGAAGCCATTCACACGTGTACACTTGTTTATACAGGAAATATTCTCAACATCGGCAAAAGAAAAAAAAATATATAAGAAGGTCCCTGGGCCCTGGCATCTACCAAACGAGAAGGGAGCAGATGACCCACCGTCACCCAACCATGAATCACGGGTGCGATTCCAATTCTGTTCTCTCTGCGAAGGTACCAAAAAAAAGGTCGGTGCCCAAATTCAGCGCATTTGATTTGATCCATCAAAGTGACATGTCGGATTAAGCCGTACAAGGAACCAGCGTGTCATCCGCTTGCTTGATCGATCATCAATAACGTCCATATCTTGTATACCTGCACAGTACATACTGCATCCTGTTGTTGTATGTGCAATTTTGTCGTGGGCGATGCAGCAAGGGCGGTTACAATATTGCATCATCACGCCGCTACCAATCCCAACCACCTCCATGTGTTGGATAGGCGAAAGCACAGAAACAAAGGTCCACGGCGGAGCAGTATATTTGTGTATTCTTCTTGGTCCCTCTCTCTCTACATCCCTAGCCTAGGTGAGGTCATGGACTGATGACAGTTTAATCTGTAAACTACTGCAGATTCCCAAGGATAGATCACTGTGCCCCTTGACTCGAGCAAAAAACAATCTTTGTGATCAACAAGGTGCCATTTGCCTTCAGGAAAACGAAGCACCTAATGCTTAATATACTGTTTGTCTAGTAGTAATATCACAACTCTCGACTGGGCAAGCTAAGGACACAGGGCCAGGAGCAGTATTACCGCATTAGACTATCTCCAGTGGTATCTTTTCAGGCTCTAAATCTCTTCGCAGACAGATCCCAAACACTCTAACGAATTCTCTTTACGGTTCCTTTCGGAAGGGATTTGGAGAGAGAGTCTCTTCAGAATCCCTATACAAAACTCTTCGAAGGGATGCTGTTGGAGATGATAGAAATGAAAGGAATGAATATGGGGAAGGGAATAAGGAAAGGAAAGGAAATGAAGAGAAATTGCTGAAGATAATCTTAGTAGCTGTGGCCAGTGGAGAACTAAAGATGCAAAGTGCAGGTCCTGTAAGGATGCATATAACATGTTCGCGCTCTCAGCTGGAGCTGGGCATTTGAAAGTTTGGGTAAGGCGTTTGCACAAGCATTTGTGTTGATCCAGACCATGAAAATCTTTCAGAACGAGCAACTGCTGGTTCACCACACTACTGGCTGAGTCATTGTGTAAGCCACACACATGCCACAGAGACAAAAAATGGATGGACAGTTCATTACTTTCTCGTCATCATCTTTGCCTAAATTGTCCCGTCACCGACTGGCCCACCACCCAGTGCCAGACTGCCAGTGTACTGAAGTAAGAATTGCTATTTTTACACAAAAATCCCAACTAAGAGTAACAAAATAAAAACAAGAAAAAGAAAGGGTCTTCAGCCTTCACCCTTCGCAGTCCACGCACGAACCGCGGCCGAAGCTTTGACTTGTTTAGCCTCTTGCCTTGATAATTTTTTTTAAGTCTAGCTCCCTTCGAACGAAACTATAAATATATCCTTTTCTGACAGTAAAAACAGCGACAATCTTCTATCAGAGAAGATATATGTGTTACGCTTTCATAGCATAACAAGTGAGACGTATCGCTTCTCGCTTCTTACGTAGCCGAGAAGAGATTATATTTGCAATCTCGTTAGAACGAAAGATAAAAAAAAATCGTGCCAAGAGCAAGTTAAGTTAAGCCCAGTGAGGACTGAGCATGCCAAGAGCAAGTTCACGACGACCATGCGAATTACGCCGAGTGAGGACTGAGGAGAGGGGAGGAGAGGACGGCCCAAATGAGAGAATCCGAGACCGCCTCGGTAAAAAGCCACCGCCATCACCTCACACCACTTCACCACGCCCTCCTCGGCTCCTCCCCTTCTCCTCCCTCTCGCCTGGCACAGACGGGCGCTAGGGTTTCTGCCGCGGGGCTCGGGATCTCGCGCCTCCGATGCAGCCGCGGCACCGCTGATCCCGAGGCCGTCCCTCCGCCGCCGCAGTAGCGCAGCGTCGCCATGGCGCGGCGTCACGGGTGGCAGCTCCCCGCCCACACCCTGCAGGTACGCGCGCGTTTGTTAGTCTCCTTCCCCGTGTCTGTGCTCGGGCGCGACGGCAATGTGCCTGCAGATCTCATCGCGTTCTGTTCGTTTCGCGGCTGACGTCGAACATTTTCGGTGTTCTCATGAGCCCAGTGTTGGGGTTGTGATAGCGATCCTAGTATGTTTAGGCTCTGACGAGTGATGTGCGGATGCGCGTTGTTTGATTTGATCTGGTGTTTTCTCTCACTTCTCGGCTCTACTCTTGCTTCGTAATTGTGTGTGTTTGATGTGATGGTTGCTTTTACCAGTATTGTTTTGAGTGACTGTACTCTAAAAATCACTACCAGAATGTTTGTCATTTCTGCTGTTTTGATGCGAAATAGTACATGGATTTGGATTTCTTAATGGCTTCCCCTAATAGCATGCTACTACCTGAATTTTATGCGATGGTACATTCTGATCTCATGCGTTATATGTGTCCGTTTTGATCTGCCGTTTCTCTCTTTTGCCGATAAAAGTGGTACTTTTTGTTGGTTTTCTGTTGGTCTCTTCTGTTCTTTCTTCTCTGATGTGATGTGGGACTCCGGGCCTTGGAGTTCGGTTTCGCTGCACCCCTAACTCGCCTTTTTGTCTCCTTCCTTCCTGTGTGCACTACAGAGTACAGACTCTGACTTGATTTGTTTCCCCTGGAGTTCAACGGCAGGAGGCTATACATGGACTCCATGATTTCTGGTTGATTACTCAAATGCAGTAATTTAGGGCCTGTTTGGTAGAGCTCCCTCTTTGGTAGAGCTCCCTCTGATTCTGATTCTCTGTTAGAAGTGATTCTCTGAGAGAAGTGATTCTGTCGCTGAAAGTGATTCTCTAATGAATCTATAGGATAAACTCTATGGAGAAACTGACTCTTTGTTGGGAGTGAATCAGGAGAAGCAGCTTTTTTCAGCTCCCAGCTCCTAGTTCATTTCGGAGAATCACTTCACGGGAATCACCCTGGGAGCGATTCTCAAAACTCATTGCTTAAGCGAGCTTCACAGATTCACTCCGCAGAAGCTGGGAGCAGAGCTCTGCCAAACAGGGCCTTAGTTTATCTTGTATGTTGGCCGTGTAGTCGGAGAAATCAGCACTTATTTAGCCCCTCTACATTTTTTCCTTTTTTTTTCCGAATATAACCATTTGTGCATGTATTTGCAAATTTGACCCACTCTCCTGCCACAAAAGCGCGCGCGGTATGTGACACCTGTCCTTGCATCGGAGTCTCGGGAGTTCGGCCAACCGTAAAAGCAGAGCATGGAGAGGATAAGGGTTTCCTGCTATGTCTTCTGCAGTAGCGGAGGGGTTAAATTTGCAAATACATTTGTGATGGTTAGGTTTGAAAAAAATGAAATACATGGGTTAGATAAGAAATGATTTCTAGAATGGATGCGACCGTGTTTGAAATGACGGCATGTTCCGTTCAGTACCGTTCGCCTTCCCATTCTGGATCCGGTCCTTTTTTTTTTGAAAGCAAGCAACGGGGGAAACCCCCGCCGAGAAAATATATTAATGCAAAGGAAGTTCAAGGGTACAAAGCCGGCGAGACACCGGCCCAAGGAAATTAGAACAACCTAAGACCCCAGCCAAGGAAATCGTCCCGAGAATTAACCGGAACCCTAAGAGATTGAAGACGAAATTCCGAGCAGCACCAGTCCTTCCAAGCGAGGAAACTCGGCGGAAGGGACCTAAAAATCTTGTCATTCCTCTGCTTCCAAATGCCCCAGGCAGCAATCATGAAAGCATCTATGAAGAACAGCTGATGCGTCGAAGAGCTGGCAACCAAGAATCTCTAGAAGAAATCACCACGAAGGTCCCAAGCAATTTGCAAAGCGTTCCAACAACGAGTAGAAAAGCGACAGCCAAAGAAAAGGTGGTCATGGGATTCTTCAACCCCGGCATTACAGAGCACACAGTTATAGTTCCCATCAGAGACTGGGCAATTTTTCCTTCGGAGCATCTGTCTAGTGTTGAGACGATCACAGCAAAGGAGCCAGGAGAAAACTTTGATTTTAAACGAACATTTGGCCTTCCAGATGTTCGTTTATATTCGTGCAATTTGTTGCTTCTGTCATTCGTGCCTTGTTTCTTTCTTGATAATTGTTTGTTGCGATAGAAGCAAGCTTCACAGTGCTATGTTCCTTACCTTTACGCCAGAAGGGTGCCTTGAAATCTAATGTGTTACATTTACATTTTAATCAACAAAAGGGTAGTCTGACTATAAACTTGAGCGTCATAGTGGGTTATCTATCCTATTTAATTCTTAATGGCTAGCGTTTTTAGCTTCAATTTCCAGTTATTAGCTTATCCAGGTCTGTTGGCACTTGGTAGCATCTTTGCTGCTACAAATTTTCTGGATTCGATGCACAATTGTAGTTTACTTCTGTTGATGCAGTATCCCAGCGCAATGGTATCCTGGCGAAATTACAGTAGATGGAGGAGAAGTGGCGTAGCGTTTTGAAAGCATGAACTGTATAGGAACCTTTATCTATTGAATTGACTATCAGTTCAGAACTAAAAATTTTCAGATGTTTCTCACTTAATTTTGACTTCTGACTGGAGTCTTGGGATTGGAGAGGAAGAAGCGGGTGTGTTTCACAACGTTTCTTTGACAAAATGATCTATGTATGTGGTGCTATCAGCCTATCGAGCAGTTTTTGTTCTTTACTTGAGAACATTCAGTTAGCAATAGCTCCGGTCGATGCGCAGACCGTTCATCCTGCTTACCCTCATCTGATCATCTTATCTACCCTTTCTCAAAATAAGTGTAGATGTAGTTCTGAAGATCAGGAAGAGATAGGATATAAACTCTGAGTTATAATGCCATTGTGGGTATCTTATATGAAATTTGTAAAATCTGCACTAGCATGATTGTTTTGTGTAAAAATTTAAATTTCCACATGTACACTTGATAGTTTAAGCTCTTGAAGTGCTCATTGTGCATAAAAATCCCCTAGGATTAGGAGTCTGAAGTTTGCATTCCAGCTAGAAGGATGATTATGTATGGGGTCTTGGTCTTGTTTTTTCTGCTGAGTTTGTATCGTCTGGGTTGGATTTTGTACTTCCTCCTATGCTGGCATCGTTGCAAGCTTTCTATTCTTACCTCTTAGGGAGAGTTCGAAATTGAGTGAAATATTTCTATTTACCATTTTTTTGCAGGTGGTAGCTATAACAGTGTTCTTCTTGCTGTGTATAGCATTCTATGCTTTCTTCTCTCCATTTCTTGGGAAAGACTTGTATCAGTATATCGCAATAGGTGTTTATAGTTTTCTGGTAACGTTCCACTTCTCATGCATGCTTTGAATCCTGTAGATATTTCATTTGATAAGTGTCAGTTTGATATCCATGTTCTGCTATGTCAGGCCTTATCGGTACTGATTCTATACATTAGATGTACGGCTATTGATCCTGCTGATCCTGGCATCCTGATTGCTGTCAATGGTGCACCAATCTATAAATCGGAAGGTATGTACTGATACCTGATGACACTGCTATTGAAGTGCAATCCAATTCATGCAGTGGTAGGTACATGTTATAGTAATGCAGCATCTCCTTTTGGTTAAAAGCAAACGTTGACACTCAAAAAGAAGCTGGCAAGTCAGGATTGAGAACAAATGAGGATATCCAAAAGCATGAGTCATGTTTAGGTGCTGGTTGTTGTTGTTGTGCTTTTTTTTTGAAAGAGGATTGTCGCAAAGAAGATGAAGCTTACCAACAAGAAGATTATGGCGAGGAGGCGCTCTTTTGCACCCTTTGCAATGCGGAGGTACTTATGCTCAACTCCAAACCTATTCAGTGTGCACGGTATACCATACTGAAGAGTTCCTACTCATTTTGTCCTTTTTTCACTGTAGTTTTTAAAAATGGTTGTACTGTAAATATCTGCATCCTTTTTTTGCCAACACCATATGTCAACACCATATGTAGTCATGAACTTAAGTGCTATAACTGGTGGTTGCATTACAACAGATGTTAAAGAGGTGAGGCATCAAACAAATTATCATTTATCTGTATTCACTTAAATTTATGGTTGCATGAATGCAGCATGATGTCCAGTATTTAGACACTTTCAAGAATTTGGTAACAGGCAATATGCAGGACACTTTCCATTACAAGATAGTTTAATTTACTTCTGCTGTATACGTAGATGCAGTCCTTATGACAACACAGAGATATAAATGCCCAAAGCAAACGAACTAAATTAACATGGATGTTGTAGTTGGTAAAGAGAACTCATATCAAGGATAATCACTGAAGGATTCATGCATGAGGTAATTCCATAAATCATATTTCTGTTGAAAACAGGTCAGTTCGAAAGAAAGGAAAGAGGGGGCAGGGCACAAGGACAATGTTTATGAGATTAGATCAGCAATGATTAGTATCATCTACATTTGTGCTACTTATCCGTTTTGGTGCTTCTGAAATATTAATAGATTATTAGTAGAGCATTTAACATGTTTGTTTGCAGTAGCGCTTGCTTTTACTTTGTTTGTGTATTGATATCCAATGTTCTTTTTGTTTACAGATAGAAGCTATTAGTCCGATGTTTTTGGTTCATACTCAGTCTTTCCTTTATGTATTGATATAGGTACGAAAAAATAGTAAACATTGTCGAAGTTGTGACAAGTGTGTTGACGGATTTGATCATCATTGCCGGGTAGCTATCATGTTGAACCTTCGGTGGTTCATTTTGTCTCTTTAGTATTTCTCTGTGGTTTGTTGCCATGGCTTTTCTGATTTCCATTTTGGTCTTTTTGATACAGTGGCTGAACAATTGTGTTGGAAGGAAAAACTATATCACATTTCTGTGCCTTATGGCTGTGAGTCTTTCTTGGGTATGTAGAGATGTCATAGGTGTTGATATTTCTATCTGTCAACATTTATATTCTTTCAAATGCTGATAAGCTTGCATTGAGTGTGGATTTGATATTCTGAAAGCATTTTTCATGTTTCTAATTGTGATTGCTCATAATCTTATATGCATAAAGCTTGCTGTTGAGTGTGGAGTTGGTATTGCTGTTTTTGTTCGTTGCTTCACTGACAAAACAGCCATTGAAGATCAGATAGGGAAAAGCTGGGGTATGGTCTTTCACGAGCACCCTTTGCAGCCATTGTCGTAAGTGTGAACCCTGTTGTTGTTTTCTTTTGTTGATCTAATTTTCCAGCATATAGTGCAGTAGTTTTCATGTACATCTGGCTTTCAGTATGACTAATTTTACAACTTCCATCATCTTCATTGTGGCATCTTTGTCAGATGCAGAACCAAATCAGTAGTATTTTTGTGTGATATTGCCGTTGAGCTGAGAGAGAATAATGAATTTAACTTACTATGAATAGAATTAGTCTTATTGCAAGGTGAATGAACAGAGTTGCTAGTTGTGTGCAGCAGCAGTTGGGAGTAAACAGTCCCACTGCTAAGTGCGAACTGTAGTCTACAAGTCAGACTAGTAGTTTTTGCCCAAGAAAACCATTTGTAATCAATTAATTAGTCTTTCTTGGTTTGGCTCTTATCTGAAAATAGAAGTGTCATGTCAATTCTGTACACATGCACTAACAAGAGAAGAAGGTTATTATTGCTGAAGAATGTGGCACTGATGAAGAAAATTTTGTGACCCTTCATTTGCTCTTGTTCATAATTGCAACATTTTGCATTGGGCAATGTTTGTCAACATTGTATGAATTTACTTGAACTCTTGAAGTATGTAACATTGTTTAGCTATGATTGCAAACTAATACAATCTTGAAACATCCCTGACTTCAGGCCCTAGGTACAGCTCTTTCGATGTTTGCTTCAGTGCCACTGGGAGAGCTGTTCTTCTTCCATATAATATTAATCCGGAAGGTTGGTCACTTTGTTATCCTCTCTCAATTTTCTAGTCTCATTGTCTCAATTTTTTTTCTGGAAATGGAATATGAGGTTGCTTTGTTGCACCACTTTTTTTCAGGGCATCACGACTTATGAATATGTTGTGGCCATGAGGACTCAGAGTGAACCTCCTGGTCCCTCTGTCAATGATGACCAGCAGAGCCTGCCATCTTCTCCAATGAGTTCTGCACCAACTGCTTTCAGCGGGAGCTCGTTTGCACGGCACTACAAAGGTGCATGGTGCACTCCACCGCGCATCTTTATTGACCAGGTATGAATTGTATCCAGTAATATTTCTAGGCCATACCAACTTTCCAGAGATTTAATTGTCCGGTGTTTGTGTTTCTATCATTGGGAGCACAGCAATTTGCTGTTTACTTTTTCTATGGACTTATGCTTTCCACTACAACAAACCTTTGTCTAAGATAAATGTTCTGCCCTCCATAATCGTCTTCATTTTGAAGTTGAATTTATCGCTTACCTTTTGAGAAAGTTGTTCTGCACATATTTGATCCTGTCTGCATCACATCACAGGACGAAATAATCCCACACTTGGAACCTGGGCGAGTACCTTCAACTGTTGATCCTGATGGCATGGACCCGACTGAAAGAGCCAAACAACATGCTAAACGTCCAGTCCGCATTAGCGCATGGAAGCTCGCAAAACTGGATTCAAACGAGGCCATGAAAGCAGCAGCAAGAGCCAGAGCCTCTTCATCCGTGCTGAAACCAATCAATACCCGTGCCCAATATGAGGCAGACCGGTGCTCCAATGACAACCTCAGCTGCAGAAGCAGTGCCATGAGTACTGATACCGGACACCACATAGATACTCGGTCTGGCAGGAATTCTCAATACAAGTCCTCTTATCCTCCCAGCAGAGCAAGTGCAGATGACATTGAGCTGTATCCGCAGACACCAAGCAGCTTCCAGAGCAACTCGCGCACTCCAACACCTATTGCAGAGCACCAGCCCTCAAAGCATTTCAACCCAATTTACCAGACTACAGCAAACAGGTCTCCATTCTCAACAAAAGCAAGTGGTGTCAATGAAGCGGCCATCTCAGAAGCAAACAACGCAAGGAGGTTTGGTGCACCGACCATAGAAAGATCTTCTCGGTCATCTGTTTACTGGGATCAGGAAGCTGGCCAGTTCGTGTCTGCGAAGGCAAACCAGGGATCCAGCTCTCGGTTGGGCCGTCCCGACCTGCTGGACACTGGACAGTCAATATTCTTTGGTGGACCTTTGATGACAGATCCTGCAACAAGAAGTTTCAGAGATCCTGGTGCTTCGAGCCAACACTCCGGTAGGCCTCGGCCGCACCAGCTACCAGTGTTCGTTCCCAGGGATCATCCCCAGAAGGATCAATTATCTAGGTTACCGTGAAATAAACTGTTTTTGGAGTAGTCTTCTGAAACACTTGTTTCTCTGCTTGATTGTTCAATGTACAGTTCTTAGTTCTTACATCAGACAGATTGTAGGTTATGATTTATCCGTCATTTGCTTGGAAATTGAAATTAATTTAGTTATTCCCGATTTTAGTACAAATATCATAAGGAAAAAGGGAACATGGAGAATTTGTCAAATTAGAGTGGTTTGCTTGAGTAGGATAACGAGGGATCACTTTTATTTTCAAATAGTGAAGTGATAAGTATGTTCTACGCCTTGACATGATAGATTCACCCGGTTGACCTGAAAGTAAGTCTATAGCCTCAAATGTTAAGAGGTAACCGCTATGTACTAATAATATATACGGTCTCCCTTTTCCTTTCTGATATCTTGGTGGATTATCTTGTAATTTTATGGTTAAATCTTTTGCGGTTTGTCAACTATCCAACTTATTTAAAATCCAGATGAGGGCATGGTGCACATGCGGGCTGAACTGTCCACGAGTATATATCGGTTGCTACAATCATATTTTATGGCCACTTTTGCACAACTTTTTCGGGAACTCATGTAATTTATTGGGAGGAACGTTGGTGGTGGCTCTACAAATTCGGTCCCCTTCAACTCTTGAATGGAAGTGCCCGTACTTGTCATCTAAATGGGCTTCCCTGCACGTGAAAAAGACATTGTTCGTGATGATATACTGTATCACCCGGTGGTGAAAGAGAAAAGTGATAGTTTCTTTCTATGGATTCGGTTTCCTCAATTTCGGAGTACCATCTAAGCCGAAGAAAGTAGCAGGGGGCGGATCTAGGTGCACCTCAAAAGGTTTTAAGAAATATCAGGATATCACTTATTTAGTGAATCAAATTTATTAATTAAATTGATTTTGATTTTAGTGGTTTGAGATTTGTAAAACCTTACAACTATTTGCATTGTACTTTTAACAAATTTTAAATATGCATGTTGGATTTATGATGTTACAAAACAATTATACAAAGACTATTGAGCTATGCATGCAAAAAGCATACATCCTTACTAAAAAATTTATAGTTTCCCTCCTAGAACTTAGGCGGAAAATCTCTACGCAACTGCTTAGTGCCATTTCGAGCCTCTCAAGTGTATCGCCTAAATTTTGCCAAGATTAGAATCATTCCTCTCCGCGTGCCGTGTGCCGCATACCCAAAAAAAAAAAAACATTGGTGTGAACGAGCATTCACGTCGAGACGCAACATGCGTCAGTGCAGAACGTATGATACGTCAACAAACCGTGCCGGGCAGCACAAATACAGCGTACACAAGCCCTTCGTTTCTAGCCCCCATGCACGGATGCACGCACCGAACCGTGCGTCGGTCTTGCGCTACTCACCAACTCTCGGTGACCATACGCTAAAGGCCCATTTGCTATGGACTACTACTTGTTCGAGCCGGGTTCTCTAGCTTGGCACCGCCCTACACCAGGATCGAGCGACGCCCGCGGCCGCTAGAACACCGCGGCTCGGGAATCCATCCCACGCGAACGGCGTGACGCACGGGCGAAGGCCATCTTTGGACGACACCTCCCCCGCGACTTTACCGGCGGCGGCGTTAAAGATTAGCTCCCGGTCACACGTCGTGGCTTTGGGGCTTGCTTCTCGCTCCTAACCTCGGAAGCGTTCCCTCCGTGAGTAGCATTAGGTGAAGGGTGAGAAAAGACAGGCTCGTTGGACGGCGCACCGCCCCGGATGAAATGAAAGTGGAAAACATGTAACTGAAGTGCATGGCGTGACGTGCGCCGGCTTGGGGTATGCCGGGACCCGGACACCTGTTGGGATTCTAGCTGGGTGCACCGTCTGCACATGGTCCGGCCGGGGGCGAACGATCGACCCACCCTTTACTGTTAGGGATGGCAGTTTTACCCATAGGTTTGAGTATCTATGGGTACCCAACCCGATAAGGGTGGGTACGGGTAGCACTTCAAATCCATAGGTTTTCGGGTTTGGGTACCCGATAAGGACACAGGATGGGTGTAGGTGTCAATTTGTACCCATAGGTACCCGATGAGTATCCTATGACATGTGAACCCCACTTTTATAAGATATATATATTAAAAAATTAAAACCGCAACTACCTAAATGAAAGGTTGAGACACACATAAGGATTTAAAAGGCAATACTATGTTCAGAAACTTGTTGAGTATATATCATACTCTGAATTTGATTTGCACATATCATACTCTGAATTTGTTGTGTATATATCATGCTCTTTTTTTAGACGATGCTCTATTATGTGTTGGTATCTTTATTATCACTATAGTCATAAGTGTTAAGTGTATGCTATGTGATTGAGTTAAATGCAGGTCAATTGAGTTTCCTATCTTATCTTAGTCATTGAATGAGCTTACATATCACTGTCCTACATTTTATTCTAATGCTTATCATCTTATTCATTAAAATCAAATACAATATCTATAAAAACACTATGGAATGGTGTAGTATTTGCTATAAATATCTTATATGTACTAACTTGAACTTGTAGTATCATTGATCACCAATAGGCTATCATAATGTGCTGATTAAATAAAATAAACTGGCGTATAATTAATCACCTATAGCACACGTTAACTCTCTGTTTTCAGCACAGCCAGCTACCCATGGGTACCCATTGGGTATTGGGTACCCATTGGGTTTGAGTATGGGTATAGATCTGTACCCGATAAGTCTAGCGGGTTTAGGTAGACGATATGATTTCGGATTTTGGATTTGAGCGAGTGGCAGTTGTACCCGGAGATATCCACCCGATTACCATCCCTATTTACTGCCATAGTAAGAGTGGAGGTTACATGTCGCGATCGCCATTTCCTATGGTGGTTGACCTGTGTCAGTTCCCACTTGGACTGTTGGACTAGCCGTCGATTGGTCTCTGCAAGATATAGGTGACATTGGAGATGGAACAAGTCAAGCTAAGCTACTACGTATGATCTTAGGATGTGTTGATTAGTTGGCCAACTGGAGAACAATAATCGTTATAGAAACTTGTGAGCTAATCTAGTAGGGCAGAACTTATAAATAAACTCCTCGACTGCTCTTGAAGGAACAAAAACGACGATAAGAGATGTGTATAGGAGTCATATAAAATTTCTCTTCAAAAAATCCATCCACTTCTCTAACTAAAAGAGTCCAACCAAAAAGCAAAGTAAGACCGACACTAGGCAAAGGTCTGGTACTCTCGGATGATAGAATAAGGATGAACAATAAAAATTAGCACGATTTCAAAATCAAGAATAGAGGTAACTTTTGATCGGTTGATTCAAATTATGTGAAACTTTGCATACACTTTCCTATTGATGTCAGGAATCTATTTCAACCATCAATAGCAAAGATTGACTTTAAAGTTCCGACCTTTTTCAAATCTTGGGAAGGTTGCCCAAAATCAGGTTTCTTAAGAAAACTTTAGAGAGGAAGTGAGATGATGGTTGGATGACCTCTTTATGTCACTCAAGGCTACAACCACATAGGGGTGACCTCTTTATGTCACGACCACCCCAACCTCTCTTAGTTGTAACTTCCTTATATTATTGGTCATGAACAACTTACACAAATTGATAGGTACCTAACAAATATCAAATACTTATCATATATTTATAGATTGACCTCTATATGGTCTTACAGCCCTCGATACATCTCTTCATCAAAGTCATTCATTATTTTTAACAATTGGTTAGTCCAACCGATTTGTCGCATGTTTATCATATCGAAGGTTAGTGTTCAACACCCCCTGAATCTTAAAAGCAGCTAAGGTCAGTTTGGGAAAAAATTATGGGTCACTTAACCTTAGAGGAGGAGGCACCTCCCGGTTAGGGTGGGCAACTGCCCGAGCTCACCGACGAGGCGGCAATGAGCAGTGAAATTCCAGTGCGGTCTAGCCACTGATAGCCATCATAAAAACTGTGTCTTCCCCATCAAACTCTAAGCCATGGTTAGATTTATCTACTTTCAAAATTTCCTGACTTAGCCATTGCTTGACCTCATAGGTTCTATCATGTGGCTCTGCCACTGATACTAGTGGTATTTCTATGCTGTTTGACATGCACCAATTTACGATTGTAGGATCAGCTCGTTCATTTATCTGTATGAAATATAGGTGACACAAGTCCTAGGATGGTGATCGTCAATAGGTCAACTCGAGTCAATAAAAAACACCCAAGCAATTCAAATTTAAAGTTTTATGATAACATTTGTAACTAGATTTTTGGATTGTCTATACAATGCGCATTTGTTGTACAATTATGGAAATGCGATTTTACTAGCTACATGTCTGGCACGATTTCGGATTTTGGTCAGGAACGAAATTTCAAATACCAGCCAGATAAAAAAATTGAAAAAAAAATCAAATTATCACAGTAATTTCACCAAAATTTTGGTATTTTTAATTGGATTTCAACTTTCAATGACTGGATTTGGGTCAATACCTCTTAAGAATGTCATTTTCCATGAAACTTTTTTTAAAAACTGATTTTTTAGATATTTTATAAAAATAACAGAAGTATTGTCACATTTTTTTAAAGTATACAAGCTTGATCATACTCTAAAAATTTATAGTAGCTTCTTTATTAGTCCAGAATCATACGAAATTTTTTTTCAAAATAATTGAACTTCATTTTTTATGTTTAAAAAATAAGAAATAGAATGAACATAAATAAGACATTAACAGTGTCAGCATTTTATAAATTCCCTCGGGTGTGATCATGATTCAAAATTTTTAGGACTTAAAGATTGCCTCAGAACCCTTCTTTAAAAGTTTCAAAAATTATAAATCTTTTTTGGTTACTCAATCAAATCTATGAAACCAGTATATGTAGTACTATAAGGCTTCTATCACGACAGTGGCACTGTCATAATTTTTTAAAAAAATTTAGACTTGATCATCATTTGAAAATTTTATAAGAATATTAGTAATGCTTTAATACCATCCACAAAAATTATCTAACCTAGTTTGAACTAGTGATTTTAATTTCGGCGAAATTTCATGAATTTCGCCCATTTCGGTCCAGAGCGGAAGGCCGGTTTTTTCGGATTTGAACGAATTTGAATGAAATTCAAACGAATTTGAACAAATTTGAACGAAATTCCGGCGAAATTTCGGAATTCTGGCTCTTTCGCTGGAGGGCGAAATTTTCCCCAAACCGGAATAAAAAACCCTGGTTTGAACCATTTTTCATTCGGTTGAAATTTGTCGGTTAGCCTTTTATTAGCCTATTAGGACAGTAGCACTCTCTGATTTTTAAAAATTTTCTTATGCATGATCATTATCTAAAAAATTTATGAGAATATTATCGATATATCAGGACTATCCACAAAATTTTTCAAAATTTTTTAACATGGTTTGGACCTTTTTTCATTCAGTTGAAATCTGCTGATCAGACTTTTATTAGGACAGTAGTATTGTCAGAATTTTAAAAATTCATCAGGCCTGATCATTGTCTGAAATTTTTATGGGAATAATACCGATGTGTCAGGAACATCCACAAAAATTTCTAACATCATTTCAACTATTTTTCACTTAGTTGAATTTTGCCGAAATTTTATCAATTTCAACTTAGATTTTGGTAATTATGGCCGAAATTTTGAAAATTCCGAATTACAATTTTTTTTAAAAAAATTTGACCAAATTTCGTTGAATATCCCATCTCCGAGATATGAACCAAAATAAAATTTTAGAGATGAACCAAAATAAAATTCTAAACACTAGCTACTATTTCATCAATACAGCACGGAAGTCGGCAGACAAATATCAGCGTCCTGGGTTAGACGAGAGCCCACGGTCTCTCGCAAAGCCAAAGATCTCACTCCACCCACTAATCCTTCGCACCCTGGAACACCGCGGCTTACTTTATCCACACCTCAGAAAAGGCAGGAAAAGCCAAGAGGGCTTCTAATATATAAGCGAAGGCCACTCCGAGCAAGCTTCCCACGCACTTGTCACCTTCCTGCCCGCAACGATAAGCCCGTGACCCGCGCCACCCGTCCCATCCGGAGGATGCAACCCATGGCGAGAAAGCTTCTAGAGGCAAACGCCGCCGCTACCACGCCAGGGCCGGGCGGCCCCATCGCCGACGACAGGGACATCGTCGTCATCCTCGCCTCGCTCCTCTGCGCGCTCATCTGCGTCCTCGGCATCGGCCTCGTCGCCCGGTGCGCGTGCTCGCGCCGCGGCGCCGGGGCCGGGGACGTGGCCGCGGCCGCGGCGAACAGGGGAGTCAAGAAGGAGGTGCTCCGGGCGATCCCCACCGTGGCCTACGTCGCCGGCGAGGGCGGCAAGGCGGACGCCGCGGCGGAGTGCGCCATCTGCCTCGCCGAGTTCGAGGACGGCGAGGCCATGCGCGTGCTGCCCCAGTGCGGCCACGGGTTCCACGCCGCCTGCGTCGACAAGTGGTTGCGCGGCCACTCGTCCTGTCCCTCCTGCCGGCGGATCCTGGTCCTCGAACTGCCGCCAGGCGAGCGGTGCCGCCGCTGCGGCGCGCGGCCCGACCCCGCCGGCTGGAAGCCGACCCACTACAGCGGGATGCCGCCGTTCTTGCCGTAGCAGCGGAGCGCAGCGCGTGCTCCGGAGATCCGGACTAGAACTAGAAGATGACCGGAGAAATCGACCAATTCATAAGCCTATTGGTTAAATTTCTCGTTTGCTTCTTTTACTTTTACCCTTCCTCGTTTGTTGATAGTTTTTAGTGCCTTGTTGGGAATGCGTAGCATCTGGGAATTGGGATCCTTGTTTGCAAATGGGTGATAAGGTGTTGCTACTGCGACTTAGTTTTGCTGTACAATTGTGAAAATTAAGAATAAGATACCGTGTGATTAACGTTAATTGAGAGGATCCTAATATCTTGGAAATAATTGTTTTTCTAATCCATAGCAATTTTTTTTGGACAAGTTTGGCCTCCTCTTAAAACAGAATTGCAAAAATAACTCATTCACCTTTCGTCCGCGATTTTTGCAATTATGTTCATAAAAGAATTAGATTTATAAAAGAATATTACTCACAGGATAAAAAAAGCGATCATTTCAATAACTTGCTCTCCTGGTATGGTTGACATCGCAGATATTATGATCTCGAGGTCTTTGATTGCTGTCAGATACCAGTATATTGGTGCGATTATTATCTGACCATGGATCTGTTTTTTTTTTCCCTTCTATGCTTCGTATCCAGTATATTTCCCTAAGAATCCTTTAAGAAATGCATTTTGCATGATGTAACTGCTTAAAATGATGTTACTTATCTTTAAACAAGTGCCATATGTGCAATTTTCCTAATGAATAAAGAAGGCATAGTTCAAAGTGGACGCAGGAAGCTCGGATATATCAGGCACCAATCCCCTTCCGGGTGCTACACAATGATTCCGCTACGAGCTGTCCAGTCAATGTGAGGATAAATTCTGTCATTCAATTTATTTCGTTGATTTTGCTTTTACGAGGCTGACATATTCCCCAGGGACATTAGCATTATCAGCTTCCCAATATCATAAAACTCAAAGACATGCGATTCACGTTATAAACAAGCTAGCACTGAGGACTGAGGAGTGAGTCAGCACTTGACATATCTAAATTAAAAAATTTAAAAGTATTTGGAACAACACAACTACCGGATCGTGGACACATTTCGAGACAAAACCAAAGGAACGCAATCTACACGGAGAGTCTGTGTTTTATGGACTATTTTGAACGCAGGAATTTCACAGTAATTTTAACAAAAAAATTATATAAAACGGTTTAATTTCTACAGGAATCCAGAAAAATTACCGTATTTCAAACGTGGTCTAACTAAGACGAAACTACTTTTTGTGAGGCCATAAAACCAGAGACGCGTTGGTATTATGATGTTTTTCGCATGGGAATGTTATGTCATAGCATGTTTCGGACAAGGAGTGTGTATCATGCTAAGTAGTACTTTGCCACTTGCTGGCTTCCTTGGTTCTCTTAGCATCTTTACATGCACTTGACAGTAAAGGAGTAGAACGACTCTCGTAACTTTTAACCAAGTCAAACTTCCTTATGATAGGTAGGAGCAGCTCACCACCTAAAAAACAAGCGCACTCTGCTCAGCCCTAACTCATAATAATGGCCCCGTTTGGGACAGTTTATGCACAGCTTCTACTTAAAAGAAAAGCAGATTGTTTGCCGAACGGGAGGATTCTATACAGCTTCTCCCACAATCAGAATCTAATTTGTACACAAAATCGGTTATCACTCACCGATTCTCATGGATTCTTACTCAGATTCTCGAAGTTCCGCCTCCCATGAGTCTCGCAGACACAAGGGTTTCCGCCGTCGTCTCTAGGCCCCTCCATCAACCTCATCCGTCACTGACACCGATCAACAATCAGCACAGACAATCAGGATTGCCGAACGACCAGATTCTCCAGTCAGCAGATGCTTCAGACGACCACTTCTCCAGACAGCTGACTACAATAAAAAATCTGCAAAATCAGAAGCTGTCTCGATGGGGAATAAGTAGCTTAACTTACATGCGCACATGCCATTAGTCTAACAGTTGAAGGGAGAAAGTGCATCGAGCATCGAGCCAAGTAGGCAAAAGAAACACAAAAGTAATCTTGCAATGGTACTTAGGTCAACCTAATCTTTATCACGTTTTGTGGCGCAAAAGCTCAGTCAACACTCTAGTTTAATCGCGGAAGATAAGAATTGGTCCCTGTATTTTTGTATTAGTATGTTGCACTAGGAATGGTATGTCGGGTTGGGTGGGTGTGTTTCTTTACCCAATAAAAGAACAGGGAACTGTTGGATTCCGATCGCTCGCTTGAACCCAACGCTCTGGTGGATCATGCTGCATGCCATCTGGCAATATAATAGCGATTACACTAATATAAAATGCAGAGCACTAAATTTCTACTCGAGATCTATATCTAAGTTGTACTACTCAATTAGAAAATGAAATCCGTCTGGCACTTTCTGTTCTTGCCTTGGTGATAAAAGTGCGGCAACGCAATTACTCACTCACCGGACATGCTTATCTCTCCGCGTTTGCCGTTGCTCGCATTGCACCATCAAGTCAATGTAACGGCGTGGCATTTCTGACTCGGGCACTAAGGCTGAGCAGGAGGAGCAGAGCACGTCTCCAGAAAACAGCGCGCGAGGGGCAATGTGCTGCAAAACCAAATTGTAAACGGTAGCCGACCGGCCGTTAAAAATTATTCGCAACGGGCGGGAAGTATCTGGTAAAAGCAGCCGAAGTTGTTGCCGAGTTCCCACCGGTTCGAGTGACAGCAAGTGCGGCATGCCATCAGCAAGGAAGCAGAGCGCGGTGGGGTTGGCAGGGACCGCAGCCGAGCCGATCCCCACGGCGGCACGGCCGACAGCATCGCCCGTCGGGGGCCGAGCGTTGGGCATGGCGTCGTGGCGGGTGCGATCTCCGCGGGGAATGGGCGGTGGCGGCAGGGCACATTTGCACGGCAGCGAACAGTGCGGAACGGTGTTGCCGTCCGTCTGTGGGACGTGGGAGCGAGCCGCCCCCGCCCAGGCCGTAACTTGTCTTGGAGCGAGCCTTGCCCTGTTGGCCCGTGAGCGAGAGGCAAGTGCGGCGACGCGCCGTGCTGGGGTGGCGGGTCCTGATGGTAGGCAGGCAATTAGGCATGCAGCACAGCAGCAGATGGCATGGGCTGCTCACGGAACCGCGGGTAGGGAGGCTGCTACATGCGCCGCGCGTTCGTTTGTGCTGGGAAGTGCTACGCCGTGAGCCCGTGAGGCAGCCAATGGGCCACGTAGCCGCGCTGGGCGCTGGGCAGGAGAAAGGCCCAGAGAGTTGTCAGAGCGGGCATGCGGTCAGGCGCTCGACCACCCCATTTTTTTTTAAAAAAAAATCATGGGCCTCATTTGAGATTCTTCGGTGGTTTGGGGTGGGAGCTTGAGGCTCGATGGTAACCAGAACTCCTTCGGTAAAAAAGAGTCGTTTTTGACTTTTGAAAATTAACAAGAATACATGACGTCGTTGTAACCACTAATTTTGATCATCGTATCTTAGAAAAACTATTTTTATGGAAAAATTAGTGACGTGACGATGGTTCTTAACTCTACAAACGATGAAGGTCTTACGGTGTTTAGAATCATCATATCAAAGCATCAAACACAGGTTACAGCCAGCTCTAATGATTGAAACGCATTAACGCAGCTCGCTGTAAGTTGCTTCAATATTACAGTTCGGAACAAATGCTCTCTAATGCTAGGGGAGCTTGAAAGTGGCGGAACAGACCACACTGATGATTACTGGAAACTTCAAATTCTGAAGATTTCTTTGATACAACAAGAAAGATAAACTTCAGTCAACTTTATTGGAAAGCAAGAAATGTACAAAGATTGGCCTCCTCTTAAAACAGAATTGCAAAAATAACTCATTCACCTTTCGTCCGCGATTTTTGCAATTATGTTCATAAAAGAATTAGATTTATAAAAGAATATTACTCACAGGATAAAAAAAGCGATCATTTCAATAACTTGCTCTCCTGGTATGGTTGACATCGCAGATATTATGATCTCGAGGTCTTTGATTGCTGTCAGATACCAGTATATTGGTGCGATTATTATCTGACCATGGATCTGTTTTTTTTCCCTTCTATGCTTCGTATCCAGTATATTTCCCTAAGAATCCTTTAAGAAATGCATTTTGCATGATGTAACTGCTTAAAATGATGTTACTTATCTTTAAACAAGTGCCATATGTGCAATTTTCCTAATGAATAAAGAAGGCATAGTTCAAAGTGGACGCAGGAAGCTCGGATATATCAGGCACCAATCCCCTTCCGGGTGCTACACAATGATTCCGCTACGAGCTGTCCAGTCAATGTGAGGATAAATTCTGTCATTCAATTTATTTCGTTGATTTTGCTTTTACGAGGCTGACATATTCCCCAGGGACATTAGCATTATCAGCTTCCCAATATCATAAAACTCAAAGACATGCGATTCACGTTATAAACAAGCTAGCACTGAGGACTGAGGTGAGTCAGCACTTGACATATCTAAATTAAAAATTTAAAAGTATTTGGAACAACACAACTACCGGATCGTGGACACATTTCGAGACAAAACCAAAGGAACGCAATCTACACGGAGAGTCTGTGTTTTATGGACTATTTTGAACGCAGGAATTTCACAGTAATTTTAACAAAAATTATATAAAACGGTTTAATTTCTACAGGAATCCAGAAAAATTACCGTATTTCAAACGTGGTCTAACTAAGACGAAAACTACTTTTGTGAGGCCATAAAACCAGAGACGCGTTGGTATTATGATGTTTTTCGCATGGGAATGTTATGTCATAGCATGTTTCGGACAAGGAGTGTGTATCATGCTAAGTAGTACTTTGCCACTTGCTGGCTTCCTTGGTTCTCTTAGCATCTTTACATGCACTTGACAGTAAAGGAGTAGAACGACTCTCGTAACTTTTAACCAAGTCAAACTTCCTTATGATAGGTAGGAGCAGCTCACCACCTAAAAAACAAGCGCACTCTGCTCAGCCCTAACTCATAATAATGGCCCCGTTTGGGACAGTTTATGCACAGCTTCTACTTAAAAGAAAAGCAGATTGTTTGCCGAACGGGAGGATTCTATACAGCTTCTCCCACAATCAGAATCTAATTTGTACACAAAATCAGAAGCTATCACTCACCTGATTCTGCGGATTCTTACTCAGATTCTGCAAGTTCCGCCTCCCATGAGTCTCGCAGACACAAGGGTTTCCGCCGTCGTCTCTAGGCCCCTCCATCAACCTCATCCGTCACTGACACCGATCAACAATCAGCACAGACAATCAGGATTGCCGAACGACCAGATTCTCCGATCGGAGATGCTTGACGACCACTTCTCCGACGGTGACTACAATAAAAATCGCAAAATCGAAGTGCTCGATGGGGAATAAGTAGGGGGGGGGGGGGGGGGGGGGGGGGGGGGGGGGGGGGGGGGGGGGGGGGGGGGGGGGGGGGGGGGGGGGGGGGGGGGGGGGGGGGGGGGGGGGGGGGGGGGGGGGGGGGGGGGGGGGGGGGGGGGGGGGGGGGGGGGGGGGGGGGGGGGGGGGGGGGGGGGGGGGGGGGGGGGGGGGGGGGGGGGGGGGGGGGGGGGGGGGGGGGGGGGGGGGGGGGGGGGGGGGGGGGGGGGGGGGGGGGGGGGGGGGGGGGGGGGGGGGGGGGGGGGGGGGGGGGGGGGGGGGGGGGGGGGGGGGGGGGGGGGGGGGGTCTTACGGTGTTTAGAATCATCATATCAAAGCATCAAACACAGGTTACAGCCAGCTCTAATGATTGAAACGCATTAACGCAGCTCGCTGTAAGTTGCTTCAATATTACAGTTCGGAACAAATGCTCTCTAATGCTAGGGGAGCTTGAAAGTGGCGGAACAGACCACACTGATGATTACTGGAAACTTCAAATTCTGAAGATTTCTTTGATACAACAAGAAAGATAAACTTCAGTCAACTTTATTGGAAAGCAAGAAATGTACAAAGATCACCAGTGTATAGTCAACTCTGTCCATCTAAAACATTTACCACACACAACTCTAACGCAAATACAGGCGAACAAATGCGCAGCCTCAGAATACTCACCTCCCTGTGATGGAACTGGAGGTCATCGAACAGAAACTGAGCTGCCCTCCCGTGAACAGCAGCCCGACGTGCGGCAGCTCGATCTCCCGTTGATTCCGCACCGGAGGCCAAACAAACGCAGGCTTCTCATATGGGGGCTCCGGCGCCGGGGCTCCACCGATCAGCACCTGCACCGCCGTCCTCATGGACGGCCTCTCCAGCGGGTTCGGATGGCAGCATGCCAAGGCCAGCCTCACCACGCAGTCCACCTGCGCCTTGTCAAACTCGCCGTTGAGCAACGCATCGGCGGCTTGCAAAACCTTCCCCTCGCCGTAGAGCCTCCACGCCCAATCCACAATGTATATATGCTGTCCTCTTCTGCTTGGCTCGTCATGGTCGTCGTAGCACAACACGGAACTGCTCGGGCTCCTCCCGCTAACCACCTCCAAGACGAAGACCCCGAACGCGTACACGTCCGTGTCGAGGCTGGCGCGGCCAGTGAAGAAGCTCTCGTACGCCATGTAGGCGCGTGTGCCCGCGACCGCCTGCGTGGAGTGGTGCGTCACCCGTCGAGCTGGATGACGCGGGCGAGGCCGAAGTCGCCCAGCCGCGCGTTGTACTCCTCGTCGAGCATGACGTTGCTGGCCTTGACGTCCCTGTGGAGGATACGCTTGCTGCTCCCGTGGTGCAGGTAGTCGAGCGCAGATGCCACGCCGCAGATTATCTTGTACCGTCCTTCCCAGGTCAGCTCAGGGTTGTTCGTCTCCGACGACGCGCTTGTTGCTCTGGCGTACAGGAGCTTGTCCAGGCTGCCCATGGGAAAGTAATCGTAGACGAGCAGCAGCTCGCCTTTTCGTGGCACCAGCCGATCAACTTCACGAGGTTACGGTGCGAGAGCTTGCATGATGTAACTGCTTAAAATGATGTTACTTATCTTTAAACAAGTGCCATATGTGCAATTTTCCTAATGAATAAAGAAGGCATAGTTCAAAGTGGACGCAGGAAGCTCGGATATATCAGGCACCAATCCCCTTCCGGGTGCTACACAATGATTCCGCTACGAGCTGTCCAGTCAATGTGAGGATAAATTCTGTCATTCAATTTATTTCGTTGATTTTGCTTTTACGAGGCTGACATATTCCCCAGGGACATTAGCATTATCAGCTTCCCAATATCATAAAACTCAAAGACATGCGATTCACGTTATAAACAAGCTAGCACTGAGGACTGAGGAGTGAGTCAGCACTTGACATATCTAAATTAAAAAATTTAAAAGTATTTGGAACAACACAACTACCGGATCGTGGACACATTTCGAGACAAAACCAAAGGAACGCAATCTACACGGAGAGTCTGTGTTTTATGGACTATTTTGAACGCAGGAATTTCACAGTAATTTTAACAAAAATTATATAAAACGGTTTAATTTCTACAGGAATCCAGAAAAATTACCGTATTTCAAACGTGGTCTAACTAAGACGAAACTACTTTTTGTGAGGCCATAAAACCAGAGACGCGTTGGTATTATGATGTTTTCGCATGGGAATGTTATGTCATAGCATGTTTCGGACAAGGTGTGTATCATGCTAAGTAGTACTTTGCCACTTGCTGGCTTCCTTGGTTCTCTTAGCATCTTTACATGCACTTGACAGTAAAGAGTAGAACGACTCTCGTAACTTTTAACCAAGTCAAACTTCCTTATGATAGGTAGGAGCAGCTCACCACCTAAAAACAAGCGCACTCTGCTCAGCCCTAACTCATAATAATGGCCCGTTTGGGACGGTTTATGCTGTGCCTTCTACTTAAAAGAAAAAGATTGTTTGCGAGCACGGAGGATTCTATCTGACTTCTCCCACAATCGAATCTAATTTGTACACAAAATCGAGCTATCACTCACCGATTCTGCGGATTCTTACTCGGATTCTGCGGTTCCCTCCCATGAGTCTCGAGACACAAGGGTTTCGCCCGTCTCTCTAGGCCCTCCATCAACCTCATCAAATCAATTGACACGATCAACAATCGGCCTGAGACAATCGAGTTGCCGAACGATCAGATTCTCCATCGTGAGATCTTGACGACCACTTCTCCAGACGGTGACTCTGATAAAAAATCTGCAAAATCAGAAGCTGTCTCGATGGGGAATAAGTAGCTTAACTTACATGCGCACATGCCATTAGTCTAACAGTTGAAGGGAGAAAGTGCATCGAGCATCGAGCCAAGTAGGCAAAAGAAACACAAAAGTAATCTTGCAATGGTACTTAGGTCAACCTAATCTTTATCACGTTTTGTGGCGCAAAAGCTCAGTCAACACTCTAGTTTAATCGCGGAAGATAAGAATTGGTCCCTGTATTTTTGTATTAGTATGTTGCACTAGGAATGGTATGTCGGGTTGGGTGGGTGTGTTTCTTTACCCAATAAAAGAACAGGGAACTGTTGGATTCCGATCGCTCGCTTGAACCCAACGCTCTGGTGGATCATGCTGCATGCCATCTGGCAATATAATAGCGATTACACTAATATAAAATGCAGAGCACTAAATTTCTACTCGAGATCTATATCTAAGTTGTACTACTCAATTAGAAAATGAAATCCGTCTGGCACTTTCTGTTCTTGCCTTGGTGATAAAAGTGCGGCAACGCAATTACTCACTCACCGGACATGCTTATCTCTCCGCGTTTGCCGTTGCTCGCATTGCACCATCAAGTCAATGTAACGGCGTGGCATTTCTGACTCGGGCACTAAGGCTGAGCAGGAGGAGCAGAGCACGTCTCCAGAAAACAGCGCGCGAGGGGCAATGTGCTGCAAAACCAAATTGTAAACGGTAGCCGACCGGCCGTTAAAAATTATTCGCAACGGGCGGGAAGTATCTGGTAAAAGCAGCCGAAGTTGTTGCCGAGTTCCCACCGGTTCGAGTGACAGCAAGTGCGGCATGCCATCAGCAAGGAAGCAGAGCGCGGTGGGGTTGGCAGGGACCGCAGCCGAGCCGATCCCCACGGCGGCACGGCCGACAGCATCGCCCGTCGGGGGCCGAGCGTTGGGCATGGCGTCGTGGCGGGTGCGATCTCCGCGGGGAATGGGCAGTGGCGGCAGGGCACATTTGCACGGCAGCCAACAGTGCGGAACGGTGTTGCCGTCCGTCTGTGGGACGTGGGAGCGAGCCGCCCCCGCCCAGGCCGTAACTTGTCTTGGAGCGAGCCTTGCCCTGTTGGCCCGTGAGCGAGAGGCAAGTGCGGCGACGCGCCGTGCTGGGGTGGCGGGTCCTGATGGTAGGCAGGCAATTAGGCATGCAGCACAGCAGCAGATGGCATGGGCTGCTCACGGAACCGCGGGTAGGGAGGCTGCTACATGCGCCGCGCGTTCGTTTGTGCTGGGAAGTGGTACGCCGTGAGCCCGTGGGGCAGCCAATGGGCCACGTAGCCGCGCTGGGCGCTGGGCAGGAGAAAGGCCCAGAGTTGTCAGAGCGGGCATGCGGTCAGGCGCTCGACCACCCCATTTTTTAAAAAAATCATGGGCCTCATTTGAGATTCTTCGGTGGTTTGGGGTGGGAGCTTGAGGCTCGATGGTAACCAGAACTCCTTCGGTAAAAAGAGTCGTTTTGACTTTTGAAAATTAACAAGAATACATGACGTCGTTGTAACCACTAATTTTGATCATCGTATCTTAGAAAAACTATTTTTATGGAAAAATTAGTGACGTGACGATGGTTCTTAACTCTACAAACGATGAAGGTCTTACGGTGTTTAGAATCATCATATCAAAGCATCAAACACAGGTTACAGCCAGCTCTAATGATTGAAACGCATTAACGCAGCTCGCTGTAAGTTGCTTCAATATTACAGTTCGGAACAAATGCTCTCTAATGCTAGGGGAGCTTGAAAGTGGCGGAACAGACCACACTGATGATTACTGGAAACTTCAAATTCTGAAGATTTCTTTGATACAACAAGAAAGATAAACTTCAGTCAACTTTATTGGAAAGCAAGAAATGTACAAAGATCACCAGTGTATAGTCAACTCTGTCCATCTAAAACATTTACCACACACAACTCTAACGCAAATACAGGCGAACAAATGCGCAGCCTCAGAATACTCACCTCCCTGTGATGGAACTGGAGGTCATCGAACAGAAACTGAGCTGCCCTCCCGTGAACAGCAGCCCGACGTGCGGCAGCTCGATCTCCCGTTGATTCCGCACCGGAGGCCAAACAAACGCAGGCTTCTCATATGGGGGCTCCGGCGCCGGGGCTCCACCGATCAGCACCTGCACCGCCGTCCTCATGGACGGCCTCTCCAACAGGTTCGGATGGCAGCATGCCAAGGCCAGCCTCACCACGCAGTCCACCTGCGCCTTGTCAAACTCGCCGTTGAGCAACGCATCGGCGGCTTGCAAAACCTTCCCCTCGCCGTAGAGCCTCCACGCCCAATCCACAATGTATATATGCTGTCCTCTTCTGCTTGGCTCGTCATGGTCGTCGTAGCACAACACGGAACTGCTCGGGCTCCTCCCGCTAACCACCTCCAAGACGAAGACCCCGAACGCGTACACGTCCGTGTCGAGGCTGGCGCGGCCAGTGAAGAAGCTCTCGTACGCCATGTAGGCGCGTGTGCCCGCGACCGCCTGCGTGGAGTGGTGCGTCACCCCGTCGAGCTGGATGACGCGGGCGAGGCCGAAGTCGCCCAGCCGCGCGTTGTACTCCTCGTCGAGCATGACGTTGCTGGCCTTGACGTCCCTGTGGAGGATACGCTTGCTGCTCCCGTGGTGCAGGTAGTCGAGCGCAGATGCCACGCCGCAGATTATCTTGTACCGTCCTTCCCAGGTCAGCTCAGGGTTGTTCGTCTCCGACGACGCGCTTGTTGCTCTGGCGTACAGGAGCTTGTCCAGGCTGCCCATGGGAAAGTAATCGTAGACGAGCAGCAGCTCGCCTTTTTCGTGGCACCAGCCGATCAACTTCACGAGGTTACGGTGCGAGAGCTTGCTGATCGTGTTCACCTCCGCGACGAACTCTTGCTCTCCTCGGTTGGAGTTGCTGTTCGTTGATACCCGCTTCACAGCCACCTCTATGTTCATCCTGCTCAGGTAACCATGGTACACGGTGCCAAAACCGCCTCTGCCGAGCTTACGGGCAGGACTGAAGTCGGCAGTTGCATTCCTTAGCTCCCTGAGCTTAAATTTGACCGGACCGTTTGCATCGATCATCTTCTCGAGGTTGCGATAGGCTAGTCTCTTCGGTCGGGTCAACCTTCTCCATATGTAGAACGCCAGAAACGAAGCACCGATGGCAAGAGGAATCAGCAAACCAATATACCAATTCAGTTTCTTCTTATGTCCCCGTTTATTGTCGGCATCGCCGTTTGTACTGAAATTCCAAGACTTTATCCGATTCAATTCAGCGAACTCCCCGGTCGAGGCTGCAAAACCCAGAGTTATATTATCCTCCAATAAATACTGTGATAGATCGATAAGCCAAGAATATATGAAAGCCATCCCCTCCTGCACTGCAATTATGTTCAGCTGTGTACCATTGTATTCGATCCTGACCCATACATCAGACCCACGTGAGAGGGTGATGGAAAGATTACTGAGTGGGTACTGCACAACAGATTTGATGCTGTTGATGTCGAGACCGACATGGTTGCCGTCGAGGTCGCCGTCGTAGCTCTTCCTCGTGTCGAACTCCACGGCTACAATTCGGTTCGTGGGCGCGCCATCCGTCTGGTTGTTAACTATGCCGAGCCACTGCCCACTGCTGTTGTTGGGTAATGCCGGATTATTTGTCAGTATGAAAGCCATACCTTCTCCCTTCCCGTTCTGTGGGAGGATGTTGAGCACAAACTCTGTCGTGAACGATGTGAGCGCCGTCCGCTTGCTGTTCCAGAGCTTGAGGGTTTCCCTTGCGTAGACTACTCTTCCTGATCGGTGGCTGATGTTCCCGGCGCTCGGCGTGATGTGCAGGGATCCATTTGCTATTCCGGAGCCTGGGCTGAAGCTGAAATCAGCCTGGTTGATTGAGTCAAAGCTTGGGTAAGTGAACTGCATGCAACTGCAGGTTCTGCCTAGGATGATGAGAGCTGAAGAAGCTAGCAGGATGAAACACCTGATGCTGTTATGGACTGACATGGCTAGTGGTTTCTCCAATCTCCCTCGCAGGATACAAGAAGAGGTGAATTCAAAGGGAGGCCTTGAAGGCCTGAAGGTGAGAGATTGCAGGAGAACTGTATAAAAAGTCAAAACCAATGTCAATCATAAGTGAGCGAACGCGTGTGCATTAAACAATGAAGTTCAACGATGTGAATGAGCTCAGCAGGCATATTTGACGGTTTGTGCGGCAGAAACTTCACAGAGATGAAGCACATGCGGCCAGCGCCAAGCAAGACATTTGACTACGCAAACATTCCTAAGCTTTATCTAGTAGCGATCAATTTTACTGGGGTATGGTGGAGCTTGTTGAGCAGGAACAACCATAACAGAGACACTGCCTGAAGCATTCGGATAAAAAATGTTTTCCTTGAACAGATGCCCTAGAAATGTAGACATTCTATTTCGTTCAAAAAAAAAAAAAGAATGTAGACACTCTCATCAGAGAACAAGAATACCGATAGTCTAAGTCAAATATTCGCAAGTTGATCTGCCATTACAATTTCTTGGCGTCGTCTTTTTTTGAAAACTCTGCCTGAAGATTCAAAACCTACCACGTGCATCTTGGAGCAAGCGCTCTTTGTTAGAGTGGCGTTTTTGACTTTTTAGTTTTTTCGAGATATGACTTTAAACGTTACTTTGTAATTTTATCTTATTATATACTAATAAAGTTATAATATTACAAAAGCATTTCTAATGATAAATTTAATAATATAGTTTTTATGTGACCAATCTATATAATTTTAAATATATTAGTAGTCAAACTTTCTAAAGGTTAACGTCATGGATTTTAGAGTGTCATTTAAAAAATGAAAACCGAGGTAGTAGTCTATTTTGCGCCACGTTCCCAGCCTATCCAATTCGTTAACGCGTCAGGATCAGATACTGTGGGACTGCAGTCCGTGAAGCAGTTCTTCGGAAACTGAGATAATTCAATTCAACATCTTGAGTAGAGGCCTAACCTTACAAGCTACCGAAGGAATATACTTCCATTCCATGTGGCTGTACGAACCATCAAGTACACCAACCAGATCCAAACAGGCAGCTAAGCTGCAAGATAGAAACATTGCATAAATTCGGGAATTCCCAATACTTGCAACACAACATTTACAACATATCTTAACAACAGCTCCCGATAATTCCAGCTCTGTAATTGAAACACGAATGGCCACGATGAATGCTGTACATACTGAAAAAGAGAAGTAATCACTTTTCTATCCCTTGTTCTTTGTTACCTAGTTTTGTTTACAAATCTAATTTTCTCTCAAATGGAATTGCAAATATGGTTTTATCCTGTACCTTTAGGTCGTCCCGTGCTCGTCATCCACAGGCAGAGGCCGCTACCGTGCTGCTCGATGCTGGTTGCCGAGCTCTCTAGATGAGACGAGCGACAAGTGCAGAGGAGTATGCTAGATTTACAATTTCGTTCGGAAGAAGATTAGATTTAAAAAAAAAAAAGAAAAACAGGCCACGGATGTTATAAAAGCTATCACTTCGCGAAAAGTCAGATCTGCAAATCGAAAACTCGACCAAGTGGCTTAAATACCAAAGCTGGTTCTCAAACTTCTAGCTGGTCACCTCCTCTCCGGTGAGCTTCTCGGAGGCAGCAGCGCACCTGACCCCGACCAACCTACCTCTCCTCCCCTCTGCCTCCTACTATATCCCTCTCACGCAACGCGCTGCCCCCACCCATGTGCGGGTCTGGCCCTGGGGCGGGGCGGCCGTCCTGGCCCCTAAATTAACGGGGCCCCTTCCCTTGGAAAAGTCATAACTCTAGATCCGTAGATTCAATTGGGCTGATTCTTATTTGGTTAGTTTCGAAATTGAATTTAGTTTCTACAGTCCAAATTGCACATCAATCCAACGGTGGGATCTTCAGGAATTAATATTTTAGTAAACGTATGTCAATCTGTTAAGAATACTACAAATGACTTTGTCAGCTAGACCAATGTCTACTATAGAGATTTTTGAGTTTGTCGGGGAAGTGGGTTGTTATGCTAATATTTTTGTTACTTATTGGATCTTGTTTACTATGTCAATAACTGTGGCATCAGCTGAAAGAAGCTTTTCAAAGTTAAAATTATTAAAGAACTATTTGAGGTCTACAATGTCTTAAGAAAGGTTAATGGTCTGCAATTTTATGTATTGAGAAGAAATTATTGGATGACATTAATGTTGAGACCATAATTGATGATTTTGCATCCGAAATGTTAGAAGATATTTTCTAAGATGATCTCTACAAAATGTTTGAGGTAAATAATCTTACTTTTGTACTTCCATTTATTTATCGGTAACAATTTCTATAATACACTGAATATTATCTTTTCATTTGATATATGATAGTATAAAAATATTTTAATGTTTATGTTACGAAGGACCTCTGTTTATAATTTCGTTCTGAAAAAAAAACTCAGGATCGGCCCTACCCATGTGGCACGAGCGCGCTCCGCAGCAGCCACTGTGACGAGCTCAATCCAACTTGCATATGAGGGCACTAATCATATCTAATATCATCTATATCATCGACGATACCTGTATCCTACACAAATACATAGATAATATCAAATAAATATCATACAAGGTACAGATACAATCCTCTTTTTTTCAATGCAATTTTTTCGTTGTATCTTTTTTTTTGGTGTTCAAGCTATTTCTTATGCAAAAAATAGCTTCCATCATTTTCTTCTTTAATCTAGAGAAATTTTACTCAGGATAACACAGATAGTAAATAGTTGTAGTAAATCAAATCTAGTCATTCATTCCTTAAGGGTATTTTAGACTTTTTCTATCCATTCATCAGGAGTATTTTAGACGTTTCTTAATTCGTTCACAGTTTTGGATTTATCAAATACTTGGTGATCTTCAGAGACTTCTTATCCATTTATCTGCTATTCATCAGAATCACAAGACGTGTTTTAATGTAGAGGATAAATAGTATAACGGAATTTTTACCTTTTATCTCTCTCTAAATTTTACTACCAATACTACAAGTGGTAGTATAACTAGATCTAAATTGATTTCAACCATTAAATTCAAAGAAATGAACAGCTTATATTAATTTTAATTCACTGTAAAAGAGCTCTTAATTTACTATCTATGTAAGCATTAATTCTACGTAAGATGTTGAAGAAACTGCTTGACAGAAATATCGAGAGTGCCCTGAGGGAGTCACGTCCGCTCCCTTCATTCAATAAAGGCAGGGAAGAAGAGTGGAAATACAGATGTAATGGCATAGTGTTAATTCTATTTGATACTAGTCATGTGCCCGTGCGTTGCAACGAAAATTTAATTTGTGACAAAAAAATTTATTTGCAAACTATGTAATTTCTAAACCATACAATGAACATGGCTAATTCTGAAGCAATAAAGTCATCATTGTGAACAACACAAACCTACAGTGCAGAGAACAAACAAACTGAACCTAAAGCATGCACTTATCAATTGCCAATTGCCATAAAGTTCAGAAAGATATATACTGCACCCATCACCTTGGTCCACTTGGAAGGTTAGAAGCATCATACTTTCCACTTTATGTACACTTCCAGCAATATTAGGAAAAGGCAGTAATTCAATTACTTTCTGTGCCATTTTATGTTGCACATATTCCTTGGTAGGGCCCTGACGGGAGAAGGCGAGAACCAGCTCGGACAATGCTCCTTGCTCAAGGAAGTTGTTCAGCTCTTCCTCATAGATGAAGTCCTGAAAAGTCACAACTATGTCAGCTACAATAAAGAACCCTCTGGTATTAAAAGATCTTTGCTGTTACGTGGAGTGTGTGATGTGTACCATCTTGTTGTTTCTGCATCCAAAGAAGAGGACCGATCGACCAAGCTCAGCACCAGATTCTTTTTGAGCCAACCTCTCCTGATATCATGAATGCAATTTATTATATTTATACATTAGTAATTTGACAGAGCAATAAACAGTAGGATGCAAAAGCAAAACTATCATCGAACTACAACAAACCTGCAAGAAGCCGCAGAAAGGTGCAAGACCGGTTCCTGGGCCAATCATGATAATCGGCACTGAAGGATCAGCAGGCAGTTTGAAGTTTGATTGCCTCACAAAAATCGGAGCCCAGCTGCAGTCCTTGCTCTCTTCCGACGAAATAGAATTCTGCAAATTTTATTGCAATGGTAGAGTAGTTTCAAAAAAATGTATTTATGATTTGAGGGACATGATCACCACAAAAATCAAGCTTTGGCAGGAAAGTTTTAGGTACAAATAAGCTTAGTTTGTAGGGAAATTGGAACTTAAACGATTATTTGTTTTTAGAACGGGAACTTGTAAGATTTTAAAAATGAAATACTTCAAATGATTATAGGTAAGCATCTATCACTGATAAGATGATACACTTCCGATAATGGTATTAGAGGAGGAAATGCCAAAATTATATAACAATTGCCTGACCAACTGTTTTGGTGTGAAGTAAAAAAACAATCATTTGATCAGCAACCAAATTGTCATCTAGTGTACAATCCCGATCAGGTGAGAATACACAGATCAAAAGTTTCATGTCCTTGACAATCATATCAACCAACATCCAGGTACAGAAAAAAAAGAGGGTTTAATGTCCTCGATAAGTTACCTTGATCCAAGTTGAGCAGACTCCCTTATGTACCCTTCAAGCGGGTGTTATTTCATGCACAAGCGCACATGTAACATGAAGGTTAGAAGCAAATTGTATACCTTGCTGTTAGCCACATCGACAGGTTGCTTTTGTAAAAGATCTAGCAGGTAGCCTCTTTTCTCCCCATCAGAGAGAAACTCAACTTTCTGCATAATTAGGTCGGTACTTGACCCCACCCTTCCAACAGTGATAAATATGTAATTTGGCAAAAAGTCCGAAGCCAGTCTCTGAAAACCAAATCAGATTAAGAAAGTTGGATATTAGTCAAATGTATATAAGCATACATAGTCAAATGTATCTAAAGAAGGCATAGGCAAATGTATATCAGTTTAATCATTTTTCAACTATATGTAAATTGTATACCACGCTGAAAAGCATAGTTTGTCTCAGACTTTTGTGGCATATTCATCCTATCAGCTATCTTTCTTATTTGAGGTTCAAATCCCATATCCAGCATCCTATCGGCTTACGTTTGGCTCCTCTCAGCAAGGCCTGTTCTTCAGCAGAAAGGCTAATACATATTCACAGAATGCATATATATTGATATAATGTGGCAGCTAGCTAAGCTCACATTCATACATGATGGTACATTCAATGTGTACCAGACCATAAATATTAAAGAATCATTCAAAACAGCCCACCAAAAGATTAAGCTTGTCAAGATTTTAACATATTGTTAAGCACTTAAGCTTACAGGCCTATTAGACCCACGTATCATTGCATTTATCTCCAAAGAAGGAAATCTACAAACTATTATGCATTTGTTGACATGAGAACAGAAAATATTTAGCATGTTTGCAAGAATCCGTAAGTAGCATATATTCAAATTTTTAGGAAGCAGCCACTCCAATAATGTACACTAAAAAGGATGATGGAAAAAGCAAACTATACTTACCGAAGGATCAAATGGCTTGCCAACTGTTTCCACAACTCCTCGCCTAAGCTTCTTAGTGTTTCTACTAACTGCTTGTATATGCCTTGATAGCTTGTGATGATGTTCTGCTCTTTATCAGTCTCTGGGTGATCTCTTGATTCATCTTCTCAAAGCTATCAACCAAAGACAACAGACTCTGAACAACTTCCACTTGTATATTCGATGTAAACTTTGCGATCCTTTTCAGTCTGCTTCCGGAAATTCTCTAGATCAGCATTTATGCGAAGAAACTTACCCTTCCCAGAAGTTATTTCGTCTGTAATACTTTCAAACTGAGCAGCTGCCTTACTCTTCTCCTCCTCCAAGGCAGTGATTGCCTTCTCGATGTCACTAAGAACCTCTTTCTCTCCATCTAGAAAAGCTTTCTTGTATAGTTGAATCAGGTCTTTCATAGGAGGAAAATCTTCCCCATTTACAATCTGCATCGAACTACTTGTTTTAGTGAAAGTCGATGAATCACATTCCATCAATTACATAACAAGCTCCAATGAAGAAAATGAGCAATTGTTGGCAATTCAGTCCCTTTTCATCTCATTTTTTTTCATAATTATGTGACATTTCCTTTAATCATATCATTGCTAACAAGTTGCAACAGTAGCTTAAAATGCAAATCTGCAATTTTGTCTTTAAACCTACAGTTCTCGTTCAACTCATGGTTCAAACTATTCAGTTTAGCTCAGAAAAAACAACATTTCCCATGTTTTCCAACTACTAATTCAGTCATAGGATTGCCAAACCAATCCTATTTTAGCTTATCTTCTTCTGGATTTGACCAACCAACATAACACTTAACTACAAACACTAATTCAGGGCATACTGCATTTAGCCATGCACTCTAAAAGCGAGCTCATCTCAGTGGTATTATACCAGTATACCACACCACAATTCTCCTTTACTCAATCTAATACTCCAATTGCAGCTTGTCAGTAGAAAATCTGGATGCAATACGGTAATCTTCACAGTTTTCTTCTCCAAGAACACTGCCCTAACCCCTCATCCATGAAAGGGCCCAGGGAGGCAAAATTCTCCGCGACCCAATCACTCCACGGGAGTATCTAATCGAAACCTCGTAGCCAGGAACAGCAAGAAGAGACTCCAAAGATCTCACCTCCGGGTCAGCGCTGGTGACGCGGAGCGCCGGCAGCGCCGCACTGGGACGACGGAGAGACAGTACTGGGAGCATTAGGGCACCGTCGAAGAGAGCCGCGGAGAAGCGAGGCGCCGCAGTGATCAGCGACTTTGAAGTCGGTGGCGGGCGGCGGGAGACGCACGGCGGCAGTGGAGACGAAGGTGGCCTCGCCGGAGGCGGGGTCGTGGCGGTCGAGACGGAACGGGAGGGAGAGGGAGGCCGCGTCGCCGGCGGGATGGAGGGCCAGCGCGAGGTGGGGCGGCGCGGCGCCACCGCGCGGCGAGAGACGCACGTAGAAGAGGCGGACCTCGAGGCAGCGGCCGGGGTCCGACGGCGGCTGGTCCATGCGCGCGGCGCGAGGTGGCGAAGTGTGCCGGAGGGAAGCGTGGGATTAGCTTTAGGTTCCGCCATTGGAAGGCTTAAATGGAGACGAATGGTTAATTAAGGTGGGGATTAGGGGGATTGCGGCAGGGATTGCGCAGCGGGATTGGGGGCAGGGGACGCTCGCCCGTTGGGGGGACGGATTGCTGTCACCAACTAAAAATTAAGAGTAGTAGAGATTTGCGATACATATATATGTGATGATTAATTTGATAATAATATTATATATGTGTGATGATTCATGTGACAACAATATTTGTGATGGAATACAATATTTATTATGGAATAATTTATTTGTGAAAGAACAAGGTACTGTATGGGTTTGTTTTTTATTTGTGACAAGAGATGCAACGTAGGCAACAGAAAGTGTTATGTAGGGTTGTAAATGAGCCGAGCTTGAGTAAGACTGGCCCTCCAGGCTCGAGTTGAGGTCCGAGTCTCAACTCAGGCTTGAGCTCAGCTCGATCTAAGTTCGAGTAGATTTAAGCTTAATTTGAATAAGCTCGGTATATTTTATAAATTCGAGTAAACCCGATAATTCTGTAAGGTCAATATAAAGGGCGCTCCTTGAGGCGAGGGCCAGAAAAAAAGCGTGAGGAGGCGGTCGCAGACTCGCAGCAACAAAGCCGTAGAGGTGGCACTACATAACACAAGAAAAGGCGAGCGGCGGCTCGCGAAGAAATACGTGCGTGTTCCAAGGGACGCAGTACGACGCAATGTGAGGTGCGACGTGTTGGTGATCTGTCGGCTGGGCAAGCAAGAGATCAGAGTGCTGGATAAATTAGCACTTTTAGGTATAAATCGAATAGTAGATAATTCATGAATGCAAACTAATTGGGAAGCCTGCACATTAAGCATAAGTATATTAAAGGCATGCATGCAACAAGATTACACATATGTCTCTTTAATATACTAGAAAACAGTAGCAATAAGATTGAAAATAGTGAAGACATCGAAATGTATCGGTCTTCTTGAACAGAATTGGAGGCGTGGAATGAAGCAGAGGACCCCGTCATGACGATGTAGTAGACAAGGCGAGATCCGCGAGCGAGAGCGGTCGCGGCGGTCGCCGGCGCTTCCCAAAAACTTTATTCGCCCTCTCCGGTGCAGAATCTTAAGAGCGACGGGTTTCAGAGATCTGCTCTCCCGATGATCAGTGCATCCCTGCGTAGCGGGACGAAGTAGCCTGTAACATTCCAAATTTGAGTTTCGAGTTCTTGAATTTCAAAATCGAACCAATTGCATTTTATTTAAATTAATTCCAACTTAATTTGAATTTTCCAGAAGAAAAAGGATTTAATTTGATTAATCCCTACTTCAATTTAAATATTTCTAGTTTTTATTAGGTTCCTTGTGCTTCATGGAATTTTTCTGTATTTTTGGAGTTTTTTCTGAATTTATTTGCTAGTTATTCGGATTTTATTTGTTCATTTTGGATTTTCTAGTTTTTCTTAATTCGGAAATTGATTTTAAAGCTCCTTTTCCTTTTGGGCTGAATTCTTTCCGTCCAGCCCGTTCCTGTTCAACCTCAACTTGGTCCTGTTTTCCCTCGTTGTCAAGCCCGCATTGCTTCGGCCCGACCATGTCGTCGAAACCCTAGCACCATCGCCGTTGGATCTCGATCCAACGATCCATACTCGCCGCATCGCAAGACTCGGCCGGTGCCGGATCCTTGCAGCGTGGGCGGTCGGCGTTGCGTCCCGTCGCTTCCTCGAAAACCCTAACCCTAACTCACCCTTTTCCTCGTCGTTGGATCCGTCAAGCCAGGCGAACTCCGTCGCGTGCTTGCACGCTCGATCGTCTCGCGTGTGCGGCTAAGATAGCGCCACGTCGCCCCGGGCTGCGCCGCCGCTCCGCAAACCCTAGCTGTAGCCATCCTCGGCTTCCGCGCGTATTTCACGCCTCCTGAGGCTATAAAAGCTAGCGCCTTTTTTAGTCCGAGGTTCGCCTCCTCCGCTTCTCGGTTGCCCGCTTCTCGCGAGTGGGGCGCATGCGTTGGCTCCACGTCCTCGCCAAGTTACGCGCCGTGCTGTGACATTCTGCTATTTCAGTAAGTTACCCTCAAACCTTTTCCGATTATCTGCTAAAACCCTAGTCCTAGTTCTCAACCTTTAGATTTTCTTTACTAGGTGCGGTCATTGTGCTCTTGAGAAGGTTCTGCTTTGAGTTTTTGATCAGTCTAGGCAGTGTCACAATGAGGTCTAGCAATCGACAAAGAGGGCTAATTGGAAAGATTCTCGATAAAATAAAGGGCAAAAAGCGAGAAAATGTTAGATGCATCCCTAGTATTTCTCTGTCAAGACAACCTCAAGGTCTGTTGTAATGCAAGATATACTGTATTTGAAAGAAAGAAAGAAACAAGTCACATCTCATCACGGAAAAGAATAGATAAAAATGTAGTAGAGAATGAATCATCGAGGACAGCTCCTATGAACCAAGTAGTGAATCATCTTGGAAAACAGACTTAGTCTCTGAAGTTGACACTTTGGGCACTAAAGAATTATCTCGCACTAAGTGGAAAGAAGTTAAGATCTGTGAGATTAATCAGTGAAAAGACATGGTTTCCTATGACAAGATCAGCTCCTGGTGAAAACTTTGTTTCCTTACTTCATAAGAACATTTGCAATGTTTATCTAAATAAAGTGGATGGTAAAGGAAAATCAACACAGATCTTGACAAATCATCAGTATGTTGACTGGAATCAAGTAAATTCAGTAATTGGCTCAACTAGACTCTTTGAGTGCATAAACTCCACACCTGGGTTGATTGGATTAATGTCAAACAATACCACTCCTTGGAGCTTTTCTAGAACCCTAGAGTTCTATGCATCCCTATTGGTTGACAAACAGAGAAGATTTATCATGTTCTCTTTTAATGGAAAGGTTAGAAAAGTAAAAGCTGCACAATTTGAGTCTGCTATTGGAGCCTCAGGCCCTCTCATAAACAGAACAAGAGTGTTTGAAAAGATGTTTCCTAATCAGAGATGGAGATTGGTGGGTGATATGCCTGATATTCAAGTCTCTGCACACATATATAGAGACATAAAGCAGTCTTGATTTTAACCCAAATAGAGCTTCTGTCTTTACGAAGAAGCTAGAAATCTTGTCATTGGTTCTAAGGCACACCATTTATCCAAAGTCAGGATACAAAGAAGGTGTGACACCTTCCTTAGCAGCTCTTGACTTGATTACATCGAGACAACCCTTTGACATAGTCGACTATATCTTTGGTGAAATGGAAGAAGCGATTATACGAGAGAAAATTGAAAAGTCCATTGCCTTTTGCCCAGATTATCACTCAAGTTCTTTTGGCTCAAGGAATTATTTCTCATGAAGATCTTAGAAGAGAGTTTAACTGCTTACCAAAGAAATATTGCATGCGCATCTCAACTGGTCAAAACTTAAGAATTACTGGTTTTCTTCAAGGTTTACAAGCAAGTCAACCAATAGTAGAAGAAGAATCAGTCCATAATGATGATGAAGACGATGAGAATGAACCAAGAAAGGAAGTTGTTTTGGAATATGGTTCAGCATAAAATGATGAGTCAGATGAAGAATCTGAAGACAGATATGATCAGAATGCCTCAAGTGAACATATTCAATCTCATAACAGTGGAAGTGACGGTTATATGTCACATGGCATCTTAAATGTCAGTCATGGAAGCTTTCATGAAAACCCAGAAGCTTCCATACATGCAAGCCAAGGTTATAGACAAGAACAATCTGCCCAAGGTCATCAAGGTTCAAGCAGGAACCAATTTAGAAATGAAAAGGAGTCTAGTACTCACAGTGTACACATGAGCAAAAAATGAGAAAGAGCCTAGTAATAAACCTGTCAGCAAAAGCTAGTGTGGAAATAAGGACCATATGGCTGATAATGCAGTTAACATCATGTCCGACTCAAGCTGTTCAGTCTATGAGTGCGGAACAGCAAATCCATCATCTACGAGCACTAGCAGCAGCAGCTCAGTTCATGCAAGATCAGAGTTTTAGGGCTGGTGTACATGATTATGAAGCTGGTGGATCTGGGATGCCTCAAGAAGTTGACTCATTGTATCCATCTCATACAGCACATCCAGAGCATGAGGTCAGAAACACCTTTCCTGGCTGGGAAAGTTTGTTTGACTATCCACATCAGTCCATTCATTCATACCATGAGCAAATGCAGGAAGAACCCAATCAAGAACCGAAAATTCCCCGATGCTCGGCCCTCATGGTTCACATCTTTTGAACAACAATATTATCTTTGATCAACGAGAATTTCAAGCTAGTTACAAGGAAGATCAAGCAAAGGCCACTCAAAGACATGACGAGGATGAGAGCCTTTCAACAATATAATTAGCAAGTTCAAGAACAGATGAAAACAATTTGAAGAGCAACTCAAGTTCGAAATGAATCTTCTACTAGGTTTGGAGATTTAAGCTGGGTTACATGACTTAGCACAAACCGAAACGATCGAGAGGCAGTTGTATGACATAAATCTGAAAATAGATACAAATCACAAGCACCTGTGCAATCAGATTGGAGCTGCACGTACATCAGAAGAAAGTAAATTGTTGGGACTCAGTCACGATCTAGCATATTTTCGGGAAGATACTGAAAATGCTTTTTATGATTATGGACAATTTGCTGAACAACATCATATAGACCTACAAGACCTATCCATGACAGTAGATCATCTACATAATTCCGTGGACCAGCTTCATCATGATTTTCATTACTTGGTCCTTCAACCTGGAGATCCAGATTATCCAAGCTGGCATGATCGAGCAATGGCCCAAGCATCAAGTCAACCAGATCCACAACAGTCAGAAAAAGAAGAAGTGAAAGTGATTTCTCCTCTGTCAAATTCATGGGAACCTTTTCAAGGCACATAAAGGACCCCTCCTTTGGTAATTGATGCCAAAGGGGGAGAAGATCTTTAGAAATTCCTAGACTAGAAGTGTGTCGTTATAAATATACTATATTTGATACAATGTGTTATGCTGAAGGCTGTGTGCTGTTCTATTGATTAAACTGTGTTCTGTTACTCTTAAAACACATTCTGTCTATGTTGTTATTGATTACAGTGCTTTAACTTCATATGATCTGTTGAAGGCTACTTATGAAATTTCTAGATAATTTTTTTAAGGATCTAATATAGTCCTAAAATTTCATAAACTTCATATGTTCAGAGCTTATATCTGTTGAGGGGGAGCATTCTCATATATATTTAACTGTGTATACTATGTCAAGCTAACCTTGTTTTGCAGAATAACTGAGATATTATTAACTTAAAAGGTATGTTGTCATCAATCACCAAAAAGGGGGAGATTGATAGCATCTAGGCCCCCTCAATTTTTAATTATATATTGTCTATTGGTTTTGGTGTTGATGACCAAGTTAATAATACTGAAATCATGGATGGAACATGTTGGACAAACAAGACTAAGGTATATTAATTTTATAGTTTCAGACTTGGGAGTTGGTTCAAGTCAAGTAGTTAGGTTTATTTCTTTTCTGTCAGCTGTACTATCAAGAGGGACTTATCACAAGTTGGTACTTTGGTTCATTAAGTAAACAAACGTCTAGGCAACTTGGAGTTTAGTCATTTACTTTATCCAATTCTTGAACCAAATTTGAGCAAATATTGTTTTGACAAAATTCCTTGCATTTCAACAGACCAAATTCTATGTTGTTATTCTTTAAGTCTGTTGCAATCATTAGTGATAAATTCAGTATATCGTCTCTGACCCATCTATGACGGACCGTATTTTTGGTCCGGCATACATGTGGCTTCAGCAAAGGCAAAAGTCTCAGAACCATACATCTATGACGGACCGATTTTTTAGTCAAGCATACACATACTATAATGAAATTTCGAAACTTCTCTGTTGCCCATCTATGCGGACCTAACTTTTGGTCCCAAGCATAAATCTTACATAAGCCTTAGCTATTTGAGATATCTGAGATGCATTAATTAAACTCTTTTGAAATATTAAATCTTATTTAAGAAAATATATATATCATCTCACTATTTAAGAAATTATTATCTCAAAAAGCTTTTAGACCTAAAATAAATTTCAATTTCGTGTGTCTAAAAGTCTTTGCTCTAAAACAATCTTTAGTCACTGATCATGTCAAAATTCATCTTTATCAGGCTATATCTATGACGGACCAAGTTTTTAGTCCGCCATACACATGGCTATTTATCTTGTCCATCTATGACGGACCGATTTTTTAGTCCGTCATACACATGAATCTCTTTGTCTCTAACAGACCAAACTTTGGTGTCTTGCCTATCTATGACGGACTGAACTTTGAGTCCGCCATGAACATACAAGTTTGGTCCGTGACACACATGATCAGTATCGCTAAAAATTGTTTTTGGTCCGCTGTTAACGTGTTTTAACTCAATTTGACATTCTGACACATGCAACGGTCACTGTGGTAGGTACAACGGCTATATTCATCAAAATTGAGTATATAAACATTGCCTGAGCCATCTACCATAGAACTTTTTGAACTCCTTCACATTTTAACATTCAAAGCTCTCTCATTCTTAGTAAGGAGTTGGTTTTTCACTCTCAGACTCAAAATTCATCTTTCTTCTAAGTGTTTAACTCCAAGTGTTTCTACCTGTGTGTTTTAGAGTGTGAACCAAGAGACAGAACTTGTGAGAAGTTTATTACTCTTGGATCATTGTGATCCTAGACAGCTTGGAGGAAGTGGAAGAGTTAGACACATCCGAGGAAGGTGGTTGTGGAAGGCTACTCTTGTTGTGAAAGGTCTAGAGCTCACCTCATTTGGAGTGGTGAAAGAGCTACCAGAGTGTAATCCCAAGCTCTGCGACTAGGCTGTGGGAGAAGCAATACTTGAGAGAAGTGCTTCAACGAGGAGTAGGAGGAGTGCTCTGAACCTCGGGATAAATCTTCTGTCTCTCTGTCTTTTATTATAGTTATCTGTTTTTGCTTTCGCTGTTATTGTTGTATTTAATCATTTGTTGGTTAGCTCTTAAGTAGTATCAGCAAATAGGTTAACTGTGATTAAAATTGAAAAATTGTAAAGTTGCCTATTCACCCCCCCTCTAGGCCATCTCGTTCCTTCAATCGCTCATCAGCGTCTCAGATCGCGCCGCGTCGTCGCCCACCGCCGTCCGATCCGACCGCACTCCGTCGGATGATCGACGCGTGGCCGGGCCACATCAACATCCTGCCAAGCCGCTGCGTCAGCACCCCGTGGCTGCCACGTCAGCGCCACCGCAACCCTAACCCCCGCATGGCGCCACGTGCTAACCACGTCCGCGCCACGTCACCACCACCTCAACCAGTCCGCTTGGTCACCCAAATGTCACTTCGATAAACCCGGTTCACCATGAACCGAGCCACTGACGGGTGGTCCCCACGCGTTAGAGACATTTCCTTGCATTTTCTTTATTATTCCCGAAAATTCGAATCCCAGCCAATCAGAAGCCGACACGTGTCACTCCTGTTAATTTTCTGATTTTCTCTCCCGAGAAACTTCCAAAGGCCCGTTCTCCTCCGTCCGAACTCCGATTCGAGTTATTCAAAATTCTAAATTCGTCTAAATTCATGCTCTGTCTGCTAGAACCTTTCTTTTGATTTTTGAATTTTATTTGAATTTATTTTATTTATTTTGTTCTCGTTTTGCGTGTAGACGACGCAGTTGAAGAGCAAGCGGAGCATCCGACAGAGGTAGCACCAGCAGGAGGCGTTGAAGGCAAGTCTTCCTTGAACATATTGATCCCAAATTTATGAAAATCATATGTTGTTTTAAGTTATGCATGCTTACTTTTTAGCAAAGTACTTTAAATGTGGTATTAAGGCTTAGTTAAAATACCAACTTTGTTATGCCCTCATTGACATTAAACATGACAACCTTTGACACCCTAGGTAATATTAATCGTTGTGATTGATGATAACTAATAGTGTAGTATGGGACGGTAGTATTGCTTAGTCCTGCTGAAATACTTCGGTATCTTGCCATTTTGGAAATTCTTTCAATCATTGTTCAAAATTAATTGTGAAATTATAGCAATTGGTATTGCTGGTATTAATTAATTGAAATAAAATAAAAATGGTTTAGACCGGGGCGGATGGTTGTTTGGTGGGTGCGGGATGCACGAGATCTTGTACAGTGTTAGTTCCGCCCTAGTCAATTCAGGACCAAAGCGTATGTTACCTTGGACCGAGCTTTCTGGTACAACCACAAGTCTATATGGAGTGCGACTGGCTAAGTAATTTGTGCATATTGTTATTAAGCCCGCCATCGGGTTGAATGTGGGTGTCGGATGGAGACACTGCATAAAGGCGCAAGAGGGCTTCTGTCTTTGGGTGGATTTAACCCTACTGGCGGTGAAACCTTAGCAGGCGAAGTTGGTAGCGGTGTCGTACATTATAAAGGCCTTGTCATGATCTCTCTGCCGAGTGCCGACACACCTAAGGAAGTGTGTTAAGCAACAAGAGTCGATCATGTCTTGTGGGTAAAGTGTACAATCTCTGCAGAGTTAAAACTACTTGAGTAGCCGTGCCCACGGTCAAGGGCAGGCGAGGTACGCTAGCACATTGTAGATTTTATGGTTTTGGTTTAAAATGAAAATAATGTTTTAGAAAAACCGAGAGTGGATGGAACTCTCGGGTTTTGGTTTGGCGGTTGGAGCCAAATGGGTGGTTGGAACCTATGAAATTGTTATACATCAAATTCAATTATTATTTATTTACATTTTGTCAAATATTGCTTTATGAAATTACTATTGTTATTTCAAGTTAAATTCTGCTTTATGCAAATGAACCATATTATGTCTTCAATTGTTTAGCCTTGCATATAGTTATCATGCATTAAGTTTCCAAGACTTGCGGAGTACGGTGTGTACTCACCCTTGCAACATCCAAATTTTCCCAGAGGAATTTGCTGAACCTGAAGGTGATTATGAATTCTATGCGTGTGGATTCGATGAAGGCGATCCGGACTACTAGGGCGCGCACCCTAGTCGATTGCCTGTTGGGCATATGACTTGGCTCACTTTAATGTTTTTGTTTTATTTCCGCTGCTACTTACCAACTTAAGCCATAAGGCTTGTTTGCTTGTAATAATGTGTTTACAATGTTATTTCCCTTTTGCTTAATTACTGTTATTTACTTTGTGATATGACTATGTTATCATCACTGTGTTTGCTGTGTGTGCTAGCTTTTCCTGGACTAGCATGGTTAGACACAGAGGGGTCGGATTTGGAAATCCGGTCCTGTCGGCGTATTCCACGAGCAGGCCGAGTCTCTGAGCCGGATTTGGTTCAAGATGGGAGGCGTCTTGGCTTATAAACCCTAGCGAGTGAAAACCCTAATGACTCCCTTTGAAGGACTCGGAGCCTATGAACTAAGATGACACAAAAATTTTTAACGAGTTGAGGCCCTTGACCGTGGTAATAGCCTTACGTCTGCTAGATCTTTTATAGAGTGTTTTAAGCTAGTCTGAGCTTTGGGTTACAAGTTCTTCCTTAGGCTCTGGTGAACCAAACCAGTCTCAGAGACTAGAGACTGTCTCAGTGGATTCTGTTGACGAGGCGCACTGTAGGTAAAGGGTCATCATCTTTGATCCATATACATTTATTACACCTTCTGTCTTTGTCCGTTCCTCCTCATTAAATGCCGGCGCTTAAGCCTTGGCCGTCCTTGAATGTGACCCTTTGTGGGGTAGGTGAGGCGTCGAGGAATGGGCTTATGGCGAAATCCTCGCGATCATGAGACTGACCTGCAGCTGCCCACGGCATGGAATGCGATGGGGAAGGAGACTTCAAGCGAAGCCACCACATCCCACCTTTTTGCTTGGTGGGCGGCAGGCGTGCCCTTGCCCTGCTGCCGCCCGAACGCATGCGTGGGGTTTGGCCGGCGGTGGCGTCCTCGTCCACCTGCTCGCCGGACGCCACGTGGGCCGCATTTGTGCGTCGGTGAGGGTACCCCATGAAGGATCGATAAAGATGCCTAGAGGGGGGGTGAATAGGCGTTTATAAAAATAGAACCTAATTTGCAGCGGAAACACCGGAATATCCGACCTTGATATCGGACTGTCCGATATATATCGGACTATCCGATATGAGAAGTCGGACTTTCCGATCAGAGCGCAAGAAAACCCTAAAAAGTGGATCTGAGCAAATTGGAGGGCTAGATTTCTACCAAATGAAATTTTAGAGATAATACACCTTCCAGAATATTAGATCACACCAATATCTACTACAAGAAGCTATCAAATACTAGAATCCCCAAAAGGTTAGGCTAAGCAAAAGGGAACAAATAGAACACTCACAAACCAAAGAGATCAATGATTTTTCCGAAGTTCGGATCTTTGAGGAGATCCTCGTCTCAGTTGAGGAGGCACAAAGGTCGGGTCCCTCTTGACCACTTTCCTCGGTGTTGCACCAAGCACTCTTGGGTTTCACTTGATTCCTTCCTTGCGGAGGTGGAATCGAATCTTCACAAACTCCGGCGGCCTCCCACACGAAGATCGGGAGCTCACCGGTGACCCCTAGCCGTCTAGGAGACCTCAATCTCCAAGAGTAATAAATGGAGTGTAGACCCACTCTTGAAAATCACCCTAGTGCTCAAAAGAACTTTCACGGTTTGCAACAAAGCACTAGAGAACCACTTGCTCAAATCTCTCAACAAATATCACAAGGATGAACACAAGAGAGAGCAAGAGAGAGCAAGAGAATAGCAAGAGTGAAGTAAATGCTCAGTACACTAGTTAGGTGGGAGTAAATAACGGAGAGTGTGGGGTATAAATCGTCAAGACACAAAATATAGCCGATTACGCCTACGTGCCGGACCCACATCGGACTATCCGATACCATTCATCGGACTATCCGATATGAAGAAACCCCAGATCAACTCCACTCTAAAATTCAAATTCTTTGAGAGAAAACACACATCGGACTATCCGATAGCGGACATCGGATGTTCGATGATTCGAAGAGTTTCCAACAATCTCGGCAACTTTGAAAAATTTCTAAGTGTATATCGGATTTGTCGATATGGGACATCGGACATTAGATAATTCGAGAGAGTTTCAAGCGAGAGCAATTTCAAAATCTTTCTAAGTGCATATCGGATTTGTCCGATATGGGACATCGGACATTAGATAATTCTGAGAGTTTCGGCACAAAGACTTAGAAAAATTTTGAGACAACATCGGACATTCCGATATAAACTATCAGACGATCAGATGTTTCGAAGATCAAAGACAACAACTACACTCACACGGAGAATCCGATACTATCGGACTATCAGATATACACATCGGATATTCGATTTTATCGACCTAAAATGAAAGCGAAGTGAGTGTCATGCTTGGAGACTACCAAAACTCATTTTGTAAAACATGTTCATCTGAGCACAGAGGTCATTTCTCAAGCATCTACATCCCATCCCTCTTGATAGTACGGCAATCCTATCGACTCAATTAAATGAAAAATCTACGCTAAGTCGGCGCCGTTCTTCTTTTCACTTTTGAGGGTCATCAACGTCCGTAGATGTGTTTCTTTTGGGACTAACACCTGCTCATATACTCATTTAAGCCATTAGTCCCTTAATCGTTTGTCATTAATCATCCAAAACACAATTAGGGGCCTAGATGCACTTTCAATCTCCCCCTTTTTGGTGATTGATGACAACACGATTAAAGCTTGATAGAAATAAGTGAATAAAGAGTTTGTGAATGACCAAGATATGTGGAGCTCCCCCTAAGTGTGTGCATAGGAGGTGAAATTTATAACGAGGAGCTCCCCCTTTATCTCGGCATTCGAGTAAGTGACAACAATAATATGATGAAAAGCATTCGTAAATTATCAGAACTGAGGTATAATATATCAAAGCAAGCGTTAAGCATGACATAATGTATCAAAGCTAGAGAATACAAAGTTTATCCGATACCAATAACCAATAAACACCAAGCAAATTCAAAACAACCAAAAACAGCACCAGTGTTCACAAGACATAATAGAGAAGATGATATCTTTTCTCTCCCCCTTTGGCATCAAGGCACCAAAAAGGGAAAGAAGAACAGGTAAAAAGGAATCAATCTGCGGACTCGTCATCGAGGCGACGTATTCATCGAGATGAAGATGGATCTGCGGCGTAGGAGAGTCAAAGGATCCTCAATGAGTCTTGACGCCCTTTGGAGCAAGGAAGGTGAGATGCTTGTTGAATGGATTTGAGCAACCGCATTCTTCTTCGCCATCTTCACGGATACTTTAGAACTCTGGCGGTAGAAGAGGATGGTGAGAGGAGCAATGAGGCGGTTGAGCCGTCGAGTAGAAGCGAAGGAGCTGAAGCAGGAGGAGGAGCTTGAGGAGCAACTGCCTTGATTGGCCTGATCTGCAGCCCTAAGTGCTTTGCATCGCACTCAAACTTCAACTTGGTGACACCCTCAATCACCCTCATGATGTATGGAGCGAATCCATAACTGCGCTTTGGGTCGAGGGAGTTTGCAAGAATCTCATTCTAGAGGTACAATGACACCATAAACGGTCTCCCATCAGGTAGCATCCGGCAAAGAATATCGCGAGTATAGGACAGAATGTGCGAGGCATCACCTTCCTTGGGAGCAAGAGTCTTGCGAAGAAGTCATTAGCGGCGGCAATCATTGGCTTCAAGAATTTGGTGTTCCACGGCTCAAGCGAATCCTCGATGTAGAGGAACTCGATTTTCGATGACCAAACGATTGTTGTGAAGATCATCCTTGTCCATGCTCTCTTGATTTGTAAATCGAAGTGTGCCAAAGCGCCCCATAGACATCTCAGAATGCCGACCTTGATCATCAAGTCATGGTGTCATTGGCGTCTGAGTGGCATAGAATTGAGCGATGATTTGAATTCCAATTTTGCTGCATGCCCATAATCCTTTTGATCCGAGCCTTTCTAGCGTCAATGACATCATTAAAAGCTGGGTCATCCAGAGACTCCATATACTCCCAATCTACCCCTTTGCATATTGTGATCGGATTCTTGCGAGGAGGATGGCCGTCTCATAAAAGTCTGTTGGAAGAAGTTCTAGAAACGCTTGTCGGAGGAAAACTGCTTTGACATGTATGGATCAGATGCCCTGGCCTTAGTGACCATTCCAGACTTTCCTTTGTAGCTCACCACAGATCTCTGAAGATCGGGACGACGACTGGGCTTGAACATCATCGGAAAAGGAAGGTACTCATCTTCATCTTCAGCGGGACCTTTGCCCTTTTTAGCTGCGGTTGGAGCACCGGTAGATGATCCTTTGCCTTTGCGGAAGGAGTAGGAGGAGGGCAGGCGGAGGGCATCACCTTGTCGGCCTTCGAAATTGTAAGAGCCTTTCGCTTGGGATGCGTGACAACTTCGCTTTTGTTTAATTTGCCACCGTAGGAGTTGGAGGCGGAGGCGGTCTCAACCTCAGCGGAGAAGCGACACATCCGGAGGATTTCCTCGATTAGCAGCGCCTTGGTCCGCTCGCGGGTCGAGTCTTCCTTTGAAGTGGCCTTGAGCATCGGTGTGAAGAGCCTCTTCAACTTCTCCCCTTGTCGTCCCAGTGACCATTGAAATGAACTAGACGAGATGATCAGAAATTGAGGCGATAACCAAGAGAAAGGAAAGAAATTCACATTTTTGAGATCTCCTGGAAACATCGGATAGTCCGATAGTTTAGGTCGGATTGTCCGATGATGAGGTCGGACAGTCCGATGCCAACTATCGGATAATCCGATATTTGCGGGAGAATAACAAAAAGTGATTTCTTGAAGATGGACCACGCATTTCGCAACAAATTCGTGGGACATGATCCTAGGGTCAAGGGGAACTCATCTACCGAAGAATATTAACAAGAAAACAAGGGAGATGAGAAACCCTAGAAAAAGAGAGGAAATAGATTACCTCAAGTTCAAAACCGAGGAGTGACGGGAATGAGGAGATGAATCTCCACCAAAAGGACCAAATCACGGAGGAAGACCCTTGAGAGGAGATGGATGAACTTGGGGCTCCAAAATCGCCAGAGAGGAGGAAGACCCGAAGAGGATATGAGATTAGTAACCGCAGGGAGAGAGAAAAAAACCCATGGGCTTTATTTAAACCTCCCCCCATCGGATAGTCCGATAAGGATATCGGACAGTCCGATGTGTGCGATCACCCAGATATCGAACAGTCGATGCGGAACATCGGATAGTCCGATATGTGCAGAATTACAGATATCGGATAGTCCGATGCAAAAATCGAACGATCCGTCTGTGAACTTCGGACAAGGAGAGTTGAACTTTGGGGAATGGCGGATATGGCATGAACATACGCCGTCTCCCACTTGTGATCGGCGAACATAGAATCAACAGAGCTATGATCACAAGTGGCTCGACTCGAACCAAGAATCAAATACAAACAATTTTAAAGAAATAACAAAAACCTTTTGAAATCCATTTTGATTTAAAACAATCAACCAAGAAATTGTGAAGTATGCAATCTTTTAAGCCAAGTTCAAGAGTCTAAAATATTTAGTCCACTCCTCAACTCGCAGAATCTCTTTTCATCGAGCGGCTTGGTGAAAATATCGGCTAATTGGTCATTTGTGCTCACATGTTGAATATCGATATCGCCTTTAGTGGAGTGGTCTCTTAGGAAGTGATGGCGGATATCGATATGCTTTTCTGGGAATGTTGGGCCGGGATTGTTGGCAATTTTATGGCACTCTCATTGTCACACAAAAGTGGCACATGGTTATAGGTTAGGCCATAATCATTTAGAGTTTGTCTCATCCAAAGCAATTGGGCACAACAACTCCGTGACTATATATTAGGCCGGTTTGTGGATAGAGACTCACGAATTTTGTTTCTTAGAGGACCAAGAGACAAGGATCTACCTAAATTGACATGTCCCCGAAGTACTTTTCCTATCCACCTTACATTCGGCATAATCCGCATCGGAATAGCCAACTAACTCAAATGATGAACCTTTTGGATACCATAGGCCGAAATGAGGAGTGTGCACTAAATATCTCAGAATTCTCTTTACGGCCACCATGTGGCACTCTTTAGGAAGCGGCTTGAAATCTTGCACACATGCATACACTAAGCATAATATCGGGCCTAGATGTACAAAGATAAGCGAGGAACCGATCATCGAAGCGATATACCTTTTGGACGACCGGTTTACCTTCTTTGTCGAGGTCTAGATGCAGTTAGCTGCATCGGCGTCTTGATCGACAGCGTTCTCCATACCAAATTTCTTGAGCATATCCTTGATGTACTTCGTTTGACATATAAAGGTCCCTTCCTTGAGTTGTTTGACTTGAAAACCGAGGAAGAACTTCAACTCGCCCATTATAGACATCTCGAACCTTTTGGTCATGATCCTACTAAACTCCTTGCACAAATGTTCATTAGTAGATCCAAATATTATATCATCAACATATATTTGACAAACAAATAAGTCATTATCAATATGTTTAGTAAAAAGAGTGGGGAATTAAGCCTTTCCGATTATGAAACCTTGACCGATAAGGAAATCGCGGAGACATTCAAACCATGCTCTCGGTGCTTGCTTGAGACCATAGAGAGCCTTATGTAGGAAGTAGACGTGGTCCGGATGATTTGGATCTTCGAAGCCAGGTGGTTGCTCAACGTAGACCATTTCGGAGAGTGGTCCATTCAAGAATGCGCTTTTCACGTCCATTTGATACAACTTAAAATCATGGTGAGTAGCAAAGGCAAGTAATATTCTAATAGATTCAAGCCTAACTACAGGAGCATATGTTTCATTGAAATCCAAACATTCGATTTGCGTGAAGCCTTGAGCAACTAACCGGGCTTTATTTCTCGTTACTATTCCGTTCTCGTCTTGCTTGTTAAAACACCCATTTGGTTCCGATCACGTTTTGCTTGGGTCTTCGACAAGCTTCCATACTTGATTTCTCTCAAAGTTATTTAACTCCTCTTGCATTGCCATCATCAATCCGGATCTTGGAGTGCTTCTTCTATCTTAAGAGGTTCAGAGAGAAACAAAGGAGTAAAATTCACAAAATTAGCAACGCGAGATCTAGTAGATACTCCTTGTTAATATCTCCAAGGATATTGTCGGCGGGGTGATCGCGTTGCACGCTTTGATGAACCCTTGGATGAGGACCGTTGCATTTGATTTTTGAATAGGGTCCTCATCGTCTTGGCGGTATTCGAGCCATCTTGAGCTTTGTATTGAGGATGGCGGAGCTTCATCCAGCGGTACAACTTCGGGTTGGAGTCTTGTGGGCTTCTTCTTGCTCAAAGGTCTCACTTCTCCAATTGCCAATCTCTTGATTGCTTCGCATGGAGGTTCTTCTCTGTCAATCACAAAGACGATCAACTTGCTCTACTTGAGAGCCGTTAGTTTCATCAAAGGTTACATCACGCGAGATTTCAACTACCGGTGGTGTTGTTGAAAACTTCGATATCATATGCATTAGACCCGTAACCAAGCAAGAAACCCTCATCTACTTTAGGAGCAAACTTAGAAGACTTAGCTTTCTTGTTAAGGATATAGCATTTACTCCCAAAGACTCGAAGTAGGATACATTTGGCTTCTTCGGTGAGGAGCTCGTCTGCCGTCTTCTTTAACAATTTGTGGAGGTATAGGGGTTGGAGTTATGGCGCAGCGGTGTTGATGGTCTCCGCCCAGAAGATGTCGGAGACTTTGTACTCGTCAAGCATCGTGCGCGCCATCTCGATGAGAGTTCGATTCTTCCGTTCGGCTACCCCATTCTGTTGAGGAGAATATGGAGCCGAAAACTCATGCTTGATGCCCTCTTCATCGAGAAACTCCTCCACACCGGTGTTCTTGAATTTGGTACCGTTGTCACTCCGAATTTTCTTAATCTTCACTTCAAACTCATTTTGCGCCCTTCTCATGAACTTCTTTAAGCTTCCTTGGGCTTCACTTTTATCATGCAAGAAAAATACCCAAGTGAAGCGAGAAAAATCATCAACGATAACTAAACCATACTTGTTTCCTCCAATGCTTATGTAGGCGATCGGTAGAACAAATCCATGTGAAGCATTTCCAATGGCCTTGAAGTAGTCATCACATTCTTGGCGGGTGAGAGGCTCCAACTTGCTTCCGGCTTGACATGCGCTACACACCCTATCTTTTTCAAACACAATATTCATTAGTCCAAGGATGTGATTGCCCTTAGTGAGTTTATGAAGGTTTCTCATACCAACATGGGCAAGCCGGCGATGCCATAGCCAACCCATGCTAGATTTAGCCATTAAGCACGTTTCAAGGTTCACTCTATCCGTATTGAAGTCTATGAGATAGAGATTTCCTTTAAACGACCCATACTTGGCTATTGAATCATCATCCTCTTAATGACATCCACACCCTTATCACTAAATATACAATTGTAGCCGCTTCACATAATTGAGCAACGGACAACAAATTGTAACTTAGTGACTCAACAAGTAAGACATTATTTATGTGGAAATCATTTGTGATTAGAATTTTACCTAAACCTACCACTTCGCCTTTACCATTATCGCGAAGATAATACTCTCACTATTTGATCCATTGGCTTTCAAGTGTGCGAACATTGCCCTTTCTCGGTCATATGATGTGTACATCCGCTATCCAAGATCAACTTGATCCACGGAGATGTAGGCCTACAAAATGAAATTTAGTTTTTGCTCTTTGGTACCCAAACTTGCTTAGGTCCACGCACGTTAGAGACAAGTGACTTTGGAACCCAAATAGATCGTATATGAGAGGAATTTTTGGGCTTACCCCCAATGTGACAAGCAACTACACAACCAAAGTTAGTCCTCTTAAGCACATAGGATGCAAAGAATGTAGAATGAGTTTTGTACTTAGAGTTTTCCTTGCTCTTAACAAATTGTATGGGCTTATTTAGAGGAGCAACCACGATATTGCTCTTCTTCCCTTTAGGTGGAATATATCCTAGCCCATGCTTCATAATGTTACCTTGTAAACACCTAGGAACTCCTCTAGTCCCTTACTTGCCTTGTAGGACTTTTGAAGTCCATCTTCGAGCATCCCCTTGAGCTTCTCATTTTCATATACTAACACTTGCAATGTCTCAAGGTTAGTGACATAAGTATCAATATTAACGTTGTAGCACCTAGCGCATCCATTGCTCGTAGAAGGTAACGAAGAATTGGAGCTAATAGTTGAGGTAATCGGAGGGCTATTCTTGAGATCAACAAGCTTCAACTCAAGAGCCTTGCAAGCATCCTTTGACTTCCCAAGTTCCTCTTCGAGTGAAGCGTAGGTGATCTCAAGACTAGTCACCTCGGATTTGGTCAATTTTAAGTTCTTAACCAATTCCTCATTCTTCCCTTTCTCAAAAGATAAGCTCTTCTCTAGCTCACAGTTTTTCTCCTTTTCGAGGATGAGCAAATCCTCTTGAGCCTCGAGAGTAGCTTCCTTTTGTTCTACAAGTTCCTCCAATTTTTCAATATCTTTTAAGAGCAAATTTAATTTATGAATGTCAAAGTTCTTCATAGACTTAAGCACGGTGTTAACATCATCATCATCACTATCGCTATCGTGCTCATCTGGACATTCATTAGTAATGGAGGGAGTGGAGACAAGTGATGATACCTTGCACCCCTTTGCCATGAGGCATATTGGAGCAACTTCATCGTCATCGCTCAAGTTGTCGAAGAGCCCCTTCGACATTGTTGGAGTAGAGAGTACGGCGATGGCGACGGAGGCAACTCCTCCTTCTTCTTCGGAATTTGACTCGGAGTCAGAGTCAGAGTTGGAGTCGGTGTCGGAGTTCCACTCCTTTCCAATGTAGGCACGACCCTTGCCCTTGTATTTCTTGCTCTTCTCCTTGTCCTTGCCCCGGAACTTGTCCTTCTTGTGAGACTTCTCATCTTTATTCTCCTTATGCGGACACTCGGCAATGAAATGGCCTGTTTCACCGCATTCATAGCATCTTCGGGTGGAATGTCTACCTTTTGACTTTCTTCCAAAACTCTTAGATTGACCTCCTTATCTGAAGTTCTTCTTCCTAAAGAATTTGTTGAATCTTCGCACAAACAGAGCCATGTCCTCATTAGTCAATGGACCACACGACTCTTCGTCTTCACTTGAGCTCTCTTACGCTTGGCGCCCTACCTTGGCGGCCTTGAGGGCAATACCTTTCTTTTGCCCGACTTGAGTTCTTCAACAACCGGCTTCCTTTACCATCATCTCATCCATCATGGCCGGCGATGACATCATGAGGCGTCAAGGCATCAAAGTTTGGCCGGTCACGGATGAGTTGAACCAAATTGCGGTTGGTGGGGGTGATCACACGAAGAATGATTTTAACGACAGCTTTGTTAGTGAGATCGGTGCACCTAAGACCCTTCGCTTGATTTACAAGCACCATCAAGCGGTCAAACATTTTAGTATATGACTCTCCTTCTTCCAAAGTGAACTGACTTAGCTCACCAATAATGAGCTCGATTTTTGATTCGCGGACACTTGAAATTCCTTCATAGTGACCATGAGCCTATCCCAAATGGCCTTGGCTTCCTCGAGTCCATCGACTCGGTTGAACTCAGAATCACTCAAGGCGTTGAACAAAGCATTGACTGCCAAATCATTGAAGTGTTGATCTTTATCCTCTACGGGAGTAAGGTTGTTCGGATCAACTGGCTTGAAACCTGTTTGCACAATCTTCCAAATAGAAGGGTGAAGCGATCTCAGGTGCATCTTCATCTTATGTTTCCATGCCGCATAGTGAGTGCCATCGAAATGAGGCGCTCGACCGGAAGGCATGGAGACATACGATGAAGAGCTTGAGACACCAAGAGAGGTATAATCAAATGGAATAGCAACCCCAATACCAGAGCCCGTGCCCTTGTCTTGGTCATGGGCTTCGGTATTCTTCTGATTATCCGACATCTTCGATTCTCCAAGCGATTAAGCCAAATTAAGGAGATTTGGCTCTGATACCAATTGAAGGATCGATAAAGATGCCTAGAGGGGGGGTGAATAGGCGTTTATAAAAATAGAACCTAATTTGCAGCGGAAACACCGGAATATCCGACCTTGATATCGGATTGTCCGATATATATCGGACTATCCGATGTGAGAAGTCGGACTTTCCGATCAGAGCGCAAGAAAACCCTAAAAAGTGGATCTGAGCAAATTGGAGGGCTAGATTTCTACCAAATGAAATTTTAGAGATAATACACCTTCCAGAATATTAGATCACACCAATATCTACTACAAGAAGCTATCAAATACTAGAATCCCCAAAAGGTTAGGCTAAGCAAAAAGGGGAACAAATAGAACACTCACAAACCAAAGAGATGCAGCGATTTTTCCCGAAGTTCGGATCTTTGAGGAGATCCTACGTCTCCGTTGAGGAGGCACAAAGGTCGGGTCCCTCTTGACCACTTTCCTCCCGGTGTTGCACCAAGCACTCGCCGGTTTCACTTCTTGATTCCTTCCCTTGCGGAGGTGGAATCGAACCTTCACAAACTCCGGCGGCCTCCCACACGAAGATCGGGAGCTCACCGGTGACCCCTAGCCATCTAGGAGACCTCAATCTCCAAGAGTAATAAATGGAGTGTAGACCCACTCTTGAAAATCACCCTAGTGCTCAAAAGAACTTTCACGGTTTGCAACAAAGCACTAGAGAACCACTTGCTCAAATCTCTCAACAAATATCACAAGGATGAACACAAGAGAGAGCAAGAGAGAGCAAGAGAATAGCAAGAGTGAAGTAAATGCTCAGTACACTAGTTAGGTGGGAGTAAATGAGGGAGAGTGTGGGGTATAAATAGTCAAGACACAAAATATAGCCGTTCTGCCCTGTGTCAGACCCCACATCGGACTATCCGATACCATTCATCGGACTATCCGATATGAAGAAACCCCCAGATCAACTCCACTCTAAAATTCAAATTCTTTGAGAGAAAACACACATCGGACTATCCGATGACAGACATCGGATGTTCCGATGATTCCAGAGAGTTTCCAACAATCTCAGCAACTTTGAAAAATTTCTAAGTGTATATCGGACTGTCCGATATGGGACATCGGACATTCCGATAATTCCAGAGAGTTTCCAAGCGAGAGCAATTTCAAAATCTTTCTAAGTGCATATCGGACTGTCCGATATGGGACATCGGACATTGCGATAATTACCGAGAGTTTCAGCACAAAGACTTAGAAAAATTTTCAGACAACATCGGACATTCCGATATAAACTATCGGACAGTCCGATGTTTCCCGAGAGATCTAAAGACAGCAACTACACTCACACCGGAGAATCCGATACTATCGGACTATCCGATATACACATCGGATATTCCGATTTTATCAGCACAAAATGAAAACGAAGTGAGTGTCGTGCTTGGAGACTACCAAAACTCATTTTGTAAAACATGTTCATCTGAGCACAGAGGTCATTTCTCAAGCATCTACATCCCATCCCTCTTGATAGTACGGCAATCCTATCGACTCAATTAAATGAAAAATCTACGCTAAGTCGACGCCGTTCTTCTTTTCACTTTTGAGGGTCATCAACGTCCGTAGATGCGTTTCTTTTGGGACTAACACCTGCTCATATACTCATTTAAGCCATTAGTCCCTTAATCGTTTGTAATTAATCATCCAAAACACAATTAGGGGCCTAGATGCACTTTCACCCCCAACAAAAGTCTGTTGACAAGAGCTCCCTGCCCGCCCTACGGAGCGTGCTAGAGCCTTTTGGAACCTTCATTAAATGTTTGGTGCATTCTTGGGCGGGGCCACCACTCATTAGGATACGACCGCCTCGGTTCCCTCCCGTATCTACCGATTTTTCTTGGGACCCGAAACGGTGTACGATCTTATCTCTTCGCGAGCCGTCGGTGTGGGTGGCGTGTATATATGGATACATCTGTACAAAGCGGTTTACACCTTCTGCTTTCTTGCGCACTTCAACTTTCGCTTCTTCGCCTTCCTCGCTCAAAGTCTTCACCTGCGACGACGACATAACGCGCACGTACCCTGGCCGCAAGTCTTCTCTTTCTTTTGGCTTTTTTCGCATACATGCTTCCTTCTGCGGCTCCCTACCAACCGGTAGTTTTCTTTATCTTTGGCCAGGTGCGGGAAACCTGGAGGAGCAAATCATCAGCAGATGGCTTGCCGGATTGATGCCGCCAATTCCAAGCGGCTCGGATTTTCCATCAGCGGCCCGGCCGCTCGCCGACTTGGAGCACGCGGAGCGCTGCGGATCGTCAAGCAGCTCCCGCCGATGGACTCCACTGGGCCCGCCGTGGTGCCAACCCGCGGTCCGCTGGTGATCAGGGGAATGACCACCGCCAGCGATTGGGCCGCAGGCAAGCGGCCACTTGGCTCGGACGCCACGGGCCCGAACCCCAAGATGGCCCGCACCACGGGCCAGACTTCCGCTGCCGCCAGCCTTAATGTGGCGGCACCTTTGCAAGGGGCGGCGGCACAGGCCGCCCCAACCATGACTTCGCCACCAGAGGCGCTGCCTCCTGCAGCGCCAACTCCATCACCTTTACCAGCCCCTTCTCCTCCGGCGCCGGCCCCGACTACTACGGCACCAGTGTCCTCAGCCACGGGAGCCCATGCCACCGCTCAACAGGGTGAGCTTACGCTCCTGAAGGCCACTTTCAGTTTGAGGGTGCCGCCAAGGGCGGCCCCTCAGGTCGCCCCAGGGGCGCAGACATCCCCCGAGCCCATTGGGGCGGCGGAAACTTCCGCCCAGGTGCCTCCGGCCGCCACCGCTGAGAGGGCCAAAGAGGGCGACCCTAGCTCTAGCGCCTCCGGCCATCTCGCGCCCTCGCACCGCCACTGCCCCCGCCGCGCGCTTCGTCGAGCTCTTCACCGAACTTGGCAAAATACACGCCTCGCTGGGTGCCGTCCTCGCCACAGCCGCCAGGCATGGGGCTCGAGCGGCCCAAAGAGTTAGCGTCGATGGCGACGAGCGGGAGGCGAGGAGAGAGGTGGAGGCGAATTGGTGTAGGAAAGGGCCAACGTGGCCGCCATGCAGCTGCAGGCGGAGAGGGCCGAAGCGGCGCTGAAGCATTCGGAGCATGAGTCCTTCCGCCTGCGGCACAATCTCGCCATCATGCTCAAGAAGGCCTTCCAATGCACGAAGAGGTGTTTGGAGCCCTTGGGGGTGGCGCGGAATACGCCCCTGCAAGACTCCGCCTTGCAGTTCGCCCATGCGACCAACCAGGCCGCAGAGGCACTCCGGGGGCTGCCCGCTGCCCTAGCCGCCCGCTCCGCCAGAGAGGGGCGGGAAGTTGCGATCATGGTCGCGACTTATGTCTCGTCTCTTTGCACCGGCCGCGACGCCGCCGATCAATGGCGGTGGTGACGGCGGCGTTGAGGAGACGCGACGAAGGCGAGAGGCACGGTGCGCAGCAATGCCGAAAACACGTGGCGGGCTGCTGCAGGTGGAGCAGCCGGTCATGGACGTCTCCACCCGTGGCGGAGGAGGAGAGAGGCGCGGCGAACCTCGACTGGCGACGAGTGAAGGGCTGGGCAGCCGCTTTAGTTCTTTTGCTTTTTCTTCTTTTTGTCTTGTGTTGATCTACCTTCCTGCATATACCAACATCTGGACAAATCTTAGCGTAACGGATGTTTTTACTTGCTTTACCCGTGCGCTTGTTTACTTTGCTTGATTGATTCCATTTGTTAGAGCCGCCAGGCGACCAGCCTTGCACTTAGCCATAACGCTAAGTAAGCTTTCAAATTTAGGACAATACTTCAGGATCCCTTTTTATGTCACGTACAGCTGGCTACAAACGCAAGCACAAACCATGCAAGTTACGCAAAACCTAGGTACAAATGACCTTAAACCTGGCAGTTCACGCGAAATGCAGAACAGCCTTAGCTTTAGGTTTTTGTGCAAGATTGTCGCTGGTTCAAATCCCTTCAGAACTTAGATCCCGATGATCTCCAGGCGAACCGTCTTTAGCTGTGGCCTTGGCGAGGTAACAAGTTTCCGGGAGTGTTTTTAGGCCAGCAATACTCTACGGTGACAACCAACGGTGCTTCAAGGAGCTAACCCGAGGCGTGCGAGCCGTGTTCGAGTACTGTGCCCAACTCGCACCCGGTCACTTGCCCTCGCCGGACGCTAACACTTAGCACTTTTCCTTTATCACCAAGGGGCCGTTGTTCTTTGATGCCCGCGATAATCACGCATAACTTGGCCCATCTCAGTGTATACATAAGCAAAAGATTAGAAATGTAGCACAAGACACTTATCTGGTTTATATACCACAGGGCGATCAGCCCAGGCGATCGGGCGATTAGCCCCCAGGCGTCTGGACGACCAGCCTGGAGCATCGGGCGGCCAGCCCCTAGGCGTCGGGCGACCAGCCCCCAGCACTTGGGCGATGTTGAGCTTTTCTTTGGAGTGGGTCGATGCTTTGATCTTCTTCCTGCGTGCACACACATCTATCGCAAAGACAAGCAGACATAACACGTGGCATGTGTAGGGAGGATTTAAACAACATAAACCCTCTCATGGGATCGTTATGGTCCGTTCTTATTGGATTCTAGGTCCATGCGACCTTTCTGGGAACCGAACCACAGCGCTGCGTGGCCAAGAAGCGGGCTTCCTAGGGTGATAATAGGCCAACGGCGCTCGCGGTGACGACCAGCGGTGCTTCTAAGAGCCAACCCGAGGCGTGTAAGCCGCGTTTGAGCGCCGTGCCCAACTCGCCCCCCGGTTACCCGTTCTTGCCCCCATGCAGGTGCCGGGTGCCACCACGGATCGACAGAGAAATTCCAAATAGTCGGGACCAACAACACCCATACGAAAAACTGTCCCTTGGGGCGCAAAAGAGAGATAAAGATGGTAAAGCAAAAGCCTTCAAGGCAACAACTTTACTAACCGCCAGTAGCCGCCGATCAGCCGGGGGAAAGACTTACCTCGAGGCTGACTAAAGCGAACTGCTGGGTACTTACAATTCTTTCATGGATAGAACTTCTGTAACAACTCTATGTTGTAGGAATTCGCCAGTTCTTGGTGTCTCGGTACAACCGGACCATACTGGTCGAGATCTGAAACCACCTTAAAGGGCCCTCCCATCGGGAGACGGCTTATGCAACGGTATACGTCTGAATCTCGCAAGACCAGTCGCCCATCGCTAGTGTCCTCTCGGAGACCCGGTGGCGTGGTACCGCTTGAGGCTTTCGCGTCACGAGGCGGCTGAAGGCGGCTCGATCACGCCACTCCTCCGGAGGTTGACTTCTTTCGCCGGAGATCTTCTTGGCCTTCCTCGTTGAACGCCGAGAGGCAGCGGAGAACCGAAAGCGATAGCTCAAAGGCGAAACGACTTCCGCCCGTACACGGGAAGAAAGGCGTCTCGCCCGATGCTGACCGGGCGTGGTGCGGCGACGAGCACGCCGGAGCTCTTCCGTCCATCGCGCCCCCCGCTTGTGGAGCCGATCAAACGCCCTCGCCCACCTGCTCGCCCACGTGGGCTGGGCGCCGGGCGAGCAGGGCGTCCTCGCCCACCTGCTCGCCGGACGCCACGTGGGCCGCATTTGTGCATCGGTGAGGGTACCCCAGCATAAAGTACGCTGACAGGTCCCGACATAGCCTATCGGTGGCGGCGCAGCAGAGAGGAAGAGGCAAAACCCTAGCTTTCTGTTGTTCTGCTCTTTTAGGCGGAAGCCTGCATGGTATTTATAGGAAAAAACCGCGAGATCAAAGAATGATGCGGTTTTCATATCTTGTAACCAATCACGGATTTTCCGGAGAGCAAAATAATAAACTGCAAAAGAAGGGCGTGTTTGCGCAAACTACTGGACCGAATTTTGGTGGACCATTCACGTAGGTGCCGTGCGCCCGCGTCCTTCGCCCTGGCCCCGGCCCATGCCTGAGCCCGGCCCGACGAGGCGAGGTGAGCACACACGTGTTCTTCTCTTTCTCTCCCATATAAGCTAGTGGGATGAAGCACTCCACTATTTATGTTGGTGTTACTTCACTTCAACTAGCAATATGGTACTAAAAGAGTTTTACATCTCCTCTATATGGTGGGCCTTCAAAATTTATTTGGAATTATTCTTAAATATTCATGGGCCTAGTCCATATATTCCAACACAGAAAAGACGCTTTCCCTAACTGCAGTAGAATATGTAGGACGGATGTAACAGAATAGAAAGAAGAGAAAGAGAAGAAAAGAGAGAGAAGAAAGTACTGAAGAAAAAGAAAATTTTGAAAGATTATTTTAGACTAGGACTTTCATGTAAAGGATCTTTGTGTGTATTCCCCGAGAAAAATCATTGAGTATGGATTTCAACAATTCAACCTACTGATTCAAGCTTTTGAACGATTACTTTTTAGTTTGTTTGTTTAATCTAGTTTTCTTTCATGATCTTAGAATAATTATTCTAGATTAAGTTTGGTCGATTTAAGCATTATTTTCTTAATTTTCAGAATTAATAAAAATAGAAAAATAGTTTTAGATATTAGTTTGCATTAATTCACCATCTCTCAGTGCAAAAAAATATTGTATTTGTAGCATATTTCCAATCTACTGTAGAGGATCTGGCTCCGCATACCAGGTTTCCTTCGGGTTGTGCGCAAGGATTCGAATTTCCTTATGGATAAAATATCTCCAGTGGTCGAAATCCAAAATTTTAGCGAAATTTCGTTATTTCAGATGAAATCAGTTCTTTCAAATCCGGTTTTTTTATTACCAAAATTTCCAAAATTTTGGCTAAAAATCTGAAATTTCGCCTGAAATTCCTGAAATTTTGGCAGATTTCAACTGATCATAAAATGGTTCAAACGATCTCAAAACATTTTGAAATATTTTTTGAAGGTTCCTGACACATTATATATATTCCAATTAAATTTTTAGGTGATTTTCAAATATGAGGAATTTTTAAAAATTCAAACATTGCTATTGTCTTGATAAACACTAACCGGCAAGTTTGAACCGAATGAAAATTAGAACAAACGAGGTTATAAAATTTTGAAATTTTTTGTGAATGGTTTTAACACATATATAATATTCTAATAAAAGTTTTAGATTATGTTCAGATGTCATGAATTTTTAAAAATTTGAACAGTGCTACTGTCCTATTAAAAGGCTTATCGACAAATTTGAACAAAATGAAAAATTATCCAAACCATGTTATAAAATTTTGAAATTTTTTTGGATGGTCCTAATGTAACATTAATGGTTATATAAAAGTTTTAGATAATGATCATGCTTAAATAATTTTTGAAAATTCTGACAGTGTTACGTCGTGATAAAATCCCAATGATCAATACATAGATTTGCTTTAGCAATAAAAAAGTTAATTTTTTTTGAAAATTTTACAAAAGGTTTATAAGTAAATGCTTAATATTTCATAAAAAATTTGAATCATGTTCACCCTCCAGTGAATTTATAAAATTCTTGCAAGGCACAATACCATTTATGTTCTTTCTCTTATTGATTTTTGAAATATAATATAACAAATGAAGTTCAGTGCTTACGTAGATTTGATTGATAAAACAAAAAAATTTATTTTTTTAAATTTTATATAATGGTACTGTGGTAATTATTAATCTCTCATAAAAATTTTAGATCATGATCACACTTGAAAAATTTATAAAATTCTGACAAGGTAACTGTCCCAATTATATTCAATCTGTTTTTGATTTTTTAAAGATAACAAATGAACTTCAATTATTCTGAAATTTTTTTGTATGATTATACACTTCTCAATATAGTATCATAAAATTTTCAGCTCATTATAAAGCTTTTAAAATTTTATAAAAATCTAACAGTATTTCTGCCAAAATTTTTAAATGTTTTTTCAACAAATTGTCATAGAAGATCACTTTCTTATGGGTTATTGGACCAAATCCAGCCCTAAAAGTTTAAATTCCAGTCAAAATTCATGAAATTTCAGCAAAATTTACCAAAATTTCGTCCAAACAAACAAAATTTCGTTTTTACTGTAGCAATTTCACTTTTTTTTATCCCGCCGATAGTTTGGATTTCGTGGCCCAACCCGTCTTAAATTAGCAATTTTGTGGCCCAACCCATCTTAAATTAGCAATTTCATTTTTTTTCAAAATTTCAGTGAATTTCAGCGAAATTTAATTCTCTGGTTGTGCGGAACCACTGATGGCCCAACCCGTCTTAAATTAGCAAAACAGTTTATTAAATAGTAAACATTAAACTTCTACAAGAATGTATAAACTATAACTGAAAATTGAAAAGTAAAATACCGCAACTTGGTAGTAATCATCTACCCAAAAATATTAATTTTTTACTTAGTTTCGGTTAGTATTTGATCAGTGACCTTTTCTATTTGATTCCTAGTGCTTACTATGTCAAACATTCCTTACTTAAAAAATCACATCACCGTTGAATCTGAAACTGATAAAGCGACACAGAGAAAGAAGCTAATTCATTCTGGACCTTCTGCCGCTGAGAAAAATTTAGGCCCATGGGCTTTTCTCGAACCCGCTCGCGGTGCGCCCGTGCTAGCCCAACGTGTGACGGTCGCTGGACAGTAGGCACGGTCACAGTCACACTGGGCTCCTCGAGGCTCGAGCCACTGCGGCGACGGGAAACTATTGAATTTTTTTTTATTTAATATTTATTTTAAATCGTTTTTTCAGAACTAGTCGCCCGCGGGAGAAATTTTCAAAACTACCCGGCCGTCGCCCGCCTGGCGATCGCCTCATCAGACGGCAAAACGTGGGTCCCACCAACGGTTTCCCAATCCGGATCGAAGCGGCGCCGTTTGGAGCTACGTGCCGTCAGACGGACACGCGTCGGCGTCGCCAGTCATCGCACTGCTGGGGCGATCGACCCATGCCGAGGCGACAGGGTATTTTATACCCTGCGACTCTTAATGCCCATTTGGTTCTTCGCCACGAGAAGCGAGAGCGAGAGAGAGGAGGAGAAGAGGAGAGGAAGGAGAGGAAAAAGAGAGAGGAAGAAAAAAGAGGGAAAAATATTCATCGTTTTTGAAGGTAAGTCCGTTAAATTTATATGTAATTTTTTTGAAATTTTAGTATTTTGTAATATTTAGAAATATTAGGATTGGTAGTAGAAATATTAGGTAATGTTTAGAGATTTAATATAGTATTTAGATATATTAGGATTGTAGTATTTAGAAATGTTGAGAATCAATATAATATTTGGAAATTTAATTTAGTTAGGATTGGATAGTACAAATATTAGGCAATGTTTACAGATTTAATATTTAGTATTTGCGGTATGTAATATTTTAGAGATTTAATATTTAGTATTTGCGGTATTTAATATTTTAGAGATTTAATATTTAGTATTTGCGGTATGTAATATAGGTAATCGAATTACTTATTTATAGTGAATGACCGTGTTACGTTAAAAATTAGTATATTTAAAAACATGGTAGGCACCATTACAAATCAGTAGAGTAAAATTTGACGACAATATATTGTGACATTTATATAGCGGTTAGGTGGAGAAATGATGGTTTTTTCGGTTCGACGTTGTAGGCAGTATGTCGGAGATATTGTATTTTCAGATATTCTATGGAGATGGGGAGATAGCACGAGAGGCCGAATGGAGTCGATTTGTCGGGATTTTCGCGATCATCTGAGGCATATCTAGGCCGAGAGATAGGACATCTGAGGGTTTGATGGAGTTTATATTTGGATGTTGGTTTGGATGCCCGAGTGTTAATGTGCGGGTTAGAAGCGAGAGTAAGTCGTCTGTGAGACTTTTTATGGAGAGTGATTCCTATTAACGCGACCTCGACATGGAGGAGCTATGTTGGATCTGTTGTAGAGCGGAGTTGGCGCTCATGTTCTTTGGTAGATTGGTACAGTACCTCCATCGGTGTCGGAGGTGCGTGATGTCGGGGTAAATATTACGGAGGAGGAATCTGGATATGCAACAACGCGATGATGAAGGTGGTGGCGAGGTTGGCGGTGGCGGCAGGATCGAGGCGAGGAGCCACCGTGGAGGCGCGAGGGTGGCCGACGAGGGAGGAGGTGGAGCACATAGTTGAGTTGATGGAGGAGGAGGACCGTGCGGATGAGGAAGTCCACGATGGCGAACGCTCGGACGAGGAGGACAATACTCTGAGGTGTCTGTCCCCGGCGTGGACTAAATATAATTTCAAGACCGACAATGAATGAAGGAACAGAGATGCATGGGAGTATCATGAGAACGAGGTCGCGAGGGGCCATATATAAAGACAAGGAGGCCGTGATGGATGCGGTGAAATCTTGGTCAATGTCTCTTGGCGCCAATTCGAGGTAGTGAAGTCAAGAAAAAGACTACGACGTGAAGTGCGTAGTTGATACGTGCCATGGCGGTGCATGCATACAAGGGAAGTGGAGGACTCTGGAAATGTTCTATAGTGACGAGCATAAGCGCTAAGCCGGAGGAAGCGGAGCAGAACACATAATCTGTCGTCCACTTGGGTGGCAAATGTGTTTATGGTCGGATCGTCGACAATCCGCACCGCAGCCTCGATCCATTATCGAGCCGTGGAGGAGAGATTTGATACAAGATTAGCTACGGAAAGGCATGGAGAGCAAAAAGAACGACTTTGGAAATATGGTTCGGGATATACGAGGCTTCTTACGAGAATATTCCACACTTGCTCGAGGCAATATCAAGTAGGAATCGATGCGGTCATCGACCTTGCGGAGTTTCCGCGGATGGTGCGTCTTGCGAGTAAGTGGGTCTTCTGGCGGGCCTTCTTCGCCCTCGGCGATGCATTAATGCCTTAAAGATCGTCGCCGGTCATTTGCATGGACGGCACATTCCTCACGAGGAAATACAAGGGTCGATTCTAACGCAATCGTGGTGGACTCCAACAACCGTGTTCTCTTGGTCGCATTGGCCTTCGTGGAGGGGAAAACACGGAGAGTCGGTAATCGGTTTCTTGAAAGAGTCAAGATGGCGGTTGTGCAAGACCGCCCGATGTATGTGTCATCCATGACCGACATGCAGGTTCTTGAGGGCGATCGTGGATATGCAACAAGGGTCCGACGTTGTGGGAGCGTGAAGTGGCGGACACCAAGAGCGGTGGTGCATGAGGCACATGGGTGCCAATTTTTCCGTCGGTTCAGAACAAGGAACTTATGAACATGTTCAAGCGGCCAGGCAAAGCAGAACCGGCGGAGGAAGTTCGAGTCATTTGTGGATGGCGTTGGATGAACTAACCAAGAAGCAATCATGAATCCAAGGGATGGCGCTAGTTCGTCAAGGAACCCTATGGTGTACCACGAGCAAGGAGATGATGATCGCACGTTGAGGGCGTGCGGTGGACACCGTCTGGCCTGCGACGCGTCAGTCCGAGCACCTCACGGCTGTCCGAGCATTCTTTGGCGTGACCATCGGCTCGCTCACCCGTAAGGTCCTCCTCTTTGACTGCGGCGTCGAGGAGTACTCGCCCGCCCGGTCTTCTGCGGCGATTCGGCCTCTTCCGGACTTTCCCCTGCAGACTACTCACTTGCCTCACATGCCGCGCACAAGTAAGTGTCTGAGCACAATACTTACCATTCCAAATGGAATGAATGTTGTATGTAAATTGCCGTTCTTGCTTTGCGGGATGAGCGGTCGGGGCATCCACTAGGCACTCCATTCTTTTGGCGCGATGATACCGTGGCGATGCAATGGGACCAAAGCGGGCGAGGACAGTGGACGAGACCCGGCGATGACGACCGTCGCAACGTCGCCGATTACATGGATCGGTTCGCGCCACGACTCGGCTTAGGGTTGGGTACACACCGGCAGAGTATGTCCCAGCTCAAAGCGCCGGTGTCGGAGACGTACCCTTCACGAGATGTCCCAGAGGAGAACGTTGCGGTAAGGGTCACCCCAAAACCCTTCACGTATGTTTTTATGTAAATTAACTTATATCAAGTCGGCATTACTTGCGAGCACGTCTTGCGAAGGCGATGTACGGGAGTTCGAGTCCGTGTTGGCGGGCCTCGACGCGACGTCGTGCTCACCCCGTTCGGCGGCGAAACAATTAGTCGGTGGCGCGCCACGATGGGGCGGATGTGCGGCTACTCACTGCCGGGCGGAGACGTGGTGCCCGCCACCAAAGCACCTCCCGCCTAGTGGGCGTGCCCACACCTCGCCCGGTGAGTCGGCCCACACCGCCCGGCGTCACCCGACGTGCCCTCGTGTCCTCCACGACGCAGCGGGTACGGTGGTGTGGCCGCGATCTTCGTCTCTCGCGGCCGCGGTGTCGAGGTGGGGTGACGCGGGCGATCTTCGTCTCTCGCCTGTACCGCAGTGTCGAGGTGGGGTGACGCGGCAGTCCGCGCGGTCTTTGTCGACTACTCGAGGTACGCACGACATTAGCGAGGATGCACGGTTTCGACGTGGAGCGTTCATGTCCACCGAGGAGCACGGGCCACCATCGCAGCAGACACCCGAGCCGCCGACATACTACGCTACCCCTCAAGAGCGGGCGGGCTAGGAGGGTCGTCCGTCGCCGTCGCCACTCACGCACCCACCGAAAGCGGATCGGGAGGCGTCACCGTGACTGACTTGTTGTACAGCTTGTACTTTTGTAATGTATTTATCTTCAGCACCATGTTGTCTAACTATCTCGAGTAGTAGATATGTTTTCTTAGCCATGTCGTTCGACTTATTTTTTCGATTTTCGCAACGCGTGCGAGCAACGTCCGCATAGCTCGACAATATATAATTGGCTATTAATAAGCGATGAACAAATAGCTCTTTGTGAAAATGTAAGGAGGCACACTACCCAAAGGTAAATTTCGCCTGAAATGGGGCGATAATACTGATATGTCGAGGCACACCGCCCCAAGGTAAATTTCGCTCTGAAATGGGGCGATAGTACGATATGTCGAGAGCACATCGCCCAAGGTAAATTCATACTCGAAATGGGGCGATAGCCTGATATGTCGAGGCACACCGCCTCGAAGGTAAATATCGCCCGAAATGGGCGATCGCCCATACCCAAAGCGATATCTACCCTTTATAATCTTCGCTCAAGAGCCTCCTCGCATACCCAAAGCGAGAGAACAAGAAAGAACAAGAGAGAAGGGAAGAGAGAGAACAATGTCGTTCTCTGTCGCCTCTTGAAGCGAAGTCATCCACCGAATATCCGGATGAGAGTTGCGTCGGCCTTGATTCTCCGGAGTTTCCCGACCGAAATGTGACTGCAACCTACCGGCCAAGATGATGCAATCTACCCATGGAGACACGGCCGCCCGAGCTCACTACTGTTGTGCCCGCACCTACAAGGTAAACCTATTGGTGTCCACACAATACATGGTAACACTACCATCTCATGCTTCGTTCTTTCTTTTCTTAGCACAAGGACCGGTGTTGCTTCTTCCAATGGATCGACGAGCAGGAACGACGCGACTATGAATTTCTCAACAACTGCCATGACAACTACCCCGCTTCGCCCGAGAACTTCACCCGGTGGGAGAGGCCGCCAGGATATGTCCCTTTTCTAGATCGACCAGAGCTTAGGGCGGTGTGCAAGGGCCAACCGTCGATGAGTTTCATGCGACATACTCATGTTGAACTCACAAAGTACAAGTTCTAAACCAGTTCATCGCACACAGGACTTCAAGAGGACACTTTCGAACATCAACAAGTCGAGGAGGAACCTCCTCCGGGGCCACCCAAAGCCCCGACGTCTGCGTACATGGCACGGAGGCGATGGTTGATACTGCCAGGGTGATCTAGCGGACCGGAGATTCTCTGGGTGCCCTTGGCCGAGGAGGAAGTCTTTGGTACTTCAACCGGTGGACCCGGAGACGTACCACCCACATCTCGAGCAACTTGCATGGGATAAGCGGGGAGCAACCTCTCCGTGGTGCCACTACCGCCCGAAAAAGCGGACGAGAAGCACGTTGGCGGTGTTATGCAACCACCAAAGGGCATCTTGCATTGATCGCAGGCACGCTTCCGGTTATCAAGCATAAGCCCAACACACACCTCCCGCACCATATAGTGGAGTGCGAGCCAAAGCAGAGCGGCGTCTCGCATGTCTCCGCCAAAGGCCAACACAAGCAGAGGTGCAGGAGGTTCCTCCTCTCGAAGAAGAAGGGACAAGGGGAAGCAGCCGGGCGAGGTCCGTAACACGCAACAAATCCTTGACTCGTTGTGCAAACCATCCGGGAACCCGGGTGGTATTAACATAGGGGACGCCGAGAATCGGGATGACATGCCCATATGGGAGGGCAGAAATCCACATAAAAAACAACCAAAATTTAAGTCTTATACACCCGAGACATACGGCATAGGCCACCCAATGGGCGACAGCTGGGAGCACTGCGGAACCCCATGGAGTTCTTTCATAGTAGGGATTGAGCGGTGTCCGAGGACTGGTCGCAATATTTACAGGTCGTCGTAATATCGAAAATGTCTTACATCATTCTGGTTGTACCCAGATAGGCGGAACGATCATTTGTTCCACCACGATTTACAGTGCTTTTCTTATTAACCTCGTCATTGTTGTAATGCCATGTAATATAATATAATCTAATCCATTGCTTATTTTATCATCCGAACTTTCGGTGTATGTGCCCTTATATATGTATTGTTTGAATTTTAAAAAATTCCTCATATATTAAAATCATTTGAAATTTTTATGGTAATATCACTGATTTATCAAGAACCTCCATAAAAAGTTTCAAAATTTTCGACCTCGTAAAAGTTTTCATGGTTTCAGTGGCATGAGTGCCTTTTCCGATTTTCGCAACAAAATGTCGGGCAACGTCCGCCATCTCGCCCATACGTAAGTGGTAGCCCGCATTGCGTAGGCCACCCTTGATTTTTTTCAGTATTTTTTGACCATGTCCGGCTGTCATGAGACTACGAAAACCCTAAGTGGCCACGATTTCCGTGGTTTCGTGGCCGCGAGTGCATTTTCCGATTTTCGCAACAAAATGCCGAGGCAACGTCTGGCTATCTCGCCCATACGTAAGTGGTAGCCCACATTGCGTAGGCCGCCCTGGATTTTTCCCATATTTTTTGACTATGTCCCAACGTCATGAGACTCGAAACCGCTAAGTGGCCACGATTTACGTGGTTTCGTGGCCGCGAGGGCCTTTTATGATTTTCGCAACAAAAAGCCGGGGCAACGTCTGGCCATCTCGCCCGTACTAAAGTGGTATCCCACGTTGCGTAGGCCGCCTGTGCTTTTTCCTCTATTTTTTCGGCCATAATCGACGGACCCTACGAGGCTATCAAAAAACTAAGTGCGTATCACTAACGGACTAAAATAATTTTTCCGGTTCATTACATGACAACAAGTTTTTTTCCCTAATTTTTCCTGTTCAATGTAACAATTATTGTATAAACAATTTGCAAAAAAACGCCAAAAAAAAAACTATAGATCGATCGATCGCCGCGCTTGCCAAGACATTTTCCTTTTTTTTTTTACGTTTCTGCCGTTAGGGTTTAGAGTTTTGCCGTTAGGCGGCCCTCCTGTCGCCCGAGCAGGGGGCGATCGCCCTTGCTAGGGGCGACGGGAGGGTATTTCTGCTATTTTTCAGTGCGAGCGACTAGTTTTGAAAAAACGATTAAAAAAAATATTAAACCACCGTTTCCACGGAAACTATTAGCCATGGCCGCCGTGTCCATCCTTTACCTCGGGCCCTGAATACTGCCAGACCCTAGCCTTAGCCCCTCTATGCGAGGGCGGCAATGGCGCCCGCCTCCGTCGCCATCTCAGTCTCCTTCCGCTTCCTCCCGCCCCGACCCTACCGCGGGAGGGTAAGTGTGCCCCGGCCACTTAGGGCTTCGAGCGACACGGGTGGTGCTGCAAGCAGGGAGTGGAAGGCCGGGGCATTGGAGAGAAGGGTGGGAGATCCGAGGGCACTCGTCGCTTCCGTGCCTCCTGCTGTTGCTTCGGTAACGGGACGCTGCTTCTCTTGCTTGGAATTTCTGTCCATTTGGTTTGTGGGGTTTGTTAATGTCAAGTGTGTGGTCGTGCTTACTGTTAGTTTTAGCGCTTATTGTGCAAGAATTCAGGAATTGGGTAGAAGGGGAGTAATGCGGCGATTGCGCAGGTGGTATGAAGTTGTTAGGCGTGTGAAGAGATGGGGCTTTCCTTGGGGAATGATGTTAAGCCTGGCGCATGAAAATGAAGCATATGTAAAGAAGTTGTCAGTTTGCATAAGTGTGCAATATATATGCTTAAGAGTAAATTTCACAAAACTACAGGTTTGTTGTACAAACTACAGATTTTAGAAGAATTTATTTCACAAAACTACAGGTTTCTTGTACAAATTATTAGAAAACTACAGTTTTTAGTTTCTATTTCACAAAACTATTGATTTTAGAAGAATTTCTATCACAAAACTATATGCTTTAGAATAACTTATATCACAAAACCACAGGTTTAGAATTGGCCGTTTCTTGTAACAGGTCTGACAGTATGAGCCCATATGGCGGTCTCACACGCCCTCATTTCCTGTTTCACTCACACATGAGGCTATCATGTGGGTCTAGACTGTCAAACCCGTTACAAGAAACAGTTAATTCTAAAACGTGTAGTTTTGTAATACAAGTTGTCCTAAAATTTATAGTTTTGTGGAATAGAAACTAAAATCTGTAGTTTTTTTAATAATTTGTACAAGAAACTTGTAGTTTTGTGAAATAAGTTCTTCTAAAATCTGTAGTTTTGTGAGATAGAAGCTAAAATCTGTAGTTTTCTAATAGTTTGTACAAGAAACCTGTAGCTTTGTGAAATTTACTCTAATGCTTCCCTTGTAATTATGTATGGAAATGCTCGGGTTGCAATTTAGAATTAGCTTGAACTGACGTTCTATTGAATTTGATCTAATTAAACGGTTCCGTGCAACACTAAGAAATTAATGTCAATGTGGAATGCTACACATATAGATCAAAATTTTAAATAATGGGATGCCGTGAAATTGCTCTCCCGACATCCACTGCTTTAAATGATGCTTATCCAGTGACCTTTAGGTTGCTGTTCACAAAGCAATCAGTAGTGCATCAGGGAATTGGTTAAAAACTTTCTATGCCTTGCTCTTTTATCCTCATCATCATGGCTTTCAGAATTTATGCATTGTGGGCAACGTTAGCTATCCTTTATGGCCATTCATCATCAGGGCTTTTGGAATTTATGCATTGTGGGCAACGTTAGCTATCCTTTATGGCCATTCTTTCCAGAATAAGAACTAGTATTGCTTCGTCAATGCTCAGTACTTTTACCATCTTATATTCCATCTGTATCTGGCTCCATCTTTGCACATTCATACTCTCTTATATTCTCTTTTCATGCAGATCAGGAAAAGCATTGGACTGAATTTTGTTGCAGGTTTCTGTTTCGGCATTGCATTTTTGGCCGCTGTTGCAAGGCAGATCATCATAAGGACTCGAGAGCATGATAATAGAGGTTCTGTTGCTGATCTAGTAAGGCGTGGGCAATTAAAATCAGGGCAACGAGGGATGTATGTTGCTATCTTGTCGAACTTCAATTTTGCATTATCTTCTGCAGTATCCACTAAAGCTGTCAAATGTCAATGTCCATATGCTGAATTGGACTTAGCTGCTCTATTTGTACATGGTGCTTCACTGTTTCTTCTTGATCTTATTAGGGACATATTTCTCACAATAGCATGCAAGTGTCTACCTTTGTTGGAAATTTGGAATATATTAGTTAACCATAAGGCTTAACTATATTCTAATCAGATAATGGTCAATGACCTAGCACTGATGTTTTGCCAGGTTTATACTTGATGAGCTTTTGAAGTTATGCTTCAAAATTGGATGTGTTTATGAATCATGTTTTACAAAATATTCATAACTGATATAAGTTCATGTAACCCACTACCATTAGATCATTAGTGCGATGATATCCCACTATATACTGATTTGATTTTTCCTTCTAGTGATCTAAGGATGATTTCTTTTGTGAGGAATTGCTGCCATTTTTATTTGTGTCTAGTAACTTGCTTCATGTCATTGCAAAGCCACACCATACTCTTGTTGACTGCTGTGACCATTGGACTCTTACTTTAAGCAACTGGTGATAGTGTTCATGGCTTCATTTTCAATGAAACATAAATCATAAATGAAAACCGTTATGCTGATGTGGAAGCTTAGTTTTAACCCTTCTATTGCATTGGTCTACGAAGCTCTTTAAAATCATGAAATAATTTTGACTAAGGTAACTCCTGCAGTGCAAAACCCCGCGTGTACGACGATCCCTTCAATAATCCATTAGTCAAGATTGATGAGGGCACTTCAACTGCTCAAATGTTTGGCAAGGAGTACCGGTTGGCTCCTGTTAGGCTTACAAAAGAACAACAAGCAATGCATCAGAGGAGGAGATCACGTACATATCAGTGGAAAAGGCCCACTGTGTTTCTTAAAGAAGGTGACTCCTTACCACCAGATGTTGATCCAGATACAGTTAGATGGATTCCGGTAAACCACCCATTTGCTGCTGCTTCAAGTGAGGTAGATGAGGAGACTGCCAAGCAGAATGTTTATCAAAAGGATGGTGTCCCATCTCGTGTTAAAGCTGAACATGAAGCTTTGCAGACAAGGCTAGAGGCTTCAAACAATGTGAGCGTTTGCAATCAATAAACATGTTCCTAACATGCACAATGCCACATGCCAGAAAAAATATACTAATATTTCGCTTAAAAATGTAGGCAGATATATGCTGTTTGTATATCCTCCCTTCTCTCAGGATAAATGGCGTGTTTTAAAAAGTTTGAAGCCCAATCTGATAATTGAACTAATAAAATGGTCTAATGTTGTTTTACCACCAGCATTCCAGAATAATGCTCCAGAACTAACACCATCTTTTGCAGGTTACAAAATTTTCTTCTGGTCCAAGGAATATGCAGTATAGTGAGAGACCATTGAGGTTATCAGACGAGTCATCTGGGAATCTGCAAGATTCAGAACCTGACATGGTGAAGAACCAAAATGGCCAACCAATCTTTGAGTCTGAGAAGCGTAGCTCTGACAACAGTTCGCAATCAAAAAGGTTGGAAGGACAATAAGTTTGTGAATAATCGATTGTACGTATAAACTCTTTGGCATTTGCTTCAGTTTGTGTGTGTTCTCAGGTTTTGGCTGTAGATAAGAGGATTTTTGGAATTTAGAACAATGGGCTTACATAGTGAGCAGTTAATATGGAGCATTGCTATGGAATGTGGTCAGATGTTGTAAATGTTTTCATTTTGTCAGAAGTTTTTCCAGATGCACCCTGTCATCCTCAGAACCTGAGATATGTACAGTAATTGGGTTGGATTTGCTTATTTATGACCTGAATTCTGCTCATTTGCACTGTAAGATAATATTGGCAAGTTACACACACAAATTTAGCCCAGTTGATCCAAAGAGAAATCAAGTTCATAATAATACAGCATACATCTTGCAACAGTAGCAACCGTAAATATGGAATAACTAAAAGGTACAAAATATCCCTTGGGACAAATGGCATAAGTATGAAAATTGCCATACGCAGCCTGCCCATCTTCCTGTACAAGCCAGCTTGGCATCACCTGCAATTCGGTCTTAAGATAAGCAAAAAGTAGAGCTCCATGAGATGGCTTAGATATCCTCAAAGCCCTCTTCGTCACTATCACCAAACATGGCTGCCATTTTCATGGCAAGCTTAGCAGCCATCTCCCTCCTTTGGAAGTCAGGCATGAGCCTTAGGTTGGAGCGCATGTTTCCAATCTCTGACATTAGCCGCTCCAGATCATCTAAACCATAATGCTCATCCTCAAACAGCTTGTTAACCTCTGGGATGTCAGCTTGCTGGTCCTCAGAAGTATCTGCTTCGTTGTTATCCACATGATTACCATCCTCAGTTTTGTGGCTCTGAGTTACAGGTTTTTCTTCAGCAGTTTCTGTGGATCTGTCATTTGGAAGAGGATTGGACGCTGAAGTATTAGCATTCACAACTTGCTCTGTGTTATCATACATAGATTTAGCTTCATTTAATCCCTCCAAGCTTCTTGATGTACTCGACTCACCAATGAATTCCCATTGCTCATCAGATCCATGGGATAGAACTTCATACTCAAATTCATAATCCAATTCATCATCTGTAGATTCTATCCAAAGAAGACTGAACAATTAGACCAAAATACTGGCTTTTAAATTGAACAAAGCAAAGTAGCATATTTGTTCTGATTGGACAATAAAAGTTATGCATAAGAGGACAAAAACAATCTAATAACTTGAATTACTGGATAGAGGGGACCAGCTTAGCATGTCATCCTATGGTTGTTCTATAATACAAAGCAAGCATAGTTCATCAACACATCACAATAACTGTGGGCACCAATTTAATAGTTTATGGTACTTAAAAACTGTAAGATGTTTTTCCTCATTTAATTCACCTTCTTTCTCAACCAAGGATGGAGTGGTTATTCTGTTTCCAGATTTCAGAATCATTCCAGGCCACATGTGTGCAGAAAGGGCTCCAAAGAGTCGCTCTAAGCCTTGGCTGTCCCCATATACCGATAGACCTGTTTTTAGTTATGAACATATGTCAATTAAGAAAGAAACATCCAAAGATCCAGTTAAATATTCACTCAATATTCAACTTTGACTAGAGTATAGGTCCCCTTTCATTGGAGTCCATCGAACAATTGAATAATACTTCAAAATCACAATGAAAACAACCATGGAACATGGAAGCCACAGCTATATATAAGCCATCTAACTTGTTAGCATTTTGGTGTAGGTTATTTAACAATATAAAAATTATATGTAGTTGAATAGCTTTGTCAAACTCGTAGGTTCACATGCAAAATTCGTAAAATCACAAATATAATTTGAGTAAGTGACACCTAATTGTCTAAATTAGAGTATGTTCAGTTGTATACCAACATATAAAATGTGATTGTTAATTAATTATCTAATGCTAACCTCCAAGACACTGACTGGTAAAGTAAGAAAGAGTCTCAAAGTCTTCAGCTTTTCATTGATAAATGGAAATCTACAGAGGCCCAACCTGGTCAAGTTTGAGCTTAAGCCTAAAGATGTCAAAAGGCTTAAAATGTTCCCATTCAGCTGGAGGAACTTTGCAGAGAAACTTAAGTTCCTTTTTTCCTTTGTATTGTACTAAGGCCCTGTTTGTTTTAGCTTCTGATTCTGGATTCTGGCCCCAAAAGTAGAATCAGAAACAAACAGCCTGATTCTAGAATCCAATTCTCACAATCCAGCCCACCCATATACATTAGAATCCACAATTCACTTTATATGTGCTTCTGGATTCCAGCTTTTGGAGAATCAGCTTCTCTACAACCACAATCCAGAATCAGCTTTTAGAGAATCCAAAGCTGAAACAAACAGGCCCTAAGAAGCTCAATATCCTTAGCTTCACTAAGACACCCAGCTTATGATGCTACTAATAGAAGTTAAGCCCTCCACAAAAAGGGCCAAAGCACCATAGAAAAGGGACTAAATACGCCCATAGAACACAATAGTGAATCACACTCAACACAGAGTTGATAAATCATAAATGTACTATGATGAATGTCGGTGGATGATATCCTTAATTATGATAAAATAGTATGCAAAATCATGTTAAGTGTCACAGAAATGACAACCAATCATAATAAAACCAATAGTCTTGAGGATAAGCATTATCTACTGCTATAATTAATTAATTAATTGATTATCACTGTAGAACTCATGGTAGCATACTGATAACTGGAAAACAAGTATGAGTTGACGATAAAAATGATGTGGAGAAAACAGTCAACAGTTACATCCCACAAGACAACCTAGTATCTTACATTTGTCGAAGTCGGCATTGGAAGCACAAGCTTCAATATACTCAATGTTCTGCTCAATGCACCAATGTGAAGTGGAGTCTCTGATCTCTATGCAAGTTTCTTCCTCGGATAACAAGCCACAGCCCTCATTTTCGTTTATGCCAAAATCCAAATATTCAGGATGTGGATCAGTACTTGACTCGCCAATCCTTTGCATACGCCTCCTATATTCTACATGTGCACCATGGCCAGGCACAAGATCTGCTTTGTTTCCTATGCACAACAGAACTTCGAACCTCTGAACATCAACATTGGCAACCCAGTTTTGGAGAGTAAGAAAGGAGGATTCCTGCATAATTGCTAAGCCAATTAGCCTACTGTAGCATTGAGGATCAAAGAATTAAACACTATAAAACATGGTTTAAAAGAGTGAAACAATTTATAGTTTCAAAATGGAACTAGTGGCTAAATAAGAACAGTAAGAGTGCATGATGGGGTTGCAGTTCTGACATCGTTCATATCGAAGACCATAACAAGAGCAGCCAACTGGTCAAGATGAGGGAGCGAGCCAAGAGAAAACCCTTCCCCGAGATGCGCTGTCCAAATGGAAAGATCAGCTGAGTAATACTTTGTGTCAATTTTCCACCTGAAAGCCAATCAATAGTAAAAGTGATTTGTCAAGCATCAATGGGCAAACTCAAGACTAGGCCTGCCATTTCTGTACGTACTACTCCACATAATTCATACACAATAAAGTAATTCCTCATTGCACAATCACATACCCCTGACACATCACACCTGATGACAAGTCATGCGTGTCCGTTATTTCAGCTGCAAGCAACCCTGCAGTTCATGATGATATGGCAAAATCAGAAAATAAGTGGCGTCCAACCGATCTCAAAATAGTAAAATTCACGTTTTGGCAAAGCATATAAACCTAAATCTCCACAGCAGAAGGAATTTGTCAAGACAGTGCATGACTCTGGAACTGGTACTAGATTATCGTCTAGAACACCTAGCATGCGGTCCATGCTTGAGTCTCTTCATCGCCATCTACTCCAAATTAAATTCTTTCCATTCAAACCACTAAGAGATCTCCAGATCTTCTTCTTAAAGATGCGATAAATTGTAAACCCATAGGACTTAAACCGCACGCACCTTTGCTATTCTATAAGGTCGATATTCCGTATCCAAATCAAGACATGAAAAGATATAAAGGAGGAGGACAGAGAGAGGCAGCGAGATCTCACGGGAAAGGATGGTTCGCTTGCCGACGCCGGGGGCGCCGACGAGGAGGACACCGGGCCGCGCCTCCAGGGATCCGGCTCCGCCCTCCTCCATGGCCTCGCACCAAACCCCGTGCCCTACCACTGCTCTTCCTCTCTATCTGGTTGTGGCAGACGGGACGCGCGACTCGCGAGCAAAGGACGACGAAGACAGAGTAGAAGGCGGCAACCAGGCAAGCAATACTTTACGCTTTAGCGAATACAATACACCATTGCAAAATCCTGTGGACAGAGATGGGCTGGAACAACGTCAAAAGGCCCAAATGGATAAGCCTAACATAGGAGGCCCAAATGGCCCGTATAAACCAACAACTCCGGCCCCACTTGTCATCGTCCGCCCCACGCCCTCGTCGCCTCCACTGGACTGGACTGTACACCCTTCCGCCGCGGCGTCAGGCGCGACACGTTTGAATGGTGGAGCCCCCATGGCCGCCACCGCCGTCTCCTCGTCCTCCTCCGACCGTCGCCACCTCCGACATGGCCATCACGCAGGCGCTCGCCGACGCGCTCCGCTCGTGTGGGTCCCGCGGGGCACTGGCCGGAGCGCGCTCGCTGCACGGCCGCCTCGTCACCGTGGGCCTCGCGTCCGCCGTCTTCCTCCAGAACACCCTCCTCCATACCTACCTGTCCTGCGGCGCCTCTCCGACGCCCGCCGCCTGCTTCTCTCCGACATCACCGAGCCCAACGTGATCACCCACAATATAATGATGAACGGGTACGCCAAGCTAGGCAATCTGAGTGACGCCGCAGAGCTGTTCGAAAGAATGCCCACGAGGGATGTGGCCTCGTGGAACACGCTCATGTCCGGGTACTTCCAGGGCGGCCGGTTCTTGAGCGCTCTGGAAACCTTTCTGTCCATGCGCCGGAGTGGGGATTCGTTGCCAAACGCCTTCACCTTTGGCTGTGTCATGAAGTCCTGCGGTGCTCTTGGGTGGCGTGAATTGGCACTGCAGCTGCTTGGGTTGGTTTGGAAGTTTAACTCCCGGGATGACCCTGACGTAGGGACTGCTCTTGTTGACATGTTTGTGAGATGTGGGGCTGTTGATTTTGCTTCAGGGCTGTTCAGTCGGATTGAAAGCCCAGCTATTTTCTGTCGGAACAGTATGCTAGCGGGGTATGCCAAGTCATATGGTGTTGATCACGCTCTCGAGCTTTTTGAGAGCATGCCTGAACGAGATGTTGTTTCATGGAACATGATGGTATCGGCACTGTCTCAGAGTGGGCGTGTCAGGGAAGCCCTTGATATGGTTGTAGAGATGCACAGTAAAGGTGTGCGTCCTGATTCAACGACATACACTAGTTCTCTGACTGCTTGTGCTAGATTGTCTTCTTTGAGATGGGGTAAACAACTCCATGCTCAGGTGGTTCGGAGCCTACCACACATTGACCCGTATGTTGCCAGTGCTCTAGTTGAACTGTATGCAAAATGTGGCTGTTTCAAGGAAGCAAAGAGAGTATTCAGCTCTTTACACGACCGGAACAATGTGTCGTGGACAGTTCTTATTGGAGGATTCTTGCAGTATGGGTGTTTCAGTGAATCTGTCAAGTTGTTCGGTCAGATGAGAGCTGAGTTGATGACAATTGATCAGTTTGCATTGGCAACTCTAGTAAGTGGCTGCTGCAACAGGATGGATTTGTGCCTTGGAAGGCAGTTGCATTCACTCTGTCTGAAAAGTGGTTACACTCGAGCTGTCGCCGTCTCCAATTCTCTCATCTCTATGTATGCAAAGTGTGGCAATCTCCAGAATGCTGAATTTATATTCAGTTTGATGACCGAAAGGGACATTGTATCATGGACTAGCATGATTACCGCATATTCTCAAGTGGGGAACATCGCGAAGGCTCGTGAGTTCTTTGATGGCATGTCCACAAGGAATGTCATTACTTGGAATGCAATGTTGGGGACATATATACAACATGGAGCTGAGGAAGATGGCCTCAAGATGTATAGTACTATGCTAACTGAGAAGGATGTCATACCTGACTGGGTTACATATGTTACATTGTTCAGAGGGTGTGCAGATGTAGGTGCAAATAAACTTGGAGATCAGATTATTGGTCATACTGTAAAGGTTGGTCTCATTTTAGACACCTCGGTCGCGAATGCGGTTATCACAATGTACTCCAAGTGTGGAAGGATATCAGAAGCTCGAAAACTATTTGACTTCCTAAATGAAAAGGATTTGGTTTCCTGGAATGCTATGATCACTGGTTATTCACAGCACGGCATGGGGAAGCAAGCTATAGAAATCTTCGATGATATGCTGAGCAAAGGGGCAAAACCTGACTACATAAGCTATGTTGCAGTTCTGTCAGCATGTAGCCATTCTGGACTCGTGCAGGAGGGGAAATTCTATTTTGATACGATGAAGAGAGTCCATAACATATCTCCAGGGTTGGAGCATTTCTCATGCATGGTGGACCTTCTTGGCCGTGCAGGGCAATTGATCGAAGCCAAGAATCTCATCGACGAGATGCCCATGGAGCCAACTGCTGAAGTTTGGGGAGCTCTTCTTAGCGCCTGCAAGATACATTGCAACAACGACCTCGCAGAATTGGCAGCAAAGCACTTGTTTGAGATAGACTCACCTGATTCGGGAAGCTACATGCTTCTGGCGAAGATCTATGCCGATGCTGGGAAATCAGATGATTCTGCACAGGTCAGGAAGCTGATGCGAGATAAAGGGATAAAGAAAAATCCCGGGTATAGCTGGATGGAAGTTGACAACAAGGTTCACGTCTTCAAAGCAGATGATGTGAGCCACCCACAAGTGATCGCAATTCGGAACAAACTGGATGAACTCATGGAGAAGATTGCGCACCTCGGTTACGTGAGGACTGAGTCCCCACGCTCTGAGATGCATCACAGCGAGAAGCTGGCTGTGGCTTTTGGGATCATGAGCTTGCCTGCTTGGATGCCTATCCACATCATGAAGAACCTGCGCATTTGCGGTGACTGCCACACGGTGATCAAGTTGATATCCTCGGTGACTGGTCGGGAGTTTGTGATTCGAGATGCCGTCCGATTCCACCACTTCAAATGTGGTTCGTGCTCTTGCGGGGACTACTGGTGACCGCAGAAATCCTCTGTAGTTCTTTCTTCTTCTTTTGTAGCCCGGTAGATTGGTTGAGAGCAGTTAAAATATCTGCATTTTGCTTTTTTTCGTGTTATTTCTCTCTACTATATGTGCAAGATTCGCCAGTTCGTTTGCATTAAGGCACTCTTAAATTTTTTATTCCCTTGTAGGGATGAGCCAGAAAAAAAAACTCGTATGGAAGCTATGCGCAACCTGCAACAGTAAGAATGGAAAAAAGGAGAGGCCAGAACGTCGTATCATATTTACAATAGACGCATATAGTATTGGTAAACGTTGGTAAAAGCTACAGCACGTCCAGTACGGTCATCCGACAAAAACAGGGCATTGCATTGGGATATGTCATCTTCGAAGTTAACAGTTCCAGGTAGATACAATGCGAGCTAGTTCACTGAACATTTGCAGAGTTAAGCAGCAGCAACGTATGCGATCATTTACAACCCAGCAACGTATGCATTTCAAATTTCATCGAATCAATTGACGAGTTAAATCAGAATCCCCAGAAACACACATCTACAAAGACATTTAACATTCAAAAATTGCTGGAAGGCTTCGTAGGGCAGGAAGGCAGGAAGAAGCTAAAGCCACAAGCTGTACATCGTGGAAGTCTTATAGTGCACCAGGTGCGTCCCTCATGCTGATATTCAAGCTGTTTCTCATTGTCCTTCGCCCGATTCCCATATTACCCTTGGTCATCATGGCAACGAATTCTCCATAGTCAATGCGACCATCCTGACAAAAGACAGCAAAATTAGGCCAAACAAATCAATGCCACTAACTTCTTTTTGTTACTAACAGAACCATGGGCATTGATTAATGAAGCCACAAAAGAACTTTGTTGGTTACTGAAGACAGAAGACCCTTTTGATATGGGCCAAATTATCTTTTGAAGCAGCACTATAAGACCAAATATATATGTTCAATGTCAAAGAAAGGGACTTTCTTATATACAGTGCATAGCCCCATGAAAAACTAGCAGACAACTATTCAAACCACTATGCCTGCCAGGAAGTATTTGATCGACCTAGGTTGTGCAGGTACGATGTTCTTTCTTCTAAGACTGCCTTAGTACAACTTCTTTTTTTCCTTAACTAGACAATTGAACAAGCTTTATTGCATCACACTACTTGCATTGATTGTACATATCTCCCAGCTAAGATAAGAATAACAGATAACCAAGAAATATACCATATTAGGAGGTTTAAATACGTATAATTAACACCAGACTTACATTGTCCTGATCAACTTCCTTAATGACATCGTCAAGAAAGGCATCTGGCATATTATGTTCTTTGCAAGCTTGCTGCAGTTCATCCACTGTGATATAACCACTTCCATCTTTGTCAAAATATGAAAAGGCTGCCACTAGATGTTCCTCGCGTTCCAGTTTATTGAGATGCAACGTTGCAGCAATGAATTCTGTATAATCAATGGTCCCACTGTTGTCCACGTCTGCCTGATGAATCAATGGCACAAAAGGAACATGTAAGCCTCTTGGTTCACCATGTTATAACTTATAGCTTGTCATTAAAATGTTTTCAAAGCCTTTGGCATAAAAGAAAGCCCAAGCGTGAAGCTGAACTTATCAGTGAGCTAAACAAAGCGATTTTATGTAGATTTGCTACAACAATCAATTAAAAATAAATAAATTTCACACATACTCATTCCTGGCGCATAAGCACAAGTTCATGAGAGAAATGACAAGTGGTTTAAGAGAAGCAAATATTAGTTATAGCATGTACTCAAGAATGTAGTTTTGAATATCACTATATCAGATATGTACAAAAGTTCTGTTTGTAGACTCAAAAGTTAAAACCTTCTACAAGACAACACCAACAGGCACTTTGTTCAGAGGGGTTTAAGCTCATGGAAATTTAGGTTCTAGGCCCTTTAAGCGAAAAAAAATACAAACCATCATTCTTAAAGGTTAACTTACTGCGTCCATAAGATCACGAATCTCAGTATCCTTTAATGTGGAGCCATATCTTCTCAAGCCTTCTTTGAGCTCATCATACGTAATTGCACCACTGTTATCAGTGTCCATAGCCTGGAACATTTCCTTCAACCCTGCAATTTCCTCCTCTGAGAGGCTCTCAGCTATTACCTGGTAGAATAACCAAATGTCAATTAATGCAAAACTCACTTGGTACGCTTCACCAAACAGAAATTCCAAAATACAACACGGTTGGTTTCAATAACTCCCTCGTTTAAGGGAACATAGAAAACAAATGATCAAGCATATCAGTCCTATTAATAACTCCGCCTATGTTGTCTCAACATAGCCGGTCTCCGCCTATGTTGTCTCAACATAGCCGGTCCCAAGCCCGGATAAAGAAGGAGGGGGGTCTTGTCCCTAAAAGGTTGTGATAGGCATAGCGAGCCAACGTAAAAACTTAGTTACTCAAATGGAGATGAAACCTAAGAGAAAACTGTTGGGGCGTAACCCTCTTAGCGACGCGCCATATCGGAATCCGGGTATGGTGTTAAATGGGCAAGGGCCGGGCCGTCACCCCCTTGGTGACGCGCCGTGTCGTGATCTGGACACGGCGTTAAGTGAGCAAGGATCGGGTCGTCGCTCCCTTAGTGGCGCGCTACATCGGCGCCCGGGTGTAATGATAAATGAGCAAGGGTCTTCACACCTGGCTCGACAGGTGCGAGGGGTAAGGAAGCTAGTCAAGCCGACTAGGATTAGGCTAGGTAGTTGGAATGTAGGATCCCTTACAGGTAAGTTAAGAGAGTTAGTTGACACAGCGATCAGAAGACGTGTAAATATCCTATGCGTGCAGGAGACAAAATGGAAGGGACAAAAAGCGAAAGAGGTGGAGAACACTGGCTTCAAGCTCTGGTACACAGGAACAGTTACAAATAGAAATGGAGTAGGCATCTTGATTGATAAGAGCCTCAAGAATGGAGTGGTGGACGTTAAGAGGCAAGGAGATAGGATCATCCTAGTCAAGCTTATCATTGGCGATTTAATCTTGAACATAATAAGTGCGTATGCTCCCCAGGTAGGCCACAATGAGAGTGCTAAGAGATAGTTCTGGGAAGACTTAGATGGCGTGGTTAGAGCGGTACCCACCAATGAGAAGCTGTTCATAGGAGGATATCTCAATGGTCATGTAGGTACAACAAATGCAGGGTATGAGGTGACGCATGGAGGTTTTGGGTATGGTAGTAGGAATCAGGAGGGAGAGGAAGTCTTGGACTTTGCTATAGCTTATAATCTGATGATAGCCAACACTTTCTTTAGGAAGAGACAGTCTCATTTGGTGACCTTCAGTAGTGGCCAAAACTCTAGTCAGATCGACTTTGTTCTCACAAGAAGAGAGGACAAACGAGCATGCTTGGATTGTAAGGTGATACCCGGAGAGTGTGTTATCTCTTAACACAAGCTTGTGGTGACTGACTTTCTCTTTCGGTTGAATGCCTGTAGGGATAAACAAACCAAAATCGTGAGAACGAAATGGTGGAAGCTCAAAGGGGAGGCATCAGGAGTCTTTAAGGAAAGGGTTATCGCGGAGGGCTCTTGGAACGAAGGAGAAGACGCAAACAACATGTGGCCTGTGGGTGAAGATGACAACTTGCATTAGGAAGGTGGCTTCGGAGGTGCTTGGAGTGACCAAAGGGAGCAGAGGTGTACCTAAAGATACTTGGTGGTGGAACGAGGATGTCCAGAAGGCTATTAAGGAGAAGAAAGAATGCTATAAGCGCATGTACCATAACAGGAGTGCGGACAATATAGAGATGTACAAGGTGGCAAAGAAGACCGCGAAGCGAGCCGTGAGTGAGGCAAAGGGCCGAGCCTATGAGGATCTTTACCAACGGCTAAGTAAAAAGGAAGGAGAGAAGGACATCTATAAGATGGCTAGGATTCGCGAGAGGAAGATGAGGGACCTCAATCAAGTTAAATGCATTAAGGATGAGAGGGATTAACTCTTGGTGAAGGAGGAGGACATCAAACATAGATGGCGTGAGGCCTTTAACAATTTGTTCAATGGTGAGAATGAGAACACGACTATTCAGTTGGACGACTCCTTTGATGACACCAATAGATATTTTGTACGTAGAATCCAAGAAACTAAGATTAGAGAAGCTTTAAAAAGGATGAAAGGGGGCAAGGCGATGGGCCCTGATGGTATCCCAATCGAGGTGTGGAAATGTCTCGGGGATATAGCTATAGTATGGCTAACCAAGCTGTTCAACCATATTTTTCGGTCGAACAAGATGTCTGAAGAGTGGAGAAGTATATTAGTACCAATCTTCAAGAACAAGGGAGATATTCAAAGTTGTACTAATTACAGGGGGATTAAACTGATGAGCCACACTATGAAGCTATGGGAGAGAGTTATAGAGCATCGTTTGAGAAGAATGACGCGTATACCATGAACCAATTTGGGTTCATGCCCGGAAGGTCGACTATTGAAGCAATGTTCTTAATAAGACAAGTTATGGAGCGGTATAGGGAGCAGAAGAAGGATCTACACATGGTTTTCATCGACTTAGAGAAGGCTTATGATAAGATACCAAGGAATGTTATGTGGTGGGCTTTGGAAAAGCATAAAGTCCCAACAAAGTATGTTACCCTCATCAAGGATATGTACAACAATGTTGTGACTAGTGTTGAATAATCGATGGTGACACAGATGACTTCCGATTAAAATAGGACTACATCAAGGATCGACTCCGAGCCCTTACCTCTTCGCCTTGGTGATGGATGAGGTCACAGTAGGGTGCAAAGCGGATCGGATCACGGACGGATTTCGCTCATTTAGTATCCTATTCCAAATTTTTCTCGGATATAGAATCGGATACGGACGGTCTGGGATTCGAATCTGAATACTGGATTACTTGGTCCACGAATACTGAGGCGAATCAGAGATCATTAGGATACGGTTAGTCTCGATTCTGAATAGTTAGTCGGATAATGCGTGAAAGCGAAACCATATATGTCGCGATATTAAATACACAAAAATTTACTAGAACCTTGGAGACATATAAGTGTTTCAAATTCAATAATAGTTGCCTTCCTATATAAGAATAATATGCGACCAAGTATAATTCCAATCAACATATGAACTTATATGATGTAGAATGTTTATGTTTATCGGATCATTATCGGATATCTATTGCACTCATTTACACCGATATTTTTCGGATATCTCGGATATGCGGTATGAATCGGACACGGATCGGATACTTCTCTTCCCATATCTTACCCCATATTTTTTTGGATAGCGATTCGAATCCGGATCGAATCCGGATATAACCGGATATCATTTTTTGGATTGAATCGGATTTTAAACGAATTCGGTCTTGATCGATTGCCAGAATTATCCGCTCGTTTGCACCCCTAGTCACGAGGATATTCAAGGAGATATCCGTGGTGTATGCTTTTTGTCGACGATGTAGTTCTAGTGGATGAAAGCCAAAGGGAGTAAATAGGAAACTAGAGTTGTGGCGGCAGACCCTAGAGTCGAAAGGTTTTAGACTTAGCAGGATTAAAACCGAGTATATGAGATGTGACTTTGGTACTACTAGGCATGAGGAGGGAGATGTGAGTTGGGAAGATCAGGTAGTGCCCAAGAAAGATACCTTTCAATACTTGGGATCGATGCTACAGAGAGATGGGGATATTGATGAAGATGTTAGCCATAGAATTAAAGCGGGATGGATGAAATGGCGTCAAGCATCTGGCGTTCTCTGTGACAAGAGGGTACCACAGAAGCTAAAAGGCAAGTTCTATAGGACGGCTATTAGACCTGCAATGTTGTATGGTGCAGAATATTGGCCTACTAAAAGGCGGCATGTTCAGCAATTAAGTGTCGCAGAGATGCATTATCTTTGCGTTGGATTTGTGGTCATACAAGAATGGACCGAGTTGAAGCGACGAGATACGTGATCGGCTAGGGGTAGCTCCAATTGAAGAAACTTGTACAACACCGGTTGAGATGGTTTGGACATGTACAACGGAGACCTCCGGAGGCACCAGTGCATAGCGACATCATAAGACGCGACAATAATGTGAAGAGAGGTAGGGGCCGGCCAAACTTGACTTGGGAGGAGCCAATCAAAAGGGATTTAAAAGGATGGAATATATCGAAAGAGTTGGCTTTGGATAGAAGTGTGTGGAAAGCAGCTATCCACGTGCCTAAACCTTGATTAGGCTTTATGCCACGTTTTGATATAGTTTTAGGTTTTGTTCTACTTCCTCATCTCTCTCTTTCTCCCTTTGTTAGCGGATCGTTTTGGGTTTCAACTCTAGCCTACCCCAACTTGCTTGGGACTAAAAGGCTTTGTTGTTGTTGTTGTTGTATATCAGTCCTATTAATCCTAGATATCATTAAGCCAATCATTAAGCAATCTGATGGGTGGGTGCGCTCAATAAAAAGCATTGGATTGCCCAAACAGAAACCAATTGAACAGTCGGAGTATTATGTTGGTATCAATGAACCATTCATAAAAAATGCATCTGTAAAGCAATTCTATGTGAGAAGAAGAGGTTGCCAGAGCAAAATGCTAATTGAAATAACTTCATTATAAGCTCATGTATCACAAAGCTGGCAAGCAAAGACTTTAGCCCAAAATAATTGAACTCACCCGCAAAGCCATCTTCTTCAACTTATTCATTGCAGAGAACTGCTTAATGCGAGATAGAACAGCTGGATCAAGAGGCCGATCAGGAGCAACTCCATGATCACAAATCCATGGGTGGCCTGTGTTGTAGAAAATACGGTATAAGCAATTTTATTATGATATTAATCCCAAGTGCACACAAAAACCATGGAATAGAAGATTCATAATAGCACATGTTGATATTTTGAAACATGATAATAGACAAAATCATAGTACAAGAACTCATAATCAAAGATATGAACATGTGCATAATCATGAACGTCAAAGAAAGCAGAACAACTAGCTTCAAACTCAAATTGATTATCTAAGTTGATTATCTTTGGGTGTTCTCAGATGTCGGGTTGCCTGAGGCCCTCCTCGCCACAAGAGATAAGTAATAGACTAATTTGTGACAACCTTACCTCACTTACCAAATTCAATACTTGATAGTTTAAACACAAACCTAATCAATTGATTATCTTTAAGCAATATGCTAATTATAGTGAAAGATGAATAACAGGCTTACTATACTTAAGCAAGAAGCTATCAACACTTCGAAGGATTGCTGGACAGAGCAAGTATATGAATCAAGAACAGCAGGATAAGTGACGGTACAGAAGCATATAAATCACAGAATGAGCATATGTAACAGGATAACAATTAAGCTAATCAAGTATGAATTAAAAGTAACTGACTGTCAAGATGTTGTCACAAATAGTCTATTTCAGTTCAAAATCCTCACTGAACACACTAGCCCAAGGTCCCCAAGCCAAAGAATTGACTGGCCCCTTTGCATTTACAGAATAGAGAAATCAAGCACAAAGGCAGAATACTCACAAAAACACCGACTAATTGTCAGTGTAATATGGCTAGGCACGTCAATGACGTAGTCCTATAAAACTATTTCGTCGCAGTAAAGCTGACGACAATCCCGGAGATACAAAGCCACAAACTTCCACAGTGAGGCAAATTCACCGAGAAGTCCAAGATGCAACTTGCTGCACAGAGTTCACAGAAACAACTTTCGGCCAGAAGGGAGAACAACCAAACACATAAGCAAGTCACAAGGACCAGCCACAACCTGGGCAAATATGCTCCAATATCCTCCAACAACCGAATCAAATTGCTAGCATAAAAGCTGCACAACTGGATGCTCTGCCCTTATGTGACTTCCAAACATTCAAGACAACCCTGGGCTACAAGATCAGATTCAAGATTCAACTAGGGTTTCATGCGAGTGCAATCTTCCACTGGTTGAATCAAGAACAAACCAAGTCAGAGATTACAGAGAATGTTGGAAGCACGAAAGCAAAGCCTAAAACCCAACCAGATTGAGAGGATATGGACTAGAAATGGGGATTAGAGAAGAGTTCACCGTGATGATCCGAGAAAGAACCAGCCAATCAGGTATTTATAGGAGCTCAGGGAGGGAAGAGGGTTAATGACACATTGCACCACGTACGAAGCCGGCGTCATGCGGCAAGAATTGATCGAGGTGCCGAGCAACGCAGATGTTGCCGTCGTCGCCCTCTTAATCCATCCAATCCCCATTTTTCGTTTTCTTTTTCTCGGTCAAAGCAGCAAGCGCTGCTCCTTCTCTTCCGTCCACTAGGCCGACTGGGTTGAAATTTGGGTTCAGGTTCTAATTTAAATCAGCCAAAACCCGCCTTACCTCGGTTCGAAACTCAAAACCGCTTCGATAAACCGTTCTAATTAAAAAGAAAATTTAAAATTTAAAAATTTTGAAAAATTTATGTGGATCGGTTTTTCGCCAAAACCGCTCAAAACCGTTTTAGAAGAACATTCATATGACCGTCGATTTTAAAACCGAAGCGGTTTTGAGAAAACCGAAGCGGTTTCGTGAAAACCGCGGATTTCGGAAAACCGAACGGTTTCGATTTTTCAAAAAGTTTCAAATTTTTGATTTTCAAACCTTCGGTTTTAGCGGTTTCGGCGATTTTTAGCGCGGTTTTTATGAAAAACGCATCTGCGAATTTCGACGCGAATTTTGAAAAACGGTTTTGTAATCCTGGTGGCCGACCAAGATAGTTATCACGGCGCCCCGGCGAGGCGAGTCGCCTCCGGGGCGCCTGGACACCTAGGCGAGGATTAGGCGACTAAAACAACTTCATTAATATCAGTATATCACCAAGTAAATTCTTCTTTTCTATCTCTCTGGAATCCTCTTGGCCCATTTCCTAGCCACTGGCCCAAATTTTACCATTTCCCCACTTTTGACGGTGGCCACTTCCTAACCCACTTTGGGTGGCCCATTTCCTAGATGGCCTCCCTAACCCTAATCTACTCATGTTTTCCCGTCGTCGCTCCATTCGGCTGCCGCTCGCCTCTACTCCCTCTGTCTCGCGCACACATCGCACCTGCATGCATCTCGCCGCCAAACCACCCCCATGCGGCCTTCCATTTCTGCCACAGTCACCAGATCGCGCTCGCCGATGGGGTAGTCCTCGCCACCATGGTCACTAGAGGCAAAGGAGGAGGGAGAGGGGTTGGCGGAGGAGGAGGATGAGGCGGAGGGATTACCTTCACGGGAGGGACGGGGGCGGAGAGAGGCGGCACGGGAGGAGGAGGCGGAGATCTAGGGTTAGGGTCACCGCCTCGCCGGTCGGTGGAGGGGGATCGCTCACGGCTCCAAGCCCGATCGTGGCCGTGTCACTGGCCGGACGCTTAGTCGCCTGCCTACCACGACGCTGACGCCTTGACGGCGTTTCTCTCAGGTAGGCGGCGGCCCATGGCGTCCTCCACGGCCGACCGACGCCTAGTCGGCGCTGGCGTCGCTAGGCGACAGATTAGTCTTGATCTTGACCAGTTAGCCTGCCAAATTTTTTAATTGAAATTTGGAGGAAAAATCCCAAATACACCAACAGCCTAAACACAAATTCCAAGTGTTATTTGTATTGTTCAAATTGGATTTTACCCAAATTTTGGAAAGAAAAAAGAAAAGAAAAGAGAATTTTACTAGGCCGGCAAGGCCCTTTAGGCCAAGCCAGCCCAGCTGGGGGAGTTAAAGTAACCATTTGGTGCCCTAGCTCCTAGGTGTGCAAGTCAGGGGGAGAGGGAGAGAGTGGCGGCAGCGGTGACTACGTCATAGGCACGATTCCTGTGCGTGCGGCAGGGCAGGTCCTTTGGCACGTTGCTCCTTCTCCTCCTCCCCTTCCTACTCGTGCTCTTTAAAACCCATGTCGCGTCCCTCCTCTAGATACAAAGAAGGACAACATGATATTTTCCCCTCCTTTTCCCGATCTTTGCACCACCTCCAGTTTAGGATAGTGAGTTTAACTAATTTACTAACCAGTTCAAACGAGTTTGAACTGAAATTCAAACTAGAGTTTCCTTTTTGATGATAGTTTGATTGTAGGTATGTGCTATATATAAATCAGTAAAGCATGTGATCTAAATTCGTTCAAATATTTGAATTTGAGTATATATTTTCAAAGATATGTGTTTCATTTGAATTCTTATAGATGGGTGTATACTCTAAAACTGAAAGTTTCAAAAAATATACCCGAATTTGGCTTGAATTCAAGCATTTAAAATTATGGTGCCCAGGCCCCATGGTGTCCCATTTCGCAGAGAGAGAGAGAGAGAGAGAGGTGTTTCTATACTTTCCTTTTTAAAGTTCCACAAATATTAAAGTATGAATGAATGTAGATGGTGATTAATTAACTTTTCGTTTGCTTTAAGATTTGTGCAACTTGTATTGAGAGGGAAAGCATAGAAGCACCCCTCGCTAGTGAACATGTATGATGAACTATTAGAGTGATTAATCAAATTGGTATTGAAGCAAATTAATTTTGACAAAGTTTAAAATCTAACATAGGTAAGATTGTATAGAAAATTTGTCACAAATTAGTCAATGATCATGTCCCTGGTGGTGAGGAGGCCTATTAATTAAGACAGCCCAACATCTGAGGGCAAATAATTGTTTTATCAACTTGAGCTAAGTTGGTTGCTAGTTGTATGCCACGGTTTATTATCTTTTACCATGCATGAATATCTAGAATACATGAGTAGTCTTTATGTTTTGATATTTATTAATATCATGCTCTTGTGTTTATTTATTTCACATGGCCAAATTAGTCACTGGTTATTAATTAAGTTTGGAATTAAAGTAATGAGGAAATTGCTAATACCACATTTCTTACAACAATTTGCTGTCCAGCATTTGCAAATATAGCAAGTGATTGTATGCATTAAGTCATTAGAAAAATAATGAAACCAGGAGTATAAAGTGGTGAAAGAAACTAACATAGAACTTCATGTGCTGTTAAGCGATCTGCAGGGTGAGGATTGAGCATTCTTGTTATAAGATCTTTTGCACTATCAGATATCACAGGCCAGGGATCAAAATCAAAATCAATGACAGCTTTCAATACAGCATCAAATATTCCTTGCTGTGTCTCTGCATTATACACATTAAAAGGTCAGCCCAAAATCATCAAAAGACAAGCTTCCGAAATTAACAGAAGGGGAAAAAATATTAACCTGCCCAAAATGGGGGTACGCCACTTAGTAGAATGTAGAGAATTACACCAGCAGTCCATACATCAGCTTCTGGTCCATAATGTTTGCACAACACTTCTGGAGCTACATAATATGGGCTTCCAACAACATCAGTAAAAACTTGACCTGAAAAGGAATAAAAACAAGAAAATGGGGAAAAAGAAAGAGGCATGACTCATGAGTGCAGAGTGCATCACAAATGTCTACAGGAACTAATGAAGAGAAAAGGTTCGGTGTAGACTATAGAACTAAACCATAGAATGCAACAAAAAATAGTTTCCAAAATACACCATTACTAGATGACTACTAGAACAAAATGCGAACCAGCTTCCATCTGTTTGCACTGCCATTTCAGCTAATAAATGTTTACCAGTGAACTTGTGTTCCAGACCTGGCAGGTTGGAATTTTGGCGGTAAACTCATGGAAAAAAAAACCTTGCCAATGGCAAGTTGGAATATGCATTTTCACTACCTGCCCAACTAAACTATTCAGAAACTGAGAGCTTGCAGTTCCATGCTAATGTGAAACTGCGTTGTTGCAATGTTGTCTAGTGTCATCAGGTAAAAATCACTACTGATTATTTGAGATTCCTTTCTAATTTCAATGACACCATGATTCCAGAAAAGCTTGTGTTCGAACATTTCACCTATAGCCATCCACCTCCTACCCTACGAGCATGAATAAATTAGAACAAACACAGGTGCGACCACAATTATACCACCATTAGTTTCGCTCTTTCCGGTTCGACACATCCGTGCGATAAAACACATTGCAATCATTGACTAAAGCACGATTAATGTAAAGTGTGAGGTTGTGCATCAGCAGCTCACCCGGCTTGAAGAAGACGGAGAGCCCAAAATCGATTGCCTTGAGCGAGAGGTCATCGTCCTTCTTGGCGAGCAGGAAGTTCTCTGGCTTGAGGTCCCGGTGCATGACCCCGAGCGAGTGGCAGGCCTCGACAACCCCTACGATGATCCGCGTGAGCTCGGCAGCCTTACGCTCGCTGTAGTGGCCGCGCTGTATGATGCGATCGAAGAGCTCGCCTCCGGCACAGAGCTCCATGACGATGTGCACGTAGAGCTGGTCCTCGTAGGCGCCCTTGATGGCGACGACGTTTTTGTGGCCGGAGAGGTGGTGCATGATCTGGATCTCGCGGCGCACGTCCTCGATGTCCTCCTTGGTGATGAGCTTGCGCTTTGAGATGGACTTGCAGGCGTAGTCCACCCCCGTGGACAGCTCGACGCAGAGGTAGGTGGTGCCGAACTGCCCCTGCCCGAGCTTCCTACCGAGCTTGTAGAGGTCGCGGAGGTTGGGGGTGGGGTGTCCGAGCACCGACCTGAGGTCGGGGGCCGCGCCCGCCCCGCCGCGCCTCATGGCGGCGGGCGGCGCCGACGCAGGGGCCGCGTAGGCGTCCGTGGTGGCTGCTGCTGCGGGCGGCGTGGGCAGGCGGGAGGACTTCTTCGGCGAGTCGGCTGCGGCTGCGGCGGCGTTGTACTCGGAGTCGTGGAGCTGCGATGAGGCGTGCTTGAAGCTGTGCAGGTACTTAGATCTAAGGGAGCCGCCGCATGCGTTGCCCATCAAACGACGGGGAGAAGCAGCCCCTCGCGTCGCGCATCAAGCTCCGGGCAACGCGCGGCTCTCTCTCACAAAACGCCAGCGCAAACGCCAAAGCCAAGCCTCTCCACCGCAGCGGAATCTCTCCTCTTATCTGGCCGGGGAGGGGCCCAAGCGAGCGTGGGGAGAGAAACCGGGTGGAAAAGGTTTCAAAGTTTGATTCTGGACCATAAGTCGGATACCACCGAAAATTTCAGAGAGATTTTAGTATTTCAGACGAAATCCAAAAATCAAAATTTAAATATAGATTTTTTAGATGGAGATTTTGATCAAAATTGCCAAAATCTCAGGAAATTTCAACTGAGTGAAAAATATTCAAACCGTGTTAGAACAATTTGAATTTTTTTATGGATGATCCTGACACATCACTAATGTTCTCATAAAATTTTTAGATGATGATTAAGCCTGAGAAATTTTTAAAATTCTGACAGTTGTCCTGATAAAGCATTACCGGTAAATTTCAATTGAATGAAACATAGTTCAAACTACGTTATAAAATTTTGAAAATTTTTGTGGATGATTATGAAGCATCAATAATATTTTCATAAAATTTTTAGATAATGATCAAGCCTGAATAATTTTTAAAATTCTAACAATACTACTGTCCTGGTAAAACCCTTACTAGCAAATTTCAACCGAATGAAACATAGTTCAAATCATGTTAGACAATTTTGAAGTTTTTTTGTGGATGGCCCTGATACATCGCTAATATTTTTATAAAATTTTTAGGTGATGATTAAGTCTAAGGAATTTTTGAAAATTTTGACAGTGCTATTATCCTGATAAAAGTCTCGCTGAGTACATGTATTATTTCTATAGATTTGATTAAGAAAAAAATGGTTTAAAATTTTTAAGATTTTATAGAATGGTGATGAAGCAATGCTTAAGCTTTCCTAAAAAATTGTCCGCTGCCGCCTCCCGCTTGCCGGCTCTCTGGTCGTCACCACCGCTCGCCATTTATCGATTCAAGATGCAAGAACCGCTCCCTTTTTGTGTCAAAGAAAGGCGCGCGGAGGCGAAGAAGCGAAGGCAAATGGCTGGGCACGGCCGCTTTCACGCCCCTCATGCCATATATATAGGCGGGCGAGGCGGTCAAGTGGGCGTCGACGGGCGGCGTCGCCGACGCAAGATTAACTCCACGCCTGCGCTCTTTGGATGTGTCCTTTCACGCTCCCACTACACATTGAAACCCCACTTCGCATTAAAATGCGACGGGACGACAAGGGACGGAAGGACTCGCTTGCAGGCGGCGGTGCGCTCTTGATTCGGCTCCGGGTTGAACTAACCGCACTGACATAACGAAGAAAGGCCTAGACGGACCGCGGCGGCCCCCAAGGTGGCAGAGGGCCCGTTAGCTCGACCGCCCCGGTGGAGGGCCGAACAAAGGGCCCAACAGCCACATCGCCCTCAACACGCGGAATAAAAAGTTAAGGCGATTCTATCCCTAAAAACTTTTCCTCGTTTCCGCACCAATATCCTACCCCTTCGAGTCTAAGCGCTGCGTGACGACCACGGCTTGGTCCCCACGCACCGCTCGGGGGCTACAGGTTCACACACTCACGCGGGTCGGTGACCTGACTGACCATTTGGTTCCCCCCAGCGGCAACCCTTTTGACCTAAGTGCTACGACCCATGCCCCGGCGGCTACGGTTTCGAAGTAGTGCTTTGTGGTAGAAGGAAGTGCCCATGCGGTGTGATCCATGGTTGGTCGGGAACACCCCTCTCCCACGCCAGTGCAGGTGAACGACTTATACTTAAGTTCCTACACTCACCCAGTTCGGTGACCCGACTGGCCATTTGGTCGCCCCTAGCGGTAACCCTTTCGACCCAAGTACTACGTCCTATGCCCCAGCGGCTACGGTTTCGAAGTAGTACTTCGTGGTAGAAGGAAGTGTCCGTGCGGTACAACTCGGTGACCCGACCGGCCATTTGGTCGCCCCTAGCAGTAACCCTTTCGACCCAAGTACTACGGCCCACGCCCCAGCGGCTACGGTTTCGAAGTAGTGCTCCGAGGTAGAAGGAAGTACCCATGCGGCTCGACCCATAGTTGGTCGGGAACACAGCGATATCTCCAGGAACGGAGACCGCGAAAAGTTGGAAAAAGGGAAAGGTGAAGAGCTCTTTCGCTTTCTTTTCGCTCTCTCGTCGCAGGCGAAGACGAGGAGGCGGCGATGGCAAAGGCAGGAGCGTGCCCTAGCGCTCCCCGCACCGAATTTATAGGCGTCGAACAGGCACCAGCCAAAACGGGCAACAGTCGAACGCATACCGACTGAAATGCACGCCAGTCAAGCAGACCTCGTCTTGGATGAAGCGTCGCCCGTCCCGTCGGACCGCCATGCCACGCCGCTGGTGAGACACATCGCCCCCAATTATTTCGCTTCGCATTTAATTTCCGCACGCGCATTAAATGCCGGCAGGAGACGCCAGGGCATCGGTCAGGGCGAGATGCCCCACGACCTCTCGATCTCCGCCTCTAGGCCGGATCGACTGGGCCGACACAGGTATAAAAAGCCCACCAGGCCGCTACGGCCTCGAGGTGGCGAGAAATTTCATCTGCCTTCGTCAAGGCCTAGTACTGGCGCTGCGGGTTCCAAGGGCCGGATCCACCAAGTGGATTTGCGCTCGCCCCAGCACAAAATCGAGCGAGGGGCGAGGACAAGGCAAGCCCCCAGTGGGCCTCTAGTTGAGTTGGCGGAGGACTCAATCGCCTTAACTCGTGTCCGAGACCATACTTCATACTCTTCCACGGAGCCCCTCTAAGGGTAGCAGCCAGTTACGCTCTGGGTCGGCGGACAGCCCGGGGTCCGGTACGGGTTCGAGTAAAGAAAGGTTTTTTATGGGTCGCCTCCAGCGGGTCGGACACCCGGCGCAGGGATCGTCCGCTCAGAGGTCACGTGATCTTCAGGGCCCACTCGAATAACCCGTTAGTAGCTCCACGAGCACGGTGTTCAAACCTACGCTTGGTAAACACGCGCTTGCTCACCCCCTCCAGGCCCCACACCTGCGGACGGGGCGTACACGTGGGACAAACAGCGGCTACTTGAAAGGACCGATATGTCGCCTAGAGGGGGGGTGAATAGGCGTATTAAAATTTCGCAATTAAATAAAATCTCCCGAGACACAGAGTCCGGACTGTCCGAATATTTTGTTCGGATAGTCCGGGATAAATATTCGGAAACTCCGGACTGGACAGCTCGGGGAGAGATTTTAAATCTTTGCCAGATTTCAATAATCTAGCTGAATACAAATACTCTAAATGATGTCAGGCACTTAATAAAAATATGGATCTAGAGCCAAACACAAAGAGTAAGTAGATCGGGGCTTCTAAAGATCCAACAACAACAACAAACCCTAGCTCAAGCAAATGAGGCACAAAGACAATGATTTTTATCAAGTTCGGATTCTTGAGGGGAATCCTACATCTCCGTTGAGGAGGCACAAAGCCCGGGTCCCTCTTGACCTCTTTCCTCCCGGTGTTGCACAAAGCACTCGCCGGTTCTTCACTTCTTGCCTCTTTCCTTTCGGAGGCGAGGCTTGCCTTCACAAACGACTGGGGCTCTCCACACGAAGTCTTGGAGGCTCCGGTGACTCCTTGCCGCCTAGGAGCCCTTCAAACTCCAAGAGTAACAAATACGTCGCTAAATCAACTTGGAGGATGAACTTGTGCTCAAGAATCAACAAAGCAAGCTCAAAGCACTTAAATTCCCTCTTTTCTCCCCAAAGATTCAAACCAAATCCAAGATTTAAGTGGGGAAAAGAGGCTAGGGCTCAAGAGAGTGAGAGAGTGAGCTTGGGAATTGAATGCAGCAATGAATGAAGTGGGCAACGGTTAGATTTGGAGTGAGGGCTTAAATAGCTCTCCCAAAATCCAACCGTTACAAGTGCTCTGCGCACAGTCCGGACTGTCCGGACATTATCTTCGGATACTCCGGACAATTTCCCCGGAGTGTCCGGATACTCCGGACTTACCAGAGAAAAACTAACCGAGGACCCTAGCTCGGAGTATCCGGATTTAATCCCCGGATACTCCGGACATTTTCCCCGGAGTGTCCGGACTAAATGTCCGGATACTCCGGACTAACCTCCTCGGCCAGGAGTACCCTTTAATAGGAAATGCACTGTTTTAAAATTCTTTTGAGATGCAATTTTCATCCTATGAGCACAAGCATATCCTAGAAGCGATTTTCCGTCAGATCCCCTTAATAGTACGGCTATCCTTAGACTCAATAACATAGAAGAAATTCAACTAAAGTCTTGATGCCGCCTTTTTCAAATTTAAATGTGGTGGGGACCTCCAATCGTCTTTCCAACAATGATATCTCCTTGATAACTGCATAGAATCTCACTTGCACCGTTAGCATACAAAATTGTGTTGCCATAAATCACCAAAACACTTTGAGGGGCCTAGATGCACTTTCAATCTCCCCCTTTTTGGTGAATTGATGACAACACAATTGGATTTAGATAAAATTTGAGAGGATATAGTATTTGGAGGACCAAATACATGGGGTTGGAGCTCCCCCTAAATACGTGCATTAGAAAAGATTGAGCAGATTCTTGCAATGCACATATTTAAGAGAAAAAGGGTGCACGAGCTCCCCCTAAAGAGTTGCTTATGATACAACATGACAAGATAATCAATAAGTAATTTTGCACAAGTAAGTAGATATGACATGATATCACACAAATGCATAGCGGAAGGGAAATTGATATTAAGCAAATAGTTCGACATCCAATCATCCAAAAACACGAGCACAACTAAAGGTTTCAACAAGACGATAATTAAACTTAAACAAAGCACAACCAAGCACGGCAAAGCAAATAAACTCTAGCTCTCTCTCCCCCTTTGGCATCAAGACACCAAAAAGGAAGAGTCTACCGCAAAGAACTACTCGTCGTCGCCGGAAGGCTCGTAGTAAATCTTCCTCATTGCCGTCATCGCCGCCATGGCGCCGCTACTGGGTCTTTCAAGGCCGAGGTCAAGAGTCTTGAGTCGCGGAATCCACTGTAGGTGCAGCAACAGACTCCTCGGACTCACTGCTGGCAGGAAGGTCCTCACCCTGCTGGCGGCGGTAGGCGCGGAACTCACGGCGGTGCTCACGCAGTTCACGACGGGTCTCCTTTACTTGCTCAAACACATCTTGGCATAAGCAAAACAGGCACTTGAGCATTCTCTTGATGGTGTCACGGCTAGAGCGAGGAGAACCTTCTCCCGTGGGAGAAACTGAAGCGGTCGGAGCTGGAGGAGGCGCAGACGGAGCAAAAGACCGAGTGACAGGAGGACGACCCCTGGGACGCTTGTCCACAGGAGCTGCAGGAACTGACTGAGGACGGACCTTGTATGGCACATGCTCCACATCCTTCACGAAATCAAGCCCCGTGACGTGCTCAATCACAGCCATAATAAAAGGCGCATATCCGCAGCTGCTGGAGTTGCTCAAAGAGTTGTAGCGGATGGCCTCCCAGATGAAATCAACCACGTCAAATCCATGAGTGCGCTCAACCAAATGAAATAGCAAATTTCTAACATAAGAACTGATGGTTGACGCATCTCCCTCCTTGGGCCAAAGAGTGACCCGAAGCAATCGAAGAAGAACAAAGCAGTAATCGGCGGACCCTTGATAGTGCCCATCACAACATCTTTGAGACGAGTCATATAAATCTCCAAGCCGCTCAGAGCCATGACCTTTTATCATGCGACTTGGCATCCCCATCACCGATCTCGGATGCAATATTCTAGCAAATGTCCTCTTGGTCACCACATACCACAGTTTATCGGTCATCCACCAAATGGCATCTTGCTTTTTATCAAAGTAAAGAGTGGCATAAAATTGCATGATTACCTCATCATTCCAAGAATGCATGAAACTCATAATGTCCTTCACTTTATGCCGCTCACAAATCTCGATGACCTCGTCGAAGATGGGATTTTGAGCCTCAGACATATATAGCCAATCAATCCTCTTCATCTTCATCACGGGACGCTCCATAGGCAGAAGAACTGTTTCATAAAAGTCGGAGTGGAACCTGTTCCAGAACCGCTTGTCGACATACTGATCTTGGTGGAACTCGAGCGGATCTTTGTTTCTCTGCGCAACAATGGCCTTGCCCTTTCCAGACCCCACACGATAGTCAACCACACGAAGTGGCATCATCTGGCCTGGATATCTCCACTGAGGCTGAAGCTTCTCAAGGGGACCAATCGCCAACCTTGACTCTTGATCTCGCTTTTTTACGCTCACGACGCTTAGCATGCTCATCCATGGGATGTTCTTGACAGAATTTCCTCGGGATTATTCTGAATAGGAGCACGAGATGGAGCAGACGGAGGCGCGGTGAGGAGGTTTGCACGGCCTTGAGGAATCTTCTTCACACCTTGTCTTCTCTTCTTGGGAGCTTGGAAGGAGAGGAAGGAGGCGACTAAGCTGGCGCTTGCTTACACTGTAACCTCCTTGGGAAGAAGACATCTAAGAGGGAACAAAGATAGGAGTGAAAAAGAGTTTGCACGAAAACAGATTTCACAATTTAAAATTTTGGGCCGAGAAGTACAGCTCGGATACTCCGGACATTTTGTCCGGATTGTCCGGACAATTTCTCCGGATACTCCGGGGATTTAGTCCGGAGTGTCCGGGGTTTTGTCCGGATACTCCGAATAAAATGCCCGAAGACTCCGGGTTTAACAGATTCGAACCCAAAACCCTAAATTGCAAACAATGTGGGATTTCTAAGAGCACATTCTAGGGATTAGACAAGGAGGCGAATGTACTCTAATAGAGGAGCCCTAACCCTAGGTATTTCAATGATCCAGAGGAGATTAGGGCAAAAGAAGTCATACCACAACGATGAACCAACAAAAACGAAGAAACGACGAGGAGATCCTTCCCAAGCCCTCCAAGGATGATCCGGAGGCTCAGGAGGTGAGAAACACGGAGATGGAGGAGAACCAGGAGGGCGGCTAGGGCGAAGGTTTGAGGTGGATGCGGTTGAAACAAATGAGAGAAGAGAGAGAAATAATGCCCTCAAGACGGCTTAAATACCATTGACCATCTCGGTCAGGACACTCGGACATTTAGTCCGGATACTCGGACAATTTGTCGGACCGTCCGACTCGACTTCGGGATCGGATTAGGAATTTCAAGGATTTGAAGGGAATGAATGACTTGAAGAATTGGGAAAAGAAGTCCTTAAGGGCCCTTTGCACAATGTGACTAGCGAACACAAAATCAAACAATCTATAGTCACATGTGATTGGGTACGATCCGAAGATCAGATATTTCAACCAACACCAAAAGATTAGAGAAAAAAGACCAAATAAGCTTTTTCAACACATTTTGCAAGCATCAATCAAAAGCGTTCACGATTCATGCCAAGTTGCGAGAATCAAGAATATTTAGCCCACTCCTCAATTCGCAAAATCTCTTTTCATCAAGGGGCTTGGTGAATATATCGGCTAATTGATCATTTGTACTCACATGTTGGATATCGATATCGCCTTTAGTGGAATGATCCCTTAGGAAATGGTGCCGAATATCAATATGCTTTGTACGGGAATGTTGGACGGGGTTGTTGGCAATTTTTATGGCACTCTCATTGTCACACAAAAGTGGCACACGGTTATAGGTTAGGCCATAATCATTTAGAGTTTGCCTCATCCAAAGCAATTGCGCACAACAACTCCCGACGGCTATATATTCGGCTTCGGCTGTGGATAGGGCTACAGAATTTTGCTTCTTGGAAGACCAAGAAACAAGAGATCTACCTAAGAACTGACAAGTACCCGAGGTACTCTTCCTATCCACCTTACATCCGGCATAATCCGCATCAGAATAGCCAACTAACTCAAATGATGAACCTTTGGGATACCAAAGCCCGAAATGAGGAGTGTGCACTAAATACCTCAAGATTCTCTTTACGGCCACCATGTGGCACTCTTTTGGAGCGGCTTGAAAACGTGCACACATGCACACACTAAGCATGATATCGGACCTAGATGCACAAAGATAAAGTAAAGAGCCGATCATCGAGCGATATACCTTTTGGATGACCGGTTTACCTTCTTTGTCTAGGTCTAGATGCCCATTGGCTTGCATCGGCGTTTTGATTGGCTTGGCGTTCTCCATGCCGAACTTCTTGAGCATGTCCTTGATGTACTTCGTTTGGCATATAAAAGTTCCTTCCTTCAGTTGTTTGACTTGAAATCCGAGGAAGAACTTCAACTCGCCCATCATGGACATCTCGAATCTTTTAGTCATTATCCTGCTAAAATCCTTGCACAAATGTTCATTAGTAGATCCAATTATAATGTCATCGACATATATTTGGCACACAAATAAATCATCATCAATGTGTTTAGTAAAGAGAGTGGGGTCGGCCTTTCCGACTACAAACCCTTGATCGAGGAGAAAATCGCGAAGACACTCGAACCACGCCCTCGGCGCTTGCTTAAGCCCATAGAGAGCTTTGTGAAGGAAGTAGACGTGGTCCGGATGGTTCGGGTCTTCGAAGCCAGGTGGTTGCTCGACGTAGACCATTTCGGAAAGTGGTCCATTCAAGAAGGCGCTTTTCACGTCCATTTGATACAACTTGAAATCATGGTGAGTAGCAAAGGCAAGTAGTATTCTAATAGATTCAAGCCTAGCTACGGGAGCGTATGTTTCATCGAAATCCAAACTTTCTATTTGCGTGAAGCCTTGAGCAACCAACCGTGCTTTGTTTCTAGTTACTATTCCGTTCTCATCTTGCTTGTTCCGAAATACCCACTTGGTTCCGATCACGTTTTGCTTGGGTCTTTCGACAAGCTTCCATACTTGGTTCCGTTCGAAGTTATTCAACTCCTCTTGCATCGCCACCACCCAATCCGGATCTTGGAGTGCTTCTTCTACCTTAAGTGGTTCAAGAGAAGATACAAAAGAGTAAAATTCACAAAAATTTGCAAGTCGAGATCTAGTGGATACTCCCTTGTTAATGTCTCCGAGTATGTTGTCGACCGGATGATCGCGTTGTATGCTTTGATGAACTCTCGGATAAGGAGTTGTTGCATTTATACGTTGAATCGGACCTCGTCATCTTGAGAAGTGTTGGAACCATCTTGAGCTTGAATGGAAGAGGGAGGATCAACATTTGGAGCATCGATGTCGGAATGTCCGGTTAAGTCCGGACACTGGAGATTTTGTCCTGATACTCGGACATTATCTCTCGACACTCCGGGTTGGGGTGCTCGGGATTGCATCCTGCCCACCCGGTTTTACCTCCCAATTGCCAATTTCTTGATTGCTTCGCATGGAGGTTCTTCCTATCAATTTCATCACAATTAACTTGTTCTACTTGAGAACCGTTAGTTTCATCAAATGTTACGTTCGGTTCTTCACTTCTTACCTCTTTCCTTTCGGAGGCGAGGCTTGCCTTCACAAACGACCGGGGCTCTCCACACGAAGTCTTGGAGGCTCCCGGTGACTCCTGCCGATCTAGGAGCCCTTCAAACTCCAAGAGTAACAAATACGCCGCTAAATCAACTTGGAGGATGAACTTGTGCTCAAGAATCAACAAAGCAAGCTCAAAGCACTTAAATTCCCTCTTTTCTCCCCAAAGATTCAAACCAAATCCAAGATTTAAGTGGGGAAAAGAGGCTAGGGCTCAAGAGAGTGAGAGAGTGAGCTTGGGAATTGAATGCGACAATGAATGAAAGGGCAGCGGTTAGATTTGGAGTGAGGGCTTAAATAGCTCTCCCAAAATCCAACTGCTACAAGTGCTCACAAGACTGATCCGGACTGTCCGGACATTATCTTCGGATACTCCGGACAATTTCCCCGGAGTGTCCGGATACTCCGGACTTACCAGAGAAAAACTAACCGAGGACCCTAGCTCGGAGTATCCGGATTTAATCCCCGGATACTCCGGACATTTTCCCCGGAGTGTCCGGACTAAATGTCCGGATACTCCGGACTAACCTCCTCGGCCAGGAGTACCCTTTAATAGGAAATGCACTGTTTTAAAATTCTTTTGAGATGCAATTTTCATCCTATGAGCACAAGCATATCCTAGAAGCGATTTTCCGTCGTATCCCCCTTAATAGTACGGCTATCCTTAGACTCAATAACATAGAAGAAATTCAACTAAAGTCTTGATGCCGCCTTTTTCAAATTTAAATGTGGTGGGGACCTCCAATCGCATTTCCAACAATGATATCTCCTTGATAACTGCATAGAATCTCACTTGCACCGTTAGCATACAAAATTGTGTTGCCATAAATCACCAAAACACTTTGAGGGGCCTAGATGCACTTTCACTACTCCTCCCGCAGATAGCCTCGCCAGACGAGGACTCGGGACGGACGCCCTTCGCCTAGCTCCGGCGTAAAACCAGCCCTGCAAACGCGTCTAGCTACGACGTAAAACGAGCACTCGGAAACCAGAACCTCCCTGAGTCATCTGGGCATCCCTGCCGACTAAGGCCTCGCCTAGCTCCGACGTTAAACCAGCCTTACTAACCCGCCTAGCTCCGGCGTAAAACCAGCCCTGCAAACGCGTCTAGCTACGACGTAAAACGAGCGCTCGGGAACCGGAACCTCGCTGAGGCATTCGGGCATCCCTGCCGTCCGCGGCCGCGTCTAGTTAAGACGTAAAACGAGTGCTCGGGAACCGGAACCTCGCTGAGGCATTCGGGCATCCCTGCCGTCCACGGCCGCGTCTAGCTAGGACGTAAAACGAGCACTCGGGAACCGAAACCTCGATTGAGGCATTCGGGTATCCCCGCCAACCACGGCCGCGTCTAGCTATGACGTAAAACTAGCACTCAGACGCTTAAAACCTCGCCCAAGGCGTCTGGTCGTCCACGCCGACCAAGGCGATGTCTAGCTACGACGTAAAACAAGCACTCGGGAACCGAAACCTCGTTGAGGCATTCGGGCATCCCTGCCAACCACGGCCGCGTCCGGCTACGACATAAAACTAGCACTCGAACACTTAAACCTCGCCCAAGGCGTTTGGTCGTCCGCGTCGACCAAGGCGACGTCTAGCTACGACGTAAAACGAGCACTCGGATACCAGAACCTAATTTAAAGGCATCTAGGCGTCCGCACCGATCGAGGCGGTGCCGGGCCGGGCCCCTCCGACCAAGTCGGTCGGGCTCGGCCAACGAGGTAACCCAAGCCGGCTCAGGACCCTCGGGGCTCGGGGCTACACCGGCAAGGCCTGCACAAGACCCGGTCCATACCGGCCAACCGGGACGGTCGAGCTCCGTGAGCTAAAAGCAGCCTTCTGATCTACCCGGGAGCTCAGGACCAACTAAGTCCACTCGACTCACCCGGTCAGATTCCTGCTGATCAAAGTAACCCCGACCAGCTCTTCGACCCGCCTGGCTACACTCCACTGGTGGCCATACAAGCCGGCCGAGACCTACCGACCAAGTCGGTTGGGCTTGACCAACCAAGGCGGCCACCCCAAAGCACCGCGAGAACGGCCTCCTCGTCCGTAGGCACTGGCGGGTCGCCATCCCCAAAGCCGAATACCAGGGTTCCATCCTTGGAAGAAGCCATGAGAGAGGCCTAAGCGTCGCCATGCATGCGAAGAGATAGCGCCTCCGAAGACGATGGGCCCATCCGGGAACGCACGCGTTCCAGGACGGCCCCGGGGGATACTGACGAATACTTATACCAGGGGTACCCCACAGCAAAGTATACATCTATTTCAAGATCACCTTTCTCTCAGTCATACGGATGCGGCAGCAAGACTGGCAGCAATGCAGAGTGCTGGAGAGGGTATTACCAAAGTCTCTGTCCCTAACAGATGGGGTTATCACCGAATATCGGGTGGAACACCGAATGGACCACTCTAGGCCACGTTCGGGTCAAAGGCCTCACCGGGTCACGGAGGGACCCCAGCCTCGGTCAAGCCCACCAAGAGACTTCCGTCCTGGCCTCGGGTCAGGTGCCCCAACCGGCTCGACTGGACCCGGTCCGACGTCCATGCAGTTCGACTGACCGGCCCGACGCCATGCAGTTCGACCTGCCTCGGGCCAGGGCCCCAGCGAGCTTCAACTCCGCGACCTCCACCACGTCGAAAGTCGACGACAAGCTGGTCACCCACCCTGCGGACACGACGGCCATGTCGAGGCGGGTGGCTCCTTCCCAAGGCGGTCAAGGGGCAGCTAGAGTCAAGCACCCGTCCCTTCACACCGTCACTGTCTGACAGGCGAACAGAGGGCAGGTGCACACCTTCCCAACGGAGCGCTGTCCGTTGTGTTTACCAACCCAACATGGGATAAACAGGAACCTGTCAGTCATCGGGACCAAAGAGCGGGACTCCCGGGCGTAGCATACCCCTACCTTTTTTCTCCAAACTCTCGTGTAACCTGCCCCCACCGCCTATATAAGGGGAGGCAGGGCCTCCCGGGAAGGGTATCCGAACTAGGACAACTTCTCATTCGATTCACCACGGGCCCTCCGACCCGAGCAAACACGCCCGATCTCCAGCAAATCAAGGATACATACGAACTCCCCGAACTCCCTCACTCGGACGAGCGCTAAGGGCCTGTCCTTAGTCCTCGCTTGTAATCCCTTGTAGTCCACTGCATCCCGAGCAATAAAAACCGCCACCACGAACTGGATGTAGGGACATTCAACCCGAACCAGTATACATCTGGGACTCCCGTAGTCTAACCATTCAAGGAGAGGGAACGCGCGGCCCCTAGACTTACAAATTTACTTGCCGGTTGTACGAAACACCGACAGTATCCGAAACCGAATCCGAATTTGAAAAATATCTGAAAAAATTATCTGAATCCGATCTGAACATATCTGGTCGGTCAGTCGGTCGGAAAATATCCGATCCGATTGCACCCCTACTTCCAAGGGCACTTGTCAGATATTTTTTGGAGTTCAGATAACCCACAAGACATCCGATTCACCAGATCAGATGAGAGCTATGAATACAACAATTTAATCCAGAAAAAAAAAACGTGTGCAAAAATATATCTGCCGGAAAGGCCATTTTATTGACTAGTATAGATGACTGACTGCTATCTCTGCGCGTTCCATTGCACAGTTTACAATGTCGTGACTGTACTTCTAACCGTCCCATTTGTGTTCATAACCATCGATATAACCCTGACGCCATACGTAAAAGCCACGACTTCATTATCATCCCTCTTGTGAGATGCTAATTGATGGTATATTTGATTCGTTAATCGATCCATGTGAATAAAGTCTTCTGTCCAATGAAGATTACACTCTGACTATAACAATTCACCAATTTCATTCCCCGAACGTAAACAACATTTTCTTCACTCGTGTAAGTTGCAGGATATTCACTTTCTAAAATGCAAACACTAGTACTAGACATTATCTTAGCTTTTTCTGTAGGAACATAGGTTTAGCGCAGGGGCGGAGCCAGCCCGGGCCCAAGCCTTGGGCTGGCCCATGGATTATTGGGCTAAATTTTGTTTTTTTTAATAAATTTTCAAACCCATTTTGCATAGATTTTTTTTGGCCAGCCTCAAGCCTAAATCCGGGTGGCCCTAGGCCTGGCTCCGCCTCCGATTTAGTGTTGTCTTTTTCATTCCTTCCTTTCCGTATTACTTTCGGTAACTTCTAATCTTTCCATGATTATCCACTAATTTTTAAACTAAGGGTAGAAACTTTGCCATTTCATTCAAAGGAGGAGAGGACATGATTATCCACTATGGCAAAGAAAGATCCTACTATGGTCTCATCGCTCCAATGACAGACTGGATGAAGCCTTTCTCGGCTTTTCCATGCACGAGCACTGCACAAAAGGATATCTGCTCGTGCTTGGCATATTCAAGATGCCTTGGCACTTTTCGCTCACATGAAGACATTATCTACTGGATTCAATTGTTATCTTTCATGCAATGTTGTGGTTATGATCTAAAGATCCCGGACAACCTTATGAAGCAAGCAATTAATTCCAATGGTTTCATCGCTCCCGATGACATTTGGAAGCGAAGGGAGTAGTTCAAACTATTGAAGGACAAGCGAATAATTAAATAATCATCATCTAATCATCCGCAGGATGCCCGCTATCACTGGATGGACAACCATGGCACGCCCAACCTTTCAGTTGACAGCAAATCAGCAATTAACTCTGCTGCAGCGGCTTTGCACGCTTGCACAATGTTGCACGTGAAGAGTCCCAATAAAATTCCAAACATCCGTAGGTCTGACGAGTAACAACCAGTGTTACCTAGAGGTGGGACTTGGGCCGTGCCGGGCCGGCACGGCCCGAGCCCGTCGTGCTTCGGGCCTGCACGACGGGCTCGGGCTTGCATGAAACGGGTCAGCACGGCCCGGTCATTTCTTCGTGCCGGGCCGGGCCAGCACGGACGGCAAAAATCAAGGCCCGGCACGGCCCAAAGGCACGCCGGGCTGCTGTCGGGCCGGGCCGGCCCGAACACGGCACGGGAGAGAACACAGCACACTAAATATTTTTTATAAATTCATACGTTGCTCAAATGGAAAAGTTGTCTACATGAAAAAGATGCGTCTCGAAATTCTCTACAACTTTCATGTAGACTATAAATTCATATGAGCAAAGGAAGACCCTGAAAAATGCAGATTACCGAGACATGTTGCGTAGGTCCGAAACTATACAGCGCACTAAATATTTTTTTATAAATTCATACGTTGCTCAAATGGAAAAGTTGTCTACATGAAAAAGATGTGTCTCGAAATTCTCTACAACTTTCATGTAGAATATAAATTCATATGAGCAAAGTAAGACACTGAAAAATGCAGATTACCGAGAGATGTGGCGTCGGTCCGAAACTATACAGTGCACTAAATATTTTTTTATAAATTCATACGTTGCTCAAATGGAAAAGTTGTCTACATGAAAAAGATGCGTCTCGAAATTCTCTACAACTTTCATGTAGAGTATAAATTCATATGAGCAAAGGAAGACCCTGAAAAATACAAATTACAGATTCGGACCGTGATTCGGACCGTGCCGGCCCGAGCACGGCCCATACAGTCGGGCCGTGCCGGGTGGCCCATCGTGCCAGGTTTTAGGCCCGGCCCGCACGCCATTCGGCCGTGCCAGCCCGCCCATTTTTTTTTTCGGCCGGTCGTGCTTCGGCCCATTTTTTTTCGTGCCGGGTCGTGCTGGTCCACTAAAGCCCGGCCCAATTCCCAGGTCTAGTGTTACCTGGACTGATGAAGTGATGAGTCCCAATTATTTTCGCTATCCCCCGTTGATATGTGTCAGACATCCGCAGTAGTGTTCTAGATGAAGGACAAAGAGACTAACAGGAAAAAGCTACACTGGCTTGACATCTCCTGCTCTTGATCATGGCTGGATAGGAAAAGTAGAGCTAGAGGAAGGCTAAAAAGAAAGAAAGAATAGCTGTTCTCGTTTCCTGCCGTGGTCTGTCATGACTAAGGGAGACTTCGAAGGAAGAAATAATGAGGAATGCTATTGGCACAGCTGCACCTGCAGGAACAAGCATGTCTCTGCTCTTAATTGCTAGTACTAATAATGTTTGGTTTGGTCTCTTGGCGAGGATTTGCTTGATCCGTCGTGAATACTGTCATTTGCACGGCTTATCCATGGATTTGCCCTTTTCGTTCAACTTCTATTGCCCCACGTAGAGGGTGAAAGGGAAGGGTGGTTAGCAGCCAGGTTGTGACTTTGTTTTAGAGCTCTTTTATGATACACTAAATTCAATATTAACTGCTTATTCTTTTCGATCCAATGGTCAAATTAGCTAGTATTTATTTATACTTCCTCCGATAGTAGTCGTAGAAATAATTTTGACAAATCGATGGCTAAAACTATTTCTATTACTTACCATATACTATCAGTGTAATACACTTAAAAATTTCTCTTGTTTTACCTCATTCTCATGACTAGTGTTCCTATGTTCTTAAAAAGACTAATTTGTATAAATCTTGAAGCAACAAACTTACCAGTGAAGTAGCGAGCAGTTGCAGATCAGCCTTTCACATTTGCTTAAACTAGTAGATGCAGATCGGAGCCCTTATTTTGCTATTGCATTTTGTTGGGATTGTATTTGCTACTAGGAATCTTTTCACGACGTGATACGTCACGTGCGTTGTTTTTTTTCGCAGAAACAATTTTGTTTTTTTCGGCGGTGTTTTTTTTAAATCATCGAAAAAACGTGAAACGGTTGAAAGGATACAAACGCAATCACGTTTTTTCATCTGGGTCCTCTCACAATGATCCACGATAGCCGCCATTGCGCCAATCATAGCTCCACATGCTTCCTCCACCACCCTCGCCTCCCCTACCGTTGCCGGCGAGGCCCCCTTCTCGGCCAGTCAACCCGTTCAACACAATATTGTCTCCACCCTCACCTCGCTTTTCCCACTTTGCCACCCTGGCCTCCCTTTACAACCAGGGGCAGGGCAGGGGATGGAGGTGGTGAACCTGTCGGTGGCAGCGAGAGAGAAGGAACGGAGAGAGATGGGGAAATTCCCTAGTTTTTCTCAAACTATATTTACAACGGGCACCGCATCATATATTCCACAGAACAATGGAGAAAAGAATATATATTGTACAGTACACTGTAGCGTACATAGCCTTGTCGTTGTCGGTGAACTGTTAGGAGTACAGAGTCAAGAAAAGCAGCGCGCTTCATAATACTTCCGCTGAATCTTTCGCAAAGACGAGAGGCCCCAGCGACTTGCATGCGGCTACGGGCGTGCGGGAGTTAACGTCACTCGTGCAGCTCGGCGGATAGTTGACCGGCCGTCCATGTCAGCCCCGCGAGCTCGGCCAGGTGCTCGCGCAGGCCGTCGGCCAGCAGCATTAATAGGACCCTGCAGTCTGCACGCAATTAATCCATCAGTTCGTCAACCCTAATCTCGTGGACTAATGAATTCTTGCTTGACTTCTGTAGCTTTTCAGATGGTATCAGGCAAGGATGACTAGATGCCTATGCGACGAACTTCCTATCATTCTCGTGGTTTTGAGGCTGTGTGCTGATTACCTGGGATTTTGCTGAAGTTGTGCAATGTCACGGACGCGAGGACCCTGTGCCGAGCTTGCAGGTGGGCGCTGGCCAGGCACTGCTTCAGCCGCGGGATGAGAGCCGAGAAGGCGGCGAGCTGCATGTCCATGGCGTCGAGCGACGCGAGCGAACGGCTCAGCCACCCTGCCGTCGTCAGGCAAGCGGCCACCAGGTCGTGGTTGGGAGAGTTCAGGCACTTGGACAACGCCTCAAGGAACGGTCTCCTCTGGTTGCCGAGCAGCACCACGGTCACATTTCTCAGCCATGCCTCGTTTTCGGCTGCGTCCTTCTCCTGATTACAACAAAAGGAATTTAATGCGTTGAGCAACTTCAGAAACGGTTGATCGATGTGTCAGTATGGGCACAGTACCTGCACAGCAGCATCAGAATTGATAGGCGTGGCGCGTGAGTCGTAGATGAAGCCGGCTTGTTTCAGCATCCAGTCCTCTGCAAGAAGGTCGCCTGAGAACGAGAAATGGCCTCCCAACAACAGTAGAGCTTTCCGAGTGTTCGGCACGACATTGTGCTCAGACAGGCAGGATCGAAGAGATTGTGTGATGATCTTGGCAGCTTCTTCTCTGTACATGCTGTTTCTGTGCTGCTCTGGCTGCCAGGTAATGCAGACTTCATTTCAGGACACCACTTTGTCACACTTCAATTCACGAAACATGCTTCTACAGTTTTTTTTTTTTGGGGACTAATTTTCCTTTTCAAACTAGAAAACATACACAGCAAAAGGAGACAAGAAATTTAGGTGGCCAGTGCTAAGTACTATATTTGAGATCAAGATCATTTCATGAAAATGACTAAAAATGTGGAGCAACCAAAGATGCAGGACTAGAGCAGCATACCAATGCACAATCCAAGTGTAAGAGTACAACAGCAACCAGAGCTTGTTCTTCGATTGGTGAGTTTCGGAGATGCTCGATTAGCACATTCAACGTTTCCACGGTTAACTTTGTGCACAATCCTCGTAGGAACAATTCAACCATTTCCCTTCTGTGACAATTAGAATGTTACGTAAGATAGCAGCACAGACATGAGACATGTATAAAGAATCCTTTTTTTAATGTTATAACAGTAAGCAAAACCTTCTCAAGCAAAGCAGTTCACTGAGCAGAGACACAGCAGTACTCCTTGCTGAAATGACTACACTGTGGAGAAGCTGAACAACACTTGAGCTATTAAGCCTTAAAGCCACGTAGTTCCTGGAGCTGCCTTCTGCCCTGATGCAGAGCAACAGGTGCTCGGCTGCTCGCACCTTCTCATCTTCTCTTCCTTCCTGAAATCTATGCAGAAGAAAGTCTATACCACCGATTGCCATAAGGTGCCTTGCCTTCAAAAAATTTTCAGGCATGTCACATCTTGAATTAAGGACCTTGTCAATGACTGTTACAGTTAAGTTCTCGTCAGGCGCCGTGCTTTCAGATATCAGATTCTTGCAGTGTTTGGATTTCCAGTTATTGATCAAGCGTTTGAGCACACGGTTTGTGTCTGGAATCGACAAGCTCTCGAGTTCTTGACCTGTAATCGGACACATCCTCAACCCTTTATCGAACCACTGTACTATAGCATGCCGCTCGAACGTCTGACCTGTCTCGATTGTCACCGGACGGTTGAAGATCTGCCTCGTCAGTGGGCAGAGGAAATCGCTTGGAGTGGTGGCGAATATGGAGAGTTGCTTACCATCTGTGTCACTCTGGAGAGGCCCTTCACTGAGAAACTCAAGTGTAAGAAGATCAATAGCTGAGATGTCAGTTATTGGCTGGTAACTTGTTGACACATCTGATTCCTTGCTCCGTTCATCTTCGATCTAAGATTGTGAAGCGTAAATTATAAGAAATTTTGGTATATTTTCCCGCGGATGAGCATGACCGAAGAAGATTCCAGAGAAAATTGCTTACCTGTGGTTCAAATGTCCCTTTGGCTAGCTTTTCAAGCATGAACTCCTCTTCTTCTACCTGCAGTGTGGGAGTGTAGCTACTAGTTTCAGTTCCGTTGCACTCATGGAACACGCTTTCTGCATCTGCGGTCTTCTCGTCCATGGCCTCTTCCTCCTCCTCGACATCCTTAGACTGTCGCAGCGTTTCGTCGAACACAAACTTGGCCGGACTCATACTCCCGGAGCTACACGCGACATCCGAACCGATATCATACGACATCGAGGTCGAGCACCTCGGCGCGCTGACATGAACAGTGCTCGGAGGAGCAGGAACGGCCGGGAGAGACATATCTTCGGTGCGCCCCAGCAGCCAGTCTTTGTAGTAGCACGCGAGCGCACGTGTGCCGTCGTCCAATACATCTATGAACATCTTCTCCACGTCCTTCACCCTCGTATCCGAGCTCGCAGCTGCCGTCTCCCGGTCACGCCACGTCCTCAGGTGCGAGAGGCACGAGCGGAAGAGCCTGTCCCACAGCGCAGGCAGCAGCACCGTGCGGGCCTCGTGAGGAGCCAGGTAGAACACCTCCAGGACGTGCACCGCGGAGGAATGGTCCTTCTTCTGGAGCTTGGAGATTACTGACATGTACAGGTGCGCGCACGCGGCGAAGCGCCGGTATGGGACGCCGGCCGCAGTCACCGCGTCCGCTTCCTTCGGGTCGAGTGACGCCATGGCGTGGAGCTTTTGGGAGGCGCTCTTCAGGTCACGCGGGTCGAGGCCCTCCCTCGCTGCTCTCTCCACGGTCTGCACGAGCACGCGGAGGTCCAGGACGGCCCGGTGGTTGGACTCGCCGAGGCACGACGTGCAGCCGCCGCGCAGTGCAGCGCGAAAGCCCTCGTCCTTCACGAACTGTTTCACCGCTCCCGCAACCAGGGATATCAACGCGGTGAGCGCAGACTTGTCGAGAGCTGGTATCGCGGTAGAACCCCTCGCGGCGCCGCTGTTGTTGTAGCTTCTCGCGCTCGTCAGCGACGCCGACGACTTCCGTATTGTGGTCAGATCACCGGCATCACTGTTACCATCGTTACTATCAACGTTCCTTTCTCTGAGGCGGCTGCGGGTGAGTACATCGGACTGCGACCGCGCGGGCTTGCTCGGGCGCCGGTGCTGGAGGGACATACTCACGGTTCTTGGGGCTGCCGGGGAGTTGTCAGGCTTCTTGCGACGGTTCTTGAAGCCATCAGCCGCGAGGAGGTCACGGAGCAACGATGACGGTGGCGGCACCATTGATCATGCCTCGGGGACGTGGGAATTGAGCGGAAGAAGAAACGAGGAAGAGGCGGGTAGCTGCTGGTAGCGCAGACGCAGCGCCGTTTGTCGTCTGCATCGTGATTTGGCTGTGCGTACGTGGAGAAATTTGTCATGGGAACAAGAGGAAAAGGTCTCGCGAGACGGGGTACACCAAATGGCGATTTGGCAGGCAGCGTCTTGCTCCGGCTCTCGGGCCGGCGGAGTTTCGCAGTTTTTCTGGTTTGGTCGTCACGTAAGTACGGGGTTTTTCTATGCATTCTGACCCTGTCAAAACTTGCTGCTTCAAATGTTGGTGTCACATCTCGGTTCAAATGGTCACGCTATGACGATGGTAAAAACATTTTGAACACTGAGAACATGTTTCACCGGTACCGGTTATTTGCAACACAGCAATAAGTAATAAGATCTTTCCGGAGGCATCTTGCAAAGACGGATGTGCAGATACTGATCGAAGATCCTGCAGTTTGGAGTGTGTGTAATGATCAAAAAGAGAGAGGCGTGTTTCCATCCAAGAACGGTTCGGAAGATCGACTTCGACCGCTCCGATGGCGCCAAAACTGGCCAACCTTTCTCTACTGTAAGGCGTTGATCCTGGCTGCCTAATATGAAATATCACGTCAGCGTCACTCTCGTACTAAACAACTAATGGAGCTCACCGGAAATTTCCCATTGTCAACCAATTGGCTCGGGAACTTGTATGGCTTCTTGTGTTTTGCCCCGTTGATTGCCATACCCAAGATTTCATATTTGCAGAAGTCGTAATCATGACGCCATCTGACTGATGCTCGAAATAATACATCTCTTATGCGGTGAAGATTTCACGCCCAACCACCGTGGCCACGTATCGCCTTGCGCATTTGCGAAAAACCCCCTCCGTTTCTTCGAAATTACGGATAGGTCCCTGTGTAATTTTATGTGAGATGAAAATATTTTTTCCACTTCGCTTAGGTCCTCGCCGGTATTTTTACTAAAAGCCTCCGTTAGTTTCAATCGCGAACAAGTCCTTTTCTAATTTTTCAGATAGCTAACGGTCCAAAAAATAACATTGTTCCCGCTTCTTACGCTCGTAAGATTTCACGCCTAACCACCGTGGCCACGTGTCGCCTTATGCATTGCGAAAACCCCTCCGCTTTCTTCAAATTACGGATAGGTCCCTGTAATTTTATGTGAGATGAAAATATTTTTCCACTTCGCTTAGGTCCTCGCCCGGATTTTTACTTTAAAAGCCTCCGTTAGTTTCGAATCGCGAACAAGTCCTTTTCTAATTTTTCGGGATAGCTAACAGGTCCAAAAAATAACATTCGTGTCCTACTACTTACGTTCAGTCCTTTCTCCGTTTTCAAAAATTTTTTTCGCCACGTAAAAAGGCGAAAAATTTTATCGCCACCCAAAAACCCTAAAAATGATTTCACAAAAAACGCAGATTCATCAAGTTTTATAGCAACTTATGTATTTGCTAACGGATCATAACCGCGGTTTTTTAAAAATGTAGATTCGTCCAGATTTATAGCGACCGTGGATTGACGGTGGGTCCTAACGAACCATTTTTTTAGCAACGCAACAAAAACCGAAAAAATATTTTCGACACCAAAAAACTAAACATCTTTTGCTGCGGATTCGCCGATGGGTCCTAACGACCCATTTTTTTTTGCAAACGCAACAAAAAAAACCGAAAAAAATGTTTTCATCACCCAAAAAAAACGAAAACAATGTTTTCAACCGGCGCAGCGTAGCGCGCTTTTCCACCTAGTAGTTTACATTTGGCAGTTGCGGTAGGAAGTACCCTCGCACCCCACCCGTAATCGTATAACCGTGTGTGCGCTCGGAACCATCGTCAGCGTCCGAAGCCTCGCTGGCGCTGGGTCCCTTTCGCTGGTGGCCCGCGGCTCTGCCTGCCGAGCTAGGCGGTGGAGATCTCAGATCTGCGCGTGCGCGGCGTGGTGTACGGGCTGTTCGTGGCCCGCACCACGGCCCTGGCGCCTGGGGTGGTGGCTGAGCCCTAGCACCGTGCGTCGCGTGGACTCTTACCCACGGGCTCAACGCCCGTGCGGTGCGGAATACGTTCTGTCCCTAAAGAAACGAAAGGCCCAATCCACCAATAAGCATTACAGGCTCGCCTGCTCTAGTCGGTCTATAGAATAGAAGTTTCGAGCGGGTTTTCGTGCCAACCGGGCCTTTATCAAGTTTTTCTCAAGAAAAGGTACACACAGCTTGCCGTTTTGCCAACCCAAGGTGATTGATTGATTATTCAATGCCTTCCCCTTTAGGGCTTTACGTCAGTACTCATCGCTGACCTAATAACTCACCGTTCATCTCGGCTCCACGTTGCATTTTGCTTGCTCTGTCCGTAGACGATTTTGCGGTATTCCACCGTATCACGAAGTGTGAATAGCCTACGAGATGGTTGGTGGTGACTTCTGGCCCGATCACGTCCGTTTCGGATCCACACAGCTATACTGACACTATTGACTTGCATATCCATGATCGATCGTACCTATCGGAGATCGATTTCTCCAGCCTTATCGGAGAGAGGGTGCACTTCTCCGTCACCAGGAAAAAGGCGACCAACCCCACCTAAAAGAAACCACAAGCAAGGCTTACATGCATGAGATTCAATTTGAAGTCAAGCTGGGTGGCTGGCAGGATGTTGGCCTAATTGCATGCTACATGGGCAAACACCAGCAGCCTCTGATGACAGGTGCAATGGTTCATGAAATTCATGTCCTCTGCAGCAGAGGCTCTGCTGTTGCATTCAAATGGCGCACGAAATACGTACCTACGAGCTGGTAGACAGCTTGATCAGAGATTGCATCAACAATCTCGACTGTCCTTCTTTCTTTCAGATCAGACAGATGGCCTGCTTCCGAAAAGAAGGGGCGCTTTTTCTCGAGTCTGCACTCTCGCACTAAAGACGGCACGCGCATCGACCCGATTAATTTCTAAGCCCAGTCGCTTATCTCTTCTGCAGTACATATCATCATCGATTGATATCGTCCAAGGCCACTGCGAAGGTTGATGTAAACATCAGCGCGCCATTAAAAGGTGGCTGAGCTCTGATCGGCACACAATTAACGAGACAGCCCGCGAGCGCCTGGTGTCACAGGTTCTCAGTGATGCAAACTGTTTTGACTGATCTTTCAGCCCCCACGGCTTTTCCTGCGCTTTTTATCTGTAAAGTGCGACATACTATCGATCGCTTACGTACTTATCGTAACTGTACTGTGCGTTGGTGCGAATATATAGTACATCTCTATTTTTATTTGGTGCTGGTGATGCATGCCAGAATCCAATTTCTAGAAGGCCTTTTCTTTTCTTTACTTCTTCCTGGAGAGTGGGACGGTTGGGTTGGATCAATGTAGCTGTCCAATGACCCTTTTCCCCGAGCTTTTGCTGCTGTAATCTTGCTTTACATTATCTGGAACTGTGTAGGATTATCCCCTGACCCTTCCTCAAACGATAGAAATCCTCTGAAGAATTCTTCAAAGAGAGAAAAAAAAGATGGTAGTTTTGGAGCGATATGTGTGTTATATAAAACTTTTTTGGCATTGCATTTAAGAGTTTTGGAAATACTTGCCCAATACAAAAAGGGAGGGGGAAAAGATAAGCAAAAGTAAAAGGCATCCTTAACCAATCACGATCAGAGCCGCTCTTTTGCTTTTTTACCCCTCTCTAGTCTCTATAGACCTTTTTGCACATTTTCTTGGCTGATAAGTGTACCTCAAATACCTGAAAGTCCAGGGAAATTTCCTTATATAAAATCGGTACGGGCCCCCCACAACGCACATTTAGCGGAGGGTACGAATGCCTTCTCCCACCTCTTCGAGACCTCGTTCCCTCCTCCAACTACGCGAATCGCGATCCACATCCCAACACACCACCAAATTCCGAAGGCTTCTCTCGCGAAACCCTAAATCTTCGGGGAATCGGGCGGTGCTCCCGTGCTCCCTGCCACGAAGCGGCGCTTCTTGAGTTGTCGCGGTGATTGCGTCGCCCGTCTTACCCGTGCAAATTGCGCTTGTCAAGGTGCGAGAAGAGGAGACAATCTGAACATCCAACGCATGACTTCGTCTACATTTTCGTATTTTGTCCGTTATTTCAATCAAGAGGTGGGGAATCTAACCAAAGTTAAAAGTTTTTGCTACTTTTCAGGGGGGATAGGGTGATTCTTGGGTGTCATTCATTTTGGAATGGAGCAATAGGCTGCACAAAATCGTATCTTTGCCCAGTTCTCGAGTTTTCTTGGGTTCTTGTCTTCGGCCGCGAGGGGAAGGGAAGGCACAGGGGCAAGCCTAGCAGGGAGATGAGGGATGTGGCCGTGGCTGGAGAGGATTGCGTCCGCGTGCTGGGACCGGGTCCGGAGGTACGCGCTTATGAGGAGGGATGAGGACGACTGTGGCGATGACAGCGGCGGTGACACCGACGACCTGCTGTGGTCGCGGGACCTAGGGCGGCACGCGGCAGGCGAGTTCTCTTTCGCCGTGGTGCAGGCGAACGACGTGCTGGAGGACCACAGCCAGGTCGAGACAGGCGCGGCCGCTACCTTCGTCGGCGTCTATGACGGCCACGGTGGCGCGGAAGCGTCCCGTTTCATATCAAACCACCTTTCTGCGCACCTCGTCCGTACGTGGCCGATTTTACTCATTTCAGCTGTCTTCTGTGTAGTGTTGTTCACTAGCTTACAGATTGAAGTTTGGTTAAATTTTCTAGTCCTAGTCTTAGCTCACTAATACTGAATTATTGGGGGTAGTTTATTCCGCAAAAGTTCTTGATATCGGCTTATTTTTCAGAGTTGCATGTGCATTGATAAACCATATATTTTTTCTCGAGGATGTTTCTTTTTGAGAATCCTGACGTACTGTACAGTCGCCAAAAGTGTTACGACTATTTTGTCCGGGAGACCACGAGCAATGTTTTTGTGACTTCTTGCCAGTACAGTGGAGGACCCCATTTGGAACGTGGGAATTCCACAGGAAAGGAAATCCTTTGTTCCAAACAGGATATAGGAAATGTCCTCTAGCTCTTCTTGTGTCACACTGCAATTGCGAAGGAGGAATTTGCACTATCCTTTGTTCTTGTCATAGATTTAGGGTTTTTATTCATCTGTTCAATTGCCTGTGCCTGTTAGTTTACTTCGGTTGATGACCGCTTAAGAGTACTGGGACTACCGCCTTGCATAACCTGACTATTGTTCATGTTAAAAACAAGCACAATTCATCCAATACATTTTTTCTTTATTTTTGGTGAAAATAAAATTTGCTCAGGCTAACATGTTCTTATCTTTACAGGTCTTGCCCAAGAATGTGGAACAGTATCCGAGGATGTTGTTCGGAACGCCTTTTCTGCTACAGAGGAAGGCTTCTTGTCACTTGTGCGCAGGACACATTTAATGAAACCTTCTATTGCCGCTATCGGATCTTGCTGCCTAGTTGGTGTCATATGGAGAGGAACACTCTACCTGGCAAATCTTGGTGATTCTCGAGCAGTCGTTGGTTGTTTAACTGGATCAAACAATATTGTTGCTGAGCAGCTAACAAGAGACCACAATGCAAGCATGGAAGAAGTGAGGCAGGAGCTTAGATCTCTTCATCCTGATGATTCGCAAATTGTTGTTCTTAAGAATGGTGTCTGGCGCATCAAAGGCATTATACAGGTAGACAAAACCTTTTATGACATGAATTTTATTTATGTCGCTTGTTCATATGTTGTGATAAAAATATTAACTTGTATAACCTTAGAGAGGTAATCTTCCATTTTTAGCAACTGTCTAACAGAGCAACAGTAAATAGTATTTAAATTATTAAATATATGACAGCCAACAGGTAATCATTATGTTCATAATGGTATCAGTATATTCAAGAGTATTTTTGTATAAGGCCATCTGAGACTCCTTTGTTAAATCTTCTGAAAATTTATTCGAAATATTTTTCTGATTTACTCTCTTAGGTTTCAAGGTCTATAGGTGATGCATACTTAAAAAAGAAAGAATTCGCTCTTGATCCATCCATAACTCGATTCCACCTCTCTGAGCCTCTCAGACGGCCTGTTCTAATGTCAGAGCCATCTATATATACGAGAGTTCTTCGTTCACAAGATAGGTTTTTGATCTTTGCATCGGATGGATTGTGGGAGCACCTGACAAACCAGCAAGTTGTTGAAATTGTGTACAACAATCCACGAGCGGTATGTCCCGTTCTCTCTCCCTCTCTGTGTTTTTGGGAATGAACTTGCAATATTTTTGTTTTGTTCTTGACTAAGTACCTTTTCTGTGCTGATGTTAAATTATGGTTTCCTTCTTTGTAGGGTATTGCAAAGAGGCTAGTAAAAGCAGCTTTGAAAGAAGCTGCACGGAAGAGGGAAATGAGGTACAATGATATTAAGAAACTTGAGAAAGGAGTCCGTCGCTTCTTCCATGATGACATCACAGTTGTCGTGGTTTTCATTGATCATGAGCTACTGCAGGAGAGGAATGCTTCTGCTCCTGAACTTTCAGTTCGTGGGTTTGTTGAGTCAGGAGGCCCCTCCAGCTTTTCAGGATTAAATGGCATTTCTTGACATGCTAACCTAGTGATATCGATGCCTGCCATTCTGATGTAATCTTAAATTTATACTTTGAAGTCTTCTTTTGGTTCTGTTCTTGCATATATTAACTTCGTGCCACCTTGGAATTTGAATACCATTCTCAGCAATGTCTGGCTACAGAGCTTGTCTACTCTCCTAAAGAATAAGCACTACTCGCTATTAGCCCGACGATGATCGTTTGACAATAATTGCTGATCAGTAAAGATATGGGTATTCTGAACTGTTTGTGTGAAGTGTTGATCAGCTTGAATTGGTTGGTTTATCAATATATATGGGAGTTGAAACGTGGCCAGCATTCATGTTTCTTGCTCATACGCCAATTTGTTACCTGAGAATCTGAGATGAACCGGAGTGTCCACATTTGCAGCTTTCGGTTTTCCTTTACTTACTCAGCTGCGGTTAATTTTCTTATTGTGATGGTGCTCGATCTGTGGGTAATTACCTGATGACAAACTCTAGTGATTTTGGCATCCTGGACTGCCGTTGTAAAGGTGAAATCAGCTTTCCCTTTGTTGTTGCTGGATGTAGAATCCTGGCCTCCGGTGATACCGCAATTAGAAAACTGATATGGGCATACCGAGAGATGAGATCAGCTGTGAATCTTGGTGAAATACCCCACTGCTTGATGATGGATCCAGCCGTGTTCTGCTGGTAGATCTTGTCCAGTAACTCAAGTAAGCTAGTTCCAGTACAGGGATGAACTAGTTGTGCAAGGAGAGATGTGATCGCGGTAATTGGTCAGGGAAGTTACCATGTCTGCGATTTGCGACAAGAGGGGCAGGAGTTTCTTCCCATGCCCCTATCCGCAGTTCCGTACATTGATTGATCCATCACATTCACGGTTAGTTGGGTTTTGCGAGTTCCACCGGTGAGTTCACGAGACCGAATCAGATTCAACCCATGGAATCCCACCATAATATCCGAAGAAAGGTGGCACGGCCGGCGTCGGTAAAAACGGCAACGCATCACCGTATCTCGGGCGGTGGACTCGTGCAAAAGCGGATTGGGTTTGTTATGAGTCATCGTGACTCATGAGGCATCCACGCGCGCGTGCTCGTGCCGGCGGGAGCAGGAGTCACGCGCGGAAGCGAACGCGATCAACAAGCGGGTCGGTGCCACAGTCCATGGGCTCGCCGGCTCGGCCGAGGGCCGCAGTCCGCAGATCAGGTTTTTTTTTTAACACCAGCAGTTGCTGGGTCATATATTAGAAATGACATAAACAACTACAAGTTATCTATCTACTATATATTAAAGAGTTGCTAAAAATAGAAATAGCCTAGAAATTCTCATAAAAAAGCAAAATATCTAGCTTTTAATCTTGTAGACCCTAATTAAAACCGCTATTGGATCTTTCTAACAAAAAAATAGAAATATACTAGAAATTCTAAAAAAAAAAAGCAAAAGCATCTAGCTCTCAATATGGTGGATCCTAACTAATTTAAACTATAGTAGCCATTGGATGTAATTGTTTAAAGAAAAACATAAGGTCTATCTAGTGTACCCGAGTTATAATGGTTTAGATTAAAATAAAGAGTTTATACCAAGTAAAATAAAAATACCATAAATTTAGAACAAAACTAAAAAGAAATTATCCATTTGATTTTCATATGAACCTCAAATTAAAACACGTACATAACTAAAATTTAGAATAAAAATTAGATAAAATTAGTAATTGGATTTTTACATCAAATCTAACTTAAAACTAATATTAAAATTAATTAAATAATAATAATAAATATAATGATTTGATTAGAAGAAAGAGTCCATACCAAGTACAATAAAAATAATAAAAATTAGAATAAAAAATAAAAGGCACTCACCATTTAACTTTCATATGAACTCCGATTTAAACCAATACATAGCTAAAATTCAAACAAAAATTAGTAGTTGGATTTATATACAAATTATAGCCTAAAAATAATATGCTAAATTAAATAAAAAATAACAATGAAATTTACACAAATCCGAATAAACAACAAAAAATAGCCATTTGATTTTAACTATATTAAAACCTAACATTCTAAACTAATTAAAAATAAAAACAAAAATAACAAAAGAATAAAAATAAAAGGAAATTAGGGATTATTTTAAAATTCCATAAGTAGAATATATATATTTTTGTTTTATTCATAATTAAATTTCATAAATATACTAATTTACAACAAAAATGTAAGGAGGTTGTGTGTGTATATAAATTATTAGCAATTATGTAATAAAAGTTGATTACATATTTTTTACCGTCTCTAAAAATATACAATAAGATAAAAAAAATTATAAAAGAAAATATTCTGACTCTTTGGTTGGTGGATCTCAATGGAATGAAAAGATTAAGAGAGTGATACATTGACAAGTGTACACCTGGCTATACTGGTATAAGCAATGTGACGTGAATTAAAAGAAGTACCGGAAGAAACATACCAACATTGCAATAATATAATAAAAGATGATGATATAATGAAAAATGCCACGTTTATTATTTTGTTATGCAAGTAGTTGGAGAAGAAAGTTTCGATCACATGTGACAAGTATTGTGAATAGAGTAAGTATATTTTCTCCTATAATATATAATATCAAAATATCATAAATGGAGTTCTGCAACGATCTATTTTTCAAAAAAAATAAAATTAGGTATGCATTGCCAAGTCATTTAAATATATTTTAAGAATAATACAAATGTAAGTATGCAGGCCACCTGCTAGTTTTACGATTAGCACAAGCATTATAAAGTAGCAGTCTGCCTAAGGCCCAATAAGTGGGGCGAACCGCATAGGGCCTCCAAATTTTGGGGCCCTCAAAGATATCTTCGCACTACTATGGCTGTTAAGGTTTCCGAGTTCTAACGATCAACGATCGATTCGCCGATTCCGCGACTCATCATGACTCACGTCTCGCACGAAGCCGCCGCGACAGGGTGTGCCACCGCTGTCCGCCGAGGCATGATCGCCATTCGCCAGCAGTAGCAGGTCAGCGCTAACGATCCAGTTATTTCTTATATGGTCTGTAGTTTTGTACTAGTTCAATTATTCAAATCAACGATCAATCTTAGGGTGAATATTTCTTGCCTTGCCCCTTAGAATATAATTTGGATGTTTGTGCGTCGATTCTACTAACTCCGCTTCATCGCATCAAGGTTCGATCACGAGCAAATTGTCCTATTTATATTGGTTCCATGAATTATCTTTTTTAATTAGTTTTGTTGTGTTTGTGATTCATGAAACAGAGAGATCAATTTATTCATCATGTCTTCTAGAGTTAGAAAATATGATTCTGGTTATGAAAAGCACAAGAAGAAAAAAAGACTAGAACAGTTCGCGCAGACTCAGAATTACACGTGGAGTTAAAGTTCCTCCAAAATTTTATCCCTAAGGAAGACATGGGCTATCTTGATATTCTGAAGTTTGTGAAACGGATGGGTTGTTTTCCTAATGCTCTTATTTCATATAGAATTTTGTTGACTATTCCTGTGACAGTTGCATCTACAGAACGAAGCTTTTCAAAATTGAAGTTGGTAAAGTCCTACATACGCAGAACTATGACACAAGAAAGACTCAATGGATTGGCAACAATTGCACTTGAAAATGATGTTCTAGAGAAGATTAAATATGAAGATATAATTGAAGATTTCATTTCAAAGAACATCAGGTGCATGATGCTTTTTACTAGAAGTTAAAAAGATATCGGTAAGAAAGATTCACCCTTTACTCTTTTAACATTAATGCCTATTGTAGATCTAAATAGTGGGAAAAAACATATAGTTATATAATGGAATCACATTTTGGTTATTTGTATTTTCCTAGTATAGGACCCCATTTTGTGTTTACCAGGGCCTCAAAAACTTAGGTACGACCTGTAAAGTAGAATGTACGCTACTCTTTACAGAAGAAAAGAAGGTCGTCTTTTAATCCTTTTGCTCTAGTCATCCTGGAATGATGGGCCATGCTCCTTGATGCCGGTGAAAGCAATCGGGCTACACGTCGTCCGGTTAGTCCGCTCAGTCCCGAGCCATGATGCTGATGCGGCTGCAGCCCAGCAAGAGGAATGTGATACTTCGCAAAGACATTGAGGCTAGCAACCACACCCCCATGAGGCCATGAAAATTCAAGAGAGCAAGGTTTTAGCGAAATTTTACAAGATTTTGGATGTAGACAGTATTTAAAATCCTATCTGTATTGAAAAAAATTCAAAATACAATAGTAATTTAGAAATTTTGGCGAGATTTTGCCACTTTTCGCTAAAATCTCGGTTTTTGGCTCGGATTTTGAAATTTGAGGACCGGATTTGGGTCACTACCTGTTAAGAATGTCATCTTCTCTAAAAATTTGTTGAAAAACCAATTTTTTGATATGCTTTATAAAAATAGCAGAAACACTGCTAAATTTTTATAAAATTATACAAGCTTGATTATACTCTGAAAAATCTCTGCAAAATTATGGTATTTACCGCTGTAATTTTGAAAATCTCGGTGCAAAGAAAAAATGGATTCAAATTTTGTTTTTCTATTTCATCTAGAATTTATTCAAAATTATGATATCTCACTGAAAATTCGTATTGCGGTCCCCTTTGAGATGTCTCCTCAAACCGAGATTTGAAACTTGGTGGGTTCATTTGGGGAATTCACTGAACTGAACCAGATAAAGTCCTGGAAGTTTATCACAATTGATGACTCTGTCAGTGAAGGTGGACATGTTAGAAAGGTGATTTGGTTTATGTTGATCGCATTTTCTATCTGTACAGGTTTTTGCATTCTATGCCTGGAGATCTCGACGACGGAGCAGACCAGCCTGTAACAGTATTGAGTTGATGAACGTTGTGCCCTCAATGTGAATCTATATATACCTACAAACAAGCAGGATCGTACTTGAAATTTTGAGTGCCTATAGCTAAATTTAAAATTTGGCCCTATGCTTAGAAAAAGCAACTAAAAATATGAAAGATCATGTGAAGATCTAACCATATTGGTGATGAGTATTTGATTAAATTTGAGTTTATTATGCTCTAGTTTGAGTTTGATTTAAATTAGATTTTTAATTTGAAACAATTTAAGTTGAGACCGTCAAGTTCTGGCTTGGTCAAAAGATTTGAGTAGATTGGGAATCACTAAGTATCGAGTAGGGATTGACGGGTTGAACGCCCTGCCATGCCATCAGCCTGTCTCGAGTCCTTGGGTTAGCCTCAAGTTACTCGATGTCGACTCATCGACTTAACTCTAAGCAGAATTATTCGATGTTCTTGAGATATGCATTTGAATTTGTGTGAGATTTATTGTATATCATTTTGGGCAATACTATGTGATATGTTTTTCTTGTTTTTGATGGTTCCAGGACAATAGTGCTAGATCATGGTGAGGCGGAGAATGATCGGGACTAGACGAGGTGCGTCGAAAGTCCAGACGATCGAGGGTCGCCAAAGATGATCGGAAACGGGGTCGGTGCAAACTTAGAAGATAAGGAATGGATGAGATGTTAGCTAGAAGCTACTCGGATCAAGGAGGGCCATTGGATCGCAGTCTAGATGATAGAGTAGTAGGTCTAGTTAGTATGCCTTGAAAAGTGTGAAAAAATCTGTTATGTGTGTGAGTTTCAAGTTAGCCTATGTATGAGTGAATGAGTATGAGTGAATGAGTCAATCTTAACCCTTAATGGTGGTCCTTAGGGTAGAAGGAACTCATCCAAAGGTGAAGGGTGACTCAAGAGTAGTATAAATAGAGGGGTTGGAGTAACCCTCTCCCTCTTAAAGATTTTGAGGTTTTTGGTGCTCCTTTGAGCTTTGACCACCTTATAGTAAGGCTTTGTAAACCTTCCTTCAAGAAATCCAAAACACATTTTATTATGTCTTAAATTTCATATTTACATTCTTATAATTTACATTTACGCAATTTGGATTTGCCTTCCCTCCTACATGCTTTTGCTTCTTGTGCCAAGGATGTTGATTGATGGATGAATCTTTCTATAAAATTCGGTTTTTTCGCCCCCATGATTTCCATTCTTTCCAAGATTTTGTGAATATCTTTGAAATCTCTGCCCGTTGGTAAGCCGATCAAGTCTCGCACAAGGGCACACTCTCCTCCTCACGGTCTTAATGATGGGATGAGCGCGTGCGGGCAAGACCATACGCTTAATCGGCCTATTCTAAGGTTTGGCTAACGTGAGCAAGAATACTCAAAATGCCATGACCAGCGCCGAATCACTAAGCTCGCTGCCAGAGGTCACAGTCTTTATAAGCCGATTATTGTCCGCAGTAGTTCTTCACTACAAGTTCACAATCGCATACAGACACCCTATCGGATGGTCCTTAGCTCGATCCATGCGTGTTTGGTCGTCATGCACTTTATCGGGCGACCGCACGTTCTTCCTTGTCAAGACTATGCTCGCAACTTAGGGACATGGATTCGAGACGCTCGTGAAGTCAAGGCCGTGCGCGTATTTCTTTCTCCCGACCTAACCCATGCTTGCAACTCAGGTGCACGACCTTCATTCACAGTGGGGGCTTAGTAGAGACGAACTACCGTGTTTTTCTAAAAACATGCACTGGTGTTTCATTCTATTTTGTTCGCTATCTTTTTTGTCTGCTCTCCTTGTTTCGTCTGTTTTGTGCAGGCACTCATCGAGGAACAAATCGCCAAAGATACAGAGCAAAAGTCATCCATATTCTCATTCAAATATCAACAAGTTTACATGGAGTAAAGTACTAGAGAAGGAAACTATTTGCCAAGCTTTGCTTCTCTGAGTGCCAAAAGTTTTTCCATCACCTCATCAAGCTCGGTTTCAAGGTTGAGGACTCGCCGTCGAGCTTCGTGGGCCTCTTGGCGGAGTCGCTTCATCTACTCCTTGTCTTAGTTGGCAAGTTCGGTGGCCTCCTGAGCAAATTGGCTCAGTTCGTCCACCTTCTTCTCTAAGGCCTGAGATCGTTGTTGCTCTTACTCTAGCTTTAGCTCGAGCTCGCACATCCGCTCTCTATTTTTGGTGGCATTGTCTTTGGCTTGGCGCTGTTTCTTCTTCCTCTCCTGGTGTAAAGCCTTGAGCTCGGCCAGCTTGCTCAAGATCCACTATCTTAGCATCTTGCTCGGTAGTAAGCTTGGCCACAGCCTTAGGAGGAATAGTTGTCGCCTTGAAGTCCACCATGGTCGCCTGGAACACCTGCGAGCAAGAAGGTCTTAAGTTTTTTATTGTTTCCAAAGAAGAAGGATTTAGAAAGGATGTGCCCTTACCCAGCGGAGGCGGTCACTCAGGTTCTCTCGAAAAGTCTTAGTGACGTGTTTCTCCCGAAGGTCCGTGAGATCTCCCGCGGCGGACTTCGAGTGGGAGATTTCATCTTCCCCGAGCATGTTATTCGCTCGGGGCCTTCTTGTCTTCCTCCCGAGAAGGAAGTTCTCTCGGGGGCTTCGTGCCTTCCTCCCGAGTAGGTAGTTCGCTTGGGGGCTTCGTGCCTTCCTCCCGAGCAGGTAGTTCGCCTGGGGGCTTAGTGCTTTCTCCCCGAGCGAGCAATTCGCTCGAGAGCATAGGGTCTTCTTCTTCTTTCCGAGCATCCGATATGCTCGGGAGCGCCAAGTACACCTCCTAGAGAGTTGGTCCCTCCAGGGCTGGAAGCTCCGCGGCCTGTTGGTCGGTTTCGACGGCGATGTCCTCCACCGTTGCAAGGCTGATAGCCTCCGTCTTCACAAGGTCGGCAGTGAGGACGAGCTGTCTCTCTATTACACGATCGAGGATCTCATGAGCCATTGCCCTAAAATACAAAATACCCCTATGAGCTATCACGCCCACGTCAAAGAGTGGGGTTAGCTCGGACAAACAAAGTAAAATGAAAGGGAAAAATGGAGAGCAAAAATTACCTTGGTTGAGCTTCTTCGCTGTCGTCTTCGACAGTTTTTGCCACTGTGGCCACAAGCTCGGACTTCTCCGTGGTCGCACGGCTGATCCTTGCCATCAAAGGATCGCGACCTTTAGTCCCTTTTCCCAAGTTCCCCTCCGGTCGGATCTCGAGTCAGTTTCTCGGTCCTTGACAATCATGCTCGTCTGCGAGCAGGTGTTACTCGGATGCTGCAGTAGTGTTCTACTGCAAAGTTCTAATCCCTCCTGTGAGTCTGTAGGCTCAAGGGGAAGGCCCCACCAAGTTGATTTCAACTTGAGCTTTGGGGCTAGTTGTCGGAGATTGGATAATTTCCATAAAGACCGTTATACCCCGACAACCAGTTTTTGCCGACCATGCATGCCCTCAGATGGTGTCCCCGAGGAAGATATTCGGATGTGTTAGCTAGTGGGTCCGCCCCGACCGTGCTTAGGCTCGTCCCCGAGCATGTGTCGTAATCCCCCGAGCATGCTTGCTCTGGCGTGCGCAGCGGTCGGTCAGGGTCGAGGTAAAATCCCGAGCATACCCGACAGGTCATGCTCGATCCATAAAGAAGACGTGGCGATAATTGCGCTGCGGTTAAAGACCATTACGCCACGATCTGTGTCCATCAAGTCCATGACATAGCGTGGCGAAAATCAGGAGATGTAGTTATAGCCACGTTCAAGCACAGTAATAACGTGTTATTCGAGCTGTAGTTGCTATAGTTGCCTATAAATACTCCTTTGGTAGATCATAGAAAGAGAGGAGAGAAAAAAGAAACCAGATACACACCGAATACATGCAAGATTCATGTACTAACTCAAGCAATAGCAAAATCACTAGACGTATGGTTGTTATCTCGATCGTGAGAGGTCCGAACCAGTATAAAAATTCCCTATCTACTGTCCTTTCGAGCATAACATCCTAATAGCATTCTTCAAACGCAAACCCTTCGCGGAAAAGGGGTCCTGGTTGATCCCTCAATCAACAAGTAAGCTCGGCGAGGAACCTATTTTCCAAATGTCGACACCTTCCATAGGGCGGTATGATCTAGTTTCCTGCGACTTTTTGTCCATTTTACCCCCAACAACTAGTTTTTCTTGTGAAGGCTATATAAGGAGCTTGGGGGCTAGCATTTGTAAGTTGATGAGGTTTTGGAGAGTTCATTGTTTTTTGTGGTTGAGTTATGCATGTGTTGCATTCTCTAATTTGGTTTTTAAGTGAAGAGTGAGCTTTAATTGCATGTGTTGCAATTACGAGAGGATTGAGTGCCTCTTGTGCATGTGTTGCACTTGAGGGAAGCCTTGTGCATGTATTTCACTCGGTGATCTCCATTGTACATGTGTTTTTCTTGGTGGAGTGCAAGCTAGAGGACTTAACTTGTTACTCTTAGTGTTTGCCGACACTTAGACGGTGTGTGGAGACATCATGTGCGATGACCTTCTTAAGGAGATTGTGAGAAGGCTCGACAAAATTTTGAAGGTCGAAACTCACCTACCCGGAGAGAGAAAGAGCTACTACTAGTAGAATCAAGGCGGGTGCTCAATTCGTGGAGTCAGTTTAAAGTGGTTTGGGCTTGCATCAACATAGATTAGGGAGACCGGCAAGTCTTCGAACACCACAGTAAAAATTATTGTGTCTCCTTGTGTATGCTTGTAATTTCTTATTTACATTGTTGCAATTTACATTTCTAGAATTAAATTGCTTGCTTGTCTTTAATATTGTAATTTATTGTTAGAGACATAATTGGCTAGTGCACTTAACAAGTCTAGTTGACTTGGACTTTAATTGTCAAAACCGTAGTTTATCGCTTCCGCATCTATTATCTTTTAGGTTTTGACATAAGGGTACTTAGGCGAGAATTTAATTAATCATAAAAGAATTTTTTTATATCTGCCTATTAACCCCCTCTAGTCGATATCCTCGATCATATAGTATGTTGCACATGCCCATGGTACAAGCTGACAACTAGTGATATTGAAGATACCTCCTTCCTTTTGGAGGCATAGAAAATCACACGGTGATTCTTACATCAGAAAGGGCAAAATTCCTATAAAATTTCTAGAGAGAAAAAAGATCTACAATACTTTTTTTAGTGGAATTAGATTATAATGGTGCAGATTGATCATGTTTGAATATTATATCTATTATAATTGTATAACATATACAACTGTATTTTTCGAAGACAATAGAACTACATAACAAATACAATATATTACAATATCTAACCATACAATATATAAGAAAACTTTAGCCGTTTGTTACATAGAACAAAGCATGCATACCACATGATTATCGAGAGAGCTACCCATTGCAGATCGGGATAGAAGAGAATGGATATGATTATACAATTTTTTTTAGTTGGATGGATGAAGATAGATGGGCTAGTTATAATCAAGGTTTTGAATTCTAGTTTGAAATTTTTGGACAAATTTGATTGAAATTTGAATTTTCATACAAAATTTGATCGAAATTTGATTTTTCAGACAAAATTTGACTGGAATTTGAATTTTAAGATAAAATTTGATCAAAATCTAAATTTTCAAATAAAATTTGGTTGTTTGAACAAAATTTGAATATTTGGACAAAATTTGACCACAATTTGACCGAGTACACTTTGGCAAAATTTGAATTTGACCGAGTACATCTCTCATGCAACAAACTGGATAAACTCGTCAGGCCTTTTTTTATGGCTCTATTCAACATTTTGAGGGGATATTTCAAAAAATCGAATGATCTTATCTTATCCATCTACTCATCCAAACAATTAGATGATTCCAAATCCATAGATGTCGGCGTATTTAGCCGGATAGGACCCCGTCAACGGACAGGGGGTCCTCCGAGGATGGAGGTTAGGGTTTGGTAAAGGGCGTCTTTGTGGTCGGAAACCCTAATGACTCTCGCACGGGGGATCCAGGGATCAACAGATCAAAGAACACAATGATGTACCTGTGTTCAGCCCCGGAGAGCGAACAATGACCACGTCTGCTAGATCTTTGTTAATGAAGTATAGAGGCGATTACAATGTTTCTTTCAGTTTATTCTGCTCTTTTTTCGCTAAATCTTTCGACTGATCGCCAACCCCTTCCCCATGCACCGAGCTCCCTTTATAGAGAGTGGCTCGAGGCGAGTAATAAGGTGACATCATCTCGATCTCGACTCATTAATTACACCCATCACCGTAGCCTCGTCCTTCAAACCTTATTTATGTTCTTTGCGTGGCCGTCCGGTCCGCCCGAGATGTGACGTTCTGCGGCGGGTTAGGTGAGGCGTCGAGAGGATGGGTCGTCGTCGTGTCGATAGTAGAACTCCTCGCATAATCAATGGCCCCGACAGTCGCTCGACACACCGTGTCGGAAGGAGACTTCGAGGCGGCCTCCTTTTATTATTTTGTCGCCGCATGGCCTGGCGAGAGGACCAGCGCCACTGCCGCCAGCCGCCACGTGGGCCGACCGCTGGCGAAGGGCTGAATGCCCGCTCGCCGCCAGCGGCCACGGAGGCCATCACACGCCGACGCCGGCGGAGGGAACTGAACGCCTCGCCGCCGCCAGCCGCCACAGAGGCCGACGCCGTGGTAGGGCTCGACGCCACCGCCGTCAAAGCCGCCACGGCCCGACGCCGGTGGCGTGGCTCGATCGCCCGCTGCCGCCGGCCGCCATGGGCCGACGCCGACGAAAGTGGGTCGACGCCCACCGCCGCCAAAGCCGCCACGAAGCCGCCACGTGGCCGACGCCCGACGGCAGGCCTCGATCGCCCGCTACCCGCCAAAGCCGCCATTAGGGCGACGCCCGTGGAAAGAGGCTCGATCGTCCGCTGCTCGCTAGGCCGCCGTGGGCTTACTTATCTGCGACGGAGAGGGTACTCTGGTGTAAAGTACGCCGACAATAGATAATCATATCCCATCTACCTTCATTCACCCAACCAAAAGCCACCGTAATGGATGAGGAGCATAAACGGGCGGAAGATGTTCCCAGGGTTTCCACGAGGAATTGCCATCCGCTGATGAAACCAAACCGGCTGTGGCAGGGTGAGCCGTGAGCGGAAGAACCCAGTCTTGTTGAATTGAGACCATAAGATAACTACTCATCGGCCTTTCATATTTGACCCACGCATGTTTGTTCCTCGAACAAACACGACAACCCATGTTGGCCCATTCAAATTTGGATCGCGGATAAAATGTGTGATCCAATTCTGTCGATCAAAATTTGATATGCGACCCATGTCGGCCTATACAATTTAGATGGTGTGCAACAGAACAAGATCTGAATCCAATGTGGCCTGGTGTCGGCGAAGTGGACTACCAATGCGGAGGGAGCCGCGTGTTTGAGACGACAGGCCGAGAAGGACAAGGGCGCCCTCGTAAGATAGGCCGGTTGCCACACAGCCCACACCTGTAGGCTACGCTCCGTACACACTATTATGTGCCGTCGGCGCGCAGCCGCCGTGGCAAGCCGGCGACACGTTCCTCCACAACGACCTCCCCCGATCTAGAGTTATGGACAAAACGAGCTGGCGGCTCGGTGACTTGGGCCTCACCCGTGTTGCTTAAAACGACGGTGACGCGCACGGTGCGCCACTTCGTCCATGACGGTGTTTGACACCGGTACCAATAGGAATATTGAACAAAATAGAAATGCAGACAAAAACATCTTGACTTAGCACCAAATACCCAAAGGAATACGAACATGCGGTAGCTTATAAATTTACAAACCCTAACTTGCAGACATTTTAATTGACAATGCCAATGTTCTTTGTCATGCTCTTATGACGATTTCTGCATTGATGATGCATCTTGATCGATAAATAATTATTACATGAAAGAGTTCTTCAGAGTTGGCACTATCATTATGTCACTGATATGTTGTACCTCTGAATGTCATGATTCTACTTGTTCAACAATGTCTTGTTTCTCCCGGATGCCCCTCTTGTAATCCGTCTCTGCTAATAAAAATGGGAGATGATTGCGTAGTCAAAATGTCAAATATCTTGATGCTAAGTAGCATTACTCTGAACATTTTTCCTGCACAAATTCTTTATAGTTGCCGATATCAAGATGTTAGCGGTCATTATCTTCTGCCTTTAAGGGCAATCCCAATGGGATGACTAGGATAGTTTCCATAGCATTAATTAGGTTGCCATGTAAGTAAAATGGTGATGTGGAGGTAGAGTTAATGATGAAAGAGAAGGAAACCATTTCTCATGCAGGAAACCATTTCTACACAAGTACCAAGAAAGGGAAAAAGGCGATTGGGTGAGAAAATAAGAGAAAAGAGGAGATTGGATGAGAGTTTATTTTGAAGAAATTATCCATTGGGAGCATAGTTTCTATATGTAGTGTCTAGATGACATGGAAGTTATAGAAACTATATGCATTGGGACTGCTCTAAATGTCTCGGTATGTATGATTCCACTTGTTCGACAACCTCCTTGTTTCTCTCGGATGCCCATTGTAATTTGACTCTACCAAAAGAACATAGGGGATGATTGCTTGTCAGAATTCTTGATGCACTGCTGCGGTTCTCTAAATTTTCTGTCAACAACGATTCTTAATCTGGCTGCACGTTCGCAATGTTGAACAGCATTGTTTACTACACACTTGCTTCGCGATGGTAAGTCCCCGCAGTTAAGTCATCTTGTCCCAGGCTGCAGCTGACGATTGCCTTTGAATGACTCTTCCAAATCTCCCACAATTTCCTCCCCTCGCAGCTTTGAAGGCATAAATGATATTGAAGCAGACGCTATGAATTCACATCTTCTTCTGTCCTCTTGCAGATACCACTGACAGCGAGGAACCACTTAGCCATAGCCATGACAGTCCTCAATAGTATTATCATTTGCTTTTCAGCTGTAACTTCTGCGGCTCTTGTAATTCTAGGCAGAACCTGCAGATGCTTGCAATTTACTTACCCCCAGCTTTGACGCAACCAACAAGGATGATTCAGTTTCAGCCCAGGCTCAGCAATTGCAAATGGCTCCCTGCAAATCATGCTGAGCACGGGAAACATCAGTTGCCGATTAGGAAGAGTAGTCTATGCAAGGGAAACTTTCAAGCTGTGGAACAGCAAGCTGACGGCTCTCACAACATCCAGAACTAACTCTCTACTCAACATCCTTCCACAGAATGGGACTGCCGAAGGTATGGCTTTCACCTTGACAAATAATCCGGCCTTGCCCAACAATAGTAGCTATGGACAGTGGCTCGGCATGTGCAACAATCACACGGATGGCGCACCGACCAACCGAACTGTAGCCGTGGAATTTGACACAAGGATGAGCTATAACGACAACCTGGGCAGCAATCACGTTGGGCTCGACATCAACAGCATCAAATCTGTTCAGCAATGCCCACTCAGCAATCTTTCCATCATCCTCTCAAGTGGTGCTGATGTATCGCCAGTATCACCTACGATAGCACAGCACGAGGGTTCACTATTACGGATAAGGTCGTTGATCCATCACGACATCTACTGGACGACATATATTTGGGATTCGCAGGTAGGGATCGCAATCTTATCTGATTACTCGTGTGCCCGCGGATAAAAACTTTAATGGAGGTAGGTATGTTTCTCTTTTATTACCCGTGGGTATGTTTATAGGGGTCAAATTCCACCCGACAGGTAAACGGATATGGGTATGGGGGAGCTTCACCTGTATCCGTTTCGCCCGATTACCCGCCACCTCCTATTGATATATGGGCTAGAACAGCGCCCAGTTGGCCCCTTGATCCCCAATTTGTGGTACCTCACTTCAGTAATTGTTGAACTTGACCATTTGTATATTATTTGTATGCATATATTATTTTAATTCTTATTCTTATGTACATTTGAAATCTTGAATCATTGATAATCATTCTTTAATTCATAGAATGTTGCTAATACCTATAACTTCATCAAAAAAATTGTATTAGTACCATAACTCATTAGCTCTTAGTACCATTTAGTTAGAAAGATTGTTGATGGTGGCGGGTAAACGGATATACCCGCGGGCGACGGGTATGGACGAGATTTTTCGCCCGCGACACTTCACGGGTATTTCTGTGGGAGAGATTTTGATTCGCGGGTATGAATATAGACGAGTACTATCCGTACACCGTACCCACCACACCCGATTACCATCCCTATTTGCAGGTTCCATAGGTGACTCCACCGAACTGAACCAAGTAAAGTCCTGAAACTTCACCACAATAGATGACGATGTCACGGATGAAAAGAAAGCACGGGAGAAAGTTGCTTTTGTCTGTCGTTCGTTTCCTTGATTTTATTTGCCATCTGTGTAGAATTTCACTGCAGCAGATGCCTAGCCGCAGGATGTTTTGTACTGCCGCCGATTTTAAATGTAGCACGGCACTGTAGCGAGTATTGTTGGATGGTCTGGACTATTCACCAGCTCAATCGGTCGGTTCTAAAGATCAGAGACTGCAGTCCCAATACAGACTGCAGGGAACCCTATCCCACCACAGGAACAGCAAGCAGATCCTCGACAGGGACGTGAAGGCCAGCAACATCATGCTCGACCAGGAGTAGCACGCACGGCTGGGCGGCTTCGGCCTCGCCCGCGTCATCCAGCTTGAGTGCTTGACGGAGTGACACACCACTCCACGCACTCGATCACGGGCACTCGTGGCTACATGGCATACGAGAGCTTCTTCACTAGCTGTGCATGCCAGCCTCGACATGGACGTGTACACCTTTGGGGTCTTCGTCACGGAGGTGGTCAGCGCTAGGAGCTTGAGCAATTCCGTGTCACACCAATCAGGAGGGCGACAGTAGGCGACGATAGCCTATGTACATTGTAGATTGGGTGTGGAGGCATTACAGCGAGGGGAATGTCTTTATTAGAGGCGGCCGATTCAGTGCTCAGGTGGACTGCGCGGTGAGGCTGGCCTTGGTGTGCTGCCATCCGAACCCGAGGGAGAGGCCGTCCATGAGAATGACGGTGCAGGTGTTGATCGATGGAGCCCCGGAGCCGGAGCCCCCACTGGAGAAGCCTGCGTTTGTTTGGCCTTCGGTCAGGAAGCAGCAGGAGATCGAGCTGCCGCACGCGGGGGCGCTGTACATACTGCCGGCTTCGACGTACGTACTTGTCTAGTAGTAGTACGGTTGTATGTGGACATTATATTGGCGTTGGACTGTAAATCTTGTTTTTCAAGATGAACAAAGTTTGTAACGTACTGTATTAACCGACAAATCGATGACGCTTACTTGAAGATCTTCAAGAGTTACAAGGCTCAACAATGAATGCTCAACTCTTGAATGCTATCAATCACCTAAAAATATGAAATTTAATGCACTAAGGTGAAGAGAGAATGGCACAAGCTCAAGATGTATCCAATGAGGTCAAGAAATGCATTTGTTGTAGGAGTGGGGGTATTTATAGTCTAACCACTCAACTAGATGTTTGGGGTGAAATGCACAAAAATCATCAAAATCTAAAACTAATGGCACACAAAGTTCAGTAATACCAGCATCTACTGTAACGGTTAATTCGTGGCATCAAATATACTTAAGTTAACTGTTGCTACAGTACCCCCTTGGTACTACCCGTAAATAAATCCTAGTAGCGCCGGCATTTACAACTCCAAATCAAAATCCAAAACACCTCTTTGGAAAATGGAGGAGCCCGTGCAGTGGCACTCCAGCTTCGGGCGTCGGTGGCGTCGACGTCGGTTAGGCGGAGAGGGTAGAGGTGGCTGATGTGAACCGAGGTGTTGTCCTCTTGGTTCGTCTCCATTTTCTCGGTGTTTCTTGCTTGGCAGCGTTACTATGGCCTTATGGACGCGCCGAGTTATGTGTGAGAGCGCCACGGACGCCAAGTTGTTCATGCCTTCGTAGATTCATGGGCTCGTTTTGACTTGAGCAGTCCAAGTCAACTTTGCAGTGTTCCAAGTTGCCACGTGACAACAGTGCAAATGCATGGACTTGCAAGGGCGATTGATTATTTCCTGTTGTACCTGACTAAAGTGGCCATACCATAGACCAAGAAAGACGGTCATAAACTAGCCCAGCATGATCACAGCTTAGCTCGGGTCTTCTACTGACAAATGGCAATGTCCCCATCCCTTTCCCGGATTTGAGCATGATCCAACGGAGAACGACGTCTAGGCCATCCACCCCCACCTTCCAGCCCAGCTCGCTCATCTTAACTCTGTCCAACATCCCAATTGCAGGAGAGTTGTTCTTTTACTTCTTTTGCAAGAGCCACCAAAATGAGCAAAATGAGCCAAGTAGAAGGGAAGCGTGAATTAAGCATGTACTAGGTATTAATTGGGTCCAACTCCACAATCTACGTCTCACTGGTACTCTCTTGCTCAGGTGGCGTCTAACGACCGTGCAGCACTCTCGTTCATATATAGAGTCGTACTCTCACGCCACGAAGAACACCAAACAAACAAAACCTAGTGCACGCATATGTTCATGGCTACTTTTTTTTCCCAAAACTTTACACCAAAGCCTCGAAGGCCTAAAGACTTGTTTTCCAGCCTCGACTCTTATATATATTATATATATAAATTTGCAAAAATGATTACCTCTTTGACCGCAGAAGAAATGGTAGGTCACACACGTTACCTGCTACATTCCGTATCACGACAAAACACTAAAGGTTCGTGCCGAGCTTTCCTTACTCGGTAGGAATGTGCTAACTAATCACTTAATTACTCGGTTAATTAATCACTTAAGTAATTACTTCTAAACTAATTAATCACTTAAGTAATCTATAATGTACTTGTCGGGGATTGGATGCACTGTACCGAGACGACCATCGAAGCCCGGCACCGACCGACCATGCCCTTGCCCGAACAACGCGCGCAGGCCCGACCTTCGTGCACCCCGGCCTCGAGCAAGCCAGCTCGGGGGTCCCCGACAAAGCGACGTGGCATTAAATGCCTGGTGGCTCAGCGATCGCGCGCCCGGGATCCGCGCCGCCACGGTCATGCTGACTTGGTCCATACCATCGTGCCCACGCCGCGGTACCCGACGGTGGCGCGCACACTACAGACGTCCCCTACGAGAGCGCCCCTGTAATAACTGCTTTATCTCCTGTAATTCCCTATAAATACCCCCTCTCACAATGGACTGAGGGTTGGAACCTTCTGTAATACACACTCACTCACGCACAGAGCTCGCTGGCAGGTTCCTTAGGACCTCTAAGGGCCCCGAGCAAGCGCATTGTAACGCCCCTTTGCATACTAGTGAAATCTACTGGACGTAGGGTTGTTATCTCCACCGAGAGAGGCCCGAACCAGCGAAAATCGACCCCCTGTGCCTTTCGATTGTCTCGCATGCCTTATTTCTTTGCTCGGCGTACTCTCAGACGCGCACCCCTTGCGGAAAAGGGGCCTTAGGTTGATCCTTCATTCAACAAGTAAGCTCGGCGGGGGATCCTACCCCGAATCGTCGACAGCTGGCGCCGTCCGTGGGGATCCGACTGAAGTCCTTCCGCAAGAAATCCCTGAGGATGCCGAACTCGCAGGACAATCAGGACCTCTGCGTCTTTGACGACGTGGAGGATGGCGATGAGTACTACGCCAGCGATGGCGTAGGCGGTGCGGCCGACCCAGAAGGCCACACCGAGACCGGGAGTCTTTCCCCGGTAGCTGCGGCGCGAGAGCGTTTCCTCCGCCTGCAATCGAATACCCTCGCTCGCGAGGAAGAACACGGCGACCTCGGCGGCGATCGAGCCACTCCCGATCGTCTCGAGCTCAGCCAGGAGAACACGGCGTACGACACCACTCCGGTGTTGTCCGCGCAGTCTTGGTATTCCCGCAGTGTCAACATGGCGGGAGGAGGGCGACAGGCGAGCATCGGTCCTTGAAGTTTCACCACCAAGACGATCTTTGGCGAGAACCGCCGGAGTTGTCCCGGCGGGAACCGTGTCGCCACCGCCAACTGGCGGGGGACGCCGGTGAGGATCGCCTAGCAAGGATCCCAATGAGTACCACTCCGAACACGTCTGGCGCTGCTTAAGATCGCCCGTCGCTCCCCAGGCGCCGAGCATCTTCAGCGCCATTGCTTGATGCGTCTGTGCCATCAAAACTTCTCGGTCGGCGGACTGGTAGCCATGGGGCACTTGTGGTGAGAACACGAAAATCTTGCGCCGATATAGGGCTCCCAGGCGCTGGCGCCTAAGAGCCGGAATGTTTCCGGGACCACCGACTCCTTCCTGTTCGCTCGCCACGGTGCCCCGAAGTCTGCTCGGGCGGGCGTGGGAAGCAAAGCGGTTCGTGAGGATGCCGGAGCGATTCAGCAGACTTCGCGGGCTCGGGACGACACCCCGCTATGCGAGCCTTCCGAATGCTCTTCCTCGAGGCGCCCGCGCCGGGGCGTTTTCTCCCGCGTCAAGCCGTGCGCAAAAGACCGACTGGGACCCGACCATCGTGACCCCCACTCCCGCGGAGTTCGCCATGACAGCCCGGCATTCGGTTGCCGAGCCTTTTCGGCGTCCCTTCGCGAGGTGGTGTGGCCGAGCAAGTTCAAACCCGGCCACATAGAGCGGTTCAACGGGACCCAGAACCCGGATGAGTTCCTCTCAATCTACTCCACAGCCATCGTGGCGGCCGGGGGAGACGAGAGAATCATGGCCAATTACCTCCCCACGGTTCTCGATGGCTCGGCTAGGACGTGGCTCTTCAACCAGAAGGAGGGCTCGATCCGCTCGTGGGGACAGCTCTGCGATGCCCTCCGCGCGAATTTTCAAAGCTGCTACACTCGCCCCGGCAATGCGCGGGATCTGAAGCGGCTGATCCAGACGGACAAGGAGACCCTGCGTCACTTTGTCCAGAGGTTCATCAAAGTTAGGAACTCCATCCCGAGCATCTCGGACGAAGCGGTCGTCCGGGCCTTCAAATTTGGGGTCCGCGACGTTCGCTTCACACAAGATTTGGAGATCCACCCCGACCTGACGGCCAACGAGCTTTTCCGTATGGCCGACCGGTACTCAAACGCCGACGAGGCCGTGCAATGGAAGAGGATGATCGACGAAGGCAAATGCGCCTCGGCCGAACTGGAGGGCCTCGCAAAAAGCGCTGGCTCGGTTGAGAAAAAAGCCAAAAAGAAGAAGAGGCCGGGTGCGCCGGGCACGGTTGCCGCCATCGATCGTCGCCCGCCTCGTGCTCAGCGAGGACGGAAGCCCGAGGCCGATCAAGCCCGTCCACGACCGCGGCACGCCGACCAAGACCCCGGTGACCAGGGCCGCGGCGGCCAAGGCCGTGACGACCAAGGTCAAGGCGGCCGCGAGCATGAGCGAAGGGGCGCCCCTCCGGGTGTCCGGTTCTGCCCGTACCATCAAGCGGCGGGTCACGACCTCGCGAATCGCCGAACGGGCGTGTCGCTGGAAAGGTTCTCGACGGTGAGGTCCCATGCCCATGCTCCCGGCGCAAAGGATAACAAGAAGGGCAAGGGCCCGGCGGAGGGCGATGGCGGCGACATAGGGTTCGAGGCCCCAAACCACATCGCCGTTATATTCGGGGCTCCTCGGTACAAGTCCGTAGGGACCTCAAGGAGGCGGCACGGAGGTCGCCACATCACTCACGACAAACCGCTCATTCAACAGCTCGGTGGTCCGAGCGCCCTCACTTTCTCCAGGAGGGCCCCTTGGAATGACCGAACCTCGAGGCTCCGTGGTCGTAAGCTGACCATCAACAACGCTAAGGTCGGTCGAGTCCTCGTGAGCGGCGGAAGCTCTCTGGACCTCATATCTGCCGGTCTGGGCGAGATGCGAGTTCCTCGATCGAGATCGAGCATCGTTGTCCGTTCTACGGGATCGTCCCGGGCACTTCGGTCAAGCCCCTGGGCCAGATCACGTTGCCCGTGACGCTCGGGGGTCCGGCCAATTTCCGGACCGAGCTGATCAATTTCGAAGTCGTCGACTTCAAGTCAGCTTACAACGCCATCCTTGGCAGGCCAGCCCTGTCCAGGTTCATGGCCGTCACACACCACGCCTATCAGTGCCTGAAGGCTCCCGGGCCAAATGGCGTCATCACCATCAAGGGCGACCACAGGGCGGCCTTGAACTGCGATGAAAAGGCGCTCGACATGGTCGGGCAGCTGCCCCAGCATGGCCCCGACCAGGCGCCGGCTCATTTCCGACCAAAAGTTACCCTCCAACCCGGAGGAGAAACCAAGGCGGTCGCTCTCGACGAGGCCGACCTGTCCAAGGTCTTCCATCTGGGGTCTTCCTTAGACCCCAAATAGGAACTTGAGCTCATTACTTTCCTGAGGAGGAGCGCGGACGTGTTCGCCTGGGAACCGTCCGACATGCCCGGGGTCCCAAGGGAAGTAATTGAGCCTGAGCTAAACTATCGACGACAAAAACCCGTCGCCGAAGCTCGGCGCTTTTCCCCGGAGAAGAAGGCGATCATCCGGGACGAACTCGACAAACTCCTCAAGGCCGGCTTCGTTAGGGAAGTCGAGCACTCGGAGTGGCTGGCAAATCCAGTCATTGTGAAAAAGAAGGGGGGTAAGTGGCGCATGTGTGTCGACCACACTGGCCTAAACGCCACCTGCCCGAAGGACAACTTCATTGCCGCGCATTGATCAGCCCAGTCGGCCGAGCGGCGGAATCCTGTAATGAGTTTTTTGGATGCCTATTCAGGTTACCACCAGATTAGCTTGTTCCCCGGAGATGAGGAAAAGACTTCCTTCATCACCCCGTTCGGCATGTTCTGCTACACGACTATGTCTTTCGGCCTGCGGAACACCGGGGCGACCTTCTAGCGCTTGATGCAGAAGACTTTCTAGGACCAGATAGGCCGAAACCTGGAGGTGTATGTGGATGATATCGTAGTTAAGAGTAAGCTCCCCTCAGGTCATGTATCCGACCTTGAGGAAACCTTTTGTAATCTTCGTAGACATAGAATAAAGCTCAATCCTGAGAAGTGTGTTTTTGGGGTGAAAGCTGGCAAAGTACTCGGGTATCTCATCGGGCCTCAGGGCATCGGTGCTAACCCAGAGAAAATCGAGGCCATCGAAAGGATGCGCCCTCCGGGCTCCGTAAAGGAGGTCCAAACCTTGACCGGACGCATGGCAGCCCTTAGCCGCTTCATTTCCCGGTCAGGCGAGCGCGGCCTGCCTTTCTTTAAGGCGCTCCGCAGGCATGAGGGCTTTGTCTGGACAGAAGAAGCTAACCGCTCCTTCGAGGAGCTAAGCGAGACTGCCCGGCCCCCAATCTTGGCCACGCCAAGGCCGGGGGAGCTGCTCCTACTTTACCTCGCAGCGACACCCCAGGCCGTAAGCGCGGTACTGGCGATAGAGCGAGAAGGGACGCAGCGTCCAGTATACTACGTCAGCGAAGTGTTGCACGGACCAAAGGAGCGTTACCCGAGGTCCAGAAACTCTTGTACTCGCTGCTCATGGCTTCCAGGAAGCTACGCCACTACTTCCAAGCCCACAAGGTCGTCGTCCCGACCGGCTTTCCGCTTAGGGAGATCCTAAGAAACCCAAACGCCAGCGGCCGGACAGCGAAGTAGGCCATGGAACTCGCGGAGTTCGACATACACTTCTCTGCCCACACGGCAATCAAGTCCCAGATCTTGGCAGATTTCGTGGCGGAATGGACGAACCCCGCCCAGCCCGCCATCGAATCTCGAGAATCTCGGGACGGCCGCTGGACCATGTACTTCGACGGATCCCGAACTTACGAACGCTCGGGGGCTGGCGTCGTACTGGTGTCCCCTCAAGGGGACCGGCTGCAATATGTCATCCAATTACACTTCGCCGCAACCAACAACGCGGCGGAGTATGAAGGCCTCTTGGCGAAGCTTGGCGTGCAAGGCGCCGAGTCCAAATGACCGCCGTGAAGGGCGATTCACAGCTGGTCGTCAACCAAGTAAACAAGGAGTATCAGTGTTCCGATAGCTCAATGGCGCTTTATTTGGTTGAAGTGAGGAAGATGGAGCGATACTTTAGAAATTTCGAAGTACTCTACATCCCCAGGGAGGACAATTCCCTGGCCGACCAACTTTCCAAGGTCGGTTCCTCGCAGTTGCCCGACCCACCCAGGGCGCTCGTTGAGCATCTGCACAAGCCCTCCATCCCCTCTGAAAAGGAGGCACAAGAGGCGGGCGGTAACGTCTCCTTCCTCGAGCAAGGCGCAGATTGGATGGCGCCATTCATCCAGTACCTTGCCCACGGGACATTGCGCGAGGAAGAAGCCGAGCGTTCCCGGCTACAAAGGCGGTCATCCGTCTACAAGCTGGTAGACGGCGCCTTGTACCGCAAAGGCGCACTGGGGGTCCTCTCCAAGTGCATATCCCGAGAAGAGGGCGAAATCCTTCTCAGGGATATCCATGAGGGAATGTGCGGAGCCCACTCGTCCTTTCGGACGCTCGTGAGCAAGGCATTCCGCCTGGGGTACTATTGGACAACAGCGCTAGACGACGCTCGGGCGATCGTGGTGACTTGTCAGGCATGCCAATTCCACGCCCGTAAGTCCCACCAGCCAGCGTACGCACTGCAAACCATCCCACTCTCATGGCCATTCTCGACCTGGGGGGCTGACATCCTCGGGCCTTTCCCCCGTGGTCGAAAGGGTTGCAAATTCCTGCTCGTTGCTATCGACACTTTCTCTAAGTGGATCGAGGCCGAGCCAGTCTCAACCATTTCGGCTCAAACAGTCAAGAGATTCTTCCGCAGCAACGTGGTGACGCGTTTTGGGGTACCCAATCGCCTCATCACAGACAACGGCACTCAGTTCACTAGCGAGCTGTTCCAGGCCTACTGCGAAGACATCGGAACAAAGATCTGCTTCGCCTCTGTGGCTCATCCACAAAGCAACGGAGCAGCCGAAAGAGCAAATGGCCAAATACTCCAAGGGATCAAGAAAAGGGTCTTCAAAGACCTCTCCCGGCAAGGCGGGTCGTGGGTGGACGAGCTCCCTTCCGTCTTTTGGTCCGTCCGCACCACTGCAAGCCGAGCTACGGGTGAAACGCCATTTCAGCTCGTGTATGGCGCCGAGGCCGTCCTGCCCGCCGAAGTCGTGCTCGGGTCCCCAAGAGTGCATTTGGCCGACGACATCCACCAAGGTCGTGAGCGTCGCCTCGACCTCGATCTCGCCGAAGAGACACGCGTAAAGGCACAGCTCCGATCAGCCGTCTACCAGCAAAACCTGCGCAAGCATGCGGCTAGGTCAGTCCGGCCCCGCGCTTTGCAAATTGGCGACCTTGTCCTACGCCGAATTCAGGACACGTCGAAGACCAACAAGCTCTCCCCCAAATGGGAAGGACCATTCACGGTCGTTTCGGCTTCACGCCCGGGGGCTGTCCGTCTTGCAATGGAGGACGGCCGCGTGCTCCCCAATTCATGGAACATCGACCAGCTGCGCAAGTTCCATGTTTAAACCCAGAATCCCGTTTTTCATTATGTTGTAAATTGTATGGCCTTACTTTTGGAGCAATACATCTTTGCTCCGCTCGAGCCTCTTCACTCTGCAAAATCGGCCTGCGCACGTGTCATGGCACAAGGTGTCGAGGCAAACACCCAGCCCCTAAAAGTTCACCACCAAAGGCCCCAGCCTTCATAAACCGACCTTGGTCCGTAGTAGCTATCCGCTGCGCGATACAAGTCGCAAGCAGGCACCCCTTCGGTATGTCCGGGGATTAACTCGGCTTGCGCGTAATGGATCGCCACACACCATGTCCACCACTCGCGCGCTCTCCCTTCACGCGACCGCACTCGCTGCTCAAGAGTGCGCGCTTTAAGGCACGCTTATTTCCTCACCACCGACGTAACCTACGCTCATCGCTCGGGCACGCCGTTACTTGGTCGGGGGGGTGGGCAGCGCGCATTTTTTTCTCGTCTCTCCTGCGAACAAACTCATGCCCGCAGTTCAGGAGCACGTGCTTTATTCACAGCGGGGGCTGGATAGGTATGGAGCTATCGCGCTAGCATATTTCGTCGCTAATTCGCGGCTTGCCCGGAAACATCGCTTCATTTCAAGCAGTGCCTACTCACGCAAAAGTCATTCCCTTTTCAACTCACTCCGGGCCTATGTTGACCATGCGTTGACCTAACCTCCATCGCGTCTATCTCGCAGCTACCTTTCGCAGAAAAAGCAAGAGAGGGATCAAAAGAATACCATTACGGAACAACAACGCTTGAGCAAGGAGGAACTTAAGTTCCAGATCGTCATTGCCAAAGTTTTCCAAAGCAAAAAGGAAAAAGTACACAGCCCTATACGCCGGGCGTCGCTCCCCTAAGTGCTGCGGAAAGTTTCTGCCTATAGTCGGCGATCTTGGCCTCAAGATCGATCACCTTCCGCCGGGCTTCGCGACCTTCGCGGGCCTCTTCGCGGAGCTGCTCGACCTCTTCTTTGTCTTGGTCGGCAAGGGCGGCGGCCGTTCGCGCTGCCTGCTCCAGGTTGGCCACCCTGGTTTCGAGGGTCCGAGCGCATTGTCTCTCTCGTTCGAAGTCTTGCTGGAGCCCAAGAACCTTCCCCTGGCTAAGGGCCAGATTTTTCTCCAGCAGGGCAGCATTCCGCTTCCACAGCTCTAGCTCTTCCTTGGCCTGGCTGGACCCCTCAAGTTCAGACACCTTGGTCTCGAGGCTCCGGGCAAGCTCCTTCCCCTGTTGAAGCTCCTGCTCGAGACCACGGACCTTGTCCCAGCTAAAGGCAAGATCCTTCTCCGACAGGATGGCAGCTTGCTTCAGACGCTCCAGCTCTTGCTCGAGCGCAAGCACCCTCTTCTCAGAAGCGGCAGCGTCTTCCTTGGACTGACGAGAGCCCGACCTCTCCTGTTCGAGCTCTAGCTCGAGCTCGAGGATCCGCCCTTTGGACTCGGTGACGCCGCGATCCGTCTCGCGGCATCTTTGCTCTAGCAAAGTGACCACCTGCTTAAGGTCACCCACTTTCTCCTCCAGCCTCTCGACCCGAGCTTCGCTTTCTTCGTAAAAGCGGTTCACGGTGTTGGGAACGGTCAACACCTCTTCGAAGTCGTCCAAGATCTTTTGAAGAAGCTGCAAGCAGAAAAAATCTAAGCGAAACCCACCCCAGGTCCAAAGAAGAAAGGCTGCTGTAGTGACAAAGTACCCTTACCTGAGCAACGTTGGTGCGCACGTTTTCTCGGTACTGCTCGAAGATCGCCTTCGCCTGAATATCTTCAGGCTTCGGCAGGGGGGAGCGCTCAAGACCAGAGTCCTGGAAAGAAGACGGGTCGCTCGAGGACGACGAGGCAACCCCCTGATCGTGGGGTTCGCCCCGAGGCGCCCCGCTTTCCTCCTGAGCAAACCCCACGCTCGGAGTTTCTTCGCTGTCTTCCGCGGCATGTTCTTCGCCCGGCGGCAGCAAAGGGTCATCCCGAGCACGATGTTTGCTCGGGGGCTCCAAGTCTTTTTGGGCAGGCTTTTCGCCCGAATCCTAAAGCTCGATCACCTTTATCCCTTGCACGTCCCCCGTGCAGGGGAGAGACAAGAGCCCCGCTCTGCCTTGGTCGTCGGCGACGAATTTCTCCACCGCCGCCACACCCTCAGACATCACGACGTCGGCGGCATCTGAGAGTATCCCTGCCAAGACGGGGCCAAGGAGCTCGTGAGCCATTTTTCGGCAGTCCGGGATAAACCTACGAGCTGCGTCGCCCACGTCAGTAGGGTGGGGGCTAGCTCGGGTCGAAACACGCAAAATCAAAAGACCAAGGCAAAGCAAGTATTGAAACTCACCCTTGGCCTGTCCCTCGTCGTCGGTCGCGGCCGGGTTCGCATCGCCATTGCGACCACCGACAACCTTCTCCTCGGTTCTGGGTGATCTTAAGCTAGCGGGCTCGACCTCTTCCATGTCGACCCCCACCAGCGTCTTCTCCGGCTGCCCAGATTTCATCGCAGGGGGCTGTGCTCGACCGATGATCCCGAACTCCCGGGCTTTGGCAGCTCGAGCACGTTGATCCCTCACCTCCTCGAGCTCCCTCGACAATGCGTCCTGCTCGGCCTGCACCATCCCCTCGATCAATCTCCCCTCCGCCTCGATTTGCTCGATTTGAACTGCCAGGCTGTAATTCTTCAGCCAAAGCCTCAGGCGGCTTACCTCCTTCCGATCGGCGTACTCCAGGTGCCGCTTCGGGGGATCCCCTGGCGCTGTCGCGTGCCTCTTTGACGCTCGGGTGCTCGGGGGCGGCGGCGCCGACCTTTTGCCCTTCCCTTTCTTGGCCTTGGCCGCGGGGAGGAGCACGCCGCTACTGCCCGCCTTGGACTTGAGCTCGGCCACGCCCAGCTCCAGGGCTTCCTTTTCCTGCCGAAGGTAAACGGAAAGCCGTCAAGAAAAGCTCGGACGTTGTTCCCGTTCGCAAATACTCAGCGAAGCTCGGAGGTCTTTCCCGAGCACAGATGGCCGAGGAAGCTCACCACCTCGCACCGATCAAGCACGTTCTTCGGTACTTGGCGGTCGCGCAAAAGCTCCTTGCCCTTCGGGGTCCCGAACATCTCGGCGACCCTCTTCTCCACCCAGTCAAAGCCCAGGGCTGTCACCATGTTGCGCAAGGAAGTCAGCACGGGCTCGCATAGCATATACAAAGCAAAGTTGCCGCGAGTCGTGAGAGCTTACCGGATTTGCCTTCGCGGGTGATGTCGTCCCACCCGCCGATCTTGAAAAAGGGGTGCTCTCTCTGCCTCAGCGGGGATATCCGGTTCCGAAGAAAGTCGCGGACGATGTCCCGTCCGTTGAGCCCCATGTTTGTGAGCTCGTGGATCGTCATCAGGATCCGCTCCTCTTCGGGGCCGCGGCGCGACGTCTCGGTGTTTGGCGCCGCCGCCCCGGTGTAGCGCAGAGAGCTCCCCAGCAGCTTCCGCAGGTAGAACCAATGGTCGGCCCAGCCCGCGACGGAGTCCTTAAGGGTGAAAATGGGAAAATCGTACGGGCGAACGGGCCTCAGGCGAAAATATAGGGCACCAGTGGAGGAAGGGCCGCCGGTTCGGAAGAGATTGTAGAAATGGAAAAATAGGTTTGGCGTGGGAAGGACGCCCACGAAGCCCTCGCAAAGGTGGGCAAAGATGTTCAAGACAAGAATGGAGTTGGGGTTCAGATGGGTGACCTCGCAACGGCATTGCTCGAGCACACCCTCTAGAAACTCGCTCTCAGGCACCCGGAGCCCGTTGACGGTGTAGAGCTCGCACGAGACTATCTCGTCGTCGCGCGGCGCCGGGGCCTCTTCGCCGGCCGGGGTCCTCTAGGTGTGGGGGTCCAGGTACCCGTAATCTTGCAGCACCCTGAGCCTCTCCACCGCGACCTTGCTCACGCCGAATCGCGCCATGAGGGACTCAGAAAGGTGAAGCGCCGGAACGGGGAAGAAAAGTTTGGAAGCAAGGAAGTTCGGGAGTAAGGAAATTGCGGCAGAGTGCCTGTCGCGAAAGGTGAGGATGAAGAATAAAAAGGCCCTCCGAAGCGTCCCCAACGGTTACGCGGAGGCAAAGGAGCGGAGTAGGCGAAGGAAAACGGCCGATTGCCAACGCGTGGCGGTTCGGTTCCCGAAGCAGGCCTGGCGAGGCGCAGTCCCCGAAAAGCTGCCAGAACCACGCCGCGACGCTTCTTGAGGAAGGAACCGCTGCAAACTTTTTCCCGCGCTCCACCTGCAAGTACTATTTGGCTCCGGCTTCGGCCGGGCATGACCGATCTCGTTGGGGCACGCCTATTCCCGAGCCTGGTTGCTCGGATGCCGCGACAGGTTTTCTCCCGTTGCGAGACCTCTTTTCCCCAAAGCGTAATAGCTCGGATGCTACGGCAGCTTTTTCGCCGTAAAATTCTCGCCCCGAGCATAGTTGCTCGTGTTAAAATGGCGATTTTTAGCTATGAGGTTCCCGCTTAGGGCTAGGGAAGCTCAAGGCTGATGAGGCTGCTGGTAGCTTTCCACCGCATGACTCCAACCCCTCTCGTGAGAAGTCTAGAGGCTTAAGGCGGCGGCCCTTTCAGGGCCTTTTCCCCCTTTTAGCCTCGGGGGCTAGCTGTCGGGGATTAGATGCACTGTATCGAACCGACCATCGAAGCCCGGCACCGACCGACCATGCCCTTACCCGAACAACGCTTGCAGCCGACCGTGCACCCGCCCCAAAACAAGCCAGCTCGGGGTCCCCGACAAAGTGACGTGGCATTAAATGCACAGTGGCTCGGCGATCGCAAGACGGGATCCGCGCCACACGGTCCGCGATCATGGCTGACTTGGTCGCATACCATCATGCCTTACGTCGCGCGGTACCCGTGGTGGCGCGAAGACTCTACAGACGCCCCTCTGATGAGCGCCCCTGTAATAGCTGCTTTGTCTCTGTAATTCTCTATAAATACCCTCTCACGATGGATGAGGTTGGAACCTTCATAATACACACTCACTCACGCATAGAGCTCGTTGGCGGGTTCCTTAGGACCTCTAAGGGCCCGAAACAAGCGCATTATAACGCCTTTGCATACTAGTGAAATCCATTGGACGTGGGGTTGTTATCTCCACCGAGAGAGGCGAACCAAATAAAATCGACTTCGTGCCTTCCGATTGTCTCGCATACCTTATTTCTTTGCTCGGCGTACTCTCAGACGCGCACCCCTTGCGGAAAATGGGCCTTAGGTTGATCCCTCATTCAACAAGTAAGTTCGGTGGAGGACCCTACCCCGAATCGTCGACAGTACTAATTAGGCAAGAAACTCCTACATTAACTTGAAAAATCTAACCATCTATCTGTTAAACCTAAGTTATAACGGTTTAGATTAAAACAAAGAGTTCATGTCAAGTACAATCTAAATTAACTGAAATTCAAAATAAAAATTAAGAAAAATTAATACATTGAGTTCCATACAATTTTCAAAATAAATCCACAAATAACTAAAAGTTATAATAATAATTAAATAAAAATTATTAAATTAAAAAAGATTTACGTCAATACATGCCAAATTAGCTAAGATTAGAATAAAAATAAAATAAAACTATCAATCTGATTTTATATGAATTCAAAGTAAATCTGTAAATAAAATTTAGAATAGTAATAAATAAAAATATAAATTTTCATATGAATTCTAGTCTAAAACTGAAAAAAATCCGCCCCAAATATGATAAAAAATTTAAATTCAAAATAAAAATTAAAGGGTGATTAGATATTTGATCTGTATGACCTCCAAAGCAGTTCAGAATAATTGTTATTTACTCCGTCCAAGTTTATAGAGTGTATTTTCTCTTAACACATAGACCAAAGTGATATTAAAAATGATTAGAATACCTGTAATTATTATCTATAAACACGATACAATGTATGCATATATAGGATATAAAGTAGAGCTAGATATTTGTTAGGCTTATAGAGGAAAGATCGCACTAATTTTTTATTAGAATATGAAATATAGTTTACATTTATGGACAAGACCATTTAAAAAATATGCACTATATTTTTTGATGGAGTGAGTTTTTGTCAAGTACAAACCAAATTAATTTAGAATAAAAATAAGAATAGCAATTTGATTTCCATATAAATTCAAAAGTAAACCATATAAATAAAATTTAGAATAACAATAAATGAAAATAGAAAACAGATTTTTATATGAAGTCCAACCTAAAAACAAAAAACATCTGCCCAAAGTACAATCTAAAAATATGCAAATTAGAGATAGATTACTGGATGATTAGAGATTCAATTTGTATATGAATTAAAATGCTAAATTCCAAGAATATTAAAATTTGTAATAAGATCTATTACCTAGACTAATTATAAAATACAATAAAATGTTCACATTAATCTAGAAAAGGAAAAGATTTTGCGTCCATCTAACAAAAACAAGTTATAGTTGCTATCACATACAATCTAAATTAATGGACTCAACTGATTTTATCTAAAATCTAGCCTATACGAATGCACGGATTACCAAATAGTTACTTTAATTACTTATCACTTAACTAATCACATCGAGGTATGGATGCTCGACAGCTCTAGGCCCGCCATACCTGTCTGATGGACTGTGCTACCACGGTATAGAAGCACGACATGTGACACATATCATATGTTACTGTTTTTGAGATAAGAGACGAGACTAATTTGTCAAAACAGGTTTGCCTAGTGGGAAAACGAAATACTCAAAAGCGCAAGGCTTCTCCTCAACCACACGAACTCCATCGCCGTTCATGCGCCGACGCTGCAGATGCATGAGTGGAGGAAGTCTCAGGATTAGTACTAGTTTTGTTTCAAAGCCTTCGTCTCTTCTCCATCACAAGCTTGCCTCTAGTGGCATGGATCTCACGGCGGGCTGAGGTGTTCGTGTGTTCTGCCAAACGTTTGCTCGGTGGTGGCCTGAGCCTGAAACTTTCTTTACTCTAAAGGCATTCGTTGGCACAAGCGAACCGGAAAAATTCTTATAGAGCGGTAGGTTTTACACGTACAACTAATACAAATACAAATAGTTTTAAGATCTTAAAATTATCAAACTATCAAAATCAAAACTAATTTAATAAATAAATTTAACATATTAAAGTGGTCATCACGTAACGTTGCTCAAAATTTTTACAGTACCCAGCGTCCTAGATCCACCCCTTCGTGCAAGCCAGTGAGGTTTTCATACTGCCGTAGTGTCAGCCAACCTTTCTGCCGCGGCGGGGATGTGGGTGTCGCGTAAAAATTAAGGATGGATAACCGCCCGAGCTGGCATATCCAACCATAACTGAAAGTCTCCATCCGAAACCTAAAGACGATAGTAATTCGTTTGTGAATTATTGCCGCGTTCGCGTCGTGCTAGATGAGTGACGTGCGCTCCAACTGCCCGGTCATAAAGGTTGTAATCTAACCAAGACGAGAATGACAAGTGAGTCAAACCACCCCAGTTATTTGCTTTATTTATCCATCCGGATGTTGTGGCCTCTCGAGACATCGGCATCTCACGGTCAGTCAGTTCGTCGTGTCATGTTATGTCAGACTAGTCTTGTTGGCGAGTTTCAGATCCGATCCATTGATACAATGTGGCATTGTGTCACCTTCTTGTTATATCAAAGTAGTTTAGATCAAAAATATGTTAAGATAGTGATCTATTTATGACCTGTTTAGTGCTTATTATGTTTCTTCTAGAAACTATCTCTATTTAAAAGAAATTAAAGATGTATGAGGCAAAATAGTAGATACAAATATCTGGATAAAAAGAACTAAATTTTATTCATTCTTCGCAAAAATATGTTAAGATAGTGATTGGTCTCTATTTGCGGATTCCACAATGACCAGTTTAATGCTTCGGATAACAAATTAGACACCTTGTCTTTTAGTTTCTTCTAGAAGCGCTCAAACTATCTCGTGCTTATTGTATTGTTAAGACAACTCTTCTTGCTTCGTTTTTGCTGCCAATTTTTTTAGTATTTTATCAAAAACTATAAAAAAAACTCATGCTAAAGTCGTATCTTGCCTGTGTCGTACTCGTTGACTTTGTAGCGTGTCGTATAGACCAAAGCATGTCCATGACAATCGTGCTGGCCCGACTTATGTGCATGCGTACCTTGGGGCGTTCCGTTTCTGCCGGGCCACGGACCACTCTCAAAATGCTAACCCGATGCCCACGTCTATCGGTCGACTACAGACGGCAATAGGTTACTATAAGTGTGTTCAACTGATTTGAGTGAGCTCAACATACGATTTAGCAAAATGTTAAGAATATGCTCTTTCTACATCATTATTTCATCTTCCAAATTAAGTGATATAGTTAAAAATTTGATTAAACCTTAAGAGATGAAAAGTCAAAATGTGACTTTATTTCGAAGAGTGAGTAGCGTTGTATAAGAAGCCTCAACTTATAGCATGTAGATTAGTTATGTCCTATATAAAAGATAAGATATAGTTATTTCACATCGTAGATTAGTTATCTAAAGAAAGTCAACCTTTAGAAATAACTATTATATAAACTGATTTTAGTATTTACTTTAAATGACATAGATAAATAATAGATTAAGTAACAGACTTTGTTCCTGTACTTACTCTAATACGAAACTTTAGTTATTGTTCAACGCGAGAAGGGGGAAAACACACACAAAGTGCTTTGCAAAAAGCAACATTCATGTCCGAGTGCCACCATATGTGGCGGAATCCTATTAGCGGAAGCTCTCGGATCTGATTTTGTCGGCCCTGAAAACGTGGTGCGCTGGATCGCTAGGAGTAGGTAGCGGTAGCTTTCCACGGGTCGCCGTATTTTGCACCGGAGCACGTGAATGCGCGTGCCCTGTCCTCTCAGTTCGGGCTCAAAATTTCAACTAGATCTAGAGTAGCGGTATCTAAGCATCTCGATTGTTGCTACAGTGAAGCCTGCCGCAGATTAGCGGCGAGTCAAATCAATGGCGATCCTGGTGATACCAGCTGATAACACCTGGGCATGCGCCACCAGTACCGTGCAGACAGTGGTGGGTGGATGGGTACGACGTCTCTCGTTCATTTGTTTGCCGTCGCAAGAAACCCAAGTGCCTTACGTGGCCCAGCCTGTATGATAGACCGGCCCCACAGGTCACATCTCTCCCGACCTTCTCAGTGGAGAAAACAACGAGCCCTGGCTGCGAAACATGTGGCCAGAGAGTTTTTCAGAGTCTGGTATCGCCAACCATGAGCTCGTGGCCAAGGATCGCCCATCTGTTCCTCTCATGATGGAAAGAGCGATAAACAGTGGTGCTTCTTGTAGGAGTCCGAGTGTCACTCGGTGAGGTGGCGGCTCCGGTGCAAAAGGCAAACGATGGAAAGCTCCCGTGCGCTTTTCTATCTGTCCGAACAGGGGCAGCCCTGTTCCGGCGCTACAGCAATTTTAGAAGCCAAATATGTTCCCCCCTAGAAAAAAGCTCGATCGTGCATTCCCAAAAAAAAATCAAAAGAAGATGCGGACAGCATCATAATTCACAAGTGATCCAGAACACAAGTTTTTTTTTTAAAAAAAAAAATTAGATCAAGGTGCAAGATATGTTTTCAGTCCTCCGTTGTTTAAGGTCTGAGAAGCTGCATGTTCCATGTTTGCCAAATCTGTAAGTATGGCAATTTCACCATCATCAAAATATAGCTGCTAATTTGATTCGTCATCCGAAATCTTACCTGAAATTTGGAGAAGTTATCTAATCTCACCTCTTGCCAAGCCAATCCACCGAGCATTTAGCAGAACAAAATACTAGCCTAACATCCTTTCATCCTATCGGTAAACCACACACACGAAAGCACTGCCAAGTGCCAAGCCAATCCACGAAAGCACATGGTTTTATACCACGCCCACAGAGTAGCATAACTGAGCCGTGGCTCGCTGCTGCCGCGACCAAGCCACATGGACTAGTAGGGAGCAGCGAGAGCCACAAGAATCGAGCTTCCTCCCGAATTCTCCACTGGATTATTTGCTAGAAAGAAAGAAAGAAAAAAGAACAAAAAAAAGGTGGCGAAGGAAAGGGCACGCGAAGGAAAAGGGAGATGCCAAGGGCCTGATCAAACAACAACTTCTGCCCCTTTCGTAAGGCGGAGGCGGAGCTCGAGTCGGCCAGCCACCTCTTCGAGGACACTGCCGCATCGTTCGATTAATCCGGACCGGCGACCATCTCTCCTGCTGGTCGGAGTCGGTGGACAGGCATTGCACAATGGTGGGATGCTTGTATCTAGATCGATAAGGAAGGGCATGCGCTTCCTGCTCAGTCCCTCCTGCTGGGAAATCTAGCGCGAAAGGACCGGGAGAGTTTTTCAGAATGTCTCCTAGTCCTAGGATACGGCCTCAGAATGCCCCCCTTGAAATCATCGTCTTTCAGTCTCTGGCAATTTCTTTTCAAGAATTTAATCTTATTAAAAAATAGCTACAATACCGATCGTGAAAATACCGACAGATAATACGTATCACCTACCATGCTTATATACCGCGGAAGCACCTATCGAGCTATTACAGTATGAGAACAATAGGGAGACCATCCGGTGACAAGCAGAGCATTGGAGGTCGTAGCGTTGGATATCTTTGCCAAGAATAGATGGAGAACCAATTATAGAATTTGCTTTTGATTTTAAGTTCTTTTTGTTTGTTTTTTCTTACGGCTTTACGGCTGTGATATTTGTAAAAACTCGGTTGTGTGTATTTGCATTGGATCTTAATCCTTTATCAAAAAAAATGAGCTTAGTAAGCCACCAAAGCTACCGAGCCTTGAGGTGCTTTCGCAGTGTGAGTGTATGACAAGTGACACGTATCGTTTGTTTGCGCTTTCACAGTTAGAGATAAAACTATTTTTACGATTATATTTAGGAAGAAGTCAGATTTTTTTTTAAAAAAAAAAAACAATGTCGGGCGAAGCAAGAAAAGCCACATCGTTCTGCTCATGTTCTCTCACCGAAATGTCGTTCGCCCTCCTTCCCCTGCTTATTTATAAAGTCAGCTTTGCCGGATCTTTCAAGAAAAAAAAAAGGAAAAGAGAGAAAAATCCAGTCCGACGTGGCACCCGGGCTTTGCTCTTTTTCTCCTCCCTTCTGGAGTACGTATACGCCTCATTTCTTGCATCCTCTCTTCTGCTTCCCTCTCCTCATCAGCCTCCTGCTTTGCTCTACAGTCTCTCCTACCTCGTCAAAGCAGCTCTTGGTTTTGGTTCTTGTTCGTCTTGTGGTTGCTGCTTAATTGGCCGCTTCTGGACTGGCCATGGTGAGGAGCCAGTGAGCTGAGCTAGAGCTTGGTGTCGGTGGTGTTTGGCTTTGCTGATACTTCGATCCAGAAATCTGGAGATGGCTCGCTTTCAGGTAATCAGTCTTCCTTTCGTCAGCTGTGATTATTGCGGATCATTTCGTGGAGTTTGTGGTAAACCATGTTCTTGTAACTCTTTTCTTTCATGGCAGATGTATGATCACAAGATTTTTTTTCTTAAAATAATCTTTTCTTTCATGGCAGATGCATAATCACAAAATTGTCAACCCCCCCAAAAAAAAAAAGAAGAAGAAAAGATGTTAAAGATTTGTTGAAAATATCCCTAGCAGCAAAGTGATGCTATGCTGTCAATTCGAGTTCATTGAGTCCAACCAAATTTTCTTCTTATCTCCCTGAAGGAAACCAAGGCGAGAGATGATCAAAGATCTGTTGCTGATCATGTTGGGCATCATCAAAACCTCATGGAAAATATCGGGAATCCTCTGAATTCAAGCGATATGGACATGCTAGCCGAAGCGCGAGTCCCTAAGGTACACTCCTCTGCTTTTAAATCACTACGGTTCCACTGCAGAACGCAAATCTTGTGAAGCTACGGTCATTCCTTGTATCAAGCTCACACTCTTCGCTCCTTGCCGCTTAGGCGCGAAAGCCTTACACGATAACGAAGCAGCGGGAGAAGTGGACAGAGGACGAGCACAAGATGTTCTTGGAAGCCCTGCAGCTCCATGGCCGTGCCTGGCGCCGTATACAGGGTACATATACCTCTGCAAGAAGCCCCATGTACGGCCATGTACAGTATCTGAATAACTAGGCATTATCTGACAAGAGGTACATACTCTCTGCAGAGCATATAGGCACCAAGACCGCTGTGCAGATCAGGAGCCACGCGCAGAAGTTTTTCTCCAAGGTCTCACAGCCTTCTCCTCGTGTACAAAATTTCCCTCTCTGACTCGAAAACTTCCATGGATTGTGTTGCTTGCAAGCCAATGTAAGTCAATCATGGAGAGCAGATGCTATCCATGCCGCGTTGAGGCCGTGTTTCTGACTGCTGTATGCATTGCACTGAGCAGGTCATCCGAGAATCGTCTGGAGAAAACAGCAACAGCTCAGGTGCTGCACCACCAATTCAGATTCCTCCACCGCGGCCAAAGCGAAAACCGGTGCATCCATACCCACGCAAAGTGGGGAACGCACCTGGCAAGCACGTCCCTGTACTTAGACAGCTTGAGAAGCCTCAGCTGCAGATTCAGAGTTTGTGTGAGCAGGAGAAGGGTTCGCCAACGTCTGTGTTAACCACGTCACAGATACGACCTGAGACATTTGCTAGTGATAGTGGGGGATCGCCAGCCTCGACGATCGACATCGAGGAGAGATGCCCCACACCAAGCATAGCAACTGCTGAGTTAGCTGTGCAAGTGACACCTGCCAATGTTAAGGTATATTCTTAGCAGACATTATATCCCCTGCAAAGCATATGTTCTTTAAATCTTGCATGAATATATAAGGCATCTGATCGTAAGTCAATAATTCTTCACCATATCAGCACACTGGTGACTCTAGCCTCATTACCAATAATTCTGGGTATCTTGGAATCGAATTTTTTTTGCTATATGACACTGATGTATTGTTTGACAACATGATCTGAATGACAAAATTGGGAACTTGGAACTTATAAATCCTGATAGATTTCTTGAATGTGCATTTCAGGATGCCAAGGGCAATACCACTTCCAAAGAAGTTGCGTGTGACAGATCTGAAGCACCAGTCCTTAGGCTATTTGGCCAGAAAGTTTTATTGAATGATTTACATCAGCAGACAAACCCCGATACCAGGAACCTGCAAAATGTGGCAGACATGGAACTCGATGCTTCAGCTGAGACACCGACTAGTGGAACCGGAAAATTCTCTTCTGATGGTGCAGCAGAAGCAAAAATTTGGAGCCCGTGGCTGACAAATGCACAGCAGTTTCTGTATGATCTTCCTCAAGGGGAGGTTTTCTCGATGAATTCAGCTGTCCCATGTTTCAGCTACAATAATGGGAGTGTACCTTGCCCTCCGTTGTCGAACCAAAAGGCAGTAGCCCCAAAACAACAGCATCAGCACCAACCCTCTCAAACTGTAGACTGCACATTTATGCAGAGGGAAGGATCTTGGACGGAGTCCAACACAGCCTCCAGCAGTGTGCCTCAAACAGCAACTCAGAATTCAGATTCTGCAGAATCATGTAGACAAGCAAACGTCAGCGGGGAAGAAATGGTACCTGTTCCAGGTTTAAGAAAATGTGTGACCCCAGTTTCCATCTGCCAACGAGGTTTTGTGCCATATAAGAGGTGTGCAGCTGAAAGCGAGGTGCTGCAGTTACAGGTGCCCGGCAAGGAGGCAGATGGAGAGATGACGAGGCTGTGCTTGTAACTGCTAAGAATCCCACTGCTACTATAGATATTTGCTAATGTTGTGCACAGATGACTAGAAACTGATGTGCTGCGGGAAAGCTGTTCTGCTGTTACTGATGAGAGGCAGATTGAAACTACACTGAGAGGCAGATTGAAACTACACTGGTCTTCCACAAATGGAAGAGCAGGCAGCTGCTGTGGTTCTTGTCTTCCCATGTATAGTTCAAACCTGTGGTGTTTTCCATTTTCCTCATTGCGTGTTTGTAATTTTGCCCCAAATGCTGGAGATTCAGAGGTCAATGGATTGTTATGCAGTGACCTATATTTTGATAGAGTACTTGTAGTAGGATTGTACTGACGTACATTATATGTAACTTATCTGTGAAACAATGACTTGGCAGCAAAATAACAGAATGTTTCAAGCCTTTCTTCGGTTACCTTTGACAAATGAACTTAACACTAACGCCTATAAAGTGAAACCCATTTCTATTTGCAAAAAGTAAAGCAAGCCAGAATAACTAAGTATATTTCTACTCGTATTTAGTACTTATGTTTTGGTAACAGGGGCAGTGACTTGTTTATATTTTGCACGGCATCATGTAGTTCTCTTGAATTGTATTAAGTCTGGGTACGTTGTTAAGTCTGGGTACGTAGTTTTCTTGAATTGTAGAAGTCTGGGTACCGGCGATGCATCTCAATTGGGACTTGGACTAATCTATAATCAAGTTTCTGAACATTGATCATGATCTTGCAATCTACTATACTGTCACCGTGTCCTACATGTAGAGATGCTACAGAAATTCTACAAGGAAGTGAATTTGCAGGCATTAATTTTCTAGTACAGAAAAAAGTAACCTCTTTTATGTTGCTACTTATAAATTGTAATAGATGAACAGAATCAGAGGGCAACTGTCTGTTAGAAGCCCTTCTGCCGTATACAATTACACAGATGAAAGTTCCACGCTGATATATTCTCTACTTTGTGTTTTACCCGTATGATTTTCCCTACTTGAAATTTTGAATTGGCTTCATATTTTATTTGGCACCTGGGCATACTTCAGAGTTCAGACCTTCGCTTTGCAACCTCAAGAAAGATCACCCTGCCATCCAGGAACTGCGAAAGATGCAGAGGAATTGCAGATATCAGTTAGATTAGCATACTCTTCCATCATAACAATCGAAGACTGGCAAATGACAAACACGCGATTTGCTTGCACCCACCGCCACTTGACACCCAATAAAAACAAGCATTCAAAAGTATTTTTCACCTTTCCGTGCATCCCTTCTATGGCGTTCTTGGATTCCTCCTCTTTGGTGTAAGACAAGAACGCAAAGCCTCTCGGCCGCTTTGCCATCCTATCCATCACAAGGTTAACTGCAAGAACACACAGGAGCCCCAGGTCTCACATATTTATGAAGCAAAAACTGAGTACAGACAGCATTGATCTTCTTTATCTTCAGTTTTACCACCTTCGGTGAGCTGACCAAACCTCTCGAACGCACTCCGGAGGCTGTCCTCGGTCGTACGGAACGAAAGACCTGCTTGAGTGAGGTGGGGTCTCGGAGATCAGAAACAGGGCGAATGCTTTAAGACTTGTGTGGAAGAACACGATGATATGCCAATGCTGCTGATTCACGTGTGTCAGAGTTCTGAAGAATCCGAATTGAAGGAGTAGTGGTATATTCAGTCATCTGTTGATCTGCTAACAAGATCGAGTGGTCTGGAGACATTATGAAGATCCAAGGGTCCGCGTTTACTAATGAAATTTACTGTTAATCCAAAGGCTACAAACCAAAATAGTAATTACAGAGTAGTAATGGTAATTGTCGAAAACAACAGCTAGTAACTTTGTTTAGCTGCAGTAATTCTGAAAAGTGGCAGCTATATAAAGCCTGTCTGTAACAGAATTTGTTACGAATCATCTATGGAGTTTCTTGAGTTCTACTTTTTCCCAGTTCATCTCTTGCCTGTCTTCAATCCATTTTGCCAATTTACTGCATGATTTGTTATTGTTTGTTGCTTGCGATTTGGAGTTTTTGGTCGGATTTCTCAGGGGTCTGACATTTGGTATCAGAGCCACTCTGATCCTTGGCAGTTCTTCATCCGTTGCAAGGATTTGATTGATTCTGAACGGTAAGGGTTTTGGAACTTGTTTCCTTGTAAAATTCCTAAACCGGTTTGGAAAGTTTCCTGTGATCTAGTCGTGATCAACAAAATATTCAGAAGATGCCGAAAACTGGAAAGGGGCTTGAGAGTGATACTGAGTCAACGTTGGCTGTTGATGTTGAAGAACTGAAGGAGGTGGCCAGTTTACGACTCCAGATTGGTGAAGAGTCTGATTCCGTTAAGGAACAGATGGATCATCTGCAGAAACACCTTACGGGCAATACTTCCAGAATGGAACAAATCATGGAGAAGTTGGATTTCTTGATGGAGAGATTTGGGCGAAGGGATAATTCGAGTACATTCGCCATGATGGAAAATGAAGTAGAGCAAATTGGACAAAATGAAATCAGAAGTTCATTTTCAGGGATAAATCATCAAGGTACTCCAGGAAGTGGACATTCATTCGTTCCTCAACATCCAAGAAGCAATGGTATGAATCCTATACCTATCAGTACAGTAGCAATGATGGTGACTGAATCAGAACAAACTGGGCAAGATGAAGTTAGAAACTATTCTTCTGGCGCAAAATATCAAGGTACACCTGGAAGCAGCCATTCCTTCGCCCCACAACAACCTCGAAACACTGGTATGAATGCAGTTCCTATTTCTTTACCGATTGGTACAATGAGTTATCCTACTGTTTCTATGGAACAAATGAGAGCAAGTGCTAATACGGTGGCTGGAACTTTTGGCGTCAGTGTTTATCCGTCAGCTATGGCGAGTGGAACTTTTGCTCCTCAATATTTAGCATCTAATCCACCTTTTGTTCCAGTTTATAAGGGTCCAATTGGGGTGTCACAAACTCTGACGTTTGTTCCCCAAACAAGAATGGAATGTCAGTGGGAAGGTTTTGTGCCAAGGGCACCAGAAGGACCAGCACAACATTTTGAAGGAAGGAATCAGTATCACAGTGGGTTTAGTAAAGGACCAAAGGTTGAGTTTCCCAAGTTTGACGGGGACAATCCGGAGGCATGGATTAGGAAAGCTGAAAAATGTTTTGAATTGGGGAGAACCCCAGAGTGGCAGAAAGTATCAATCGCTGAAATATATCTGACAGGAAGAGCTGATCAGTGGTTGAATAGCAATAGGATTGATACCCGAGGGATGACATGGCCTCAGTTCTGTGATTTGCTGTATAAGCGATTTGCCGCAGAAACTAGAGTGGAGGTGATTGATAATTTCAGAAACTTGACACAAATGGGAAGTATTGAAACATATATTGATAAATTTGAGATAATGATGAGTTTGGTTAAGAGAAATAACCCTCACCTAACTGAAGGGTATTTCTTAGACTACTTCATATCTGGGTTGAAGAATCACATTAAAATTCCATTGAAATCTCTTAATCTGGAAACATTAGTGCAAGCCTATTCACATGCCAGAAACTATGATGGTGGTACTAATTTCAGGAAGCAGTCCACTTGGGATCCAGGCACTAATAGCAAATATGGTCAAATTGGAAACAGTAGCAAAAAGGCTGAGGATATAAACAATAGGAAAGAAGGTCAAGAAATGAGTAAATTGACTGAAGGCAACAAATGGGCTGGAGGAAAGTGTTACAAATGCCATGAACCCTGGGTGCCAGGTCATGGTAAGATATGCAAATTCCAGAAGCAAATCCACTTAATTACTATGGATGATGAAGATGAATGTGGTGAACATCAAGAAGCTGATTATAGTACACCACCGGAGAATCCTTGAGGACAAGGATTTCAAAGGGGGGAGAAATGTCAGAGTTCTGAAGAATCCGAATTGAAGGAGTAGTGGTATATTCAGTCATCTGTTGATCTGCTAACAAGATCGAGTGGTCTGGAGACATTATGAAGATCCAAGGGTCCGCGTTTACTAATGAAATTTACTGTTAATCCAAAGGCTACAAACCAAAATAGTAATTACAGAGTAGTAATGGTAATTGTCGAAAACAACAGCTAGTAACTTTGTTTAGCTGCAGTAATTCTGAAAAGTGGCAGCTATATAAAGCCTGTCTGTAACAGAATTTGTTACGAATCATCTATGGAGTTTCTTGAGTTCTACTTTTTCCCAGTTCATCTCTTGCCTGTCTTCAATCCATTTTGCCAATTTACTGCATGATTTGTTATTGTTTGTTGCTTGCGATTTGGAGTTTTTGGTCGGATTTCTCAGGGGTCTGACAACGTGGCCGCGGAGAGTCCAAGTTAATCACGGCATTGGATTGCGAAAATCTTTGTAGGGGCAAGTGCGTCGAGACACCTACCTCTGACGTGCAGCCGAGTGGCGGCGCCATGGGAGGCACTCGGAGGCTGGATGCGAGCGGCAGCGGCGGAGGAGGAGGGACGCCGCACGCTGCGGCAGGACCCACCGCAGGAGGCGACCGAACGAAGTGGGTGTGAGGGGGAAGAGGAGGAGGAGGGGTAGGGTGCGAGAGGGACGCTGGTGCTTCTGGAAGGAGCGGCGGCAGGTATGACTGTTGAGGCGAGGACGGCGTGAGCGCTCGCCATAGCTGTGGGTTGGGAAGTATTTGCGAGGATAAGATTTCGAAGGTCTCTTCTATTTTCCCCTCGCATGAGTTGGTTTCGGGTACCGTTAATGGAGGTTTTTCCTCGGTCAACAGAAACTGTATCATCAGATTCCAAAAATCGACGAAAATATTACCAGCGATTTTCAAGCGTACCGAGTCGGCTTGAGGTTAGAAACCGGTTGTAAATCCATTCAATTCAAATTTAAAAATTTCAAAAATAGAAAAAATTATTCAAAATTTTTCTAAAATTAGTATTAATAGCTTTTTATCATCTCCAATGAAATTGTTTTGAAAAACCGAATTTGGAAGACGCTTTTGACTAATCCGAATATAGGGCAAAGTATTCAGCAATTCCTGATTTAATTCAGCTATCAAATCGTATTATAAATTTTTAAAAATTCCTATGTGAGGTTCTGAGGCAATGATGATGATGCTGTAAAAGTTTCAGATGACGAATAGAACTGTTGAGTTTTTTAAAATTATGACAGTGCTACTGTCTTTGTATATACTCTTCTATTTTTTATTTTCTAGGTGTTATAAATGAAGTGTAATATTTCTATTAATTTTTCTACATGATCATTGGGCACTCACTGTTTATGATACCATTAAAATTTTAGAGCATGGTCAAGCTTGTAAATTTTTATAAAAATCCGGCAGTGTCTCTATTCCTTTTAATTAATTGATTTTTTTATTTCCCAGAAGCACTAAATGAATTCAAAATTTATTAAAATTTCTATGAGGTATTTTATAGATTAATTGAGATTTATTCAGATTTTTTCTATTTTTTTAATTTTTCATTTTTCCTTAAGTACACTGATTTTTTATGTAAATGGCCAAAAATCGAAAATCAAAAAACAGTTCTTAAGTGTGTCGATCTAGGTTGAAAATAGAATAAAACTAGTCGAAAATCGATCAAAATCGGTCAAACTGTTCTATTTTCGTTTTTTGCTGCTTTTGGACCGTCAATTTTAAATCAATTTGACTGTGCAACCGTTCAATTTCTATCAATTTTCGATGAAAATTAGTGCCAAGGGTTTCCGATTTTCTATGTCAGTTCGATATTGTAAAGCCTAGTCCTCTTGTTCACAGCTTCCGTTGGTCAGTCTAGAAGGAACTCAAAAGTCAGAAAACTGATCTCATATATATCTGACACAGAGTTTCAGAAAAGTAAAATATATCATGGGTCTCTAAACTTATTAAGTTGGATCATTTAGATCTTCAAACTTTGAAAAATTAGTCATACCACTATACTTGTTAATTAAGTGGTTCACCGGAGGTCCACAGAGCAATTTGCAGCAGTTGACTGCTAATGTGTCATGTTAACTAGTGCCATGCTAGGGGTCAAATCTCAAATGTGGCTCATGTGACCAGATGAGTGGGCGATGAAATTGCTACTTAACCATGTAATTATGATCCTTTGCATTCCCTCACCTCGTGTTCCTCCATGACGACATCCTTGTCCCCGACGATCCACCCTTAAACCTTCTACCACTATCTTTCTCCTTTACGACGGAAGTCGTCTTCCTCCATGTCAGCATCCCTATCACCGCCGTCATAGGATTCGGTCATCCCCGACCCCTTCGCCACCGTCTTCCTCCTCCTCCGCCGTGTGGTGGAGATGCACCCACTGGATCTCTCACCTCCAAACATAGGATATGGATATAGGTGGGCGTCGTGACATGCTGGACCAGGTGGCATGGCATCGGCCCAACACGAGCCCTTGTCTTTGGGCGCGGTGGCCGTCATGCTGTCGTGTTGTGCTTGAGGCCTAGCTTGCCTCTTCATGAGCTCGAGCATGGTCTATTTGCGTTCAGACTGCCAGGTCGTGTCGGCCTAGATCTGGCCCATCTGCACTATTGTGATGAGAGGAAAGAAACCGAAGAGGCATGGAGTTGAAGCAATGAACACAAATATTATAGGAAAAAGAATTAAAATTTATTTATTCTTAAACAGTTACAAAAAAACAAAGGGGTGTACTGAACACAGATGAGAGGGGGCAATAGGTGAGAAAAGAGCGAGGGAGACAGACGAGCGAGATTGAGAGAGACGGGCGCGCAAGAGAGAGAGAAGGGTGAGAGAGAGAGATTGACAAAGACGGACGAGAGAGAGCAGCTTCTTGCACCACCTCTCAATCTCTCTTAGCTCTCTCTCCCTCTTACCTATCTCTCTTAGGTGTCAGCGACAGGAGTGACTTCCATACTGCTGGATGCATCCATAGCGCTCATACTCTGTGCGTCAATAACTTCATGGTGGGCTTCTTGCTCATACCCTGGTTCATCGGCCTCGCACGACTCGTGCTACAGTATCGTGCTGAACCGTGCCGCCTATCGTGCCCAAGCCTAGAACGGTCCGTGCTACAGTATCGTATCGGATTTTGAACCAAATTGTACCGTCGTGTCTTAGGCCGGCCCAAAGAAGCCTAGCCCGAATGCCCACCTTAGTTATGGATTTCTTCGTCACGGCTGACCAGATTTGGTCGTCTTTCTCGGATGCGACTGCTGGCAAGCAAGGAGATCCATATGATTCGGTCATCGTCATCGCCACCGCCACGCACCTCCGAATCCGCCTGCTCTGCATGCATCTTCATCAACGTAGTGCATCTCCACCCCGAGTACACTACTACCTCGTGAGCAAGTGGATGAGGGACGAGAGGAGCAGGTCGAGTGGGAGGCAGAGGCGGTGACAGTGGAGGAAGGGAAGCAACACGAAGGCGAGCAACAAAGGACGCGTCACTGGTGGCGAGGCCCCAAAGCAAGGCGTGCTACTTGTGTGTGGGAACGGCAAAGTACAAATCCACCAGGCGACGCTTTAGGGCCAGCACGAAGGCCCGAAGGGGACGATGAAGCGAGGGATGCGACGCTGAAGGGGGAGGAGAGGTAGGTGAGCAATGGTTCATAATCGTACCAGAGGTGAGCAACTAGGGGAAGGAGCGAGGCGGTTGGGGGGAAAGGCGGGTTGTTTGGGGAGGAGGGAGACATGCATGGCGGCTGAGGGGGAGACGAGAGAGCGAGTGATGGAGACGCTCGTGACCCCCTCATGCCATGTTGGCATCTGTCAAAACTACACGTCAGCGATCAAGCCAACCAATAATCCTGGGCACCTACAGTGACCCACTAACTATAGGTACATGAATCTGCAGTTTCAACGCTAATGGACTTATGGACCTAAGCAAACCAATATGACACCTTTAAGGACCACAGTGTATTTTACTCTTTCAACAAAATCAATTGACACTTGAATTAGGAACATACAAGTAAACAAGTGATCCAACCTCATGTTCTCATCAACGCCAAACCTATCCGTACATCCATATAAAGATGTTAAAACCATCGCCCTACCCAGTCAGTTCTGCTCATCGGATCCCTATCCACAGTAAGCTTAACTGCCATCCTAAGAAGCAAATGGTGATTAGTTATCTAGGTTGGTGACATAGTTTCATCTGCTTCGTGCGATGCGCCTTCTTGCTGAAGACAACACATTTTAGTTTGCTCTATTAATGTTGGCTGCCCCTGTACAATTCTTATGCGGGTCACCGCTAAGAGTGGCTCAGAGGTGGTGTTGCCATTTGTGCAATGCTGTACTTCGCATATACCCTGCTCTTGTTCTCTTCCCACCAATGCTGAGCTTCCTTCTCACCGAAATGCTTCCGACTGCAAAAGCAATAACCTAGGTTATCGCGTAAGTAAAACAGCAGATAATCAGTAACAAGTCAACAGCCAATAAAGGCTGTTAGTGGGTGTGAGTGGAGGTTAGCTCGGCAGCTAACAATGTGAGTTGTAAGGTCACTGTGTGTTGTAAGGTTTTTTCGGGACCGGTTTTTTCCTTATAAAAACGGGACCAACCATCTTTTTCCTCTTAATGAATTACGCGGCAACTCTCTTGCGGCTCTTTCAAAAAAACAGCCAATAAAGGACTTGTAGGATTCACCTGAATCTAATTCGCCTAATGTCTTTCTTTCCTTTTGGGGATACAGCAAGTGTGACATACACTCCACGCTCAATTTGCTCAATCACACCATCAATTGGAGCAACACCGCAATCTGCTTCCGTGCTATAACCATCACGATCAAGTGTTCTGGCACCTTTCTGATGACTGAATGATCCATCTGCTGGCACAACAGCGTTTGATGATGGTGTATATTCCTCTTCTCCTTGACTGCTGTTGTGGAGATTTCGGTTATTGCTGAGCTGAGTGAGTTCGCCTGTAACCAGTTTGTTGCTGGGATAATCCTGTAGTTCTTCTTTCATTCGTTCTCCTGGGATTCTATTAGGTGTCACCTTGCAGTTTTCTGATTGCTGACCAACTGAAAATTTCTCTGACAAGGCATTACACTGCACAATTTACAACAAGAGAATAGGTTATATAGCTATAAGGATGCCCAACAATCAAGGTGGAATGATGCATTACATTAGTTCGTTGTTACTGAAAAGAAGTCACTAACAATTCTCCGCAATGAGATTACATTGGAGCGGTGTCATAACCTGAGTTTTGATGGCTCGGTGTACAAGTGGTGGAGAAGGATACGATCACAATTTGAGAAAGACAGTCGACGAGACATTGATGGACTTCTCATTTACTTCTGGTGGAATCTATGGCTAGAGAGAAATCAACGTATTTTTTAAGGGGTAGACAGAGCGCCTGAGCAGGTGGCATCGGCAATCAAGGACGCGGTGCTAGCCCGTGGCTTTGCTTCAGCATGGCAGTCTAAGGTGTAACTTTCAGACCATGATTTTTCTCGTCTATCCCATGAGTCTCTTTGCTATTTTTGTTTTTGTTTTTGTTCCTTCTAAGGGCTAACAGTCGATCTTTAAGATTAAATTGCGTATCTGTCCTAGGTGTTAGTAGTGGCATCTCATAGTGGAGGTCGGTTTGTGAGGTTTTTTCACGGGTCCGGTTTTGTCCTTAAAAAACAGGACCCACTCCCTTCTTACCTTTCAATATATTTGCAGCAATTCTCTTGCTGCCATTTCAAAAAAAAAAAGATTATGTCAAGGTCGTACCTGAACAGTTAGAACCTTTATGATATCTTTGGCAGCTTCGCACTTTGCAGCTTCATCCCTAACAACTAACCGTGTTTCATCAAGTTTTTGTTTGTGCAGTTGAACCAGAAGACTTTTTGTTGGCATTGCTCTGCAAGGACAGTTACCTGCTTGAACAGCAAGAAGAATATCATATTTCTTCAGTTCTCAAAGTGGGGAAGATTATTCACTGATTCATGATAAATAAATTACCTGTGAACGAAGCTGCTTTACTTCTTCTGTGAGTGTCGTTTCCATCATGTTCAGTTCTCTCTGACCATCAGTAGACTGTTGTAAAGAACTGCCAGACCTCAGCACTACAGATTCATGTATTCTTTGGAAAAAAGAGATACCGCGCATCTGAATCTTTGATATCGGCTTATTTTGAAAATTATCTTGCGCAGATATAAATTGAGCAGGGCACTCAACTTGCCCCCACCTTTGAGTTCTTCCTTGAACTGGAGTGGCAGAGTCATCATTCCTTTGATTATGACCTTGTACTAAAGCCATCTTTTCTACAATGAAGTTTGCTTCCTTGAATATTCTTGACAGTTTAGGTGTGTATGCCTTCATTTCTGTTTTAAACATTTCTCCTTTGCTGACCTTTAGTTGTGACTTCACTTTGCTAGAATCTACAACTTTCTGTAGCTGACAGAAACACACATCACAAACACGATACCTTCTGTTCTTGTCTGGCGCAAGTGCTGCATTTGTGATCTTGTTACTACTGCAGGAATTGCAGAACATGGAACCACAGTTGTAACAGTTGTGCTTCTTCCTAGTAAAACCAAAAGCCATCTGGCAACCGCTGCATGCGGACTGGTCCTTTATTGAGATTGCTTTATGCAAACAAATTGCAGCAGTGAAATTGGAGCCGCAAGCTATACTCTCAACATGCTTACCTTCCAATGCCTCTACTAAAGTTGGAGAGCTCCTATTAACATAGTCACCTAGACCAAGTTGTCCTTCCGCACCTTTCCCCCATGTAAACACCTTTCCATCCATAGTCAACACGGCTACATGGGAAGAACCCGATGATACCTCTCTGACAAACTCAGTTTTAAGTAGTCCTTCAACACTACAAATAGATTCACCATCTACTTGGGGGTTCCCTAATTGTCCATGCCTCGAACTTCCAACAGTAAATACCATACCAGTAACGGTAAGCGCAACAGTTAGTTCCATCCCGCAGGATACCTGAATAAAATCATAATCGACGAGTGAATCGATGCATGTCGGTACAAGCTTCATTTTTCTGTCAGCATGGCCCAACTTCCCTCTATCTGCATCACCCCATGTGAACAGCTTGCCATTCGGAGAGTTACCGAAGCTGCTCGTTACTTCCACAATGGCAGCCGTGTGCCATGGCCCGCAAGCCACAGCGTTCACCCTTAACCCTTTCAAGGACTCCACTTCTTTTGGTCGAGCAATTCCTTGTGTATCCCCATGCCCAAGAACACCAAATGTTCCGTCACCATATGTGAATAGCTGGCCAGAAGATGTTATAATAGCGGTATGCCACTCACCGCAAGCAATTTTCGACACGGAAATGTTGTCCATGGGTCCAAACAATTTATGTGGAAACCATTGGCTTCTACCATACCAGTCATTCAACAAACCCAAGCTGTCAGCTCCTTCACCCCATTCAAAAAGTTCACCAGAAACTGTGACTGCACAAGTGTGCTTTGATCCAAATGCAAGAGCCTTAACGTGTACAGAGGAAAGAGACTGAATGATTTTTGGACAGGAGACACTAACATTTACTTTGTGTCCCAACCTCCCACTACTCTCCTTGCCCCAGGAGAAAACCTCCCCTTGCTTAGTGATTATGGCCGCATGATTCTCCGCACAAGCAATGCTCTGTACATCAAGCATTTTAGTTGAGCCCACTAATCTCGGAAGTGCTTTTTGAATATCTTCACTGCCTAACATACAGCCAAGAACATCACCCCAGAGAAAAACTTCCTTCAGAGAATCCAATCTACATGCTGCCCGAAGCCCTTCAAATGTTTTAAGTTTAGGTGTTTGAGTAATTTTCTGTACCTTAATTTTGTCAGCAACAATAATGTCCTTCGATCCATGTTTTACCGGAGCTGACACCTTGGGAATAAGCTTTTCCAGGTAAGAATCTATGCCAGACAATGTTCGCTGCCTTGGGTGAAATAATGCTTCTGAACAACCAAGATTATCGCCAAAGAATTTTTTCTGTGTCATATTAGGACTCCCGTATGATGGATATACCTTCAAGAAGAAATTCATTAAAAGAATCATAAGTCCCAGAAAGAATACTACAATTTGACTGAGAACATCCAACATTTGGAAATACCACAAATCAGCTGTGCCTGTCTACTTGAGCACATGAACAACTTTAAGATTCCACTCCTTTATAAAGATAGGATTCAAAGCAAGTCGAATAATTTATATGAGGATCTCATTTAGTACCCGTGCAGCTTTCATGCTATCCGGACAGAGAATGGTTTGTTGAAATTGATACAACTCAGTGGAACCTAATAATGATGTGTTTGTCAATTTGGCCATGTCATGTATCTAGAGTTCAGATAAGTCAACAAAATACAAACAAATATAGTTTGCCACACGAAGCTCTTTTTAAAACAAAAATAAATTTCACTAACCTGCATGTGCCTTGGTGTGTCATGCAAAGTTGACGGCCTACTCTTTAGCTGAATATAGCCACCAGGACTATTTCTGCAACAGTTTATCTGTCTGCTGCTCTTTGAACCAACCAATGAAAATAGACTATAAGGAGCTGACATTAAAGCTGTCAAGCCAAGATACCAGCATTCAGCTTGATCTCTGTCTTTGCAGATCTGGGTCAACATGATGTTCAAAGGTGTGACACTAGTAGGAAAATTTGGTACAAGATTACAAATCTAATTGGCTTATGATCTAGCAAGGGAAATACCAAGTCAAGCGAGCACTCGCCATTTTTGTATACGAGCGACAAGGATTGAGATTCCTTCACTGGCCAATGCTGACTCAGAAAGTTAATCTGTAAAATTCTGAAATCCTTAGAAATAGTAGTGTCATGTGATGAATAACAAACATCATAATTTGTCCAGGGCAAAAGGCATTACGTACAGTCTTCTGTCCAAGAACTACAGTTGAGACAGAGTTTAAGCTCAGGTGTTTTTCCCGGTCTTTCGAGTACCATACTAATGTTCTCTCATCCTGCAAAGAGGAGAAAAACGCATTGCCATGACAGACAGAATTTAATATAGATACATGAGTGCAACATAATAAACTGCAAATTTACCCCAACTATAGGTGATAATGGTAATCTGAAAGGAAAAGATAACACCCCATTCGGCCATTCCCCATTCTTCCATTTGACCAAAATTTATTTGCTGTATAACCTACTAACACTAGTTGAGACTAAAGAGCGATACTAACATGGAGCAGTCTAGTTCTGCAGTATTATAAAATAGAACTGCACAAGTCCTAAAGCATATGTAGTAGCTATCAGTTGCAGAATAGTACATCAATAATCACTCAATTGCCTATGAACTCATCAAATTCCCAGTGACAGGGCACAGAGGCACTTTCCAAATTGCATGACAAACTTGTGTACTTAAGACGGTTCTAGCTGCAAACAGTACGATCAACATATTGATGAAGTCGTTATCTAGCACATTTTGCTTGGCATTCTTGAACCATCTTCCGTGGACACACCGCATTAGGACTCCGGAAAATGAGAGTAACTAGTAATCCAAGAACAGTATAATTTTCTTGTTGTCATGAGGTCTCTCCCATGGCTTCAGAGTTTCTTGTACTCCCTAGTTTAAATGCTCAATTCTATACATTAAGATTCGTGGATGACATGGGCATATCTACAGATAACAGAATTACTCACAGAAGATAGCCTGAAAGGGCAGAATTCGGGCTTCCCTCTGTTGCCACATTTCAGGAGATGTGCACCGTTCTTCAAAGCAACAATGGCCTGAAATGAAATAACGAAGCATTTAAGCCACAGTATGTGTGTGGTTCTTGGAATCTTGATTCATCCTGCCACAGGGGAATATGGAATCTGGGATGATCATTCCGAAATCCGGACAATTTTTTAGTACTCTAAGAACCGTGAGAGAGAACAGTTTGTGGGTACTCGAAGAATCGTGAGAGAAGAAAGAAAGAAGAACCGATCAAAATCCAACGAGAAACAAAAAGATGAAGCGTTTGAAGCCTCCAAATTCCAGATAAGTGAAAGCAACGGAGAAATCTAAGAAATGGGCACCGAGGATATTCTCAAGAGGCTCGAAAATAGCAAAAAAGAAGGGACGAAAAGAGAACTTTTTACACACCTGCTCAACACCTCTGGGTGGCATCCTCCCATCAAAGCTCCCAGCCATTGCAAGCAAAAGAAAGGAAAATGCGAGGTCAAACAAGCTGATGGCAGTGAAGCGACTGAAAGAGAAGAGGCACCGAGGCGCCATTTTTCACTGTTGTAGTATTTAATTTTTTTTTACGAAATTAGTCTTGTGCGATTTTTTTTTACCAAAGTAGCACCTCGGTCCTTAAATCCTGTTTATAGGAAGCATAAAAAATATCAGGAGGCGAGACATGACGATTTTAGCGGTATAGAAGCTTGGGATTTTATATTTTGCTATACATGTGCACGGGAAAATCGTAGTCTGGTGTTCAGCGGCCGTCGCCGACGTACCGCGGATTTCGAGCATGGCATTTGCATTTTTCGCCAAGTGGGGGTGGGATTCCGCTTTTCCGCAGTATGGTGGTGTGGGCTTCCCGATTTTTCGCAGTTCAGTGGTGCGGCATTCCGGTTTTCTGCACAGCAGCAGTGGAACAGAGCATCGTCTGCAATAATCACCGTATGTTGTGTTGTGGTTTTTTCTGCGCTCTCCGTGCATGAATCTTGGAGCCAGGAGCAATTTTTTAAAAACAAAATTAGTACGACGGATGCCTCTCGCACTGGCGTCAACTAAGGTGAGCACTCTCGAGTCCCACAATCGGGCTAAGCAACTAAAAGAGGTGCGCAATTTGATGTTGCCGTCATGCTTCCTCTCTTGTATGGAGAGCATGATGAAGATGTCAATAGTCTTTGCAGTTGACTCTACTATGGACAGCGCATGGCTATCTCGCAATACTACGAGGCAACTTTCTTGAACATGCATGCTAGAGTGAGAGTAAATTTGTGAGTTAGAGGCAACTTTAAGTTGTCTTGACGTTTGCTTTTTTGAAGTGAGTTAGAGTGAGAGTAAATTTGTGATAATTGTTGTAATCAATTTTGTGATAATTGTTGTAATCATGCAATGATAGTCATCTTGTTTCCATTCAAGACTTACATAAGGTTCATTCGAAAAACATAAACTAACCTAGCCAACAAATTCCATTGCTTGATTGTAAGCTCCATGGGACCTTTGCGGGGTAGTGGGAAGATCACCTGCATCTCTAGTGCCCTCTTCTTCATATGCGGGATGTTGTAGTGCTGCCCACCACTGTGCTTCATGATCTCCATCATGCAAGCCTGCTGAGTTAGGAAAATACAGTTGGCCCTTTCCACCGGGTACTCTTGATATGCATTTTCAACCTTTTCCACAATTTGCTCGACATTGTTTGGAGTTCCTTTGTGAAACAATGCCTGGATAGCTGCAAAGAAACCTAGATCCAAAACATTAAGATCAGGTGAGTTGGGTGGTTGGCATGTTAATCGAATGTCCCAGCCATCTGCTTGGGCAACTGGTACAAAATCTGGGTCACTTATGTCAATGTGTGTCTTTGCGTTGTCTTGCTGGATGAATATGGGCAAGCCTCTTTCTTCAGCTGGCCACTTTGATTTGATTGCAGGCAAGACTTTGTTCACAAGGTAATCTCGACTTACTTCCTTTGTAACCGACGTCATCGCCTTTGTTACGAGGGTACCTACACATACAAACAATGTTAGAAAAATTCACTTAGACCAATTTTAGTTATGCAATTTTCTTTCCATGCATACTGTACCTCTAGGCCTATTTGCACTCGACCTCTTGGCTGGTTCTATGTAAACAAATGGAAATATACCAATTTTACCATCAAATGTGCAATTACTATCCTCGTCAAATCTGGTAGAGTGACCACAAAGAAGAAACATCACCTTCTCTATGAAGTTCTTGCTTTTGACCTCCCTTTCGGTCTGTCTTCATCGTTGGCGAGATAGTATTTACGGTTCAAGCAGCGTCCTATAGAACCATTTCTCATCAATGTACACAATGTTGAACATTGGTTTGAAGGTAGGAGCATTAGGTAGGTAGTAGAGCAACATGAACAAGCGATTACTCCACACGAGCCTTTTTGTTCTCATCGATCGGTGAATTTTAGGTCATTGGTGTGACGGCGAAAGCATCGTTCCTTGAAAGCGGCTATGAAGTGTGGTCTTCTTCACACCAAGTGCATTGGCAAGATCTCGGAAGGTTATGCGCTCCCTTAGAGCACGGCTTTGATGGCTTCCATGTCTATTTCTATTCTTTTGCGACCACAATTGCCCACAAGCTTGTTTTTAACACCTTTTACCCCACCATAATCCTGTCCATTGCGCCAAGCAATTGCACAACTCTCGAGAGGCACACCAAATTTCGGTGCTACGCTTTGAAACTCCATGATGCAAGACAGGAGGATGTGTTTCGGACAACGACTCAATGTATATGGCGATCTTTAAGTCATCGGTAGAACCTCCTCTTCTTCACATTTACTCCTTCAAAAAGCAAAGAAAAATCATAATCGACAAAAAAGCTGGTGATGCAAGTGTTGGCGCCGATCTTCAAATACGCTTCTTCTTCTTCACCAAGATCGTAGTCTCGACAACACTGCTTGAAAAGCGCAAGGTGAATTCAGAGCAACTCAAGATCTGAGCAACTCAAGATCTGAGCTTTTGGCGCTGCTCACAACCTCGAGCTTTCCTCTGTTTATTCTCCTTTTAAAGGAGGTAGTTCTGTAGATACGCCGGAAAAAATTTTTGGAGCTGCAACAGTAAACAGCGCCAAAAAGTTCCGAGGCGCTGAGCCGTTGGCCGTTGTTGAGCTTTTTGTCTTTTGCGGATGGACGGTTCAGGTAGAGAGGCTTTTGCGTTCTCCGAGGCTCCGAGCCCCATGCTCTCTCTATTAATTTTTGTCTCTGTATACTACCAAACAACCCCCGCTCGTCTACTCCTATCCTATCCTACCCACGTGTGCTTCGGTTAGCGTGTGGACAACAGTACGTGAGTCGGTACTCGGTAGGTAGGGGAAAGCGTTCCCAATCAATTTGAGGGGACTGTAGTTAAAGCAGTTTCTATCTATTTGAAAACCTTTTTAAAACAGTCAAAAAATAGCACAGTAATTTTTCAAAGACATGAACTATCGCTTCCGTGCGTAGAAAGATTAAAGTTCTATTTGAGAACTTTAAGCTAGATTCAATTTTTAAAAAATCAGCAAACCTTCCAAATAGTTTAGCTTCTAAACGTCCTTTAGTATAAACCAGAAGTTATAACTAACAAAGGCTAAAATCTAAGTTAGATCTATTTTTCATCTTATTGTTAAAAAATTAATAATTTATTATACGATCATTTATAAAAGTTTATGGCCGTATTTTTTAAAAAAGAACGTTTTTAGAAAAGCGACGTGTCCTCGCGGGCCCTAAAAATTTATTGTTTTGCTTGTCCTCTGTAATCTTGGATTTCATGCATGTCAGCCATTGTAGGTGTGGCATGTACTACCCTTGTAAAGGCTACAACAATTTTGCTGTTCGAGAATCCACTAGAAGACGAGACACTTTATTTTGGTCTCCCAATGGCTCACGAGGTGCATATGTTTCCACGCTGGGACAACGTGTCAGTTGAAAACTTGAAATCCTTCGTTTTTTTAGCCACTTCATGACCTTTTTTTCTAATATTACATCTTTTCAAAATAAATTTGTAAAAGTGACTCTCTCTTCAATCACGAAAAATATAGTAGATAATGTGTGTTATTTTCTATACCCGTGGAGCTTGGTAACTTTTTAAACTTGTGGTAAGTATGCCGCCCACGACGATAGTGCTAGACTCATCTTAATATCGTGCTCTCATAATTCAGAAGGAGCTTGTATGTTCAGTTCTACACTTGGGAAACCTCCTACCGAGCTCTCTAGGCTTGGTAGTGGCCCAAAAAGCACACAAATGTTCCTTCCATGGTCGGAAAAAAAAGATTATTATGTAAATTTATTTGGAAAAAAGACATATTTGCATAGAAGAGGGAAGCACTCCACATCGATTCGGCGGTAAAGTGAGCATCCAGAAATCGGCTTAGTTGACACGCTGCAACCATAGGCTCTCCTCGGGATAGTTTACTGTTATATCCTTTAGTTGCGGGCTATTATTGTTGTACCAAGTAGAGTTTATAATATCGATATCGCGATAATAGAATGATTTTTATTTTCAATAATAGGCAAAAAATGGTCGAAAATTAGAAGAAATCGAAGAAGTTCAAATTCAAAAATTTTAAACTCGGTGGTCAAACAATAGCAAAAAATTGAAAGCCAACCAATTTTACTGATTTTCGAGTGACTTTCATCGGTTTTCGACATGTTTGTTCGATTTTTGACCATTTTTCAATTTTTGAGCGATTTTACTCAATTTTCAACATACCGATGGAAAATTGAAAAAATAAGAAAAATTATAAAAAAATTGCTTAAATATAAAAAATTAAAAAAATCCCAATTATTCTAAAAACATCTTAGAGAAATTTAATTACTTTTGTAATTCATTTAGTGCTTATGAAAAAAAACAATAATTAATGAAAAGGAAGAGAGACGTTAGATTTTTATAAACATTTACAAGTTTGATCATGCTCTTAAATTTTAATGCTACCATAAATAGTTCTCAACAATAATGTATTAAAATTTATAGAAATATGAGACTTCATTTAGTTCCTTAAAAAGCAGAAGAGTGTATACAAAGACAATAACACTATTAGAATTTTTTTAAAAAATACATATGTCTGATCATCATCTGAAAATTTTATAAAATCATTATTATTGCCTCTAAACCTCACACAAAAAAAATTAGAAATATTAAACTTCATTTATTGCCCCTAGAAAATCCAAAATAGAACAATATATACAAAAATATCAAAATTTTAAAAAAATGCATAGATCTAATAATCATCTTAGAATTTTACAGAATCATTAGAATTGCCTCATGATAAATTTTTCTAAATTTGTCGAATTTTTAAATTTTTATTTGAATTCTACCAGTTTACCGAGCGGTTTCAAATGCCGAGCCGACTCGATACGCCTTACGGTATTCGAGTGATTATCGATGATATTGTAAACCCTAGTACCAAGTACCAACTATCAAGGTCTGGCTCTGCCAGACTGCCACTAGTCTGAAGGTGTTCTTGCAACAGCGTGGTTCTTACATTCTTTTGTAAACATCCTGTGAGGAATTGGAGTGAACTGGAAAATGTGGCACTCGGAAACTTTTCACGAGGATCTTTCCTGCTATTATCAAGCTATTGAAGGAGCTAGGCCGGTGAATCATCATGTGACGACCATAAGTCATTGGTTGGCAGAGGTGAACAATACTTGCATACTTGTCTGGCGAGAACTAGCACCCGATCATCTGATCTCAGCATGTTTTGTTGGACGCTTGGTGCAATTTTTTTCTAACGTTTTCAATATTTTTTCGCACGTACATTTCTACTGTTATCGAAAGAAAATGTTTCATGCGTAGGGAAAAAAATATTTCACACTTAGAAAAATAATGTTGCAGTAATCCAGTTCGATATTTCTACTATTATCAAATGAAAATATTTTATATGTAGAAAAAATATTTTATAAGTAAAAAATATTATATCTTCTTCAAAAAATCAAAGTCCGGCTCCGTACTTGTTTCGACCGAAGAGACGAGTGAGCATGAGACCAGGGTTCAACTTTTCGTTTTGTGAAAAAATTCGGACCCTCCCGAAATCCAAAATTTCGGCCGAAATACATTCAAAATTCAAAAAGCAAAATTCAAATCCGGTTTGTTTGGCACCGAAATTTCGCCGAAATTCACCGAAATTACCCGAAATTTCGGACAAAATGCACTGACTGAAAATTGGTTCAAACGATGTCAAAAATTTTTGAAAACTTTTTTGTAGGTTCCTGACATATTATAAATGTTCTCATAAAATTTTCAGGTGATTATATGTTCTGTGGATTTTTAACAAATTTAAACATTGGTACTGTCCCGATGAAACGTTGATCGGCAAGTTTGAACAGGATGAAAAATAGTACAAACAACATTAGAAAATTTTTAAAGTTTTTGTGGATACTTATGACATATTTATGATATTTATATAAAAATTTCATATGATTATAAAATGTGAGGAATTTTTAAAAATTCAAACATTGGTACTGTCTTGATAAAGCGTTGAGCGGCAAGTTTCATCCGAATGAAAATTAGAACAAACGAGGTTATAAATTTTTTAAATTTTTTGGATGGTCCTTACACATCCATAATATTCTAATAAAATTTTAATATGATTATCAAGTATCATAAATTTTTAAAAATTCAAACAGTGCTACTATCCTGTTAAAAGGCCGATGATCAATAATAGATTTACTTTAGCAATAAAAAAGGTTTAAATTTTTTAAAAATTTTACATAAGGGTGACAAAGAAATTCTTAATATCTCATAAAAATTTTGCATCATGATCACGTTCCAGTAAATTTATAAAATTCTTACAAGGCACAGTGCTATTTATGTTCTTTCTCTGTTTGATTTTTGAAATATAATACAACAAATTAAGTTCATTGCTTACTGTATTGATAGATTTTATTGATCAAACAAAAAAAGTTTAAATTTCTTGAAATTTTTTTATAATGTTACTGAGGAAATTATTAATCTGTAATAAAAATTTTAGATCATGATCATACACAAGAAAATTTAGAAAAATCTAACAAGTTTACTGTCCCAATTATGTGCATTCTGTTTTTGATTTTTTAAAGATAACAAATAATGTTCAATTATTTTGGAAATTGTTTTGTATGATCCTACACTACTATGGATGATACCATAAATTTTTCAGATCATTATCAAGCTTGTACAATTTTATAAAAATATGACAGTATTTTTGCCCAAATTTTAAAATGTCTCAAAAAATTAGTTTTTCATCAAATTTTCATGTAAGATGACTTTCTTAAGGATTATTGGACTAATTCCGGTTAAATCTGGCCTAAAAAGGTCAAAATCCGGATTTAAAACCCGAAATTTCGATGAAATTTTCTGAAATTACTGTAGCAAATTCAATTTTTTAAAATTTTAAATTCGGCTAGGTCCGAAATTTCGCCAAAATTCGACGAAAAATTGATCTTGCATGAGACCATACGAAGGACGAAAATTATGGGGACAGCCAGCAGCATGATGACCAAGGAGAAAAGGCAAGGGTATCGCCAGACTTGGTACGGTCTCAGGCAAAAACTGTTGGCTGTTGCCTTTTCATATGAACCAGCCATGCATCGCTTTGCGTGCGATGCCACTGCATGATTTCATCTAACTCACTCCTGCCATTACGGCTTTTTCCGGACAGCTTCCGGTAGAGAAAAAAAATTGTCGTCGAACCAAAGGATTTTGAACTTGCTTTTGTAATCAGAAACTACTCTTAAATAGAATTATAATCCGATTAGAACCTGATTCATATTGATTCTTCTTAATTCTCATCGGTATAATTTGAAATCTAGAAGTTATAGCTGATCCGACACAATTCTTTTCTTATCAGAAGCAGCTTCCCTCTAATCCATAATCTATCCTAAGTGGGCCTATGTTTGTAGTACTACCGCGGCAATTAGCTCGACATATTCTCACATCTTAGGCTACGTACAATAGTTTGTTTGTCAAGATTATATCTAACAATTCCAACACATCTAGAGACAGTATTAGAGATAACATCTCTAGTAATTCAACTCTAAAATCATTCTTCTAACTATTTATATTTTTTTCATCATATTTTATTCTTACACTCTATCACTATTTGCATTGGTTTCCATGATTAGTTTGTCTTTTGCATAAGCGACAACATGTTCTCTTTCCTCACCTACTTTCTTCTCCACATAGAATTCTGTTGAGATGATATATCTAAGAGACAGTTGAGGTGATATTATTGGAGATGCCCTTATACGCCCTCCACCTTGTCACAAATACATATCGTTTTAGATATAGATATAGTTAAATTTTAACTATTAATATTTTTAAATATTTGAATTAGATATATGGAAATTATATACGTATATTTTGTCTCAAAAAGTAATTTTATAATATTATAATTTTATTAGGTTTTATAAATATATTATAATATAACTTAGCTGTTGAAATTGTGTTTTGAAAACCGTATCGATGTTTAAAATGATATGTATTTAAAGCTAGAGGGAGTACTAGCAAGGTTTCAAATTTTGATTTCGAATCATATCTCGGAGGTGACCAAAATCCAGAATCCTTGCGATATCTCAAAATTTTGGAAGAAATTCGAACAAAATCCAAGAGGCAAATTTCAAATTCGGCTTTTTTTGGATCGGGATTTCCAAGATCTTGGCAAAACTTGCTGAGATCTCAATGAGAAATACCAAAATCTCGGCCCAAAAACTTAAAATCTCATCAAAATATCTCGTGTTCACATCGCAGATGGTTTTAGCCAAAAATCGCTTATGATGACTCATCACAGATGGCTTTTGGCTAAAATCATCTGTGATGTACATTTACATCATAGACGGTTTTACCTAAAAACCGTCTGTGATGCATTTTTGAAATTTTTTATTTTTTTCATTTCGTTGGGATTTGAATTCTCATCTCCGATCAAAATTCAAAATCTCAACCGAGAATTTCAAAATTTCACAGGGATTTTGAACCTTGAGTACTAGTACTTAACATATTTAATGAATGGAACTATAGTTGGTCGCAACGAGGAATCAATAAAAATGGGAGATGTAAAGCACCCATGTGAGGCCGTATCTGTCGTAGGTGAAGAACATATTGCTCAATGGATTTTGGTTTGGAAGGACCGGCTTAAATTAACGGTGGTCACTGATGCTATCACTCGAGGCATGTACCGAGAAGTTATTGTTTATCTAGCTTTTAGATATTTTATATATATAAAATCTAGTTATCTAACTCCTCGCAATGAAAGGCGTGGTAGGCGATACACATTCCCTGAGTCGGTCGAAGAGCACGAAAACACCCTACCGTGTCTGACGAGCACTGAAGTCTACCCAAAACAACCCAAAAATTCATTAATGCAAATGAGATCATCAACAAATTTAATATAACACATATAACTCAAGTAATCAACAAAGAATCAAATTTAATGACTTATATAAAATTATAACATTCAACAGAGAATAATTAGCATTCCTTTCATTAATAAAATGTCATACATCAATCATATATCACCCCTCTCTGTAATATATCTATCGGTCGTAGGGCCGGTATAGCTGCCCTTGCGGCAGTACCACACCCCTATAGCGGTAGTGTCGATATTGCATAGGAGAGAAGGTGATTTCTCAAAAAGCTTTAGGAAAATGTAAGAATCTTGTGTATGTGCGTCGATGTGATCCATTTTCACTAAAAACTTCAAGTTACTAGCCAAGAGTCCCTCTTAATAGTACGGCACCTAAACTAGCAATCCGATCTTTTCTCCAAAGCAATGAGATCAATAAAAACTATGAAATGATCCTTAATTTTATAGCTTAGCTATTTTAGCTTAACACGATGATCATTTTTATTTTTTGATCTATTTTCATGCTTTATCATGTTCCATATCTAGGACTAATCTGTCTTTAATATGCTCAAAGAAATTATTAGTTCTTTACTTGCGATTATCATTAATTACTAAAACCAATTACAAACTTTGGGGGCCTAGATGCTTTCAACTCCCGGGTGTATGAGCACTGCTGGATGTCATAGCCACACCACCAAGCGTAGAACACTACCTCCCTTTTCTATCATTAACCAAGATCACAAAACTTAGAAGTTAAATCATACAGCATCACAAAATATAAACAATATGAAGGCTGGAAAAGGGGAAAATGGGAAAAACCAAGGCATCACCAAACCTTAGTTTAAGGCTAGTCAAGGGTCAAGAGCGGCGTCAACCCATGGCCAGCAGGGGTCGTGGTCAGGCGAGAACGCAGGCGCCTGAGGTGGCGAGGCAGAGGCACCCTGGTTGGGGTGTGGCCAAGGGAGGCTGAGAGGGACACGGCCAGGAAGGGTATGGGAGATAGATGGGGAATGAAAATACATTTAAATAAACATAATTAAAATATGTTTAAATAAATATACACCATTTTAAATCAAACAATATGCATTTATCAACTTATTAAAACTCGAGGAAAGGTTGGACACCCTAAAAATTGTAATAACTTGATCGCCATCTAAAATATATTCTTCGCACACCCAAACATGGTAGCATTAGGCTTCGGCAACTTAAGCAACGAACATTTGACCGGCAAATGCGAATTCAATTTATTGCATATGTAACAACCTAGGTTTGCTTGACAGGCTGATTCTAAATGACCAACCATCTTGCATCTGAAGCAGAAAGGAGGCCGAGGTTTTTTCACCTTGGAAGCGTCTGATGTCTTCTTCTCTTGCGGCAAACCCTGATCAACACCCGCACCATCATCCACCATCTGTCCCACCGGTACAACTTGTTGTCGCACTGGTGCCGCATACCTTCCCCTCCCTCCATTATTGTGCCCACGACCAGAAGCTTGGACGCCACATCCTCTTCCACCAGCCACGCCACGATCAGCCCCCATCATTCCAGAAGATGGAGCGTTTGACCAGCGAACCCCCCTCGACCAGCCGGATTGACCCTCAACGGACCTTGATTCCGTCCCCGCTGGGAACGGCCAAAAGGCGGCTGGTCTCGATCATGTCTACCCACTGGCCCTGACCAAGGAAGGCGATCTTGCTGTGGATGCTCCATCACCAGCGGCGGCGGAGGCAGAGCAACGATTTCAGCATAAGAACGCCAAGAGTTACCTTCTCTGGATGCCATAGCCTGTATCAAAGAGGGTTTACAAATGGGCTTCCTTTCAACAGGCCTCCGAAATAACTTACGGGCCCTTCCATAGACTTTGGCCCGATCCACCAAACAACCGTGATTGTCGCTTATATTTGAATTTTGAATCTTCTTCTCCCCGGCCGATGCAACTGGGTGGCGCTCCCCTGAAGTCCGATCAACATTACCCTCCGACGAGTCTATATGCCCAGGCTCAATCGACAAGGGAAGAGGACTTCTCTTACTGATCGAAGGTGAACCAGGCCAGAAAGCCTGTAGCGTCAGAGTTGACCTTGACCTCGGTTTCAGCAGTGGTCCACACCATGGCCGAATCTTCCAACTTCGACGAGGAAATCGACGAGAATGACTCTCCATCGATACCTTCTGAGGCGTGAAATTCCGACCATGTAAGAACGATTCATTTGAATTGAGCCCTCGTTTGTTAAAGCTTTCACAATTTCTGCCATCGGACCCTGTTGCTTGTCCGACAAAAGCGATCGGTTCATTGGCCAACGCAAAATGCAAAGATGCAGCACTGCGATCAACCGTATTTGAATTGGCATGGAGTAAATCTTCAGATTTATCCACCAAATCAACACAAGTTGAAACAATCTTTGAACCGTCGCCCAAACAATCATTTCACAATTCCAAGTGATCAACCTTACACCAGAATTTCCCTCGAACCTCATCGACAAAACTTACGATTCATTTGGGATCAGCATCAATCAATAGAAGATCCTCTTCAAAGCAAATCCGGGAACCTGATCGATCCTCTTCAAAGCAAATCCAGGAACCACCTGATGATCCATCCTCTCGCCTTCATCCCCTCAGCCGAACCTTCGATGTTCCGGCGTGACGGCATATCCCAATCAGGTCCGGTAGGAGCTGGCCGGCCTTATGATTTCTTTGCTGCAAAAGAAGCTTTCAGCTTCCGGAAGGAGATTAGCATCGGTTGGTTGTATTCTTGATGAGAGAAAGTTACACGCGGCGAGATTTCTTTATGGGATCGTAGAAAAGGAGGAAGGCCGATTTGACGTGCATGCCCAGGAGATCACTAGTACTAGATTACCAGCGCTAGTGTAGAACCTTGGACGGCGAGGGTTCACGTGGTTTACTTTGTTACCATCCTACGAGTTGCAGTTGTTTCAGCGATGAATTACTACTGCTGAACTCAAATGCTCACGGACACAATGTAGATGCCACACTACAGGCTCGTTTTGTTTCGAGGTTCACTACAGGCTCATAAACGTAGGCGCTCGCCAGCAGTACACGGCCGGCATGTATCATGCTCGTTTTGTTCTGCTCCCTGAGTACGACGGCAGCACTATTGGGCTTGAGCAAATATATCAGCAGTCAGATCGACGAACATGGCGCGTCTATGGCCCTGTTTGTTTCAGCTAGGGATTGTGAAAAGCAGCTTTTAAAAGTTGGAAAGGCAACAAACAGCAAGTTTTTAATCTAGATTATAACAATCTGGAGGCTAGATTGTAGCAATCCCACAATCCACTCTTCCCTAGCTTTTCCCAGCTTTTTTTTGCAAAAGACCACAATACCCATCCAACTTCAACCAAAATTACCCACCATTGCCCTCAGCTTTCCCTAACTTTCCTCAACTTCAACCAAAATTACCCACCATTGCCCCCAACTATAATCTAGATTACCAAACAACCATGAGCTTTTCAACATCCAGCTTTTTAACAATTCAGCTTTTACAATCTAGTTTTTAAAAGCTGCTTTCCACAATCCCCAACTGAAACAAACAGAACCTATAATCTGTCTCATGACTCACTAACAAATGCTGCTGATTGCCTGATTGGCACACGGCGAAATGCTGCTTTTCGGCCAAGCTTAGCCTATGACCTCGTGCAGTCCAAATCATAGTAGCACAACTGTGCAAGAACCACCCTCCTCGTCGTCCTGGATGCACCGCGCTCCTTTCAATCCGCACCGTCCAACTTGAATCAAAAGCCTACAGTTCCACTCCCACGGATCCCCACTCGCCCGCCACGTCACCGATCCGCGCCACCACCCCCCCACCGCGTCCTGCCCCTCCGATCTCAATCCAACGTCCAAAACCCGCCATCCCACGGATCCACCAGAAACGCGCCTCCCGCCCCACACCCGACTCCCCAACCCCGAAAATTTCGCATTCCCCCCCAAATCCTCCCTATATATACCCCCACTCCCAAATCCCCAATACCCACGCAAGCTTCGACCACACTTCCTCTTCCCCCAAATTCAAATCCCTCGGAAGTCGGAGCGGCGGTGTTTCGGCGATGTCGGGGCGCGGCAAGGGTGGCAAGGGGCTGGGCAAGGGCGGGGCGAAGCGCCACCGCAAGGTGCTGCGCGACAACATCCAGGGCATCACCAAGCCGGCGATCCGGAGGCTGGCAAGGAGGGGCGGCGTGAAGCGCATCTCCGGGCTCATCTACGAGGAGACCCGCGGCGTGCTCAAGATCTTCCTCGAGAACGTCATCCGCGACGCCGTCACCTACACCGAGCACGCCCGCCGCAAGACCGTCACCGCCATGGACGTCGTCTACGCGCTCAAGCGCCAGGGCCGCACCCTCTACGGCTTCGGAGGCTAGATGAGTAGGGAGTGGATTTGGTGTAGTAGACCAGTAGTGCCGGAGCTTGTGCTTTGTGTCGATGTTTGCTGTGGTGCATGGGCTATATACTCCTTGGGCGTGCGTCGAGTTGTTCCAGCTTTGCGTGGTCGATTGGCTGTGGTATCTTGTCGCGTTGAATGAAATATCTCTGATTCTTAGTCCGGGCCAAAGTTGTGCTTCAGGGTTGATTCGTCGGTTTGGTATTTTCAATTTGTCTACCTGAGCGGTATGGCTACGTGATTGTCCTTGTGTTACTTGTGCCCCCATGCAATTGAATCCGTTTTTTCTTTGTACAGGTCTAAGCAAACTGCAATCTGAAGAGATGTGGCATGGATCTTGCATGTTTGGGTTTGGCATCAATTCATACATGGAACGGTCTTGTTACACCTGGTACAATATTCTCACGCGCCTTCTATTTTGAATGGTACATGAAGCCTCTGTAGAGCAAACTATCAGAGTTCTAACGGTGCATGAAACATTTATCAACATCTGGTAGTCTGTAGAGGTAGAATAATACAGTACAAATCAACTCCATCAAAACAAAAAAATAATGAGAAATTGTAAGCAGCTATTGGTACCCGTCTCCCTCTAGAGCAGGAACTGCTTGCCGGTGTATGTTTTGCCCCAGTGGTCCTTGGGCACGACGTTGAAGTTGGTCAGCGTCGTGCCGTCGCCTGAGGTGAGCTCGAAGGACAGGGGCTGCCCCTTGAAGTCTGCGTTGATGTGCCATATCTGGCCCCAGTTGCGGCCCATCGAGAGCCAGCCAGACTCTGTTCCTTTGATCTTCACTGATCTGACATCGCCAGCGCCACCGACGTTGCTGATTAGGACTGTGAGGAAGAAGCTCCGCCCAGAGACTGAGAACCTCACACCGCCTTCACGAACACACGTAACGCTGCATATAAGGAAACACATCAATCTCAGCCGACAGCCTAAGCCATTTTTTGCTTTCTTTCGACAGGTTATCATGCTACTAATAGCTTTATTTAGCCATCCTTGTGTAGTTTTGCTGCTCAATGCAGCAATAATTCATTCTGTACATATATTTATTCTCATGGAAATCCTGCTAACAATCAAGGAGATATGTAACAAGTGGCGGAACTGAAGACTGGCATAGTTTAGTCTTAAAAGCAGAGCAGGATAGATATTTTCCGCCAAATGCCCTCGGGCCAATCATCCTATGAAACATGAATCTTGAGAATTAGGAAGGCATATTAACAGCAGCACATTGTATCAACCTGTCAATTAGGAAAACAACTTGAAGATGCACCTCACTTCTAGAATGCCAACTTAGATGCAACAAACGATCATTACACATCTCTAAAATACTTTTGAAGCTATTAGACAGCACCCAATTCAGTATGGTATATATCCAGGTTTCTAAACTTATCTTTTGAATGGCACTAGAGATGCCAGAGTGGTACTTAACTAATGTACGAATGTGGATGGGAAGTATTACTAGATTGTAACCTGTCTGGATCTGGAACACTAACATATGAAGAAAAAGAATTAGCACAAGCTAAATGGTTAACTATCAAGTCACTATCCAGTATCCAAAGTTCTTTTAACACAGTTTTAGTACCAGTAACTAATGAGCTTGTTAAAAAGATCTTAAAGACCTACCAACCGGCATAAATTGCTAGAACAAACACAGAGTATTAAGGACAACCGCAACTAATGTGCCAACACAATTCGTAGGGCCAGTTTGGTGGTCACCAGGTACTAAAGGGGCATCTCATGTACCCCCAGAAGATGGTGATGCTAAATGCTTATTTAATGGTGCAGATTAAAAATTCTAAAAAGTTCCTGAAATATTTCTCGCTGCCTGTCATTAATATTATTCAGCCAATCCTTAGAGCAACACCAATGCAAAATAAAACAATATATCTCTTAATAAAACTAGCAAAATAGCCCCGCACAATTGGGCGGTTAGTCTTATTGTTTCCTTCTTGTTATTTATTGGACTTTTGTTTTCTATACAATTCTTAATTTGTATTTGTTTAAGCAACTGCTAAGATTAAAGGCACCTCTACGTGCTATAATGTAGCTGCCGTGTAAATCTATTACTAGTCTTTCGGACTTTGATCTTTGCATACATGATCCGATTGAGATAATGTTCTTCAAATCTATTTGTCTAACTTCTTATTCAACTTCCTACTGTGGCTTCAATTCTTTCTCTTGCGTTGCCTTTCAAAGGTTCAATGTACATTTAGTAATAAATGCTTCTTTTGATTATTGTATACAGAGTCCCCAATCTTATTTCCTAATGGGACTGATATGCCGTACATTTTTTTAGATGAAGGAAGATTTTATTAATCTCAAGAACATTACATCAAAATGATACAAGTCCTTAAAACTTCTTATAGCTCATCGAATTAGTGCTAATAAAGCTCCCTTTAGTCTGTTGTAAACCCTATGCCAATTACATTAAAAAATCTTAAAAAGTCAATTGCGCCAATTGTTAAAACCCTTTAGTCTGTCGTAAACACATAAAACATGCTGTCCTTTCTTTTTAAGCCTTTGATATCTTTTTATTTCTTTTTCCATGTGCTTAGCTCTTTTTTTCTTGCTCTATTTCCCTCTTTCTGCCGTACGTGGGTTTTATTGGGTGGTCTATGGACAATAGATTCCCATCATTTTTTTTCTCTCCTTGACATACACAACACTTATCTTTTCTTTTGGTTTTAAATTAGAAAACAATTACATCTCTAAGTAATAACATCTAATTCTACTACAGTGCATTTTTAATTAGGACCCACAAATCAGGGTTAGATGCTTTTTTTTTAATTTCTAGCATATTTTTTAATAACACCCAAATTAACTTTAATCAGGGTCCACCAAATTAAAGGGCATAAGTTTTTCTTTTTTTTGTGAGAATTTCTAGCATATTCTCTTTTTCCTTAGCAACTCTAAAACACATCATCAACTTTTAGCATATAATAGATCTACTCTGAAATTTTTCCAGAAGTCCTTAGTTTTGACAAACTTTGGCAAAACTCGGGATACTAGCCCAAATATGAGCAGTTTTCTTATTGTGTTTTGAAACTTGGTATGAGTAGTGATAGCTCAGCCTACTGATTCAACACTCCAGTAACCTTAAACCAATCATGAATCTTCCAATAAAAGAGGCCTTACTGTTGAGCATGATTTAGGATGATAACCACTAGTTTACTAGTTTTATGATTATTGGCGAGAGCCCTAGATGTTAGTTAGCTCTATTTTAATCCCAACCCAGAAAATATTACTCCAAAGAACCATATAAACTGAAGCAGATGTGGAAGTCTGACACTGAATCGGAGCTCTACAATTCATGCAAAGCAAGCATGTGATCCTCTTGATAGTTCAATGCAGCATCAAACGACCCATAGGCGCTTTCCTCCTAACCCAAAAACCAAAGCACACTACAGCATAAAAGGGCCATGACAGCTGATAAAACTACCCAGTTGAACCGTAACAGAAGTTGGAAGAGGGTCCACTTCCTCCCCGCCGTACATCCCTGATCCCTCACCAACGGACACTTATAATTTAGGACCTGTTTGGAAGCATAATTTTTTAAAACTATAGTTTTGATATACTATGGTTTGCAATTATTTTGTCATGAATACCATAGTTTTACCAAACACTTTTAAAACTATAGTATTCCTTGGAACTACCAACTGTTTGAATGCAATATCATAAACTATGGTATTTGAGTGGAAATAGACAAGAAGCTAGCCAAAAACATAAAAACTTTGAGTTGGAGTGGAGTTTCAAATACTCTAAAAATACCATAGTATCTATCAAACCATAGTTTTTGATACAGAGTTTTTGACATGGTAACCAAACACCTTATGATATAAAATACCATGGTATTCTTAAAAACCATAGTATTACCTAGAAACTATGAAAATACATTGCTTCCAAACAGGTCCTCAGTTTTTTTTTGGGATCCCACATTGCGCCAACCAACGCAATTCTTGCTCGGCAAGCACTTTTACAGTTTCACACGAAGTGCATTGCGAAATTGGGAAAACTTAGCGTTAGATCTAGCCTAACATCCAGTGTAAAGTAGAGTGAGACAGGTAGCAGAAAAGGATGCAGCCAAGAATCACAGATACCGGCGGTACTGGATGGGCATGACGCCGGCCTTCCAGAGCGCTATCTTCTCGAAGGCCTGGATGGGGAGGAGGAAATGGTGGTTGGGCGGGTTGCAGACGCCGCCGGCGTCGGCCGGGAGGCCGTAGTTGGGGGCGCAGAAGTTGGTGGCCGTGACGACGATGGAGGTGCCAGCGAGGCAGTACTTGAGATCCTCCACGCACTTCACCTCGTAGCAGCCGCCGCACGCCGCGCCGCGCTCGAACAGCGCCGTGCTCAGCCCCACCGTCGCCATCCCGTACCCGTGCTTCCCCAGATCCTCGAACCCGCATGCCCCACCTGTACGCAGGCATCCCAAAGGACAAATCAACCCCAAGCTATGCAAGAACTGTACGAGCAGAGAATTCTAGTAACATACGAAAAAAAAAATGCTTCCAGCATGGATACGACGAATTAAACAAATGCAAGGACAATTTGGTAGTTTTTTTTTTCTTGGATACAGTTGGCCCTGACCAACGAGCCAGGCGAGCTTCAATGCATACCGATGGCGTCTTCGGGGCCGGCGGCGTAGTAGGAGGCCTTGGCTGAGCGCCATTCGGAGAGGGCGGAGGAGCCGTAGGTGGACGCGTGCTGGTGGCCGGCGGCGAGGGCTGGGAGGAGGAAGAGGACGAGGAGGAGCGGGGGAGCCATGGTTCCCAGGTGCTCGTCGGTATGGCGCAGACCGCAGTGAGGTGGGCGAAGACTAGAGAGTAGAGGGGGTCTTCCTGTTTTTATAGATGCGCTTGACAGCTTAAGGGTATTTTAATGCAGGTTTCTTTGTGAGTAGCTTTTGCCCGCAGTGAGGTGGGCGTAGACACGGGAAGGCGGTGACATAGAAAGGAATGGAAAAGCTATGGAATGCGCAAGAGAATCTAATTGTGTTTTACTAAACTTACATTTGTACTATGTCTCCCTCTTTAAGAAAGAGAAATTCTATAAATAATATACGCTAGATAGTAAAAATTAGATATAATTGTTGATTTGTTTATGATGTTTCTACTACTCTAATACTAAAGAAAATAGAAATAAATATTAACTAATATGATCTGTTGAATTGAAAAAATAAATGGTTTATATTAAATTTAGTGTAGCATCAAAGGGCTATAATAAAAAACTTATGCTATATTAGAAACAGTGTTTGGTTTACCGCGCTCCACGCATACTAAAATGACATCACAAATTCTGCGTAGTTAGTTCTGATTTCTGAACTTTCAGCGAGACAAACTCCAATTTGTTTTTTCTTTTTTCCCTGCAACATACTTTTTTAGGTGAAAAGAGGTGCATAATTCTGACTATGCTTGAAGAAGTTCTTTCGTTGGATGGATCATGGATCAACCATCGGTTGAATGGTCTCATTCGACCGTACTAGGTGGTGTACTATCAGCACCAGTGTTTCGAATGTATACTTACTGTTATACCGGAGAGATTTTGCGCCCAACCAACCCCCGCCACGCCACAGTCTTAGTGAAAAGATCTTCAGAAATTTAAATTTACATTTAGATCCTTGATCGGTTTTTAACCGAAAGGATTAGAGAAAAAAAACTATAATTACGTTTAAATTCCTTCACGGTTTATATTTAGATCCTCCCGATAGTTTTTAGCATAATAGACTAAAAAAACTACCTGAATTACACAAAAATGACAATACATTTGTTTTCTCCCAAAATGAAAAACCATAGATTCATCGACGGTTTATAGCAGTTCACAGATTAGCCGACGGGTCCTAGCGACCCAGTTTTTTTTTTAGAAAAAGAAACTGAAATTACGCAAAAAAACGACAATACATTTGTTTTCTCCCAAAAAAAACCACAGATTCGCGTTCGCCGATAGTTTATAGCAGTCCACAGATTCACTGATGGGTCATAGCGACCCATTTAAAAAAACAGGAAAACCATAATTACGCAAAAAAAATATGTTTAGGTACTTCCACGTTTTTTCTCAAAAAAATAGATTCGCCGACAGCTCCTAACAATCCGCAGATTCATCGACGGTTTTTACCAGCATATTTTTTTAAAGAACCAAGAAAACTGAAATTACGTAATTTTTTTAGAAATATCTGTCGGACCAAATTTCGCACGGCGCAGCATCGCGCGACCGAATTTTCCAAATTTCGCACGACGTATCGTCATGCGACGTAGCGTAGCACGTAGCCCTAGCTAGTTTCACTAAAATTCGGTGGTCTCGAGATACACTTGTGACAATTATATTTCGATGGGAATTTTGTCTAAAAATTTAAATTTTAGTCGAATTTTGCCTAAAAATTCAAATTTTGTTCAACCGTTTTATCCCAAAATTACACCGAATTTCAGTGGGTGCCGGAAAAAAAAAATCGAAATTCTAAACCTGAACTGCACAGTCGAAAGCATAAACACACACGATATGACGATAGTAGCTGTGCAGTACAAACTTTCTTAAGCTGTCAATGTGCAATTGTTCCGGTCCTATCATCTACGAAAAGAGTGCTAGACCTTTTTTAAAACTACCGGTTAGTGAATACTAGCAAATATGAAAATGCTTGATCTCTGAACTAAGTCACCTCGAAGTATAGAATCATCTGATCGTGTGACTGGATTCTGAACCTCACTCCACGAATATCGAACTTGAGATTTTTTTCCCGTTTCTATCCTCTACCACTGGTTCAGTTAGAGTGTGTTTAGTTCAAGGGCACATGAGGGATGGGATGACCTTATTTATGTTTTTTTATTTATCCTATTGTTTGGTTAGATGGATAGGATGAATGTGCGCATCTAAGAAAAGAGAATATTCCTTGTATATGCCGGATGGATTGATCCAAAGAATTTGGCCGGATGAGACTATTCACTCGCACTCTTGGCACTGGTTTGCTCCTCACGCGCGCTTCTCCCTCCTCTCGCCCGGCGTTGATGAGCTGCCTCCTTCCTCCCACACGGCGACACAGCGTCGACAGGCGCGCTCCTCCCTCCTCCCGCACAACGCTAAAGGGCCGCCTCCTCCAAGACGGCGACGACGGCAGGCGCCTCCCTCCTCCCATCAAAGGCAACGCCCGCCTCCTCCTCCCAGAACGCCCACGGCCGCCGCCTCCTCCCACCAAAGACCGATGGACGTGCTCCTCCCTCCTCCTGCATGGGGCCAATGGGCTACCTCCCTCCTCCCGCACGGCGCCGATGGGCGCGCTCCTCCCTCGTCCCGCACAGCGCGGATGGGCCGCCTCCCTCCTCGCGCTAACGCCAACGGGCCGCTGCCTCGACATGTCCCCTATGCCGGTTTAGCCTCGCCATTGACCTTGGCTGTTGCTAGCCCGATCCCCCCTCCTAGGCCACGTCGATCCCCCTCATGCCATCCAAATATCATCCTTCCAACCAAATAAAAATTTAGCTCATTCTATCTATCTCTCATCCCTCTAACTAAACATAAACTTGAATAAATGTATTCCTATCAAGATAGATGGCTCTATCTCATCCATCCTTTATGGTTGAACCAAATACACCTTTGGAAAACAAAGGAGGAAACCTCGGGGAGGAGCTTTCTCTGATGAACTGGAACACGTCAATCCACGGGACCGTCTTCTTTTCGGTTGTTTCCGGACTACCAATAATGACGGCACTCAGGCATTGTGAGGTGGTGTGAGTGACCGCACCCTTTTCTGTCTCCTTGCGACTCATGCGGACGTGGGGATTCTCCGTGACACGCACATGCACATCTAGGTAGTATTGGTTATTACTCCGGTGCTGCGGTGCTATTGGTATTTCTGATTTCGCTGGAGCCCAGCCCGAGACACTGATCAACCCAGGCTGGCCGTAGCCAGCTAGGACAATTGCAGCGGCAAGATCCGGTTAGAGCATATTAAAAATAATAAATTTTACTATTTACTCTACCTTTTATTCCTATTATCTAGAGTAAGTAATAAAATCTACTACTTACTCTATCTTTCATCCATATTATTTAGAGTAAGTAATAAAGTCAGTTTGTACAATAATGATCTTTAAAAATTGTCTCTAAATGCTGTGCAATAACTTTCTCTTTTCTCTTATACATCACTAATTTATTTTGTTTTCCGTACCATACTAGCTCTTGTATAAGTGCTATTTCTTTTCTCTCTCATCTTTTCTTACTCTTCCACATAGAAAAAAATTGATATGTATAGGTTAAGAGTAAGCTAAGGTGATTTTATTGTAGGGCATATACAATAGTTCATCTTTTAAGATTATCTCTAAGGATACTAACTCACCTAAAAACAATACTAGAGACAACATCTCCAGTAGTTCGTCTCTAAAATCATTCATCTAACTATTTTATGTTATTTTCATCACACTTTCCTCCGTACACCCATTACTATTTGCTTTACTTTGTGTGATCAGATCGTCTTTTGTATAAGAGACAATAAATTCTTTTTTCTCAACTCCTCGATCTCTTCTCTACGTAGGATTTTATTAATATTGTATATATAGCTAAGATACAACTAAAATGATATTATTGGAGATTCTCTTGTGTAAGCGAATAATAGTGGATGATGTTGATCATGATAAGATGGGCATATTTCTGGAAGACAGGTGAAAGAATCTGTCATGCATGAGGCTTTGTGTATTGCAACTGGATATAAGATTGATATCGAATGCCGCAGTGGAGTGCGATTTTCTTTCATGTTCCCACGGCTCGGACGATTCGGTATTACTCCCTCCGTTCAGATTTGATCGGCGTATTTTGCAAACGGTAGAAATTCGGATTTGATCATCGTATTTTGCATGGCTGTGTACTCTTTACTCTTGGGTACATGTGCTTTCTCGGGCAGGACGTAGAAGACTCCTCGTATGGCTTGCATGCTTCAATGCCTTGCCGATCGATGCAATGCATCTGTTGAGCGAAACGTTGTTGCTCGACTAAGCAAGCCTTATTTTACGATATTCGCCACCATGCCCTGACCTATTTGAAGCGCACTCCTGCTACAAACAGATCACGGTGAGACAATGGAGGAAGGGCTCGGCGTGGAGTGAATCTGGGCGCTGATTCGACGAGGAAGCGGACTTACAACGTCGTCGCGGCCGTTGCGGGTGGAGAACAAGCAATTTCCATGTCCGAGAGCGGCGCCACAAACATCGATGAGGAGATAGTGCAAGATTCCGACGATGTCCGTTTAGGTGCTTGACACCTTTGCGGCGATACGAGGTGCGAATTCTCAAGTCGACGAGACTTAAAGGAAGACATGGTCGAGCGACGACCTTGTAGAAGTCGCGGATGCCCCATCGCTTTTGGCGTCAACTAAGGTGAGCACTCTCGAGTCCCACAATCGGGCTAAGCAACTAAAAGAGGTGCGTAATTTGATGTTGCCCGTCATGCTTCCTCTCTTGTATGGAGAGCATGATGAAGATGTCAATGGTCTTTGCAGATGACTCTACTATGGACGCGCGCATGGCTATCTGCAATACTCGAGGCAACTTTCTTGAACATGCATGCTAGAGTGAGAGTAAATTTGTGAGTTAGAGGCAACTTTAAGTTGTCTTGACGTTTGCTTTCTTTGAAGTGAGTTAGAGTGAGAGTAAATTTGTGATAATTGTTGTAATCAATTTTGTGATAATTGTTGTAATCATGCAATGATAGTCATCTGTTTCCATTCAAGACTTACATAAGGTTCATTGCGAAAAACATAAACTAACCTAGCCAACAAATTCCATTGCTTGATTGTAAAGCTCCATGGGACCTTTGCAGGGGTAGTGGGAAGATCACCTGCATCTCTAGTGCCCTCTTCTTCATATGCGGGATGTTGTAGTCTTGCCCATGCTGTGCTTCATGATCTCCATCATGCAAGCTTCTTGAGTTAGGAAAATCTGAGTTGGCCCTTTCCACCGGTACTCTTGATATGCATTTTCAACCTTTTCCACAATTTGCTCGACATTGTTTGGAGTTCCTTTGTGAAACAATGCCTGGATAGCTGCAAAGAAACCTAGATCCAAAACATTAAGATCAGGTGAGTTGGGTGGTTGGCATGTTAATCGAATGTCCCAGCCATCTGCTTGGGCAACTGGTACAAAATCTGGGTCACTTATGTCAATGTGTGTCTTTTTGCGTTGTCTTCTTTGGATGAATATGGGCAAGCCTCTTTCTTCGGTGGCCACTTTGATTTGATTGCAGGCAAGACTTTGTTCACAAGGTAATCTCGACTTACTTCCTTTGTAACCGACGTCATCGCCTTTGTTACGAGGGTACCTACACATACAAACAATGTTAGAAAAATTCACTTAGACCAATTTTAGTTATGCAATTTTCTTTCCATGCATACTGTACCTCTAGGCCTATTTGCACTCGACCTCTTGGCTGGTTCTATGTAAACAAATGGAAATATACCAATTTTACCATCAAATGTGCAATTACTATCCTCGTCAAATCTGGGCCGAGTGACCACAGCAAGAAACATCACCTTCTCTATGAAGTTCTTGCTTTTGACCTCCCTTTTCGGTCTGTCTTCATCGTTGGCGAGATAGTATTTACGGTTAAACGCGTCCTATAGAACCATTTCTCATCAATGTACACAATGTTGAACATTGGTTTGAAGGTAGGAGCATTAGGTAGGTAGTAGAGCAACATGAACAAGCGATTACTCCACACGAGCCTTTTGTTCTCATCGGTCGGATGAATTTTAGGTCATTGGTGTGACGTGGAAAGCATCGTTCCTTGAAACGGCTATGAAGTGTGGTCTTCTTCACACCAAGTGCATTGGCAAGATCTGGAAGGTTGTGCGCTCCCTTAGAGGCACGGCTTTGATGGCTTCCATGTCTATTTCTATTCTTTGCGACCACAATTGCCCCAAGCTTGTTTTTAACACCTTTTACCCCACCATAATCTCATCCATTGCGCCAAACAGATTGCACAACTCTCAGAGGCACACCAAATTTCAGTGCTACTGCTTTGAAACTCCATGATGCAAAGACAGGAGGATGTGTTCTGGACAACAGCTCAATGTATATGGCGATCTTTAAGTCATCAGGGTAGAACCTCCTCTTCTTCACATTTACTCCTTCAAAAAAGCAAAGAAAAATCATAATCAGACAAAAAAACTGGTGATGCAAGTGTTGGCGCCGATCTTCAAATACGCTTCTTCTTCTTCACCAAGATACGTAGTCTCGACAACCTGCCGAAAACGCAAGGTGAATTCAGAGCAACTCAAGATCTGAGCAACTCAAGATCTGAGCTTTTTGGTATTTGCTCACAACCTCAGAGCTTTCCTCTGTTTATTCTCCTTTTAAAGGTGTTTTTACATACTCAATTGAATTGCCTGCCTACAGGTACAAAACTTTGAAGCAAACCGGACTCAGTAACTAAGACTATTATCTATCCGACAATAACTCTGCTAACAGCAAGTGCTGCACTTATTTGAAGGTGCTAACAGCAAGCAAACCGGATCGCAAGTGCTGCACTTATTTGAAGATCGACGCCAATGACAAGTCTTGACTTATTCAGAGAAGCAGTAACAAAGATGGTACTGCATCTTACCCTCTTGTGCCACATCATTACTGTCTCCTCCTCTATGTTCCATAGCACCAACCTGATCATGATCGATTGCATCTTGTAAAAAAAGAAATCTTGTTAGAAACTCGATCGTCATTCGCTAAAAAAAACAAAGTTCTCTGCATTTACCATGTTGTCCTGTAGTGTTGCCAGCTCCTTTTTCTGAAGGTGCATCGCCTCCTTGTTCATGTCCATGTGCTTCCTCGCCGGCGTCATCTCCATCGTCCCACACCATGTGGTAGTCGAGTTCATGAGCAGGACCATCCCACTCGCCAATGAAATTCCAATCAATGTGTTCGTTTTGGTTGCAATCGGGTGGTGGGAGATTTAAGTCCAGCTCATGTGCAGCCATTGTTGATCTACTGCTACCTCCCATGGAGACTTATATAGGGCCAGCATACCAGCGTTTCAGTTTCCTTGTTTGTATTGAGAAAGGGGAGCCCGCGCATGAAAAATTCAGTGTCAAATTTCATTTTGCGCGGGCTGATTTCAGCTGCTGTGACGGGCGCTAATTCCTTTTTGCGCGGGCTAATCATCTGAGTACGTAGGCGACGGCGGCGCACGCATGGCAACCGAAGCAGCATTTACTCACACGCTGTGTAATTACGGAGAGGGATTAGCTCGCATTGGTCTCGGTGCCAACGGCAAATACGCCGATCAAATCTGAACGGAGGGAGTAATGTGCATGTGTGGCGTTGTTGCTCCTAGCTCGTACAGGTGCGGTGGGTACGTGTAATCGCCGGCCTCACGACGAGTATATACATTTCATGCAGAACGGAACGCAAATTGTAGCGGAAGCATCCACGGAAACTGTCAGTGTGCAGCGGTGAACTGACCATGTTGGTTCTTATGACGCGCGCTTGCGAAGTAATGATTTTTTTAGAGCCTGTTGTGTCTTAGAAGCGTGGGAGTGGGCAACGACAGGCGAGCGCGACGGTTGGGGGAGGACGGCAGGCGAGCGTGGAAGGTGGGCGAGTACGGGGAGTCAGTCTGCCCGACAAGCGAGGGAGACCGTCTCCTGCAGTAAAAGAGCATCGAAGCATGTTAGAAGGACTAAGGCTATGTTTGGATCGCTTAGATCTAACTATTAGTTGGCTAAAAATTAACTCTACTATTAGCCAGCTAAAAATTAGCCCACCTTTAATCTTTCTGTTTGGATGGAAATTAATTATTATTTCACTCTCACTAAATTAAATGGGCTAATTGTTATTTCGAGAGGTTGGCTAAAAATTAGCCCACCTGTTTGGATGGACTAGGACTAATTTTTAGCCAGCTAACAATTAGCCCAAGGATTCAAACATACCCTAAATTTGCAATTGCAATTGAAAAGGGGTTAATTTTTTTAAAAAATAAGAGGGACTAGAAAAATTATCTCTTCCACGCTTGACTTCTAGTTCTGAACGTCTTATGTAACCGAGTTGAGAAGCCGACAAATTCAAAACTAAGGTACAATTAGAGGACGTACGGATGAATATGTTCATCAAGTCATTGGGGTCACGAGACCTAATGATTGGAAATTATCGTACCTATATGTAGGACATTAGACACTAAAGGTGCGATTAGAGCGGACACAGATAAGCATCAATAATCTATAATTTGGGAACCGTAGTTAGATACAGATAGCGTCAGATATTTTTGTTCTGTAAACCTTCTTGTGTACACGTTTCCAAGCCGCAAGCACGACGGGAGCGCACCCCACCGTGCGCCCATGCGAGCGTAGCGAACTCGACTTCTCGAGCATGCTGTTCGTGCGACGACGTGGCCTTCCGCTCGGCACGCAGTGGCAGCAGTAACGACCGAACAGTGGAGTAGGCCGTGCATCGGGCCTAAAAGGCCGCTCGCTGCTCCGTAGATGTGTGAATTTTTTTTAATATTTATTTTTTTTTCAAAACTAATCGGCGGAAAAAAAATTGCAAAAATATCTCCTATCGCCTCAGTATAGGGCGATTGCTCCATACTGGGGCGACAGGTGCTCTGCCTAACGGCTCGCAACGACGAAATTCCAAAATTTTAACGATAGAGCAAAAAAATTTGAGAAATAGACCTATCAACCCAATCTGGACAATAGGTTACTGTAGCGATCTTTTTTACTGTAGCAGAGTTTTTTAGCAATATTTGTTGTAATTTTTTTTACGATATTTGTTGTATTCAACCGGAAAAAATTACCAAAAAAAAACTTCTTGTGATGCAATGAGCTGGAAAAATTATTTTACTTTGTTAGTGATACGCATCCCACTTAGGGATTTTTGTAGCCTCGTGGGGCCCGCCGGATAGGGCCCAAAAAATACAGGAAAAATAACGGGCGACCTACGCAACGCGGGATACCACTTATGTACGGGCGAGATGGCCGGATGCTGCCCCGGCACGAAGTTGCGAAAATCGGAAAAGACACTCGAGGCCACGAAACTGCGGAAATCGTGGCACTTAGGGGTTTTCGTAGCCTCGCAGGGCAGGCCGGATATGGTCCAAAAAATACAGAAAAAATCAAGAGCGACCTACGCAACGCGGGCTACCACTTATGTACCGGCGAACTAGTCAGGTGTTGGCCCGGCATGAAGTTGCGAAAATCGGAAAAGGCACTTGCGGCCACGAAACCGCGGAAATTGCGGAACTGGGGCGACAGGAGGTATTTTTGCAAATTTTTTTGTCCCCGCCGATTAGTTTTGAAAAAAAGATTTAAAATAAATATTAAATAAAAAATTCTAGATGTGTGTGGGGGCCTTCACGCAGTGCACCAGCCGTGGCCTCCCGCAAAATGGCACGCGCCGCACCGGCGAACAGCTGGGCTACAAACCTAAGGCGGCCGTGCAAGAACCATGTTGTGTCGGCCGGCACGAGGGGAACCTTTCGCGGGCTCATCCTACGGCCCAGAGCGGTGAGTGATGTGAGTGAGAATTCGGTCGACGAACACGAGCGATGAGGGGTGTCATGTACGCCGAAAGGGCCTGTTATGTTGGTTTGAAATCTTTGTTGGGCTAAGTCTATTTTCATGCAATCAACTGTGCGTCACAAAGCCTAAAACTTTGTTGGCTCACGATGCTTTCTTCAAGAAGCTAGTGTGCACATTGTTTGTCAGTTCTAGGCCCAACTTTCACCTGCGAACGCCTCTGAACGTGAACTGCTGTGCTGTCCGATTCGACAATATGGCCTCAACTGTTGTGCCTCAAAAAAAAGTCTATCAGTTTGACATCTCCTGCCTCAAAATAATGGCAACAGTGAAGTGTAGTAGGTAACCATGGGTTGCAAGGAGGGCCACAACAGTAGTCTGGAGTTTGACGTGGACAAGTCACAAGTGGATAGCTTTGAGCCACGGAGAGCAGAAGAGCACAGGCGCTCGTCAGTAGTCGTCACGATTGATCAAGATTCAAGACTAGCCCACGTTTTTAGCTTGCCGTTGGCCAGTACGCACTCTGGGTGGCTGTCGCGCCGGACAGGATCGGCACGGTACTGTGACGGCTTCGCTTTTCCTACACCAAACCAACCAGTGAAACGATCGAGATTTGATAATCAGAGAAGGGAGAAGACGCTTGAGCGAGAAGAAAGAGCATGACATGGGGAAAAGATGTTTCATCTATTTTCTCGCTGCTTTGTCTCTAAATCGATTGCAGTCTTATACCCCGAATCCACCTCTTACCGCCAACACTCTTTTACGGTTCACTGCTACAGTAAAAAAACTGAAAACACCGTTCATCGTCATCAGTAAACACATGCCGTTCGATTACAACTTCGATACATCCACTCCCTTCGTTCAATCTTTCGAAACCCCTTTCGCTTTCCCGCCTGTGCTTGATTTGGCGCTAGCTTTCTTCTTCGCCCGAGCTAGGCTTCTGACAGCACCCCCGCCCTAAAAATCTGCTTGCCCCCAAGCACGCGCCTTTGGAAAACAATGCTGCACCACAGAGAAATCCTCCTAAGTTGCCATTTCCGCTGGAATACCAGTCCATTTAATTAAGACTTGCGTGATCGCTAAATTTCCCTTCTTGACAAGACGCCGATCCAGAATATCCTCCGGCTCCACATGTTCCAAATTCAGGTCAGCGATGGCAGGGGAGTTACGAAAAACTGGAGTAAAGTTTGGAATGAAAGGTTTGAGCTGAGAAACATGAAAAACCGGATACACTTGACTTCCTTCTGATAATTCCAGTTTATACGCTACTGGACCCACTTTCTCCAGAATACGGTAAGGACCGAAGTACTTAAATACCAATTTAGGGAACGGCCGATTGACCATTGAGGATTGCGCATACGGTTGGAGTTTTAGATATACCTACTCTCCTATCTGAAACTGCCGATCCATTCTCTTCTGATCTGTCTGCATTTCGATTCTGTTTTGAGCGACAACCAGGTGCTTCTTCAGAAATGTAGTTTGCACTTTCTGTTCCTCCACAAATTCGCCCACAGACTGATTGGTCCCTGGTGCAGTGTGTAGTATTGCTCCATATTTCGGTTCAACACCATATAACGCCTTAAAGGCAGAACAACCTAATAATGTATGATGGCACGTATTATACCAGAACTCAGCCATGGCTAACCATTTGCGCCATTTACTCAGAGATGAGTGAACTGCACAACGAAGATACATTTCTAAGCATTGGTTGACACACTCACTTTGTCCATCCATCTAGGGATGGTATACTGTGCTAAATTGCAATTTCGTGTCCATAGCAATAAAGAGCTCCTTCCAAAACAAACTAGTGAAGATCTTGTCTCTATCCGACACAATAGATTGCGGCATCCCATGAAGTTTGATGACATTCTCCAAAAATAAGCGATCAACTTACGGAGCCGTAAAAGGATATTTGAGGGCTATGAAGTGTGTATACTTGGAGTACCTGTCCACGACCACCAAAATAATATTACAACCTTCAGAACAAGGTAACCCTTGGATAAATTCCATGGTAACGTTTTGCCATGCCCCTTCCGGAATCGGTAATGGCCGCAGCAAGCCTGGTGCTTTGGTATGCTCATGCTTTGCTTGCTGACACATGTTACACTGATTGACCACATTGATGACATCCCGCTTCAACCCATTCCAAGCAAAAAGTTTCTTAACCCGTTGATAAGTAACGGCAATACCAGAATGTCCCCCAACTGCACCTGCATGAAAAGCACTGATAATTTTCGTTTGCAGCACCGAGTTTGCTCCCAACCAGATTCGGCCTTGAAATTTGATCAAGCCTTGATGTAATTCAAACCCCTGCTCATTTGGGCTGTGAATCGCTAAGGCTGCCAGGAGCTGCTGGGCTTTGGAATCTGTGGTGTAAGTATTCAACACTTCCTGAATCCACACCAGTTGAACACCCGAGACTGATTGCAAAGTCATAAGGTGTCCAATTTGAGACAAGGCATCAGCTGCACAATTAGTGGATCCTTTCTTAAATTGAATGCGAAATTGAAGACCCATGAGTTTTGTCATGGCTTTCTGTTGTAATTCGGATACCAATTGTTGCTCTCCCAAATAGCAAAGGCTGTGGTGATCAGTATTGATTATGAACTCCCCTCGCTGCAAATATGGTCACCACCGATCGACTGCCAGAATGACTGGCAAGAACTCCTTCTCATAAATGGATAATTTCTGGTGTTGAGGGCTCAAGGCCTTGCTCAAGAATGCAATAGGATGGCCCTCCTGCATCAAAACTGCTCCAATGCCAATGTCACACGCATCTATTTTCAACCACAGACTTTAGCTGGAAATTGGGCATTGCCAGAACTGGAGTGTGAGCCATGGCCTCTTTCAAACGTGTGAACACTACTGTGGCTGAAGAGTCCCAATGAAACAACTTCTTCTTTAACAGATTGGTGAGTGGACGGGAGATGATGCCATAGTCTTTGACAAATTTGTGATAGTACCCTGTTAATCCCAAAAATCCCCTCAACTCCATTATGTTTTGTGGTTGCGGCCAATTTAACATGACTTGAGTCTTTGCCAGATCAGTTGCAACACCCTAATCCAAAATGACATGTCCCAAGTAAATAATACTCTTTTGAGCAAATTCACACTTTGCCTTTTTTTTACAAATAATTGATTCTTCTGCAATAACACCAGAACAGTTTCCAAATGCCAAACATGATCCTCCAAAGTCGGCCTATATATGAGAATATCTTCCAAGAAAACTAGGACGAACTTACGCAAACTAGGAGCCAAAATTGAATTCATTAAGCATTAGAAGGTGGCAGGGGCATTTGTTAACCCAAAGGGCATAACTCTGAATTCAAAATGGCCGTGATGAGTTTTGAATGCAGTCTTCTCGATATCAGCCTCCACCATTCGAATTTGGTGATATCCGGATTTTAAATCCAACTTAGAAAAGTACTGCGTGCCCGCCAATTCATCTAGTAACTCATCAACTATCGGCATGAGGAATTTATTCTTGATTGTAATGTTGTTCAACTTGCGATAATCAACACAAAAGCGCCAGCTCCCATCTTTTTTGCGAACTAACAAAATTGGAGATGCGAATGGACTTGTACTGGGTTGAATGAGTCCCAATTTTAACATATTTGCCACTTGGTGTTCAATTTCATCTTTCTGCATGGGAGAGTATCTATAGGGTTTTCTGTTCACTGGAATGGCGCCGGGCACTAAAGGAATTGCATGATCATATACACGAGATGGTGGTAAAGATGAAGGTTATGCAAACACTTCAACAAATTAATCAAGAATGTGTTGAGTTGCTTGTGGTGTCTCTATTGGATGCATGATTGAGATTGGTTCATCTTTCACTGTAATGAACCAAATCTCATTAGCATTTCGCCACTGGTATAACTCTTTTACTAGTTTCTCCGTTATGCGATTCCTTTGTTCGGACGAAATTCCTTGTAACTTGACCATCTTGCCTTGAAGTTGAAACTCCAATGTTCTTTGTTTCTAGTGGCAGATCATAGGGCTATGAAGTTGCAGCCAATCCATACCCAATACCGCATCATAAGTTCCTAATTCCAGAATCCACATATCGGTCCAAAATGTATGTCCATGAGCCCACCATTCCAATTGAGGTATAAATCGATCATAGACCAAGGCATCGCTATTTGCAACATAGACTGGTATAGTTGGAATCTGCTCCGTTCGGTACCGAATCCTTTCTAAGCAGGCTGCATTGAGGAAACTATGAGAACTCCCTGAATCAATGAGTGCCAATATTATTTGATTACCCATCATTGCTTGGATACAGATGGTTTCCAATTCCAAATCCTCTGTACCCACTAAAGCATGTAAGGATAGTCGATACTGCTCCTGCTCAAATTCCTTATCAGCTTCCTCTAAAGCATGCAATACTTCCTCACCAATGTGTTCGAGATGGGGTTGCGAGACAGCCAAAGTTGCGAGATTGGTCGCAGATGCCTGCTTCAGAATGGGCGTGCTCAACCGTATATCTTCTTCTGCTCATGCTGAAGATTGTGCCCCTTGAGCCACTTTCACTGATTCCAACATTTTCTAAAATTGATCCATTAACCCCATGATTACTGTATTATGTTCCGCCACCTGAGCTTGGATTACCGGTATCGCATCAACTGGTTTAATCTTCTCTACGATGAACTCCAGGTTAGCCTTCAACGATTCCCACCTTTCATCTATCTGTTCCCACCGTGCTTCCGACTGATTGACCATTTCTCCCATCGCCTTGAGCAGTAACTTGGTCTATTCGGAAGGCTTCGGTGGTGTCGTGGTGAGATTGGCTTGAACCAACCAAAATCAATGGTGATGAACTCAGATATGAGTCTGAGAACGCTCACCTGTTTTTGGGATTTTACGGTTCAATCGAAAAAAAATCTCCCAGCAATCGCTGGTTCTGATACCAGAATGTGATGGCATCGCTTTTCCAACACCAAATCAACCAGTGAAACAAGACTTGATAATCAGAGAAGGGAGAAGAGGCTTGAGCGAGAAGAAAGAGTATGAGATGGGGAAAGATGTTTCATCTATTTTCTTGCTGCTTTGTCTCTGAATTGATTATAGTCTTATACCCCGAATCTACCTCTTACCACCAACACTCTTTTACAGTTTACCGCTACAGTAAAAATTGAAAACACTATTCATCATCATCAGTAAACACATGCCGTTCGATTACAACTTCGATACATCCACTCCCTCCGTTCAATCTTTCGAAACCCCTTCCACTTTCCCGCCTGTGCTTGATTTGGTGCCAGCCTTCTTCTTCGCCCGAGTTGGGCTTCTGACAGGTACGGGTCTATTGAATCACATGTCTAAATCATATTGTGTCACTACAGTCTGGCCAACCCATTGTGTCACGCTGTATCGGTCTGATTTGCCTTTGAAGAGATCAGATATGGTCTATTTGTGATTCGTGTTTGTTTCGTGCCGTACTGGTCCAAACCTAGTCCATTTACACTATGCGACAAGAAGAGAGGAGCTGGAGATGCACAGAGCTTAAATAGTGAACGCAAATATTACGATAAAAAAGAACGAAATTTTATTTATTTTTAACATGTACAGATTTACGACCTTGTTAAAAACCTTACACTTCGGTGTGAGGTAACCTAGTGCAGAGTGGTTGGATGCGCGTACTTGGTGTCGGTAAGTATGTACTCTCCAGTTTCTATTATCACTTTTTAGCATCGTTGTTATATCCTCTTTCTCCGCATACGAGGACCCCAACGACGTTGGTCGTAGGGCGAGCCGTAACATACTGCAATGTTGTGCCTACTTTGGGCCAATCGAGCTTATTTCATGACGTGCCGCTAATTGTGTCCGACCGTGAGATCCAGCATATGTCATTCGTACCATGTTGGTCTGACTTGTACGCATACATGTCGTACCGTGTTTTCACCGTACCGTGTCTGCTATGTCACGAGTCGAAAAAAAAGCCCGATCCGATGCTCAGGTCCGTGGACTCTCCTTATCTGACTCACACGACGTCTTCCCTTTACAATCTTTTACCATTCAATTACCTCCTCTGCCGACGGCCGACGTGACCACCATGCCTCCATGGGACCTGATAATTACTAATAAGCAAAATTCAATTAGGGTCAGAACGTCAGATCCACAACACCTTTCTTTTCCTTGTTATCCAAAACTAGACGTCGCTAGAGTATTTTTCGTCTTCACGCATAGAAAAGAATGAAGTAGGCTACGATCTGAGCATCGGCCACTGACAAGCACTTTTTTGTTTAAAAAAAAACAGAACTTTGATCTGAACCTTTGATTATTTGTTTACGAGATGAGATATCTTCTGATGGTCAAAACTCAAAAGCATGTGCCGTTCCGGCTCCACCTGATGGGGCTGGTCGGTACGGTTGGGGGAACAGAGTGACTGACCCGCCACATCTTTGCCAAGCCGTGCAAGGAAATATGTGGAGGCCTTATCCTCTCCTCTTCCTCCTCAACCCAACCCTCGCCACTTCGAAGGAGAGAATGAGATGTCATACTGATTTTATTATCTTTTTCTTATACAAACTGACGACTTCTTTATCCCATCCTGCGCGCATCCCCTACTACTCGTCGTTCTTATCCTCCTACCTCCATTACCTTTATAGCTTCTTCCCGCTTTCCCTTCCCACGCCATCGTGCAGACGCAAGCGCAAACCATCGCATTGCATCGATCGTTGGCGCGTTCCTTCGTGTGATCTGTTTGGAAATGGATGCCTACGTCTTGTTCCCGCGGAGCAAGGAGGGGAGGGAGGTCAGGTGCGAGGAGGAAGAGGACATCGGCTGCCCGTCTGAGTCCGAGCTGTCCATGTCGTCGTCGTCGGAGGAGCTTGCTGACGATGCGAAGTCGTCGGGGTCGACGGACCACTTCGAGATGTCCTCGCTCATGACGCTGCTCCCGCTCAAGTATGTGCCCCGTGATTGTTTCTTTGCAAGTTGAAAACTGTGAACTTGGCATTCTGATCTGACACGTTGTTTTGTTTGGATGCAGGAGGGGGCTGTCCAAGTTCTTCGACGGCAAGTCGCAGTCGTTCGCGTCGCTGGCGGCGGTGGGCGGCCTGGAGGACCTGGCCAAGCCGCCGAGGAAGCGTCTCAAGACGTCGCGGAGCTGCGGGGACGCTTCTCGCGGCCGCGCTGCCACAATGCGGCCGCCGCTGCGACCCGCAAGAAGGCATCCAGGGGACAGCTGTCTGTGCTTGGCGCGGCGCCAGGCGGGCGGAAGATCCCGCCGGTGACGGCGTGCTCGGCGAGGCCTGACGGGGTGGGTGCCCGGGAAAGCTCTGTTATTTGCTTAGGAGATTTGCCCACTCAAATGAGGGGTATTTCGATATTTGACACTCAATTCGCGACGCTTTCGATTCTACATGTATACGTGCCTATCTGAGTCGACGACGATGGGTCGAGTGTCAAATATTGAAAAATTCGTGTTTAAAGGGTGTCAAATTTCAAAATCTCTCCAAAAATGAAGTCATGCCCTAGAGCAGTAGGTAATACACTAGTATGGTGGTTGTTTTGGGTTTTGAGATGGAAATGGCCAACGGTGAGGTGGCAAAAATGACCACGGTCGCCGATGGATATGTAAATATACGAGGCTGAGCAAAACACGTTATACAAAGCATTTGCTCTTACCGTGCAGTCTTGTTCCCAGTTTCATGATTTCTTCACCAACCATTATACTAGTCAAATTTCAGAGCAAAGGCTACTCAATCTCTGATATTTCTTCACTGGCAATTCAGTACCGTACGCATGTATATCCATCGTTTTTCAACACAAGAATGCCGCCAGTCCATCTGACGGGTGCTTGACCCGCAACAGCATGTGATTCAGGAAATCAACATGTTTGACCAGGCGTGCAGGAATATGTACTGCCCGTCTCGCAGCGAATAGCAGCATTAACATGCCATCAAAATTGAATGTTTCACGTTTTCTCGGTACGTTGTTTCGAGTTCAGCTCTGTCCTCATCAAAACAGCGGCCACCAGCTGGTTTCTTATAAGCAACGTACAGTGAATCAGTGATTCATGGTACAAATTAGCGTGCTCGAACCAACAACGCGTGAAATGCTCAGCCTCTCTGCCTTCCTCGATCCATCAATGGCTTCCGGTTGGGCTCACCTTCCGGACGACCTCCTGGACATGGTGGCGCAGAGGACAACTGGCATCAAGGACTACGTCCGCCTCCGCGCCGTGTGCAAATCTTGGCGCTCTTTCTTGCGCCCAAAGTCGAGGCCGCCATGGCTGATACTCCCCTATGACCCTTGCAGCGAGAGCTGCACCCGGGACTTCTTGGACGTCTCCGACGGGACCGTGCACAGGCTTGACCTTCCCGACACGAAGGGCAAACGGTGCTGCGGCTCGTCGCACGGGTGGCTCGTCCTTGAGCGGTGGCCCGACGTGTGGCTGCTCAACCCGGCCACGCGGGAGCGCGTCGAGCTCCCGCCCCTGACGTGCCGGGGCGAGGCCTTGTCGTCCTCGCGCTTCATGGAGAGGGGCGCGAGGGAGAGGTGGGAGGACTGCGCGTACCGCAGCTTGCGCTTCCCGCTCTTCCAGCCGGAGGTTCGCAAGGCGGCCCTGTCGTCGGACCCGTCCGTCGACGGTGACTGCACGGTGGTGGTCCTCCTCGGCGCCGAAGAGAAGGTGGTGTTCTGCAGACTGACGGACGCGTCGTGGACGACTCTCGCGTGCCCTACGGGAGCCTTCAGCGCGGTCGACGTGACGTACCAGAACGGCGGGTTCCACCTTGTCAGCCACTACGGGCGCGTCGCGGTCTTCGACCGCGTCTCGCCGCTGCGCGAGGTGCCCACGCGCCGGGACACGCTCCATGCCCTGACGTACACGTTGGACGGCCGGTGCCTCGTTCAGCGGCATGGCGATGGCGAGCTGCTGATGGCCTCGTGGAGCAGCGCCGGCGGCGAGATGGTTGTCTTTAGGCTGGGCTCTGATGGGTGGTGGACGGAGGCAGACAACGTTAGCGAAGATGTGGTGTTCTTGGGCGACGCGGGCAGTGATGGCTTGGCCTTCGGCACGGCGACGTGCACAGGTGGCAAGGGAGCTATGTTTGCTTCGCCTCTTACGAGCCTGCCGTGGCGTCGTGCAACGACAAAGGCGAGGAGCTCTACGCCACTCTGCTCGGAAATTTCAATTGGGATGCCATGAAAACAGCCGTTGGTCTGAGGCTTTGAGCAGCGCCGCAGCGGACAGCGCTGCCTGGATCACTAGCGACTTCTCCCGACGATTTTTATGCTATTTTCATATTTTGCCTCTATCTCGTTCTCCATACGCCATATGGCAATATATTAGTGAGAACTTTGTAAAACCTACATCCACAAGTTCTAAAAAATTCTTAAAAAATTATCATACGTAGAAGAGGTGAGCTTTTATAATCCTACAAAATTTAAAAACCAAACCTAATCGCATTTGAAAGATATGAAAAAGATAAATTCAGTCTAAATAGTGATTTTCACTGTTTAATACTATTTATCTCGTTGTTTGTCTTTTTCATATCTTTCAAATGCGATTGAGTTTGGTTTTTAAAATTTTTAAGATTGTAGATGCTCATCTCCTCTACATATGGTAATTTTGGGAATTTTTGAAAACTTATACACGTAGGTTTCACGTAATTTTCACTCAACATGTTGCATATGTTTCATGATTTACTACCAAATTGCATTTACTGGCGTTGTTTGCAATGCATTATCTCAATAGAGTACAAAGGATTGTTGCTCTCTCATAACCCTTTTGAACTTTTTAGGACCCTGAGATTATTATCCTATACAAGAATAAAGTGCTAAAGAATAACTTAATTTCTAATCTTCTCGTGCGCATCTTGCTTTAGATAAATTGATTTGTGGCTTCTTAGTTGCTTGGATTCTCTATGTGTGAGACCATGTGGCCCATGGATGTGTGAAGAGTATTTGATATTTGCTAGGTTTGAGTGGATTTATGTAAGTTTGTTTTAATTTGGAAAACTGAATTTGTAATTTTGAGTTGTGGTCGGCCTTCTCAGTGAACTTGAGTGGTACATTTAATTGGAAATTCACTTGAGCATCTCACGAGATCTCGAGTATACATGCATCACTAGATTTGTTTGAGTATTCTTGAGGGCAGACTCGTCACACGCTCAAACACAGGTCTTTCTTATTTCTGTCTCCATTCTGCTTTCGTTGCTTCCTTTGAATCGACTGATGTTTCTTATGCATTATTCGATAAGTCTTAGATCAATATAATGCATGAGGAATTGAAGAATTTCGAGAGGAATAAGATCTGGCAGCTTGTTGAGCTATCATCTTGTCATAACGTCATTGAGACCAAGTGGATATTAAAAAACAAACAAAGTGAGGATAGAGTTGTCCTTAGGAACAAGACTAAGCTAGTTGCTCAAGATTTCTCTCAGGTTGAGGATATTGATTTTGAGGAGACCTCTGCCTCTGTAGCTAGATTAGAGGTTATTAGAATCCTACTTGTATTTTCAATATCCAAGGGATTCAAGTTATATCAGATGGATGTTAAGAGTATATTCCTCAATGAAGAGTTGTATGTGAGGCAGCCTTCAGGATTTAAGAACCCTAAATACCCAAATCATATCTATAAGCTTTTCAAGGCTTTGTATGGATTTAAACAACCCCCTAGAGCTTGGTATGAGAGGCTTAAGTCATACCTTCTTAGTCATGGTTTTGAGATTGGTGGGGTAGATAAGACCTTGTTTGTCAGACACGTAGACTCGGACTTTCTCTTTGTCCAGATCTATATGGATGATATTATCTTTGGTGATTCCTCGTATGCTCTTGTATCTCAATTTTCAGATGTGATGAGTATAGAGTTTGAGATGAGTATGATGTACGAGTTAAGCTACTTCGTCGACTTCCAGATCAAGCAGACTCGAGAGGGTATTTTCTTACATTAAAGCAAGTACACTGAGACCTCCTGAGACGCTTTGATATATCTAAAGGGAAGCTAGTGATGACTTCTATTACCACCATGACTATTCTTAAGGCTAATGAGGATGATAAACTAGTTGTCAGAAATAGTTCAGGAGTATGATTGGTTCCCTTTTGTACCTCATAGCTTGGAGGCCGAACAAACACTATGCTTTATATTTGTACATTCAATTTCAGGCATCTCCTCGTGCCTCTCACCGTCAGGCGGTGAAACATATTTTTAGGTACCTTCAAGCTACTATTCACTATGGTATTTGGTACTCTTCCTCTTCTCTTCTGTCCCTCAAAGCCTTTTTCAATATAGAGTTTGCTGACTGTAGGATAGACAGGAAGAGCACTTCTGGTACTTGCTAATTTATTAACACTTCTCTTATTTCTTGGTCATCTAGGAAGTAGTTTGGAGTTGCACAGTCCACCGCTGAGGCCGAATATGTTGCAACAGTTGTAGGGTCGAGGATGCGCCTAGAGGGGGGGTGAATAGGTATTTTACAAAATTGATCGCTCGCTAATTCAATTCGCTCTAATCAACCCCTATGTCAAAACCTACACAATTATAATGCGGAAGCGATAAATAGGTTTTGACAATTAAAGCCTAAATCAACTAAGCTCACTAGTGCACTAACTAAATTATGTCTCTACACAAGAATTGCTAAATTGATCAACTAAATAATACTAGCAATTCTAATTCAAGCAATTGATAAATACTCAATAATGTAAATGCTTGAAAGTAAGGAGACAAGGGACAACCGATGTTTTTCCGTAGTATTCGGAGACTTACCGGTCTCCCCTAGTCCACGTTGAGGCAAGCCCACACTTGGACCGGCTCCCGCTCGAGCACCCGCCTCTTTCCACTAGTCGTGGTTTTTCACGCTTGCGCGTAGGCTCAACCCGAACCTTCACAAACTTGCCGGGGCCTCTCACACCTCGAGAGCTCCCGCGCACGACGCCTACGCCGTCTAGGAGTCGGCAACCTCCAAGAGTAACAAGCCGCTCCTTGCTTGAACCTCACCGGACACAACAAATGCGCCCCTCGGTGATCACCAAGTGCAACACATGCACAAGGACCTCACTCAAGTGCAACACATGCACAAGAGCCTCTCAAACCACTCACTAATTGCAACACATGCAATTAGCCTCACTCTTAAGCTCAAGAAGCAAAGGAGAAGAGCAACACATGCAAATGACTCCACACACGACCAACCAATCGCCCAAGCCCCCAAGGGGTGTATTTATAGCCCCACAAGAAAACTAGCCGTTTGGGGGCAAAATGGGCGAATCAGAAAACCCGTCCGACCGGACCTCGGCCGGTCCGACCAAGCCCTCACAAGCCAGCGGTCGGAAAAATGACCGTTACATGGCGGTTGGACCGCTCACGGCCGGTCGCAAGATCGCACACCACGGCCGTCACACCGCCCAAACGAACGAAAAACACGCGCTCTGGAAAAATCAAGCCGCACGGGGGCCGGTTGCACCGCACCTTCGGCCGGTCCGACCACTCAGGGTCCGGTCCAACCGCCACTGACAGACTCCAAATCCGGTTTTCGCTCAAACTCTTTACTCCGAACTCCGATTTGGGTGATTTTTGATTCTATGCGAAGCTTATCACTAGGGCTACAATCTCCACCCATTTTCATGATTTAATCACCCATAGATATTTTTAAATATCACCAAAACCAAACTCTAATACCGTCATTCAAGTCTAAATTCTGATTTTCCGAAATCTCTTTTCCGAAAAACCAAAAACCATTCCTTGAGCCATAAGATGATCAACACATGATCATACACATGTGCAAAACACATTTGCACCCATTTAGCTCATGCTCAAAGAATTTAAACCAAATTGCAAAAACACATTTTGCAACCAACTTCCAAATCTATTTGCAAAACGTATTAAGCAAATCAAACTCGAGTTTATGAGATTAATCCCCCTACCCATGTGAAGGTCAACACAAGACCCGGTCAACTTGCCAACACCCGTTGCAAGCCCCACTCACATGCTCTCGGGATTCCGGACTCATAAACCTCAGTTTATTCGCACAACGAACTTGCAAATAACACAATAAAACCATTTCATGCTTGAGCACTACTCTTTGCAACACATGCAAAAGTCTAGCTCCAAGCAACATCAAATCAAGATGCATGAACTCTCTAATTGCAACACATGCAATTCTCTAGTTCCATGCAACACCAAATCGAACTAACACCAAAACCAAATCTCATATATGACCTCTCTACTTGCAACACATGCAAGCCTCTAGCTCCATACAAACACACAACATAAAATCATGCTTGAGCTCTCTCCTTTTGCAACACATGCAAAACTTAGCTCCAAGCAACACCAAGGTTTTATAAAGATAGTTTTATGAACCAAAGCGTGAAGCTTCAACTAATGCAACACATGCAAAAGTGAACTCCACGCAAAAAGCCAACGATTAGCTTATCCTATTTGCAACACATGCAAATCAAAGCATTATGCGAAAACCAAATACATATGCTCTTCCTCTTTGCAACACATGCAAATCGGAGCATAAACCAAACAACCAAGCATAACTTTTAACCCATTCGCAACACATGCCAAATGATTAAACTTTATGCAAAAACCAAATCCAAATGGTTGAGCTTGAGTGAACGCGGATTGAGATCACCAACACATGATGAAGCTCAAGCAAAAGAGACAACCCCTCTTAATAGCACGGCGATTAAAACCTTAGACTCAAAGACTACAAAGTCCTTAGCCTATCTAATTATACCTTCGCACAAGACAAGCAATCCCCATTGGGGTCTTTATGATCTTCACTTTGATATTCCCGGGATATCCACTCGACTCCACTTCGATCCACTCTTGACGCCCATCAACTCATGATGCCGTCCTTGTCCCGTTCTCATCATCTCATCTATCTTTGGACCTAACTCAATCACAACTCATAAAATAGTTAGTCCAAGATGCATGGTTGTCTCAATTATCTTTTGCACTCCATTAACATATAATGGATACCTCTAGATCAATTGAGCACAACCTAAATCAATTGAAGTGATTTAATTGTGTCTTAAGTACAATAATGCAACTCATGCTTTATTATACTTAAGAACTATTCATTTGTCCTCAATTAATCACAAAACACCATCAACACATGATGAAGTGTTCTTTAATGATTAACAAGACAAATGAACTCAATTTAAATTATCATTTAAATTGACTCTTCAAGTTAGAGTGTGAACTCCCCCTAGATATGTGCATCCATGTAATATATGGATTGGGAAACATGATGCACATTTTGTGGTTAATATAACGGGGACATTCATACTTTAACTTGAATCCAAAGTATGTAATTAATACTATAATGAATATGCATACATACCTCGGGTTTTCCATTTTTCAATGCGATGAGACTAAACAAAGATATTCTAAACAAACATGTTAGTCTCGATATAAGATTGTCATTAATAACACTATCGCATTAGGGGATAAACTCAATATTGGATTTGTCATTAACACAAGATTAGATTTGTCATTAACACCAAAACCATAACTAATGAAGATTGAACTTACAATCTCCCCCTTTTTGGTGATTAATGACAAATCCAAGCTTAATTAGCACATTTGGATTAAAACTAATCATGTTGAGAGAATTTAAGCTAATTGAACACATATGCATATTAATTCTCCCCCTTAATCATATCAAGCTTACTTTTTAAACCAAATGACATTAAGCTTCCTAATTCTCCCTCTTTTGGCATTAAGCACCAAAAATGGAAAAACTAAAAGATTAATTTGAAATACATTCTTCCCCCTTTTTGGTTATTCAATTATTCTCCCCTTTTTGGCATTTAACAAATTCTTTTAGGGGTCATATCTAATGAAGGTCATATAAAAAAAATTAAATGAACACTTATGACCTTTGGGAAAGAATTGAAGGAGATTAAAATTTCAAACCAAATAAAAACTTGAAGGGTCATCCAAGAAGCAAAATACGTTTTATTTGAAATATGGTCTAAAAATAAGAAAAACTCAAAAAGAGACCATATTTGGATTTGTGGATACCACTTGTAAGATAAATACCATTTGTAAAGATAAGCATGAAAAACAAAGTAAGGGTATCACACGGTTTATTTGAAACACATTCAAATAACTCACTCCTCATTTTATTAGGCTTTGCAAATTTTCAATATGATTCTTTTAAAGAATCCAATACTTTGCCTAATAGGGTCAAACGAGGAACCCAAAAGAAATAGATACCACTTGAGAAGTTAGATATTACTTTAAATCTATCTCAAGGGCTTTGCATGAAGAACCGAAAGAAATGAGCATTTTCAAATTTGCATGAAGAATAATGCTCAACAGGAGATTTCCTCTTTAATATATCTCAACTCATAAAGAATCTCACACAGAGAGTTCTTAAGCGGTTGAACTTACAATTCTAGCTTGAGAGGAAAAATCTTAATCAAGAATGTGGGTATCGCAATAATGCTACAAAGAGGTAATGAAATACCACTTGTAGGAAATAAATGAATTCAATGATACCACTTAAAAAGGAATCCAAATAATCAAGGATATCACATGACAAAAGAACAATAAGATCCATGATACCACTTGGAGAAAAGAAAAACTCAAAGATACCACCTTGTAAGCATATGAAATGAATAAGTGCTCAATTGATACCACTTAGGATCAAATCACAAAGATTGATACCACTTAAAAGAATTATCGATAACATCGATGGGTATCAGAGCAATATTCTCAGAGCAATATACTCACGGGTATCAAAAGCTCAAGAAAGATCAGTAAAATCCAAAAGATTTAGTATCAGAGCAAATTAAAGACATGATATCACTTGGACGCATTTAAATGCCCAAAACTTGATATGAATAAACTCCCTGAGATATTCAACAGGTGAATTATGGAGTTATTTGCATTTGAATTGCACAAGTTTTGTCTTTTCAAAAGATCAAGTGAAAATCACGCTTTAAGTCAATTCAATGCTCCTAACTGATACCACTTTGAAAACGAGATCAAATAATTTGTTAAACTTTTGAAATTTTGCATAAATGAACTTTGGGATCATAAGAAACTTTCCCAAAAATTTTTTTGAAAAAGGAAGTACCAATCAAAAGATATCCCAAAAACAGACCCGAAAAATTTTGAAAATTCAGAGCCATCTTGCCATGGCCGGTCCGACCACCCTTGGGCCGGTCCGACCGCCCTTTGGGCCGGTCCGACCGCAAGGAGGTCGGTCCAACCGCCCATACAGGCTGAAAATCCTGATTTTTTGCAAATTTTATCAAAAATGATTCAAATGAAGTCCAAAAATTTTGAAATTTTGCAGAGATGAACTTTGGACTAATTAGAAGGTTTTGCAAAAAGAATTTTCTCAAAATCAATTTTATTTTGAAAGATATGGCAATTTGCGCTTTGAGGCATAAAAGGAAATTGATTTTCACGAAAAGCCTCAAAATGCAATTCAACTTGGATTTCATGCAATTTTGATTTTTATGGCTTAGATTGGTGTATCAAGAATGTTTCTAGCCAAGATTTATAATGAAATCCAACTTGAAAGCCACGATTTGAGCTATATGCCTAAATAGGCCATTTCGGATTAAATCAAATTGTTTTCGAGCCAAATTAGATTTCAACATAGAATTTTTATTTTGAAAGCTTGTAAAACATTTGAGATACATAATAGAATACTTTTACAAGTCTTTTCACAAATTTGGGTTATTTAAATATAATTTTGACTTTTGATCTAAATAGTCCAAATAAGAAGCAATAAAGAGCAAGGTCAAAAACAATCACAAGAATTCAAAATAAGCAAGGATAAGATGTAGAGCTTTGAATTACTGTGTATGTGAAAGGACAGGTGATGTCGCCTAGAGGGGGGGTGAATAGGCGAATTACAATTTTACAATTTAACATGCAGCGGAAATAAAACACCCAAAGTTTTCATCCGAGTGTCCTGGATTTTATCCGGATACTCAGTATAAATGTCCGGACTATCCGGTTTTAGGTTCGGACACTCGGATTGGAGACTTTGAATGGCCGAGGGCTTAGCCCGACTCTCCGGACTTTTACTCCGGATACTCAGTATAAATGTCCGGACTATCCGGTAATTGTCGGATACTCGGATTGGAGGCCTCGGGATGAAATTTGAAATTCCTCCAACTTTTAAACAATCTACTTGAACACAAAGATGATAAACACTAGCAGAACCTAGATCAAGTAGATGCCTAGCGAGAAACTCAATAATCAAATAGATCGGGCAATTTCAAGATTCAAAATCAAATACTAAAGCAAGAACAAAAGTAAGCAAACTTGGAGACAATGATTTTTCACCAAGTTCGGATCCTTGAGGATCCCACGTCTCCGTTGAGGCGGCTCCGTCACACTTGAGTTGGAGTCTCTTTCAACCCTCTTACTCCGGTGTTGCACAAATACACTCGCCGGTTTCAACTCCTTTGACGCTTGAGCCGGGTCTCTTTCAACCCTCTTCCTCCGGTGTTGCACAAATGCACTCGCGGTCTTCACTTCTTGATTCCTTCCTTGAGGAGGCGGAATCCAACCTTCACAAACTTCCTACGGCCAACCACACGAAGAACCGGTGGCTCGAGGTGACCTCCTAGCCGCCTAGGAGTCCTCAACCTCCAAGAGTAACAAATGCTCACGAAGAACAAGCTTGGAGATGAAATCAAGTGCTCAAACAACTCAAATCCACTCAATCTAACACCTCACTCCTCAAACCCTTCCCAACCCTTCTCTCAAAGGGATCACTTAGATCTAAGGGTAAAGAGGTGTTTAGGGGCTCAAGAACAAGAGGAGAACACCTCAAACCACTGGAATAACGGCCACCTTTCAAATGGGGAGGATGGGGCTTTAAATAGAGGTCTCCAAGCAACTAGCCGTTGAATCAAGCAAAGTCCGGACTATCTCGGACATATAGTCCGAGTATCCGGACTTAAGGTGACTTGGAGGCGAACCGAGAGGGTTAACCCGAGTGTCCGGACTAAATCCCGGATATTCGGACATTTACCCGGAGTGTCCGGACTAAATGTCCGGATACTCCGGATTGACACCTGACTGATTTAAAACGAGCATAACTTTTGATTCCGGACTCCGATTTAAGTGATTTTGGACTCTATTGAAAGCTAAGAACAAGGGCTACACAACCAACAAGGTCTCACTACCCAAATCTTAAAGGATAAATCCAGATTTCACCAAGAATCCAAGAGAGACCTACAATTCTCACTTTCCGGCAACACCAATACCACACTCTCTCTAAATTTCACAAGGATGAATCATTTGAGCACTTGACACATCTAAAAGTCATTCAATGGAGCATCCCTCTTAATAGTACGGCAATCCTTAGACTCAAATTCAAACGAGAAATCTAAGTCTTACATTCAATCCGCATGCCGTCTTCTTTCTTAACGTCGGTGCATGAAGACCTTCACCTTATAGTTGATGACATCTTCGCCTTGTCTAACTTGGCTCGATTCACCTCATGAGACTCTCGTCCTATCAACCTTGACTTGATCATCCTCTCTGACGATCTCCACGCCAAGTCGATCTTGACTTAGTCCTCAACTCTTGGTGACATCGCCGTCTTGTTGACCTCGGCTTAACGATCATACTCCAATATATCTTGGTCATCATACACACACGGGACCTAATTCTTTTCAAGTCACTCATGAAAGACATTAGTCCCAAAAGCTCAATAGATGTGAATAAATTGACATTTGTGAGCAATTAAGTACCACAAGTGTTTCATATAAAGAAGCATAATATAAATGGAAACACTTGACATAATAAATGTTCTCTACTAAGTGCATCATGATGAATATGTAATTGATCTATATGCACTAGAGAGATAATTGCCGATCTGATGAATCAATTAAATCATGGCAAGGATCACAGTCTTTACTTAAATGAAGCATATGATGGAATATACATGAATTGTACATGTGCAAATAATATTTGAAATAAGAGTAAATATGTGATCCAACTCTAGATTAAACTTCACTAAGAGAGGTGCATGAGAAGATACACAACTAAGACATACATGCACCAAGTCAATCTATAGCAATGTGAAGTTTAACTCTAGTTAATACATGCATACTAAAAGCAAAGCACATAATGAACTCAAATGAATATATATGCACAAATAAATATGACATGAAACAATGTGCATATATATAATCAACATGTTACTTGGAGTTCACTATGCATTTGCACAAAAGGAATGCAATAACAAATATAGAATAGATACCAAAATTGCATACCTTAACTTTGCTTAACCATTCCACTTGATTTTCCTCTAAATAGATGAGACTAATACCCAACTTAGCAATAAACATGTTAGTCTCATAGCAATATAATCATATTAGAGGTTTGTCATTTGTTAAGTACTAAGTTAAGCATTTACTCAATTACATAGATTGTCATTATATGCGTTTGTCATTAATCACCAAAATAACATAAGTGCCTAGATGCACTTTCAGTATGAGTCTAAAATACCATTTTGAATTACAATTCTACACAAGAATTGATTCAAATGGAGAAACTCACTAAGTGCAATAATATGACCGTTACGGGTCAAGTATAGTTTTTCGGTGAGTTTCAAAATCAAATAATTTTTGATAAGTTGGCCTTTTGAAAATCTTTTGAACACAAAAATTGTTAAGAATGACCAACTCTAGGATTTTCGTTTCGGAATTACTTTCAAAATCCTTTTACATTTAATTCTATGAAAATTATAAGTTTAAATCCAAAACAAGATACAAGTAACTAGATTTTGGAGTTAAAAACTTATTTTCTTTTGAAATTAGTTTTTGTAAAGCCAAAACCATTTGAAAACCTTTTGAAAGCATTTGTATACATTTTTCAACTAGTTTTTCACAAGATTAGTAATAGTATACAAAGTTTTGACTTTTGGCTAAATGGTTTGATTTTGAAATTATATATATATGCACTTATATTAATATGGGCACAAGTAGGTATGTGATACACATGGGTATGAATTAACACTCCCCCTTAATGTGCCACTTCTAAACTTGCTCAAGATTTGCAATAAGAGAATAGATAAGAGGCGAGAGCAAGTGTCCATACCAAGCAATCTAAATTGATTCTAGCATGAATATTACAATATAACCTACACAAGGCTATAAAACATAATAGTAATCAATTTAAATACTTGTTACCGAGATGGCATTGGCTTATGATGGCCATGATTGTCTTCATGCTTGACACCACTTGTAGACGAATGTAATCCTTCTCCTCTTGATGTGCAAGCGTCCAATCCATCTCTTTATTGCCTAAAATTCTTTTAGGCGATTTTTGGTACCCAATCCTTGTTGGGTCCGACAATGTTAGTCACAATTGATTTAGGAACCCAAATGGTCCTAATTTTAGCATTTTTGAATTGACTAACATGACTAGAAATAGAATTGCAATAATTATTTCTCCTAGGCAAATAATTGGCATTTTTATGAAATGGCTTAGGAGGACAATGATATTTTGCAAAACTATTTCTAGTTTGATCTCTTCTAAGCATGTGATAATTAAAATTATGAAATAACTTAGAGGATCTAGCAAATCTAGTAAATGTTTTGCTATTATTTTTCCTAAGCATATGATCATCATGATTTTTCTTATTCTTAGGAAATCTAGCGTTTTGAGCAAACACATTTCTAGAATTATTCTTCCTATGCAAATGAATATCATTTTTAGCGGGCATAGGGGACTTGACAAGCTTGGCAAACACATTGCCATTCTTGTCCTTCCTAAGCAAATAATTTTCATTAATGAGAATAGGCTTAGGAGTTATACATTTGGGACAATCCTTACCGAAATGTCCCTTTTCCCGGCAATTGAAGCACGTCACGCTATTTGGTCCTCTCTTGACCGATTTGACTTGCTCCTTGCCGGCTTGCCTCATGGTTGATGCTTGTGGCTTGATCTCCACATTATTAGGGCACACGGAGGCGAGGTGGCCCTTCTTGTTGCAAGCAAAACACTTGACGATCTTCGAGTGGCGTGCGTTGTGTCTTGTCTTGCTATTCTCCCTCTTGGAGTTGTAGCCGAGTCCTCGCTTGTCTTGAGGCGCCCTTGACTTGCTCAAGATTTCGTCGAAGAGGGCTTTTCCTTTAACGCACCTCTTCAAGTCATTTTCTAATTTAATGACTTGGGCCTTGAGCTTATTGTTTTCCTCTACAAGATTAGCATCTAAACACATAGAGGAACTTGAAGCAAATTTGTTAGAGCGACAAGGCAAATTATCGCTAGAAGTGGATATGCATTTATTTGATGAATTGTTTGTAATTGGAATTGAGTGAGGCAATTCATCAACTAAATTTCATTGAGTGGCAATATCCACACTAGCTTTACTAAATTCCTTCAAAAGGAGTTTTTCATGATTTTCTTTTAGAACATTATATTCATTTTGAAGTGAATCATGTTCTAATTTCAAAACTTTATATTTCTTTTTCTCCTTTCCAAGAAATTCATTGAGCTCCACTAGCATATTCATTAATTCGTCATAAGAGGGCTCATCTTTATTGTCACTTACCTCAACTTTACCTTTTGCCATGAAGCAACGAATTTTTGATGGAAGTGAAGATTCGTCGTCGCTTGAGGCGGAAGTTGAGGTTGATGGAGATGCCGGTTCTTCACTTGATGTTGACGATGAAGCATCAACCGACATTTCATTCTCATTGCACTCCTCACTTGATGTGGATGATTCAAATTCGTCTTGAAGCTTAATCCACATTTCATGAGAGCTCGAGAGGTTGCATATGAGATTGAAAATTTCTACGCTCACAACGCTAAATAAAACATTAGTAGCTTGAGTGTCGAGATGTAGACATTTCTCCTCTCCTTTGGTTGGAGCAATATCGTTTAGTGGAGAAGAAAAGCCGACATCTACGATCCACCATATTTGTGGGCTCATGGATTTAAAATGATTAATCATAAATATTTTCTATTGAGCATAATTTGATTCATTTAGCATGAGTGGATCGTGTGAGTGCACTAGACCGCTAGGCGCCATCCTTTTTACTCTCTAGACGGTTAAGCCTAAAATGAGAGTGACCGTGGCTCTGATACCACTTGTAGGGTCGAGGATGCGCCTAGAGGGGGGGTGAATAGGCGTTTTACAAAATTGATCGCTCGCTAATTCAATTCGCTCTAATCAACCCCTATGTCAAAACCTACACAATTATAATGCGGAAGCGATAAATAGGTTTTGACAATTAAAGTCTAAATCAACTAGGCTCACTAGTGCACTAACTAAATTATGTCTCTACACAAGAATTGCTAAATTGATCAACTAAATAATACTAGCAATTCTAATTCAAGCAATTGATAAATACTCAATAATGTAAATGCTTGAAAGTAAGGAGACAAGGGACAACCGATGTTTTTCCGTGGTATTCGGAGACTTCTGGTCTCCCTAGTCCACGTTGAGGCAAGCTCACACTTGGACCGGCCCGCCGAGCACCGCCTCTTTCCACTAGTCGTGGTTTTTCACGCTATGCGCGAGGCTCAACCCGAACCTTCACAAACTTGCCGGGGCCTCTCACACCTCGAGAGCTCCCGCGCACGACGCCTACACCGTCTAGGAGTCGGCAACCTCCAAGAGTAACAAGCCGCTCCTTGCTTGAACCTCACCGGACACAACAAATGCGCCCCTCGGTGATCACCAAGTGCAACACATGCACAAGGACCTCACTCAAGTGCAACACATGCACAAGAGCCTCTCAAACCACTCACTAATTGCAACACATGCAATTAGCCTCACTCTTAAGCTCAAGAAGCAAAGGGAGAAGAGCAACACATGCAAATGACTCCCACACACAGCCAACCAACTGCCCAAGCCCCCCAAGGGGTGTATTTATAGCCCCCACAAGAAAACTAGCCGTTTGGGGGCAAAATGGGCGAAATCAGCAAAAACCCGGTCCGACCGGACCTCGGCCGGTCCGACCGGCCCTCACAAGCCAACGGTCGGAAAAATGACCGTTACATGGCCGGTTGGACCGCTCACGGCCCGGTCGCACCGCCCGCCGGCCGGTCACACCGCCCAAACGAACGAAAAACACGCGCTCTGGAAAAATCAAGCGCGACGGGGCGGTTGCACAGACCTTCGGCGGTCCGACCACTCGTGGTCCGGTCCAACCGCCAGCAGCAGACTCCAAATCCGGTTTCGCTCAAACTCTTTACTCCGAACTCCGATTTGGGTGATTTTTGATTCTATGCGAAGCTTATCACTAGGGCTACAATCTCCACCCATTTTCATGATTTAATCACCCATAGATATTTTTAAATATCACCAAAACCAAACTCTAATACCGTCATTCAAGTCTAAATTCTGATTTTCCGAAATCTCTTTTCCGAAAAACCAAAAACCATTCCTTGAGCCATAAGATGATCAACACATGATCATACACATGTGCAAAACACATTTGCACCCATTTAGCTCATGCTCAAAGAATTTAAACCAAATTGCAAAAACACATTTTGCAACCAACTTCCAAATCTATTTGCAAAACGTATTAAGCAAATCAAACTCGAGTTTATGAGATTAATCCCCCTACCCATGTGAAGGTCAACACAAGACCCGGTCAACTTGCCAACACCCGTTGCAAGCCCCACTCACATGCTCTCGGGATTCCGGACTCATAAACCTCAGTTTATTCGCACAACGAACTTGCAAATAACACAATAAAACCATTTCATGCTTGAGCACTACTCTTTGCAACACATGCAAAAGTCTAGCTCCAAGCAACATCAAATCAAGATGCATGAACTCTCTAATTGCAACACATGCAATTCTCTAGTTCCATGCAACACCAAATCGAACTAACACCAAAACCAAATCTCATATATGACCTCTCTACTTGCAACACATGCAAGCCTCTAGCTCCATACAAACACACAACATAAAATCATGCTTGAGCTCTCTCCTTTTGCAACACATGCAAAACTTAGCTCCAAGCAACACCAAGGTTTTATAAAGATAGTTTTGCGAACCAAAACGTGAAGCTTCAACTAATGCAACACATGCAAAAGTGAACTCCACGCAAAAGCCAACGCATTAGCTTATCCTATTTGCAACACATGCAAATCAAAGCATTATGCGAAAACCAAATACATATGCTCTTCCTCTTTGCAACACATGCAAATCGGAGCATAAACCAAACAACCAAGCATAACTTTTAACCCATTCGCAACACATGCCAAATGATTAAACTTTATGCAAAAACCAAATCCAAATGGTTGAGCTTGAGTGAACGCGGATTGAGATCACCAACACATGATGAAGCTCAAGCAAAAGAGACAACCCCTCTTAATAGCACGGCGATTAAAACCTTAGACTCAAAGACTACAAAGTCCTTAGCCTATCTAATTATACCTTCGCCGCCGCGCACAAGCAATCCCCATTGGGGTCTTTATGATCTTCACTTTGATATTCCCCCGGGATATCCACTCGACTCCACTTCGGGATCCACTCTTGACGCCCATCAACTCATGATGCCGTCCTTGTCCCGTTCTCATCATCTCATCTATCTTTGGACCTAACTCAATCACAACTCATAAAATAGTTAGTCCAAGATGCATGGTTGTCTCAATTATCTTTTGCACTCCATTAACATATAATGGATACCTCTAGATCAATTGAGCACAACCTAAATCAATTGAAGTGATTTAATTGTGTCTTAAGTACAATAATGCAACTCATGCTTTATTATACTTAAGAACTATTCATTTGTCCTCAATTAATCACAAAACACCATCAACACATGATGAAGTGTTCTTTAATGATTAACAAGACAAATGAACTCAATTTAAATTATCATTTAAATTGACTCTTCAAGTTAGAGTGTGAACTCCCCCTAGATATGTGCATCCATGTAATATATGGATTGGGAAACATGATGCACATTTTGTGGTTAATATAACGGGGACATTCATACTTTAACTTGAATCCAAAGTATGTAATTAATACTATAATGAATATGCATACATACCTCGGGTTTTCCATTTTTCAATGCGATGAGACTAAACAAAGATATTCTAAACAAACATGTTAGTCTCGATATAAGATTGTCATTAATAACACTATCGCATTAGGGGATAAACTCAATATTGGATTTGTCATTAACACAAGATTAGATTTGTCATTAACACCAAAACCATAACTAATGAAGGTTGAACTTACAACAGTTAGTTGTTGTAGTCAAGTGCTTTGGATGAGGTCGACCTTATGGGACTTTGGATTAGACATAGATAGTTGTCGGTGTTTCGAGAACCGGCAAGTAAATTTGTAGGTTTAGAGGGGCCACGCGCTCCCGCTCCTTGAATGGTTAGACCGAAAGAAAGGAAGTCCAAAATTTATACTGGTTCGGGCAGAACGTCCCTACTCCAGTTCGTGAGGTGGTCGGGTGTTATTGATTCTGGTGTATCCGTCGTGTTACAAGCGAGGGCTGAGCTCGGGCTCAGAGCGCCTTGTGCACTGGGGTTGCCGGGAATGGCTACGAGTGTGATTCGGGAGTGCTATGTTCGATCGCCTACACCTCCGCCCGCCCGAAGGGCCACGCCCCTTATATAGCTCGGGAGGCGAGTTACGCGAGGTTACACGGAGTGTGTAAAGGGAAAAATGGATGGGGCTCCTACGCCTAGGAGTCCGGTCTCTTGCCTCGGTGTCCGTTCTTGGACTTGACCTTTGACGGGTAGCCGACGTCTTGTGTTGGGTTAGGAGGCGCAGAAGCGACGGTTCGGTCCGTTCCTCCGGAACGGCGTACACTTCTGCACAAGATGTCAGTCCGACGCCGAGGGCGTCGATCCGGAACCGTCTTGGGAAGGTGCGAGCGCCCCGTCCCCTCGCCGATCGTGATTTAATCGCCGATCGGCCGGTTTAGGTGACCAGCAGAGGCCGGTTTCTGACGATTTGATGTCTGCTTCTCGGTGAAGATGATCCGAGCTTGTTCGGGGCTGCCGATCGATCCGTCCCATTGGTCGGACCAACCCTGGGTCGTCGTTGCCGTAGTTCGTGGGGCGCCGATCCTGTAGCGCTTGGTCGGACTGCTTTCTGGGGTTGGCTTGGTCGGGAACCGAGCGCCCTCGCGTGGGCTGGTCGGTCGGCCTTCCATTCTTGTGAGTCTTTGCCGGAGGGGTCCGACTTATTGCGTCGGTCGGGCCCCCCTTCGGGGCTGGATTGGTCGGAAGTCGTGGGCCTCCGAGCAGGGCTTCTTGTTTGAGGCTCAGGCGCGGTGGCGGCCCACACGCTTTTCCTGGGCCGCTGGGGATACCTATGCCCTGGGTATTCGTCAATAGTGTTTCACTTTTCTGTGACAATACTTCTGCTATTCGTATTGCTAAGAACTTAGTGCATTATTTCAGGACCAAACATATAGATATCTGGCACCACTTCCTTAGAGGCCATATGGAGAAGGGTGATATAGTACTTCAGTTTCTGAAAAGTAATCACCAGATAGTTGATATTTTCACCAAGCCTTTGGATAGCTCTAGGTTTGTGGCTTTAAAGGGAGAACTTGGAGTTATGAGTCCATAAGTATATATTGAGGGAGAGCTGGTCTTGTATATTATGTATTATATATTTTCTTCTAGTATTTCATTTTCTTTTGTATTTTCTGGGTGCATTTGGGGTTAGTGCTAGAATTTTGAGTTCACTTCACTTAGAATTCTGGCATTCTTTGTATAGACATCTCATCTTATGTTATCTATAGATTGTTATCATGCTTAACTAGCTGTTTTATCATCTTTCTAGGTTGGCTTCCCTCACAGTCTTATAAATCTAACAGGTGTTGGGCCCTATGGGTAGACATGGTCTATGTGTACTCCTTATCTAGAGTATGTAGGGTTAGCTTTTCTATATTAGTCATATGGGGAGATAAGAGTGAATCCGAGTCATAGTTTTTTCTACCATTTTTTCTATACTCTATAGTCCACGCATTTTCAGTTTATTGGCTTCCTCTTTACATTCCATGTTTCTGGTTTTAGTGGAGTTCATTTCAAGGTTTTTTGCACTTAACTCTACTAATGACTCAACTCGAACTAGAATTTTAAGCTTAAAATTGATTCATGTGTTGAGGAACTTCATGTTATGTTTTAACGAGATTTGTTTATTATGTAAATGCACTGTTATTCATGCTATGCGCCTTTCTATTTTTCTAAAGATCATTGCTAGCTTAGCCATATCTAAATTCATTTTTCTTAATCATACTAAACTTGCTAAAAATAAAAAATGAATTTTAATGAAAACTTAATGAAACTTGTCTCTTTTACTTGCTATGTTTCCTCACTAGGTACATATGCCATATTTTTGTGAAATCTTGGATTTCTGCTATAGTCCTTATAACAGTTTGGGTGAAACCAATTTGATCCATACTAGAATTCTTCTTGTTGCTCATGAATCTAATTGCTAAAAATGATAAAATATTTACTTTTGTGTGCTAAAATTGAACTCAACACTCTACATTCACGAGACTGCTTCCCATTGCACTTGGGATGAACTTAGAATGCATTATGTATGACGAAGATCATTCTTTTAAACTTCTTGTTTGATATGATCAAAGATGGCTTGAGTCAATCAGAATGAAAAATGCAAATAAAAAAGAAGAAAAGTAGGTAAATAATGCAAATAATGTCAAACATGTGCGCAATTGCACCCCACTATGTGTGTTAAAGTTTTTTTTAAAAAAAATTGCATGAAAGATGATTGAACACGAAAAATCTTTTATGCACATGTAGCTTCCCCAAAGTATTGACTGGATTAAACTCTAGTCATCCATTTGATCCATTGTATGGTTTACTTCTAATTTAGAGATTATACTAAGTGTTGTAATTGTTGAATCATACAAAAATAACATAAGTTTATTTGTGCTTGCTGACAAAGATATTACAATTTGCACTTGGACATGTCTTAGATTAGCATAATTTGAATTTGAATAGCTTGGTGTCATATTTTGTCTATGTAGTTCCTTGGATAATTTTTAAAACTCTTCTAGGATGCATTTCATGCATACATGCTAAACGGGAAAGAAAATTATCTCTTGATGCCCACATTGACAAAAGGGGGAGAAAATGTGAAAACGCATCTTGCATCTTATGATCATGGAAAATGTGGAAATGCATCTTGCATCTTATGATCATGGTGAAAAATTGCTAGTTCTTAGAATCATAAGTATATTTGAGTTTTTGTTAGTTTTTCTTGGTTTTAGAGTATTTGTGGAAAAATTGTTCTTTCCTTTTGCTTACTCTAAATTTTTATTTTGCCAATTTGGTTATAATCTTTGTTTTCTCTTGCATTTGAACCAAGTGAGACTCTTTCAACTAAAATTGCATTTATTACAAAACAAACTCAATTTGACGCCTTTTCGTGTTTGTCAATACACTCATCAAGAGGGAGATTTTGAGACTATGTGGAAGTCAACCTATGGATGTGTGATGAGTATTTGACATTTATTAGGTTTGTGTCAATTTGTGTGAGTTTGTTTTAGTTTAGAAAACTGAATTTGCAATTTTGAGTTGCGGTCGGTCTTCCCAGCAAGCTTAAGCGATGCATTTAATTGGGAATTCATACTGTATTAATTATAAATTGCTTATTTTGTGAACAGTCCCATGTGATGATTTTTCCTTATTTATGATGGTTGCAGGACTTGGAGTTCTCCATGGTGAGGCGAAAGAGACCGAGACTAAACTAGGAGAGCTAAGGTCCAAACGGTCAGACGGTGCTGAAGATGACTGAGGCCAGAAGTTGTTGCGAACCGGGAGAACAACTGGATGGCTAGAGGGCCAACTTAATCCCTACTTAAGCGAAGGATGATCGTTGGATCAGTTTTATGGAAGGAGTAGCGATCAAGTTACCATAAATGGATAAAACCCATTAGGACAAGTGGATGGTTGGGATGCCATCTTGAGTCTTATTCAAGTGAAGGAGGATCGTTGGATCAAAATTCACGGATGGAGTAGCGGTCAAGCTAGTATGCTTTTAGGCTATAAATAGAGGGGTAGAGAGATGCCTTTTTCCAAGTTTTGTTACAAGGTTTAGGGTTTCTTTGTGTACTCACTTGTGAGTTTTGCTCACCTGGTAGTGTGGCGTTGTAAATTTTTTTATCTATGCAATGCAAATTTTATTTTCTCTACTATTATGAAATTTACATTCAGTATTTACTTTCCACACTTTAAATTCTTACAAGTTGGTTTTGCCTCCCCTTCTTCTAATTTCTTTTGGATCTTTTGCTGAGGATGAATGATCGATAGATGAACCTTTGTTAGATCATATCCCAATCATCTAAGTAAACTTTGTTTCAATCTTTGTAAGAAATTGTTCTTTGTGCTTGAAAAGAAAAATTTAGTAGATTGTATTCTAGGCTTATTTTTATCTTATTCATGCTTGTTATGACATATGAGTGGCCATCTAAGATCATCTTGATCATCAAAACCTCACGAGCAAGTATAGAGTGAAGTTCTTATTTTTTTGGTGGGCTCTTCTTGTCCAATATATGGGGAAAATTATTTGAGATCATTCACCACTCTGTGATCGCTATTTCAGTCTTTCACTATAACTACCTTATGGTTTTATATAGCCTCCTTAGTCCCTCTCCAAAGGAAAGTATGAATATTACTAGGATTCATCTAAGATTCTTTATGGCACAACTATCTAAATAATAAAAGATTAGATATAAATCATCATCCCCAACCCATAGAGAATACTCTAAGGGTTCAAGTCTGCAATTGCGCAACTCAATAGAAATTTGGTTGGTACCTTAATTTTTCATATGTCAGAGTAGTGCTTCCATGGTGGGAAAAAGAAGAAGAAACATCTCACCATCTTTATGTCCTGGAGAAGTGAATGAATGGAAAAATGCCCTCCGTACTTTAACCACCATTATTCTTGTTGAAGATTGTTTCCTGGATTTGCAAAGAGAAGCCCACATTCCCTTCAAAGCTTTTATGATTAAATAACTAATTTGTTTGAGAATAATTTCCTTCGGTATTTATGCCTTGAGAGACACCATTGGTTCAGTTCACACGGTACTGTATTCAAGAAGAGACTTATTGAGGTAATATCTAGAGATGTCAAAAATTTAAAGGATTGAGGAGTACTAATTTTTGATAACTTTTGGTACTACTAATGTACTCCCTCTGGTCATTTTTATAAGGCGTATTTTGACTTTGCATAAGGATTAACATTGCGTTGAAATTGAGAAAGGTATAAGAAAAAATGACTTAGATACCCCTACTTAATTGTCTTAGAAGATAAAAGATATACTTTGTGAGGGTGGTAATGAATAAATGCATATGGTTGAGAGAGAATAAATAGAGGTATAGAAGGAAATGCCTTATTAAATATACAGGCAAGTTTTATATTTATGAACAAGACCATTCTAAAAATAAGCCTTATAAAAATGAACGGAGGGAATACTTTCTAAAGAGACTAAAAACTCTAATCCAAGAGATAAGCACAACTTTTGTACCAACACGATGTGAGAACCAACCAAGAGCTTTCTTCCTTTACTGATCCAATTCTTGAAAGACCATGTGGAGGTCTATCTATATTGGTGATGAGTATTTGACTAAATTTGAGCTTACTATGCTCTGGTTTGAGTTTGATTTGAATTGAATTTTTAATTTGAAGCAATTTGAGTTGAGACTACTAAGTTCTAGCTTGGTCGATTATTGTCAAGTTCTGGATTGGTCGAGTAATGTCCCACTGGCTTGTGGTCGAATGTTTTGAGTAGATTGGGAATCGCTAAATATCGAGCAGGAATGTTGCCGGGTCAAGCGGAGGGTTTGTTCGAGCGTTTGGTCGATTATTACCAAATTCTGGCTTGGTCGAGTAATGTCTCGCTGGCTTGTGGTCGAATGATTCGACTAGGTTGGGAATCGCTAAGTATCGAGTAGAAATGTTGCCGGGTCAAGTGCCCTGCTATCAGTTTGTCTCGAGTCTTTGGGTTAGCCTCAAGTTATTCGATGTCAACTCATCGACTCGACTCTGAGTAAAGTTACTCGATGTCCTTGAGATATGCATTTTGATTCTATGTTTTCCTTATTTTTGATGGTTGCATGACGACAGTGCTAAATCATGGTGAGGCGGAGGATGATCGAGACTAAGCGAGGTGCGTCAGAGGTCTAGACGGTCGAGGAATGCCGAAGATGATCGGAGACGGAGTCGGTGCAAACCTGGAAGACAAGGAATGGATGAGATGCTAGCTAGAAACTGCTCGGATCAAGGAGGGCAGTTGAATCGCGGTCTAGATGATAGAGTAGCGAGTCTAGTTAGTATGCTTGGAAAAGCGTACCAAAACTTGATATATGTGTGGGTTTCGGGTTAGCCTATGTACGAGTGAATGAGTCAATTCTAACCCTTGATGATAGTGCTTAGGGTAGAAGGAGCTTATCCAAGGGTGGAGGGTAACTCAAGAGTAGTATAAATAGAGGGGTAGGAGTAGCCTTTCTCATCTTAAAGGTTTTAGAGGTTTTATGCTCGTTTGAGTTTTGCCCACTTTGGTGTAAGGCATTGTAAACCTACCTTCCAGAAATACGAATCATTTTCTCCTATACTTGAATTTACATTATGCATTTATTTTATGTCTTAAATTCAGCATTTAAATTTCGCACTTGCATTCTTGCAATTTTCATTTACGCAATTTGGATTTGCCTCATTTCCTTCTACATGCTTTTGCTTCTTGTGCCAAGAATGTTGATTGATGGATGAATCTTCTTTTGGATCATATCCCAGTTATTTAGGCAATTCATGCGTTCTTCTTGCAATAACCGGTTTTATACTCTTAACTCAATCATTCTTCAAAATCGTATTTGTGAAATATTTTTAACTTGTGTTCTAACTTGCTAGGATATGTAGAAGGCTATCCAAGATCATCCTAATCATCAAAATCCTACGAGTAAGTTTTATATCAAGTTCTTGAGTTTCGCTCCTACTTGATGTGTTCTTCTTTCCAAGTGAAAAAGATCGGAACTTTAATGTCAATCCTTGCAATTGAAGGTTGGAGTAAGTTCCTAACATCATAAGGAATACATCTACCAAATTTCGTGAGTTTTTGTCCAGCCGATCAAAATATTCCCCAAAATTGCTTTTGGGTCGGGCTGTGTTCAATCTGTTCTTATTTCTGCGGTAGCACCGCCTCTACAGAACAATTTGTTCATTTCTTTGACTTTCTGTGAGTATTTTTCTTTGAGGGGTTGGATGGATTATTTTAAGTGGGAGAAAATTTAATTTAAAATCATTCACCCCCTCTGATCGCCATCTCAATCCTTCACTTCTTCTCCAAACTGGATGCCTATGCATTTGCTCGCATGTCATCCTGGAAAGATGAAACTACCTGATAAAATGATGTGTGGAGAACATCAGCCATGTTATAGGCTTTACTGTGAAGGTTAATTGCCTGGTTGGAACTACAGTTACATTGTCCTTTCTCTCTGTGGAGAAGTTAGCCCACTTAGATCCTGTTTGATAGAGCTCTAGATCTCAGCTCCATCTGAGATTTGAAACTTATAGGCTAAAATAAAGTGAATTAAGTTTATATTTTTGGTCTAAAATGTAAACAAGATGACCCATCTAAACACTCTTAGTGTACCCATAGCTCTAGCTTCACGGATCTGGTGGAGTTAGAAATACTCAGCTCCACCAGATTTACGGATCTAGTGAAGCTGAAGCTATATTAAACACACCTTTAGTGCTCACTAGACAAGTGTATGAATGGGCTGTGGGTTAGTTTTCTTTCCTAGGCATGCCTCAACAGCAACTAGTGTTGACGGAAAAGTGGAGACCACAGCAGCATTACAACACCAACACGTGAGTTGAACAACCTAATTGTTGTGGGGATGCCCAACCGTGCTGTCATTCTGTCAATGTTGCCCAAGAAACCTCAGCTCAATAATGGATTATACAATCCGAGTACATATATCATGGGCCTTAAAGTTAGTCCATGAATAAAATACTGTACATACAAGCCGAATGTACCAATTTATCCTCAATAATTACATCTCCTAATTCTATATAAAGAGTCTAAGGGGCATACGAGGGACAGAGGTCTCATTTTTCACTCATCAACTCTCTCAAATAGCTTCCTATTATTTAGCTCCTCCATTTCTATATGCAAAAGAGAAAAAGTATTACATCTGTCTTCTAGCCACATCAGTTGGCATCATCCGCGGGACCATGCGAAGGAAGAGGAGCTAGAAACTGGTGTTGTCCGGAGAGAGGAGGCCACGTCGGTAGGGATGAAAACGGAACGGAAACGATCGGTAAATAGTTGTTCTGTTTCCGTTTTTATATTTTTCACCAGTAACGGAAATAAAATTGGAAATCATAAAAACGGATACATAAACGGATACGTAAACGAAAGTGAAAAATTTCATAAGAACATAGTATATGATCACAATATACATAACCGTAAAAACAATATAACTCATTCTACCTGTAAGACGGACACAAAAACAATGTTATGTTCACCGATATTATTGGAAAGTTTTTTCTCAAGTTTGTCTGTGGAATGCTCGCTATTTATCCCCCAGATTAGACCATCATACCCTCCTCCATATCATTATCATCGACATTCTCTTGCTCCTCTAACTATAAAGGTGTAACGCCCTAAAATTTGCATATTATTATTCAATGCTGTTTTGCTATTTTTAGATTTATAAAATTAATTTATTCATGAAAAATAAAACCAAGATTATGCTAGAAATAAATTTTCTAGGTTCAAAATGTTCCAAATTATTTTTGAGATTTTTTGGAATTTTTTAACCCTATTTGATATTTTCTATAAAGCTATTTGTATTTATAAAATTATTTTAACTTAAAAATAAATTTAAATTCTTCATTCTCCTTTTTAGTCCAAATGGACCAAGTTTTCGACGGAATTTCCAGTTTTATTTATATGAAATTTCTGTTTCCGTCGAAAATAGCTCTCCCGTTTCTATTTCCGTTTTCGAAAAAAAAAACTTCCATTTTTGTTTCTGTACCGATATTTTCTATTTCCGATTTTGTACTAACATTTTCTATTTCTATTTCCCAAAAAAAACTTCCATTTCATTTTTCTAAAAACGATCCGAAATTTCATTTCTATTTTCATCCCTGCACGTCGGGATACAGAGGCTATCTGGCTTCGTCAGTTGAGGCTCTTTGCATCTTGGCGATGGCTTCGGTAGTTCGGTCACCGAGGCAAGTCTTCGGCTCGCAAACCTCCCGAGCCAAGGCCTAGGGCACCGGGCACGCAAAGCCCACCTCACGTGCGGAGGCCAATTCGCTAGTGAAGCCCATCCCGCTTGCGGAGGCCTAGTACGCGCAGAGCCCACCTCGCGTGCGGAGACCCAGGGCACCTAAAAAAAACCCACTTCGCCATCGAAGCCCACCTCGCGCGCGGAGGCCTAGGGCGATCACGTGCGGTGGCTCGTGGAACGTTGGGGCCACCTCGTGAACGGAGCCCGAAGGAAGGAAGCCTACCTCGCGTGGGAAGGCCTTGGGCGCGTGAGGGCGACTTCGCGTGGAACGTGGAGGCCCCAGGCCGGGGCCGACTTCGTGGTCGGCGTTCCCCTTTGTGCGCGGAGGCGAGCGGAGTGGCAAAAATATTCACTCGTTGCAATTTGGAATCGAGCACAACTTCACCGCCTGGCTAGTTCTTTAACCCGTACCACGTTTACATTACCGAAATGCAACGAAAAATCGCCAGCTCCCTGGTCGCTAGAAATCAAATGGTTTCGAAGTTAAACTCATCAAACTCGGTAGTAAAAAAATTCGAAAATCGACTGATTTTACTTATTTTTGAGTGATTTCTACATTTTCGACGGGTTTTCTTCGAAAAATCGGCGAACTAAGCAAAACAATTCGGGAACCATTTTTACCGATTTTGTCGATTTTTGAGTGATTTTCATTGATTTTCAACCGGTTTACGCCACATAAAAATTCTCAAAAAATTAGAATTTTTTTGATTGAACTAGTTTATTGACCAATATAATTTACCTAGTCGACTCGATAGGGTAAAAAATCGAGCGATTTTTCAAACCCTGACCCTTACCACCTTGCCAGGTGAGGGGGTTGGTCCGGCTGCGTGCCTGCATAGGGCGCTCTGTGTTTGTGGAGCAGTGCTATCAACATCCTACCGTCATGTCATGTCCAACAGCATAAGATCGATCGGTTTCATGTCGAATCGTCGACGCGCCAGTGTCGCCTTGGCGAGGGGCAAGGTACGCATTTCAGATGAGAAGGAAAACATGGAACAACTGAATTTATCATCGCGTTGATGATGCCTGCTACCTTAACTCGATTGCAGGCATTGCCTTTGGATTCTGGGCAACGCGACGACGTACGTTACGTAGCAGCGGTTCTATCTGGGTGAGCTTGTCCGGGATGCCGTTGATCGTCGGTGCTTCTTCAACGGGGACGATGGCAGCACGAGTGTTCCTGAGTGCGGCACTCGCCTGATCAGATTCGAGAAGGGATGATGTGACTGAATTTGCTTCAGCTTTTGACATGTACCTAGCGAGGTGCGGATTTGAAGCCAGAAATGAAGCTGATATCTGTGGCGCACTAGGTTCACTGCAACTAGCTTTTAGTGATATGTCATTCAGATTGATGTGATGCATTTTGGGTGTTGACTTACAGATGTACTGGTCGAGTCACGCTTAATTAAATACATCTTGGTTGGGAAAGAGGAAGTATTCTGTTAACATGTTAATACTAAAATCTCATCATTTAACTGACACATTTGAGCCTTGCATGTTGAAACGAGCTAACATGGCCAAAAACTCAACGCGGAAGTGGGAGGTAGCAGTAGTCTTGAATCCTGAATCTTTATTGTTGCGATATTGTAGATCTAATTTATCCACTTACGCTTGATTGATGATTCGGCCATTTCGGTGCATCACCTCTTGACGATTACCTTTCTTCCTAAGAAAATGCTAAAAGGAAGAAACAACAAGATTCCACATGGGATCCACTGGCCATCTTTTTTTACTCTTTTGAGCCGGGCCATCTTTTTTGTGTACTAATAACTTAGCTACTTTTGGCTTTTTAGATTATGATAACTTAACGCCTAAGACACTAGCAGACATTTTAAAGATCAATTTGAGTCTTGCAGAAACTTGGAAGTCTATATATTTGTCCAGCTTATAATTCTTTCGAGAATTTTAGTTCTATATCTCTGTGTTTTTTTTACTAACTAGCCGATTAGTCCATGCATATACCATATAAAATTTTCTTTTGAAGATTCTGAACGTTTGGAGTTCCTATTTCACAAACAAATTGCATTTACGATATCTGATTTCATATTTAATTAGCTCAGTTTATTTTGAGATCTCTCTCCTCTATATGAAAGATAGGGTTTTAAGTGAGCCCCTCTAGCAAATTTGCGTACCCTCAACCTTTGAATTACAACTAGGTAGAGACGTGCGCGATGCTGCGTCACGAGAAAAAATTTGGTCCGAGTTTTTTGTAAATGGAATTTGCGGAACTACGTTTTTTTTTTCAAAATAACCGGTGAAAGGACATATTTACGATTTCAATTTTTTCCAAAATAACCGGTGGAAGGACCTGCTTTTCTTCTGCAAAATTTCGAAAGAACCGGCTTTTTTTTCCAAACTTTGAAATTTCAAATTTCGAAAGAACCGGTGTTTTTTTTTGTAAAATAACCGGTGGAAGGACCTACTCATGACTCCAAATTTTTTAAATCCTCCAGGCCAAAAGAACCGGCGGCCGTATCAAATTTGCGAAACTACGGGGTTCTTTTTTTCAAAATAATCGGTGGAAGGACCTGTTCGTGATTTCAAATAAATGGAATTTGCGGAACTACGGTTTTTTTTAAATAACCATTGGAAGACCCTATTTACGATTTCAAATTTTTGCAAAATAACCGGTGGAAGGATCTGCGTTTTTTTTTTGCAAAATTTTGAAAGAACCTGCGTTTTTTCCAAATTTTGAAATTTCAAATTTCAAAAGAACCGGCGTTTTTTTGTAAAATAATTGGTAGAAGGACCTACTCATGACAATTTTTTTAAATCCTCTGGACCGAAAAAACCGGCACCCGTATCGAATTTGCGGAACTATAGGGTTCTTTTTGCAAAATAACCGGTGGAAGGACCTATTCACGATTTCAAATTTCTTTAAATCTCCTGGGTTGAAAGAACCAGACTACGGGCCTTTTTTGCAAAATAATCGGTAAAAGGACCTGTTCGCGATTTCTAATTTCAGTGGAAGGGCCTGCTCGTAATTTTTGATTTTGTGGGGGGTTTTCTGGAAAACGCTGATGTGGCAGCCCTCATTGCGCAGGGATTCTTCCATGTATAATATAGTGATTATTATTAGTGCTATTTATCTCTTCTCTTCTTTGTTTTCAAATAATATTTCTCCAAGCCAACTATCAAATATATACCTTTGAAATTATGCTCCAGCAAGTTAAGGGCCTGATTTTTTTTGTTATAATTATTTCAAATTTATTATATATCTAAGACAACTGTCAAATCTAAACCTTAAAAAATAATGTGAACGAATTTAAGAGTCACTTTTTTTCTCTCTTAGCAATGATAAATCAGACGCCATAAGCTTTTATTACATAATAATTAATGGGTAATTCCTATACTTTGGTTCTTTATTTTTAATGTTATAGCATGTCTAAGATAATTTTTCTCAAATTAAAAACATTTTTTACACTATATTACCTCGAGGTTTGCGAGACCTATCATCTCTTCCTCTCCTCTAGCCACCACTACTGCCAACCCGCCCACTTTGGTCCACACCTCCATCCACATAGCATACAACACTCTTTGCCATTTTCACAACCAACCCTTATCATTGATGTTGTCATTTATCTTGGCAATCTCAACTTCTCATCTATTGCCACTAAATTGTCTATATGTTTTTACTGACAGCCGGATATTTCATACAAGTAATAGAATCCTTTAGGTAAAGTAGGTATGCTGTCATTTTAGAAACCATTGCCCTACCACCACCATCGTTGCCTATTGTTAACCCATCGACCTTACTACCATCCAATGCTGAGGCTTGATGAACTCTAACGTATGATAAGAGCATAAATCATTTTTTTGGGGGGTGTTGGGGATCTGACAATTATTAAATTATTATTTTTTATTTTCTGAGTGCCTCCGTCTATGCCAACTATAAAAATGGCTTATGTCTATGGCAACAACATGTACATTTGAGTTAGCGAAATTTATATGTACAGATTCAAGCAGCTACATCTGTCCAGTTGGAGGTAGCTCATGTAGTCCATATGAAATAGGAGCGGTGGATTTAATGGTTAAAGTTACCCCCCTCTTCTGGACAAGTCACGGTGTAGGGAGGCCAGGGCAGGAAGTACCCCCACTTGAATGGTTTGTCATTCATGTTCAAAACAGGCAGGTTTGTTACAAGAGGGGGGTAAGGAGAATACGGATTTACTTGTCCTGATTGAATTACAAAACCCTAGAATATATATACTTTATCCGTTCAAATTTATAAGACATATTTTCTTTTATCATGTAGACCAAAGAGATACCGAACACGACTAAACTATCCCTAATTATTATATCTAAACACTATATTCAATTCATGCATGTAGAGTAAAGTTAGATATTTATTAATTTTGTATTGGAATATGAAATAGGCATCATATTTGTGGAGAAAACTATTTAAAAATACACTTTATATTGTTTTACGGAGGAGTATTCCTTTTTTGTACGGTTAATTCCTAGAAATCTTTGTTTGAATATATGTCTTGCACTGTTGCACAGCGGCAAGGGACTGTTTGGTTCATAGCTAAACTTTGTTATACATCGATTTAGACAAGTTTAACAGATTTAGTCATCCATTTGGTTTATGGCCACATATGTGGCAAGATTTTTTCTACCATCTAGATTTTAGGCATCAATGACTTAAAAAAATGTGACAATTTTTGTTACTAGTCAAAGTGTGGCTTTAGGGCCTGTTTGGTTGTTCTATAAATTTGCCATATCTAAGGTTAGACAAGTGTGGCAAGCTTTGCCATATTTTTGTGGCGCCGAAATTCATGGTCACACTTATGGCAAAATTTGGCAAAAGTTTGAGTCTATGACACATGGGTCTGATGGCTAAGGAAGTGTGGCAATCTAAAGTTGTGGCATAAACCAAACACATACTAAAAGAATTGTGGCATACCTATCGTTAGTTGTGGTAACCTTAGAGCAAGTATAATAAGGTTACGTAAGCGAGCTATAGGAGTTGCCACGTCAGATTTGAGTTGAGTTGGAGGAGAGAGGAGGGGAGAGAGAAGAGAAGCGGGTTGCAGACTAATAGCCGGCTGCAGCACGAGCTCCAAGAAAATTGGTGAGAGAATGAGAGGATGAAAGGTGGGCTAGGTATTAATGCTCAGTGTGCATGTATAGTCAACTATTATATGAGTGAGCTATTAGATTGGCTATAGATGATATGTCAATAACATAAAGTCTGCAGTTGGCTATATTATTAGCCTTGCTCTTAGGTCCTAAATCAAACAGGCCCTTAATTTTAATGAATCAACCTTACACAAGTTTGGCACAAAAATTATAGTAAAATATTGGTATATGGACCGAACTTGACCTCGCTTTTAAGTTTGAAAAAAATATTAAAATACTGCACTCTTGGTATGCGAGGTTGCGAACCAAACGTGCCCTCGCTCCAAATTCCAAAACCACTTCGGCGAACAAAGTTGGTGATGGTCATTGCGAGGGCAGGTATCCGGCGAAGCATCCGAAGAAGGTCTCTCGCTTTCGCTTTTCGTCGCATTTTCTCCTCTTTTATCGCTGCTTTCCGCTGGCCATCCTCTTTTGACTCACCAACGCTACTAGGCAGGCCGGCTCGTTGATTTGTCGCCGCCGTCTTCTTGCGCGATTGGCATGAGCAAGCTAGATTCCGGGGCGCCTGGCATTGGAGCCATGAACAGGCGGGGCGGCGGTGCGCAGAGGAAGGACGCGGATGAGAAATGGCCGAACCTCGTGGACTTGATACTATCTTGGAGTCTCGAGAATGTCATGGACGCGAATCTCTACAAGGACAAGGTTGGTAGTACACTCCAATATTTTCTCTTGATCAGTTCTTTTCGTGTTGATTGTGTTATATACTACCATAAGCTTAATCCAATCTACTTTACAATGTATTTTTTCCTGTACTACTACTACGGAGTAGGACCCTTCGTATGGTCTTGAAATGTTGATTGTCGAATCTTACCCACGTTGATCGTTCCAGAAAATTACTTTGATCGTTCGCCAAATACTCCAATTTAAGTTGTTTTGGACTTGGAGATATCTCATCTTTTAATGCTAATTTGACACTGAATGCAAAAATTAAAAGTAGGGAAATTTCTGACCAATTTGGGTCTTTATGTTTTGGAAGAACGTATTTTGATTTTGTGGTTCCAATTCTCACTGTGAGGCTTGAGGTGCAGGTGAAAAGGATACCTTCCACGTTCAGTGATCTCAAGAGCTACTTGGAGTCGTACACATCTCCATTATTGGAGGAGATGCGGGCTGAGATGTCGTCCAGCTTGGAAGCCATCTCGACTATGCCGTTTGTCAAAATATCATGGATCGCGCAAAAGACGAAGAGCGCAATTTATGACATTGCTTTTGAAGCTGATTCTCAGAATGCTAAGTCTTGTAATCAACCTGAAAGTTACACTCCAAGTATTGGTGATATCATTATCCTGTCTGATGTGAAGTTGGAGCATATTTCTGACATTACTCGCAATGGGAGGCCGTACCGTATTGCCTTCATTACGAATGGAGGGGATGAAGATGATGACTCACCTCCAGCTAAGTATGTGATCATAGCATCAGGAAAAATTGATGCTGCAGATGAGAACTGTCAACACGGGAAAAGAAGCAAACCTTTTGCTGCTTATTTGCTCAATATCATAACCTACATCCGTGTATGGCGTTGCCTTGACTATAAGGCAGCAGTCGAAAGAAACCAAAGCCTCGTACAGAAGATGGTACATTATCCGCTGGTATGTACTATGTAGAATGTACACTCTGAATGTTACTGATCTGAAGAGGTTAGTAGGCTTGCTTGTTTGTCAGATAATAAACATGAAAGGACAGAGATCAAAGACGAGATAAACTAATTTTGAAATTACCACCCATGTTATCTTTTTCTTAAAGAATATTTCACTGCAGAGAAAAATGGATCCAGGTTATTGCAAAAGAAATGATCCAGCAATATTCAAATCATAACCAAACTGATTATTGAAAGCTTTTAGGCTGTTGTAAAGAAACAGGTAATTTGATTAGTTCCATTTTGTGTCTTTTCCAGGTTCCAGATAGCCTTCAGAAAGACACGAAGGGTATTAATTCAATTGATAGTATGGAATTATGGAGTAAATTGTCTACAATGGATCTTAACAATTCTCAGAATGACGCCATCTTGAATTGTATTTCGGCAATGCTTTGCAGCGGCGGCGGCGGCAGCAGTTTTAGCCTTATCTGGGGACCACCTGGCACAGGAAAGACAAAGACAATCAGTGTGCTCTTATGGTTAATGAGAGAAATAAAACATGGTATACTTACATGTGCACCGACAAACCTTGCTGTTAAACAAGTTGCTTCACGTTTCTTGAGGTTGATCAAAGAGCATTCTTTGGATACAAGCTGCTTAGGAGATGTTCTGTTGTTTGGCAATAAACAGCGCATGTGTGTTGATGGTGATCTCAAAGAGATTTATTTACATGATCGTGTGAGAAAACTTCTTGGCTGCTTTGCGCCATTGACTGGATGGAGACATTGCCTATCTTCCCTGTCTGATTTTTTTGAGAATGGTTACTCCCAATACCTCCAATATCTGGAAGACCAAAAGGAAAATCATAAACTTACCTTTTCGTCTTACACTAGAAAAAGATTTACAGCTATTTATCCTGAGCTTCGAAGGTGTTTCAAAGACTTACTATTTCATGTTCCGAAATCTAGTATTTTGGAAGTGAATTACAACAATATCATTTCACTCCTCAAATTGCTTGAAGATTTCAACATGTTCCAGAGGAAAAATATCGGGGATGAAATAAAGGAAGTTTTCATGTATAAATATGACCAATCTGATTCCAGAATATCCAGTATGGCAACATTTTCTGAAGCAGTGATCACTCTTGGCAAAACCAGAATTAAATGCCTTGAGCTACTAAAGATGCTGTTAAGTTGCTTGAAACTTCCTATAACATCCATCAAACGTGACATTCAAGAATTCTGTATGAAAAGTGCCACCATGATTTTCTGCACTGTTTCTAGCTCTTCTAAAGTAATAAGTAATAAAAAACTAGAGTTGCTTGTTGTTGATGAGGCTGCTCAGTTGAAAGAATGTGAAACATTGGTCCCTTTGCGTTTGCCTGCCTTAAAGCATGCTATTCTCATTGGTGATGAATGCCAACTGCCTGCAACAGTCAAATGTAAGGTTAGTTCCTGATGAAATATATATTGATATATTCTTATATTCGATCTATTAATCTAGCGAACTCCCCATTTGTTTGGTTAGATTTATATTATGTCATCTCATTTTTGTGATTTCCGTAGGTTTGTGAGGATGCATTATTCGGGAGAAGCCTCTTTGAGAGGTTGAGTTCGCTGGGACACGAAAAGCATCTGCTTAATATGCAATACAGAATGCATCCATCCATTAGTATTTTTCCAAACGTCAGCTTTTATGACAGGAAACTCTTAGATGCTCCTAATGTCATGCAGAAAGAACACCAGAGGAAATATCTACCAGGTTCTATGTTTGGTTCTTACTCCTTCTTCAATATTGAAGATGGTAGGGAGGATCTCGATGAAATTGGTCATAGCAGAAAGAATGTGGTTGAAGTTGCTGTTGTCCAGGAAATATTGCGAATTCTCCAAAGAGGCATGTGTTCTGCAGTCACACTATTTAGTAATGCATGGCATTTCAAAATTTCTTTTTTATTTCTCTTATCTTGCTTGTGGTGTCACTGGAACAGTGGATTTAGTTTTACAATAATTTCTCGGTAGTTTTCAGCTGAATTTTGGCTAGCTTTTCAGTGAGCAAGTAGGCAATAATAAGTTTTAAGTACTGCTTTAGAAAAATGCGACTGAAATGAGGAATGCAGATTGTAATAGGGTCAAATTATTTAATGGTATGATTATTTAAGCGAGTTGTATTCTTGTTTTCAAGGTTGCATCTATAGTTGACTAGCTGTAGGTTGACTGACTCATAATTGGAGGTTGCTTAGCATGCAGCAAGAACAATGTTTTGTTTCTGAAATTTAGGAGAAATGACCCTTCCATTTTCCAGAAGAATTGAAAAGGGAATTAGTGACAGTGTGACACCCTGTGTACCTTGGCTTTATTCTAAATTTCGAAACTACATATATTCAAATTGGAGCTTCTATTCTTTTGTTCTTTATATCAGAACATGAATATTGCTGCACATGCTTCCTCTAATATTTCTCCTGTGCAGCTTGTTCTAAAATCAAAGAGAAGGTTTCCGTTGGCGTCATATGTCCATACACTGCTCAAGTTCTAGCAATGAATGAAAAGCTGGGGAAAATGAAGTTTGACCCGTTAGTAGTGAAAATTAATTCTGTTGATGGATTTCAAGGTGGTGAGGAAGATATAATCATTTTGTCAACTGTGAGGTCCAACTCAGATGGGGTGGTAGGTTTTCTTTCAAATCGACAACGTACAAATGTGTCTTTGACGCGGGCGAGGTATTTTCTGTTACTTATTGACATTGAGTTCCTTTTAAGATCTATGCTCCCTCTTCTAATTTTCCTTTCTCCCGTCAGTAGTTAACTCAACTTGTTTTAATTACAGATATTGCCTTTGGATACTGGGAAACGCCACAACCTTATCCAGCAGTGGTTCTATTTGGGCAGATCTAGTTCACAATGCGAAGGATCGTCAGTGTTTCTTCAACGCAAATAGTGATAAGGCTATTTCTCGAGTGATTGCTAAGCACAGGAGTGGGCTCAGCAAAGTTAAAGATATAGGAATACAACTTTCAAAGTCAGAAATAGCGGGGTTTGGGTATTGACTCGCAGGACCCTTTTCACTATCGCCTCAACTTATCTGGAATTAGTTTAATCATTTCTCATGTTTCATCCTGCTGATCGATGCATCATTTTCATTTGCTTAATATATGCATGAATGTGCTGCTTATTTCTTGAAATATGAAACATATGATGATAAATAGTTGATTGTGAGGAACAATTTGAAGACTTTTCTTGTGTAAAATGGCCCTAAAATCGATGAAACGGGTAAAAAGTTACATCTGTTATCTGCACTGGACGTTTTGTGACTTCCATTTCAATCTATATGGCGTCTTACGGAATCATGATGATTCAATATTTCAAATGTAAGCTATTTCACTACTTGGGAATACATTTTTCATGCAGCTCAAACTTGAAATAACAACAACAGGAGAACATAAGTCTTGCTGAGTATAAATGTATTCACCATTGCTTGTTGATATTTAGAGGGTGAAGAAGTTGAGGCCCCCAACGATTTATATTTTACTGTAGGTTTCAGGGTATATGACGATAACCTTTTCTAGGCTTAATCTAGTCAGTTGCTTGTGGATATTTTTGGGTTGAGGCATACCGCTAGATTTTGATGTTTATTTCACTATGTTTCCACTGCGTTTTATTTGGCCAATTGCCCCTTTATTGTAAGAACAATATACCTTTTGCATAAATATGACCTATGCTTTTATATCTATGTCATATCGAGTATGGATGTGATGATAATATTGAATGTGTGTGTTAGCCGCTGATCATGTGACTAGTACAATATACACATCAGACCCTTGGGGTATTCTATGCCCGGATGAGGGTCTTGATAATTAAGAATCATTTGTAAAGAATTCTAGTATTACTACTATTTTGGTGGTGGCTGTGATAGTTCTCATCAACAAAGCATGTAAAATCAATGAATAAACATGTACCGGAAAATTCTGAAATTGTTGATTGAATTTTGTCATAACTTGTAATTTTGGTGTCTATTCAGGTTCAGGTACCATCCCGAAGTGAGACGAAAGATGAACTTCCTTCTGTGAAATGTGTTTCAAATGATGTTGGGAGTCAATCAAATGATATCATCGCCGGTTCAGATTTGCGTGCTCCAATAGATACAGAAGAGGATATTGAGAATATCACTCTCGATTTAAGTGATCTTAAACTCCATTGAATATTCTTCACTCTTTGGCTAAGGTGACTAGCTATGTGATCTATTTCTGAAAGCCTACACTTGCAAAATGGGCAGCAGAGTGATTTCATCCTACACAAGTTCGGAGGGCAAACCATCCTGTATTGTGGAAAATGGCACGTAAGATTCTACTCTGGATTGCACGATCCTTACAATTTTGTCTTGAGAATCAGTATAAGCCTTAGTTTGGGGAAACTGTTCAGTTCGGTCATCCAAAGCGTAGCCAAAATGTGTTTTGAAGAGATGCTGCTGCGAATGGTGTGGTTTCTAAGGTTTGAACTTCGAAGTGTCTGCTGTGCCCTGTGGCTAGAACCCCACTACCCCTGTCTTCACAATGCATCACGCTGCTATGTTCTGGTGCCTCCTGATCTCCGAAGATGACACTGTATTAATAGCTTGCGATTTCATGCTTTTATTTTGCTTGACGAAATAGATGATGCATCGGCAGCTTCCGACAGAGGAGGTGATGGTCGTCTCTGCTACAACCAGGTTGTGTTGCGCATATGTGCATATGGAAACAGCTCGCTCGGCAAAGCTTTTTTCTGAAGAGAGCTCGCCACAGTACAGTAATCACAGCATCCAATTTTAAAGGTCTGTATGCATTTGATTATGGAATGCTTAAAAATTATATCTTTAGCCTGGCCTCCGTTGTCTTGAAAATTATCGTTGCCGGTTTCCCCTTTACTGAAAAAGCATCTCATGGTCTCATCTCTCTTTGGTGGTACTACGGCATGGATGCAGCGTGTATGGCGTCAATAGGCAGTGTCCGGTGAAACGGCTCAGGATCGTGCGCCTTGCTGGGAGATCTTGCGCTTGGTTTTAAGATACTTTATTAATTACAGGGATGCAATGCGTGCGCTCATGGGGAAGTGAAACAATTCACACAATCACAACTGCATCTCGCTCTTTCCTCATCAATCTCTGTGGACACGAAGCTAGCAGTTCGTGTAGATCTCGATACCGTTCCGTCCTTCCAACGGCCAAGATCAACCTGAACACATTTAAACTCGGGAATTTCGACAGCGTCGTGTACTCGAATTGTACCCCTATGGCTATGGTCATGGTGCAGGCTGAGGCAGTTGTAGGTGTAGCTAGGGATGAAAACGTAACGGAAATGGTCGGTAAATAGTCGGTAAATAATCGTTCTATGTTTATTTTCACATTTTTTATCGGTAACGAAAATGAAACGGGAAACTCCGGAAATGGATAGTGGCAGAAACAGATGCGGAGTAGAATGGAGCGGATACAAAAACGAAAGTGAAAAATTCAATAAGAACATAGTGCATGATCACATTATACATGATCGCAAAAACAATGTAACGCATTCCACCTTCAAACCGGATATAAGAACAATATTATGTTCACTGATATCATTAAAAAGTTTTTTTCTCAAGTTTGTACTCGCTATTTGTCCCCCAGATCAGATCATCATATCCTCCTCCATATCATTATCGTTGACATCCTCTTGGTCCATCAACTATAAATGTATAACACCATAAAATTTGCATTTTATTATTCAATATTTATTTATGATTTTCTAAGATTTATCTTGGAGTTTCTAGAGTTTATAAATGCTATTTTGTTATTTTTAGATTCATAGAATTAATTTATTCATAAAAATGAAACTAAAATTATGCTATAAATAATTTTTCTAGATTCAAAATGTTCCAAAGTATTTTTGAGAATTTTTGAACTCTATTTGATATTTTCTATAAAGTCATTTGTATTTCTAAAATCATTTTAATTTAGAAATAAATGTAAATTCTTCGTTTTCCTTTTTGGGCCAAGTGGGCTAAGCTTGCAATGGAATTTCCGGTTTCACTTATACGAATTTTTTGTTTTCGTTTCTGTCGAAAATGGCTCTCGCGTTTTCAACAAAAAATTGCCATTTCCGTTTCTGTACCGATATTTTCATTTTCTATTTCTTAAAAAAGCTTCTGTTTCCGTTTTGCCTTGGAACGGTAGGAAATTTCATTTCTATTTTCATCCCTAGCTGTAGCACTAAATGCGTATGTGATTAAAGCCCTGTTTGGAGGCTTAAAGTCAGTTTTATCTTCCGCAAAACTAGTAAGCCTCTTAAATAGGTCAGTTTTAAGTGGTTTTATATATAAGTCAAAATCCATGTATAACTAGCAAAAGGCAAGACGTGACGTATTTTCACAGCTTATTGCTGAGAAAAATTAGTTGTTTGTCAAATTGTTTCTTATAAAAAAAACTACCGTTGCTTTTCAACAAAAAAATAAAAATAATTTTTTCGAGAAAAGCTAAACTTTCCCAAACATCGCCTAAGTTACTTCGCCTCCTAGTTCTAGTAAGTCCATATGTACAGTTTGAGGAGCAGGTGAGCACCATGAGCAACAGTGAGGACGATTTTCATAGCGCAGTGGACAAAATAGAGCCGGCCCGCCGCACCTTGGGAGCGCGGGAGCGGGCGAGTGCGGCATATGGTGGATGCTGACCGGTAAGCATAGGGGAGCTACTCTGGCCGACGAGCGTGGGAGGCTGACTCTTATGGTCGGGGAGCGTGGGAGGCCGATGTATAAGGCTAGATTTATAATTTATCTTAGAAGAGGGCTAAGTTTATAAAAAAACGGAACAAGGAAGGTTAGCAAAGTAATCACCTCGAAGATTGAGGACGAAAGCTCAATAGGTTTGCTCTTGGCTACCTAGAGAGCAAAATATTCTCTCAGTCCATCGAAGGTATCTTCGAATTTTGTACTGTTATAGTCCTGTATATATTATTTATTTCGAAAGTAGCCGTTGTCGTGACAAAATAACAGAAGTGACCTCTATATAGTCAATTTCAGCGGAGGGGGAGAGCTGAATTTTTTTTACTAAATTTCAACGGTTCCATTCCGCTGGAACTTTTTTTTAAAAAATTTCTAGGTGGTGGAAATATCTTTTTTATTTTTCAGCGGACATCTTCCGCTGAGATTTTTTTTATTTCTTTTCCAGTGGATCCACTGCGCGTCACTGGCTGAGCCCTGCATTCCCGCGCTTGGTCTTTGCTACAAAAGCTTGGGCGCATGCATGTGTCCAATTCCAGCGCTCTACGTCCGCTCGAAAGGCTTGCTGGAAAAAGCATGTGCACGTCCAGGTCCACCGATTCCAGCGCACCAAAACCGCTAGAAAATTTTTAGAGAAAAAAAAACACTGAAATTATCAAACGCTGCCAGAGTGCTGGAAATGGCCGATTTTTTTTTCAGCTGGCTCCAACAGCTGGAAATTAAACAACGATATCTCGTCGAGCGGAAAACATAGACAAAATTTCAGCTATTTCCAACCGCTGTAAATAAATAAATAATTTCAGTGGTACCTGACCGCTGAATTTGCATGTTAGAGACTAATTCTACAATTTCATCACAATGACGGCTATTTTTGAAAATAAATACGTTAAGAGGGCTACTACAGTGAAAGTTTCGATATCTTCAACAGGGATCTCCTCAAGCGGCATGTGACGAGTGACGACCGAGCGATCTTGACTCCCAAACGCCGCCTCATTTCGCCCTCGTTTTCTAGTCCCACATTTTAACTTGGTCTCCAGACTCACCATGACTCCATTTAATTTGCTCGTTTAGTTACGGGTTCGATCTTGTTGTAAACCATCCTAGGCTCCTAGCTATCGATTCAAGTTTAATTATGCAATAACTGATGGTGATGTGGTGGCAGTGGTGCTACATCGATCTACATCGATCCCGTCTCGGCTCTCGCAGCTCCCGATCGAGCTACTCCAATGGAGGCCGTGCCGCTCCCACTCCCACTGCTCTCCCTATCGAAGTAAATTCGTCTCGCCTTCGCCAGTTAGTCCATCTCATCTCCTCTCTGTTTGTTATTCTGTTGTGGCGTATGGTTTTAGGTATGGGTGGTGACTGGAGCTTGCTTGCTAGGTGCTCGTTGTTTTGCCAAGCAGAATTTCTCTCTCGCCCAGAATAACAACAGCTTTGAACCGAATCGCATTTTTTTGGGTAAAATCTCCGTAGGTGCCTGAAGAAAGCACCCGTGGGAGTACAGTAACTTCGGTACAGCATATGTTAGAGGGGAATAGGTTCTTTTTGCGCTTAATATGTTTGCTCATTTAATTGGATTGGGGGGCTTTTGTTCTGGTATTAGTCCAGTGGTGAATTATGATTTGTCATCTAAATTATGTTCGTATATCCAATGGGTTGTATCATCTATCTTTTGTACCTCGATAGTCTGTTGCATTGTACTTTTCGCACTGGTCGTTGCCTGTGCTTGAATTTTTCTTCAAGTGAGAACTAACAAATTCGTTTACGTTTGTATCTCAAGTGAGAACTAACAAAATTTTCTTCAAGTGAGAACTAACAAGTGCCTTGGCCCTCGGTCTGGCACAGGGTTCCAAATTTCCTTTACATTTATATCTTGCTCCCCACCAAAATTCAAAATTTCGGTAGAATCTCATTATTTTGGAAAACATCTAGACGAAATTCAAAAAGTGAAATTCAAATCCGGAATTTTTGAACCGAATTTCGGGCGAAATTATTGAAATTTTGGAAAATTTCAACTGAACAAAAAATAATTCAAACAATGTCAAAAAAATTTGAAATTTTTATGGAGGTTCTTGACATATCAGTGATGTTACCACAAAAGTTTCAGATGATTATCATGTCTGAGGAATTTTTAAATATTCAAACATTGCTATTATCCTGATAAAATACTGACCGGCAAGTTTGAACCGAATAAAAAATGATTCAAACCACGTTAGAAACTTTTGAAATTTTTTGTGCATGGTTATGATGCATCACTAATGTTCTCATAAAATTTTTATATGATGATCAAGCTTCATGAATTTTTAAAAATTTAAATAGTGCTACTGCCCTGTTAAAAGGCTTACCAACAAACTTGAACAAAATAAAAAATGGTCCAAAACATGTTAGAAAATTTTGAAAATTTTTGTGAATGGTCCTGATGTAATATTAATATTTTCATAAAATTTTTAGATGATGATCGTGCTTAACAAATTTTTAAAAATTCTGACAGTACTATGTCCTGATAAAAGCCTAATGATCAATACATAGATTTGCTTTAGCAATAAAAAAAGATTTAAAATTTTTGAATTTTTTTCAAAAGGGTGATAAGGAAATGTTTAAGATCTCATAAAAAATTTGAATCATAAATCATAATAACACTCCAGTAAATTTATAAAATTCCTACAAAGAACAGCAGCATTTATGTTCTTTCTCTTTTTGATTTTTGAAATATAATATAACAAGTGAAGTTCAATGCTTGCATAAATTTGATTGACCAAACAAAAAAGTTGAAATTTTTTGAAAATTTTATAGAATGGTACTAATTCTTAATCTCTCGTAAAAATTTTAGATCATGATCACACTCGAGAAAATTTATAAAAATCTAACAATGTTACTGCCCCAATTATGCTCATTCTGTTTTTAATTTTTTACAGATAACAAATGAAGCTCAATTATTTTGAATTTTTTGTGATCCTACACTACTAAAGATAGTATTATAAAATTTTCAGATCATTATCAAGCTTGTACAATTTTATAAAAATCCGACAGTGTTTCTGCCGAAATTTTAAAATATCTCAAAAATTCAGTTTTTCAACAATTTTTTTTGGAAGATGAATTTTTTAAGGGTTATTGGACTAAATCCGGTCAAATCCGGCCATAAAACATCAAAATCCAGTTTTAAATCCTGAAATTTCGGCCAGTTTGGGCGAAATTTCACCGAAAAAACAAAATAACTATAGCAATTTAATTTTATTTTCCAAAAATTTTAATTTGGCAGGTAATCTGGATTTCATGGTGGCCCGAAATCCGAAATTTTGGTGAAATTTCGCCGGCTAGTCCTTAAGGACGCCGCCGGCAAGGACCCAATTAACGAGAATGGATCTGAACATAATCGATGGGTACAACGAGAATGAATTTGTCCTTTGCCCAAATTGTTATTCTGAATTAGCCAAGAATGTGATCTTTTCCTTTTCCATATGTGGTGCTAATTAAATAAATAAAGGTTGCAGATTCAAGGAGGTACCTTTCGATTTCTATTTTTGGGATCTGTATGTATATCATTTGGGGATAAGATTTGATGTTATGGAGAAGAACGAAATTGTTCTTGGCTTGTGTGGTGTTGCAATGGAGGAGGGTAATTGTTCTTGGCTTGTGTGGTGTTGCAATGGAGGAGGGGTTAGCCAAGGTCACTGGGGAAGTGGGGCGGGACAGGTAAATCGAAAATCATCAGCACTATCTTGTGGGCAGTGCTCATCAAGGGATACTATAGAAGTTGCTGCTGTATTGTGGATAGCGCAGAGGCTGTTCGAAGGTAATATCATCTGCATTAATGCAGCTTTGATGTATACATTGTTGTACAATTTTTTTTAGATAATTCTTGCATATCTTTGTGATGTATGATGTTCATGCAATGTAGAACCGTCTTAAGCACTTGGATCTTGGCTAACTGCTATATTTCTCTCTCTCTGTCTGTTCATTACAGAATCGGTTTTTACAGGAAGCAAGCTCTGTTGGTGTTGTGTCGCCGTACAATGCTCAAGTTAGAGCTATCCAGGAAAAACTTGGGAGATCCTACGATGTGTATGACGGTTTCTGTGAGGGTAAAATCAGTGGATGGTTTCCAAGGCGCGGAGGAAGATGTCATAATCATATCTACACTGAGAAGTAACGGAGCTGGTTCAGTTGGGTTTCTCATCAACCTGCAGTGGACAAACGTGGCTCTGACAAGGGCTAAGTAAGTTTAGTGGTTGTCCTAACCACTAAGAACATGCTCATTCCAATTCCTTTTCTTCTAGTTATTTGGCTTCAAGCTTTGGGATTGTATGCAAATACACACGCATGACTTGCGTTTTTGGCAGGCACTGGCACTGTTTGTCGATAGTGGGAAATGGGACGTCTTTGTCCAACAGCGGGTCTGTTTGGCAGAAGATAGTGAAGGACGCAGAGGGCTGAGGGTTCTTTTTTGGAATTTTTTTAAAAAATAATACATTTTTTATTCAGAATTTCAAAAATATACCACGGAAAAAAATTACAGAAATATACCCCTGTCGATGGGCGACAGGGGGCTTAATAGCAAAATAAACGGGCGACAGGAGGCCACATCACCCCCCCAGCCTCCTGTCGCCCAATGAAATGGCGACAGGGGCTAAATTGACGCCTGTCGCCCGATGAAATGGCGACAGGGGCACACGCGGCCACGAAACCGAAAATCGTGGCCACTTAGGGGTTGAATTAGCCCCTGTCGCCATTTCATCGGGCGACAGGAGGCTGGGGGTGACATGGCCTACTGTCGTCCGTTTATTTTGCTATTTAGCCCCCTGTCGCCCATCCAACAGGCGACATGGGTATATTTCTGTAAATTTTTTTTCCGTAGCATATTTTTGAAATTCTAAATAAAAAATGTATTATTTAAAAAAAATTTCTCTTTTTTGACGCAGGCGATGACAAACTTCTTTCAAATGTAATAGTCAATGCCATTACTGAGTTCGATGATGCTGAGAATTTAGTGAAAATGGACTCGCTGCATATAATCAGGCCTATGTTTCCAGGTACTGCAAAAAGTCTTCTATATCACGCTGTCCTAAGGTTCATTAATTATTGGACTGTTTTAAGTTATTCATGTTGGACTGTTCTAAGTTATTCATGTCACACATGGTATGGATGGAACAGACGAGACAAAGCACTATTCAATTATTGTTACTTCCTCTAATTATAAATAGTTATCGTTTTGAATATAGGTGCGATCAAACTTTTGAAACTTTGATTGTCAATATCTTTTTAAATATTTAAATTAGATGCATGAAAATCATATGCTTAGATTTGTCTCGAAAAATACTTTCATAATATTACAATTTTGTTGAGTTTTATAAATATATTATAATAAAAATTAGTAGCTAAAGCTGTATTTTAGAGAATGTGTCGATATCCTAAACTGTTGCTATTTGTGACTTGAGGGAGTAAGCGGTAACATTTTTCTAGCTCTGTTCACAGAGATCCGGGCCGAAATACCACAACTAATTATATAGGACCAATAAAGTACCATGTGCAATATTCACAATGTATAATTTACCTAGTGCTAAAATTTGATTAGCCGATAATCACTTAATAGCTCATGTTTAAACATCAACGGTGCACCTCAACACAGTTTTTCTAGCTCCGCCACCGGGATAACGCACTTCATTTTGTTGAAACCATATACATGAGCTAGATGCACGCTGATGGCACAAGCTCACTGTTATTTTACTCGCTTTTATCAAAATCTTATGCTACAGAGTATAGGCAACGTTTACGTTTATCCTACACCGTTTTTTGGACAACCTACGTGATTGTCGTGCTGCTGGGTTGTGGCGCGAGACAATTTTAGGGTACGGTTTCACAATGCAACGAGTCCTTGGTTCATTACACGTATACATAGTTATTTTTGAAGAAATCTTACAGTGTATCTATTATATATTAAAAAGTCATGAGTTACTAAGAAAAAAAAGCTAGACATTCTCACAAAAAGCAAAATATCTAGCCCTTAATTTGATGGACCTTAATTATAACCGCCATCAGATCTTTATAACAAACAATAAACGCCATCATGTTTGACGCTAGCAACACATAGGAAGCCTTGTGCACGTCTTCAAGTTCGACAACAAGATGAACCTCGTTGACATCGGCAACGACATCTAGTTCTTTGCCCATCGTATTTTTACAGCTTGGTATATGTTATTGTTTCGTACTCTGGGACTCTTAACATGTCAAGAATCATAACTCAGAACTTCAATTTTAGGCACACAACAAAAATATTCATCATGTGCAACACAATCTCTACATGTGTTCTATATCATTTGTAGTACTATCACACCTGTTTTCTTACCTTCTTCTTGAAACATGATCGAGGTTTTGATTTTCATACGTTTATGCCGATATTGATATATAGGTGCAGCCTGAGCTAAGCTCATTCGTAGGACAACCCTAAGAGGATGTAAACTCTATCATAGATTACTTGAAAATGCTCTGAGTAATGTCCCTCAATGGCTTCAGAAACGAAGTCCCCTTATACTTGGGGTAATTGACTAATCTGCACTTATTGAAGTCTATCACTCGAAAGAATGTTGGTCTATTTATTAATTGCCCGATACAAATCAGTCCATGAATTACTCATTTTGGTTTGTTTCACGTACTTATGCCCAAACTAAAAAGAAGCCTTACGGACCAGTACAAATTTGGTTCTTTTTGTAAGTCTCATAGTGTTTAAATTACCGAACGAATTTCATGAAACAAAGAAAGAACCAAATGATACTGATATAAATGGAAAATATTATATTATACTATGCTTATTGTTTTGTTATGCAAGTATTTGAGAAAGAAAGTTTGGTCACATGTGACAAGTATTGGGAAACACAGTGAGCAATTTTTCTCTTATAATATATAATATTAAAATATCACAAATAGAATTCGCAATGAGCTATTTTAAAAAGTAAAATCATATATATATATATATATATATATATATATATATATATATATATATATATATATATATATATATATATATATATATATACCAAGTTATTTAAATATGCTTTAAAGATAATGCCCACGCAAGTGTGCGGGTCACCTTGCTAGTTACACTAATAGTGTATGGTAAGTAATAAAAATCAGCTCTAGCAACTGATTTATTAAGGGTTATCATCAGAGAAAGTATAAATAAATTCTAGTTAATTTGATTATTAAATTGAAAAGAATGAACCGTCTGTATTGAATCTAATATACCGCAAAAGAGCTCTATTGAAAATGAGGGAGCGGGTAGCGATGGTCGGAGGCGCTCGCGCGCGGTGTCAGTCTCAGTAGTCGTGTGGATGCTGTGCCAACCGAAGTTGCCGCACGCTTGGGTGTCCTCGAACACCTAGTACGGCGTGCCGACGCACTCGGGCTTGGGTCCGTAGAACGTGGCCTTCTCGCCTCGGAAGTTGAACTCGTCCCCGCCATGGAAGTGGATGTGGTTGCACCCGCACAACATGTGCATCTAGGCCCGCCCCACAACGTCAGGTACCTCCTTGGCCTTGCCCTGTCCGTCGCTACGACGACTGTTGTGGCCTCAGCCAGAATGCCGATGGGCACCGCCAAACCGTCTGTATTGAATCTAATATACCGCAAAAGAGCTCTATGGAAAAATGAGGGAGCGGGTAGCGATGGTCGAGGTGCCCGCGCGCGGTGTCAGTCTCAGTAGTCGTGTGGATGCTGTGCCAGCCGAAATTGCCGCACGCTTGGGTGTCCTCGAACACCTGGTACGGCGTGCCGGCGCACTCGGGCTTGATGTCCGTAGAGTGTGGCCTTCTCGCCCCGGAAGTTGAACTCATCCCCGCCGCCGTGGAAGTGGATGTGGTTGCACCCGCACGACATGTGCATCCAGGCCCACCCCACAACGTCAGGTACCTCCTTGGCCCTGCCCCGTCCGTCGCTACGACGACTGCCGCGGCCGCGGCCAGGACGCCGATGGGCACCGCCATGGCAAGCATTGTCGAGTGCTTTATGGCCATAATAGTGTCTGTTAAGACTACCGCTGTTATGCACGGCATCAAACGACTTAGTTCGAGAATTTATAGGTTAAGGAATGCTGATCAAGTTCCTAGGACTTAACGGTTGTTGTGTTGGGATTTTTCACTGTGACGACTATCGAGCTTGAGAGCTTATCGGTTTCGGAAGTGCTTGTGTCGTTTGAGCATCGCTCGCTGTTGTCATCAAGAGTCAACATATGTAAGGCGATAATAATGTTGAATTGCAAACTTGCAACAAGGCTTGAAAACAATAAAATTGAAAGCGAAGAGTCCAGCATAAATCTATCCTTAAAAAGTTCAATATTTTCTCTAGAAAAAGAAAACGACCCGTATGTTTTAAAGATGAACTACTTAGGGAAATAACTACACAAAAGTCAGTCAAATTTCTCACCATTAGACGAATCCCCACAATTCGTACCCTAGTGTCGTATTTACCCCGGTTAGGTATGTGGGAGCATGGTTCCAAAAATGACAAAAATGGCTCAAAAATTGTGATTTTTGACTGTATTGAGCCTGTTCGATATTTCGAATCGGTCGATAAACTGATCCAATTCAAATTTAAATTTAAAAAATTTAGAAAATTTTATCCAAAAATTCTCTAAAATTAGTATTAATAGTTTTTTGACATCTAGGATGATTTTTTTTTGAAAAACTGAATTTGGGAGACATTTTTTAGCAAATCCGAATATACGTAATAGAAAAAAAGAAAAAACAGGGCAAAGTAGTTTTTTTTCTTGAAAAACTGAATTTGGGAGACGTTTTTGAGCAAATCCGAATATACGTAATAGAAAAAAAAGAAAAAACAGGGCAAAGTAGTAAGTAATTCCTGATTTAATTGAGCTATCAAATCATATTATAATTTTTGAATTTTTTTGTGTGAGGTGCTGAGGCAATCCTAATGGTGCTGTAAAATTTTCAGATGATGATCAGACATGTTGATTTTTATAAAATTCTGACAGTGATACTATACATCTTGTATATGGTCTTCTATTTTTATTTTTTAGGGGCACTAAATGAAGTCTAATATTTTTGGAAATTTTTCTACATGATCCTTGAGTACTTTTTATGATACTGTTAAAATATCAAAGAATGATCAAGCTTATAATTTTTTTTATAAAAACCTGATAGTGTCTATGTTCCTTTTCATTAATTGTTGTTTTTTATTTTCTGAAAGCAATAAATGAATACAAAAATTATTGAAAATTCTCTAAGCTATTTTATAGATTAATTGGGATTTATTCAGATTTCTTGAAACCAATTTACTTGATTTTTTTTCTAACTTTTCTTGAGTGTGTCGATTTTCGATGTAAACCAATCGAAAATTAGACAAAACTAGTTAAAAATCAAAAGAAAACCGGTGGAAAATCGAAATTAAAAAGTAGTCCTTGAGTGTGCCGATTTAGGTCAAAAATCAAACAAAACCGATTGAAAATCAAGCAAAATCGGTTGGTTTTTTTTGTGGTTTTTTGACCACCTGATTCAAAAGTTTGGCTTTACAAATCATTCGGTTTCTATCAATTTTTGACGAAAATATCACCGAGGGGAGCTCAAATTTTCATTTCGGTTCGGGATTGTTAACCTTGTGTGGGACTCACCGGTTGACAACCATCACTTTTGAAATGTAACAATAGCTTGTGGTGACTGGTGAGAGCTAGGGTGGTGGCGACATTGGTGTTGCTGGCTGCAGGTTCCGAGGATTAGCTGCGGACAATTGGTGGCAATACTATGGGGCTGTTTGAGAGGCTATGTTTCAGCTGTGTTTTAGCTTTGGGCCAAAAGCCCCCTTAACAGCGTGGCTGCAAAGCAGCTAGAAAGTTAAGCCACAACAAAACCACCTCTAAAGCTGCAGCCGTTGGGGTGAGTTTTTTAGATGTCTTTGCTTGACTAACTCCCACCTTGCTCGCTCTGCCTCCCCGCCCGACCGACTCCCTCCCTCCAAAAGTTACAACTGCAACAGCTAGTTTGTCTAATGGCATAACAAGAAAAGCCATACTGCCAAATTGCAGCTTGTTTTACAAATTCAAAAAAACAAAAACAGCTTTTCAATTTAGCCACAGCCCCAAACAAGCCCTACATTGATACGGCTCAAGAAGTCAAGTTAGTTCTAAAAAAAAAGAAGTCAAATTAGTTTTTTTTTTTGGACGGCATGAGGTAGTCATTGATGATGAATGTAGCGGCCACACGCTACAAAAGCGGGGATGAAAGTTGTAGGTTTAGGAGTCAGGTTGAGGAGATATTCAAGTAGGAGAGGAAGAGGATGCGTTCTGTAGATCTTAATTAAACAGTCGCAAATTTAACTAATTTCAACTCGAAATAAGGTGAATGTGCTATAGACATTCTCTTTAAATTCCTCAAAGCAGAAAAAAAAGAAGTTGGATCATGATCCCAATTCCCAAACTACGAGCCATGAGAAACCCGGGCCATCTTTTTTGACGTGAAACAGAGGATCTACATGAAAAAGAACCAAACAAGCTTAGCCAGGAGAAGCACGACACACGCTACACTTTATGGCTTTGTGCTCCTCATCACCAATCAGGCTACCTCCCAACCGGAAAAGCCAAGATGCCGCGGGGCCGGCCACCTATGCCCAATACCACGCCGTCTCCTCCATCCCCACCCTCTAGTCCCCCCGCTTTCCACGGCACTTCACATGGGCGCAAACGCCTCGCCTCATCAGCTCGGCGCTCCGCAACGACAGGCCGCCACTGGCAACACGTACTCCCTCCGCTACCAATCTCTTTTCTACTCGAACAGCCATCGGATCTGAACCATGGAGGATGCTACAAACTCACACTGTCACACGCTGCCCTGGTCACGCATCAGCAAAAAGCGCACGGCGGGGATTAAAACCATATTTGTCAATACCATGTTACATTCATGTTAGAGGTGTTAGTGTTGATCTCAGGCCAAGTCAATGGTTTGACCGGATTTTTAAGGGCCTAACTGCCCACGTCTCCCTGATCAGGGGAGACAACCCACTAACCACCGGCCTGGTCCCAGTCACCCGAGTATATAAGAAGAAGGAGCTTTCTCCTGAAGAGTTACGAGATTAGAAACCCTAAAACACCCTCTTGATCAAGGTGGACTCGGAGTGTACTAATCAAGACCAAGGCCAACCACCGGCCCTCCCAGTGCGGTGACCCACCTCCGATCTCCACCGCCAGAAGGACGTGTAAACGGAATTAGAAGGAATCGCCTCCGGAGAAGGCGAGCCATCACCAAGACCGGAGTCGACGGACGGCCACCGTCTTCTTCTTCTGCGCCATCGCTTCCTCTCTGTGCAAGCAATGGTGCCTTCATCGTCGTCGAACCCGAAGGTATTTACCCTAATGTTACCGCATCTAGATTATTGTTTAGGCACTAAGATCCTTAAGAAAGTCAACAATGGTATCAGAGCAAGTGTTCAGTGCCTAACCCTAACCCTAGATGAAGTATCCCTTTGGGATTATCTCGTTAGAAGCAGATAGAAGGAGAGGAAGAATTGATTTGCTCTCGGATTGAAACCTCAGATAAGAACCCTAGATAGAAATCCCCCCAAATTCTTGAAACCCTAACATGTTTTCCCCTAAGATCCCGAAGAACCGCATTAAGAAAAGGAAGGGAGACCCAACCTGGCCTCCTGTGCTCGTCTTCGTCGACGAGGAAGTCCAGCCTCCGGCATGCAGCCATTGCCTGCGCTCTTATGCTGTAGCGCCACCTCACGCCGGCGCTCCGCCTCGCGCCGCGCCGCCCGCGCCAGTCTGCTGCCGCCGCCCGTCGGCCGAGGCAGCTCCGTTTTTTTCGGAGCGAGGCGAAGAATGAGTTAGGGTTTGGGGAGGCGCCGAAATTTTCGGTCTTTTGCATCGCCGCCAAGAAAATCCCGCCGTCCATCACGATCGGATAACCGATAGCCACTCGGCCTACTGGTCTTCTTTGGCCCACGCGAGAAGATTTTCTTACCAGCCCAAGTTTTTTTTGGGGGTGCGGTGCGGGAAGGCTGAAGAAATTTTTTGGGCCGGTTTTCGGCCATGCACAGCAAAGTTTTTCATTTATTTTTCCTTTTGCTGTGAAGTATTAGATTAAGCACATGAATAATTAGTTTAAGTACTGAGTTTAAATAAGTTTCCGCTGCTAAGTTTTAGATTATTTTTCTGATTAAATTGGATCCAACGTGAAAATTTAATTAGAAAATTATATTAAGTCTGTTTTAGTATGGAAATTTTATCTTCTGACCAACGTTGATGATAAAATTTGTCATAATAATATTAAGTTTATTCTCAGTATGGAAATTTTATCTTCTGACCAACGTTGATGATAAAATTTGCCACAATAATTAAGTTTAAGTCTTGTTCTATTCTATTTTTGCCCAACGGTGATTTAAAAGTAGAACAAATTTTTCTGTTAAGAGCATGTTTTAATTGAACCAACGTTGAATTAATTCATGCACTTTTGTTTCAGTATTCTGATTAAGTTTGTCTTAAGTCTGATCTCTGCGATCGAACCCCTGAATGGGGAATTATCCCTCTTGGAGGGAAAAGATTGAGATGGCACTCGCTCTCTCAGACATCGATTATGCAATCTTGTATGATTGTCCCATAGAACCCGGACTAATTCCTGATGGTCAACCGGGTGCAGAAAATAATGCTACCATCAGAATGGCATACGACCTCGAGTCAAGTGTGAAGAATTAATTAGAGAATAATCTAGTTTAGTAAGAAGGGCAATATTTATTTTCTGACCAACGTTTGATCATAAATATTTGCCACAACATAATATTGTTTTGCTCTATTCTTTTTCTGCCCAACGGTGATATAGAATGGAACAATTATTTGATGCTCAATAAGAAAGATTCAAGTTTGGAATAGTGTGGTTTTGAGAATATTTTGTTTAAAGTTTATTAAGTTCATTAAGTAATGGGTGGTGAGGACGATTTTCTTCAATGTTGTGATGCATGCATGTTCATGCATCCTTTAATTAAGTTTTATGGCCCATTAAGTTGTGACTAATTAATTATAGTTAAAGATGGCTCAGATATTTTCCCCAGTTGCTAATGATAGCCAATTTTAAGTGATTATATGGCATTTATATATTAATATTTCTCATAAGTTTTCTCAAATCAAAGTGAACCAACGGGAAATTTTGATTTGGGATATCAGTAAGCGGCGGGCATTGATGTGATTTTTCATGGTTGTATTCAAACGGAGGTTGCTTATAGCCATGAATTGTCATGAGTCATTGCCCGCATATGACATGTTATGTCAAAAGGCCCTATTCTTGGGTATGAGATGGAAAGTTTCGGCTTTTTCAAATTAGCCATAAGTGACTTTTATGTAAGTCAATTGATTAAGTATTAAGTTTCCCTGAATTAAGTTTCAAGCTGGCTCTTGGAACTAAAAGTTTTGAGCCACATGTAAACCTCAAGTGCTTATGGGGACTGAGCTGAGATGTAAGAGATTTAAGAAAAAGTAAGATAAGTATTGAGTTTTCTTACGACATTTTTTTTATATATATGCTTTCGCTATTAAGTTGATAGTGATCGTGTGATCATGTAAGTAAGTGTTGACTCTGATGAATGCCATTTTTGCTTGAGACTTGATAAGTTTATCATTAAGCTAATGGATCATGGCTATATACTGACCAACGTTGTTTATAGTCATGTATCATATAATTGTTTCTTAGAACAATAAAGTCATATAGTCTTAAGCATTTGTAATCATGTTTCAAATGACTTTTAGTAAGTAATCTTTGATCAAAATGGAACCAACGAGAAGTTTTGGTTAGAGATGTAGCGTTGTTTGTTGGGATCATTATATGGCACATTTTCAAGAGTTGATTCCAGTCATGTGTCATTCTTATATTTTTTCCCAAAGTAATTGAGTTGTCTCTAATTAATATGGAGCCAACTAAGACTCTTAGTTGAACGTGTAATGTCAGCATTTTGAGAATAAGATGTGGCACGCGGATATATTCTGACCAATGTTGATTATAATCCTGTGTTATTCACAAAAGTAATTGTATAGTTGTTGTTTTCTTATTCGTTTTTTTGCACAACGATGATGCGAAGTAGAATCATTAAGTTTTACATGGTACTAATACCATGGAAGTCGATCTTTTAGTTTCATGGGATGTTGAAGTTGCTAGTTGAATATCCCAACTGTTATACAATAGTAAGTCCCTTGGACTTGTGCTTGTACCTTGATAAACAAAGTCAGTTTTTTTCTAAGTATCGGTACAAGAATTATGCACACAATGTACATCATGCCAGTAAGGATATGGGGAGAAATCCTCGGATCTGGGGGAGCAATCCCCTAGTTCAATTCTAATAAGTTTTTAAACTGGCACTGATGAAGAGGTCTTGATTGACATCAAAAGTAATGTGCGTGTGATGAAGTTAAGCAAATGCTAAGTTTTATGTGCATACTGATAGTACGTGACCTCATGAATAGTAAAGTTTCTAAGGTGAGGTCATAGAAGTGGAATATCAGCTATGAGATTTTATCGAAATATGGAACTGTGTTTAGTTCACATTTCGAGGGGGAGAGACAAATCCCATTAAGATGTTTATTCCACTTCTCTAGATTAAGAATTGATGATAAGTTGATGTTATCAAAGTCCATCTTGTTGAATCAGAAGTTTTCCTGGAAGAGCCAATATAGTGGGCTGTCATGGGTCCACAAAGATGAATGTGACTCTAAAGGGAAATAGTTGAAAGTAAAACCAGTTGGTGTTAGCTACATCCTATTTGGATTAGAAAATTTTCCTGATAGGGCCAATACAGTGGGCTGTCGTGGGCTCACATTAATAAAGGTGACTTTAAAGGAGAATAATTAAAAGCTATGAGTCGCACTTGCTGCTCACAGACACCACCATTGAATTCTCTTATGAGTTTTGGACTTGAGTTTAGGTGTGAATGCTTTCGAAAGGCACTTCATTAAGAGTACATGGTTGAATAAGAATCTTGATTGGTCGACCTGTTGACCTTAAGTAATTGGGGTCTTACTGATAAGACCTGAAGTATTTTCTTCAAGGGACATTAGTGATATCTTTAATATATGTTTTTAAGATTCATCAAGAAAGGTCCAAATAAGTGGGAGTATTTCCAAATAAGGGCAAAGAAGTTTCTAAGATAATTGCTGACATAAGTAATACAATTAAGTATATTGTAAGCCCTTAAAGTTTTGAAACCGGGATTTTTGGCAAACTTAGTCCAGGATTGGACCCCTGGAAGATTATAAGTGATTTTAAGTTGCATATATGATGCAAATGGATTACATGCTCACATGTGAAGATGTCTGGCAACCGCTGAGTTATGCGTTGTCATGACAATTGTCTTGGCAAGGTGATTCTAAGAAATCCACATAAATCATCCTTGCGAGGGGGAGTCGTTTGTGTGGAATGACTCTAACTCCATTAAGTTATATCATCATCGTTGATGAAGATCAAGTTGTGGCATGTTTTTGAATCCATAAAGGTTTAATGAGCTTTAAGAGTAAGATTATAGTGTTTTAAGAATAAGAAAGTTGTCTTCAGGATAATGAACTCATCCCGGGGTTCATTAAGAGTGCAATTTTTATTCGAGTAACATGTCAAGTGGTATTGCCAAACCCAGGATAATGTGAAAGATTGAATCCAGAATCAAATAGAAATATAAGTGTAAGATCTTGATGCTCAACAAGTAAGTGTTAAGTACAAGAGTTGAGTATCATGTAAGTTCAGTGTTGTGGTGCCCAAGAAGAGTAAGTATTAAGTGTTAAGATGCAAGCACTGGGCATTAAATTCAGTTATATGTGATTTTTTTACTATGGGCTTGCCATAAGTTGCCGGCATTAAGTTTTAAAGTAAGCTTGCAGTTTGGAATAAATTGAGATCTCAAATCATGATTCTGGAAACTTGTGCATCTTTTACGATTTTGATGTGCACGAAAAGAATATATAAAGACAGATTGCACAACTGGACCATATGTGAATAGGCCATGTTCTAATAAGACTAAGAAGTTATCATTTTGAGATGGAATGGTGCACTATAGTCACTGGGTTCAATAGTACTTAGCAGGCTGTTGTAACCTTTTTGGCTTGGCGTACTGTTTCACTAAGAGATTGTTTTAAGCATTCTCCTTGATAAGTGTGAGTAAATGTCATGTCGAGATAGAATGGTTTGTTATAGATGTCGAGATTCAGTGGTGTTCATTAGCTGCTGCAATACTTCATCTTGGTGTATCGTTCTATTGAGATTTAAGACTTGTAAGATGAGGCTTCTCGATCAAGGGGGAGAATGTTAGTGTTGATCTCAGGCCAAGTCAATGGCTTGATCGGATTTTTAGGGGCCTAACTGCCCACGTCTCCTTGATCAGGGGAGACAACCCACTAACCACCGGCCTGGTCCCAGGTCACCCCGAGTATATAAGAAGAAGGGAGCTTCCTCCTGAAGAGTTACGAGATTAGAAACCCTAAAACACCTCTCGATCAAGGTGGACTCGGAGTGGTAATCAAGACCAAGGCCAACCACCGGCCCTCCCGGTGCGGTGACCCACCTCCGATCTCCACCGCCAGAAGGACGTGCAAACGGAATTAGAAGGAATCGCCTCCGGGAGAAGGCGAGCCATCACCAAGCACCCGGAGGCTGACGGACGGCCATCGTCTTCTTCTTCGCGCCACTTGCTTCCTCTCCGTGCAAGCAATGGTGCCTTCATCGCCTTCGAACCGAAGGTATTTACCCTAATGTTACCACATCTAGATTATTGTTTAGGCACTAAGATCCTTAAAAAGTCAACAAGAGGTTATATTGGTTGGGCTCTTACAATTGTATATCTAGTATTAGTCTATACTAGTGCACCGTTTTAAAGTTTAATATAACAATATATATTTATAAGTGTACATATGTTTAGTTTTATATACACCAAATTTCACTTGTAATTTTACTTAAATATATCATAGTAGGATCAAATATAACATACAATCTAATGTGTTCAATAGATAATATTATCAATTCCATCAATATGAGCGGTATTGATTGATATTGAAGCCGTTATGGGCTATATTGTCCAGCATCGAGCTGGTATTAATTAACTATTATCGAGGTCAGTATAGAACGCATAACTATTTTGTACCGTTTTAGATGGTGAAATAGTATGTACCATGCATGCGTTGCAAGGACGCACGATCGAGAGTGGTTACAGTTACAGTAGCGCATCGAATGATCGACTTAGGTTGCTGTACCGATTTGACTTGTTAATGTAGCTTGATTCGGGGACAAATCCTTTTGGTCGTGAAAAAGTGAAAATCCTTGGATAGTGAGTAGTGAGTTGTTCAAAGGATAGCCTGCCCAATGTCAAATTAACGGATTCTTGGTGAATGCTGAACTTATTGGATATTAGAATTTAGAAAAAGGACAGTTCCTCTCCTCGTTAGTCTCGGTTAAACGTAACCTTGAACGTAGCAATTACAGGGATTTTTTTTTTCATATTTTGCTATTCGAACAACCAGCAGCTTCCCCGAGCCCCCGAGGCGATGCAGATCTAGCCCACGGCCATGACTCCTCCTTTTCTCCGGTGGGCGGTGGTGCTGCGCCTAGGCGGCAATGCCGGCCCTCGGCTCCTGCGGCTTAGCTTCTCTTCTCGGCCAGACTTGCTCCACATCTAAACACTCGCCCCTCTCTTCTGCAAAGCTCAGGTGCGAATGGGATTGGATCGGGGATTGAGAACATGTGGAATTGGATTGGGATGGCCGGTAGGGGTGGTGGTATGTGAGGCCCTAGTGGGCCTTGTGGGTTTCGACAAAGGCCCAAGAATTGGTTTCCCTAGCAACTGTCCTTTTCTTCGGTTCTTCCTCCTGCAGCTCAACCAATGCCCATGGAGGATTGCCCTTGCTTGCAGGCAGCCGTAGGCACCGCGGTGGTGTTGTTCCGGTGACGATGGAGGGTAGCCTCTGGCCTGATGGAGCCTGCCCCTTGGATTCACCCCTGGTTCAATCTGTTCTTTTTTACTTGATGTCCTAGAATCCGGGTTAGGTTCCTTGGTTGGTTTGCACAGGCTTGCCTCCGTCGTTGCTTGGTTCATGGTTTAATACTTGTGTATTGCACTGAAGTTGATGGCCGCTGTTATTTTACGCCCTATCGCTAGCTGTAGTTGATCAAACAGCCCGGAATTCTGGGGGCATTTTTGGGCTGGGGGCTGAGGTTTCCATGTTCTACTGACGGACGGCACGCCGGCACGGGACGTGGTTTATCCTTTTGCAGTGGTTTGATTTGGCAAACGTCACTTTTGTAGATGTCACCTGCTGTACAAGTGTTATCTTGGTACATGGAAGAAGTATGGTGGCTGGTTGCCCTTTTTGATCAGACCGGACCAAAATTAACTAACTATTGAGGCAATGTTGTAGCAAGTTAAATTAGTTTGGACCATCGATCTTTCCCTTTGAGAGCATAATGCAAATGGTATATTATAATGTTTTAAGCAGTGCTTTAATGCTTTTTCTCTCAATATAAGGTGCATAAATTTTGAAGCAAATAAAAGTGTAAGTAATCACTATCTACCATTTATTTGTGTTTTAATATTTGTACAACCGTAAAAAAAAAGCATGGTTTTTTCCTTAAATTTGTCACCTCGTACTCTTAGAAGAAGAAACACCCTTCGGTTCTCAGATGGATTCTCAGTAAGTGCGTGGGTGAATGGGGTTTAATTAAGTTATAAACTTTTGTCTTCTTTGGGAGGTGCCAAAGGCCGAAAGTGTTCTTTTGAAGAAAAGGATCGAAGGCTAATCAAAAGGGCCGTGGACCTAAAATCCCATGCCTTAAGCCAATTGCTCCTGTATGTTTGATGTACAGTTCAATAGCTGAGCTGCTGAGCGGTGGGCCTAAAGTTGACGTGTAAAAGGACTAAATGGGAGGCCCACATACTAACACAGAATATTGTGTCCCCATAATTCGCTGATTGATTAGCCCAGAAACTGGGTTTGCTTAGGCCTCATTTCGTCTATCCAAAATTCACAAGTGGTCCTCTGTGAGTTTGCATCCTCTGTGTAAATAAGCTTAGTTCACACACAGAGGGGAGGTGCGGCGTGTTGTCCTAACTTCTATCGGGCCATTAATGGAGCGAAAACTAGAAGAACGTCGCATCGCAGGAATTATGCTGCTAATCATTGTGCTCCTGAACCAACCTGACAACAAAACTGAAAATTACGTGGCTAATCATTCTTGTCGCGAACCTTGCCACACCTGGATGAGATCCAGCGTTCCAAGTGACCGTTCGATCGCGATGGCGAACTATACGTGGATCCATTCGGTACGTTTGCTTTCATCCTGGTACTGTATCGTTGACTAGCTTGTACGATTTGCTATAAACCCTGCACAACTTTCGCCTTGGTCTGTACGGCGCAAGAGGTGGAAGCTATGCTTCTGGAACATGCTGGGCCATCATCTAACACCGTAAGAATCTACCGGCAGTCCTTTTCTTCTTTTCTCGGCCTGTTGCCGATACGAGAAATCTTCAACAACGGAACTGTATAGTGTAACTTGGGAGTTCCCTAAAACAAAAGTTCTAACTAAGGGAGCAATTTTACTAGGTCAGTGAATACACAGGTGCACTGCAACTTGAATAAGAATATAGTACTCCGGTAAGATCTCGCACTCATACTTGAGACAATGCGCCGTAAAGTCAGAGCCTGATGCCCCAAAAATGCAATTACAAATGCTAACGGCCTAACCCCTCATGCCAAGTGGGACTACTTGTTTGCTGCGGCGCCTCCCCTCTTAAAATAACCTATCTTAACACAACCTCCTCACAAAAGAATGAGATAAAAATTGGCCATGCAATCAGAGCGGTCCTCGTTGAGAAGAAATCTAAACAAAACTGTCTCACAAATCCCAACAGTACGTACTGCCATGCGCGCGCCCACCACCGCACATAAAAAAGGCGAGCAGTAACATGATGCCGATCAGACTGAAATTGATTTTTTTTTTCTGTCCCTCGATGGCAAAAGGAACATTTGTATAAATAAAAACCACGTTCGTTTTAAAAGCAAGAAAATCTTTTAATAATTTTAAAAATTTATAAAAATTCTCTGCTACTTATTTTGATGAGACTAAATTATATGTAACAGTGCAGATTAATTATATACATTAGTTATATAATAAATACAATTGTATTATAATCATAATAGTCGAGATGTATATTAAAAATAATTATATTACTCAATATCTAGCCATAAAGTTGTGCCCGTAAATCTACTGGTTACTAAAGGGCTGTTTGGGGGGCTGTGTTTCAATTTTGGGCTAAAAGCTCTCCCAAACAGCATGGCTACAAAGCAGTTGGGAAGCTAAGCCACAGCAGAAGCATCCTCAAAAGCTGCAGCTGCTGGGGAGGAGCTTTTCAGCTGTGGCTTCGCTTGGCCACCTCCCACCTCGGTCGCTCTGCCTTCTCGACCTCCGCCACCCCGCTTCGCCACCTCTACGTCATCTCCCCACTCGGATACCGCTATACTTCGCTATGTTGTTATCTCTTCGTTTGGTTGGCCTCCAAAAGTTACAGCTGTAACAGCCAGTTTGCCAAACATCATAACAAGAAAAATCACAGCCACCAATTACAGTTGCTTTATAGCTCAACAAACTAAAAACAATTTGTAATTCCTCCAAACAAACCTAAAACAAAGAAGAAGTTCGCGTAGGCTGGCCTCCTCAGCTGCAACGAGTAGCCGTGAGAATTTACTGAACTACTTTAACTAGCGGCCTACGTAACCTCCTGGTGGCCACGATGTGTGCGTAGTGTAGGGCAAGCAGACAATTAAAAACAGGAATGCTTCTGGTGTTCCCTTGTTGGGAGTTCGTAGGTGTAGTTTGATATTTTGATTACACCAATAATTTATTCCGTCCGTACGAAACTGACCAGCATGCAGCGTTTTATAATGCCGCTAACAGCAAAATATTGTCAGGCGCCAATGGGCACGAGAAAGGCCGTAGCTGACTTAGACTATCTGTTAGGAAACTTCATCAGTCCCTCTGTATTTTTCCCTTGGTGAAAGCCAGCGGTTCATCACTTCCTCTGAAGGCCTTGTTAAACCTACAACCTACACGACATGCCACAACAAAGGCGAAAGCATATGGTTCCACAGAAATGCACCACACTGTCTATCATATAAAGATGAAAAAGATAAATTATTTTTCTGTATTTATTCATACAGTCCTCGCTTACATGCCTCACTCTGCGGCACTGCCTGGCCTTTCCATATCTCTACAACAACCGGTCGAGTGGGGTGGGTAGAAAGATAGACGCACCCATGTGCAGCACATCTTCATCAAAGGTTCAAAATTTTGGCTGAGATTTTGGATAGGGGTGGGAGCCGAGATTCTAAATTTTGGTGGAATAAAAATTTTAATTTTTTTTTGAAAATTCGAAATACAGCTTTTTGAACTGTCAGACCTTGGAAAAACACTTCCGAAATCCTCTGTGTATTTTGTACTAGTTTAGGAAAAGCTAGTATATAGTAAAAATGATAACATATCATATCTAACGTACTTTATTAATAATTAGAGTTTACAATAAATATAGCACGCAGGCCAAATAAAGGATTACAATAAAAGTAAAATAAAACCAGTAGTAGAACCCAATAGATTCGTCACAGGCAATCAACTGGGGCAGAGCCTAGTTATCTTGGTCCTCACCATCGTAGAGATATTCCTCTAAAAATATAGAGTAAGTAAGAGAGAGTACAAAAGTACTTCACAAGTCACACCGTAAATGCAATATTAATGAACGGTTACAAAAGAAGGCATAATTAATATGGTTAATTTAAGCATAAAGCAATATTTCAGTTACAACAAGTAATTTTCAATGTGTAATTGATATAATAAAAACTGAATTATAATCTAATTTTTAACACGGGCTCCAATCCAGAGTTTCATCCCAAATTTCCCCATGTGGACTCTCTTTACATATAAACCACTTTTCTGAAAAATATTTTGAAATCCAAAGTCTAGTCTGTGAAAGGCTTGCTCGGCATGCCCATGACCGCGGGCGCGGCTATTAGATTAATTTTACACTCTGTAGAGATTATACAACTTTACCCACAAGACATGATTGTCTTCTTTTGCAAGCTACACACTTCCTTTGGTGTGTTCGAAGAGAAAATCATGACAAAGTCCCTCTAAAGCTTCATCCACGTAGTCATGCCCGCTAAGATTTTATCGCTGATAAGGTTAAACCATCCAGTCTAGAAACCCCCTCTTGCAGCGAATGGTAGCCTTACACCCACTTCCACTGTCAACCTAATGGTAGTACGGTCTGTCGAATGGTATGTCGTAATATGGATAGCCAGGTCTGTCCCATTTCAGACTTATGGTAATATGGTAAGGCTTTACAATCAGCGTAACACAGACTGATCCTTAATTGACTAGACGAGTTTTCTACCTCACGCACCCACCTGCCAACCATTCTTGCCCGGTCTAAACCACATTTTCACTTTCTTTTGAATAACATCATCTTTCATAACATCCCATGCTATACTGACGCCAAGGAATAACTTTATTTTAAACATAAATCTTGGTTTGGCATAAATCCCCCGAAAGTTCTAAATTTATGTCTAAGCATGTCTAAGTCATTTACTATATAGCACTAGCTAATATTACAATAATGTATTAACCAGTGATATTTTGCTCTAAGGTGACAAGGTATGAATATTTTAAAGTCAATTGAGGTCATAACAATTAGGAGTAATTAATCTTTTAAAATTGAGATTTAAATTACATTGATAAAACTATGCATGCAACAATTTAAATAAAAATATAATTTTAAATCCTACAAGGATGTGTAACTTGTCTTGATCGTAGAGTAGCTGCTTGGAATCGTCGATCGCAAATTCTTTCAACTCTCCAAAATCTATACGTGAAAACATCCATATTCAAATAAAATACCAAACTAGCATAAAAATGAAATTTATAATTTTATACGAATTTAGAAAGAAAAACGGAACCAAACGAAATTGAACGTACAAGAATAGACTCCCAAAAATTTTTAATCACGTGAAATGATAAGAAATGATCTTTGAATGTTTGAAATTTATTTTCTAAATAAAATTTTCAGGATTAAAATTTATATTTCAAAATTTAAAATTTTTATATGAATTTTCTCTCTATTCTTTTCTCTTTGTTTTGACCAATATTCTCTATCCTCTTTTTTCTTTTTCTTTTTAATTTCCTCATGGCGGTTGGAACGACGGAGCCGAAGCTTTGTCTTCACGGCGTAAGGCCAAATGGCTAGAGGGTGACCTACAGCCCACCACGTGACTCTGGCAAGTTGGAGAAGGCGGCCAATGACGGAGCCGAGAAATCGACGATGACTAAAGCACAAAAGAAAATGATGATTCTTGCCTTTTTCCGGCGAAACGACAGCGAATTAGATCGGGGAGAGTAGCAAAATGGATAAAGAGTTGTGTTGCACATCCAAACCTCCCTTTTATAGCCCGAGAGAAGGACCGGAGGGGACGCATTTGAAGTGAGAATGGCGGGTGGCGGCAATGAAGAACATTGAATTTTTGAGAACAAACCGTAGGGATTAAATTGGGGAAACGGCTATGAGAACGTGCGGAATGAATAGAGAATTTGATTACACAAAAAGTGCTTTAATAAAATCCATAAAATTCCAAATAATTTCCAAACAGAATAAAATAAATAAAAAAATTAAAATAGAATTTTTAGAATGTTACATGAACCAAATTGCCATAATTTTGATCGGTTTTGATGTTTTTAGGACCAGATTTCGCTCTAAATATTTTGTGAAGAATTGTAATGCCTTTTATAAGAAATACATGTGAAAATTTTGCAAAAAATAACATATACAAATTAATAGATCTTTGGTTTACGGTGTCATGAACAGTCATGTGCGGCTTGTACAGCTTGCATACTCACCTATATCCGATGATGATGTGATAAGAACAAAAAAAAAATGAACAAGTGATGCATACCACGTTCATACGTACATAGCGTTAACAAATATTTCCTCCCCACCTGTACCAAAAAGCCGGTGCACATTTCTGGCGATATCAAACAGGTAATGAGCAGCTGCTACCACACACACATTTGCATGCATGCACTAGCAAGCTAGTGAGCGGCACATTGAGAAGTGAGATGCCACCACCGTATAATACTAAGTTTGTCTAAATTTACAAGATGTATTTTTAAACGATTAATTTTGACTATAAACATAGGATATATTTTTAAATGATTTTGTCCAAGAACATCAATAGGACTAGATTTCACCCTAAACCTTAAATCTTAACTTGAATTTCGGTCTTGAATTGTATTTTGGCTTAAACCTAAAACCCTAATTTGAAAATTTTATGTGCAAATACTTAACATTTTGCATTCAAACAGATATGAAATGTAGATAAATGCTTACATAATTTTTTTAGCCTCGGAAGGCCATTCTGTTGAAAATCACTGAAATTTTGGTCATTTCAGCAAAATTTCGGTTTTCTAGTTTCAAATTGCTTTTCGAATTAATTTGAATTTCAGCCGAAATTTCGAAATCTCACAAAAAAAATCTTCAAATTTCAATCATCTCCGAGATATAAAATGAAATCTGGCACCTTATCTCCGTCCATCTCCAAGAGCCTAGCCCACCCCATGTCGCTGCCACGGACGGGGATAATCCGACGCCCCTCACACAGCACAAATTGCGGACACAGTTGGATCGACCACGGAGCACACGCGACACAGTTCGCCCATGGGAGCGAGGAAGCACGTGAGCCGAGGCGTCGGGTGCGACTGAAAGCGACGTAACGGGGAGAGCTCAACGGTTTGATCAGGGCTGGGCAGCGGAGCGGGGGAGGAGTCCCCGTCCTCGGCTCCTCGCTACCGCCGCGGGGTCCGACCGAGCGCCGGTAGGCCCGTGCGGGCCCCCCCGTCCGAAATACGCAGGAATTATTTGAGTTTTCCCACCATCCCCTGCATGCACCAACAGTAGTCCCCCAGCTTTGTTTCTCTGGCCCGGACTCCCAGCTCACCACCGCCCTCTCTCTCCTCTCTCTCGGATGGTACACAATGGGCAGGCGCCAGATCAAGAGCACCTCTCTCTCTCAGTACTCCCACACACATACACGGCTACACATGCACGCATACAGCGTACACACACAGACACACTTGTCCTGAACGTGATCCCCCCTTCTCTTCCACGGAGCCTTGCATTGCATCAGGTCGCATCTCATTGCACTGTCTGAGCAGGGCCTTAATGCAGCTGTTGGGATGTGGTTGGATGGTTCAATCTCACATGCTCCAATTAATCCCACAGGGGGACGCTGGGGAGAGATCGATCGGGTGGTGGGGACGGGCTTGCTACAGGACTAGAGGAGTGCCTGCTACAGCAAGCAGATGATCTCCTCATGGGATTGAGTGGTGACCACCTATGCTGCTTGCATTCATGCATGGGAGGGACACAACAAGTGCAGTGGCTTTATAAGATTATCAAATGTATCCAGTATCCTCCGATATCCATTCATTTTCTTAGGGGGAGGGGGGAGAGAGAGAGAAGAAGAAAAGGTTTTGTTGGTACTAGTACTGCTCTGTATGCCATACCTTACTAGTTAGGAGTTTATTTATGTGCATTGGTGCATGCTGTCAGCTGCTGAATGTTAAAATCTCATGACCTTACGTTACTGTTGTTCTATGATTGTTGCACACAAGACATGTATGCGTACTGTTGGTACTGGCAGTGATATTATGATCACCCAAAAGGCGTCCGACTTACCCAAGCCTCGCCCTAATTAACGTGATCTCCAGTGACCATCTGTAGATCTGTAATTACTACCAGTTAGATAATGAAACGAATCGATGTAGCGAGACATAAGGATTGAAGTTCCTAAATAAAAGGGATTGAAGTTCCACTAAAATAAGTAATTAAGGATTGAAGAGATTTTTCTGTCCATCAATCTCTCTTAGTCTTCGCAAGTGGTCCTGTTGTTCTTTCTACCAATATCGAGCATACACTAGTAGCACGCAGTAATGACCGTATCTCCTTCGTGTGTGATTAATTCATGACAACGTATAGTCCCTGCTCTAGTTAGATAGACAGTTTTACCTTTTAATTAATGGTGAGTGGCCGGCAACACCTTCTACCTCTTGTCTATTGTAGTTTATGTCATCAACATTAATCTCAGTCGGGTAGTATTTGGGTTGCTGTCATAAGATAGCTTGAGTCTCATTTAGCATATAACGGTACATGGCACCTATACACCTGCAGCCAGTTAAGTAAATGGAGCGGCATCCAGGCCTCCAGGGGCTCGATGCATAGGTAGGGCCGTAGGGGTGTCATGTTCCTTTTGGACAGGTAATTTGTACCAATTTTTACCTGATCAGAAAGTAGATATCTACTGAAAGCGAAAGGGGGATCAAAGAGGAGGGGGTGTGGGAGAGACTGCACTGTGTAGAGGAGCTGAGTGTGAATTGCAGCAGGGCCACCAATTATGGGCTGATAATTAAGGTCCCAGTCTCTCATCAAGGAGATGTTGTGGAAGCATATGCCCCCAGTGAACCAACCAGTCCTGACCTGGTCTGCGTCCTGGCCGGAGCAACAGTAGAACGGCTCCTACCTAATCTCTATCTAGCTAGCCGATCGAGAAAACATAGATAGAGAGAACAGGGCTAGGAGAGATGTACTGCACACATAGCTAGCTAGATAGATAGCCAGAACGTACGTACGTAGCTAGCTCATAACCAGGGTCGGGGCCATGTCATGTGCGTGCCAATAAAAAGGTGCATTTGCGTCCCGTAATACGTGGTCCTGCAAAGCGCGGGTACGCGCGCGCGCGCGCCATGGGAAGCGCATGCGCTGCGCCATTGAGCCACACCCACCCGATCGAGACTGCCCGGGCGGCCGGCGTGCGCGCTGTACGTGCAGCGGTGTGCATGCGCGCGCGTGTACACTGTCTTTGTCGTGCACGCTCTCGTGAGGCACGCGCGGCTAGCTAATTGGGCTAGCCGACCACTTGTCATGGTTCTCTTGCGTCTGCAGTCGGGGCCTAGTGTCAGAACGTACCCGTACCGTTATACCTGCGTACGTACATAGAGAACGCCACGCATGTTTAATTTCGTTCCCTCGATGCCTTTCTCCTCCTGCAGTTTGGTAGGTTCGTTTCCATTTACTCGTTGGCACGTTATCTTGTGTATATATAAGCAGGGACTGTACCACACGAATGATATCCGCATGACGTCATGACCGGTACAAAGTCGTCGTTCGATCCATGTATCATAAATCATGTGGAGCTTGATCTCCTACTTTACAAATAATTTTGCAATGCCACCCCTCTAGCTAGCTAGTAATAACGTAGAGTATCGAAAGGCAAAACTTTAGAGCATGCTAGCATGTTTGTAGAGTAATATGTAGATTCGTGGGGATGAAGACAATGTTAAGCATATCCTAATCATATATAACCTCTATATTCTCGGGGAAGAACGACGCCCGCCCGTCCACAACGTCACATCGTGAGGATTCTATAGTGCCTTCTTCTTGGACTCAAAAAAATTATTACACGTCATTTTTCACAAAAGCCGTTTGGCTTAGCTGGCAAAGCCGTTGGCCCCCGCACATGTGGTCGGCAGTTGAATCCCAGCCAAAGCGTTTTTTTTGGAACACTATAGCAGCTACACTTTTTTTTGGGAACACAGAAGATAATAGACTTTGCTAATTTTATTGAGCTGTATAGTTAAATCATGTCGTAAATTTTTAAATTTTTTTATAATGGTCCTCAAAGTACGCCTAGCCTACCATAAAAAATCCGGATCATGATCGAACCTGTGCGATTTTTAATAATTTTGTCAATGCTACTAATGCGTTTAAAGTAGCTTTGTTAATTTAATTTAACTACTAAATTTGTAAATTCTTGGAAATTTTTGAAAAGGGTCCTGAGAGCATGCTTGCACTACCGTAAAAATACCAGATCACAATTAAACTTTTGCGATTGTAAAAAAAAAACAATGCTACCGATAACACTTAAAGCAAGTTCATTGATTTGATTAAGTTACTAAATTTGTAAATTCTTTAAAATTTGTTAAAAGTGTCCTTAGGGCATGCCTAAGCTACCATAAAAAATAGAATTATGATTGAGCTTTTACGATTTTAAAAATTTACAACAATTTGCTTTCCTTTTTTAGGTGTTTCCAAAAAAGATTTCCTTTTTTTATAGAATCTCTATCTGTGTTGGCGATTTCTTACACTTGCCGTTGCACACTAGTTTCTTCCAATGTCCAACTTGCAATTCCTACCTGAAGATGCCAAGTGTTGCTAGCAGTACTAATTTAGCAAAACTGTTTGTGCTTTGCTGCAAAAGCACATTAAGAATTGATGGGGTTATCTCTGTACAATGATGAAGGGAAGGGAAGAGAAGGAGAGGAAAGGTCGTTGATCCATCAAAGAAGGGATCAGTGGCTCAGTGCAGGAGTCTTGGCTACATGCAAATGGAAAGCCCCTACTTCTGCTGCTCTGAGAAAGAAGGTGCCCTTTGTTTTGCAAGTTCTATGATAACCAAAAGGCTGCCTCAGCCGGCCTTCTCCTTTGGCCTTCATCAGTTTTAGCTTTCCTTTCTGCCACTGCGTGCCCTTACTCTCTTCCTGGTTCCTGCTTCTACAGGCCTAGATCTTTAGGGCTCTGTCCCTCCCAACAGTATACATGCAGAGAAAAGGATAATTTTTTTTTAAAAAAAAACATCATGATGCATGTGTCAGGTGTGGAATTAGAAGCCTCTGCAGATCCGTATGATAGTATCCTGCTGCTGTTATTGATGCCAATAAATGTGAGCTCCGTGTACGTACTCCCATACTGCTATACAACGCCAGTAAACGACTGTTGTATTTGGCATTTCTGAAGTGCTGCCGTACTGTACAAAATTGTCTCTCTCGCCTCGTCTCAGATCAGTTGCAATTAGTTGTTTGTATAAGATAATCCTGGACAATCTGAGATAAATTTGTTATAGGTGATCGTGTGATAAGTCTCGGTTGTTAAAGACACTGATTAATGTGTTATACGGGATACGTCACGATTCACAACTTTTTTTTTTTAAAAGACTACGGTCTACAACTTTGATGTCAACTTTAGTTGAGTTACGTTTAGAGGGTTGTCCGAAGAAATATTTTCACATGTACCCCATTTGTCTTAGTTTACAGGGTATATTTTTTGAATGTTCTTGTCATATATACATGGTGTATTCTATATTCTAATTCAAAATTAATCTGATGTTTCCTTATACCCCTAATAAATATACAACTTTATTTTGTTATTCTTTATATGCATGTATTGAATATCATATTTAGAGATAATAATTAGAGATATTCTATTTATTTTTAATATCTTCATATTATATATGCTATATAAACTTAGCCGGAGCCCGGAGGGAGCACTAGCTAGACAGGTAGATAAAATGCTCCCCAGATTAAGTGAACTCCGTTGCACACACAGAAGCGGAGTGTTGTGTTGGACGTTGGTTGGTTTCGGCAGGAAACCACTGCTATCGACTGCATTGGTTTGTGTGTCCGCCAATTGTGCCCGACTTGAATGCGCTGTGCCATGCCACCCAACTCACTGACAACCCTTGCCCAGGCCCCACACACTCTCTCTCTCTCTTCTATCTCTTTCTAGCCTGCATGATCGAGAAGGAAGGAGACGGAGGAGGACATCCGTACACGTCAAAGTGCCATCGCGAAAATTTGTTGTTTAAACTTTAAAGTGATATGTTCCCTGCTGTAAAAGGCGTGTAAGCTAGAGGTAGCTTCAGGTTTGTCCATGGAGGCGGCAGCTAGCTGCAGGGCGGCTCGTTGGACTTGGAGGCATCAACGGGTGGCATGCATGTCATGTATGCGAGCGCGTTGCCCAGGTGAGATTGTTCCATCCATCAATCTGAGAGTGCGTGTGTGCGTGCGCATGCATTCATGCGCATGCGTCGATTGATCGATTGCTTTCTCTGACAGCACTAGTACTACTGTGGCCTCCCGAAAAGTTCGTAACCGTGTAGTCGACACTGCATGGCCGTGGCGCATCATCACTTAAATCTTTTCGCAGCGCGCTACGCCCGTAAAAACGCCTGTCAGTACAGTAGCGAGGCATATCTTATATATAATGTCGCCTGGGTTTGGAGGCCTCAGGGCGCTGCCGTACGAGGCTGAACAGCGCCGCGATTCCCGTTCCGTTCCTGCCACTGGCGACAGGCCGTTCCGTTGTGCCCTGGTTTTGGCTGGTGGCGTCCGTTACACGCTTTCTATTGCGCCTTCGAGAGGCCTCGGCCCGCGTGTTGGTTCTTGGCTTCGTCTCGGTTCCTCGCCCCTCGCGATCTCCGTCCTGGGCCAGCGTTGCTGTCGGCGTCGCCTCCGCCGGGTTCTTACGCCCGCGTTTGTTCCCTACCCCTCGCCGTTGGCTCTTTCGGATTTCGCGCGCCCTTCCGCTACTCTTATCGCTTTAGCCCTCTTTTGCCTTCACTTTTTTCGTTCCTTCTGGTAGATCTTTTGCGTTTGGCTGTGCGTGGTCCTCCTGATTCTACGTGTTCTTCCTTCGATGCTTCCGGTGTTTTCCCGTAACTCGGTTGTTTTCCTTCTTCGGTTACAGGTTGGGATTCCGTGTGCGACACGTATCGCCGCTCCTCCGCCTGGCGGTTTCGGAATCATCACGAACGGCGTCGATTCGGGTTCATCGCCTACGTCGACTCGGCTTCATCGCGTACGTCGTCTCCGTTCTCAACGTATTTTGCCTTCCTCTGCCTGTGTTTCGGTATTTACCGCTTGTTTCTGTTTCAGTCTAGATCGTTCTGGTTCGCCTGTGGACGATCTCCCGTCTAGCGACCCGTCGCTCCTCGCCTTCTGAGGGCCAGGGCAGGTGCGTGGTTACGTTTTAGCCGTCCTGTTACTTACGCGCTTCTCATTTAGCCTGCCTTATGCGTGCTTACTGCTCTGGTCCTGTTTGTTAACCATGCATTTGTGTACGTTTTAGCCGTCATGTATATTAGCCGTATCCCATTACGTGTAGTCTTCTGATTGCTTTGCTTGTGTAGCCTCTTGATTGTTTTCCTTTTGGCTGTAGTGCCCTTACATATATATCTACTCGAACGGGCAATGCATTGTTCCCTTGTATGAGAGATCGTCTGTCGACGATGCGGTAAGATCGCCGTGCTCACTGCATTAGTCTTGCCATCTTTGCGTCTTTGTTTTAGACGTTGCGCTATTTTTTCCCCGTGAGTAATCTGCTTTAGTTGTGGTTTACGTCTTTGTTATGGAGTTCGGTGCTTCTTGTTATGCGTCGTTCGTTTTTTGTGTCGTGTGTCGTTTATGTCTGCATCGGCCCCGATATACCTGTGATACGTCGTTACCTGTAGGAAAAACAAGGGCCCTTATTATACATGGATACGCCTGTTCCATCGTCGTTCTCCCTCGTTGGTCCAAACGCTGTATCACCCTTGGCCATTTCGGCTCCATCTATAGGTACGTGATCTTCATTTTCCCTACTCGATGTTTCCTTTTCCCACATCGTTGGACCTGTTATTGCCGATTTGTTAGCTGACCTATACTGTTGTGCCATGCCAGCCATCTTGCTCATGGTTTTCGTTGCCTCATCTTTGCCGTGCTCTCACAATTCCTACATGCCTTCTTTGGTTGCCCATCTGAACCGATCCTTGTCCGTTGCTCTCGCCTTTATGTTTTCCTTCTTCAACGTATTGGTTTGTTTACTTAGCATTTTCTATACTTGTCCTTAGGAACCCGTTTGTATCCCTCTGTGTCTCCTGCTTTGTTAGTCGTGGGAGCAGGCGAAGAGGCGTCTTGCTAACATCGTAAGGCACTCGCAGAGACAAGTTCCACCACTTTGGCTCTCTCTTGTCCCGTTGGTTAATTTCCGTTTAGATAGCCCTTCATCGTATGTCTTATCGGTCTTTATATGCGTTAAGTCGATACCTTTTCTCTCCGTTGATTAATATGAAACGGGTACATAGCAAAAAATGAAAGGCTCCATGATTTTTTCAACTATATCGCGTTGGATTATCTTAGAATTATTATTGAAGTATAGAAAGCGATAAATAAGTATAACATATTTGTTTAAGTGGTATATTTGAGTATGTACTTTAGAAGTAAAAGGCTTCCTATATATATATATAGGAAGCCTTTTCATCTCCTAGGAGTACATACTCCCACCTTCAATATACATAAATGAAAATTATACTTCTTTATCATTTTATATACTCTAATAATGATTCTAAGATACTCCAATGTGATATGGTTAAAAAAATCATGAAGTCCTATATTTTTGATATATACATTTTACATATGTGAAAAGAATATATAAACAAATTATGCTATAAATGGTGGACTTTGATGAAATTTTTTGTGGAACTCACTTTGGAGTATCTTATAATCGATGTTAGAGTATACTCAAAGGATAAAAAATATAATTGTTGGAGTTGATCTCATACGGCTTGGTCCAAGACCGAGTCTGCATGCCGCATCAAGCCTGATCGGGGCAACAACCTTATTGGTTGCGGCCCCTGTCACGCCTGCATAATATAAAAGGGCACAAAAGCGCAACACGCGAACCAACGCTGCGTCGTTGCTCCTTGTGCCCACATTCCACAAGACCGATCTAAACCTAGCGTGTAGTGAGCGGAAGGCCGCCGGCTGTTTCGTCGTCCGACTCCATCGTCTTCTTCCTCTCAGGTCGGAGCGAGTAGCAAGGAGGCGCCATGGAAGAAGAAAGGCACTTATTTGCATCATCTCGTCCCGAAGACCACATCCTCCCCATGGCTTCGGGATCGAGCCACAATGGCGACAATCAAGGTACTGCAGGAAAACCCTAGATCTAGTGGTTAGTGGCATAAGGGAAGGTCCTAGATTGATAGAAGGTTCTATCAATGGTATCGGCGATGTTTTACCCTAACCCTAACCTAGAAGTGTTAAAACCTTGGGTTTAGTCTCGTCGAAGCAATTAGAAGGAGATGAGAACCCTAGTTTAAGTTTTTTCCCCCAATCGGAGAAACACTAGATCCCTTTTCCCCAAAATCCGAAGAATCAAATCATAGAAAATCAAAGAACAAAAAGGAGTTGGCTTACTTCGCCTTCAGTACTCGGCTGTCGTGGACGAGGAAGATCGGCCGTTATGCATGTATGCGCCCGCGTGCGTCAGCGACCTCGCTTCGAGGTGCTTAGCGGCTTAGGGCATCGCCAAGAAGCCACTCGGCAGCGCCATGTCCCACCCAGGCGGTCATGCGCCTGACAGGAGTCTGCATGGCGCAGCCTCGCCGTCTCGAATCTCAAATGCTACTCTCTCTCTCTCGCATTTCGCGTCACGGATGACAGCGGCCAGGCCGAGCGGATTTTGATTACAAATGAAACTAGGGTTTGGAAGTCAAGAAATTTCGAGCATTTTATTCAGTAGCGAAGTGATCTCGCCCGTCGTCTTGATCAAAGACAGCCTGGAAGAAAGGCGGCTGGTCACTGGGTCGGGTTTTACCGGCCGAGCGGAAAGAAAAAAGCCAGCCCAAGTTTTCTTGGCACGGTGTCAAAAGCGAGCTCGACGAAGAGCCGACAGTCGGGTTAGAGCCAATTTCGACCCACGACCGCAGTGTCAAAGACAAGATAAAAGATTGATATTTGGTATGAAGAATAGTTTAAGTGCTAAATTAAAATTGAGTTTCATTGCAAAATTTTAACTTTTCTTTTCTCTGATTAAATTGAAACCAACGTGGATATTTAATTAGAAAATAATAAAAGAGATATTTTATAGTATTTTCTGCGTGAATATATTTCAAGTTATGGTAATTTTATTTTCCGACCAGCGTTGAAATTAAATTTGCCATGACCATATTAAAGTATGATAGAAAGTTGAATGAAGTTTGCTCTATTCTATCTTACGCCTAAATCTGTTTTAGAAATAGATGGATTCTTTATCAAAGTTGATAGCATGTTTAATTGACCAACGTTAATTTATTCATGCCAAAGTTTTATATTTTAGTTTCTTGATTAAACTCTTATTTCTTTTATGAAGCTTTCCAACTAAGATTGCCAATTCCTTAAGTGTCTTTCAAGGACTTGAAAGGTTGAATGGCAACAATTACTCCTCATGGAGAGAATTTGAGCTTGGCCATGGCTATGGTGAGATAGATATGCTTTGCTTCATCCAAGACTGTGGCAACTCGTTCTCAGCAAAGATTTGGGAGTCAGGAAGCCGCAAATAATCTTTATGGCGGGTAATTGTCGTATAGTATTGAGAAGGCAAAGTGGGAAAACTCAAATAGAAAGTGCCTCATGGTGATCAAAGGCACCATCATTGAGTCCATAAAGAGCAATCCCTGAATGTACTGAGATGCTAACGAGTATCTGAGGAAAATAGAAGAAGCAAGTTCTTGGATCCACAAAGGCCTATCACGAGCACATTGATCAAGAGACTTGTCAATGACAAGTATGATGGATCTGAAATCAGCGTAATGGACAGGAGCATTAGAGCATATTCTCAAGATGACCAACATGGCTCACTCTCTCCGTCTTTTGACATGCCTTTAAGAATGATTTCATAGTCCATCTTGTCTTGGTTTCATTACCAAAAGAATTTGAGACTTTTGTTGTAAATTACAACATTAGTGAAGAAAAATGGTCTATTGAAAAGTGCATTGCCATGTGTGTCCAAGAAGAAGAAAGATTAAAGGCACAAAGGTTGATGAACTGAATCTGCTTAAACATCCTCGAGAAGAAAAAGAATTATTTTCAGATTGAGAATAAGCCAAATTTCAAGAAAGGCAACTACCAAAGGGCAATTATCAGTGAGAAAAGGTTCACCAATTTTGAGAAGGGTGAACACTCAAATGGAGACGGAGAACTCCAATGGAGGACATGGTTCCGATGGGTATACCTCCTAGGCCTCGCGGGAACACGTGAGACCAGGACACTGCGGTATTTGTCATCGAAGGGCACCGCATGAAAGATTAGATTACATTCTCAAGTGGGTGAACAAAAAGGGTAAAGATCAAGTTACTTTCATAGATGAATCCTTGTATATAGATTCACCAACTAATACTTGGTGGATAGATTACAGTGCAATTGTTCATGTTGCTAATTCTATCTCGAGGATTAAAATGCGAGGAGGATCACTCCAAGCAGGAAAAGAGGAATTAGAGTGGCGAATGGAGTTGAAGGCGATGTGGAAGCTATTGGAGATCTTCCATTAGAGTTGGATAAGCGGCTTCATACTCCATTTGCGAGATGTTCTATTAGTGCCTTCTTTGAGAAGGAATTTGATTTCAGTGTCTTGCTTAGATGATGAGAACATTCAGTGTCATTTTGGGAATGGACAGTGTGTAATAAAGTTTAATAATATAGATGTTGGTCTTGCCATCCGACAAGACAAGCTTTATTTGCTATCCCATTATGATATTGTGAATGACATAAGTACCTCCTCGAATGCGAAAGTATGCAATGTTACTACAAAGCGAAAAAGAATAGAAAGTGAATAAGTCATCGAAATTATGGCATTGTCGTTTAGGCCATATTTCGAGGGAGAATTGAACGATTAATCAAAGAAGAAATTCTTCCTCCCTAGACTTTTGAGACCTGAGATCATTGCATAGATTGTATTAAAGGCAAGTATGTTAAACAAATAAAGAAAAGGGCCAAGCGTATACAGAATTTTAGAAATAATCCACCTGAGACATTTGTGGTCCTTTTCTGTAAAGGCAAAGTGGATGGTTTTGATTCATTCATTACATTCAGCGATGATTATTCTCGCTATGGCTACATTTATCCTATCAAAGAAAGATCGGAAGCATTAGAAAAGTTTAAGATATTCAAAGTGAAGTAGAAAATCAACATGATTTAAAGATTAAAGTAGTAAGATCGGATCGTGGAGGGAGTACTACTAGAAAACACACCTTATGGCCAAGTTCGGGACCTTTTGCAAGGTACTGCGGGAAAATGGCATAAGTAGCCCAATATTCTATAAAGGCGAACCTCGACAAAATGGAGTAGGTGAAAGGCGATGCTTAGGTACCTTAATGGATATGGTGAGAAGTATGATAAGTTACTCCACTTTCTTAGGTTAGTCTATGGATGGAGGCTTTAAAAACCGCGCCCATATTCTTAATCGAATTTTGATGAAATCGGTGCCTAAAACACACGTATGAGTTATGGTGGAAGGAAGCCATCACTAAACTATCTACATGTGTGAAATTTCGTCCAGTTGAGGCAAAAGTATTCAACCCAAACATAGGAAAGTTAGATCCAAAGACAATCGGTTGCCATTTCATTGGCTATCTGAAGATCAAGGGTTATCGTTTCTCTTCGTCGACGGACATACCAAGTTTGTAGAAACTAGACCTTATTTGTGTTTATAGAGGATGATATGATCGGGGAGCATGGTACCCGAGAAATTAGCCTTGATGAAGCGGGTTTGTGCCCCAACTCCTATGATTCAAGAGCCTTCTTCTCAATACACTGTTGTTCTTTGTATCACCGATTCTGACTTGGCTGTGATGATTCTCCAAGTCTGCTTGGTCGGTGTGCGAGAGGCACTGTTGTGGAGCAAAGGCCCCGCATTGCTAGTGAGGAGTCTGAAAGCGGCCTCTTGTAGAAGCAAATGAACTTTCAAGAACCATAGAAGATCACAAAGAAACAAGAGATCGGCTATTCGGTGATTATGAAGTTTATATCGGTGAAGACATAGAAATAGAGGTGATCCCACCTCTTATGATGAAGCGATGAGAAGTCCCAATTCATCGGTGGCTTGCGCCATGCAAGATGAAATGAAATCCAAGAGTACAAACAAAGTCTGGGACCTAGAAGAAATTCCTAAAGGAAGGCAAAAGCAGTGAGGTACATAAATGGGTCTACAAAACCAAACGTGACTCTAAAGGAATATTGAAAGGTTTAAAGCTAGACTTGTCGCGAAGGCTTCACACGGAGAGAAAGGAATAGACTATCACGAAACCTTCTACTTTGTTTTAGACAAAGGATTCTTTTAGAATCATTATGGCACTAGTTGCTCATTATGATTTAGAATTACATCGGATGGATGTTAAGGCGGCATTCCTAAATGGGGATTTATATGAGAATGTGTACATGGCTCAACCCAAAGGTTTTGTCATGAAAGAAAAATATGGGATGTCGATTAAAGAAGTCCATTTATGGATTAAAACAAGCGCCTGAAACGGTGGTACATTAAGTTTGACGAAACTATAAGAAATTTTGGGTTCAAAGAGGATGAAGAGGACAAGCGCATTTATGCAAAGTTTAATAGAGGAAATATATTTTCCTAGTTTTATATGTGGATGATATCCTATTAAGAGCGGTGATAAAGATCTCTTGCTAGAAACAAAGAAGTTTTGTCCTCAAAGTTTGATATGAAAGATCTTGGTGAAGCATCTTATGTATTAGGAATTGAGATACAGAGATAGAAAAAGAGGGTGCTAGGGCTATCACGGAAGGCATACATAGAGAGTGTTTTGAAAAGATATAGTATGCATATGTGTAATGCCACCGCTTTGCTCAATAGTCAAGAGGCGATAAGTTTGGGAATTTTCAGTGTCAAAGAACAAGTATGAGATCGATCGAATGAAATCAGGTCCCATATGCTTCAATTTGTCGGAAGCATAATGTATGCTCAAATATGTACTCGTCACGACTTAGCATTTACAAAGGGATGCTTGGAAGATATCAGTTAATCCAGAGTTGATCCTTTGGAAAGTCGTAAAAGAAAGCCTTGCGGTATTTGCAAGGGACAAAGAGCCTCATGCTAACATATAGAAAGTCAAGTGCCCTAGAGATTGTGGGCTATCTTGCAGATCACGAGTTAGGCAGGTGTAAAGATCTTGGAAAGTCCACATCGGGATATGTGTTCACCTCATGGGATGAGCTATATCATAGAAAAGTATAAAACAATCGAGTCGTTAGCGTCGATAATGCCTGTTGAGTTTGTGGCATGCTATGAGGAACAGCAAGGCGAGGCAATGTGGTTTAAAAAGTTTGTACGGGTTGAGAGTGGTAGATAGCATAGAAAGACCACTCAAATTATCTCTTAACGACAATGAGCAATGCAAATATTTTACTCTCACAACAACAAGTCAAGTGGTGCCGCCAAACACATAGAGATCAAGTTTTATGTTGTGAAAGAAAATCGGGATCAAACAATAGAGCTTGAGCATATAAGCACGAGAAGACATGTTAGCGGATCCGCTCACCAAAGGTCTTTCTCAGCGTGTTTAAAAAGCCGTAGCTTCTGCATGGGTTTAAAAGAAGGACTATGATTTTGGATAATGGGGTCATTCAAAGCAACCATCTCCCACAAAGACCAGTAAGTACTGCTTTGAAGTAGAGAGGTGTGCTATAGTCATTGAGTTCAAGATGATGCGTGGCCGTTGGCTATTGCGCTTTGGTCTTGGTGCACTAATCTATGGAGAGTGGGATGTTAAGTTAAAAGTACAAGATATAAAAGTTGATAGATCAAGATATAAAGTTTCAAAATTAAGTTCGAGATCAAGGGAGAATGTTGGGTTGATCTCATACGGCCGGTCCAAGACCGAATGCAGCCTGTCGTCCCGCTGCACGATCGGGCGCAACAACCTATTAGTTGCGGCCCTATCCTTGCCTTCAATATTAAAAGGGGCACAAAGGTACCTTGAACCGAACCAACGTTAAATCGTTGCTCCTTGTGCCCACATTCTAAGACCGATCTAAACCCTAAGCGGCGTGTAGTAGCGGAAGGCCGCCAGCGGCTGTTCATTCGTCGCCGAAACTCCATCGTCTTCTTCCTCTCCGATCGAGCGAGTAGCAAGGAGGCAGCGGGAGAAAAAGGCACTTGTTGCATCATCTCGTCACCCGAAGACCACATCCTCCCCATGGCCGGGATCGAGCAACGATGGCGACAATCAAAAAGTACACAAGAAAACCCCTAGATCTAGTGGTTAGTGGCATAAGGGAAGGTCCTAGATTGATAGAAGGTTCTATCAATAATATCATTTAAGCGGTATATTGAAGGTGGAAGTATGTACTCCGAGGTATAGAACCATTTTCCTATATATATATATATATATATAGTATAACTACATAGGGAACTATGGTGTCTGGGCATCATGATATAAAAAGATATTTTCTCTATTATTTTCATGTGATTTTTTTTAAAAAAAATTAGGATGCTGATCAGTTTAACCAGTTTACTAATTAGTTCAAACAACTTTGAAATGAAATTTAAACTAAAGTTTTCCTTTTGATGATAGTTTGGTTGTAAGTATATGCTGAGCAAAGTTCAAAATCTTTGAATTCAAGTATATTTTTTGAAAGGTATGTATTTCATTTGAATTGTTAAAGATGAGTATATATCCTAACATGGAATTTTTTGAAAAATATAGCACATTTGAAATCGTGGTGCTCAAGCACCATAGTGCCTCGTTACAGCTTCATATGTGTGTGTGAATTATTTTAGCAGAACAAACGTCTTTGAAGTCAGCGATGCGGGCCAACTATCGACCGATTGACAATGTGCTTATGGCTAGATTCACTTCATACACCAAGGTTTTCGAGATCTCCCTGTTCTGCTGGATTCCCAATATATGCATGTGCCCTAGCATCATTCGATTATTACTAAGGACAAGGGCGAACAAGATTCTTGCTCTCGGTATTTAACGGTACCTCACACATATTGACATATGGTTTTGATTGCTCGTTGTCTTCCCCCACCACATGATTAACACTAGCTACCACCTCTTCTCGAGATCATTTGTCGGCGTCATCACAACTATTTCCCACGAAACATGTAGCGTCAAAGGAGTGCCCAAACCAATCCGGAACATCCAGATCTTGACGGAAGGTACAATTCTTACAAACCACATCGAGACTTGTGATGGCACAATAGAAGAGTGCATATCGTTACCCACAACAGCGTATTATAGCGCTTATTGTCCTCTATGTATATTTACGTGTCTATAATCCTATCATGCCTATACTTTTGTATGCTAATACATGCTTTCCTTTATAAATAAGCGAAAATCTTGGACGTGACATTATGGGGACGCATGCACTTGATTTGATGAGAAACAATGCAAGAGAATCGGCGTGCTCGGTTGTTTCTTTTGTTAGTGGGGCTATTGGTTAAGTTACGTGAAGGTGACTATATTAGATTATTATGCCCTTTTAGTTCTGTCTCTACCATATTTCTTATACCACACTCACATAATGTGCCTCCGTTTGAGCCGACTCTCTCTGCGAGGACGCGTATGTAGATGGTACAAAATCCAGTTCTCCCGGAGATAGCTTCCTGCGAATAGGTAATACTTTTTCCAGATATCATTAGAGAACACACAACAATCTGATTCCTATGTTCCCTATCTCACATCGACACTTTTTACTCTATAACATGAACAACTACTTCATACATAGCGTCGGAAACACACGCTCAACACTTAACCCTTTCACGTTTTTTACTCGATGTGATTACAGATTCTTTATGCGTTCTTGCTTCCTATGTACTTATATACACATATCATTGATCCACATATTTTATCCGATTCTGGTTAACTTTGAACTCATAGTCCCAACATCGTATAACAAACAAATATGCAGCGTATATACTCCTCTTGCCTTTGTCAATTCCTTAGGTTCTGACACCTCTTTGTATCATCAAATGGAGTGGCCAAGTATCAACACAGAAAGCATTGACCACCGCTACTGTTCCCGAGATCCATGATCTAAATCCGCATGATGTCTTTGTAAGTTACCTACCTATTTCTGATCTGCTCTCAACGGTAATAGCTCGGTCCCTCACCTTTTAACTTTTGCATCACACATTGTTGCTCTGCTTATCACTTCAGGGAAGCTCTTACAATGTTACCATCGTTATCAGAGGCCTAACTCCAGGTCAACCATGGTGGTACCTAGCGTGTGACCTATGCAGAAAACTTGACAACGTCACGAGGTGAATCTTGCGGTGCTCTAGGTGTGGTCTCACCACGGCTAACTTATAAGGTTTACTTCTTTACCCTCAACATCTGTTCACCTCCATATGTATCCCATTGAACTTTACATCTTCCAATCTCATTATTCCTTCTGGATATCGCATAACTATTGGCGGCATTGATCCGTGGACATCCACAACCAAGCGCCATCCTTCTGAATTCATATTCTTTCTTGACATTGGACAGCGGCTCCTAAAGTGCCTTGATCGCTCCACTTGTCATGACTAGCCAAGGCATAGAAAACTTTATCCCACCACAAATCATCGATCTCTCTCAGACAATATACTCTAAAAGTCTATGGTGACCGCCGTGCCCTACAACGCCAAAATCTCATACCGTGTCGACTCCATATCACTGCGTTACTTCCTCCACATCCACTTCCACACCGCAACAAGCTGGAATATCAATTGAATCTCTTCCCACTAAACGCCTTGACATCCCGGAAACACCACGCCTTCCTCAACCTATCATATCCAAGCGACCATCATCTCTTATCCCTAACATCGATTAGCTTCTCGGATCGATAAACCCGGTGTAGACCTCACTGCGACCTATGAAGCCTCTGCTACTTCGAGGACAATATACAATTATCCCCGTATCACGAAGAAACACACTCACCGAGGAATGCACGCCACACGCCTGCGGCGCCTGAGCCCCACGGCCCGGCACCTCTGCCCATCTCTCTGAGGTATACACTCCAATCCTAACTCATGCCTTACATTGTCTTTCTATGTTACATTTACCACTAGCTACATTTGCCATCCCCTCATTAACCTGCACTAAATTTACCCTATGCCAAACGTAGTACAACCGTTATATGCTTAACAGCACTTCACTGCTATTACTCTTGACTCCCTACAAACTGTTAAAATTTAGTGCAAAACAGATTTACTCCAGGAAAATTTGGCCCACGACAACCTAAACTCACTAAAAATATTCTAACAGTCATATCCGGTCCCTGACTTAGCCTCGCTTTTAGCATGCTTGTTACACTACCATAACGGTAGTGTTTCCTTAGTACCCAATTTACCTTCGATCGGTGTAAACTAAATTTTAAGCTATGAAATATAGCTCGGTCGTCATTTCCTTAACAAGACTTCACTTCTTTGCTATTGTAGATTCCCTACAAAAACTTAGCGTATACTCCTATGCAGGTTTAGTCCACAAAAAAAGAGATTAAACAAAGTGTTAAGATTCAAAACACTAATGCCCAATACCTAACTTTCCCTTATTATCCATTCTTGTATTACTACTCTACCGATTCATCTTTCATTCCTACCCGATTCGAGATATTTTTTTTTGCAGAACCTACATTTTAGAGACTCGCTTCTCTCAATTATTTTAATACCATCACCACGACGAGCAACAAGGACCTTCCGATGCAATCCTCAAGACCGAAACACGGCCGAGCAGTTATTTATTATATTTACGCAACAACTAACATACCATGATTTTCTCCAAACCAGGTCATACCGTTTCACGACACACTCACTGTGAACTACGAGGTCTCATGCGTGCTTGGACTCTAACACGCACTCAAAAGATCCATACTGAGGATAGCGGCGCCCTCGCCTCTACTCAAAATGTTCATAGGTTTGCTTTTACTTTACCTTTGCAAATCTATTTACTCTCGTCGATATACTGTTCTCCACTCCTATGTGCTACTTCCATTTGGATCAATTACTCACTGGCGTTATTCAAGACAAACCCCTACCAAGAGAAAGTTGTTCTCCGATGAAACAAGTCGACTAGCGACATCTCGGGTTAAGTCATACACAACCACGCAAGTAACACAAGATAACATCACACATACCATGCTAACTCTAACCATACATCGTATGTATTTCTTTCGAGCAACCACCGTTGGTATCAAAACAAACACAGTGTTCCACTACTTATGGAAAGACATGTACATACCGTCTTTTGCCCACAAACTTCACGAGTGTCTACATGAGACGGTAGAGCCTCGGAATGAATTTCATGCTTGGCATCACAACAACCCTGGTGTTCCACTACTTATGCAAAGACATGTACATACCGTCTTTTGCCCTGACTTCACAGTGTCCACTTTGGCCGAACCCTCGGACGGCCTCGGCTACCTCTGTTGTGACATGACTTTAGCTTTCTAACGCTTCCTTATCGTTGTTTCTCCACTAGCCTAGACCATGAAACCCATAACCGCCTCTCGTTTTACTTATTTGCTGTGACTATCGCTTTCAAAACATTCACGCTGTAAAAATGCTCCATCCATGTGTAAAACCCAAGACTTTTATCTATTAACATCGGCTCTACTCTAGCAACTCCACGGATATATATAGCACCAACCACGGTGCCCCAACAAAACAAACGTAGCAACACTTTCTTACAAATAGTGTAACATACCACAGCTAATCAATAAGCGCCATTACTATACTACATAATCAACTACGATATCACCAAACTAATCACATATATCACCCTATGAATACCATAATCGCCTCCTCCACATAGTCAATGCTTTGCCTACAGATCTGCCTTAACACTTATATATATCTTTACTACGATCTGCATCCCATCTTTATTTTCATGTTTACCAAACACGGCGTGCAATAGCACGCTAACCTTTCTAGTTATATTATACTAGCCTGCTTTAGTCAGGTTGAGCACAAGGTAACAGGTGCTGGTGCAGATGGGACCAGGTAATTTATACGTTTCCGGGCTTCTTAGATTTAAATATTTTCCCATGGGACATCATCCATGTTTTAGCCTATAAAGACCCCCCGTAAAATGCCGGTTTAGCATTGCATTTAACTTGGTCCGGTCTCCTTCCTTTGTTGCAAACACAGTACAATGCACAACACTTCAAACAACAGTTCAGAGGTGAAAGCACATAGATAGTGTCTAGATAGTAACATATCTGCAACTATTTTAAGGTAAGTTCCTGGCAAGGCAACACCTCTCTTGCTCATATTCTGATGAGTCTTGAGAGGAACAACCACTTTCTAGTAAACATTGGATTCAATACTGCATCTCTGCATGCATGCCGCAAGGCAGAAACTTGGTCGTTAATTTCTGGCCACATTTTTGTACTACTTGGGGTTTGTTAACACGGAGCAAATGCTTATGTAACTCAAGTAGAATCAGATGTTCATACGTGCTTCAAGTGGGAAAAAAAATTGTGTCAATATACACACACTTATATAGGAAGCTAAAATAGGACACCATAGTGCTTGGGCACCATGATTTCAAATGTGTGAATTAAACCATATTTGAGTATATTTTTTGAAACTTTCAGTTTTAGACCATATACACATCTATAACAATTCAAATGAAACACATATCTATGAAAAAATATAGTAAAATTAAAAGATTTTGAAAGAGTTTGGATCACATGCTTGCTGGTTTATATATAAAATCAACAAATACCTACAACCAAACTATAATCAAAAAGGGAAACTCTAGTTTGAATTTTAGTCCAAACTTGTTTGAACTAGTTAGCAAACTGGTTAAACTCAACATCATAAAAATTTCAAAAATTTTTGCATACAAATGCATAGGAAAAATACCTATTTTAGATCATGGTACCCCAAGTAATTGTTATATATATATATATATATATATATATATATATATATATATATATATATATATATATATATATATATAAAAAATAGTTCTATACTCACAGAGTACGTACTCCCATCTCTAGTATACCGCTTAAACGATGTTGTTATACCTCTTTATCCTTTTGAGTATACTCTAATACTAATTATAAGATACTTAAAGGTGAGTTCCACAAAAAAATTCATCAAAATCCCCTCTTTTATAGCATAATTTGTGTATATATTCCTTTTAATATGAAAACGGGTATATAGCAAAAAATGAAAGGCTCCATGATTTTTTTTCAACTATATCGCGTTGGATTATCTTAGAATTATTATTGAAGTATACCGAAAACGATAAATAAGTATAACATATTTGTTTAAGTGGTATATTGAAGGTGGGAGTATGTACTCACAGAATCTGAAAAAACTTCATATATATATATATATATATAGGAAGCCTTTTACATACTCAGAGTAATACTCCCACCTTCAATATCTATAAATGAAAGTATTATACTTCTTTATCATTTTTGATATACTCTAATAATGATTCTAAGATACTCCAATGTGATATGGTTAAAAAAATCATCGAGTCCTATATTTTTTGATATATACATTTTTACATATGTGAAAAGAATATATAAACAAATTATGCTATAAATGGATGAAATTTTTAATGGAACTCACTTGGAGTATCTTATAATCAATGTTAGAGTATACTCAAGAGATAAAAGGTATAATAATATCATTTAAGCGGTATATTGAAGGTGGAAGTATGTACTCGGGAGTATAGAACCATTTTATATATATATATATATATATATATAGTATAACTACATAGGGAACTATGGTTATGCAGGCATCATGATATAAAAGATATTTTCTCTATTATTTTCATGTGATTTTTTTTAAAAAATTAGGATCTTGTCAGTTTAACGGTTTACTAATTAGTTCAAACAACTTTGAAATGAAATTTAAACTAAAGTTTTCCTTTTGATGATAGTTTGGTTGTAAGTATATCTTTGAGCAAAGCATATGATCCAAAAGTTCAAAATCTTTGAATTCAAGTATATTTTTTGAAAGGTATGTATTTCATTTGAATTGTTAAAGATGAGTATATATCCTAACATGGAATTTTTTGAAAAATATAGCACATTTGAAATCGTGGTGCTCAAGCACCATAGTGCCTCGTTACAGCTTCATATGTGTGTGTGTGAATTATTTTAGCAGAACAAACGTGTTCCTTGCTGCTTCGACGTTTGCCGATGGAACAAATTTTCTGCAGAAACCAAGTTTTATACTTTTGCGCGCGGCAGATGCATGCAAGATCGCTGAATATAGTAGTTGCTTGAGACAGAAATACTAAATTTTAGAATCTTGTTCAGATTAAAAATGTTTGCTCTGCAACACACAAGTCCATAAGTTTATTATACATGTGCTTGTTCAAATAATCCTGAACCTGTTGGTACTTCCTGACTCCCGAGCCTGCCCTGGCCAGTAGCGGTGGACTACCATTTGAATTAATAGTGTATCTCCTGGCAACGGTCATCACTTTTGATCCATCTATGTGGCATTTTATGAGGGTAGTGCTGCATGCCATTTTGTTACAACTCAGCCTTTTCATTAGCACAGGAGTACGACGGTCTAAAAAAGCCTAGCTAGCTCGTACCATATGTGCATGGGCAACGAGCACCTGCATAGAGAAGAATCTGTCATGCATCGTGGCTTTGTGCTTAACAAGACCTATATCATCGGGCTGTGCCCCTATAAACGTTAGATGTTCACTTTCACGAGCTTTGTTTTCCCCACTCTAACGACTAACACTCTGAAAATATTCTGCCAGCTTCTGCTCTGCTTCGTGCTCTTGCTGGGTACTTTAATTTGCGATTTTTTTAAAGCAGCGACACCCATTCATTGGCTGAGCTTGAAGGAAGGCCACAAGATACACCGGCTCCGAGCTAGTCCCACCTTAGTGTTGATGGCCAAGTGGTTATTTCGAACTATGTCAAAGTTGCAAGGTGCCCTAACAAGTTGAGAGAAAAAAAAAGAGGTGGCCCACATATCGCCCTAAAACAAAAGAGGAGCCTTAGACCACTAGCTAGTTCCACATACTTATCTTTAAAAGTTGTCTAAACCCACGTTGTCAGAGAAATCTTCGGTTAGAGTTGTATATGTGGGGTAATCTCGAGGAGCCAGACAGGCTTGTTATTTGAACGAAGGTTAATAATGCAGGTGTGCTGGTGCTAGGTTTTATTTTTATTTTTATTTTTATTTTACTATCAGTAAGACAGGACAGAAATGAGATATTCTGGCATTTCTATAGGAGTAGTTGCCTCTATAAGTTAAACTTCTCTGTGGTTAGGCATACTTTTCAAACCCCACTAATCAGTAAACCCCGACTTGTATACGTGCTACTGTACACTTTAACACTTGAGTCTATATAGAGCATGTGATCGATCTAGCTTCTTAATTAGCTTAGTGGTCCAAGAAATTTGTGGAAGTTGGGGTAAAAGAAGTCGCTAAGCCCAAATATACATTATCTTCTGCGAAAGCAAGCTACGTGATCATTTAATAACCATGCCTCCCATGTTCAAACTAAAAAACTTGCCTATGTTACAAAATCCCCATATGGTACTAATCATCTGACAAACCCAACCAGATCATGCATCCGTAGTGCTAGCTAGCTAGCATGGTGTTCAATCTAGTTCCAACTCAACTACTTAATATATCCATAGAAACATACATAATATATGTATGTATGTACCTATGTGTATACACACACATATATAAGCAACATATCCTGTTAAAACCCCTCTTATCGTGAAAATTTCGTGAAACTCACGTGTATAAGTTTTAAAAAATTCTCAATACATTATCATATATAAAGGAGGTGAGCTTCTACAATCCTGCAAAATTTGAAAACCAAACTCTCACATTTGAAAAGTATGAAATAGACAAACAACGAGATAAATAGTGCCAAACAGCAAAAAATCATTATTTAGGATAAATTTGTCTTTTTCATAACTTTCAAATGCGATTGAATTTGGCCTTTAAATTTTGTAGGACTGTAGAAGCATACTTTCTCTATGTATGGTAATTTTTGAGAATTTTTCAAAACTTATACACATGGCTTTCATGATAAAAAGGGTTTTCACTATATATGTTGCCACATGTATGCCCGCGCATCACTAGTCAAACGTATTGTAAGCCAAATAAATAGGGTTATCACATTAGCAGGAAATAGGCCTGTCAAAAGAAACTTGTGGAAAGCAGGAGCAAAACTCTTCGGCACGACATTTTCTCCTATCTAGAAATATGGAAAAGAAGTCAGTCTATATCTTTCCAAAGCAATTAGGAGGAGATGTCGGTACAGAAAAGAGAGTGTACACATCGAGCACTAAAATTTACCTTACAAAGTAAGTTAAAAAGGGTTGTACGTAGCAGTAACCAAACCCTAAAAAGCCTAATGGGACTTAGGGCAAGCCCAAGAACAAAGTAGTGTACGGGCGGACTGCTAAGGTATGTTTCAAGACTAAGACGCTCACAAATAAACTACTAAAGGAATGTATCGATTGGCCTCATCGTTTTGTAATAATTAGAAGTCAAGGTGAATTGCCAGTCCTCTATCACTATATAAAAAGTTCAAGTGGATAAATGAGGGACAGATCTCTCGTTCTTACTCATCACTCAAGTGGGTTCTTTTTCCTCCTCTAGTTTTTTATCCAAAGGAGGAAGCAGGCAACAATCAACGTCACATGCCGAGTTTGCCGACATATGGAGCGTCCACATGCAGTAAAATGGCTAGCCAATGCTGTTTTGATAAGTGTCAAGCACAATCTGGCAGGGGAGATCCGAGGCTGCTCGCGCTCGGCCATTGGGCTTGCGCGTTTGTCTGTATTCGTGGCTTTTGCCGTTGGCGCAGGAAGCGGTATGGCATGCAGCTAGGAACTAACAGTACGTGGCGCCGCGGGCAACCCTTCAGGTTTTCCAAGCTCCAAGTTGCCACCGAGGTTAAAAAATGAGGCCTTAATCATGCAACTAAACTAGTGATTAAACTATACCCGTGCGGTAATTTTTTAACAGAACAACGCGTGGTTTTATTAGTCCAACAATGGTGACATCACCGACGAATTGGATGATTACATCAATGCATAAATGTAATGTAAGAAAAACATCTGTTCGTTAATATAGTACTATTACAATTTTGAGTAGTGCTTCTTCATATCACCCTTAATCCAATACAATTCGTATGAACCTTGAAGCAAGCGAATGGGTAAGTAATTGTCGGAACCCTCTCTTCGGCGTGGAATACCGAGAGGGTCCCATATGCATGCTGTATTAGTCTCATGATTAGTAGTTAGTACGCACATTTTCAATATTATCATTGTTGAAGTATAAGTGAATTGCCTATCTTTCCTCATTAGCTTAAGTTTTTGGGTGAACTGGCTGGTGCATACAACTCAATATGGTCTCGAGTTTAAAACCCAGTTGAAGCAATTAAAAAAAATTACAGCCCACTTTTATTCCACGTCCTAGCTAGGCCTAAGGGAGCCTATACGTGAGAGGGAGTGTTGAAGTATAAGTAAATTGTCTACCTTTCCTCATTAGCTTAAGCTTTTGGGTGAACTGACTGGTGTATATAACTCAATAATCATCACATCCATACACAGACTCACAAATACATTAAGGTAACATGGTTTGTACAATAAGGCTGTAAATGCCAAATAAAGTGCAGCGAAAAATATACAAGTCCAGTAGTATGCCTTTTAATTTTCTCAAAATGTCAAGGCATCTGACAAGGAGTAAATTATAGAAAAGCTCGTCATTATAATTCCTGTAACATGTGGTGAAGTGCATATCATCGGGGATTTCGCTTTCTTCGTCCACTGAACCAACAATAAGTAAGATTGAGTACTTTCGTGCTTAGCAAGACTTTTGGTATATCTCGAATGTAAATAGATGCATGACCATATCAAGAAAAGGCTCTCATGACTATTTGCATAAAGCAAAATTTTTGAAGCATGAATATCAAGTAGTATATTGTAAATAGCAATTGTAAGAGCAATTTGAAAGATATGAAAATAACAAATATGAGTAGCAAAATGTAACAACTCACATTTCTCTATGATTGTATCGAACCATTCGTTGTCATTGCTTGGCATAATATCTGAAACAAGCTGAAAGACCTTGTGGAGGTCTATTCTTATTGATGATAAGTTATTGACTGTGTTTGAGCATATTGTGTTCGAGTTTGAGTTTATTTTAAATTTTATTTTGATTTTGAAGCAATTTGAAGGCTGCAACACTACCGGCCTTGTAGGAGCGATAGTACCAGCCAGGCGACACTACCAGCCTGGGATGGCGGTAGCGTCGGCCCTACGATGCTACCGAGTCTAGGTGAGCAGTAGCCTTTTTACAGAGAGATGTTTTCTCTGAGGCGTGTCTGAGCTGCACTACTACCAGCCTCCAGTAGGCAGTAGCTATTTTTCAGAGAGGGTTCTTTCTGGGCTGTTCAGCGAGAGCGGTACTACCAGCTTACCAGGAGCAGTAGTACTAGGAGTGCAGTACTACCGGACTTGGGTGGCGGTAGTGCTGACTTTACTGTGACTTGAGCTTAGTGTTTGCATTATGTGATGATTAGTGCATATTATTGTGAACAGTGCTATGTGATGTATTTCTTGTTTGTGTTGGTTGTAGGACTCCAGGGCTATATCATGGTCAGGTGAAGGCGAAATCAAGACTAGGATAGGAAAGTTGAGGTTTAGAACGGTCAAGGAACGCCGAAGAATGACTAAAACCGAGAAGTGGTTGCAAGCCAAGAAGATAAGGAGCCAGAGCATAATGCACAGGTGATGGACATGGCGGGCAACTTCAAAGATTGGAAATACACTCAGGGAGGATTTGAGGTCCAGAACAATCAAAGAAGCTGGTGCTACCATGGTGAAGCGAAAAAGGACATGTGGTAGTTAAGTGACTTGGGCCCGCTTGTAATTGAGGATGATTTGGGGGAGTTCGAATGCGTGAGATACTTGGTGGCAAGTCATTGGGGTCATGTGGAAAGCACGAAGCATGACGATGCTTCGAGGAGAAGGAAGACTGGCCATTGAGGCAAATTGATAATTTGTCTAATACCGACAGTCGAATTTGGTTTGGAAAACTACAGCGGTATCCTAAGTGGTTTAGTTCACACCAAAGTGGAGTTGGACGCAAATTCGGGCTCGTGGAGCGGATTTGGCATTAATGTAATGACTGCTTTGAGAAGCGTAATTGTGTGAGTGAAAAATATGTTAAGAGTGTTGAGTTTTGGCTTAGCCCATGTAAGAGTGGATGGTATCCAATTAGTATCTAAGTTTAGGGTTATGGTTGCCTCCATTATATAAGGTGATGTAATAGGAGGTGAGGACTTAAGGCTTTAGACTTAGTCACTAGAGAGGTTTAGGTTTCCTACAAGATTTTGGTTGTTATTGTGTGGGTGTGTGAGTGCTCCTTGGGAATTCTACCCTCAAGCGAGAGACTTTGTAATCCATCCTCATGGTCTGAAATAAAGATCAATTTTGTGCTCAAGATTTGGTTTTTGTTCTTGACATTCCTTCTTGATTCTTGATATTCCTTGTTGGTTTATTTTTCTCTTGATCTTATGTTGCCAAGGATGAGTGATTGATGGATATACCCTCTAGAGAGATCATCACTCAATCATCTAGGTAAGCTCTCTCATAATCATCATGAGATTTTTTAAGAAACTGGATTTTTGCTTAAAAAGAAGGATTTGAGGTAGATCATGATCTTGCAAGTTTCAAGGCAATCTCTTTGGAGTTCTTGTTTGCTGTGACATGTGGGAAATCATTTAGTTCCATCTTGATCATCAAATCTCCACGAGCAAACTCAGGGCAAAGTTTTTGTATTTAACCTAGTTTTGGTGCAACCTTCGATAAATTTGAAAAATATTAAAACTTTGATATCAATCCTTACGATTAAAGGTTGGAATAGGTTTTGGACACCCATAGGAAGGTGTATACAAAATTTCATGGGTTTTTGATCAGCCAATCAAAAGACACGGATTTTTGTTTTTGAAGTTATGCTGATTTTACTGTTCACATGCATGTTTTTTATTGTTCATAGTATATTGTAGCACGATAGTGCCGTTGGTACTATTCATTCTGGTACTACCTCCCATTTAACACCGGTAGTGCCACCCTAGAGCTAAGTTTCTCTGAAAATTTATTCTTTCATGCATATTTGACCTAGTGAGGCTTTGGCTTGGTTATTTGGGGGTAAAATTGATTTGTGATCATTCGCCCACTTTTGATCGCTATTTTTGGTCTTTGAATTGGTATTAGAGCTCGGTTTTGTTCTTTTTAGATCTTGACCGGTCTTGAGAGCCATCGCGTTGGACAAGTATTTCACCAAATCTCTAATCTTTTCTGGGGTGGACTATCCTTTTTAGAAATCCAGGATGGAGCCATATATCACTGCCCAGGGTTTCATGAGATGGCAGAAGGTGAAGCTTCCGTATGCTATTCCTACCGATGAGAATGTCAATGCCGCGAATATGGCTGGCGTTGATTTGGTTGATCCTTGATGCTTATCATGAGGGCGCAACCCAAATCAACATGGTGAGGCAAGATCAGTACAAGCGTGACTACAACAAGTTTGAGTAGCACACTAAAAAGCCCTTGGATGAGTGTTTTGGTTGTATCACAAAGATCCTAAGCAACCTCTGAGTAGTTGGTATTACATACCCTGACTCGGATAATGCTCAACATTTTCTGATGACACTCGATCTCTGAGTTTGGAAGATGAAAGTAATCTCCATCAAGGATACTACAAACTTGTCAATCTTGACTCCTAACAGGATTTATTGTCGACTCAAGACTCACTAGATTGATGTCATCTCTCATAAAATGAAGTCACAATCGATGGCCTTAGTCACCGATCCCACTTCTGAGAGTTTTTATGGTGTTTCTCTCTTTGCTCTTTGTGAGATGAGCATTGACCGTCTGGAGAGATTTCTAGAAAATGAGCTTGCACTCTTAGCTAGAATTTTCTCCCACGTATACAAGAGGGTGAGAGAGAGGAGAGGTGGATCGATCACCTTATTTGAGTGTGGTGACCCCAACCACATTCAGGCAAACTGTCCTAAGTTGGAGAAATACAAGAATGACTATGATGGTATGACCAAAAATGACTACGTCGATAAGAACCGCAATAAGAAGTATCGAGCTCAAGATCCCATGCATGAGAAGAAGTTCCACAAATTTGCGAAGAACACGAAGCTCTTCCACCGTGTCCTCGCCCCAATCGACCCTCTTTGACATCGAGACATGGAGCAATAACGATGGAGAGGATGATCCACAAGAGAAGACTAAGGGTGGTGATGACTTCACCGACATGTTCTTTATGGCCGACAAGAGCAACATTAGCAACCTCTACAGCGAGTCTGATGAGGTACCTACCTACGATGAGCTCAATGTTGCATTCTACAAGTTAGAAAAATTTCATACTAGAGCTAGAGCTAGATGTGTGGAGCTTGAGAAGAAAGTAGGTAGTCTATCACGGGAGCTTTCTTCACTTAGATCTAGATCGTCCTGTGAAGCTGATGACTGTTCTTTATGTGATACTTTGCTTGTGGAGCTAGAGAACCTAAGGACCTTGCATAATAGTGTGCTTTCTAAGGTTGAGGTTCTTAGAGAGAAGAATGTTAACTTGAGTATTACTGATGCTGGTTTTCTTCATGCTCCCACATATGCTTCTTATGTCAATTGCCCTAAGTTGTTAGCTGAGATTGATGTCATGGCTGTTCACCTTAGGAAGCTTTTTGTTAGAAATTAAGAACTTGAACAATTTGCTTCTAAAGACCCAATTAGCTCATGTGAGGGCTGTGGGAAACTAAAACTTAACAATAATGTTTTGCATGTTAAGTGTGCTAAACTTGCTAAGGACCTACTAGCCAAGTCACGGGTTGCTTGTGCTAAATATGCTGAGATTGATGGGGACATGAGTAGAATTCATGATGAGCTTAGGAAGAAACTAGAGGCCTAGATCGTTAGGATTAGAAATACCAAGTGCATATCTTATGAGGCCCTCAAGATTGAAGCAGTCGCTTAGGGAGAAAAATGCACGTGTTGTTCGGTCTTCCTTATTTGGCTCTTCTTCATTTTCTTCCCCCTATTTTTTATGTGCCCTCTCTCTTCTAGGAGTGTGAGTACCTCATTAGCACTCTTGAGAAGTTTGTAGGAGGCAAGAAGAAACTCAATCTCATCCTAAACCAGTCGAAGATTAGTAGATTCAATTAAGGTCTAGGATTTAACTGCTTGAAGCACATTCGGGTGCATCCTCCCACCGTTGATTGTGGCTCCAGGAGTGGAGAGATAGTGGTAGCTTCCAAGGTGAGCACCATAATGTTTCGCTCAACTGGGGTTGTCCATAGGATTTCTGACGAGAAGGTTGCTCCTACAGCTTCTGCCTCTAGTAAGACAATGTATTCCTGTACTTTCTATCAGAATAACATTTAGTTGAATTTTGCTTTAGGCATGCCAAGAGTGCATAGTGTGAGCTTGGTCATACTCTTAGGGGTATTTAGGGTCATCCCAGACTCGGAGTGCTCCTAAGGAAACCATAGCTTCTAGATAAGTTAGAGTGCCTCCTATTTTTGGATGACATCCAGGACTTAGTTTTCAAGTTGTTCCTTCTAGTTTTAGTCCTAGAGCTGTTTGTGGTCAATCTTTCTACTATACTCTTGATATTCCTTATTTTTTTCATCAAGGTGGATATCAGCAGCATGATTTTTCTTCCACCAGTAGGAGCTTTAGGCAGCGTTACTAGGATGGTTTGACCTTCACACCACGGCAAACCAACCTAGCTCTTGCTCTTAGATCTTCTGCCGATGCTGCTTCTAAATTTATGAGAGTTGAGCCATGAAGAGATGTTCGAGTCCAGTCTTTTGTTCCTGTGACTGGCACTTCTGCTCGTCATGTGATTCAGTATTGGGTTCCCAGATCTGCACTTGTTTATCCCAGTATTGTGTCATCGGCCTCTCGCTTTCTGTGATCTAGGTTCGTTGGGCTAGGAAGGGAGATGTTTGGCTTGTAGACTCAAGTTGCTCTCACCATATGACCGGAGACTCCCATTGGTTCTCTTCCTTAGTCCGTGCCCCAGGTGATGAGCTAATCACCTTTGGGGATGCTTCTTTAGGCCATGTCATCACCAATGGCTCTATGCATATTAATGAAAATTTCCTTCTTGACGATGTTGCCTTGGTTAGTAAGCTGCAGTATAATTTACTTTATATTTCTCAGCTTATCGATAACGATTTCGAGGTAAGCTTCAAGCGTAATGACTGTAGAATTCTCATTTCTTTTGGAGGGTTGATTTGCGAAATTTCTAGATTTGGGAGTCTTTCATGCTGTTTTTACTGATTCTTCTAGTGATTCTCTTCGTTGCTTATTTACTTCAGAGTCCCATGATCTCTTCTTCTGGCATAGGAGACTTGGCCACATTGGTTTTGAACATTTGACTTGAGTTAGCAGTCATGATCTCATTTGTGGTTTACCCAAATTTACGATGGTCAAAGACTTGGTTTGCACTCCTCGCCAACATGGCAAGATTGTTGCTGCTTCTTATCATCTAATTACTATTGTGATGACTGATAAACCAGGACAACTTTTACATATGGACACTGTTGGTCCAGCTAGAGTGCATATGCCATGATTTGTGAAATCTTGGATTTCTACTAGAGTCTCTATAGTAGCTTGGGTGAAGCTAGATTGATCCATATTAGAGTCCTTCATATGCTTATGAATCTAAGTGCTAAAATGGTCAAAAATTAATTTTGTTTGCAAATTGATCTCAACACTTTACATTCATAAGACTGCTTCCATTGCATTTGGGATGAACTTAAAATGTATCATGTATGATCGAGACAATTCTTTAAAAGTCCTTGAGATGGTCAACTATAGCATGAGTCAATCAAAAACTAAGCAATGCAAATAAAAAAGAGGAAAAGTTGGTAAAGAATAAAGATAATGACAAACATTAGCACCCCACTATGTGTGTTAAAATAAAAAAAATTGCATTAAAAAGATGTGTGAGCATGAATGATGTTTTATGCACTTATAGCTTCCCCAAAGTGTTGATAGGTTGAACTCTAGGTCATCCATTTGATCCATTGCATGGCTATACTTCAAATTTGGAGATTATGCTAATTGTTGCACTTGTTGACATCATGCAAAAAAACAGCAGTCTTGTTTGTGCTTGCTACCAAGGATATTACAATTTGTACTTGGACATGCCTTAGAGTAGCATAATATGAACTTGAGTTGCTTGGTATCATACTTTGTCTTTGTGGTTACTTGAATAATTTTTAAAACTCTTTTAGGATGCATTTTATTCATACATGTGAAAAGGGGGAGAAAATGCTCTCTTTATGCCTATATTGCCAAATAGGGGAGAAAATGAGAGGAAGGCTTTCCATTGCACTTGGGATGAACTTAGAATGCATCGTGTATGACCAAGACTATTCTCTTAAGAGTTCTTCTTGAGATGGTCGATAGTGGCTTGAGTCAATCCTTGGAAAATGCAAATAATAAAAAAATATATGTGGGTAAAGAATGCAAATTATGTCAAATATTTCAACACCGCTATGTCTCTTAAAAATCTTAAAGACCAAAATTTGTATCAATTGAAAAAAAGCTTGAAGGACCTTGAATGCTCTTCTAGATTCTCCAAAGTGTTGAGTAGGTTGAACTCTAGGTTTTCTATTTGATTTTTTGAGTGGCTTTGCTTCTAGATTTGAAACTAATGCTTAGTGTCGCTCATGTCAAATCTTGCTAAAAATGATATTTTCAAAACTAAGTTTGCTAGCAAAATTTGTTATTTGCACTTGGATATGTCTTAGTTTAGTCTAATTTATCACTAACTATTGATCACTTGGATAATTTTCAAAGCTCTTCTAGGATGCATCTCATGCATATATATGTAAAGAGGAGAAAACGCCATCTTGATGCCTATATTTCCAAAATGGGGATAAAACAGAGTAAAGGCATCATTAAAAGATAAAAATATGATAAAAATGTAAATGCATATTGCTTCCTATGATCTTGGTTTTTACTTGTTTCTATAAGAATCATAAGCATATTTGAGCTTTTGTGAATTCTCTTTGGATTTTAGAGCCTTTGTGGAAAACTTGCTCTTTCTCATATTTTGCTCTAAAAATCCTTTTAGCCAACTTAGCCATGATCTTATTTCTTTCTCTCTGGACCAAGTTTGGTTTTGTATTCAAATTGATTTCTTCATCTCTCTCTTTCAAACTCGAATTTATGCCTTTTGGGTGTTTGTCAATATACTCATCAAGGGGGAGATTGAAAGACCATATGGAGGTCTAACCTTAGTTGTGATGAGTTATTGACTGTGTTTAAAATATAAAGTGCTTGAGTTTAATTTGGATTTTCAATTTGAATTAATTTGGATTTAATCTGCCTAGAGCGGCACTACCGGCCATGGGGGCGGTAGTGCCAGCCAATATGGTAGTACCGGCCATAGGGGGCGGTACTTATTTTCTAGAGAGGGTTTTCTGCTAAGTTTTCCAAGGGAGCGGCCAACAAAAGCGACACTACCAGCTCCAAGAAGCGGTAGTGTCGACCTTATGAGTGAAATCAAAATTTGAATTTTGAATTTGATCAAGATTTGCTTGGACATTGATATGTGATGGGTTTTCCTTGTTTTTTATGGTTGCAGGGCGACTGTGCTAGGTCATGGTAGAGTGGAGGATGATTGGGACTAGATGAGGTGTGCCGGATGTCCAGACGGTCGAGAATCACCGAAAGATGATCGGAAACGGAGTCGCTGCGAAGCTAGAAGATAAAAAATGGATGAGATGCTAGCTAGGAGCTACTCAAATCAAGGAGGGCCGTTGGATCATGGTCTAGGTGATAGAGTAGTGGGTCTAGTTAGTATGCTTTGAAAAGCATGCAAAACCCATTATGTTGTTGAGTTTCGGGTTAGTCCATATATGAGTGAGTCAGTCAGTCCTAGCCCTTGATAGCGATCCTTAGGATAGAATGAACTCATCCAAGAGTGGAGAGTGACTTAAGAGTAGTATAAATAGAGGGGGTGGCCTTTCCTCATTTGAAGGTTTTGAGGTTTTTGTGCTCCTTTGAGCTTTGCTCACTTGTATATGAGGCTTTGTAAACCTCCCTTCCAGAAATGCAAATCTAATTCCTCTCAATTCTTGCAATTTACTTTTCGCAATTTACATTCCTACAATTTACTTTCCGCACATTTGGATTTGCCCCCCTTCTTTTAAATGCTTGTGGATCTTTTGTCAAGGATGAATGATTGATGGATGAGTCTTCTTCAGACCATATTTCAATCATTTAGGCAAATCTTGTGTTTTTTTTATAAAAAATCGATTTTTGCTCTTGAGAGGATCAATTTTGGAAGATTAGGTTTTTGGGTGTTCTTGTCTTGTGTTCCAGCTTGCCATGACATGTGGGTAGGCATCTAGGATCATCTTGATTATCAAGAATCCACGAGCTAGCCTAGAACCAAGTTTTCATTCTTGAACCCGATCTTGAGCACCCTTCCGTAAATTTGAAAAAGGTTAGACCTTTGACATCGATTCTTGAAATCGAAGGTTGGAATAGGTTCCTGACATCCATAGGAAGGTGTCCTCAAAGGTCCATTAAGTTTGGATCAGCCGATCAAAAGATTTCTCAATTTTCTTTTTGATCTCGTTCTGAAATCACTGTTCATTCGCCTGTTTTTAATGTAGCTATAGTACTCCGGTAGTACTGCCCCAGAAAGCGGTAGTGCCGACTTCAGGCTAAAATTTATGAAAATTGACTCTTTTGCTTCTATTTGATATCAAAGGGTTTTGGCTTGGTTTCTTTGGGGATAAAATTTATTTTAAGATCATTCACCGCCCCTTTGATCGCCATTTTGATCGTTCAGCTTGTAATCAATAGAGGGCTAAGATGTTAACGACCAATGCAATTTGAAAATGAAGCAGTGTACCGACAAAATTTTGCATTGCTCTGAGCTCAAGCTTCCACGATAATGGTAGAAATGGGATGGCTTTGGGGCTTCTTGGCTGATAATAGCGAAAGAGTGGAAGGGATGTGGTGCGGTCTAAGGGTGAGTTCTGGGGTGGCTTTTTAGCTAGAGAATAGATATCCGAAAGCCAGCTCCTCCGGTATGAACTAGCCGAGATCTTGTGGTGCTTGCACAGAAGGAAGTATGGTCGGAGTAGCACGAAACACGGGGGAGGCTGGAGCGTGGCAGGGTCATGATGTCAGTATGACCTCAATTGGCATGAAAAGGCGGGTTGATGGAAGAAACAATCATGAAGAACTCAGCTTCAGGGCACCAGCGAGAGCAGGAAGACGATGGTAGAGGCTCTGGCTGACAGGTGGGCTGAAATAGGTTTCGGATCCCACATGTCAGCTAGAGGAAAAGGTAAACCCAGGTTTTGACTGCAAACTAAGTCAGTTGAGCTCATTAATTGAGGGGGTAAACTTGTTTGAAATTTTTTATAATTTTTATTAGCTAATTCTAGATAATTTTGATTATCTTGTAAAATTTTTAGGTCAAATAATATGTGTGGATTTTATATTAATTCTTACAAACTACTATTCTCATTTTTACATTTTTTAATTTATTTGAGGAAAGATATTTTACCAAAAATTCTAGAAACATTTTATAGAGGTTTCTTATTGATATAATATACTGATGTAAAATTTTTAACTTCATATATTTTTATTTAATTTGTAATAATTCTAACATTTGGATTTTGAAGTTTTAGCCTTTCTATTTTTATATTTTTAAAAGCATCAAACTTGATTATTTATTTTTATATTTTTACTAATAGTTGGTATATCCATTAAGAAGATAAGATAAAATTTTCAGCTTAAGATAATGTTGGGATATTTTTATTTAATAGTCAAATTTCATTAAATCACCTTTTTGTTTGCAAATAATTGTGTTCACATGACTTTTAAATTCATAAATGGGGTTCTAGAGTTTTCTTAAGATTATGTAGAATTTTTTTACAGTTTAGCATTATATTTTTTATTCTTATAATTTATCTATTGCTTAAATCAATATTTTAAAGGATTTTCCTTCACAGCAAAAATCAAGAAAAGTCAAGAAAATCTAGAAAATGCCCAAAAATGCAATATTAATCATAATTAAATTTTAAAACTTAATTTCTTGTTTTATTTAAAATTTTAGGATGTTACACTTTGCAATTGAAGGTTGGAATAGGTTTCTAACACCCATTGGATAGTGCATACAAAGTTTTTCGGGTTTTCGATCAGATGATCAGAAGATACACATATTTTTGTTTTTGAAGTTGGGCTGATTTTTTCAGTTCACCAGCACTACCGGGGAAACTGTAGGACAATAGTGCCTCTTGTATTGTTCATTTTGCAGCACTACCACCCATTTAACACTGGTAGTGCTGCCCTAGAGCTGAGTTGCTTTGAAAATTTGTTCTTCCGCGCATATTTGACCTAGTGATGCTTTGCTTTGTTCTTTGGGGGTAAAATTTGATTTGTGATCATTCAACCCTCCACTAATCGCCATTTCCGGTCCTTCACAAGCTTTCCACAAAATTTTCCAATTCTACCCTTTTGAAAATGCCAAATCCCTAACTAGTGTCAAAGCACTAGAGCTGCTCATGACTATGAGCACGGCTTTTCCAAAAGATTTAATTACACTCTGTAGAGGTACACATCTTTACCTACAAGACATGTCCAACCCTTTTTACTGCTATTTCATGTTTCCTTTGGCGTGTGGCCAAGTGGTCATGACACGAACCATTAAATCACTTAGACCTAACATTGCACTAGCTCGATGATGTCAAGCTCTTTCTACGACAGTAAAAGATATTTGTATACTATGTACTCATGACAACCATCCCTATTGTGTCCCCACTTTCCTCCATAGTGAGGCATACACTATTATATTGGTATGTGTTTATCCTACGCCTCGTACTGCTATGGCGTTTCAATGTACAAAGCTAGATCTAAGTACCTTAATTAGTTAAGGCTACCCCATAATAACACTTGTAGTTGCACTAAATATCTTGGATTATATCAAAAAACTACATTTGGTCATTAATCCGACCAGGGCGAGAACACTCCCCCTACACTATGTGCAAATCCCATGCTCTTCCGGCTACTGCCATATTTCGCCTGCATCAAACCATAATTTTTATTTTGATTTTTATGCCAAAATACCAGATACCATATTTTCTATCACGTCCCAACATTTCCATTTTCAAACAAATATAATATCCGATCATTCGTTATCCCATTCTAAAGCATAGCTAAGAAGATGTGTAATATTCGTTTATACCCAATTGACATTTCTATAATGTCTAATCCTACCTTATGGTTATCAAGGTCGACATGATAGTATTTATTAAGGAAGTTTAATGAGTTATGGTGATATATCTACCAATGCCCATAATATAGCAATTTACTTGAAATAAACTTATGCATACATAAATTTGATGAAAATAATATAAGATTAGTGAAATATTGGAATCAATATGATCAAAGGGTGTGCTTGTCTTGCTCATTGATTTCTGGGTAGATTCGAGGTCCACGGTGAAGGTATCAGAAGCGCCGATGTCTACACGCATTTCATCAAGGAGCAATAATAAGAGCAAAAGAATTCAAGCAAAGTTAAAATCCAAATATCGTTACAGAAATAGAAAGTTCATGTTTTTTGAAAGGTTTAGAAGTTGGTCTTGCTCCAACTAGAGTTTATTTGCTAGGGTTACGAGTATTTGAATTTTGAATGTGTTAAAAATCACCCTAAACTAGAATTGAATTCAAATTGAGTCAAATTTTAATATTTTTGTGGAAATGAAAAGTATATGATTTTATAAGAATGTAAAAGTTGGTTTCATGACAAAATTTAGAGTTTATTTGTAGAAGTTATAAGCATTATAAATTTTAATGTGATTGGAATCATTATGATTAAAATTTAAATTTAAATAGAGGTCAAATTTTAATTTTTTATAGAAACAAAAATTTCATGATTTTAGAAAGAATTATGAACTAGTTTCATTTAATTTGAAGCTTATTTGTAAAAGTTATAAGTATTTGAATTTTGTATGTTCTAAAAATAACCTGAAATAGAAAAATACGTTTTTTACACAATGAAAGTGTATTTCTCATTTTTTTGCATTTTAGTTTTAATTCTGAAGGCTGGCATGTACAGTCTATATGTGAGTAACTCATTTTTAAATAACATTTTGGTTTTAAGTTTTAATTCTTTTATCTACCCTTGGCACGGGTGAGAATAGGGTACTGACAAGGAGGACCCACTCGTTAGTAGGTCAGAACAAGGCAAGGCGGAGCAGAGCTCGTCGGCAGCGAACAACATTCAATCATGCTCGGTGGTTGGTACGGCTAGCTAGATGGGAGCAAGGCGATGACAAGGGTGGTCTTGGTGGTGATCGGAGCTTGCTGGAGGTGGAGCAGAGCTATGGCGGTAGTGGCAAGTAGCTACGGGGAAGCTAAAGGCTTGATCATGCTCGGGAAAGAGTAGGAAAGCATCTAGGAAGCTTAGGGAACTCATCTCAGTCCCTTACCGTGAGGGAAAATACCGAGAAGCTCTATCCATAGTGGCTGGAGTCAGGAAAGGAGGCAGTGGTGAGGCTTTCTCCAAGAAGTCGGGCTACAAAAGAGGTGGCGAAGTGCTTAGGGTTCCCCAGTGAAGCTTTGGCCTGATGGCCTGTTTGGAATCGTTGGGAAATGGGAATGGGCAAGGGAATTAAGCGAGACTTTAATTCCCAGGGGGGGAGGCAGGGAATTGAATTCCCTACATTTAAGTTGTAAACTCCCATTCCCTTCTCTAATTTCCACCAACCAATCAAAGGATTTTACAACCCATCTCTCTCAATTCCCATTCCCTTCCGTCAATTCCCTCCAACCAAATAGGCCATGAAGGAATTGGGAAAATTCTCACTGGGAAGGCTTAATCGAGCTTGATGGCCTTGGAGCCCCTTTGCAATAATGTTAGTTCATGATGGCGCGAGGGCTTTGGTTTGGGCACGAAGGATCTTAGAGTGGTGTGGGGGAAACTAAGGGTGGCTATGGTGAGCTTAAATAGGTGTTGGGAGGAGATGAGGGGGGAAAGGACGTTGTGGCTGTGCAGACATAGGGAATCCTAACAAGTTTGAGACCATGAAAATTAGATATTTTATTAGATAGAGCCGATAAATCAAAGGAGGCAGAGCTTTCTCTTTGGGTTGAAGGACTAAATTCTATTTAATATGAAGCCTGAATTTCTCACTTTTTTTTAATCCTTCCTCTCTCTCTCTCTCTCTCTATATATATATATATATATATATATTGTTATATAAGAAAAGTCCCATATAGATATTCTTATCTCATTCCATTCCAGTGGCTCGACTAGTAACCAAGATCGAAAACTCAACCATGGTTTCCTGGTAGAACCCCATTTTGTCCAAGTTGTTGTGGAATCGAAAAAAAGAAGGAAGCTTGGATCAACGAAAACCTATAGGGAATAAAAAGGGAAAGATTCCCGACTTTCTATCCACTCTCAGCCAGTCAAGAGGAAGCCGAGTATCTTTGGTCTTGAAGAGTCAGGCCAATCCAACCGCTTGCTCCTGCCCAACTCAGTCTCAGTCGTACCATAATGCGCCTGGACTCAACACTTTTCTTGCTCCAAGACCACCCTCTAGCCCTCATGTCACAGAATTGTAAACAATCATAGAATGATTTAAGCTGAGGAACATAGAGGTCTCTCCCACCATTTTTGTCATATACCTCTTGAATAGTGTTGAAATCACACGCCACTAAGCAGGGGCCTAAACCAAGTGGTTTATCTTAGCGTGCTAGCCGCTGCTTCATTTCGTATAGCGATAACGCTTTCTCTTTCTTAGCGCTCCACCCCGCGGAGAACTCTGATTCGAATCGACTACTACTAGATTTTTTTTTGGGGATGGCAAGTTAACACCGTCGGCTCTGGCACATTTTGGTGAAACATCAACGTTTTGGGAGGTACTAGTGTTCCATTACCGATCATGGTGGTATCGGAAGCACCCCTACTCCTCTGGTCTGTCCACCTTACCTTCTGGCGCCTAAGGAGAGTTACTTAGAGGATTGTGCTATTGATTTCTGCATTGAGTATGTATACTGTCAACAATACAATGAATGTGAATATACTATGAATTTATCGATCTGTGAGTATATTGTGAATGTGAATATACTATAAATTTGTCAATTGTGCATATACTATCAATCTATGAATATACTATGAATTTGTCAATCTGTAAGTATAAGATGATAAATGGGATTTATCTCTATCAGTTCCACGATTAGAACTTATAGAGATGTGTAATCTCTATCGGTTCCGAGTGTGGAACTGATAGCGATAATTCACTAATCTTTATCGGTTCCACACTAAGAATTAATAGAGATCATAAGCACTTCTCTATCGGTTCTGTCGGCGTATTCCGCCTGATAAGATTCCGCTAACGGGGTGTCCACTCTCTAGATGGAAATTTTGGTTCGGTAGAGGGCATCTTCGTGGCTGGAAACCCTAATGTCTCTCGACGATGGATTAGGGCATCGGCAAAAGTTGGTGAACCTGACGGTTTACCCAGGTTCAGGCCCCCGGTGTGGGTAACAGCCCTACGTCCTGCTGGTTCTTTATTGAGAAAATGGAGAATCGTTTATAAGGGTGTTCTTTAGTGTCTACTTCTCTATGCCTTCTGCTCTAACCGACCGGCCCCATTCTTCATGCACTAGGGTGTCCTTATATAGACGGGCCACTTGGGGCAGGAGAGAAGGTGGCGCTATACTTATCTACAACACATTAGTTACATCCATCATTCCAGCCTCCACGTCGACCCACGACTCATTTATTAAGCATGCCTCCGTGACCTTGTTCTACGGACTTCATTTAATGTCTGTGAGAGCCCTCGCCCGATTCGCCCGGGACAGGACGCTCTTGCGACGGGTTGGTAAGAGGCGTCAGAGGAATGAGCTATCGTCGTGTCGAAGGCTGAATTCTTCACAATTAATACGACACGAGGTGCGAGGAGGAAACTTCGAGGTGAAGCCTTCCCCTCATTCTTTTGGTTGCCTTCGTGGCACGACAAGGGGATCGGATGCCGCCCACTTGCGTGCCGCCTCGGCTTCTAAGCCCGGCGAGGCGTGGTCGCCTCGGCCCGCCGAAGTGCCGTGGGCGCTTCGCCGAAAGGCGGCGTGACCGCCAGTTGCTTCGCCAAGGGCGCGTGGGTTTCTCGCCCGTGGCGGCGTGGTCGCCCGACCACCGTCGAAGTGCCCGTGGGCGCTTCGCCGCAGCGGCGGCGTGATCGCTAGGGGCACGCGTGGGCTTCTCGCCCGTGAGCGCGTGGTCGTCCGCCGCCGCCAGTGCCACGCATGCCGCCGCCCGTGCGAAGCGCGTGACCGCCAGTTGCTTTCGCCAGTCGCGTGGGCTTCTTGCCCGACTGGGCCAGGCCACCTCTTGGGCCTACTACCTTTACGGCGAAGAGGGTACCTCGGTGCAAAGTACACCGACAGGTTCTAATTGCGAAACTGATACAGATTCTTAATTATCTTTATCGGTTTTTAGCTCGAAACCGATAGAGATAATAGGTCTTTTGAGTTGGTTCTATCCTTGGAACCGACACAGATAACGCTATAACTTTATCGAACGAAAACTAATTGTGATAATCGCTTGTTATTACTGTTTAAAGACTTTATATCGTCACCAAAAATGACCCAGACATGACCCAGACGACGAACTATTTCTGTGATAGTCCTACGTCCAAGTACTTCATATCAATGTGGCCGGCGCTTAGAGTACAGTAGTCCTGTTCGATCTGTTATGGATTAGTGAAGCAATCTCTAGTGCGTGCCTGTCAGCTGTCAAATTAATTACGGATATGCACCCGGGCCGGGGCATACATACTTGACAAGATCATCTCTTGTTGAAACCTTACTCCTATTTGTTGCTGGTGCACCGCGCTGGAGAAAGACCAGCTGATGGGTCATTGGGCCCAACTTCCAAGATCAGATGCATGCATGCAATGCAACAACCTGAGAAAAAAAATCTCAGGTGACCGGGGAGGTTGAAACCTTTGGAAGGAGAAACGGTTCAGAGACAAAGGCCGGGAATCACACGAAGTACACCAGCAGATCAAACAAGATGAGATGTCAACAACAACCTGCATGTGGTGCCCAGCCAGCTGCTCTTCATGTTTCTTTTTGCTACAGCAGCAGCAATAGTAGGCATAGATCTCCTTCGTTTTAGTTTCTGCTTAAAAAAAAACACAGACTGTCTAGCGGACAGGAGAATTCTGTACAGCTTCTCTCACAATCAGAAGCCACTCTTTACATAGAATCAAAATTCGGCTGAAACCTGATTCTCACTGGTTTGGTTCGAAATCTAGAAGTCGCAGTTGGCTGACCCAATTCTCCTACAATCAAAAGTAGTTTCTCTTATAATCCAAAATCTATAATCCAGAAGCTAAAACGAATGGGGCCCATAATATTACGTGCTGCCGTCTGTTTTTTATTTGCTACCTTTTGTCCTTGAAAATAGTTATATGTCTACACAGAGCGAGAAATATAAAAAATGGCCACGAAGGTATACCATGTTGTGTGCACTAATCAAACAATGGCTTCCTCCCCTGTTTATTTCTTTTACTGTTTGGGTGTTTCTCATGTATCGGATTTTTTTTTTAATAATACATCTTTAAAAAGCAATTGTGATATTAATACGAAAAAAAAATTATAAAAATAATACCCCGTCGCCAAACGGTACGGCGAAATAGAAATAGTCAACAGCAGGCTGAACGAAGACCTTATTGTCGTCATATTGTATGGCGACAACTAATAATCCGGTTAGTGTTACACCTCTGAGCGAGGCGGCGGTCGTGACACATGGCATTATCGCCATACGATGTGGTGACAACAGGAAGTCGTCCAATAGTTCGACATTGGAGAATTCTGTACAGCTTCTCCCACAATCAGAAGCCGCTCTTTACATAGAATCAAAATTCGGCTAAAACCTAATTCTCACTGGTTTGGTTCGAAATCTAGAAGTCGCAGTTGGCCTGACCCAATTCTCCTACAATCAAAAGTAGCTTCTCTTATAATCCAAAATCTATAATTCAGAAGCTAAAACGAATGGGGCCCATAATATTACGTGCTGCCGTCTGTTTTTTATTTGCTACCTTTTGTCCTTGAAAATAGTTATATGTCTACACAGAGCGAGAAATATAAAAAATGGCCACGAAGGTATGCCATGTTGTGTGCACTAATCAAACAATGGCTTCCTCCCCTGTTTATTTCTTTTACTGTTTGGGTGTTTCTCATGTATCGGATTTTTTTTTAATAATACATCTTTAAAAAGCAATTGTGATATTAATACACGAAACAAAAAATTATAAAAATAATACCCCGTCGCCAAACGGTACGGCGAAATAGAAATAGTCAACAGCAGGCTGAACGAAGACCTTATTGTCGTCATATTGTATGGCGACAACTTCTTAATCCAGCGGTTAGTGTTACACCTACAGAGCCGAGGCAGCAGTGCGTGACACATGGCATTATCGCCATACGATGTGGTGACAACAGGATGTCGTCCAATAGTTCGACGACAACCAGTCACGGTGGGCCAGCTTCACAACGCAGCCCTTCGCTTATGGACCCGGCTGTCAGTAGAATGCTAATCGCGGGATTAAGGAGTTATCGCCTTACGGTGCCCGTTGGCGACTACTCCTATTTTGCCATACTGTTTGGCGATGAAAAATTATTTTTGTAAGTTTTCTGTTTCATGTATTAATGCCACAATTCGTTTTAGAAAATGTATTATTAAAAAAACTCCCCATGTATCTATCTATTCATGGTGGCGGAACAGGCCTGCACAGATATCCCCGGCAGCGTTCTGTTATTGTCAACGTGTGTCAGTACTCTATGATGAGTGGGTCCGGTACCGGCTAAGAAAATGCCGAAACGGCAACATAACTATGCCCATGTTGTCGATCCATCAATACGGCCATACATTTCTCCATCTCATGGCCTATTGCAAACGTCCTGGTATCAAGATGTTGATCATTTACATCCTGACATTAGCATTTAAGTGTTGTTCCTGACAGTGGCAGTCACATAAACGGCACTCGCATCACAAATTTCCATTATATGATCATTAAAATAATACTCTACTTTAAGAGCACGCATTTGTAATCCGGCTAAAAGAAAACGCAATGTGACATTGTTATGTGCGACTACTGACTACTTCTTACCATTGAAACCAATGGATTTTTTTTTTGGTGGGGGGCGTACCTGCTTACCACGACCTGCAGGAAAGTCAAGGTTAGTGTTACGGTTGTCAGCAAAGCCAAGTAATTAACTAGGGAATTTGACCGGAGCAAAACACAAGCTGTCTATTGAGCTCAGGCCATGAAAATTGAAAAGCCCTTATTTTTCAGTAGGTTCTTCGTAGAGCTAGCTAAGCTGAAGGGCTGACCACCTACACGGAGGCGTTGTCCAATGGCACAATAGGGCATGGACACATGGACGAGCATGACCTGAGTTGGTCATATATTTTAATGGGAACAACACAAAGGTCACATTGGCTGATACTCCTACTACTTATTCAATACAATTATCTGCAACTAATTAATATCACAAAACATTCCTCCCTCATCCATGTTATTTCCATAAAGAAACGAAGAATTATCCCTACATTATTTCCAACAGGTTTTCACACTGATCATCTTGCGCAATTACATCCGCAAACTTGACCTACCATTTATCTACAGAGAAGGAGCAACACACAACTACTGATTATGATGCGCAATATATCAACATATATAAAATTTGTCGTTGAGATTGCACATGTGAACTATTTCAAAGGTTTCCTTTTTATGACCAAGGAACAAAATATTTCACAAAAACTTTCACGGTAGTCCCCAAAAATTTCACGGTGCCTGTTTCTGCACTGGGTTGGATAGTTAATATAATAATAGGAAGAAAAAAAAGAGTGTGCACTCTGACCTGCAAATATTTGTTTTTGTCAGACACTGGACGAAGCCGGGTTTTCCAGACCCATGCACCAGATCACATCAATCAGCCAAAGATGAGGACATTTCATGGTTTGGAATCTACAGCTTTTACCTTGAGCACTCAAGGGGTTACAATTAGGGTGTGTTTAGTTGAATGTAGGAGGATAAATGGGATGGGATGGTATAGGATGGATGGGATGATCCTGGATGAGATGGTACGGGAAAGGTGTTTGGTTGTTTGAATGGAATGATACAAGATTTTGTTTGGTTGTTTGGATAGAGTGATACAGGATAGTACGAGATGATATTTGGTTGAAGGGATGAGATTGGATTGAGAGATGAGGTTGGTTTGAGGGATGGTGCAAGTGAGCGATCCGGTTCTGAACCGATTGGTTCGGCCAAATTATTCGTACGGGATGGTGCAGCATCTTTTTAGAATATTCCAAGAATCTATATCATCTCATCCTGTACCAAATGGTTCCATTCAGCCAACTAAACGCAGAGACAGAACTAGATCCTGTACGAAACGGTTCGATTCACCCTCGTACACCCAACCAAACGCACTCTTAACGAATCCCTGCCATTACTACACTATTAGCGGTAAGTTCAGAGGGGCCTAGTTCCAGAGACTACCTTACTGGACACTGGGCCTTGCTCTAAACGTTTTTTTTTTCTCGATGAAATTTCGGATTACAGTCTAGAGGACACTGTTCGTGCGCAGGTACTTGTTACGCAAATTCTGACTAGAGGTCTGTTCCCGACCGGTCAGTATCACATAAACATGACATTAAAATAGAGATATCACGTGTGGATCCTATGATTCTCTTTCTTTATTGATATTTCTGATATATGTATAATGTGTCTCATATCCCACTTATATAGTGGGTGTCGAGACTCCTACCCAGACATGGAATACTCAAAAGCCTCTTGTATATACCGTATTAGTTTCATAATTAGAGACTAGTACACACGTTAACAACATTGTTATCACATCCATACACAACATGACATAGATATTAAAATATAGGTTATATATATACAAATACTACTCTCCTATTTCCGGGAGAAACGTCGCGCTCAGGATGATTTGACGCTCGGCTCAAAAAAAATTGCGTTTAGGTCCCTGCAAAAACCAGTAATTACATATAGGTCCTTTTCGCGGTTTTTTACGAAGAGGATCTTCTGGTTCAGAAAAATCGTAGATCTTTTGTGAGATGACCCTAAATAGATACCGAAAAATAATTAGTGACGTTTGGATCATTCCGGCTGCTTTTCACGAAACAAACATCCGATTTAGCGCAAACGCGGATGCGCTTGTGTCATTTCAACCGTTTCTCGCGTTACCTCCACGATTTAAAAAAAAAAACACCGCCGGAAAAAACAAAATTGTTTCCGTGAAAAAAACAGCGCACGCCCGGTCGGCACGACTCATTTTTCCCTTTTCACGTGTAGGTCCTTCAAAAAATACGTAATTACGCATAGGTCCTTTGCACGGTTTTTTACGAAGAGGTCCTCCTGATTTAGAAAAAACACGAATCTTTCATGAAAGGACCCTAAATAAATGCTAAAAAAACGTAGTGGCGTTTTGGACCATTCCGGCTATTTTTCACGAAAAAGACCTTTCGATTTAGCGCAATCGCGGATGCGTTTTATTCTTTCAACCGTTTCGTACGTTTCCTCGATGATTTTTTAAAAAAACACCAACGAAAAAAGCGATATTGTTTCCACGAAAAAGACAACGCACGCGGCGTATTACGCCGCGCAAAATATCCTAGTGATACATAGTTCTTACAATAATAGAGCCATTGGGCTAAATGAACAAGAGTGCAATGAAAAGTGGCAAAATAAATACGAGAGTCCAGTAGCATACCTAGACCCAACAATCCACAGATGACTGACTAGATCAAACCCTAAAAAGATCGTCGTCATATTCACATACACATAATAACAATGACAGTTCATCCCTGTTATAACCATTTCCCACCATAGCAAGACATGCATCGTTGTATTGGTAGGCTTTAGCCCCAACACCTCGGTGAGGGAACTCCTTCGAGCAAACCTACCTGGAATGTACGTACTACTTGGCCCTTCCAGTGTGCAAAGCTAATCCTAGACAATTTAGTAGGCTAAAGCCATCCTATAATAGTGTCGGCGTATTCACGGACAGGCCGAGTCTCTGAGCCGGGTTTGGTTGAGAGGAGGCGTCTTCGGTGGCAAACCCTAGCGAGCGAAAACCCTAACACCTCCCACACGGCGGATTTTGGAGCCTATGGATTAAGATGACACAAAGATTTTTACCCAGGTTCAGGCCCCCTCACCCAGGGTAATAGCCTTAAGTCCTCAGGTCATAAGTTCTTCCTTAGGTTCTACCGCTGAACTCTCGATCCCCCTTCCCTATGCACCCGGGTGCCCTTATATAGCCTAGGCTAACGGGGGTAGGTAAAAGGGGGTCATCATGCTGATCTATATACATTTATTACACCTTCCTGTGCTGTCCCGTTCCTCCAGCCTTATTAAATGCCGGCGCATGGCTTCACTGGTCGCCCAGATCGACCCCTTGTGTGGGTAGGTGAAAGGCGTTAGAGGATTGGGCTTGTATCTGAATTCTTCACAATCAATGGACTCGACACATCGGGCTGCCTCGAGCATGGTGCGATGGGGGAAGGAGACTTTGAGGTGAAGCCACCACATCCACCTTTTGCCTTATGGCGGGCGGCAGGCGTCCTCGCCCACTGCTCGCCCGAGCACGCCACGTGGGCGGCACTGGCTGGCGGGGCGTGCTCGCCCACCCGCCGCCACGCCGCCACGTGGGCGGCGGCCGGCAGCAGGCGTCCTCGCCCACTGCTTGCCGAGCGCCACGTGGGCGGCTTTGGTGGCGGGCGTGCTCACCCACCCTTTGCCGAGCCGCCACGTGGGTTGGGTGCCGGAGCAGTAGGGCATCTCGCCACTGCTCGCCCGAGCGCCACGTGGGCGACACTGGCTGGCGGGCGTGCTCGCCCACCGCTGCTGCCGCCACGTGGGGTGGGCGCCCAGCGGCGGCGTCTCGCCCGCTGCTCGCGACGCGCACGTGGGCGGCACTGGTGACGGGCGTGTTCGCCCACCTGCCAGTCGCCCGCGTGGGGCGCGGCGAAGCGGCGTCCTCGGCTCTCGCCCACTGCTTCGCCCAACGCATACGTGGGCGGCACTGGTGGCGGGCGTGTTTCGCCCATCCGCTTTGCCGAGCCGCCGTGAAATTGGCCGGCCGCGGCGAGCGTCTCGCCCTGCTCGCCCAACGCCACATGGGCGGCACTGGTGGCGGCGTGCTTTCGCCCACTCGCTGCCGAGCCGCCCGTGGGTTGGGCGCCCGAACGGCAGGCATCCTCGCCCACCTGCTCGCCTGAACGCCACATGTGCCGCTTTTGTGTGATGGAGAGGGTACCCTGGCGCAAAGTACGCCGACAGTAGCCCCTAGGCCCGTCCTGGAACGCATGTCAGGGCCTTTTGGGTTCTTCATTAAATGCCGGTGTGTTCTTGGATGGGGCCACCATTCATAAGGATGCGACCGCCTCAGTCCCCGCGCTTCTTCGCATCCGCCGATTTTTCTTGGGACCCGAAACGACGCACGATCTTGTCTCTTCGCGAACCGTCGGTGTGGGCGGTGTGTATATATAGATACATCTGTATCAAGCGGTTTACGCCTTCTGCTTTCTTGCACACTTCAACTTTCGCTTCTTCGTTTTCCTTGCTCAAAGTCTTTTCCTTCCTTGTTTTCATGGCGCCTTCCATCCCTGCTTCCACCGTTGATGCTGCTACGGTGGCGAGGATCTCCCACATCGCACCGGAGGGCACCTTCCATTTCTGGGCGGGGACCCCACGCCACAGTGCCTCTCCGATGAAATTCTCATCTACGTGCAGGCGATGATGGCGGTGCAGTCCCGCCATTCTCGACTTCTTTCTCACCGTCCTCCATTTTTATGAAATCCACCACCTTCACCTCACCCCCAACTCCATCGTTACCCTTTCCATCTTCGCACCTCTGTGAAATGTTCATGGGGGTGATGTGAATCTTCCTCTTTTCATAATTTCTTCCTTTCTTGGCGCTCTGGCCGGCGAGGTAGTGAGGAACTACTACTTTCACCTTGAGGCAGATGGCCGCCGCTACATCGCCTTCCAGCCCAGATCCAACTAGAAGGCGTGGCGCAGCGAATGGCTGTACATCCGTGATGACAACGGGTCGACATACAGAGGTGCCCGCAGGGGCGCGGAGCCTCAAGCTGAACTCGCCGGTCGAGGAGACGGCAGAGCTCCTTGCAATGGCGGCCCGCATCAACAGACTGCGGGACGCTGGATTAACTGGGGCGCTGGTGGTCCGGGACTTCGTGACCCGGAGAATCAGCCCCCTTCGTCGACGCGCCCGTCCTGCATGGCAGTACACAGGCGACGACGACATAACGCGCACGTACCCCGGTCGTAAGTTTTCGCTTTCCTTTGACTTTTTCCGCATACATACTTCTTTCTGCGGCTCCCTACCAACTAGCAGTCTTTCTTTACCTTTTGCCAGGTGCGGGAAACCTGGAGGGGCAAGTCATTGGCAAATGGCTTGCCGGATTGATGCCACCGATTCCAAGCGGCTTGGATTTTCCAGCAGCGGCCCGGCCGCTCGCCGACTTGGAGCACACGGGCGCTGCGGATCGTTAAGCGGCTCCGCGATGGACTCCACTGGACCGCCGTGGTGCCCGGCCGCGATCGTGGTGATCGGGAACGACCACCGCCAGCGTCGGACGCGAACAGCGGCCACTCGTCCCGGACACCACGGGCCCGGACCCCAAGAAGGTCCGCGCCACGGGCCAGACTTCCGCCGCCGCCAGCCTTGATGCGGCGGCACCTTCGCAAGGGGCGGAGGCACAGGCCGCCCCAACCACGACCTCGTCACTAGCAGCACCGCCTCCTACGGCGCCAGCTCCATCGCCTTCACCAGCCCCTTCTCCTCCAGTGCCCTCAGCCACGAGAGCCCATGGCACCACTCAACAGGGTGGGCTTACGCTCCCGAAGGCCGCCTTCAGCCTGAGAGTGGCGCCAAGGGCAACCCCTCAAGACACCCCAGGAACGCAGACATCCCCTGCGCCCACTGGGGCGGCGAAAACATCCGCCCAGGTGCCTCTAGCCATCACCGCCGAGAGGGCCGAGGAGGGCGACCCCAGCACCAGCGCCTCCGGCCATCTTGCCCCTCGCACCGCCACTGCCCCCGCCGCGTGCTTCGTCGAGCTCTTAACTGAACTTAGCGAAATGCACGCCTCATTGAGCACGTTCTTCTGCGACAACCACCGGGCATAGGGCCCATCGGCCCGGCGGTTAGCGTCGATGGCGACAAGTGGCGCGGAGTGGGAGAGGGCGGAGGTGGCATTAGCGAGAGAAAGGTTAACGCGCCGCCATGCAACAATGGCGGATAAGGCAAGCGGCTGAAGCACTTTCGGAACATGAGTCCCTCACTTTGTGGCACAATCTCGCCATCATGCTCAAGAAGGCCTTCAGGCGCACGAAGAGGTGTTTGGGGCCCTTGGGGTGGCTGAATCGCCTGAAGACTCATATGCGGTTCGCCCATCGACCAACCGAGCCGCAGAAGGCACTCATGGCTGCCCTCGCCTTTGGCGCCTGTTCCGCCAGAGAGGCGGAAGTTGCGATCATGACCGCGACTTCGTCTTTGTCTTCTTTGCGCCGGCCGCAGCGCCTCCTTTGATCAATGGCGGTGGTGACCGCCGGCATTGAGGGAGACCTTGGCAGCGGAGGCGCCGAAAGTCTTGTGGCCGCCGAAACACGTGGCGGTCAGCTGCGGTGGAAGCGACCGATCATGGGCGTCTCCACCCGCCGCGGAGGAGGAGAGGGCGCGGCGACCTTGACTTAGGTGCCGAGTGAAGGGCTGGACAGCCACTTCGCTTCTTTTGCTTCTTCTTCTTTTCTTATTTTGATCTGCTTCCCTGTGTATACAAACATCTGGGCAAATCTTAGCGTAATGGATGTTTTACTCGTTTTACCTGTGCGCTTGTTTACTTTGCTTGATTGGTTTCGTTTGTTAGAGCTGCCAGGCGACCAGCCTTGATCTTAGCCAGAGTGCCAAGTAAACTCTTAAGTTTAGGGCAACGCTTCGGGATCCCCTTTTAGGTCACGTGTAGCCGGCTGCCAACGCAAGCATAAACTACGGAAGTTACGCAGAACTTAGGTAAAAATGACCTTAAACCTGGCAGTTTACGCGAAACGCAGAACACACTTAGCTTTAGGTCTTTTTATGCGGGGTTGTCGTTGGCTCAGATCCCTTCAGAGCTTATATCCTGGTGATATCTCAGAACCGTATCCCAGTGCGGCGCGGTAGGGCGGCAAGCTCCCAGGAGCGGTCTTGGGCCAGCGGTGCTCGACGGTGACGACCAGCGGTGGTTCTAGGAGCCAACCCGAGGCGTGCGAGCCGCGCTTGAGCACCGTGCCAAACTTACGCTTTGGTTGCTTAACCTTACCGAATGCCAACATTGGGCGCTTTCCTTTAATCCCTTAAGAGCCGTCGGGTTTCTGACACCCGCGACAACCACGCATAACTTGGCCCATCTCAGTGTATACATAAGCAAAGGATGAAAGGATTAGAAGTGTAGCACGGGACACTTATCTAGCTTATGTACACCAGGGCGACCAACCCAGGTGGCCGGGTGACCAGCCCCCAGGCATCTGGGCGATGTTGAGTTTTTCTTTGGAGCAGGCCGATGCTCTAATCTTTTGCCTGTGCGCACACACAACTATCGCAAAGACAAATAGGTATTACGTGTGGCATATGTAGGGAGAATTTAAACAACATAAATCCTCACGTGGGATCGTTATGGTCCGTTCTTATTGGATCCTAAGTCCGTGCGACCTTTCTAGGAACCGAACCACAGCGCTGCGTGACCAAGAAGCGGGCTCCCTGGAGTGGTAATAGGCCAACGGCGCTCGCGGCGATGACCAGCGGTGCTTCTAAGAGCCAACCCGAGGTGTGCGAGCTGCGTTTGGGCGCCGTACCAAACTCGCCCTCCGGTTACCCGCTCTTGCCCAACGCAGGCGCCGGGCGCCACCACGGATCGACAAAGGATTTCCAAATAGTCGGGACCAACAATACCCATACGAAAAACTGCCCCATAGGGCACAGAAGAGATAAAGATGGTAAAGCAAAAGCCTTCAAGACAACAACTTTACTAATCGCCCGATGGCCGATCGGTAGGAAAGACTTACCTCGAGGTGACCAAAGCTTCTTTGGTACCTAATTCTTTCATGGATAGAACTTCATAACAACTTTATGTTGTAGGAATCGCCGATTCTTGGCCGCCTCGTTGTGTCGGACCGCCGAGTCGAGAATCTGAAACCACCTTAAAGGGCCCTCCCAGAGGCGGTTGTGCAACGACATGCGTCTGAATTCTGCGCAGAAGACGGGTGCATGCTGCCGATGTTCTCTCGAGACCCGGGTGGCATGGTATCGCCTGAGGCTTTGCTGATATCGGGCGGCGCGCAAGGCGGCCCGATCACGCACCTCCTCCAGGAGATTGACTTCTTCTCGTCGAAGATCTTCTTGGCTTTCCTCGTTAAACGCCGAGACACGCGGAGAACCGGCGGCAACTCGAGGGGAGACGAGCTTCCACCCGTACACGGGAAGAAAAGCGTCTCACGGTGGCGGCGGGCGTGGTGCGAAGCGACCATAGCACAGCCGGAAGTTCTTCCATCCATCGCGCCCCCCGCTTGTGGAGCCGATCAAACACCCTCGTCTTGAAGCCCTTCAACACCAGCGCGTTGGCGCGTTCTGCTTGGCCATTACTCTTGGGGTGAGCCACCGAAGCAAAACATACTTTGGTGCCCATCTCGTCACAGAACTCCAGAAAAGCCGCGCTGGTGAATTGAGTTCCGTTGTCGGTGATGCTGCGGTTGGCGACTCCAAAGCGGGTGAAGATCCCGTGCATGAACTTGATAGCAGCGGAGGTCGTAATGCGCGTCGCATTGCCGGCTTGACCCACTTGGTGAACTTGTCGATGGAGGCGAAGAGATGGGTGAAGCCCCGTGGCTCATGAGAGCGGGCGGATATCGACCCAGACATAAGCGGCGGAGGCGGGATGGTTTGCGAGCTTAATTTGGTCGGTGGATCTGCTGGCGAAGCCCGACAAGCCGCATTTCCTCACCGGCTTCGCAAGCATCACGGAGGGTAGTAGGCCAATAAAATCCTTGGCGAAGCGCTTACCGAGGCTAGCGTTAATGGGACATATGGCTCCCTTTGCGCCTCCATGGATATCGAGAGCGGTGCTCCCTTCTTCGAGTGATGCGCCGGTAGAACTCCGTTTACGCTCTGGCGGTATAGGTCCCCACCTACGAGTATAGCACCAGCCTTACGTGCAATCTTCTCGGTGAGGCATCATCGTGGGGATCACTTGGTCACGTGGGAAGGCTAGGTTAGGATCCATCCGCGACCTTCTGGCCCAGCGTGGCGAGCACTCGGTGCTCGCCCGTATCTCATTGGTGAGCTTTTCCTTGGTCTTTGCATCGGCGACAAATCTTCCCTCCGGACCAAGAAGTGGCGAACACGTTGCCTTCCCTCCTGAGCGGAGGCATGGCGGCACCCGCCTTCTCACTTTGGTCGGAGGTGCATAGCGGCCATCCGTCGTCCCCACTGAGCTGGGGCTGCGGCAATGACACCATCATCCCCACAGAACCGGCTGCGGACGGACGGTCGCGATAGTCTTTCTTCAAAGACCCCGACCGGAACAGAAGCTTTTGAGGACGCAAGCTGTGAAAGCCCGTCCACAAGGTGGTTGTCGCGTCGAGGGATATGAACATACCCCAATCCTTCAAAATGGCACTCCATTTTTCGGACCTCCACCAGGTACACCGCCATGGGGGGGTCAGAACACTGGAACTCCTTCCGCGCTTGGTTGATGACTAGCAGGGAGTCGCCCTTGACTTGGAGGCGGATGCCCGGCAAAGCCGGCGATACACAACCTCGCCAAAGCAGGCCCTCATATTCAGCTACGTTGTTTGTGGCCTTGAAGTCGAGGGCGACCACATCTTGGAGGTGTCATCGGTCGGGAGACGGGGCAACCCGACCCCCGCGCCTTCCGGCTGAATGAGCCATCAAAGAATAAGGTCGGGAGAAGGCGGGCACTTCTTCACCTTCAGGGTGGCGGGAGTCCACTCGGCGACGAACTCCGCCAACCGGCTCTTGATGGCGGTCACGGGGGTACAAATTTGAGGTTGAACTCCCTAGTTCCACCGACCATTTAATATCTGACCTTCTACTTCACGGTTGTGGAGAATTTCTCGCAGAGGGTAGGCCGTGACCACGGTGATTTCTCGCCCTTGGAAATAATGCCACAGCTTCCTGGATGCCACCAAGACCGCATACAACATTTTCTGAGCCCGCGGGTATCGAGTTTCCGCTTCATGCAACACCTTGCTGATATAGTAGACCGGCTTTTGGACGCCTTCCCTCTCCACAACCAGTACCGCGCTCACCACCTCAGGAGTGGCAGCAATGTACAGGAGCAACGGCTCGCCCTACGCAGGGGAGACCAGCACCGGGGGAGAGGTGAGGTATTGCTTCAAGTCTTCAAATGCCTTCTATGCCTCATCTATCCACTCAAAGTGGTTAGTCTTCATAGCGGCTTGAGCAGAGGCAAGCTTCTCTCTCTAGCAAGACAATGAAACGCCCGGGGAGGCGGCGGCGGCGAACCTTGAGGACTGTTTGAGTCGCCTTGGCGGCTTCATGTGCTCGATGGCCGCTATCTTGTCATCAAGTGAGCCCGGAGATCCCCACGGTCCCTCGCGAAACCGGGACCAGTGCCACGCGCGCCCCTCCTTTGGCTCCAGCCCGCCTGGCCAAAGCTACTTCCGTTAGGGCGGCAAGACGCCTTGGTGTGTTAAACCGCGCCCGAACGCGGTGTCTGCAAGCGGTACGGCCGGTCGAAACCTACGGGTTGGGCAGCGTCCACGAGACCCCATGATGCTCGCGACCACAGGGGTGGCCGGTGTCTCTGCGAAGTTCCGGTGGTCAAGAGGAGGCGAACATGCGAGTTCTGGGCGAGTGGTGCCTCCATGGCGGCCGGCGTCGCCGCACGGATGCTCCGGGGCTTCAAAGGAACAACCTGCCACCTGCAGGGCGGGTGAGTCGATCTTCGTCCGAGCGAGGCTGTCGGGGCGTACACAGGTAGCGCTCACCCGCCGCTTCTTGGCGTTGGGAACCGCCATCACCGGATGCAGGCTTGCCCGAAAGGGCCGCGAAGTCGGCCAGAAGTCGGCGGAGAACCAACCACTAGCCCCCTACCGGGCGCGCCCCTGTCAGCGTATTCCGCCGTACAGGCTCGAGTCTACTGACCGGGTTTGGTTCGGTAGGAGGGCGTCTTCACGGCTGGCAAACCCTCGCGAGTGAAAACCCTAACACCTCCCACACGGCGGATTTTGGAGCCTATGGATTAAGATGACACAAAGATTTTTACCCAGGTTCAAGCCCCCTCACCCAGGGTAATAGCCTTACGTCCTCCTAGATCTTTTATAGAGTGTTTAAAGCTAGTACAGAGCTTTCAGGTCACAAGTTCTTCCTTAGGTTCTACTGCTGAACTCTCGATCCCCTTTCCCCATGTACCCGGGTGCCCTTATATAGCCCAGGCTAACGGGGGTAGGTAAAAGGGGGGTCATCATGCTGATCTATATACATTTATTACACCTTCCTGTGCTGTCCTGTTCCTCCAACCTCATTAAATGTCGACGCATGAGCCTCCCGATCCGCCAGGGATGCGACCCCTTTGTGACGGGTAGGTGAAAGGCGTTAGAGGATTGGGCTTGTGTCGAAATTCCTCACAATCAATGGACTGACCTGAAAGAGTGCACCTCGAACATGGTACAATAGGGAAGGAGACTTGGTAAGCCACCCATCCACCTTTTGCCTTGGCGGGCGGCAGGCGTCTCGCCCACTGCTCGCCCGAACGCCGATGGGCGGCACTGGTGGCGGGCGTGCTCGCCACCGCTGCCGAGCCACGTCGTGGGGTGGCGGCCGAGGCGGCAGGCGTCTCGCCGGCGCTCGCCCGAAACGCCCGTGGGCGGCACTGGTGGCGGGCGTGCTTTCGCCCACCACGCTGCCGGGGCGCCACGTGAAGTGGGGCGCCGGCGGCAGGCGTCCTCGCCCACTTTCGCCCGGCATACGTGGGTCGACACTTGGTGGCGGGCGTGCTCGCCACCCGCTGCCGGCCGCCACGAAATTTTGGCGGCAGTAGGCGTCCTCGCCCACCTTTCGCCCGACGCCACGTGGTGCTTTTTGTGCAATGGAGAGGTACCACAGGCGCAAAGAAATCGCCGACAAATAGCACTTATAGTTGTATAGATATCTTGTATTATAAAACACTATGTTTTGTCCTTAATCGACCCGAACGAGAATTCCCTACACTAGAACAAGTCCATCCCTCACACTTCACAGATCATACGATTAACTCGTCCACATCAAAATTTAGTTTTTAGTTTTTATTTTATACCAAAATAAAAGTGGTAAGCCCTCTTGTCCATCATGTCGAAATTCTCACATTTCGAAACAACTGTTTTAACCATTCATTTGTTCTATCCAAACCTAAAGCATGGCTAAGCATATGTATGTATAATCGAGTATTCCCAAGGTTGACATGGTTATTGTCTAACTTAGTAACATGGATTTCATTCTTGAAATTGTGTATTTAGAAAGGAAGTTTCGTGCAACAAGTAGGACTATCTAGATACCTATAATATAGCCATTATACTAAAAGTACATGCATGCATATGTAAATTTGTAAAACAATATAAATTAATTGAAATAATAGGAGCAATATAATCAAAGGAGAAGCTTGCCTTACTTGTTGGACTCTTGGGCTTGCTTTGGTTCGACGATGAGGGTTACCAAGAAGTCAGTGTCTACACACATAGTATTAAAAGGCAAAATAAGGAACAAATGAATACAAATCGAGACCAAAATAAAATATTTTTATATTTAAAAACAACATGATTTTATAAAAAAAATTTAAAACTGGTTATACTCAATTAGGTGTTTGTACGCAAAAGTTATGAGCATTTGAATTTAAATCAGCTCGAAAATCCTAAAAAGAAAAGGGGGTGATGTTGATGGTGTAATATCAAAGATTACGTCTTCCAAAAGAGAAGGTGTATCCTTATTTTAAAGAAAGTGATTTTTTTAGAAAGACTGACATGTGGGGTGAAAGTTCAAGCTCTATTAAATTTAGTTTTCATGTTAATGACAAATCTAATATTGAGACTAACACTTTTGATAATCATAATATTGATTAGTCTCAATTGTCAATTAATGACAAATCTTTTATAAGACTAACTCTTATTAGTCTCTTTTAGATAAAAAAATAGAAATATCAAAGGTATACATTCGAATTCATATTATCATATCTTGTTGCATTCATTGGATATAATATTCATGATCATAATGATAAATACAAATATGAGACTAACTCTTTTATTGAGTATATCTTTTGTTAGTCTAATCTCTAAAGGATCGGAATGGCGAACAGAGGGGAGGTGAATGGTCGCAATCAAATTTTTCCACACAAAGTATTCCAAAAGATTAACACAAAAGATCACTCGAAAGGATAGAGATTCTAGAGAAGAAAAAGATGGTAGTACCCTACAGGAGTAGGTGAGAGTGCCAGACCCGAAAGTTTCTCATAAACAGAAGCCTCCACCAGAACAAGAATCAAAAGATCTTTTGATTTCCTCAGTAAGACACACAGAAAATTGGTAGATGTGATCTTGGTTCATCAAGAAACTTGATTCCCGAAAGGATCAACAAGATTGATCTCAGAGAATCGATCTTTCTGTCCAAGAAGGATGAACACTTTAAGAAAAGCAGAAAGAACAGGGAATTCGGTGTAAAACTTACTTCTAATGAAAAGATCTGGGAAGTTCGAGTATAGCAAGCTATATGAGCACAGAAATGAAATACAAGATCAATCAACTCAAGAATGCAAAAGACGCAAGAAAGAATGCAGACGGAAGAATCAACTTGCGTAAAGTAAATTGCGTAACTTAAATTGCAAAAAGTAACTTGCATAAAGTAAATGATAGAAAGTAAAATGCAAGTATTGGGATCTTTGATATGAATCTTGTATTCCTGGAAGGGGGGTTACAAAGCCACACACACAAAAGTGGGCAAAGCTCAGCAGAGCACTCAAAACCTCTAAAACCCTTCTGAGATCCCCACCAACCACACTGGTTGAGGGAGGCATCCCTCCATATTTATACAACTCTTGGGCCACCTACCACCCTTAGATGTAGCTCTCAGCCCTAGAGACTCATCTAAGGGTTAGAACTCGCTCACTCACACAAATTTTGCAAGGAAACCCTAAACCCGCTAACACAGGTTTTTTCTTGCACGGTTCTCAAAGCATACTACTAGACCCGCTATTCCTATCAACTAGACTGTACTCCAACAGTCCTCATTGATCCTTGCAGCATCTAGCTAGTATCTACTCTTTTCCTTGCCTTCTTGGCTTGCCTGAACTCTGTCTCCGATCATCTTCCGGCGATCTCCCAACCGCTCTGGACCTCCGACGCACCTCGCCTAGTCCTGGTCATCTTCCGCCTCACTATGACCTAGCACCATCGTCCTGCAACCATCAAAGACAAGGAAACCTTTCACATAGCAATGCCCACAATCATATTTGCTGACTATCTCAAAATAGTCAAACACAATTTAACAAAAACCAGTCGGCAAACCCATATACTCAAGCCCACTCAATTTGAAAGCAGCAGCTAGCCAAAAGGCTTAATCTACCCATCTAACCACCTAGTTAACCACTCGGCTAACCATCTGGCGAACCACTTGGCTAACCACCTGCTGAGTCCTTAGCAACCCCTTGATCACAGCAAGGTACTTCAACTCGAAGAAACACAGTCGAGAAGCTAAAAATCACCAAACAAGAATTTGGAAGCACTCGGCACTCGGCCTTCACCAAAGGAAGAAAATCAGTCAAAAAGCTAGACGCGCTTAGCAAAGACAAGAACCACTCAGAACACAGAACCTAGCAAAGAAACCAGTCGGAAAGCTGGAAGAACTCAGCAAAGGCTTGGCAGCACCCGACTCTTAACAGCCAAAAAAGAGGACCAGTCGAAGAGCTAGAGAATTTCAGCAAAGAAACATGACTTGGTTGAGAACTTATCAAAATGCCTCAAGACCATTCCGACTCGGATCAACCTTTCAATCTAGTCAGTTACTCATCGGATCAACCTTTAATCTAGTCAATTACTCATCACATCACACAATGGTATAGACCTCCACATGGTCTTTCAATCTCATTGAAAAATGGAAAATCCAAGGTATGTACTCGTATTCATTTTTTGATATCTTAATGCATATTTTCGATTCAAATTAAAGGATAAACTCTACCAATATTTAAACCTTAAGATATGCATTAATATTTCAATTTTATATATACATAAATGCACACATTTACGGGGAATTCATACTTTAACTTGATGTTTCAATAGTATGGATCTAATTCACCTTTCTATATCAAGGATCATTACATTGAAACAAACTCTTGAGTATATATATATATATATTGACGAGGGCTGAAGAAACTTCCGACAAAGTCAAACTTACAGTCAGCAGGGCCCAAGCTCGAGCTCGGGAATAGCGTCGCCGACCAAGACACAGGTTCGCGGACTCCTCACGACCTAGGGCTTGGGGGCGTCAAGACCTCATGATCGAGGCAAGCGTTCGGCTCGGCTCGAGAGGCCTAGCTCGGGACGAGCCACGCGCCATGGCGGTTACAGATCCAAGAATCACGAGTCAAAGGCGGCGTGGGCGGCTTAATCGAGGCGATTCTGACCATCTTCAAGGCGTGCGAGCCATGATCTCCAGGAATCTCTCGGCCGTTTCTAGGAGCGTTAGGAAGGATATAAGGCCTCGCAAGGCATGTATCTGAGAGGGGACTCATGAGGCGATAGACCGATAAACACAAAGAGCACTCGAGGCTCAAGGCTGTAATCATCTCCTTATGCGCACAATTAGTGAATTCCTCGCCTCCGGAGAAGGCGGGCGTGAGCTATTACCGCCCGGGGGCTCGAACGATATAGCTCGTTGTGTCACGCTCTCTGTCGTCTTCCTCCAACCTCTCTGGCGCAAGCGCAAACCTCCGGTGAGTAAGGTCGAATTGGGTCCCTTACACACTAACACCCTCTTCACTTTTGCGGTCGAGGCGATCCGATCGTCGGCAGTGGCGCCCGTGGGGCCGGTAACCGCTCATCCGAAGGTGCAGACGCTCGAGATCTCGAGGCATGGCGCATCTGGCGGGATCCGTTCGTCGGGGCTCGAGCTCGAGCACGGTTCCTTGGCGATGACTCCACACCCTTGTTTCCGCCTCGGTAGGTTCATTTGAGCAATCCTTGACGAGGAGGAGAAACTCTGGATCATGTGCTTCAATGGCTCGAGATCCTTCGCGCGCTCGGTGGCTGGAATTCTTATTCTCACCCCACGCGGCGGTGAGGGCCTTTGGCGTCGTCGGTGATAGCCAAAGGCGACTCGGCTCACGGTCAACCAGATCAGCAAAGACCACCTGTGCGCGGGAGACTCGATGGCCAAAGTATCTCGCCGGGCTGTGAAGTGAAGAGATAGTTCCAGAACCTGGAACTCAGGCACGCACCCAGGAAAGGCAACCCCAGCGCAGATCTCCTGTCCAATCTTGGCTCGTCCGATGACGCGATTCCTCCAGACGTCGTCCTAGAGACATTGGCGTCGCCATCAATTTTCAACTAGGGGAGGTAAGGCCTTTGTGGAGCACACTCTTCTTTCAGGACGATGGTCGGTGAGGTCTTCCGCAGGGGGTTCTGCTGGCCAACTGCGCTTCAGGATGCTCGTGACATCGTCCATGCATGTCGAGCTCGCCGGTTCCATGCTGGAACCGCCTACGAACTCGGACCATCCGCTCGCTTGGCCCTTCTCGACATGGGGCTCGACATCCTCGGTCCTTTCCACAAGCCGTCGGGGTAAGAAGTTCTTGTTCATCGCCATCGACACATTCACGAAGTGGAAGCGAGGCCGAGCCTATCTCGACCACCCGGCTCGGCGACCATTCGTTTTTCGCTTTTACGTGGTCACGGTATGGGGTTCCATGTAGAATTATCATTGACAATGGGACTAAATTTACCGGTGGTGTTCGAGAATATTGCGAAGACACGAGCACCAAAGCATGCTATGCTTGGTGGCCCATCTGCTGAGCAATGGAAGCGATGGAAGCGCCAGCAGACGGATCGTCCAAGGCATCGAAGCGAGTATCAGATGAGCTCAAATGATCTGGCCGAGACCTAGGTGGGCCGAACTTCCCACCGTCTTATGGTCTACTCATTACCCCTATCGGCCGAAAGCAGCAGGTCCACACCCTCCGGCTTGTGTTGATGCGGGCCAAATCCGCCTCCAGAGGTCACGCTAGGCTCTGCCGAGTCGACTTTGGTCGACCGGATCGACTTGAGCAAAACGGTCTCTCAACCTTACTGACGAGAAGAAGTAAGATGCCGTGCTTCGCTACGATCGGCGCATTACTGCGGGCTCTCGCGGACATGCGTCTCGGTCGTCGACCTAGGGGCTCTTTGTTGGTGACCTCGCCTAAGGCGAATTCAGGGCCGTCCAACACCAACAAGCTATCCCGTGATGGGAGGGCCCCTATCGAGTCGTTTCGGCGGATCGCACGGGGGCTTACCTGGCTAGCGATGCCGATGGCGAGAGCTCTCTAGCTCGTGGAATATTGACCGACCGAAAACTCTATGTGTAACACCTTTATCCTCAATTTCAATCTGACCATTATTCAATCATTATGTTGGTCTTGGTATTCTTTTCTTGTTAATCTTTTCGTGTTGGTTTGGGTTTGAGATTTCTATGAATCCGACCTGCGTACGGGTGCTCTTGGTCTTGGCCACGAATGTCACGAGCTTAAAAATCACCCCCAGTGGTCGAGCTACTCATAAGCCGAATCTCTTCGCACTCAAGCTCCCCTGCGTCGGGGTTGAATCAAGCCGCATTCGTGCCAAGCAGCAGAGCACATGGTAAGTGGTCGGGACTCGAAAGTCTCTCGGAAACGGCCTTGACATCTTTGGGTCTAGGCTTTACCCATGGATCTCTATTAATTTGTACTTGGTAAACCGAGGTCGAAGTTTTCTCGATCTTCTTGAGGACAAAGGTTTGGAGGTCTATGTGTTTTGCGCCCAAGGTGGTATTTGCTTTCGACCTTAGCCTACAGAAATTTGAGCAAGGTATACTCCCTCAAAGAAAGGCTAAGTACACAATGAAAACTTTTGTCCTAAGCAGGCGAAAACAACCTCGTCTCGAGACACAATTCATTTACGGCAAAGATAGCTTAGATTACTGTTAACCTTTTTGTCTTACAAAGCTCTATGTGCAACTTGTGCTTTGCTAACCTTATCTATAGATCGGTCCGTATTCGAGCAAGCTTCTCTCGCTCACGTTCGCGGGCTGGCCCTCAAGGTCGGTAGCTCACCACAGGTCGAAGGGCCGTTAGCCAAATCGAGGCGCAGTGGCACTCATCTTGGAGTTGGGCAGGCACTCTTCATTGCTTTGGTCGCTCGAGCTCCTTAGCTCGGCCTCGAGCTCGGCGGGGTGGTTCCTAGCCGTCCTCTTCAGCTTTTCCACCTTGGTTTGCTCGACCTCGGAACGCTTTGGCTGATCACGCACACCTCCACGAGTGGAGTATTCTCAACTTTTCTTCCCCGCGGAGACCTCGCTCGAATCTTCATCAAGACCCTCCGCGCTGACCTTAGCCGAATCGCGGTGGTCCTCCATGGCTGTGGTCGCTCCGATCTCCACGGTTGGGGCGACCATGGCGGTAGCGGACACTCGGCGGCCTCGTCTGCGGCGGTTGGGCGCCATGGGTGCCATCTTGGAGGAGGCCTTGGCGAGGCCGGCCTCGGCGGCCGGTGTCGTGATTTCGTCTTCATCGGCCATTCGCAAGGTTTCGTCCGCAGCTGGGTCATCGACACCTTGGATGGACTTGCCGACCGCGACCCGGCTCTGGGGCCCACATGGTGCGGCCCTGGCCCAATGAACGACGCGGCACCATCCCAAAGGTGGCCCCCTCCTCTTGAACTCGGGCTCATCACGGGCAGCAGGCGTTGTCGGGATGGGCGAGCATTGAGCTCGGGGCTCAAGGTGCGATGAAGATAAGACTATAAAGCTAAAAGGCGATAAAAACTACTGGCGAAAAGAAAGATAGGTACTTGGGTCACCGACCTTTGTCTCATAAAGTGGCGGGTATCTCGGTGTCTGAGGGTGTGGCGTCCCTTCGTCGGATACCCGAGCTTGGGGTCCCTAGGCCCGCGATGGCTCCAGGTCATTCGGTGCAGAAGGTCGGACCCCTGGGTCCCCCAAGGACCTGAGCTCCTGACGGCGCCCGCAGCACGTCGCTGTCGCAGAAGGAAAGAAGATGCCAAAGAAGAAGACTGCGCAAAACTGACAAACTCGGGGGCTCGACCATGAGAGAACTGGCCACAGCACGGTCGCCCCACTCGACGTATGGCTTCCTTGGAGTCCGGTCGTCAGCTCTGTCGTCCGGGGGGCGGCCTCTTGCCCGCCTTTTTCGCCCTTGTTCGACTCGAACAGCGGCGGCATTCTCCTCATTATGTCGAACAACTCTTGGTGGTCTATGAGCATACCGGGATTGCGGTGTCCATCATCGAACCCTTTTACGGTCTCCGCTCGACCTCGACCTTGGGCCTGGGAAGCCGGGAAGATCGTTTCCTCCATCCAAGGCAGGAGGCTCGAGGTCGTCCAGAGCACCTTGTTCCGACCTTGAGCCTCGGGGCTAGGCAGCGAGGGTGAAGAAACTTCCGACAAAGTCAAACTTACGGTCAGCAGGGGGCCCAAGCTCGAGCTCGGGAATAGCGTCGCCGACCAAGACACAGTTTTGCGGACTCCCTCACGACCTAGGGCTTGGGGCGTCAAGACCTCATGATCGGGGCAAGCGTTCGGCTCGGCTCGAGAGGCCTAGCTCGGGACGAGCAGCGCCCATGGCGGTTACAGATCCAGAATCACGAGTCAAAGGCGGCGTGGGCGGCTTAATCGAAAGGCGATTCTGACCATCTTCAAGGCGTGAGGCCATGATCTCGGGAATCTCTCGGCCGTTTCTAAGGCGTTAGGAAGGATATAAGGCCTCGCAAGGCATGTATCTGAAGGGGACTCATGAGCGATAGACCGATAAACACAAAGCAGAGCACTCGGGCTTAAGCTGTAATCATCTCCTTATGCGCACAATTAGTGAATTCCTCGCCTCCGGAGAAAGGCGGGCGTAGAGCTATTACCCCCGAGGGGCTCGAACGATATAGCTCGTTGTGTCACGCTCTGTCGTCTTCCTCCAACCTCTCTGTTGCAAGCGCAAACCTCCGGTGAGCAAGGTCAATTGGGTCCCTTACACACTAACACCCCTCTTCACTTTTGCGGTGAGCCGATCCCGATCGCGACATATATATATATATATATATAGGAAAATGGTTCTATACTCACAGATGCGTACTCCCACCTTCAATATACCGCTTAAATGATATTATTATACCTCTTTATCCTTTTGAGTATACTCTAACATCGATTATAAGATACTCCAAAGTGAGTTCCACAAAAATTTCATCAAAGTCCACCAGTTATAGCATAATTTGTTTATATATTCTTTTCACATATGTAAAAGTGTATATAGCAAAAAAATATAGAACTCCGATTTTTTTCAATCATGTCGCATTGGAGTATCTTAGAATCATTATTGGAGTATATCGAAAATGATAAAAAGTATAATACTTTCATTTAAGTGGTATATTGAAGGTGGGAGTATATACTCGAAATACGGAAAGGCTTCCTATATATATATATATATATATATATATATATATATATATATATATATATATATATATATAACTTATGTAGTTGTAATATACTCATTTAATATGGGACAAACTACAAAGCAATAAAAAATTGAATATATGCATGTTGATTCAAGTTCAATTATTTGTATGCACACATTTAATGAAGTTTATTCTATAATTAATGGTCTTAAGAGTATTGATCATTTTCCACCACTCCATATAAATTGAATCATTACTTTTAGAATCCATTGAATTGAGTATATGAAACTTGTGTAGTTAATATATACTCATGACAATTTAAATTCAATTTAAATTGTGTTTGGTTGCCATGCAATCAACAAAGGACTAATCATGTGTTGATGGTTCACGTTGTTGATCCTAGGGCAATCAAAAGTTCTTGAGTATATGAAAGCATTAGTTGCATTAGTATAATCAAGACACAATTAATCTCTCAATCAATTGTCTTTGGGTTGTGGTCAATCATTAAAAGAAAAGATCAAAGGTTCTTGGGAGCATCCATTATGTGTTAATGGAGTGCATTGATGATTGAGACAACCATGTGTTTTGGACTAACACTTTTAATGAGTTTGAAATTGGTTAAGTCCAAGGTTGAGATGGATAAACGGGACAGTATGTCATCATGTATTGATGAGCATCAAGAGAGGATCCTGAAGCTAAGACAAGGGGGGTTCATCATGTGCTGATGAACAAGATGTAGATCCGGACTTGGAGAGAAGATGATCGGTCATCGTGAAAGATCATCGTGAAAGCTCCAAGTGGTTGTGAGAGGCGAAGGTATAACTAGCTAAGGGTAAGGATATGTTGTTAGTCCTTTTACTGGTCTCAGTGTTTGGATGGGAGACCAGGTTACTAATATAAGTTGTTGTACTATTAAGAGGGGTCGAGTTGTTTAGCTTGAGTTTTATCATGTATTGATGAACTCAATCCGATTTACTCTATCTCACTCTCTTATTTGGATTTTGCATGAGCTAAGTATTTGTATGTGTTGCAAATAAGAGAGCTCATGCTTGTTTCTTATTGAATCTTAATCGATTTGGTTTTTACATGGAGCTATGGATTTGCATGTGTTTCGAAAGGGAGATAGCTCATGTAATTTGGTTTATGTGGTTTTTGCATGGAGCTAAGTTTTGCATGTGTTGCACGAAGGATGGAGACAAACAGAGGGGGGGTGAATGGTCACAAAATAAAATTTTCTCCTACACAAAATACTCCAAACAAGGCTACACAAAAGATCTGCAGAAGAAACCAATCAAAATAAGCCAATTGTCCTATCTGGCCGGTGCAACCACAAGAAGGCCGGTAGCACCAGAGGTCGGTAGCACCACACGAGGAACGGTAGCACTGGACTCAAGAATAGCAGCAAGAACAGTATGAAATCAGCATGACTCAAAAACAAATTTTAAGAAATCTTTTGATCAGTTGGACAAAAACTCATGAAACTTGGTAGATGTGATCTTAAGAATGTCAAGAACTCATTCCAACCTTCAATCATAAGAATTGATGTCAAAGTTTTGACCTTTTTACCTGGGATGGAAGAACACACCAAGTTTGTGCAAGAACTCAAGAATTTGATCTAAGGCTTGCTCGTGGGATTTTGACGATCAAGATGATCTTGGATACCCTACCACATGTCACAGCAAGTAAGAGCACAATTATAAACTTTCATAAACACGATTTACAAGATCATCCATTCAAGAACGCAAAAATTGATTTCTTGCAAGAAGAATGCTTGGATTGCCTAGATGATTGAGATATGATCTAAGGGAAGATTCATCCATCAATCAACATACTTGGCACAAGAAGCAAAAGTATGTAGAAGGAAGGGAGTCAAATCCAAATTGTGTAAATGTAAATTGCATGAAAATAAATGCGGAATTTAAGACATAATGGAAATGCGTAAAGGAAATTAAGCATAGAACAAAAAGATTTACATTTCTGAAAGGGGGGTTTACAAAGCCTCACAACAAGGTGGGCAAAAACTCAAAGGAGTACAAAAACCTTTAAAAACCTTCAAATGGAAAGATTACCCCTTCATCCCTATTTATACTACTCTTGGGTCACCTACCACCCTTGGATGAGTCCCTCAACCCTAGAGCACTCATCAAGGGCTAGGATTAACCCACTCACATAGCCATGCAAGGGCTAACCCAAAACCCAGACACATAACGGGTTTTCTTGCATGGTTCTCAAAGCATACTAACTAAACCAGCTATCCTATCAACTAGACTGTAATCCGACAGCCTTCATCGATCTGAGCAGCGTCCAACTACCATCATTTTCTTTCCATGTCTTCTTGGCTTGCATGGACTCCGTTTCCAATCATCTTCCAGCGATTCTCGATCGTTTGGACCTCCGACACACCTCGCCTAGTCCCGATCATCCTCTGTCTCACCATGATCGAGTACCATCATCCAACAACCATCAAAGACAGGGAAAACCCATCACAAAGCAATGTCCAAAAAGATATGCAATAATCATCATAAAATTATTAATTATATCAATTACGCTCAGAAGGTTAGGTACTATCGCCCCTAGGCTGGTTGCACCGCCCTAGTGCAACACCCGGAAAACACTCACTTTGGAATATCACACCGCCCAATTAGGCCGGTGCTACCGCTCAGCCAGTAGCGCCGAGCTGACATGACCGGTAGCACCGAATTGCCTGAACTCCCTAAAAAACACCATCTCGGGTTTTTCCATACCGCTCTGAGGTCCAGTGCTACCGCTTGGCTGGTAGCACCGGAAAAGGCAACCAAAGCTCAAATTGCATCAGATTGAAAATCCAATTCAAATGAAACTCACACCAAAGCATTCCAAGCTCAAATTTAGTCAAATACTCATCACCATCATGAGTACACCTCCACATGGTCATTCATTGCAAAAGGTGAGAGCTTATGCATCGGTGTTTTAGCTTGTGATTTGATCATGTATTGATCATCACAAGGCTAAGTAAAGTTTATGCTTTGTGTTTACAAAATGTATTTTTTGAGATCTTTTTTGTAAGCACTTGTGGGGGATATTGATCTTCTGCAAAATAGAAATGAGTGCATTAATTTAAGTTGTAAAATTTGTAATGTGCATGGCTAAGTGTATTATGCATGTACATATATCTTAGGAAAAAGGTGTGAGCCATCGACCAGGATCAGTATGTGATGTATGACGTAGAAGCTGCACAGGTCATCACTCCCCTATTGATGACACTGTGAACAAAGAAAATCAATTTAAGAGATGAAGAATAGATGCACTTGTACCTCAAAGCGCTTTCACTTTAACTAGTCGTCTCGTTTGTTATCGTGTCAACTTCCTTTAGCAACATAAGACAAGAAACCCCTACATATATTAGAGAGAATCCATTGAAGAAAAAAAATGAATGTAGTTAAATATAGAAAGTGTTAGGTTAGAGGAATGTATTTACTTCTACAAAACATGTTTGATCGCTTAGGTCATTGGTCCCTTCTCGATCGAGTTAAAAGTGTAGACTTTGTTTTTACTCAAAGAGAGCATGAGTATAACCCAATAGTTGCTTATTACATCGTATGCAGTGCAAGAAAATAAGTTTATATATGGTTTAAGTGCATACAAGTAATTGAAGGGTAAAGTGGTACTTACTCCTCGTGGTACAGGAATAGAATGAAATCCTTTTTCGCCTCAGCCTGCAATGCCTGCTTGATGTAGTTGGTAAGGAACTCTGATTGTGATGTGCCCTTGCTTTTCCAAATCAACTGATCTATAATTATTTATGATTTGCATGTTAATTTATTGTATAATACTATATATTGATAATGGCTCTTTTTGCCAAAGTTGAAAGTACATTATAACTAGGGCCTTTTGTGTCAAGTTCTCCTGGTTTAGAGGCGTCACAGAATATAAAATTAAATTCTCCTGCTCACTTGAATCAATTGTACCACCTTAATAACTATGTCAACCTCCCTACTTATATGTGACTGCTAGTTGCTTTATGTAGTTAATACCATATACTCATTTTCTTAAATTTCCATGTCTTAAATAAATTACTAATGTAAAGTAAGGTAACATTAAAAAATATTGGTATTATTTACTTTTGGCTAAAGCAAAGTAAAGGGAAAAGAGAAGTTATGTACAATACAAATATTTCAAACACATAGCTTTATTTAAATTGATGTAGTCCCTTTATTTACAATACAACCCTTCTGATGATCTACGCACATGTAATTTGTTCCATATGTGTCGTCGTCACCGCTAAGACATGCCCATTTGTAAGAAATCTAACTCAAAGATTTTATTTTATTATTTTTTGATTTTCTAGATTTTCTTGGATTGTTTCTTGATTTCTTGGCTTTTCTTGATTGTGCTTAAAAGAAGAAATCCATATTAATGACAATTGAAGGAGGAGATAATGAGCAAGAATAAAACCCTATGTCAACAAAATAAGTAAAAAATTCCAAAAACATCTAGATAAATGACCAGGACTTTGTATATAAATTTAAAATTTCATATGACATGATGAATGGCGGAGTGAAAGGCAATTAAATGGGATTTGACGGTGAATAGTGACCAATTTCAGAATTTAATAAAAATAATTCAAAACTATTTTGACCTGAAAATTTTATATAATTTCTTGAGAGTTCATATATATCTACAGTAAAAATATCAGGAAATAATAAATTATTTTTAAATATTTAAAATTCAAAAATAGAAAGATTGAAAATCTAGAAATGATAATGTCGTAATTGTTATAAATTAAATAAGGAATATATGAAGGTAAAAATTTTATTGGAGATCATTATAGCCATGGTAAACTTGTAAAAAAGTTTTAATTTTTTTTTGATAATATATAGCTCTCAAGAAAAATGGAAAATAGAGAACACAAAAAATTGACCACTGTACATTGTCAGAATTTTTACAAATTCTGAGTGTATTATTTCAGTTTAAAATTTTAATAGTAAGACTATCCTTGTTGAAACATCACCCACAAAAATTTTTAGAAATTTTTGACTTAAAATCCAAGGCCCAATTAATGCCCTACTGCGTATTGTCTATAGAAGAGGGCGGATCAATATCCAGTTTTAGTGACTGCCAAGTGGGACCAAAGTCCTGCGGAGATTGTCTACTAGGTGGAACCTAGAGCCCGATTGTAAGAGACTGACCGTGGGATCGAGACTCTCACGCCCCCACCTGTCAGTCGAGCTACTGTCTTTCTCTTCCTCGAGCTGAAATCTTAAAGTAGAGACATGCCTCTGTAGCCTTCGTCACTTGCTGCCAGCCCGTGATGACCGAGGCCAAGCCAACATCCTTCACTTGCCATGTTTTGGCCTCGCCCACGAAATCGGCCACTTTCCATTCCTACTCCCGTGTAGAGCCGCTATGCAAGCCGTAGTCCTCACCGCCTAGACACACTAGTGGGTTGATGCCTCCATAGCAAATTCATGTCTATAAAAGCTGGCTTTGGGTCACCTAGCTATGCACTGCGTTTGCCCTCACTTTCCATCTCCACTCACCCACCATATAGCTTCCAATCCCTCTTGTTCTTCCCTTGGCTGAAGAACCCTAACTCGGGAATGAACTCAAATTGAGGCGGTATACAAAACCTCTTTTCAATTCCCTTGCACACTAGCATTTGTGACTCACACGAACCAAAACCCCTCACTCCTTTGCAGGCATTATCAAACTGAAGCTCGTCACACCACTGTTCTTCTTCCTCCATAGCACTCGGTGGCAAGCCGAACTAGCTAATTTCCACAGCAAAAACTAGGTAAAATGGGATGCCTAGGAATGGTAGATGCAGTCAGTGGAACTGATTCCGTTCAGGCGACCTTCTGTCGCCGACGTGGACTGCCGCCATGGCCTCTGCCACTTGGCCACGGTGGCGACCCATCTTCGGTCGTCGCTGAAGGTCATCAAGCTGTCCCCTAGGCGCGCGCTGAGCTGTTGGAGCTAACCGTGCTACCAGTTCACCTCCTCCGGCCGTAAATCACCGCCGGCGAGCTTGAGTTTGCTGAACTTTGTTTTGTGTCTCTACGCTGCGGGACCCGGTTGTCAGTGACGACAGCCGAGTCTTTTGCGCGCGTTAAGTTAGATGGGTGGACCTAAGATGTCAATGGCTGGGTGTGGTTTAATTGGAAAAGGCGTGTGCAGGAATACGCTTCCCTGAGACGAAAGCGTATTTCGCGAATTCTTTTCTTTTTCGAGAACTAAGCTGATTCAAGTAGCAATAACTTTTAAAGTATAAATCCAAATGAGCTAAAACAAATTTCTAAATTCATATAAAATCAAGAGCATTTAGAATATGTAAAAATGAGCTTTGTGTAAGTTTGAAATTTGAATTCAAAGAGAATAGTAGGAAATATGCTCAATATAAAATTTCTACAAATATGCTTAGAATTGAATGGAACAAATTTGGATGGAATCCATGTGCTACTTGAAACCCAAATATGTAAAAATATTTAAATTTCAACTTGTCCTGAATCACTTTTCAATAAAGATGTATTTCAATATGCTAAGTATTATAGAGAATGCATGTTCTTTGCAAATGCACTCTAATTTCAGTAGAGTCAATTCCTTTATATTTTAAAGACAACGGGCTAGCTGCATAAAAAAAGTATATGAGAATCTGCTTTGATTAGAATATGTTTTGTAACTTGACCTTGTCTTAAGAAGTAAAGAGCATATAAAGGCACAAGTCTAAAAACTCACAAGAGATGTACACAAAAAATGGCAGAGGAGAACTCAGGACCAGAAAGCTAACTTAGGTAATCTCTAAAGGATCCTCACCCCCCCACCCACACACGACATTACTAATACTACTAATGATAACATGCTAAAATAAAGATTCCTTAAACACATGTATATAAGACATGATAACCACATCTGTCTCTAAAAACAAGTGCTTCATTGGATTTTCTACTTGTATTCATTTGCTCTTACTTTGGTTTATTATTTGTCGCATTATTTCTTTTATTGGATGGTGAATAGATCCCAATGTTTCTGATTTGGTTGACGACAAGCTCGTCGACAACCCTGATTACCTACTAGACAACAAACAGCAAGGCCAGCACCTCCTTGAATATCTTGATGCCACTATTTGAAATAAGTACTTTACATGGTTCTTGTCAAAACTATTATACCTGCGAATAATTCTCATAAAAAGCACTATGATGGGATACTGGTAGATATACCTTGGTGAGGGCATCACTACTACGGATACACCCAACGATGAGCAACCAACCACCAATATTCAAGGACTAATTACACGAGCCCGTGCGTGACAAATAAATTATCAGGTTAATTCGCTTCTTGGGATGCCCAATTTTACTTTTGAGGATAGACCGCTATCTAATAATATTCCCATACTCAGGAACCATGTTAAGGATCATCTTGGAGATGTAAAGTGGCATGGGAATGCAAAAGGACAAGCCAACATGCAAGGTGAAAACACAAATGGACGTGGAAATGCTAAGAGACTAATCACCATGTAAGGTGGGAACGCGAAAGAGCTCCACTCGGCCTTCAATGATCAGTCTGAATTCAAGCGAACTTAGAGAATTCAAGCGGACTCTGTTTGGGACCTGTGAGTACTTGATTGAAAGATAATTTTGTGCTCTTTCCAATGGATCTAGCTTCATCATCAAATTCCACACGACCTGACCACAATAGTCAAAAATGTGCGATGGTCTTAGTCTTTTGGGGTGCTGTGCCACCAATATTTTGGGTTGAGTTCCCATGTAATCAAAGTGGTGTGAGTCCACCTCCTAGCAGCCTTCTCCTTGGCTAAATAGTAGACAAAGTCCCTTCATTTCTCTTAGGTTTTGTTAAGTTTAGTTGCCTCCATGTGTGGAACTTTAACCTTGTTCTCCTAACTTGGCTAGAGCAGTAGTAAATAAGTTCAGAACCTCAGTTCATATGTGCACTTTATCCTTATTCTTGCTGGTTCTTCAATTGCTTGCAAGAATAGACCTTCGTGGTCAGGTTATCCGGGCTTTCGGCACGGTTGATAACAACTAGGAGTGTGGTTTAGCGAATGCAGGCGTTTATCCTTGTGTGGTTTGTAGCCAGATCGTCAAAGTCATCCTCCGCCTAATCGAAGTTATCCTCTTACCAAAAGATCGGGCACCCATACGTCCATCATACCTAGCCACACCTAAAAAGTTCTCACATAATATGGAATTGCGAACCTTGATATAATCCTTAGCTTAAAGGTAGACAATACATGATATCACATGGGTATACACGACTACTTAACCATGCTTAGCCATGTTTAGTATACACGTAGTTATCTTTCATGACTTTAAAGGGATGTTTTATGACTAAAAAAGTTGGAATATAGTAATTTGGTTAAAAACCCAAAAATAAAACTATGGTTCTGATGCAGGCATGTATGGGCAATAGCCGGTTGTGCAAGGAAAAGACTTGTACGTAGTGTAGGAGGAGATTCATGCCTGAGTCACCTTAAGGATCGGACTATTGTGTTTCTTACAAGCCAAGAAAACCGTGCAACCACAAGTGCTGGTATGGGACAGCTTTAACCTATTAAATTGTTTAGATCTGGCTTTACACATTGGTAGGCGGGAGATAGTACAAGCACTCTTTTCTAGGTTTGCTTGTGTGGGGCTTCCACACCTCGGTGTGGGTAAATGCATATCGGTACAACGGTGTATGTCTTGCTATGGGAAGAAATTGTATTTGCATAGAGGGACTGCCTATGTTGTTGATCTAAATACATGGAGGGATTGTTATGTTTTATTATTCATGTTTCTTCTACTATAGCAAGGGTTTCACGTCACTTGACTGGTGCAAAGTTAGGTCTAGATAATGTAACGGTTATGTTATGATATCACTGCAGCATACCAAAGGAAGTGCGTTAATTACAATGCACAAAGAGATGATTATTTCTTGTGAGTAAAGTTGTGCACCTCTGCAAAGTGAAAAATCTAATCGATTAGCTACGCCCATAGATATGGGCACTTGGCAACATCTTCACTTAGTTTTGGTATTTTTTTCAAAATGGTTTTGTTTTGGAAACGATGTGGGGCAATATAATTCATGTTGAGGGTCAATCATAAAGTGGTTTGACATAGTCGGGTAGACTGCGATGAAAAACTTATGAATTCTATCATACTTGATTAAGAATTGTGCTGTTTGAAAATTTCATTTATAATCTACCATATGATTATGTTTTATTTTCGCAATTGCAAAATAACTGGAGAGCCTTCCTCTTTTGTCATAACCTGTATTTTATTATAATTGTATCTGTGATACACTACAAGTCTTACTGAGTATGCAATGTACTCAACCTTGCTTTCATTTTCCTTTTAAGTGATGACACAGAAATTCCCGATGACATATATGATTCCGCAAGATTCGGAGACTACGATGATGATATTTTCTAGGGGTTTTACCTTGTCTGTTGCCTAGGGTTATGGATTAGAGGCATACTGTAAGATAAATAATTTTTCGTTATAATATTTTGGGTTGTAATACTAGTACCCAAACTTATCACGCTTATGCGAATGTAATAATATCTATGTGCATGGATGTGATTCCAATTTGTAAATTGTACGTACTAGCCACTGATCATGGGACTAGTACTGTATGTACATGGAATCCATTATTGATAATATTATCAAAAATGGAGGCTTTGCAACAACAGAGGTGCGATAGCAGTGTCGGGTAGGGAGCTTGAGGCGATGGGACAAGTTGGTCCGCACGTAGGCGAAGTGACAAGGTAGAGTAGAGAGAGGAAAAGCTTCAGGCCTCAACTATGGCTGCTAGCCCCATGGAGAAGAAGACCGACCAGTGAGCCCGGTTGATAGTGAGAGAGAGGAGACAGCTAAGAGAGAAAACATGTTGGCGCAGGGGTGTTGTTGCGCGAAGAAAATGGTTGGCGGAAGAAGGAATGACATGCGAGCTCGGGCTGTCAGCGAGAGAAGGAGGGGCTAAGAGAGAAGGCGTACTACCTGGAATACGTTTTCTCATGGGTGAGATGGGTTTCCAGTCGGCTGCTTTCTAATAATCGGTTTTTAAAATATTTTTCAAGGGTTTTAATTGTAGAGAAATAAGTTTTATTTTTTAAAAAATAGCAAACCAAATTTAAAAATTATGAAAATGTTTTGAAGAGATACTTCAGATCACATGGAACCCAAATAAAATGTTTTCATACTTTTAACAGTTTCAGAATAATTTTCAAAATTCAAAAACATTAGCTAGAAGCAATAAAAAGAATTTTCTTTAATGCAGAAAATTCTATAAAAAGCCAGAAAATGAAGAAAAAACTTTTGAAACTTAGAAGAAATGTGTTAGGGCATTTTGAGATATTACACGCAATTGCACATAAATATTCAAAAGAGATTCTATATAAAAAGTTTGATTATACTCTGTCCACAATAGGAATTGTAACCAAAAGTAATGTAATACTGTTGGAACTATATGTATTTGTACATAATCTATTTAAAAAAATTCTCAACCAATACTGGAACATCCATATTCTAAACCATAAATGTAGCAGCCGCGAAATTGTGTAGGCCAGCTGACTAGTTTGTTAAAAAAGCTTATATTTGTCATCCAGTTATAGCTTGACGTACAGGCTTTCTTCTGCAAAGGCATTGGTCGATCTTGTGAAGGAAGGGGGTTGAAGGAATCGATCTGATCCTACTATCATATATATAGTTTCTGGTAAGGCTTATAACAACTAGCTAGCTAGCTGAGGAATTAAGACCAATTCCAACAAAATTGCTAAAGCAAGAATCTTTAGCTAGTTATACATCCATGAGATGCACCGATCGCTAGAGACTTGATAGGAATTGACCAGCCAGAAATCATACGAAATTGCTGCATAATAAAATATTTCAACATGTCCAGCAAATTACCAATTAAAGAGGATACTAAAAGGTTGACAGGGAAATAACACCTCGCTATAAATGGTAGTTGCATGACCTAAACACACCAAATTAAAGATAAAGAGTTCCATGTGGCATATAAGATGGCTTGCTTGTACAAGTACAACAGAGCACTAATAAAGACATATTCAGGTTTTTCTGCAAGTCCCTCTCATTTGTCTTTGACAAGCAAGCAAAGGGCATATCTATTTCTAATTTTCTATACATGTTTGGTGAGAAAGAGATACTCGATCCTAGCTAGCTAGTTATATAGGAGTATGTTAGTTTTGGTTGCCAAGTTGTTGGGACAATAGCGATCAATGAAAAGGCGCGCAGCATGATTTTTTTTTCTTCGTCTTTCCTCCTTGCATCCTTGGATACTAACTAGATCTCGCGTGACTCATTTTCTTTTGTATCACATCTCAAGGTTATTCGCTTCCAGTCCCGGGCCCCTCTTTGATAAGGTTTGAAAGTTTTCAAGACAAAAACAATTTCACAAATCTAGTCGCGATTGGCCACATCTCGGGAGATCGAAAGAAATGTATGCGAGTTGGGTTGGGGCCACGATTGACTAATATAAACAAAATAGATTAACTGAACTTATCGCTGTATTATAATATTAACAAAGGCAGTAAACGTTGGTTGCTAAGCACGCGTTGAATAGTCTGGCTGCTCCCGATCGATGTGAGAAGAGTATAAGCTTTATTACTATAACATGTTAACGATACGATGGAGAGTCGCGATTGGCCGCATCTCGGGATATGGAAAGAAATGTATTTGAGTTGGGGGCCATGATTGACTAATATAAACAAAATAGATTAACTTACCTTATCGCTGTATTATAATATCAACAAAGACACTAACGTTGGTTGCTAAGCACGTTGGATAGTCTGGCTGCTCCCGATCGATGTGATAGAGTATAAGCTTTATTACTTTAACATGTTAACGATACGATGGAGTTAGGTCCGATGGCACAAGGCGGATGTTTGCTTATATTTGGAAGTCATGAGGCGTGTTGGGTGGTGGCTTCACCCTATATAGAAGCTCACTTGATATTTTGAGAAACTTGACACACAAAAGGAAATGCACCTTGGTGTGATCTGTAACAACAATACTTTGCGTGATGAACTAGGAAAATCAAAGAGAAAATGGGAGTGCAACACGTGAGTTATATGAATCTGGCATGATCTAATTAACTCGCTATATTTTCTTTCTTTTTATGAAATATGGAGGCTAACGCATAGAGTTGGTGGTTCGTCTAAAGAAGCCTGAAACCCCTAGCTACACGGATATTGATTCTTTCCCCTCGTAAAATTCCCCACTTCCAAACCGGCCCCAAACTCAAACTCATACTTCATCTTAATGAATAGAAATGAACTTGCGAAACTTGCATAAGGCCATCTGTAAGTTGTGTTTTTAGCCGGTTAAAAGGAGGAGTATATAGATTGAACCGGCTCAATACATTGTATTGGAGGAGTTGATGCAGAAAAATTTTCGAGGAACCAAACCCAAAAGATGAATCGATGCTAAGAAAATTAAAACGGGAAAAAGTCCACATAACACCTCAAACATTACTCGAAAGTCCGTTCGGTATGCTGAACTATGAAATCAGACATTTGATATCCCGAACATTGCAATTTGGCTTAAATAACACCCTAACCCAATTTCGCGAAGTGTTATTGCCCATATGGCATAAGTAGGCTGTTTTACCATGTAGGATATAACAACCCGCTTTTTTGGTACAGAATATCAAGAATGATATATATATATATATATATTCAGTGTTCAAGAGTTCGCTTGGCGGATTCGTTGCGATTAGGCACCGCTAAGCGCCAAGGCCGTATTCTGATGCAATTCTTGGTATCGGCGTTTTGGCCCTCGGCGAGAAATTAATATAATTCATATATATTATTGATTTTATTATGAATAAAAAAATTAGTTTTCTTTTCTAGTTATTTGCAAATTGCAAGACATCAAATATTAAAGTAGAATATTAAACTAAAATACTTGAACAAATACTACTCAATTAATCAAGTAATAAACTAAGTAGTAAGTACTATGTTAGTGACTTAGTGTACTTTATATATTTTGAGGGTGACGACGTGAATCTTTCAATCATAGTCATCAGGTCATGTAAACAATAGATCAAAATGGTCTCTCTCATAGTTTTGTGCTAGCCGCCAAGGAGAGCCAAAGACCGCCAAGGCCCATAATTTGGTCTAGCGCCAAACAGCCGCCAAGGGCTGAATTCATTACGTTTATAGCCGCTAACCATAATATCGATCATAATATCGCCGCCAAATACACGAATTTTGAACAACGATATATATATATATATGATCAGTAGCTAATACGCATATTTACAACAATTGATAACACATTCATACTCAACATTACATATAATAATGGTAATTTATACAATAAGATATTAAAAAACAACAAATTAAGAAAGGTTGAGTACTTTTATACTCAGCAAGACTTAAGGTCTACTAGACGCGTTCGTGTTCGCGCGGCGCACGCCGCGCCACATCGCGCCGACCATTGCAAGCCAAGCAAAAAAATCACATGAGTTTTGGGGGACTAATAGGGGAAAATAGATAAATATATAATTTCAAAAAGTTTGGAGCAAATATCTAGAAAAACGACGTGGTAAAAAATAAATTCTGGAAACTCTGGAGGGTCCATACAAAAATTGGAGCGCCTCTCTATAACGACGTGCTAAAAATAAATTCCAGAAGCTCCGAAGGGTCCATGCAAAAATCATAATGCCTCCCTGCATGAAACGATGTGCTAAAAATAATCTTCGGAAGCTTCAGAGGGTTTGCGCAAACATTTGATTGCCTTTTCATAAAAAATAGGGTGTCAAAAAACAAACGAAAGAAATCTCGGGGATCTTCTAGGGAAAAAATTAGACTCTAAATCGAAAGATCATTTTCATGAAAAATAACCGGAATGATCCAAACGTCACTAACATTCGAGTGCCTTTCCGTAAAAAATGGGACGTCAACAAACTAACGAAAGAAACCTCGAAGGTCTTCTAAGGAAAAAAGTAGACTCTAAATCGAATGGTCCTATTCGCGAAAAATAGCCGGAATGATCCAAACGTCATTACGTTTTTTTCGGCATCTATTTAGAGCCCTCTCATGAAAGAACCATCATTTTTCTGAACCAGAAGTTCCTCTTCAAAAAAACCGCGAGAAAGACTTATATGTAATTATGGATTTTTCGAGGGACCTAAACGATAATTTTTTGAGTGAAATTTGGTCAAAAGTCGAGCCGAAGCTATTGCACGGCTTGGTTCAAATTGTTGTGGAGGCGCCAATGTTGCAATCTTTAATATAGGGCCGCGCCACACCGCGTCGACCGTTGCAAGCCAAGCAAAAAAATCACATGAGTTTTGGGGGACTAATAGGGAAAATGGATAAATATATAATTTCAAAAAGTTTCGAGCAAATATCTGGAAAAACGACGTGGTAAAAAATAAATTCCGGAAGCTCCGAAGGGTCCATGCAAAAATTGGAGCGCCTCTCTATAATGACGTGTTAAAAATAAATTCCAAAAGCTCCGAAGGGTCTATGCAAAAATCGTAGTGCCTCCCTGCACGAAACGATGTGCTAAAAATAATCTTCGGAAGCTTCAGAGGGTTTGCGCAAACATTTGAGTGCCTTTCTGTAAAAAATGGGACGTCAAGAAAAACAAACGAAAGAAACCTCGGGAGTCTTCTAGGGAAAAAATTAGACTATAAATCGAAAGGTCCTTTTCGCGAAAAATAACCGGAATGATCCAAACGTCACTAACATTTGAGTACCTTTCCATAAAAAATGGGGCGTCAAAAAACTAACGAAAGAAACCTCGGGGGTCTTCTAGGGAAAAAATTAAACTCTAAATCGAATGGTCCTTTTTGCAAAAAATAGCCGAAATGATCCAAACGTCGCTGTGTTTTTTTTGTATCTATTTAGGCTCTCTTATGAAAGATCCATGATTTTTCTGAACCAGAAGGTCCTCTTCGTAAAAAACCGCGAGAAAGACCTATACGTAATTACAGATTTTTCGAGGGACCTAAACGCGAAAAAAATTTTGAGCCGAGCTGGCCACCCGGTCGAGCTGAGCCACACGGCTGGCTTGGCTCAAATCGTTGTGGAGGTGTCAATGTTGCAATCTTTAATATAGGGCCGCGCCACATCGCGCCGACCGTTCCAAGCCAAGCAAAAAAATCACATGAGTTTTGGGGACTAATAGGGGGAAAATGGATAAATATATAATTTCAAAAAGTTTCGAGCAAATGTCTAGAAAAACGACACGGTAAAAAATAAATTCCAGAAGCTCCGAAGGGTCCATACAAAAGTTGGAGCACCTCTCTATAACGACGTGATAAAAATAAATTTCAGAAGCTCCGAAGGGTCCGTGCAAAAATCGTAGTATCTCCCTGCACAAAATGATGTGCTAAAAATAATCTTCAGAAGCTTCAGAGGGTTTGCGCAGACATTTGAGTGTCTTTCCGTAAAAAATAGGGCGTCAAAAAATAAACGAAAGAAACCTCGAGGGTCTTCTAGGAAAAAAATTAGACTCTAAATCGAAAAGTCCTTTTCGCGAAAAATAACCACAATGATCTAAACGTCACTAACATTCGAGTGCCTTTCTGTAAAAAAATAGGGCATTAAAAAACAAACGAAAAAATCTCGAGAGTCTTCTAGGGAAAAATTAAACTCTCAATCGAATGGTCCTTTTCGCGAAAAATAGCAGAAATGATCCAAACATCACTACTTTTTTTCGATATCTATTTAGGACCCTCTCACGAAAGATCCGTGATTTTTCTGAACCAGAAGGTACTCTTCGTAAAAAACCGTGAGAAGGATCTATACGTAATTATGAATTTTTTGAGGGACCTAAACGCGAAAAAAAAATTTGAGCCGAGCCGCGTGGCTGGCTTGGCTCAAATCGTTGTGGAGGCACCAATGTTACAATCTTTAATATAGGTTTTATTTACAAAATGCAGAATGTAGACTATGTTAAAGGAGGCTGCTATAGTTAATTTGCATAAAGTGACATTGAACATGTAAATCAATTAGTAATTTGCAAACGAGATTTTATAAGAGCAAGTTTGACAGGCATGAAAATAACAAGTAGGCATAAAGTAACAAATTACAGTCGTCCATGATTGTGAGTACCGCATCATCTCATTGCCATTCTCTGGCATATAATCTGAAACAAATACTTTCCAACAAGTGTCTCCAATTCAAACCAATTAGGAAGTACCAAAACTTCTAACTAGTACAGGTACACCAAGTTTCCCTTGACCACGGGAATGGCTTTTCAAAAAGATTTACATTTTGCATTGTTATACAATTTTACTCACAAGTCATGACCTTTTATTTTTGCCGCTATTTTCATGTTCCTTTGGCGTGTGGTCAGAATGTTCATGACGAAAACCTTTAACTATGTTAACTTTGCACCAGCCTTAAACCCTTTTTATGGCGGTAGAAACATACACCCAAGACATGATAGTTAGGGGTGGATAACGAGCCAACTCGGCTCGATCAAACTTGTTAAGGTAACGAGCCAACTCGACTCGACTCGTTATCCTAACGAGCTCAAACCTTAGCTCGGCTTAACTCATTAAACTTGCGAGTTGGCTCGTTAAACTCGATACTGCCATCTAAGAGGAGAATTGCTGTTGAGACTATATTGTATGCTATGTGTTATCATCCTCGCCTCACACATATACAACTATAATTGCCGACTTGGAGGACTCGTTAAACTCGCGAGTTGGCTCATTTAACTCGTTATATAAATGAGTTCAAATCATGTCTCGACTCGACTTATTAAGGAACGAGTTCGAGCCGAGTTTGCGAGTACTCATTTAACTCACGAGTTTTGAGTTTTTTCCCCTAATGGCGGTCCATACATAGTACACATGCAGTCCATCCCTGCCACAATCGTTTCTCTCCCACAGTAAGACGTACACCATTGTATTGGCATACATTTAGCCACACCTCTATATGAAAGCCCCTACAAGCAAACTTACTGGTAGAGCCCGCACTACTCCAGCCTTCCAATGTGCAAAACTAAACTAGATAACTCAATTGATTTAAGCCTGTCCTATATCAACACTTATGGTTGTACAGATCTTCTTGGGTTTAACATTCACTACGTTCGGTTCTTAATTCAACCCGACCCCCTACACTATGTGCAAGTCCCATGCACATCCGGCCTTTTTAATGTCATATATCCAACCTTTTTAAATTATAAAGAGCAATGAGTTTCTTTACTAAGGTCTGGCTAAGCATGGTTATTAAGTAATCGTTTATACTCAAGTTGACAATTATGTATTGTCTACCTTTATTCTAAGGTTATCATGATTCATAATTCAGTATTTATTAAGAAAATTCCATAAGATAACAGGTGTATCTACTAGTTCCACAATATAGCTAATTTACTAGAAAATATGTGCACGCATAAATAAATTTGACAAAACAAAATAAAATTAAGACACTGGGATCAATGTAATAAAAAGGGTGCTTACCTTGCTTTATTAGTTCAGGGGTCAACACGCGGTTGAAGTTTTCACTAGCAGCTTCAATTATGTCGGCGTCTACACGTTTGTACCATATGACAACAATAAGAAGCAATGATAATAAGAGGCAAAAAGAAATCAAATAAAATCAAATTCAAAATGAATTTGAATTGAAGGTTCTAGTGATAAAAATGTTCTAAATACTGATTTATTATTACTTAAGTTCATTTATTTGTATTATGGATTTTAGGGTTTATATTACGCAAGGTTATGCTTTTAATAGGGTTCACATGCAAAGCATGTTTTATTATAATTGTTTCTATAGAATAGGATGGTCTTGCATTAGGGAGCATTCCTAAGCTGGTTCTATTGGTATTAGTGTTCATTTATTATGTTCTATCCATTTCCTATTCCTATGTATTTCTAAAGTATATGATATAAATGGTTAGATTTCGTTTTAGATTTGCGATAACAATTTACATAGATATGCAATCATTTTTATAGCATTAGCAGTTCTTGTCCCTAGAAGTATCTTCAAACTAGTTTTGTACCTTTTTGTTTTCATTTGTGAAAGTTATTAATATTTTAATCTGTATGTATATGGAAAATGAAATTTTTTATGAACTTAATTCACTACTGCAGAACGGCACATCAGAATCGGTTCTTTTTTATCATTAGAATCGGTTCTAGTCGCGATCTGATGTCCTTAGATAGTGATGAGGTGGAGCTATCGAATCGGTTTTGACCCGATCGTGATAAAGCGTCATCGAGAATCGGTTCTTTAAGGAAGTGATTGTGATGATACCATCATCGAATCGGTTCTTTATGGGAAGTGATTACGATGATCACATCATCGAATCGGTTCTTTAAGAAAAGTGATTACGATGACATACTCATCGAATCGGTTCCACAAAAGAACCGATTACGATGAGTGTGTCATCGAATCACTTTTCTTAAAGAACCGATTTCGATGAAGTCATCGAATCACTTCTTAAAAACCGATTCGATGTGTCATCGTAATCACTTTTCTTAAAGAACCGATTACGATGAGGTTGTCATCGAATCACTTCCCTTAAAGAACCGATTACGATGATGGTATCATCACAATCACTTCCCTTAAAGAACCGATTCGATGACCCATTGGGGTGTGCCATTTTGCAATTTCTCCAAAAAAGCCTGATTAAAACAATATGCACAATATATATATCATCACATTCACAACCACGGAAGGCAGGATGCATATATCACATTCACGAGCGAAGCGCTTTAATTACAACACATATATATCATAGTGGTTCACAATAGACAACACAAACATGACAATCGATTACATGGACTTCCTCGATACATATCACATTGACATATATTATATTGTTTACATATGGACTAGTACGATCGTCGGGATCTCTAAAACCGCCATCCTCGATATAACTTCTAACCGATTACCAGCGGCATAAGTGGTCTCGTAAATTGTTGAGTGCTTTGTTGTCTAAACTCTTCTGGGGATATTGATCTTACGCAAAAGCGAAATAGTAGTATTAATTTCAGTTTCAAAATTCCTATGTAAAAGGCTAAGTATATTATTATGCATTACATAAAATTAGGGAAACATAGATAAGTATTAGGGGCAATCACAAAATAGATGAAACTACGAAAGGGGTTTAGAAAATATTTGGATTATAAAAGATTAATTCAAAAGCAGAAAAAATTCCAAATGTGAGAAGCTAATATTCTAGTAAAGACATTGAGTAATGCCTCAATGCTTATTTGAAAGGACAAATGTAAAAGCTACTCCTTCATGCCATTATATTTGTCTATAGCGTTGTAAAAGCGTTGTCGAGCATACGATCAATCACAAATTATAGGCGCAATCGCGAGATCAAGAACAATAGACACATAATGTAAGAGGTGAAATTCTCTCTCGCTTTTTTATTGATTCTATCTTTTGATTCTCAAATAACAAATATTTTAAAACAGATACTCCTAAGGCCAAGCAAAAATATAGCGATGTAATTTTCTACTAAAATTCAAATGGAACAATATTACGTCATGTAGCAGTCTTTTAGAAGCTTCACGTTTTGGATTGGACCACACTAGTGTTTCATGTAGAGCTAACTAATACTAGTGCTTTTAGATAATGGCGGGTGTTCCAATAGAATTATTTTGTATTACTTCATAAATCTAATACTTGATTAGTATAGAAAATTATACCTTAGGAAATGGTGTGAGTTGCCGACCACGATGAGCATGTCTTGCATGACATAGAAGCGCAATGGTCACCGCTGCCACATTGATGGCCTTGCGAAGAAAGAAAAAGAAATTTAGCCCACGAAGATTAGATGTCAAAAAATTAATCATATATATGCTAGGCACTTGTACCTTAAATCGCTTATCTTTGCGGTGTCTTGCCCTTTTTGTCGTCGTGCGGCCCTCCTTCATCGACATAGTCCGAGAAACCCTACATACATTGGAGAGCACCATTGAGTCAAAAAAATAAGCGTAGTTAAATTCCTCGGATGTGTTAGGTTTCAATAATGCGCTTACTTACGCAAGGAGGCTTGATCGCGTATGCCATCGGTCTCTTCTCGTCGAGTTAAATGTGTAGATCTGTGTTTTCACTCGGAGCGAGGGCGAGTAGAACCAATGGTTGCTTATTAAATAAAATGTAGTGCAAGGAAATAAGTTCCTGAGCGGTTTTAAGTGCGTACAAGTAATTGAATCGAAAAGTACTACTTACTCCTCGTGATGCGGCAATACAATGAAGTCCTTCTTCGACTCGATTTTGCAATACCCCTTGATGTAGCTAACAACGAACCCGGTTGAAGCCTAGCCAGGATCGCGGAAGACAAGCTCGGGGTCGACAAACCCAACCGTGTAGATTAAATCGCGGCTCGTTGTCTCATTATCCCGCAACTCGTGTTGAATGTGAGAAAACATAATGCAAAATCCTATAAAAGTCATGGCGCAAGCTATATGGTGTGATACTCACAGCGTCCATGATCGTAAAGTAGAAATATCGGCGGCTTTCATTTGGTACACACGGAATAGATCCTCAAAAGCGGCGGGGAATGTTCCATTCTCCTCGCGGTGAAAATGTACCATTTATACTTCACGTTGAAGTCGACTCGGCGCTCTTCCCCTTCACCTTATCAAGGTACCATCCATGGAGGCGAGTCCACTTGCCTAGCTCATTCGGTTCGTGCGATGCAATCGGGGGCTTTCCATGCTCATAGGCCTTATAATCATCTGAGGTGCACAGTGGCTGTCTTGACTCTTCTTCGGGCGAAGAGTCTCGAGGTCGAGGCGATGGGCTTTGGTACCTTAAGAAGCGGCTGTGGCCTCTGTCGGCTTGCCCTCTTGGCGGAAGGAGTCTCGGAGGCCTCTTGTGGTTGTCTGAGTCTCGGAGGCCTCTGTGGTTCTCTGAGCAGAGGGAGGAGGAGGCGCAAGCGCAGGAGCAGGAGCGGCGGTGTAGCAGGAGGCGAGATCGAGCAGGCGGGAGAGCGAGGAGGAGCAGGAGGCGGGATCGAGCGCGGGAGGCGGGAGGCGGGAGGCGAGCGCGGGAGGAACCTCTGGCACCGCATATATTTAACTTCTGCTTGTAATCTTGGAATGGTAGAGAAGGCGTGGAGGGACTTTTTACCTTGACCGTCTGACACCGTCGTGGGCCACTTGATGAGCGACATGCGTGCTTGCGAGAGTGGTGATATCTTCGTTGGAAATCGAGCACATGTGATAAGAAGTCTTCGTGGGCGTAGTCCACTGCACCCTCATGTAGCCCTTCCCCACAGGTGACCATGCACTGATGTCGGTCTCGTTGCATGGAAATGCAACCCCGTGCGACCTCGGCGGAAATCCATCCTCCGTCAAGATGGTGGTGGCACAGCGAGCACTGCAAAAGTGTACAACGAGGAAAAACATTGCGGGAGTTACACTCGTAGCAGAACTCGGGAAAAATTAATTATTACCTTCATTTGGGGACGGTCGTTATCATTTTTGGAACCGTGGCGATAGGTCGGGCACTGAACTTCTCTCACGAGTCGAGGGCATCCGCTCGACTCGGGAAATCATCGCCATCATCTCGGCCCTCAGGCGATCCTCACGTGCCGCCATCTCCCCTCATCTCCCTCTTATCTCTTCCTCACGTGCCGCCATCTCCCCTCATCTCCTCCTTAATCTCCTCCTCATTTGCTCCCTTAGTGCGTTGAGGCGCTCACTGCGTGCTGCCATGACCTTGAGTTGGCACTCACATAGTCATCTTGAAAGTAGGACTTCTTCGTGTGTCCGCCCTCGGCAAGCACCGCCCCTTATGGTCGGACTTCCCGATCGCGAGCAGCGGGATGTCCTGCGCCCTTAGCTCAGGAAGGTCCCTGTTCTTTTCATTGGCTTACCTCTTCTGTAATAAGCGAGTCTGAATTAGATTTGAAATACAACAAGTTGGGTCAATTGTATTGTACTAAGTTAGATGTCTTCGATGGTAGAGACGACTTGGCGGTAGCAGGGTTTGCAACTACAAGCTGCCCGTCGAGTTTTCTTTGTCTCGCTAATACCCGATTCGTGCCGCTCCTCGAGATATGTGGGAGTAAGGCATCACCGTCCGGAGTGAGCGCACTCCTCGGCTTGTCGCGCCCACTCGCCTTCTTCCCTCATAGCCGCATGTCTGAGGTGGTGCGGGTGCGTGTTAAGCCTCACGGACGGCGGTGTTCCTCTCTCTCGGTTTCTTGTTGCCTCGGGCGTACCCTTCATCCTCGTGAACTCCGCCCAAACATCGGGGGTCACAAATGGATACTTCTCGAATGGTGTACGGCCTTTCAAAGACGCGTACTCTTTCGTGCATAAGGGTCTTGAAGTGCCTCAAGGCCACACCCATCCTATTCAAGGCGTCTGGTCTCATTGTGGGCTCATCGTCCTCCTCTATAATCCATTTACTCTTAACCTCGTCCCACAACCGATTCTTACGCTTTCGCCACGACATCCTTTCTCCAATCCTTAATTGTTATGGGCACTCTCCCTCACCAATTGGCCAACAAATGGCCAGTATCGCCCCATGTACTTAGGAGGGCCGTGCAGACCCCCCTGGCATTGAAGCGGAGAACCTGCGGCGTTCTCCCTGTAGCCCCTTTGTTTGGTCCTCGGCTCTTCCTCACCTTACTCGGCCCTTGAGTAGTTGGAACCATGCTCGGCCCCTCAGCAGCACCTTCTACTCATGCAGCGACGAGCGATGCTCTCTAGTTGCGACATTTTGAGTTTTCTTATCGATAAGGTCATATGTGTGACATGAGAGAAAGCAATTTGAAGCTACTATATGCACTTGACAATAAATCTTGTAAAGGATCAGCAGATAATTCATAGTATGCAATTGTTAGAACAAAAGTCTATCTATTGACCAACTCGGATAAAAAACAAAAGCCCATTCCATATGACAAGTGAATTTAGCACTAGCAGATGTTTACTTACACCAACAAGTTTGATTTCACAACATCAGCAGAGAATATGAGCATTAAAGTACTAATGCAAGAATAGCAACACAAGAAGGTCAAGTTAGTAGCGACATAACATGCAATATCTGTTGACCAACTAAATCGTAGCAGCGATAACCCTAATCTCTAAATAGGTTTGGTCCTAATCCCATTCGAGGATATGTGGTTCGGGCAAGTTCTAAGCCGTTGTACAACCGGAGAAAATTTGGCGACATCTCATTGTTCTCCGGATACGCGTCTCGACAACAGGTCAAGAGGGTGTGTATCAGGAGAACACCGAAGCTATCAAATCAACTCGAAGTTGTACAACATAGCTCAGAACTTGCCCAACCACATATCTCGAACTATCAAAAACGTGGACAATTGAGGCGCGCTTATAAATATGCTATTCGGCATATTTATAAATAAGCACTCTCGAGCGGGAGGCGAGGATTACATAACCTAAACTCTAACATATCTTTGAGATAAAAACAAAAGTAATATGTTGAAAGTAAACACAAGTCTAAACAAAAGTAATATGCTAAAAGTGAATATTACCGAGAAGCAAGAACTAAAGAAAATAGCGGTGTGATGAAAGGCAGAACAAAGAGCTAAAGAACATAGTATGCAATTCATAGTATAAATCAACTAACATAGAGCTCAAGTTGATTATTAGAGTGTTCTCAGATGTCGGGTTGCCTTAAGAGGCCCTCCTCGCCACAATAGACGAGAAACAGATAGATTTGTGACAACCTTTCCACAATTTCAATTCAATACTTGACAGGTTTTAAGTTAATCAAATGTCAGTCAAACATGCACAGTTCAGGAATCACTTCAACTACTTTACTGGATAGTGGCAGAACACTTAAGCCCTCATGCAAGGTCCCCAAGTCAATATACTGATTTCTGTGCGATATTAAGAGCAAGATTTTACTAATTATTCCAATTAACAATATGAAGGAGATTACATAATTCAATGGAAGCATAATTGACATAATCATAGTAATGAAGCAATTCATATAGCTCTAAGAATCATGTCTACAAAACCAAAGTGGCTGATTATTTTTGTGCTCTCAGATTTTGGGTGAAATTGAAGATTAGATCTTCAATCCAATCACAAAACGGCAAGATAATTAATTAGTAAGTTAGGCCTCAAACCCTTACCTTCCTAAGCATGCAAGAATGATATATTTATAGAACAAGGTTTCTTGATTAATAGCTCTAAGATCAGATATTTAGATCAGCCTATTAACGCCAACAATCAGCATATATTGTTCAGATCAGGTGTTGGACTAACCGAATATGCATATGATGTTCAGACCAGTATCAGATTGACCGAACCAGCAGTAAATACTAAGTGGCAGCTAGAAAATGTACTAATCTAATCGACAGATCTTAGACTAAGCAGTAGAATAATCATACACAGACAACAATTTGCAATTATCAAATGGTGTCGATTACGATAAGAAATGAATATATACACGATAATCTTATAGCATGCAAGACTAACGAGTTCAAGGCCTAACTCATAAGATTAATCATCATAATCAACAAGCGGCCCAATATCATCACAGAGCGACACCAAAACTTCGGACCCACGGGCTTATCACAATTATATCACAATTATATATATATACCGGTCATCAAGTTTTGTTGTCACAAATCATCTATTCGATCGAGATATCCTCACAGAACACTTAAGCCCTCATGCAAGGTCCCCAAGTCAAACACATAGATGGCCCTTTGCATTCACTTAAAAGAATAAAACGCAGTATATGAAATACTTACGGGACGATGGCGAACGTAAATGCAAGCGGCTAGGATTGGGGCGGGGTCGGCGTCGGCGTCGGCGTCGAAGGGCACCACCTCGGCGAGTGAGGCGAGCGGCGTCGGCGTCGAGAAGGGCACCGAGGAGTGGGCGGCGTCGGCGTCGAGGCGGTGTGGGGGTGGCGTATGGGCGTCTCGGCGGCGGGCGGAAGCGAGGCGTCCTCGGCGTCGGCGACAGGCGAGGTGTGAGAAGCGGAAGCGGGCGGCTAGAGAAGCGTGGAGAATGGTTGGCGCGAATGGTTATGGTAGGGTTTTAAGAATTGCGTTAGTCATTAGTATCACTCTTTTAAGAAAACCGATCGATGCTTAATCATTAGTATCACTCTTTTGTAAAACCGACATCTTGATGCTTTATCATCACTTTTCTAATAGAACCACGATGTTAGTCATTAGTATCACTTTTTAATAAAACCGATCTTGATGTTTTATCATTAGTATCACTCTTTTAAGAAAACCGACATCTTGATGCTTAACCATTAGTATCACTTTTTAATAAAACCGATCTTGATGCTTTATCATCACTTTTCTAATAGAACCACGATGTTAGTCATTAGTATCACTTTTTAATAAAACCGATCATCGATGCTTTATCATTAGTATCACTCTTTTTAATAAAACCGACATCGATGCTTAATCATTAGTATCACTTTTTAATAAAACCGACATCTTGATGCTTTATCATCACTTTTCTAATAGAACCACGATGTTAGTCATTAGTATCACTTTTTAATAAAACCGAAATCTTGATGTTTTATCATTAGTATCACTCTTTTAAGAAAACCGACATCTTGATGCTTAACCATTAGTATCACTTTTTAATAAAACCGATCTTGATGCTTTATCATCACTTTTCTAATAGAACCACGATGTTAGTCATTAGTATCACTTTTTAATAAAACCGATATCGATGTTTTATCATTAGTATCACTCTTTTAAGAAAACCGACATCGATGCTTAACCATTAGTATCACTTTTTAATAAAACCGATCTTGATGCTTTATCATCACTTTTCTAATAGAACCCGATGTTAGTCATTAGTATCACTTTTTAATAAAACCGATCTTGATGTTTTATCATTAGTATCACTCTTTTAAGAAAACCGATCTTGATGCTTAACCATTAGTATCACTTTTTAATAAAACCGACATCTTGATGCTTTATCATCACTTTTCTAATAGAACCACGATGTTAGTCATTAGTATCACTTTTTAATAAAACCGATCTTGATGTTTTATCATTAGTATCACTCTTTTAAGAAAACCGATCTCGATGCTTAACCATTAGTATCACTTTTTAATAAAAGCGACATCGATGCTTTATCATCACTTTTCTAATAGAACCCGATGTTAGTCATTAGTATCACTTTTTAATAAAACCGATCTTGATGCTTTATCATTAGTATCACTCTTTTTAATAAAACCGACAACGATGTAGTTTATTGCACTATTCCTTTTAGGACATCGCAAGTTCTGAATTTTCAGCATTTCATCAAGAGAGAAAATGCCATAACTTTGTCATACATTGTTGAAATTATTAGAAATTTTGAAGAAACATATTTCAGATCTTGCAAAACTTTTCATAAAATAATTTTTGGAAAAGCGACCTCATTCAAGAAATATGCCAAAATTCATTTCAGTAGACATGATTTGTCGTAAAAGCGTAGAAAAGTCAAAACTTTTTCAAATTAATCTGGAATTGTACGAAAATTTTCAGAAATGAACTTTCGACTATTTACAAGCTTTCCCAACAATAATTTAGTCAAATGGAATTTTCTTTCACAAATTATGGCACAAAGTCACGAGCATAAAGAGAAATGGCATGCATTTCCATCGAAGCCTCAAACAGACAATTAATCACCTTGGATTTACAATACTATTTTACATACATTATAATAGTCCATTTATTTACAATATTGCCCTTCATGATGATCTACTCGCATGTAATTGGCTCCATGTGTGTCGTCATCCCGCTAAGACAAGCCCCATCGCAAATGAAGGTATCTCATCGAATTGGTTATACTCTTCTTCATCTACAACATCTTCAACTCCTACGATCCGTCTCTTGCCATGAAGAATGGCGTGCAACCTTGGATTGGCGGATCGCGCGTAAAGACTTGAGTTGCTTGCGTCGCAGGACAAGCGGATCATCTTTGTGGCGAGTCTCTTGAGATCCACAATAGTAAAGCCTCTCTTGTCGACCTTCACTCCATGTGGAAGTCGTACCCACTTACATCGGAACAATGGAACTTGGTATATTCCGTGTCGAGCTCCCAAATTTCTTGATCATCCCATAGTAGGAGTTCATTGCGGTTGGGGATCTTGTTTGAGTGATGATCATCGAGAAAGCATTTATACTCACACCCTGTTTTTGGACGATACTCTTGGCATCTTGACTCTCGATGTAAAAGGTGTAACCATTAATATCGTACCCTGCCATGTATGCGTACATTAAATCTTGGTCCGTCGACCAACCATTTTACATTCTCGATAAAGGAGACCTCCGCTTTTCATTGAACCATGTGAGAATCGATCATTGTGTTCTTGTGCGATGGAAACTCATCCATTTGTGGATTCTCTTCCGTAATATCAACTTATCTTTGCTCGATGTATGGGCGAACCTGCGCTATTACGCAAGAGGCGTGAAATCGCCTTGCAATACATATCAAACCTCGGACTCATTAGTTTGGACCGCGGTTCCTTTACCGGCAAAGTCTGCCCTCATGACGAGATACAGAACACCGATTGCTTGTCTTTTACCCGGTAGTCCACATAAAACTCAATAACCTCTTGGTCCCATAACCTTCAACAATACTACCCTCGAGCCGGCCGATTCCTCACGTCGACTTTAATATACCCATGTACCTCTCGAGCGGATACATGTAGCGAGGAAAGCGGGTCCACATATCTTAATCTCTCGACAAGGTGAACAACAAGGTGGACCATTCGTCAAAAACGGCGGTGGAAATGCATCTCAAGGTGACATGAGTCCGCACCACCTCACTCTGTAAGTTGTCTAGTACATCGGGGTCAATAACTGCAGGAGATCGCATTGAAGAAATAACACAACTTTGTGATTGCCAACTGACATCATCCGGGAGAATATTTGGGATTACAGCCCAGGAGCATTTGGGTCATCAAGACATGGCGGTCATGGGACTTCATGCCCAACAACTTCAAATCATCCATAGACACAAGCTTCTTAATGTTAGCGGAGTAGCGGATGGAACTTTAATACTTTGGAGACATTTGCAGAGATCTTCTTTCTCCTTCTTGGGCAGGTGTAGCATGCGGCGAGGATGTACGGGCCTTTTCCATCCTCCTCTATCCTTTGCAAGTCTGGGCCGATTCCCATGTAGGCCATGTCGCGACGAGCATTGACACCATCTTTGGTCTTCCGGTATGTTCAAGCGGGATGCCAACCAAGTTGTCGCAGACATTCTTCTCAACATGCATGACATCAATACAATGCCGGACATCTAACTCCTTCGATGCGGTAAGTCCCGAATATTGACCTCTTCTTCCAAATGGTCCTAGGGCGAACAGATTCTGACTCTTTCGTCTTGAACATCGATATCCTCTACACGTGAATACACTTGGCTTCCACTCATAGGTTGCGGTGCGAGCGGACTTCCCTCTTCCCATCAAATTTGTCATCCATCTTACGGTATCGATGACTTCGAGGTAGAAACCTCGGTGACCCATATACAGTTTTCTTGGAATTGGTGACCATAGACTTTGGTCTCCTCTTCACAAATAGGACACGCTTTGGCTCCTTTAAATCAGTAACACGCCAAATTACCAAGGGCGGAAATCATTTATGGTGCAAAATACCATAGCGTAGGGTGAAATGCTCTCTTTATGCGCATCCCACGACGACCCCTCATTCCACAATTTTACCAAATCCTCGATCAATGGTGCAAGGTACACATCAATATCATTTCATTGTTTGGGTCCCGAGATTAGTAATGACATCATGATATACTTCCGCTTCATGCCTGACCAAGGAGGAGGTTGTAGATACCTATGAAGCGGCAGTCTTTGTGACGATCGCTCATGTTACCAAAGCGGATTCATTCCGTCGGTACTCAACCCAAATCTTATGTTCCTCATTTCGCACCAAACTCCTCATGTTTCCAATCGATGTTTCTCCATTGAGCCGAATTAGCGAGGTGTCTCACTTGCCATCTTCCTTCGAGACTCGTAATGCCAGCGCAACAATTTTGCCTCTCTCGATTTGCAAACAACCGCTCAGACGGGAATGATGGGCAAGTACCACAATACCTTGGCGGTGCACCTTTAGTGATGACCTCTTCACCGTCGTTGCCCGGCTCTTACGCTTCTTGGCGTTACGCTTCTCCTTTTGTTTGTCGAGGCACACATAAGCTGGACAAGCGTGCAGACTCTGATGTGCGTTACGGTACAAGATGCAATCATTCGGACATGCATGTATCCTTTCTATTTCCATTCCCATGGGACATAGTAGCTTCTTCGCTTCATAAATGCTTGTTGGCAACTCGTTTCCCTCGGAAGCGGATCCGATAGAAGAACTAGTAGTGCATTGAAACTTGTATCATCCAGCGGTGTTTTGCCTTGATTCGAACAATGCAAGGACCGAACCCAACTTTGGTGTATTCCGCTTTGCAACTTTGTGAGCAGCGGTTTGGCATCGTCTTCTATCAAGCTTTTAAACTTTTCAAACTCTCTTTCCGTGTAATTACCCTCCACATCCCGCAACATTTGCTCCAAATTATCCTCCTCAAACATATCGATCGCAACTCGTCATCCGGTTCCACCGTATCTTCGTTGCATATCGGAGTGGTACTACACGCCTCCCGTGATGGATCCAACATGTGTAATTCCTCACGAAGCCACGTCGAATCGGTGGTCCTCAATTTGAGATGAGTTGTTAAATCTCCTCGATTGGTGCAATCAATGCAAGGACAATATATGAAGTTTACACCCTCCTCACCATGTCGTCTTACGCAATTTTTTGAACTCCTTAACACCCTCCGAAATTCAGCACTCACACGGCTTTTACGATACATCCATTCCTCACGGTCCATCTGCAATTAAATTTCGCACAATAAATTAAGGAAAAAGCGAGCGACAACTAGCTATAGCTATCTTAAATATTGAGACATCATTTCAATTAATATTACCTTTGCAAAATAGTGGGCGGGTTCCAAGATATATAAATGTACTCACGATCGATACCTAGCTTCTTCCACGGTTTAAAGCTTCCGCCAATTCCCTTCATAAGAGACATAAATTTTTAACTCAACAACGATATCAAATAATCTAATTATATAGCTAGTGCCAGTAGCTTGCAAATCTTTCTACTACAACGAAACAAATCAAGGGTACCAACGATGACTCCTAATCTCTACATAGGTTAGGTCCTAATCCCATTCGAGGATATATGGTTCGGGCAAGTTCCTAAGCCGTTGTACAACTCCAGAGAAAATTTTGGCAGCATCTCCCCGCTGTTCTCCAGATACACGTCTCGACAACAGGTCAAGAGGGGTGTGTATCCGAGAACACCGGAGAACGCCACGAAATCTACTCGAAGTTGTACAACACACCAGAACTTGCTCGAACCATATATCCTCAATTGTCCAAAAACGTGGACAATTCGAGGCGCTCGCTTATAAATATGCCCTTTCGTTCAGCATATTTATAAATAAGCACTCTCGAACGGGAGACGTAGGTTACGCCGCCTAAACTCTAATAACAGTTACCACAGATAGCAATAATAATTCCATATATATAAACAGGAGATCGCACTACAAAAATTAAATAGGTATGCGCTTGTCAAATAAAGAGTGTGAAATCTGAAAGCACGTACACAATTCCAGTGCAACCTAAACTTTATTGACGACATATTGAAATTACGAGCAAAATTGAAGGGGTTGAAAGAATTGCTGCTCACATTTTGAAGAAAACAGCAATAGAGAGCAAAAAGAGGGGAATCTCCTCAAGATAGGGTTTCAATTTTGCCCTCTTAATACCCACCCATGAGGACTTCAAATTTTCTCACCCAACTATTGCTTCCAACCACACAATATGAGCTATTTTCTCGGGTGGCGGCGGAGAAATCTCCTCTGGAGCAAAAACAGAGAAGAGTTCAGTGCGAGTGGTATATATAACCTAGCGAGGCACATCAGAATCGGTTCTTTTCAAAAAGCGATACTGATGTGCACGAGCACATCAGAATCGGTTCTTTTCAACAAGTGATAGTGATGTGCACTGTCATCACTATCGCTTCTATAAAAAGAATGATAGTGATAACCATGTGCACATCAGAATCGGTTCTCTACTAAAAAGTGATACTGATGTGCACGGTCATCAGAATCGGTTCTTTTCATAGAAGTGATAGTGATGATCACGTGCACATCACTATCACTTCTATGAAAAGAACCGATAGTGATGATCTTGCACATCACTATCACTTTTTAGTAGAGAACCGATTCGGATGTTCCCGTGCTACATCACAATCACTTGTAATCTCAGAACCGATACTGATTATTACTAACACCTCTCCGAAGTTACTTATCACAATCATTTTTTTCGAAAAACTTAAGAACCGATACAGATACAGTGATAGTGATGTGTCGTTCTGTAGTAGTGATTCAAATTAGATCTTTTTGTAGATTAATATGATCTTGACCTTAGGAATATTTTGATATTAGTCCTTTATGATCTAACATTTAAGGCATGTTTGTTGCTTTGGATTCTCTAAAAGTCGATTATAGATTATGATTGTAGAGAAGCTGATTCTCCAAAAGCTGAAATCCAAAAGCACATATGAAGTGGATTATGGATTCTAGTGTATATAAATAGGCTGGATTGTGATAATCAAATTCTAGAATCGGGCTGTTTGTTTTTTATTCTGCTTTTGAGGCCAGAATCCGGAATCAAAAGTTAAAACAAACTAGCCTTTAATCATGTCATTTTGTTTGTTTATACTTTAAATCCTTAAGTATATATCCAGTACATGAAAGCATATTTTGATTAATGGGCTAACTGCAAACTATGACTAATTATAATAATTTTTAATGTATTAGGTGGTGTGGTCCTATAGTCCTTAAGAACAAGTTTTTTTCTTGTATTAACATTTATTTGCAGAGGTTCTTCATATTTTAAGTTTTGTACATGAAAAGCAAAGCTATTAAGTAATTTGACTCAAACTAATTTAGACACTAACTATTCTTGCAGGATTAGATGACCTAGACCTATGGAGTACTTACAAAGTGATTTTATATGTATTCCACTTTATTTATGTGTTTTAACTATATTCTATTCATATATGTATTAAAAGCAATGTTATATACAGAACTGTTTCAAATTAATTTGAATATAAAATGTTTTTGCATGACAAGGGTACCATGATATTAATAGAGCCTAAGAATTAGCTTCATTGTATTTTGAACTTATTTGCATTAATTATAGTTATTTAAATCTAAAAGGCATTGGATTAGTCTAATTGTGATTTCAATGTAAACTAACTTTAAATCTAAATGTTTTTGTAGGAGGTATTTACGGTTTTAGGAATTTTATAAAATTTGTTTCATAATTTTAAGTGTTAGGTTTTGTACATTTCTAATGTTGACCGTATTAGGTATATTTGTATCTTAAATTCAAAAGTTTTGCACAGGGATCATAATTAAATATTTTTGCACAAACAGGGATGCTATGGTCTTAGAAAGGCTTAGGAACTAGTTTTAATCTATTTTGAACTTTTATACAATAAACATAGCTATTTGAATTTTCTACACATTGAGTAATGGTCTATTTACAAAATTAATTTAAACTAAGTTTAAATCTAAATATTTTTACAGAAATGGGTTGCTTATGGTCTTAGGATTATTTATAAATTTATTTCATGATTTTAGGAACTAGGGTTTTCAACTTTTGTATAGAGACCATATTAGGGTTTTGTTTGAATTTAAATTCAAATAATTCAAACTTAGGTTAAAAATTAAATATCTTTGAATATGCTAAAACTACATGAATTTATAAATTTATTTCACTAGAATTGGATTTATATTGCAAAAGTTATAAACTAATGAATGTGCTAAGGTTTGGAAAATGGCTAAAAAATAGAAAATACATTTTCTGAGTTGGAAAACTCATTCACCATTTTGGACAGACTCGGTTGCACGTCGACAAACCATTAGGCCCCACAAGTCAGTCTTGTAGAACAGGGGAGATGTTGGGAGCGGTTGCCCGCAGCGAGGTGGGACCAGGGCTGGTCGGTTGTGGGCTCGAAGAGTAGGAGCAAGCCATGGCGCACCCAAGGGAGGCCTCGACAATGACCGGCGGTGGTTGGTAAGGGGTTGCCACCGTAGTCCAGTGACGACAGAAGGAGTAGCTCAACAAAAAGTTAGAAGGAAGCCATTAGGCTTGGAACTAACTTGGGGATAAGCTTCAAGGGAACGATATGGTTCCATTTTGGCAGCTTACTATGAGAGAGGAGCTCCGAGGAGTGGTGCCACCTGCAGCCGGCCATGGGGAAGAAGGGCAACGGCATGATGGCACTCTGGGTGGTGGAAGTTGTAATTGAGCATTGAGGTGAGTTCAAGGAGTTATGGATGTGCTCTAACCCAGTTTAATTAGAGAATGGCTCATTCAATCATCTGAATTGCTTTGCCCCCTTTTCTCGAGTGTTCTTCAAATATGGCAGCAAAGTGGCGCAAATGGTCGAGCCCTTAGGCAAAGGGTGGTGGAGGAGGCTGTAGAGATATGTGAGGGTTATGGTGAAGCGTGGCTGATCTTTTATAGGCAACAATGGTGGTAACTACAGAGTGTGGACAAAGACTTTGATCTTGCGGGCAGTGTGGATTTTGCGGAGTTTGGTTGGTGCAGGGCATGGTTGAAGTATGGTAGGGGCAAGGTAGTGACATAGGCAATAGAGCGCTGGATTTGACCAAGTTCACATGACAGAGTCAACTCAATGCGCGATCTCCTGTTTTGCCATTGCAGTGATCACATATCCATTCTTCTATCATGGTAAGACATGGGCAGACGAGGCAGCTGGGTTGCAGGGGCAATGAGACAAGTAGTAAATGGACTGTAAGATTAGTGTTTAGTTCACATAGTGTTGGTCAAGGTCAGCGCTGCAATTTGCATTGCCATGGCAGCGGAATTGAGGCTAAATCCCCATCATGGCAGCGTTTGGGCAGGGTAGGTGGGTTCAGTTGAGGAAGAAGGCGAGGCTGAAAGGGTTGTGCTGTGACACTACCACGTGGGTCCAGGAACAAGACAGGACCACATGGCAGAGAAGCAAGGAATATACTGGAGTTTTCTTCCTCTGCGCAAAGCTAGTCTTTGAATTAATTGAACTATTATTCATTATCTAAACTTTTTGAATTTTTTTGTGAATGATTTAAAAATAGTTTTTATCCTGTTGAAAATTTTTTAGCTCATTAATTAACTCTTATAATTTTTAAAAATTCTAACATTGTGATTGTTACAATTATTTATTCTCTAATTTTTATCTTTCTTTGGCATCAAATAAGCTTTATTTTATATAAAACTTTTTCTATGTGACTCTTATTCTTATTTGGAGATACCATAAAAATACCTAATAATGATCAAGCATATAGAATTTTATAAAATTTTGATATCGATAATGTTATTTTTAAATTGATTAGGTTTTTGATTTTATAAAAGGCCCAAATTAGCTTTATTATTTCTAAGAATTTTTAGGTTGATTTCAAGAGACTTAAGATGATGAAATAAAAATTTTAGTTGATTATATAATTCAAATATTTTTATTAAATTATAACATATATACTATTATTAGTCACAATATCTTTTTTTGATTTCTTTTTAGCTTGAATATGTTCACATGCCTTTGAAAGTTTTTGAAAAGTCTCTGAGATGATTTGGGGTTTACATAAATTTTTATATATTTTATTTCTTATGGGATTTTGGGTTTTCTATTTTGAAGGAGAAAACAATTAATATAAAAGATTTTCTAAAAAATCAATAAAAGTTCAAAAATATGGAAATTCAAAATAATTTCATACTTCAAATTTAATTTTACAATTTATTCATTTATAATAAAGGGTTTCAATATTGCAATTATTCTTGTCTTAAACTAAAATTCAAGAAAGTGAGGAAAAATGATTTTTTTAAATTAAAATCTTGATTCCAATTAAAAATTTTATTTAATTTTATTTTTAAATTTTATATTTTTTTCCCGTTTTTAAATTTTTCAGGATGTTATAGGATGACAAACTGGATGTTCACAGGGCTTCTCTTTCAAATTGAAATAGAGAGGGAGAGAGCTACGGGGTCAGTAGACATAGAAACATGATTAGGAGCTCAGCGGGGGAGAAGCACGTATGGATCCTACCTATCATTGACCTAACTTCGCTATCGTGTCATCCTATATGTTCAAAATGCCCATTCATTGCATCATACAGGCAATGTCACTATGTGAAACTAGGTTAAGGTGCTATTTGAATTAGATTGCAAAATTTGAGAGGTCAAATATTTGATTTCATAATTTGGGATGTTAGATGGGCTTTTGACTTAAGTTCGGGGTGTTACATAGATTTCTTCCAATTAAAAAATCATGTGAGTCCACCAGTTTATTGCAATAATTGCATGTCCTGTGCTGCCACCGGTTGATGCTCTCGCTGTCTAATCAAGGTTACATTTATTGTTTGAGGTCAGCCGCCACTGCTCAAGGCTGGTCAAGAAACCTTACGGAAGAATATTCCTTATCACCGACCTCCATCGCGCCTCCAGATCCAGCGTCTCAATTGTGCCCTTCTCATCTCTGCTCGTCCCCAGCAGCGCCATGTGCAATCTTGATGTCGGTGGTTGTCGACGTTGTCCTTCCCTTAAGATCCGCATGCCTTAGGGCCTGTTTAAGGTGCTTTAAGCCAGTTTCAACTTCTGAAAAGCCATCATGTCTCCAAACAACTTAGCTTTTAAGTGGCTTTTGGTAGGAGTTAGAAGCCATAGATAACTAGTAAAAGTTGAAAGTTGGGCTGAAACTGTTTTTGCAACTTATTGCTGAGGAAAATTAGTTATTTGTCAAACGGTCTCTTATAAAAAGTTATAGCTGTTTTTTAGTCCAAAAAAACCAAAGACGACTCTTCAAGAAGAAAACTATAGCTCCTCCTAACAGTCTCTTAAGCTTTATCCCCGCCACATGCTACGGTCTCCTCGGCCTCGTTCCCACTGCTGTCGCCACCTCTATAGCTCATCGGCCACCGTCAAATCTGGCCTCATCCTCGTCATTGCTGTTGTTTGTGGAGAGAGTGGCCACCGCTGATGGTAACTCTGAGAGAGAGAGAGAGAGAGAGGAGTGAAGCGGGTAGAAATGGGGTCGGGGATCGAGTGGTGGAGCACGCCAGTACAGGGGCCGGGGAAAGAGAGGTAGCAAATAGGGTTTTTTCTTTTCTTATTTATTACGTGGGTCTCACATAAGCTGGAGAAGTTTATTCACGCGTTGGAGCTAAATGCACTAGCTCATGAACCTACTTAGGTGGTATGTGTTTGAACCTGAAACGATTTAGTACGTTAATGATGCCCAGACAGGCAATTTTTAGCACTGATTCTAACTAGTTCATCACTATTGAGCTTCTTTTCAGAAGGGAAACTAAGGGGTCTTTTCAGAAAGAAAACTAAGGGCTTATTTAGAGGAGTTGTAAATAGCTAATTTCTCTCAAAAATAAGCTGTAAAAACAGGTCTAAACTAATTTTCAGCTTTTGGTTTTTGTTAGTTCGCTTAAAAACTGAGCTGTTTGGAAGACTTACTATCTTTTGAGGGACTAAATCTGACTTTAAACTCTTCAAATAGGACCTAAGACTCGTATGTTCCATCTATAGACTTTAGGTCTTAGTTTCTTTTTCCTGTACAACTTAATTATGACAGCTCCAAAGCATACAAAAACTATATGTTTGCAGAAGTGGGCATCTCCAAGTCACATGCTCCATAACCGGTACACCACACATTCATGGTGAATTATTAATAGAAATTTTATTGTACATTATATTGGTATAGTATATAATAAATCGTAGAAATCAGATCTAGCTATTGATTTGTTAAGAATGTTTTTACTGTTTTACTATCAGAGAAAGTATAAATAAATTCTAGCTAATCTGATTTATCAGATTGAAAATAATATACAGCCCATATTAAATTTAGTGTAACGTAAAAAAGCTAATTATTAAACTAATTTCTTTCTCTGTTCATTTCCCCTTTTTGTCTCTAGAGACAGGTATCTTTTGCTACTACTCCCGGAATTGCCATCCTTAAGTGTGATTAGAGCAAGACTAATAATATAGCCAACTGTGGGCTTTATGTTATTGACATATCATCTATAGCCAATCTAATAGCTCACTCATATAATAGTTGGCTATACATACACATTGAGCATTAATACTTGGCCCACATTCATTCACTCATTCTCTCACCAAGTTTCTTGGAGCCCGTCTTCTACTGCAATTTGTGAATCTATGATTCGCTTCTCTCCTCTCTCCTCCAACTCACCATAAATCTGATGTGGCAATCCTTACAGCTTGCTTACATCAGCTTATTATACTTGCTCTTAGGCGAACGTGCAATGTCTTATCCTTCTCTTCCTCTACTGTTCTCTCTCCCTCTCTCTTCATTCAATCCGAGGCACGCGCGCCACTATACTGTCCATTGTTCTCCAAAAAAGTCAATTAAAGGCCACTCTTTTCTTGTGCATTATTCGGTTCTCCGGCCGGACTAAGTTCGATTTGTCTTTGCAGTGGAGCCGCCCGAACCATAAAGTCTCACTTATGCACCAATGTACTCCCTCCGTTCTGTTTTGTTAGGCGCATAGAGTATTTTGCAAAGACCAAGAAAAGTGGAGTGGTTTATTAGTTTTCTAGATTTGCCCCTAATTAATTGACGGTAATTAAGGTTAATGACGTTAACGTTAAATGCGCGCATGCCTTCTTCCTCGCGCATGCATGCAGGGCTGTATGCCTTCTTCTCGTCGGCGATGTAGGCATTAAGTGAAGGCACTCTTGGAATGAAAGCAACAAAAGTTACAAGGCGCCTATAAAATGAAACACCAAGAAAATTTTATATGCCTTATAAAAAGCGAGCAGAGGAGTATATATACAGCGCACCTCGAAGCGTAGATATTTTTACATATCGTTTCGGTTGTAAAAATATCTCAAAGCATTCTTACTTGTAAAATCCCATCTTAATAATAAAAGAAACTCCTCTCTTTGTCGTGCGATTATATATTCTGTTAAAAGAAAGAAAAAAAAAAGAAAAGAAATCCAATCTACTGCAATTTTAGTTCCAGGATTGAGAGCACACTGGTATACTCTGATAATCTATATATGGACTTTTACGAGTGCCACTTTTTTCTTGTTGGACAGCGTGGAAATCGATCAACCTGCAGTTCATTAAGGCCAGAGGGGTAAATGACCTTAAGTTTTGCGTTGAGACTTCGAGAGGCGGATCCACCAGTGAGAGGAGAGGCGCGGCTAATCCGATCGACGTGTGGCACTGTCCAGCCAATTGACACGGGTAAACACGGAACCACCTTTCCCTGCACTGGTGCACCACCAACAACCAGCGTTTTAAATAAAGCGCATCATAGAGGTAGAAGACGCTTGACATATAGCATGTGTGCGTCGAATATTTTTCAAAGAGTTTTAGTGTGCAGCTAGCGGATGTGCTGCTACATATAAAGCACACTTTTACTTGGCTCCTGTCACAGTAGACGGCATCTCAGAGGAGAGGGGGATGGATGGATACTTTGGTTGAAGGTCTCTAGAAGACTAGAACCCTACTGGCCTTTTTGTCTCGGGGAAGCCTCACCAGACACCTCTTGCAGCTCGCGTGAACTGGGTCCATGCACCATACACGTATCGATCATTACCTCCACTCAATAAACCACATTATATTTGGAAGAGGCACTTGCATTTTTGTGCCATTGATATTTAGATATTTATATAGAACTAAATTTTTTTTGTTGGGCATATACTTTATACGTATAACTCTATAGTCTTGTATGATGATTTTATAAGAATATAAATCTAACACATATATTTAAAATTTATTAAAAATACAATACAAATATTTATAAGGTCTTAAAAATCTTAAACCACTGAAATTAGAATCACTTCAATCGACAAATTTATCGACAAATTTAATCCATTAAAGAGACCATCTTATAGCATTTTTAAATTTTTAGGGATGCAAAGATATACCCAGCATACTGATACCGCCCCTGTATATAACACACGTACATAAGTACAGGGTGTCGTTGCTTCCCCACTATCTGTCCCGTCACGCTATCCTTCGCTGTGTGCGTTGCCGTTGGTGGCATAGTGCACGCCACTTAGGCTCGCCTGCAACCCGCCACTGCCGAATGCTACTCCTTGGCGATATGTAGACGTCCATTACACATGTCATGTTAGGCCACTAAATCTATGCTGAGAGCGAACGAATAGGAAAGCCAGGGTATTTTTCTAGGAAATTTAAACTCATGTGTGGCTAGGTAGCTAGTTAGTCACTGAGTTTTGGTTACCGCATACGCAGATGGCACTTTTCTTCCATGTAATTTGGGATTTTTTTTTAGGATACACCCTCTATTTTGCTACATTTATTCATGAACTCGGGAGTATTTGTTTCAAAATATTTACCAACAAGGAATCTAGAATGTAGTTATTGCAATTTTTGCACTCAATATCCCCACTTTGAAACCTTTGCAAGAGCTAGGTTAGATGATTGTGCTATGTCATTTATTATAGAGATGCGGGTCGTGCGGATCGGGTAAGATCGGATGGTTTCTTCCAATTGGAGGAAGGGAAGGATCGAGATGAGGCGGCGCCATGGCGGTCGTGCTCATTCGATCTCTTACAATCTTGGCTTTGTTCTGAGTTCAATCTCGACGATGTGCAACCGGATGCAGGATATTGGGCGACGATGCTTTAAGAATCAATTTAAAGTAGTCATGGCGGGGAAGGCATTTCTTTGGTGGCGATCGATTTAATGGTCGACTATGGTGGTTCACTTCAGGTCTTCATCCCCCAAGATTTCAAGTTGGTGGTCATGGACGGTATGGAGTCCGTGATCGTGTTCAAGATTTTGGGGGGCGCAATGATTCAAATAGCTACAGTGTTCTTGGTGGTGGCGCCCAGAATATTGGAAATCCAAGGGGCTGCCGGATTGTGGCGCCAGAATGTTGGAAATCGAGTCGGGATTGCTTACGCGGAGAAGATTTCGATGATGTTTTAGCTAAGCAATTCAATGAAAAGGAGAGCTCTGCGATCGGGCCAGTAGCAATCAAGGCTTCTCTTTTTTCTTTTTTGTTTTGTTTAAGGGTCAGTGTGCTTCTTGTTAGCGGTAGGGAGAAATTTTAGGACTTGTATCATCTTGATGTAATGTTCTTGAAATTAATAAAATCTTCCTTCATCTAAAAATTTTATTATAGAGATATGTATAGTCATTATTTATTAACTATTTCTTATATTTAATTTTTTTATTGGTATGTGCGTACGGTGAATTATGGACAAATAATACCTTAAATAAACTTTGAAGACTTCGCGCGCGGGGAGCGATCTGAGCCGAGCCGCGTGCGGCCGGCTCGGCTCGTTTTGGTTTTTTGCGTTTAGGTCTCTCAAAAATGCGAATTACGTGTAGGTCCTTTCTGTGGTTTTTTACGAAAAGGACCTTCTGGTTCAGAAAAATCATAAATCTTTCGTGAAAGGACTCTAAATAAATAAAAAAGCGTAGTTACGTTTTGATCATTCTAGTTATTTTTTGCGAAAAAACCTTTCGATTTAACGCAATCGTGTATCTTTCGTGAGGAGACCCTAGATAGATGAAAAAAAACGTGGTTGCGTTCATACCCTTTCAACCATTTCGCGCGTTTTCTCGACGATTTAGGAAAAAAATTCATAAAAAAACAAAATTATTTCTTCGAAAAAAACAACGCACGCGACGTATTACGCCGCAAAAATATTGCTAATATAATGATACCGGGCAATTTCCTTGTGAACTGATATATATACTTTCTATCACTAAAAAAAAGTCTTGTTTAAGCTGCACCCACTTTCTAGCACGATAAATTCGAGGAGTGCGGATGTTAGCCAGAATTTGCTGCACAGCGTTTTCTACACTCATCACATATGATTATCGCCTACACATCCGTGAGAGCGATGTGCGGTTGGTCTTGATTGGATGCAACTAGCCTACGAACTGAGTCTACACAAGCTCTCCATGGTGGGCAGGTGTGTCATATTTGATCCCCATATCATGACAAGGACGAGCTCCACATGAGCACAACCAGTTGATTCATGGGCACCACCGTCTCCCGCCACCCTCATCACCTCCTTTGTAAAGCTACACTACACTGCACAACCTACTTTCCTCTCCCTAATTACTTGCGGAACTTAGAGTAAATCATATTTTACCCTGGATATTTTGCCCAAGTTTCACAAAGCCATAGTCATGTCTAACTTTTTTCCTTGCAAACCCGCAGTATTATGAACACTTGCTTAATTAGTTTTTGCCCTCTTGTGCTATGTTTGCAAATATGATGTTCCGTACGCATCAGCTATATATATGAAACGTTGTCTTACACTGTTCTAAAATCATCACGTATTGCAACATTAATGCGCAAAATAGAACTCTATTTTATGAAAGGAACAACTCCACAATGAACGAACGTTTACACGTACTCCGCCTCATGGAGTACATGGAAACCAATTGAGTCGATCCAACGGCCCATAATCCACGCACTTAGGGTTAATTCATACCTGCATTGACACATATCTATACTAATATATAAATTAGCAGTTGGTGGCAGCGGTCCGTTGTTCTTCCTAGCCCCCCTCCCGGTCATATCCCCAATAATAGCAGGTCATTATAGCTAATTATTCTTTCCTGATTTACAGCCAGCTATATCTTTCTAAATATGGCTAATTATTATAGCAAAATCCCTGATTATTGCTAGCAATTAATAACCGGCCAATCATTTCTTTTGTATTCATTCAAGATCTCCCATGTCGTGCTGCCGCGGCGAATGAACTCGACAAACTGATTAATAAGTGACGGGCCGACGTACATGGCCGTGAGGTCTGAGAGCCGGCCGTGAGTCGATAATGCTTGTGGCGAAGGGCGAGCCGGCGCGCGCATACAGGTGCCGTGATCCAGGTATGAGCTAGTTGGGCGTGAACAAAGCGTCTGGCGCTTGGTGCGATTGCCAGCGACACGGTGGGACATCGTCGGCGATGAGAGAGTCATTAGCATACCCCTAGGAGATAAGCAGGTTGATTCAAATTGAGCGTCGCGAGAGAGCAGCGGCGGCGCATGGCGTGAGGCGCCTTAGCGGCTGGTGTTTCTGTTCACCTTTATGGACTCGGCATCATGGTGGTGAAGTCGATGATGGCTGGCATCGCCAGAGACATGGAGACGAGTAGGTAAGCAAAAGCGAGAGGTCATCTGGGAAAAGTAGCAAACCGTCGTATGATGGACCACCGTGAAGCGGAGAAAAGCACGACAAGGAGGGGCGGTGATCGAAGACGCTAAGGTGCAAAGGTGGTGGTGGCGGCGGTCTCTTTCTCGGCGACTAACCATCGGCCATACGGCCATGGCACGCGCGACGAAGTGGGCGGCGAGGAAGGCAGACTCCACAGCGTGCATTGCGGGCATGGCAAGAGGAAGAGGAATGCGATCTGGTAATATAAATTGCAAAAAGAGATAAAAATGATTGATTGATTTTTGAGATTGGTAATATATATTGCTACATATAATATATTTGGTTTTAATTAAATCAGAAGAAAAAACCATAAAAACTTTTATAATTGGGAGAAATAGATATTTGATCTTATAGCACAATTTTCTTTTATTGCTTGATCTTTATGTTTCGTTACCAATTTTATTTTTCGTAGCAACGCACATGCATTGATCTAGTAAATATATATAAGGAAATGGTTCCGTACCCTCCTACCCGGGCACCCGTCCCCTCCATCCTTTAGTTTCCGCCCCCAGCAACTAGGGCTAGCCAAAAAAAAAAAACTCGGTAGAGTTTGAATCAAAATTGCTTCAATTAAATAGCAAATGAGTCTATTTCTAAGGTTTGACTCGATAGTGGTTCATTAACTCGAATTTAATATAACTAATTAAATGGTAAGTAAAATGATTTTGTATCAATTATGTTAATTTCAAAAGGAAACCTATAATAACTCGTTAATTAAGCTCATGTAGCTTGCCTCTGGTGCCCGAAAATCCTACATAATGCTACTAATCCACTCCCTGGCTGCACCTTCCACGAATCTTCTAGGGCAGTCCCTCCCCCTCTGCTTGTGGGAACGCTCACGCAGCAGCAGCTTTCTCACACACAGCTTAGACAGCTAGCTTACCCAAACAAACAGAAAAGATTAAAAAAAGGCGAATACTTGCATCCGGACGTCCGATTTTTTATTTTCTTGGACGCTCAAACATTTTTGTCTACGTGCAACATTTATTACTAACGCGTGTAATATTTTTTTTAACGCTTGCAACATCCGTTTACTGTAGCAAATTTCACTGTTTGTCGAAGGAAAATGTTGCACGCGTTAGTAGAAAATGTTGCACGTGTAGAAAAAAATTGTTGCGAAGAGTTAGGACGTCTGATGCCTAGCATTACCGAAAAAAAAAAAGATGCTCCTACCTTAATTAGCGCCAGCGCAGCATCCACCCATCGAATCCTTCCCTTCCGTTTCCCTGCGGCCCTGCCCCCTCTTCTTCCCACCGCGCACGCCGAAAACCCCATCGCCCGGCAGACGATCCAGGGACACGCGGGCGGTCAATGCAAGACGCACACGCTGCAGCAGCCTGGCTGAATGAAATCCCTTCCCTTCCCCTCGCTCGCCTCCTCTCCGTGTCGTCGTAGCTGGTAGTATAATCCACTCGCATACACACCCACGCACGCAGAGGTAGAATAGATAGATAGGTCGGCTCGTACTCGTTCACGGCTTGGCTGGATAGATCCCCCTCCTCCTCTTGCTCTCCCACCCAGCCCGCTCGCTCTCGCCTCCACTCCGCCGCTTCTGCCGCAGCACCGTCACATCTACGTCGCGCGCAACGGAAAACACTAGCCGCGCACACTGCAAAGGGAAGGGATCGAAGCGGAGGGCTGCGCTGTGGGGGATATGGAGTTTACGGCTACGACGAGTAGTAGGTTTTCTAGAGACGAGGAGGAGGAGGGAGAGGGGCAGGAGTTGGAGCAGGAGGAGGAGGAGGCGGCGGACGCGGCCTCCCCGCGTGAGGTCCCTTTTATGAAGGCGGCGGCGGCGGCATCGGCGGCGGCGACGGCAGGCGCCTTGTATTCCTCCCCGACATCCGTCTCCGCGGCGGCTTCTGCGTCGGCGTCCGCGTCGGGCTCTCCCTTCCGCTCGAGCGACGGCGCGGGGGCGTCGGGGAGCGGGGCAGGCGGCGGGGGCGATGTGGAGGTGATCGAGAAGGAGCACATGTTCGACAAGGTGGTGACGCCGAGCGACGTGGGGAAGCTCAACCGGCTGGTGATCCCGAAGCAGCACGCGGAGAAGTACTTCCCGCTGGACGCGGCGGCGAACGAGAAGGGCCTCCTGCTCAGCTTCGAGGACCGCACGGGCAAGCTCTGGCGCTTCCGCTACTCCTATTGGAACAGCAGCCAGAGCTACGTCATGACCAAGGGCTGGAGCCGCTTCGTCAAGGAGAAGCGCCTCGACGCCGGGGACACCGTCTCCTTCTGCCGCGGCGCCGCGGAGGCCACGCGCGACCGCCTCTTCATCGACTGGAAGCGCCGCGTCGACGTCCGCGACCCGCACCGCCTGCCGATGCCCATGCCCGCCGCCTCGCCCTACGGCCCGTGGGGAGCCGGTCCCGGCGGATTCTTTATGCCGCCCGCGCCGCCCGCCACGCTTTACGAGCACCACCGCCTCCGCCAGGGCCTCGACTTCCGCAGCATCAACGCCGCCGCGCCGGCGAGGCAGCTGCTCTTCTTCGGCAACCCGCACGCGCCCATGCCGCAGCCGCCCCCTCCACTGCACATTACGGTGAAGCCGAACCCAATGGTCACGGCCGGCCTGCCCATGGTCCTCGACTCGGTGCCACTCGTCAATAGCTCGACGGCGGCCGCAAAGCGCGTGCGGCTGTTCGGAGTCAACCTCGACAACCCTCATCCGCACGGTGGCGAGTCAAGCCATGATGCCAACGCATTGTCGCTACGGATGCCCGGATGGCAAAGGCCTACACCATTGAGGTTGCTGGAATTGCCTCAACACGGCGCCGCCGGTGCAGCTGGAGCGGAGTCCTCTGCCGCCTCGTCACCGTCGTCATCGCCGTCCTCCAAGAGAGAAGCACATTCCTCGTTGGATCTCGATCTGTGAGCGAGATCGGGCGACCTCGATCGGGAGCGTACCAAAGCCCAAAGGAAAGTTCAACAATTCTTTCTTCCGAATTGTTACATTCTTCTTCTCCACCTTTTGCGACTCCGTTATAACATTGATGATAGGAGAGCTAGCATTTAACATTTTGTTTTCGCTTTTGTGTTGGCCATTCAAATTCTTGTGTTGGTTTGATAATATATAGAGAGAAATTAGGCGAATCAATTACTATGCTTTCGTTAATTTGGTTTCAAATCTGATTCCTCCTCTTCACCACTATTGCTCTTTACTTCTTCGTGCTATTATATGTATTCGATTACAAAGTGCGCGCTTCGTCCACAGTTTTGTAGGCCAATCCCATTTGCCCTACATGTGATAACACTCCTCCAAATTTATACTCCCCTCGGCATTACTGCGAAGATCTGAATCATGTCAGCACAAGTGCAGTGCTATAGATAATCCCGTTCTTGCATCACATGTGGGATCTCTCCTCTTAGATTGAAGCTGCAACCGCTGCGAACGGCAGACAAGCCATGTAGCAAGCTACGAGCATTGCAGGTCAGATCGTAAATTCCTAATTCTTTCCTCTTTTCATTAGTACTGCTCATCATCTCTTCTGTGTTGAATGCTGGCGTTCTTGTTTTTATTTCCGTGCTTTTGCCACCACTTTCTGTACTGTTCTCTCTCTGTCCATACTCCTATGTATCATCATCCGTGGATCATCACGGCATAGATCATATGGTAGCCACAAGAAAAGGGAAAGTATTATTGTTGTGGTTTTACCCAAGGGGAACTGAAAATTAACCCCTACAGTGGGCCAAGTTAGGAGTAGTTTGGTTCTGGGCCTTGGGTGGTACACACTCCAAGAGTTCTTTATGGCCTTCGCAGTCTGTAAAGAGGGGGGCACCGGGCACTTGCCACTGGCCTTAACTTCTTTGTACGTCTGCTAAGAATTTATGGGGGAGGAGGACCTCAGTACTAACTCTATTGTTGCTGTAGTAATAGGAATAGTGAGATATGCGTACATGTGTGTGTATATATTTTCCTTGCTTTTCCCTTCTCCTTTTCACTGCAGTTTATAGGTACGGCGTGTATGTTTGCTGGGAGCCATGGGGGCAAGGCCACGTCCTGACCCGGCAATAGGTATCCGTAACTAGCAAGGTGTAGGAGGGGGATCCTTTTGCACTGGTAAGGCCAGAATAGATATATAGGTGCTGTGCCTGCTAACGAAAGTACTTTTAGTGCATTGTAAGCTGGAAAAGGGAATGGGAAGTTATGGGGAAGTAAAAAAGAAGAGCAGAGGGTCTATATGCATGTGTCTGCTTGTTCTTTCTTTTCTTTGCATGGTTGTTCACTTCGGTTTCTTTTCTGAAACTTACTGTACTCAGTCCATGCTGAACCTCCAACGCACCTGCAACGTAACTATAATAGATAGCTCTGACGTGCCTTGGGGTAGTCTTCCAATTAGAATAAGGGAGTGTATAGGTATCATCCGGATGTTTTTGTCTTAACTAACATCCAAATTCACCGGGCCGTTGGATCTAACATTCAAATTCACCGGGCCGTTGGATCAAATCATAGGATCGGATGTAATCGATACTCCCGAAACATCCAAATTCACCGGGCCGTTGGATCAAACATCCAAATTCACCGGGCCGTTGGATCAAATCATAGGATCGGATGTAATCGATACTCCCGAATCTAAACAATGATCCAATGATTCTAGATTTGGGTGATTTTAACTAAAAAAACATCCGGTTGATGTTTATCAAATCCCTTAGAATAATGCATGGCTTTGTGTATAGACTCCACAATCTATTTAATTATCAAATAGAAAGTTGAAATGCCTCTTTTATAACTAATCAAATAGCAGAATCATATCAAAGTTAAACAACGTGTTAAAGAAAGAAATTCAGGATGGAACCATAGAATATTAAGAAATCACAATTACTTTTCTGTACCAACGATAAGCTGCACCTCTATGTCACTTCAGTACATGATGATTTAGAGCAGTTCATCACCATTAACTAGAAAGCAAACGGTTTGTCACACACATGAAACTCGTTAATTGTTATCGATATCTTATATATAGTACCTCATACTGGCTTCTCAACATATACGTTTACATGCATGCATGTAACTGAATGTTCTAGTTGTTTTCCTATTTAATCCATCGTAGTTCCTTTGTGCTTACACTAATTTTACCTTTGTTATGTTGTGGTTTTCCTTCTTATTACTAAGGAAAAGGAAGTTTACAACTCGTCGTAATCTGGACAAGTATAGCACCACATCTGACATATTTTGATAGTCATGCAGCACGTATGTGATGTATACATACATATTTTGCATGAACATGAATGCATAATCTAGCTAAAGCATGAAGGAACTCAAGAATCTTTTATTCTTCTCTGCTTGAGATAACTCAAAACGTGTTCACCATTATGCAAATCACTCTATACACATCTAAAGAAGAAATTGCATATATCTAGATGGATTAATTGAGGTAGTGGAGGGCCAATTTTCTACTAATTAATTACTAGAGGTTGCAGTAATTTTACAATAAGCATAACTCAAGAATCATTTAGGAAAGCAGATATAACACTGTTCATATACCAACCGTACAGCTGACATGTCGGACCTTACAATTCAACACTGTAAATACACCATTTGTAGAGCAATCCATGACAAAGTGTTAAATGCATGAGTATAATATTATACCACTTCAACCAATTAAGGAAGAGAATTATAAACCTTAATATATGGAGCTACAGTTGGGCATGCACTACGCAGAAGGCAATAGACCACATTATAGTGCTTATATAGTATGTTTCAATTTCCACCACCAACTAAATATTTAGGTGACAATTTTCTGAAGTAGGACAATGCTATGTTTGGAACGGTACATATTTAAGTACTGTTGGATGAGAAAACTGTGTAATCCTCCATTAGTGTCAAATAAAAAGATGCTGCACCCTCCTTTTATTTTTATAAGAAGTATTTTGGTCGTTAATGTCTTGGAAATAAGTAGAGAATTGTAAATGTGGGTGTGTATTCATAAATGTTGAAGAGGGCGGGAAAATAAATAAGGGTTAAAGAGAGAAAAAGTCATTAAATTTGCAACGTGCCTTATATTTTGAAACAAGATTGCAAAATCTTTAGGCCTCATAATTTTTAAACAGAAGGAGTATCTTTGTATATGGCTGATGCATTTTGGACTAATAATTAAGGATACTCTAAACCATATATTATGAATGGTCTATCTTTACGCTATGAGCAGTGATTCAATGCATTCCCTCCTAATACAAATTACACAAATCTTGAAGTAAATGAAGAGATAAGTAACCACCATCTACCCTTCATTTATGCTTTAACATTTGTGCAACTGTCAAAGAGAAAGTACAGAAGCGCTTCTAATTTTTTTCATCAATCTACCTTGGATTCTGTTTTAGTAAGTATGACAAAAGCTTTAAGTGTGGAAAGATATACTCCCTCCATTCCTAGATGATAGTTTAGGATTTTGCACTTCAACCAAGGTACATGTAGAAATGGCCAAATGCCCTCATTTATTAGCCCACTTATTTAGATGGTGTGTAACTCATCTAATCCACAGTACTGCTTCCGTTGATAAATATAAGACTTATAGTTTGAATGGTCTTGTTTAGAAATATAAGGTTTGCATGTAGATTCAATGAGTCTTTCTAAATATGATAATCCTATTTATTCTCTCTCAACCATATGCATTTATTCATTACCACCTATACAAAGTATTATCTCTCATTTTTCAAGACAATTAAGAGGGGTATGTATGTCATTTCCTCTTGTGTCTTTCTCAATTTCATTACAACCTTAATCCTTGTGCAAAGTTAAAATACTTCTTATATGTATCAACGGAGGTAGTAATAAACATTAATTAGGAATAATAAATGATAGGGTTATGCAAAGAAAAAAATCAGTTAAAAGTTGTCTCAAATTGTAGAATGACATGTGTGTGTGTATATATGTATATATGTGTGTGCATATTTATTTGGTCGATCGAGCCATTGATTTTGATATATTTGTCAAGTTGTTTAGATGTGTATAATGCTTACATGTACAGTATCAATTCCAATTCACATTGATTTGAACACACAAAGGAAAGCTCCAGTATTATAACAACCGTAATCTTCAAATTTATGTTGATTAAATAACCAGTGGATTGCACCTTGTATAATATATCGTTAGTAGTCAGGTGATGTTCATCATATTTGGTTATATATGTTTTTTTCTTGTTTTATGATTTACGAGAGGATGCATTGTTGTATGTTCTGTCTTCCTTTCATTATCTCTGAATATTATACATATCTAGTGTAAACTCATCTTAAGGTGTTATTCATGCAACTCTCAATGTGAACCATCCAATCTGGACTCAACACACGAGATAAAGATGGGATGGACTCCCTAACGCACAAGATGGAGTCTAGGAGGTTTTCTGACAATATTGATGAAGTTCCAAAGCTTTATTAATTTAGTAAAATAGATACAAAGCACATCAAGTATGTTCAAACTAATTAGAATGCAGCACCAAATACAGCTAAAATGCATGATGGTCGTTAGATTGTGTTGCTTCAAATTAATTAGAACAAACTAATTAACACAAGCTTGAGACTACTATGAGAGGAATTAATATAAAATCAGGCTTTATGGTTTCATCCTTTTGAGATAGAATAATATTGGTAAGGTTTATACGTATGAGCTACTAGGACATATTGGTCACGAAGTTTCTTTCTTATGTTTGTTTAGAGAAATGGTGTAGTTGACATGAGGATTATGTATTTATACTTCATAGAAGTACCGATTAAACTAGACTAAGTGACAACCATGCATATTAATCCATATATAATATCCTTCTGAAAGATATATATGCAAATTACGGAGGTTCCTCTGTAGACATGGATGAGTAGCAATAACATAGACGTACGCCATGATGGAATAGCATGACAACTAGGATGCAATAATATATATTCAAGGGGTGCACCAGTTGATCTGTTGATGTGATGCATGTTCATTTAATAAAAAATGCATGTATGTATAATGCATGCGTGGGTTTGAGTGACTGTACGTGTACGCTTGGCGACGTGTTGGATCGATGTGTCTTCTTTCTAAGAACAAGTCCTATCTAGAAAGTTCTACAGTTAGTCTCCTTTGGCATTTTTTGTTGTGATTTAAGGGAGAAAACCATGATGGTGCAATCATACACAACTTGAGAAGTCTGAAACATATGTGCATGTGAAACGAGATATCATCACAAGTCTAATACCATATTTTAGCTTATAGTTTAAAGCTAACTTTTGGGCTTAAGTAGTTTAAAAGTTATTTGCTTTTATACGTGGAAGATGTGGGTAATTTTACTCCAATTTTAGTGGAATTAGTTTAAAAATCAACCCTCTATAACAAAAACACACCTCCCTAGTGTTGTTTGGTTTTTAGTTATATAGAGACTTATGACTTTTGAAAAATCAATTAAAAAGTTTGTCTCTATCTTATATCTCGTACTGGTCTTTCTAATCCTTTTACCCTTTTAACTATGCCTGTTAGGTCCTGCATGCATGGCTTAGTGAATTGTCTCTTGTGCCGTCACAGTTGATTTTGTTCGTACAATCAGGCGGCGACCCTCACAGTTAAGTTCATGTTACTATGGCTTTTTAAATGAACATCCTATGTCCTTACATATATAGTGTTACAATTAAGCAGGCACATGCCTCCGAGTAGTATTGAAATCGTCGAGACAAATTCACCGTATAATAAATTAGCAAATCACATCACAAAGGGCAGAACAAATATAAGAAGAAGAGAATGCAGAGAGGACAATCGGGAGAGAATTGAATTTGCCTCATGAAACCCTAACGCGGACGTACGTAGGCGCCGCGCCATGCGATAACCGGACGGGTTGGGCATTGAGATTATCGCCGATCAAGCATTATTGTTTGCCTAGAGAGACAAATTAAATGGGGTGTGTGTGGGTGTGGGGAGGAGCGATCGGTTTCTACAAGGTTGAATTTAGATTATCGGATTTGCTAATTTGCGGTCAACAGCGCCGCTCTGTTCGTGTGGCTGGGCTGGAGCTCTCAACACGGACGAGGAGTTTCTCAGCTTTTATGTTCCCGACGCAGTGACCAACAACTGTGTGCATGCTGGTCCATCTCCTCAAGCCGTTCACATGCAGAAAATTTCAACTCACAAAATTTTAAATCGTAAAATTTCAAATCGCAAAATTTCAAGTAAAAAAGTTTTAACTCAAAAATGTTTTAGATCAAAATTTTGAAAATAGAATGTTTGAACTCTAAAAGTTTCAACCCGAAAAGTTTTAATTCAGAAAATTTTCAATTGAAAAAGTTTCAAGTCAGAAAATTTTAAATTGAAAAACTTTTTGATTTAAAACTTTTCGCGTTGAAACTTTTCGGGTTCAAACTTTTTATTTTAAATTTTTTATTACATTTTTTTGAGTTAATTTTTTTCGAGTTGATACTTCCTATTTAAATTTTTTTATTTGAAACTTTCTGATTTTAAAGTTTTCAATTAAAATTTTTTGAGTTAATTTTTTTCGAGTTGAAACTTCCTATTTAAAATTATCAAAATTTAAATATTCTAAATTTAAAATTTTAGTTAGATGTTGAAGCTTTTGAACTGAAAAGCCTAGGAGAAGGATCGATTGAGCTGCATCAACGCGTGGGAAAGGAAGGAATAGGGAAACTGTGTCAACACAACACTGGAAAGGGCACCATGTGAGCATGCCAGTAGAGCGACACGTGGATCGCTAGGGAGAAGAGTGCTTGACGCAGTCGCTGTAGCTACACTGGACCGTAGAGGCGTAGAATAGTCTGGTCCCTTAGATTACTGCTGACCTTCCAAGTTTATATGAAATAGTGGTATTTAATTTGCAATGCCATGCGTGTAGGCGATTATTTATTTTTAGTCTCTTCGGATGCGGCTCCAAGGAGCAGCGGTTAACCTTAACCCAAAATAAAATTTGGAATCGGGTAATATATCACTTTCCCTAACAACCTAGGCATGTGCTGCTGGCTGAATATCCGGCACACATTAGATATTGTTGGCCCGAGAAAATTTGCTAAAAGGGATTTGTCTGCTTATTTTTCGATGCATTTTCTATTTATCGATGTATTTTCTAAAAGAATTACTCAAAATATTTAACCGTTGAATGGAGACTAACTCTCTAGATTTGTCCCACCCAACATCCCTCCAGCACTAATATCGTCCTTGCATGCGATCGCCCATACACCTCCCCTTTGTCATCGAAAATGACCCTTCCCCTGTGCGTGCGCTTTCTTCGGTGCCTTCTCCTATTTTGGCATCTCCTCTACCTTCCTCTTATATTGTACTCCACTCCTCCAAGATTATATATAAATGTAGTTATCACCTACGAACTTGTGATGATAGAAAAACATAAATCTATCACAGAGGAGGGTCGTGGCATTTGGCAGCGACGGGAAAACAGCCAACATTGTCGGACTTGGCAATGATCATCGAATACGAACAAGATCACACATATCTTATAGCGAGGAATTCAAATAAAATCACTAGAATTAGGCATATCTTTATACAATTTCTGATTCCATCTTCCAAACGACCCCGGCATCAACCTCTTTTTCATTTTCCTTAAGGTTGTCCAATCTCAAGTTTTAACCCTTATGCCCCTACCTATATGTAAGTACGTACTATGTTGGATTTCAACCAATAATTTCGACAAGACAGAAGGGCGTGCATTAACATATGACGAACTTTTGGACATTTACTACAGCACTACTCCTCTTCCTCCTCTGTATACAACACAAATCCATCGTACGCCGTACGCGCGGAGATGTCCAAAATGAGCAGTTGCGCTAGCTACGGACAACAGGTATCACTCCTGCGACAGCTGCCCCAGCCTTTTGCGGCCACATGCTGCAAAAACACACACACACACAGAGCTGCCACTGTCCTCAAACCTCCTCGTGGCATGCATGAGCTGATCGACACCAGAAACTAAAACTGCAAAAAGAAGGCAGTATGTATAGTAGCTAGCGGCTAGTCCATGCATGCTCAAGACAACAAGTCCAAGCGCAGGCTAGCGCCCAGCTTTAATTTATGTGTGCTCCTGTTCCTATTTATATATCACCAGCCTTTTCTTTGCAGATGTACGTATATATTTTAGGCATATGCATATGCTATATATTATCCGTAATACACATGCACGCATAAGCTGCACATATACGTATGTACCTAGCTTGCTAAACTAGCTGATCAGAAACTTATATAATGCATTTGTTACAAACGCGTGATATATACAGTGTGCGTCCTGTCATGTTTTAATTCGATCTAGTATCAGTTTTCTTTTTCTTTTTTCTTTTACTTTATCGCATGTCGGCATGGGCTCGCTGCGTACTAACTAATCCACATCATGTGATGTGATGCAAGTAAATTGCTTGGCGAGAGTTAGATCAGTCCTTTGACGGTACGTTAATAGTTTTACTCGATAACGGCATGCGCGACATCACATGGCAAACGATGTACTTAACCATATTAAGATCAGTGGATCCCTCAAACAGCTGGTCAGGTTCATGTCTTGACTTATACTTGCTAAACATGGACGTGAGCACGGGGAAAATTTACACCAAGCTATTACTGCAGGATGGTTCTGCAGCTACACATGTGAATCATACATGCACCTGCATCATGTATGGATTTATCTCTCTGAAGTTCAATTTATCATTTACAAGTTCGCAGCCGTGGAGCAGGAGGTGATCAGACATCAGAGAGAGGCCAGTTGCAGTAGCAGTAAGAGACAAAGTCGCATGGCAGATGGACAAAGCCATACTGCTGCCATGGACAGTATGCACAAGGCTGAGATATATAGCAGCGATCGAGATGGTGAGGAGGAGATCGAAGAAGCATCACGTACGCACAATGATATGATGGCGCTTCGTCGCCACGCCTTGTGTGGAGCAAAGATAGAAAAAGTTCAGAACTTTTGCCGAATCAGCGGATAACTAACTGGAAGCGAGCTTGATTTCTGAAATTTTCACTCCTTCAATTACTGAAAACGACGGCTCAGCAGAAAGAGGCCAGCCAACGATTCAAAGATGCCATCGATCCAGGCATATCCGTCAATTAGTTTGGCATAGCTGAAGAAGGGGGCCAGCTCCGGCCAAAAGGCTAGCCTGGCCCTGACACATGGGACCGGCCAACAGCAGAAGGCAGTGGTCCTCTACTCGTCAGGGAAATTATTGTAGTAAGACGAAAGAAATATATCCAGGGCACAGACTGCACAGTAGTCGATTCGTCCAAGAGCTAGTGCACTGCTACCTTTGCCTAAAACATTCTCCAATATAGATTACATGCGATGCTATTGACCATGTATGTACGTATATATGCGTATCAGTTAGGTCCGAATTAAGACAGGCGCTCAGAGAAAAAAAGTTCAAAAGAGGACAGGCTAGAAAACCACCATTTTGCTACCATTCAGGTTATGCTATTCCTCTAGATCACAAAATGCAGCTGGTATATTCACTGCTTGTTTAATGTTTTGTACAAGTAAATTTTGTTCTTGAGAGGTGCTTCAATGCTTCAATGCTTTTCGATCTTTGTTCTTTGTATTGAAGTATAAATGAATTGCCTATCTTTTTGATCAGTTTAAGCTTTTAGGTGGACTGACTGGTGCATACAATTCAATATAGTATCAGAGTTAAGAGGCCTCGAGTCCCACTTCTATTCCACTTGGATAAACTGACAGCGGCTCGGGATAATTCCTCCTATATCGTAACGATAACCACTCCATGAAATAGTTTCCACACGACCTGTCGTGGCGTGGCTTTCCTCCTAACATCACAAATTGTACGTCTCAAATCAACTGCAGTGGTAAAATTGCGTTTGAACTAAGATCAGACCTGTAGCAATGGTCCAATGCGAATGTTCGAACCAAGGGTGTGTTTGGTCTGCACAAACCAACCTTGACAAAGTTTAGCTAGCCAAAATTTTGGCCTAAGGTTTTGGTTGTCCATAGTTTAGCCAAAGATTGGCAAGAAATACATAGGATATTGAGAGACCATATCGTGGTCTACTTATGTTTCTGATAAGTATTTGATTGTGTTTGAGTCTGTGGCGCTTAGATTTGAGATTACTTTTATATTGAGCAATTTGATTTGAGTGGTTGTGACCTCTGGGTGATTGTGCCCTAGAGTGGTTATGATCTTTGAGTGGTTGTGGCACCCTAGAGTAGTCATGATCTTTGAGTGCCTGTGGCACCATGAGTGATCTGGCTTTGAGTGGTCTTGACCTTAAATGGTCACAGCCAAGAGTGGTCGTGGCCTTGAATGATTGTAGCCAATAGAAGTCGTGACTTGAAGAGTGGTCATGAACTTAAAGAATGGTCATGGATTAAGGTGATCACAACTTAAGTGATCCAAAGTAGGATTTTTAGATGATTGACTGGTCAGTGATCTTTATCAGATTACTACTGCATATTATCATGAGCAATGCTATGTGATGTTTTGCTTATCTGAAATGGTTATGGGACTTCGAAGCTAGGTCATAGTGAGGCGAAGGAGATCGGGACTAAGATAGGAGATCTGAGATCAAAACGGTCAAGGTGACACCGAAAGATACATGATTGAGGCCTGGGAGTTATTGCAAGCCTGGATGACAAATGGATGAATGAAATGCTAACTTATGCCCTACTCAAGCGTTTGTGGGTGGAGTAGTGGTTAAGTTGGTTTTAATAGTTAAAACCCATTATGTTGTTGTGTTGCGGGTTAGCCCTTGATCTTGAGGGTAAAGAAGATTATCTAAAGGTAAAGGTTGCTCCCAATGTTCTATAAATAGAGGGTGCAGAGATGCCTTCACACCAACTTTGTCCGAACTAAGTCGATAGAAGTTTTAGAGAAGGGTTCTCCGGTTTCTTTATGCTCCTTTGAGTTTTGTCCACTTGAAAGTGTGGCTTTATGAAAGCAATGCAAGATCCAAGTTCATTTATATTATGGAATTTTTTTAGTTCTTACATTTTTGCTTGGTTCTTTCGCAACTTAAGTTCGCTTTACCTCTTCCTACATGTTGTGTTTCTACTAGATCTAGGACGAACAAGAGGTTGAGGAATGCATCTAGAATATGTTCCAACCTAGCAAGATCCACTAGAACTTACTCTTGTTTAAGTTTTGGTTTGCTTCCTTTTAAGTCTTTGATCTCTCTTTGGTTTCTTTCTTTCTTTATCTTGTACTGTCAAGGATGAATGATTGATAGATGAATTTTCTATAGATCATATTTCAATTATCTTCGTAAGCTTTAACAAGATCTTTAATGTTCTTGTCAAGAAACCATTTTTTGGCTTGAAAAGAAGGGATTCGTGATAGATCTTTTCTTGCACATTTGAGGGGTTTTTCTTTGGTCTTTTTGTTTGCTATGACGTGTAGGAGATTATCTTGATCATCAAATCCCCACGAGCAAGTTCAGAATGAAGTTTGTGAGTTTATCTCGGTCTTGGTGCAACCTTCCTACAAACAGAAAAAAGTTAGAGCTTTGCCATCAATCCTTGCGATTGAAGGTTGAAATGGGTTCTTGACATCTATTGGAAGGTGCATACAAAGTCTTGTGGGGTTTGAAATGGCTGATCAAAAGTTACCTCGCTTCTTGGTTTTGAAATTGTATTGATTTTACTATTTATCCCGATTTCACCATTCATCTGGGAGTACTGGACTTTTGCTCATGCTAACCTGACTGAGTTTTTTGGTTGGCGCTTTTAGCTTGAACAGTGGTTTGAATTTTTGAGGAAAAATTTTATTCAACTCCTATTCACTCTCTCTAGTAGGTATTTTTAGTTCTACAGATATTAACATAGAGATATTGGCTTGCCAAAATTTTGACAAACATCCAAACAAGAACCAAATTGTTGGAACTAGCCAAATTTTGGCAAGATTAGTTTGAACACAAACCGAACACACTCTAAGATTCAATATATACCGATGATTAAAGGAATCCTTGATAGCCCATAATAGTTGACTTGATACCCCCACCACCCAAACCCCCCACAACAAAGAAGTGGTACTATCAACCAAGCTAGGATCCAGCCTAAACTAATGGTTTGACACATCCGCATTATATCCTAAAATGGTTAACTTGATTATTGCAATTTGTTTTGATTTTTCTCAAGTATTGTTGGGGATTGAGAAAATCTATGCCTGGTCAACGGATGGTCAACAAGGCCCCTTGCTCGGGCTCGAGCCACGAGGTCTTTGACCACGACATAGACGCGTGGCTCCCTTACGACCTCGAGCTAGGGGCAAGAGTCGACCTCCGCTCGGAGGGGTCAAGCTCGGGATCACCCTATCTTTTTGATCGGTTTAAGCTTTTAGGTGGGTATTGGTGCATACAATTCAATATAATATCGAGTTAAGAGGCCTCGAGTCCCACTTCTATTCCACTTGGATAAACTGGCAATGCTCGGGATAATTCCTCCTATATCGTAACGATAACCACTCCATGAAATAGTTTCCACACGACCTGTCGTGGCGTGGCTTTCCTCCTAACATCACAAATTGTACGTCTCAAATCAACTGCAGTGGTAAAATTGCGTTTGAACTAAGATCAGACCTGTAGCAATGGTCCAATGCGAATGTTCGAACCAAGGGTGTGTTTGGTCTGCACAAACCAACCTTGACAAAGTTTAGCTAGCCAAAATTTTGGCCTAAGGTTTTGGTTGTCCATAGTTTAGCCAAAGATTGGCAAGAAATACATAGGATATTGAGAGACCATATCGTGGTCTACTTATGTTTCTGATAAGTATTTGATTGTGTTTGAGTCTGTGGCGCTTAGATTTGAGATTACTTTTATATTGAGCAATTTGATTTGAATGGTTGTGACCTCTGGGTGATTGTGCCCTAGAGTGGTTATGATCTTTGACTCTTTGAGTGGTTGTGGCACCCTAGAGTAGTCATGATCTTTGAGTGCTGTGGCACCATGAGTGATCTGGCTTTGAGTGGTCTTGACCTTAAATGGTCACAGACCAAGAGTGGTCGTGGCCTTGAATGATTGTAGCCAATAGAAGTCGTGACTTGAAGAGTGGTCATGAACTTAAAGAATGGTCATGGACTAAGGTGATCACAACTTAAGTGATCCAAAGTAGGATTTTAGATGATTGGTCGGTCGATGATCTTTATCAGATTACTACTGCATATTATCATGAGCAATGCTATGTGATGTTTTGCTTATCTGAAATGGTTATGGGACTTCGAAGCTAGGTCATAGTGAGGCGAAGGAGATCGGGACTAAGATAGGAGATCTGAGATCAAAAGCGGTCAAGGTGACAAGAAAGATACATGATTGAGGCCTGGGAGTTATTGCAAGCCTGGATGACAAATGGATGAATGAAATGCTAACTTATGCCCTACTCAAGCGTTTGTGGGTGGAGTAGTGGTTAAGTTGGTTTTAATAGTTAAAACCCATTATGTTGTTGTGTTGCGGGTTAGCCCTTGATCTTGAGGGTAAAGAAGATTATCTAAAGGTAAAGGTTGCTCCCAATGTTCTATAAATAGAGGGGTGCAGAGATGCCTTCACACCAACTTTGTCTGAACTAAGTCTGATAGAAGTTTTAGAGAAGGGTTCTCCGGTTTCTTTATGCTCCTTTGAGTTTTGTCCACTTGAAAGTGTGGCTTTATGAAAGCAATGCAAGATCCAAGTTCATTTATATTATGGAATTTTTTTTAGTTCTTACATTTTTGCTTGGTTCTTTCTGCAACTTAAGTTCTGCTTTACCTCTTCCTACATGTTGTGTTTCTACTAGATCTAGGACGAACAAGAGGTTGAGGAATGCATCTAGAATATGTTCCAACCTAGCAAGATCCACTAGAACTTACTCTTGTTTAAGTTTTGGTTTGCTTCCTTTTTAAGTCTTTGATCTCTCTTTGGTTTCTTTCTTTCTTTATCTTGTACTGTCAAGGATGAATGATTGATAGATGAATTTTCTATAGATCATATTTCAATTATCTTCGTAAGCTTTAACAAGATCTTTAATGTTCTTGTCAAGAAACCATTTTTTGGCTTGAAAAGAAGGGATTCGTGATAGATCTTTTCTTGCACGTTTGAGGGGGTTTTCTTTGGTCTTTTTGTTTGCTATGACGTGTAGGAGATCATCTTGATCATCAAATCCCCACGAGCAAGTTCAGAATGAAGTTTGTGAGTTTATCTCGGTCTTGGTGCAACCTTCCTACAAACAGAAAAAGGTTAGAGCTTTGCCATCAATCCTTACGATTGAAGGTTGAAATGGGTTCTTGACATCTATTGGAAGGTGCATACAAAGTCTTGTGGGGTTTGAAATGGCTGATCAAAAGTTACCTCGCTTCTTGGTTTTGAAATTGTGTTGATTTTACTATTTATCCCGATTTCATCATTCATCTGGGAGTACTGGACTTTTGCTCATGCTAACCTGACTGAGTTTTTTGGTTGGCGCTTTTAGCTTGAACAGTGGTTTGAATTTTTGAGGAAAAATTTTATTCAACTCCTATTCACTCTCTCTAGTAGGTATTTTTAGTTCTACAGATATTAACATAGAGATATTGGCTTGCCAAAATTTTGACAAACATCCAAACAAGAACCAAATTGTTGGAACTAGCCAAATTTTGGCAAGATTAGTTTGAACACAAACCGAACACACTGTAAGATTCAATATATACCGATGATTAAAGGAATCCTTGATAGCCCATAATAGTTGACTTGATACCCCCACCACCCAAACCCCCCACAACAAAGAAGTGGTACTATCAACCAAGCTAGGATCCAGCCTGAACTAATGGTTTGACACATCCGCATTATATACTAAAATGGTTAACTTGATTATTGCAATTTGTTTTGATTTTTCTCAAGTATTGTCGGGGATTGAGAAAATCTATGTCTGGTCAACGGATGGTCAACAAGGCCCCTCGCTCGGGCTCGAGCCACGAGGTCTTTGACCACGACATAGACCGCGTGGCTCCCTTACGACCTCGAGCTAGGGGGCAAGGAGTCAGCCTCCGCTCGGAGGGGTCAAGCTCGGGATGCGAATTGTGCATTCAACCGGCAGTTACGGAGGCCCTTAAGTGGTGGAGTTAAGCCAGGCGTGGGCAGCAAATCCGGGACGGTTACGGCCACTTTCATTGCGCACGAAGTCACTCTCCCGGGAATCTCTTCGAGAGGTTTCCAGTAACGGCTAAGAGGGATATATAACCCCCTGAGACCTATGTACTCAAGGACATCAACATCGCAACATACACACACACAAGCGCTTAGGATACAGAAGCTCAAGCTAGAGCACACATCCCTTTACTCAAGCATAGTGAGATTCATCGCCTCGAGCAAGACTGGAAGTAGAGCTATTACCTGTCAACAGAGGCTCGAACCAGTATAATTCTCGGTGTCCTGTTCTTTGTCTTTGCCTCCGACCATTAGAGCAGTAGGACCGACCCTTCAGTGAGTGAAGTCGATCTAGGGTCCCATATACACGATCACCCCTCTTTTATTTTTGCAGTCCGGCGATCCCAATCGTCGACAAGTATAAATTGTATTCTTTAACCATAGGATTATTCTACAAAATCAGACATGCATCTCAAAGCTAATGCAAACACCAAAAAATTCAACTAGTTTTTTTAAAAATCTACATTGATAAATAAAAATTTTAGTCTAAAAATCCCAGTCCATAGATATTGATCCTGTCCGGAACGGGCCACCAAACAAAGCCTAAAAGGCGATGGTACCTGTAGGGCCGAAAAAAAAAACCCCCCGCTAGCTCACAACCAGAAAAACGCCCTGATTTCACATATTCCATCAAAGCACTGCAAGAGATCTAGCCATTGTTAAGCACTTGCACATACACAGTAGTAGGACTTGGAGCTATGCATGCCACCGGGTTTATGTGGCAGCGGCAGCAGTACACGCAGGCGCAGGTACGCCGAGGCCGAGCTGCCGCGGAAGAGACGAGATGGGCGCAGGTGCAGAAGCAGAGCCATGCATGCGTTGTTGCTTTCATGAACAGTCGTCTCCTCCTTGCCTCCCCTCCGGCCTCAATCGATGCCCTTTTCTTTTCAATAAATCCGCGCGCCTTTGAGCTTGTGCGCTGGTTCGCAGCGCAGCGCAGCGCAGGCCGCAGGGCCCCTACGAGGACGCCGCGCTGCAGGCTTTTGCGTGCCGGTTGGAAAGCGCAGGCAGAGCGGCCAGTTTAGCCCACTCTCTCGTGTACTTGTCTCGCTACGTACGTACGTATGACGCCCTCTTCCCCTTCATTTTCTTCACCGTTTTCTCCACACTCGTCAATCCACCCGCGCCCAGTACCACCGGCAAAGACGGGGTGGCAATTATACCCGCGGGTTTTGCATCTGATCGGGTCGGGTTCGGATTTTAATTTTTATCCGTGGGTTCTTCGGGTCGAATGCTCGAAATGGGTTCGGGTCGGGTTCAGATTTTAATTTTCACCCATGGGTACCCATCAGTTACCCGAAATACCGCATATACCCATCGGGTACCCGTCGGGTTCCGGGTACCCGTCGGGTTTGGGGTCGGGTTTCGGGTACCCGTCGGGTTTCGGGTCGGGTTTCGGGTACCCGTCGGGTTTGGCTCGGGTTTTTGGGTTCAGGTTTCTTGTTGAGTCGGGTTTTGCAAAATCCACACCCGACCCAACCTATTGCCACCCGTATTACACAAACCCGTCGGATTTCGGGTACCTGCCGGGTTCGGGTTCAGGTATAGGTTTTTACCTGATATGGAATTCGGGTTCAAGTCGGGTTTTTCAAATCGGGTTTCGGATCGGATCGGGTTTTGTAAAATCCACACCCGATTCGACCCGTTGCCATCTCTAGGCCAGACATGGGTGAATTATGGCCTGCTCAGCTCCTCGCAGCTTCACGGACAACGGCAAGAGCACACTTCCAAACGCAAAATGTTTTCCCTGTGTGATTAGCGACTGAACGCACGCGTATACCGGGTGTAGTGCTCAGGACGAGGTAATCTGATGGCAGTGTAAGATGGATGCAAGTGCAACGTTTGACGGCAACGTAAGTGGATGCAAGTGCAGGCCGTGCAGCGCCGTGGCTCTGTTCTTTCCGTGGTGTTACTGGATACTGAACGAGACCTTGCAGGAAAAAGCAGCGACAGAATTGGCTGTGGAACAATGCCAAGATTTTGACGCGAGCAATGAAAAAGGTGTAGCCCGACGTCGCCAAAAGCAAGGCCACGTTTGATATTCCCCGTCAATAGTGTCCAAGAACTACCGGTGCAATCCAGACTATCGCTGAGTGATAGATTGATTGACAGATATATGGATAATGACCCAGTGCCGTGTGCCTGTGTGGTTGTTACAAAGAAAAAGGACTAGACGGATACGTAACCAGGCCTGCCTTAGTGCTACCCTATTAACTTCACGGGCCGCTCGGCCCAATAAAAGAAGTAATCGTCCTTCGTTGGCCAAGGGTTTTGACCCGTACGACGCCATGACAAACCCGTATTCCCGCTAAATTCCAAATGTTTCACCTGAGATTCCGGATTTTAATTGGGGATGAGATTTAAAATCTTGAATAAACAAAAGAATATGAAAAAAATTCAAATGGCTGTAGTAATTTTTGCTCGCTGAAATTTCAAAAATTTTGACTAATATTCAACTTTTTGGACCAATTTTTATTGTTTTCGAACCGGACTTGACGTCGAATTATAATGTCTTTTTGTGAGGATAATACATGTGAAAATACCAGACAATCCTCCTAGCTCAATTGGTTAGTGCACTCGTTCACTAAGTGGAGGTCTTGAGTTTGAATCTGGCAGGCCCCATTTTATTTGGTCACAACATTTTTCTCCGGCGAACAAGCTTAAGCCACACACCCTTTTCAAGGGCGGAGGGGAAATCCGGTGCATTAGTAAGGATGGCAATGGGTCGGGTCGGGTGCGGGTTTTATAAAATTCAATCCGACAGAAAATCCAAATTAAAAAACCCGACCCGAATCCGAATACCCTATTAGGTAAAAAAGACTATACTCGAACCCGACGGGTACCCGAAATCCGGCGGGTACCCAACGGATTTGTGTAGTACGAGTGGCAATAGATTGGGTCGGGTGTGGATTTTGCAAAACCCAACCCGACAAGAAATCCGAACCAAAAAAACCCGAGCCGAATCCGACAGGTACCCGGAATCCGACCCCAAATCCAACAGGTACCCGGAACCAAACGAGTATGTGCGGTATTTTGGGTACCCGCGGGTCAAAATTAAAACCCGAACCCATATCAAGTACACGACCCAAAGAACCCGCGGTAAAAATTAGAAACCGAACCCGATCCAACCCGGCGCAGAACCCATGGGTACCCGAACCCGTAGATTTGATTGACATCCCTATTCCTTACACCAACTTGCCATGTCAAACTTGATGAAAGGCATCTTGGTTACAATCTTTTTTAGCCCCAGTATATTACTGCACAGGGGTTCAAAAGAACCGAAATTTGGTAAATTTCGGTGAAACTTTAGTGATTTCGACCGAAATTTGAGAGATTTCGTTTTCAAATTTGCATTTTAAATTCCGTCCAGATTTCCGAAACCCAAATTTAAAACCTTGGTCGAGGCCTCGAGGGTGCGGCACCGGTGGGCAGCGACGAGCGCCGAGACTTGGGAGAGTTGAGAGCAAGCAAAGGCGGGGGAAGAGGGGAAGCCGCCGGTGTGGATGGACTCCCTATCGTCGCCGTCGGCCTCCGCCTTGCCAGGCTCCACGGTCCACGGAGCGGATCATGGACCAGATCAAGGCCCAGCTCGCCCGAGCCTACGCGCAAGAGTTCCTCGAGGTGAGAGGACGAACCTTCCACCGAATCCCTACTTTTCTCATTATATATTGTTAGTGTGCTTCCGTAGTCGAGTCTTCTGCAGTAGATTGCGAGTTGAAGTTGGTGATTTGGTGCTATTTAATTGATCCCGTTAGCTTCTGAGAGATTCGGTGCTTGGTACGTGTGTTCTTCGTAATCTCGCATCTATTCCGGAGGATATCCAGCTATGGCTTCGTCCTCTACCTTTGAAGAGATCTGTTTTTTTCCCTTTTCTTTTGGTCTTGCGTTTCCTGTTTGTCTAAGCGATTAAGCCCCAGTTGACGAAAATCTTGTTTCGATGCCACCCGATTATTTGCCTTGCGTGTCTGGATTGCAGAGAAGCTCAATCATCCCAAAGCTGTCCATGTCTGCGATAAGCCGTGTTTCCTTGCTCAGGTGAAGCTTGTATATTGTGGAGCCTGAGCTCTTCCAAACATCTGCACTGGCATGCCCTAGCTGGCCCTTGGATTTCTTTTGCTTCAACACGGATTTGGCATGTAACAGAATACGAATTTCCTATTTAAGCCAAAACCGCGGACCCTTGGTTTCCATGGATGCCATGTGCCGTGTGGAATGTGCCATGGAGTTCCAAGGAAATATTGTCATCATAACTTTTTTCCTTAATGTAGTAGCTTTGCTCTTGCATTCAGTTGTCAATTCACAAAACCAAGTAATTGCCATTCATAATTTAAAGATATCAAACTTTGTTAGTTTGTTACGCTATTCCCGATTTAATCAACAATTATATGTCTTGGTTTTTTCACTAATCGTCAACACAAGATTTGTCTGCTACTTATGTAATATAACCACTGAAAATGTAGAAGAATGATTTTTTTCTGCTAATGCTCAAGATAAGTGTGGTCATGTCAAGCTGATTGCTTCTTTGAAAACAATAGGTCATGGTCGATCAAAATAACCTCCCACGACCATACAGGCACAGCCACTACACTGGTAGAGAACATTAAACTATAGGTTGTAATTTCTGACTAGTGCTGCATTTTTATTCGTTTCACCTTCATTTTTTTTATTGGAATTGCGCATCATATATCAGTCTAACTCTGATGCAGCACACCCCCATTTTCTTTGTTGAGTTGCAGAGGCCAGCAGCAGGTTCCCTCAAGTCTGTAACAGTTCGATTGTGTTGAAGGTTTGCTTAACATGATGCTTTGAAATATGGATTTACAGAGTTTTTTAAATGAGTCAGTTGTCAAAAATACATCCATGCTATGTCATGTTTAGGTTATAAAGGATTTTGTTAGTATGAACTTGCAAAGTACACTGTACGAGGAATGTGCATTGCTTCATTTGCATAGTGCACACGTGATGCATGGAGAAGTGTAATGCCCATTGGACTGATTTTATTGCACATAAATCAGTGTTAGCCTGGCAAGTCATGACTCTATCTATTGTAAACTGTTTTTGTTCCTAAAAATTTACCTAGAAATTAATTGGGAGAAAAAAAATAGAAATTATGTTCTCCAAATGATATGGGAATTTCTTTTAATCCTGCTTTGCACAATTCAGTATTGGTTCAACTTCCATGTTTTTGCCCCTAGAAATTAGAAGATAGGTCAGGCATGTGTGCTTTTGTTGGATGGATCTAGTGGTAGGTCTTTTTCATTGGTTGGCCATCATTGGGATCTTTACAGATGCACGGAGTGTTGCTGCTGTAGCCTGTATCTGAAACCATTGTTAACCACGAGCCTAATAGCCGTTAAAAGACTAGAATAAACTATACGATCATTATACTATAGGTTTTTTTAACATAACTGTTATCGTTTTTTTGCTGTGTTAGCTGGTGCGACTCTCATGGCTAGGGACCAGTTAGAATCCAACAGCTGACATACACAGTGTAGCACCAAGGCAGTGGATTTAGTGAACTGAATTGATCAGTTGTAGCGAACTAGTGGGAGAGGTGTTTCCATGCTTTTCCTTTTGACAGTTGTACAAATATTAAAGCATGAATGGATAGTAGATGGTGATTACTTACTCCTTCGCTTGCTTTAAGATTTGTGCTCCTTGTATTAGGAGGGAAAATATTGAAGCACTGCTCAGCTAGTGGTCGTATCATACCACATTTTTGGTTCCAAATATGAGTTCATTACTTCCATAGCCTCATCATGCTTTCCCTGTTCCTTTGTGGGTTGAGTGTGGGTGGTAATCTCTAATAAGTTTTATGCACTTAACATCTTGTGTTCCTTTGTGGATTGAGTGTGGGTGGCAATCTCAAATAAGTTGTATGCACTTAACATCTTGTGATCCAGGGATGCTGGCTGGCATTCTCGTATGGTTGTGTGAATTGTGAGATCTTGTGAGTTGTGAGCTAGAACATAGCATGGCTCATTTGAGGGAGGCTACATAATTTTTGAAATTCTTGAACTCTCGATGCAACGAGTATTAGTTTGATATACTGATTCATTGTTAAACAATATTAACTGTCCAGAAAACTATATATATGCTTGTAGTTAATTGATTTTCTACAATGCTTATCTATGTTGCAGACTGTTGGAAACAAGTGCTTTGCAAAGTGCCTGACCAAGCTAGGAACAAGCTTGAGTGGAAGTGAGAGTAGTTGCATATCACGCTGTGTTGATCGGTACATTGAGGCAACTGGTATTATCGGCTGAGCTTTGTTCAGTTCCGAGCGTTAAGAAGCCTTTGGGGATTTGGTGGTTGCCAAATGCTAATGGTTTATTAGTAGATGATGCACACTTCAACCTGTCAGAATATGACATATTTGCCTTTTAGTTTGCAATGCTGTTATGACTTTCAAGAAAGTGCTGGGATTTGTTGCACCATACTAATTTGGAAAGTGAATAAAGGTGGTAAACCCTTGATGGACCAGATCTATTTCGACTTCATTTTATGCAAGTGCTTTTAAGCTCTTTTCATCGATTTTTTATGATAAAATTTGCTCACATGGCTTGCAATGTTTTTGAGATAGTTAGCTCAGTTTCATCGCAATGAAGTATAAATTGGAACATACAATCCAATGTGAGGATGAGATGTGGAGCTGTAGCCACATATCACAATATATTGGATAGCGTTTTCCAACTCAGTGATTATTGCGATGCCACTGGGCAATATTTCCCAAGTTTTCTCAATCCAAAATCTCTTGCCATCACAGTTTGCAGCACAAGTTCCCTGCATGAGCTTAGATTAAGGACGATGGCACAAGTTCCCTGGGTTAGGTTCGGATTAATTCCCTATGTTCTGAATAATTGTGCATGAATGGTTCATCCCTTTAACCTTCTTGATTAATATTGCAAGTGTATGTACTTCTTGTTTGTAAAAGTTGCAACAGCTGCCTTCTCCAAGAAACTACTGTGCAGCACTATGCATCAATTATCAATACATAGCCAAGTCACCAATTCGAACAGAGGCAAGTTCTTGGGAACCATATTATATCGCACTGAAACTGCATCTGAAGACATCTCCCCAGGCATCACAGCACAACTCTGTATTGCAGAAAACACATGCCGATTATACTAGCCAACCAAACATTGGCATCAGAACATAACACAAGAACATTCATTGTAACAGTAGAACTGAATTTAACAGGGAGAGTCGGAGGCCTCACTAAAGCCTGCTCTGAATATTAACAAGCGCGTCACCATCTATCTTCAAGGAAGATGGTGGTGCAGGGTCTCCGGCGACATGGAGATCATCTGCAGCAGGCTTGAGCTCGAGAACGTCTCCTCGAGGGAGATCTCAATCTTGCTGCTGCTCCCCATGTTGTCCCTCACGATGTGCATCAGCTCCTTGGCGACGCCGAGCATGCACATCCCGTTCTCGACGCTCAGCAAGCACCTGACGGCGAGCTCGAACACCTTCCTCACCTCCTCGTTCGAGGCCGGGAGTTGCTTCCCTGACAAGAGCGTCGGGTCGATGACCTCATGGAGCCTCCCCTCCCTCACCTTGGGCGCGACCGAGTCGAACGGGTGCTGGTGGCGCAGCCCCGTCAGTAGTTCGATCAATAGGTGGCCAAAGTTGCACACGACGTCCTGGTCGTATGATGCGGCGTAGTAGGTGACCGGCCTTGCGAGCTTATAGCCGGCGATCTTGGCGGTGAAGTCAGCGTTCAGGAAGATCTCGCTGGACTTGAGGTCGTGAAGGAAGGTCGGGGCAACTTCGTGCGCCTGCAGGTACGTGAGCGCGCTCGCGAGCTCGATCGCGATGTTCACGCGGTGGTACCAGCTGAGGACACGGCTCCTCATCTGCCGCAGATGGTCCTCGAGCGTGCCACCGACGAAGTGCTCGTGGACCAGGAGCAGCGCATTGCTGGAGTCGAGGCAGAAACCGACGACGCGGGCGATGTTCCGATGCGAGACCTCGGATAGGAGCTCTACCCTGTCCAGGACCAGCCTGAGCTTCTCCTGCGTCTCGTAGCCGATCCTCTGCACCGCGACCACGGAGCCGTCGTCGAGCACGCCGGCGTGAACCGTGCCGTCAACCACGTTGACGGTCGCCTTCTCGCTGTCGAACCTCTTTGTTGCCTCGTCCAGCTGCTCGTACGTGAATTGCCTCGCGTTGCACACGCTACCGAGGATCTTAGGGATGCACGCCGGGTCGAGATCCCACCGGGTGTCCCTGGAAGGCTGCCTTAGGAACAACCAGAACGAGATGGCCGCCGCGAGGAAGAACAGCGAAACGAAAAACCCTGCTTTACGAAATGGAGATCGATCAGCGGAAATGTATATATGTGACCGATCAAATGTGCGCAATGTGTGATCGATACGTGGTGGTCGCGTACCGGCAAGAGCAACAGCCTTCTTGGAGCAAAACCTTCCCTGGCAACACTCCCTGCCGTCACTTGCTTGCTCGTCATTGCTGCAGGCTGTATACACGAACATAGTTATGTACACCATTGGACCCCAAACCACGCCGATTGATTCGATCGGTACATTGATCGCACGAGTACAGTCTCGTAGTATATGTACTTACATGTGCCTTTCGAGCAGCCGGTGCCTTGCGCAAAGCCGTCCCCGACGAGCCCGGGCGCGCACGCGCACCGCACACCGCCGCGCACTGTGGTGGCATTGACGAGCACCGCGCCACCAGCGCATGTCGCCATTGCGCTGCCCCTCGGCACGGCCCACTCCACCTCGATCCCCCTCATAAACCCTGCCGCTACAGCCGCGGACGACCGGTTCTTGACCCAGCTCGAGAACCCCCGGCACCCGAACTCCGCGAACACCCCGAGTCCGTCCCCGGGCTTCCACACGCTGCCGTCGGACAGCGGGTAGCAGCACCCAGACTTGCCTCCGCCCCCGGCGCGGCCGCAGGTGGCAACATCGTCGCAGCCGGCGCGGCAGAGTGAGGAGTCCTCGCAGGCGTAGAGGCGGAGGACGTTGGCGGGCGTGACGGCAAGGAAGGGCGCGGCGTCGAGCGCTGTCGCCGGGGAGGAGGGGCGGGAGAAGGCGGCGTAGGCGGGGTCGCACGGGGACGGCGACGCGGCAGCGTAGTCGAGGAGGAGAGATCCCGAGGGGAGGAAGTCAAGGACGCGGAAGGTGGCAGAGCCGAGTGGGAGGGTGAGGGTGGCGTTGGGGTCGCAGGAGAGGCGGAAGCGGGAGGAGTTGGTGCTGGAGCTGCAGGAGGAGTTGAGGTGGAACGGGAAGGGGAGGAGGAGGTCGCCGCAGCGGTCGGCCCCGCCGCAGCTGCTGGGGTCCGCGGCATGCGCAGCGAAGGCTGTGAAGAGGAGAAGGGGCATGAGGAGGTAGAGCGGCGGCGGACGGGGAGACATGGGTGGCGCACGGCGGTGGGAGAGACGCGGACGCTTTCTTGCTACTAGTAGCCTAGCATGCAGGTGGAGTTTGGAGTTGGGAGTGGTGCAATCGTACGAGTACGTCGGTTGGCGCGCGCGACTGAGGAGCGTGGAAGACCTGTTTCCCGAATGCGAGGGCGGCATCAGTTCGAGGGCGCACGAATCGAACGACCAACGCCTGCCAACCACTGTGCCACGGGTTGCGGCGCGGAGCCCACGCGCCGGTGGGTGGGTGGGTGTCTCCCGGGTTTGTTCGATTGTTTTCCGAGGCTGCGATGCACTCAACAGTAATGGTAGCTTGCGCTTGAAGGTTTTTTCCGCTCTTTTTCTACTGTTCCGATTTTGCAACTTGCAGTGCATCTGATAGTGTATGGCCATGTTTCCATCTCAGCAGATTTTGTTTCCTCTTGTTCGTGGTCAATTAATTGTGTCTAGAGTTCACAAAACCATGGTTTACTGTTTAAAAATCGCGGTTTTCGAAAGTATCGCTGTGGTTCGAAATCCAAAACCGCTCGATAAATCGATCTAATTTAAAAAAATTGAAAATTTTGAAAAATTTATATGTTAAAAACCGCTCGAAAATCGTTGAAAAACCACTTGAAAACCGTTTTTAGGAACATTTAATTCATGGTTGGTTTTCGTTAAAAACTGTACAGTTTTTTATTTTTTCGAATTTGTTTCAAAAATTTTTTATTTCTTAACCTTTTGGTTTTTGGTGGTTTTTACGGTTTTCATTCCGCGAATTTCGAACCAGTTTTTCAAAAACAGTTTTTGAATCCCTGATTGTGTGACTATATTTGGATTGGGCCTCCCTTCCTATTTTTCTGGATTCTTGTTTCCATAAGCTCATGGTTAAGATATGGAAGGCTTGAGCTTATATATGTTACCTCTTGGTTATCAATCCACAATGAACGCAATTAGCTCCGCTTTCGTGGTATCACGATCCTTGTTCGCATCCTGCGATCACGCGCTTCCGCTTCATCCCTAGCCACTTCCGCCGTGCCATGGCCGACAATGACATCACCCTCGTCGTTGCAGCCCGCAACTGTGAGGAGGCCGCCACCCGTGACTGTGAGGAGGCGGACACCCATGATGATAACATCGCCCGAGCGCTGGTCCACGAAGCTGTCGCCATCACCAATCTTCACACTCCGCCGATCATCGTCCAGAATATCCGCGCGCTAGTGCTTGTCGTCCTTGACCTTGGCTCACCAAACTACAACAAATGGCGTGGCCGGTTCCTCATCACGATTGGCAAGTACTCACTGACTTCCCACGTCCTCTCCGACATTGTCTGCCGTGACTATGCCGACTAGCATCGCATGAATTGCGTCGTTCTCAAGTGGCTGTACGACACAATCACCCCCGACCTCTACGAGATCGTCATAGAGAACAGCGTCACCGCTCGCACTGTTTGGCAAGTGCTAGCGGCCAGGCTACCGCCTCGAGTGGCTGCTACATGGCACCTCCTGTCGCAACGTATGGTGGCACTGGTTCCTCCGGCGGGTCAAGCAGCACTAACCATCAATGACGCCGTAACAACGGAGTCAAAGGCAATGGGGGTGGCAAATCTGGCACCACTGACGTTCCATTCGGGTGGCCTTCCTTCTACAACACATTGACGGGCACCATCTAAATATGGCTTGGACCACAGCAAGGCACCGGTGCCCGCCACTTGCCGCCACCACAAGTTCCTCTGCCGACGCCCACTCCTCTCGCTTGGACTCCCATGTCCAGGCCTAGGACTTAGGACCATATGTCGGATTGCAAGCCCTGCAACACGCTTGTCGATACTCATCCCAAGGTTTCCTTTGATCTTTGGTCCTCTGTCGATGACCCATCTGATTCTGCCTTCTTGGGTGCCCTTGATACCTCACCTTCACCTGCCCGATATTTCCTATGTAGTCCAGCAGATCTGTCTTCATATGCATGATCCTCGGGAACCTTATCTCACGGCAGCGAAGCGTATTCTTCAGTATCTCTATGGCACCATTAATCACGGTCTTGTTCTTCATCTTTCTGCGCCGACAGACCTCATTGTTTACTCTGACGCTGACTAGGCCGGTTGTCTGAACAGACGCAAGTCCACTTCAGGCTATGCCATGTTCCTTGGTGACAATCTTGTCTCGTGGTCCTCCAAGTGCCAGAACACAGTGCCCCGCTCCAACGCCGAGGCCGAATACCGGGTTGTTGCCAATGTTGTTGCCGAAGTGTGTTGGCTGCGCCAGTTACTCTAGAAGCTTTGCACTCCTCTTCGCCGCGCCACCTTGATGTACTACGATAATGTCAGTGTGGTCTATCTATCGACAAACCCAGTACAGCATCAGCGTACTAAGCACGTCGAGATTGATCTCCACTTTGTCTAGGAGCGTGTTGCTGCTGGTGATATTCATGTGCTCCATATTCCGACCTCTTCGCAGTACGCCAATGTCGGGGACTGAGAAATCTCTGACAGGTCAACGCACAGTCAACGGGGCTCCTAGCTCGGGGTTGAAATGTAAGGGACTCAGACCACGACCTGGGCCGCGCGGTTCAGGTGCGACCTCGAGCTTGGGGGACAAGAATTCAACTCCCGCGCGGCCTCGACCTAGGTGACAAGGCGTGCGCCTACTCGACAGTTACCAAGACCGGGAATTCTGGAGTTAAGGCGGACGTGGGAGTCAGATCCGGAATGGTTGCGGCACGTCTTCAATGCGCACCACGCACTACTCCAGGAATCTCTCCCGACCGTTTTCAGTAGCGGTTGGGAGGTATAAATCCCTAAAGCGGATCGGTGGGGGGGATTCGACAACAAAGCAATAGACACCGTTAACATAGACTTCACCAGAGCTCAGGCTAGAAAGCGAACACTTTTACTTGAGCATAGTAAATTCCTTGCCTCCGGGCAGGACTGGAGTAGAGTTTTTACTTTCACAGGGCTCGAACCAGTATAACTTTCTGTGTCTTTTCGTTTTTCTTCCCCCTCGACCAGCAAAGTAGCGAACACATTCCTTCGGTGAGTGAAGCTCGTTTTGGGTCCCGCATACTCGACTCACCCCTCTTCACTTCTGCAGTCAGACGATCCCGATTGTCGACAGCCAACATCTTCACCAAGGAGTTGCCTACTTCTGTCTTCACAGAGTTCCGAACCAGCCTAAACGTTCGCCCTGCCAACTCTAAGACTGCGGGTTGTGTTAGACTGGTCTTCGGCTGTTGGCCTCCTAAGCGCCTCGGCTCCTGCATGCATGGCGCCTCGGTCCCGACTGCATGGCATGACCGGCTGCCTGCCTCCTGCCGTTTGTCCAGTCTCAACGTTCGTTCTGATATTGTTTCGACTGTGGGGGGTGTTAGACTATATTTGAATTGGATCTCTCTTCCTATTCTCCCGGATTTTTGTTTCCATGAGTTGGTGATTGAGATATGAAAGGATTATATATATATATATAATCTCTTGATTATTAATCTATAATGAACGTAATTAGCTCCGCTTTTCATATCGATCAAAATCTTGATGTCTCAGGTCAGTTTTATCCTGAAGACCTGAACTTTCATCCAATGGCAGCGGATAAATCTTGCATGCCAGTGATTGTATACTACTCTATATATTCCAATCTTCTACGTACTACTCTATTCTTTCACTTTGTTACGTGACACTAATCTGACCACAGCACGGTAGCGTATTCGCACCAGGTTCCAGGCAGCGGGTAAGCGAGAGAAATTGCTAGCATCACATCACGAAAAGATTTCGTTGCAATGATTGAGTATCCCTTGGCAACAGCAGATGTCGCCCCCTTCGCATATACAACTACTAGTAGGAGTAACACCTTACAGTAATTGCATTGTACCAGGACTACAGGGTGATGCTCCCATTTCACCGCAGCTGCACGTAAGGAGGGGTGGAGCCGTGGAGGGAGCGCGTGAGAGGAGAGGGCACGTGCGAGCGAGCGTGCGCGGAGGAGGATGGAGAAGCGAAGAACGAGACGATGGCGTGGAGGGGCGCGCGGGCGGGCGTGGGGCATGTCGGAGACTGTAGCGGGAGGCCTTATTTTAGCACCCGGCCTCGCACCTCTCCGAGGAAACTTAGGGGCTTGGTTTGTTTCTCCTTGTTACCGATGCTCATCTTATTAAATTTTTATTAACATTTATCAAATTTCGTAATCACTTAATTCGCTATTAATTTTGATAAGATTCACTTCTTCTTTTAATTTTCTAGTTCATTTTCTTATCAATTCTTAGTTAAAACATTGATATTTATCATGGCACCAATTTTTAACAAAAGTTATAGTGAAGCAAGTTTGTTATGAAAATAAACAGACTCTTAGCCCGGCCAGTTCCGGGGCCGCCTAGGAACTGCCACGCCGGGGCGTCACCGAGACCGACACGTCAAGGCCCCGGGCGCTCGCATCGGCGTGCCGCCGGTGGGCAAGTAGGTGCAGTGGGTGCGGTGCGTCTCGCGCGCGATACACTCGGTAGTACCACGCTATCGGGACGTGGAATCTCTCGGGCGCCGCAGCCCAGTGGCACGACGCAGCGGACGCGTAATTTGTCTCCTGCCGCTGGTGCTTTCTTCGATTCTCTCCCCCCTCCGTTTCGGTGGGCTGTGCTGGGCTCGTCCCGTGTGCGGGGACTGTCAACCATGTGGTTCAATGGGCCTCAAAGTGGAAGGCCCTTATTTTTCTTCCCGCTTCGAGCAATCGGGCCCTCCGCTCGAACCCTGCCAGTGGCCAGCCTTATTTGCACTCTCAGCAGCCCAGTCGACATAGAGAAAATTGCGGCGCCGGCCAGGGACCAGGGTCCAGCAGTCGACATGAAGCTGTACTTTCATGGAGTAGTTTCGCTTCTTCGTCACGTGGAAATTAAATTTGGTCGTTTCCTTTTCGGTGTGATCCATGCACGAAATCACAGGAGTTGAAAAACCTGGCAGGCCATTGATCGTCATCCACTAGAGCCCCCTTTCGTCCAGGTTCGCATCTCGTTCCAGAGCGGCAGCATTGTCGACTCCGTCAGCATCAGTACAGCCACGAACTATATACGGCCAGGTAACATCCATTTCATCAGAAATAAAAGGAGGCCGAAATCGGCGGCATACCAATCACGTTGGCATTTCGATCTGATTCGCATTAGTTTCTTCATGGTACTGACGGACGCTCGGACAGTCGGCAGAGCACACAAATCAGGTGAGCTTATCGCGTATCAATTTAAAAATAGATGGTCTTGTTTCTCTTAGGTAACAAACTCGAAAAGAAGGATTGGATTGCAATACTAGACAATGTAGTACATGCTTGCCAAAAAAAGATTTTTTTCTTTGAAACTATGCTTATAAATAATCTATTAGGCCATTCCCAGTGAGAGTTTTAACTGAGTTTCATTATCATTAAATGACATGACATATCATTATATTTGGTGACATTGCAAGGTAATTATGAAGAGAGAGATAGAGAGTTTCATGGGAGGTGAGAGAGTTTCATCTAGATGAAACCTGATATACACGGTTACCTAGACAAAAGTTAATGTGGCACTCTTGAAAACTGGAAAATGAAACTTGCCACTGAGAATGGCCTTACGCTCCCTCCGTTCGTAAATGTTCGATGTTTTATGTCAAACTTTTTTAACTATAACTATATATATATATATAGTGCAAATGACTATTCGGTGCTAAAATGCTAATATTCCTCGTGGGCCATCCGATCTATCATGTGTGGGTCGATTGAGAGTGGTGGAAGCCCTCATGGAATGAGGAGAGAAATAGAGGGGGTTTCATAAAAGCTGTTTAAATGACAAGGGGTTCCACCACTCTCAATCTAAGCCACACATGATAGATCGGATGGCCTACGATGAGTGTTATATATAGCCTTTTTCGTACTCTTGGGAGTATGTCATGCTAAAAAAGATTTTTTTTGCTTTAAAACTATGCTTATAAATAATCTATTATGTTTTCTCCGTTCAGTAAATATCTGACGTTTTAGGTCAAACTTCTTTAAATTTGACTATTAATATATATATATTTATTTAGATTAGTCATGTCAAAATGATATCATAGATTAGTCATGAAAAATATTTTCATAATATAATTATTTTTATATTTTTATGAACATATTCATATAAAAAAGTAGCGTTAAAAGTTGTATATCGGAGACAATGCCAATGTCGAAAACGTCATATATTTATTAATGGAGGAGTATATACTATAAGATGACAATAGATGATCTCCACTGATTAAAAAAATGAAAAAATATGTTACAAATTTTCATAAAAAAGCAAAATATATAAACTTTAATTTGGTGTATCCTAATTTTAAAGTCTTAGATTTTATAGTTGACTTGGATATAACAATTTTAAATAATTCTCATAAGAAAATAAAAACTTCTAGCCCTTGATTTGGTGTGTCCTAACTTAAAAGGCTTAGAATTATTAGCTTTCTAAAGATATATTAATTTAAAATAATAATCAACCAGAAAATTCAGCCCTTAATTTAGTAAACCCGAATTGTAAAGACTTAGATTGATGTTTGGACTAAACACAAATTAATTTGAAAAAAATAGACAAGTAGCACTGCCTATACTACACCGTGCAATTGCGCATGTTAATTGGCTAGTTCACTAGTTCAGTTCAGCAGAAGTCAATGTGGAAAACGCTAGCTCTCTACCGCACAAAAAGGGGAAATCAAAAAGGTAATTTTCTTGCTTTAGTAATTGGATTCTAGTTCTTTTCCTTATATATATATATATATATATATATATATATATATATAGGAAGCTTTTTCAGTACTCTAGGAGTACATACTCCCACCTCTAATATACCACTTAAATGAATGCTTTATACTCTTTTATCACTTTCGGTATACTCCAATAATAATTCTAAGATACTCCAATGCAACATAGTTAAAAAAATTTCGTGAAAACCCTTTATTTTTTTACTACATACCTTTTCCATATGTAAAAGGAATATATAAACAAATATTGCTATAAAGGGTGGACTTCAATGAAATTTTTCACGGAATTCACTTTAGAGTATCTTATAATTAGTATTAAAGTATACTCAAAAGGATAAAGAGGTATAACAACATCATTTAAACGGTATATTAGAGGTAGAAATCTGTACACCAGAGTATGGAATCATTTTCCTATATATATATATGTATGTGTATATATATAGATATAGAAAAATGGTCCCATACTCCCGGGAGAACGTACTCCCATTTCTCATATACGAGTTAAACAAACACATTATACCTCCTGATCTCTTTGAGCATACTCTAATAAAGGTTTTAAGATACTCTAAACTGAGTTCTATAAAAAATTTCATCCAAGACCACTTTTTTTATTATAATTTGTTTACATACTCTTTTTATTTATGGATAAGTGTATATAACAAAAATAAAAAGCTTCAATGAAATTTGTTTTCAGCCAAATCACATTAGAGTATCTTAGAATTATTATTAGAGTATACTAAAAGTGATAAATCAGTATTACATGTTCGCTTAAATGGTATATTGGAAGTGAGAGTATGTACTCCTAAGAGTATGTGTGTGTAGGAAGCCGAAATAGGGCACCATAGTACCTGGACACCATGATTTCAAATGCATGAATTCATACCATATCATCCCCTAAATTAAAGTTCGCAGACTTCCCGCATGGAGAGCCGGTCCACCTGTCCTCCTAGGCCATTTTGCAAAAAAAAACCCGTATTTCTTGAAATTACGGATAGGTCCCTATAAATTACAAATAGGTCCTTCGCGATTTTCTGTGAGGGGAAGATTTTTTTCCCGTTTATCGCGTTTGGGTCCCTCATTCGTCGTTTTACGGGAAAAAACTTCCGTTAAATTCAAATCGCGAATAAGCCTGTCGGCGTACTATACACCAGGGTACCCTCTTCGCCGCACAAAAGCGTGCGTGGCCCACGTGGCAGTCTAGCAAGCGGGTGGGTGCTTACACCCCGTCTGTTGGATACTAGTCCACGTGGCGTGCGGGCGCAAAGCGGTGGCGATCACGCCGCTTTCGCCGGCCACCTAACGTGGCGGCTGGCGGCGGCGGCGGCACGCATACGCCTCCGGTGCGGTCCACGTGGCGTCGCGGCGGCGGTGGCGATCACGCCTGCTCCCCGGCGCCCAGCCAACGTGGCGGCTTTGGCGGCGTGGCGGGCGGCGCCACGCCCTCCGGTGCCGGTCCACGTGGCGTCGCGAAGCGGCGGTGGGCGATCACGCCTGCTGCGCCGGCGTCCAACTAACGTGGCATCGCGGACGAAAGCACGCCTCGTTTATTCCGCCGCCATGCAAAAGGGTGGAATCACGGTGGCTTAAATCCCGAAGTTTTTTCGCCGCCGTCTTGTGTCGAAGCAGCCTATTGTACCGTGCATGTCGGTCCCAAGGAATTTCACCACTGGGCGTTCCTCGACACCTCTCACCTACTGTCACCAAGAGGTCACATTCGGAAGAATCGGCGGCGGCATGCGCTGGCATTAATTAGCGCTGAGGGAACGGGACAACGTGCAAGAGTGTAATAAATGCGTGTAAGATAGGCATGATGACCGCTCTCCTGAATCTGGCTCATGTAAACCCGTGCATATAAGGGCACTTGGGGAAAAGAAAGATGGGGGACTCAACAGAAGAGCTGGTCACCCACAAACTTGGTTACGACCTTTTCGAGAGGCAATCCAACTTCAAGCAGGAAGTAAGGCTGTTACCCTTCTCCATGGGGGCTTGAATCTGGGTAAAAAATCGTTGTGTTCATCTGAATTTAGACATCAGAGCTCGTTAGTGTGAGAGGTCTTTGGGGTTCCCTCTGCTAGGGTTAGCCAACTACCAAGCCACCCCTATCGAACAAAACCCGGTCCGTAGGCTCGGGCCTGTCAGGTGGAATACACCGACAAAGCCCTTTTCTAATTTTTCGGGATAGCAAACAGGTCCAAAAACGTAACAATTAAGTCCTTGCTACTTACGTCTAGGTCCTTTCTCCGTTTTTTCCGGGAAAAAATGTTTTCGTCACCAGAAATATGTGTGTATCTTTATCTCTAGACTTTTTTCCCGTCTCGATTTTCCAACTCGATCTCTGATATTTTTTAGAACATGTATTATTACTCGGTGAACGCGTAGACTGTTATGGTTGACAAAAAAAGTTGTCATCTCTAATAATTTCTCACCCTTTTTCCTCTAGACTTTTTCCCCACCTCGGTTTTCTAGCTGTAATTTTTTCCCCACTTCGTTCTATAGTATTTTTCGAAGCATGTATTATTGACGGGTGAACGTATAGAGTGTTAGATTCGGGAAAAGAAGATCATTTCTCTGTTTTCCCCGGAAAATATGTTTTCGTCACTAAAAATATGTGTACATCTCTATCTCTAGACTTCTTCCCCGACTCGATTTTCCAACTCGATCTCTAATTTTTTAGAACATGTATTATTACTCGGTGAACACGTAGAATGTTATGGTCGACAAAAGAAGGTTGTCGTCTCTAATAATTTCTCACCCTTTTTCCTCTAAACTTTTTCCCCACCTCGGTTTTCTAGCTCGGTTTCCAATATTTTCAGAAAAACGCCGAAAGAGATATTTCTATAACTCTATCTCTATTTTTTTACTGTAGCTCGGTTTCTGAAATTTTCTATAGTGAAAAATATGTATACGGTTGTATCTTTGTATTTTTTTTCCTCACTTCGATCTATAGTATTTTTCGAAGCATGTATTATTAACTGGTGAATGTATAGAATGTTAGATTTAGGAAAAGAAGACCCTTTCTCCGTTTTTCTCGAAATCTTTTTAAGATTACATGGAATTTATCCTAGAAGATCCAGATATCGTATTATGGCTAGCACTCTGCGGTGCGGCGTGCGCCGCGTCCACGTTGCTAGTTACAGTATATTTTTCAAAAACTCTCGCACCTAGAGGGAGGGAGCCACAAGCGGGGAGAGGTAGGGAGCACCATGAGGAGGGAGGCGGTAGGAGCGAGGGAGGGAGCCACGTGCGGAGAGTGGAGGCCACAGGCTGGCCACATGCGAGGAGAGCCTGAGAGGAAAATGGCGAGGGAGGGAGAGGATATTGGCTGCCACCCACCAAGGAATGGCCAGTTGGCCACCGAACGGGGAAATGGATGTCGAATGAGCAAATTGGGATTGGACGATTAGGGAATTGATGACCAGGTGCAAGAGTGCGAGATGGGAATTTCTCTGGAGAGTGGACACTCACACCGGTAGCTCTTCAGTTTATTCAGTTTTCTAACTTGTAAAACCGAACCATAAACCGAAAACTGAATATTACCAACATAAAAACTGAATCATAAACCAAAAACTGAAAAAATAGATTTTTTAGTCTTTTGGTTTCGTTTAAAAAGGGCCTACCCTACTGTTTAGCACTATTCATATGCTACTTGTTAATTTCATATCTTTCAAATACCATTGAGTTTGATTGTCAAATTTTGCAGGTTTGTAGAAGCTGACCTCTCCTACATATTGTAATTTTTTTATAATTTTCCAAAACATGTATATATGATTTTAATGGATTTTACGCATTAATGGGTGGTTTACTGCCAAATAAACAACAAATTACTGATGTGTGTAAGATTTTACTAGTGAACAAACACACAATATTTTAAGAATAGTTCTCATTTGATTTTACCATATATTATAGAAATATTTACGACCGTATATATATTGGTATAGTAAAATTTTGTATAATATCTAGTGAAATGTTATTTTGTGGATGTAAAAAAGCAACATATCCAGCGTTTAGTAGCAAGACTTATATCTTTCTATTTCTTTTGTCATCAGTAAGCTACTTGTGAAACCCGTTCATGAATTAGAGTTGTTGGTAAAAAGTTATAACTAAATAAAAAAAACAGAATCCAATACAACACAAGGAAATGCATTTACTAGTTAGTTTGTTGGCTTAATCAACACACTGCGAACATAGAAACACATTTACTAGTTGTTATATATGTATATGTGTTTATATATACATATATACATATGCATATACATATATACACATACATATATATGTGTATAAGAAAGAAAGCAATATCAGGGTTTAGCAGTACTTGACTACACTAAGTACAATGGTAAAATCACAAGGTAGCGACGTTTTTGTGAATTTTAACACTACACTAGATAGAGTTGCGGCTACACTGCGTCAGATGAATTTTGGTGGAGTGCTCGGATGGCAAAACCAACCATGAGGTAGATGTCATTTTTTCTTTGGTGAAACCTAAAAAAATCCATGAAAACTGAAATAATCGCAATTTTAAAATTCACAGTGGTATTTCGTAGAAATGGTGAATGAGAGAAAGATTTCAAAAAATTTATATGTTTTTTTGCAAAAACAGAGATTCAGAAACTGAGAGGAATTTTTGGAACCATGATTTTTGTATTTAATAATTTGTGGGGGATTCCTCCAGCTCTAAAAGTTAAGCTATATTATATATTGAAGATGTAGCTGAAATGAGTTGGTTCCCCGTATCGACCGAATTGATAACTGAAGTGGAATGCGACGCGAACAAAGTTCAGCACGTGCCTATGGTAGTGATATATGAACCAACCGAATCATGCTAGAAAATTAATTTCTTACCTAGGAGCGAAGAGTTCTATCAACTTTTGCATGATGAGCTAATTCAACTCGGAAAGGTCTTTTCGTAAATAGACGGGAATTCCACGTGCAGCTGCCTAACGTGGGCAGCAAAGTCCTCCCCTGCTGCAGCCAATGCAGTGCGCGCCATACATAAACAAAACAGACAACCTAACCAAGCCTGCCACGCCGAGTTCGCAGCCGCTTGCACGCCTAGTAGAAATAGAGGTTTTTTTAAAATGTACGCTAAATATAGTATAGATCGTATATTCTTTTCAATTTAATATATCTGATTAGTTAATATTTTACTTTCTTTAGTAATAGAGTAGTAGAAATACTCTTAACAAATCATTAGTTAGATCTAATTTCTACTAATCACTATATACTACTCCCTCCAATCATAAATAGTTGTCGTTTTAGACATTGACACGGTCTCCAAAACTCAACTTTGACTACTAATTTATATTATAATATATTTAAAAATCTAATTTTTTAATATTATGATAGTACATTTGAGATGAATCTACACATATAATTTTCATGCATCCAATTTAAATATTTAAAAAGATATCGATAGCTAAAGTTTTAAAGGTTTGAGTACATGTATTCCAAACCGACAATTTTTTGTGAACCGAAGGGAATATCTAGGGGTGAAAACGAGTCGGATGCGGACGGCTATTGCTCTTGCTGTATCCTAACACATATTTTTTTCACGGATTTGAAACTGGATACATGCTAGTTGGATATGTATACGAATCCAGATTATTCGGGATACGGATATATGACAGTTTTAGGTCGGAAACGGATAAAGATATACGGATAATGCATGAATATATAGAGCAATATTTGTTGAATTAACCTATATGAGTACATGACCATAGTAGCAAATTATATATCAACCAAACCCAATTAACATCATAGAAAGAATATTCCTCTTTAGGATCAATAGAACCAACTAATTATCAATATAAATGGGTTGACATGGAAAAAAAATGAAATAGGTTGGGCATTGCTAATTGAAAGGACAGGGAATGTTGCCTAGAGGGGGGTGAATAGGCGAATAATAAATTTAAAACTAAATCACAGCAGAATAAAATAATCTCGAGGGGGTCAGCCCAGACTATCCGACCTTTGATCCGGATACTCCGGTATTTCCGGACTATCCGGGGTAAGTGGTGCGGATACTCCGGGTTAGGCACCTCGAGATGAAATTTGTAATCTCTTCAACTTTTAATTACTTGAACACAAAGATTCTAAACACTACTAGGAACCTGGAACAAGTGTATATCTAGAGCCAAACACAGTAGAAAAGTAGATCGGGCAATTTCAAGATTCAAAATCAAATGCTCTAGTAAGAATAAAAGTAAGCAAGTAGAGAATGATTTTTCACCCGAAGTTCGGATCCTTGAGGGGATCCTACGTCTCCGTTGAGGCGGTTCGGTCTCACTTAAGCCGGGGTCTCTTTCAACCCTCTTCCTCCCAGTGTTGCACAAATGCAATCGCCGGTTGAGGCTTGGTCACACTTGAGCCGGGGTCTCTTTCAACCCTCTTCCTCCCGGTGTTGCACAAATGCACTCGCCTGTCTTCACTTCCTTGATTCCTTCCCTTTCGGAGGCGGAACCGGCCTTCACAAACTTCCCACGGCCAACCACACAAAGCTCCGGTGGCTCGTAGGCGACCTCCTAGCCGTCTAGAAGTCCTCAACCTCCAAGAGTAACAAATACTCACGAAGAACAAACTTGGAGATGAAACCAAGTGCTCAATCAACTCAAATCTCACTCAATCTAACACCTCACTCCTCAAACTCTTCCCAACCCTTCTCTCAAAGGGGATCACTTAGATCTAAGGGTAAAGAGGTGTTTTGGGGGCTCAAGAATAAGAGGATAACCTCTCAAAACTGCAGGATAACTGCCACTTTGAAGATGGGAAGGAGGGGGTTTTAAATAGAGGTCCCAAAAAAACTAGCCGTTTGAACTGCGCAAAGTCCGGATACTCCGGACTTAACCCCGGATACTCCAGATTGACCTAACCGAGAGAACCAACCCGGATACTCCAGACTTTAACCCAGATACTCCGGATTGGACTGAGCAGCCCGACGAAAACAAGCATAACTTTTGACTCCGGACTTCGATTTCAGTGATTTTGGACTCTACGGAAAGCTAAGAACGAGGGCTACACAACTAATAAGATCTCACCACCCAAATCTCAAAGGATAAATACAGAATTCACAAAGAATTCAAAGAAGACCTACAACCCTCACTTTCCGGCACCACCAACATCACTCTCTCTTTAAGTTTCACAAGGATTGATCACTTGAGCACTTGACACATCTAAAAATCATTCGACGTCGCATCCCTCTTAAAAGTACGACAATCCTTAGACTCAAATTAAATCAAAGATAATACAAGTCTAGAAATAGTCACTTGCCGTCTTCTTTCTTAATACCGGAGCATGAAGACCTTTACCATATAATTGATGACATCTTCGTCTTGTCCAACTTGACTCGATTCACCTCATGAGACTCTCGTTCTATCAACCTTGGCTTGATCATCCTCTCCGACATCTCCACGCCAAGTCAATCTTGACTTAGTGCTCAACTCTTAGTGACACCTCCGTCTTGTTGACCTCGACTTAACGATCATTCTCCACGATACCTTGGTCATCATACACATACGGGACCTAATTCTTTCCAAACCACTCATGAAAGACATTAGTCCCAAAAGCTCAATAGATATAAACAAGTTGATATTTGTGAGCAATTGATTACCACAAGTGTTTCATATAAAGAAGCACAATATAAATGGAAACACTTGATATAAGAAATGTTCTCTACTAAGTACATCATGATGAATATGTAATTGATCTATATGCACTAGAGAGATAATTGCCAATATGATGAATCAAATAAAATCATGGCAAAGATCACAGTCTTTACTTAATTAAAGCACATGATAGAATATACACGAATTGTACATGTGCAACTAATATTTGGAATAAGAGTAAATATGTGATCCAACTCTAGATTAAACTTCACTAAGGGAGGTACATGAGAAGATACACAACTAAAACATTCATGCACCAAGTCAATCTATTACAATGTGAAGTTTAACTCTAGTTAATACACGCATATTAAAATAAAGCATATAATGAACTCAAATGAATATATATCCACAAATAAATATGACATGAACCAATGTGCATATGTATAATCAACATGCTACTTGGAGTTCACTATGCATTTGCACAAAAGGAATGCAATAACAAATATAGAAGGGATACCGAGATTGCATACCTTATCTTTGCTTAACCATTCCACTTGATTTTTCTCAAAATAGATGAGACTAATACTCAACTTGGCAATAAACATGTTAGCCTCATAGCAATATAATCATATTAGAGATTTGTCATTTGTTAAGCACTAATTTAAGCATTTACTCAATTACATAGATTGTCATTATATGCGTTTGTCATTAATCACCAAAATAACATAAGTGCCTAGATGCACTTTCACTAATATCTAAATAGAAAAAAATCTGGATATTCGACTCCCGCCTCATATTTACCGGATATTAGTTGTTCCGTATGTGATCCCAAATTCAGATTCAAGATACTGTCCTAAATCCAATCGGATAGTCAAATCCAATCTCGGATCAAATAGAAAATATCCAACCTGTTTTTACCTTAGAAATATCGGTGTAATACATAGTAAAATTTCTCTACAGTTAACCGCCACAGTTGGTGTTTAGAATAGAACGCGAGGGAATCCCGTGTAGACAGCCTCCACTCTCCAGCCGTCACGCGTTGCCAGTAGCTCAGGGAACGCGGGCCGCCGATTGTCATCGGTGAAGTCAGCGAGCAGACGTCAGCCAGGCTGACGATAGCACATCAGCATCAGCAGCCTGCACTGCAACCCGGCATCTCCCCGTCTCCTCAGTCCTCGCTAAAATAACAAAAGCAGTATCAGCTTCCGCAGCAACCCCCATCACAGGTTTCCTAGATTTTCTTGAGAGATCGAGCTTGCCGCGTCAAGTTCCCATCGCAACAATGCTGCAACCGGCCACGCGATTGGCCTCGAAAGATCACATCGCGAGGCCAAATCGACCCTACCTTTGATGCACCAGCACAACTCCCGCACAGCGGAAAAAGACGGTGCGCCATCCGGCCACCAGGCCGTACCGCGTTTGTTGCCTTATGTTGCGGCTGAGGCGTGGGAGGCGTGTTGCGATATTTTTTTAGGCATGTACAATGATATATATCGGTCTGTTCAGAAGATCGCGTCACCCAAGATTTTAGGTGATGTGGAGAAAGAAGAAGAGGAGAGAGAAAGTTCTTTATCTACTTATTTAACAAACGATCTTATAGGCAACTTTCTATTATATGCACTAATTGTATAGACAGTCTGTTAATTGGATGAGAGACCATTATAGACAACTATATAGATGATCTATTGTATAAGTTATTTTTAGTCTTTGTCTATATATATAATGTGGAGATATAATAGAGGCAGTGTATTGTCGCTCATATCACTATACATGTCCTTAGCTGAGAAAAGCCGTACGATTCGCCGTGTTCGGCTGAAACAAAAGCTGCGGAGGATAATTGGCCCGTACCAGCATTGGCGTGTCCCGTCATGCTCAGCACCATTGCACCGTGCTCACATAGCGAAAAATCGTGGCTTAACTAGGCAGCGGCCATCACTTTTGTACGATCAAAGTGAAATCTGTTTTCGCTTAATATTTTAGAGCCGACTGAAGAGCGAAATCTCATCGAAATCTTAGAATTTTAGATAATCGAGATTTTTTTCTACCGAGAAAATTGAGATTTTGGCCAAATTTTATTGAGTGAAAAATACCTCGAACAATGTCAAAAAATTTTGAAATTTTTTGTGAATGTTTCTCACACATCAGTGATGTTCCTATAAAAATTTCAGATGATTATAAAATATGAGGAATTTTAAAAAATTTAAATATTAAACTGTCTTGATAAAATGCTAACTAGCAAGTTTGAACTAAATGAAAAATAAAACAAACCATGTTAGAAAATTTTAATTTTTTTGTGCATAGTTATGGTGCATCACTAATATTTCCATAAAATTTTCGTATGATTATCAAGATTTATGAATTTTTAAAAATTCAGACAATGCTACTATCTTGATAAAAGTCTTACCGGCAAACTTCAACCAAATGAAAAATGATACAAACCATGTTAGAAAATTTAAAAATTTTGTGAATAGTGCTGATATGTCATTAATGTTTCTATAAAATTTTTATACGATGATCAAGTTTTAAAAAGTTCCAAAAATGCTGACTGTGCTACGTTTGGATAAAAGCCTCATGATCAATATATAGATTTGCTTTAGCAATCAAAAAAGGTTTAAAATTTTTAAAAAATTTGTAAAAGGGTTCTAAGAAAATTCTTAAAATCTCATAAAATTTTTTAATCATGATAACACTCCAGTGAATTTATAAAATTCTTACAAGTGCATTATACCATTTATGTTCTTTCTATTTTTGATTTTTAAAATATAACAAATGAAGTTTAATGCATACATAGATTTGATTGAGCAAACAAAAAAGTTTAAAATTTCAAAGTTTAAAAGAATGGTCTGAGAAAATTCTTAAACTCTCATAAAAATTTTGGATTATGATCACACTCGAGAAAATTTATAAAATTCTGACAAGGTTTCTGTCGGGTATTGGATATATTGTACCAAGACGACCATCGAATCCGGCGCCAACCGACTATGCTCTTTGCCGGATGGCGCGCGAAGGCCGACCTTCGTATAGCCCGGCTCACGGGCTACCCGTCCCCATCAAGCACGCCCCGAGCAAGCCAAGCTCGGGGCTCATGACAAGGCGACGTGGCATTAAATGCGCAGTGGCTCGAGGATCGCCTCGCCGAGATCATGGCTGCCACGGTCCGCGCCGCCCTGGTCTGCGCTCACTTGTGCCCACGTCGCGTGGTACCGGTGGTGGCGCGGCCTCTGACCGCTGCTACGTCCTCTACGAAGAATGCTACCGTAATAAATGGTTTGTCTCTTGTAATTCCCTATAAATACCCCCTCCCACGATGGATCGAGGGTTGGACCTTCTGTACTACACGCATACTTACACATCTCGCCTGCTCATGGGAGTCCTTAGAATCGGTCAGGGCCCCCCGAGCTAGCGCATTGTAACCCATTTTCGTATACTAGTGCAATCACTGGACGTAGGGTTATTATCTCCTCCGCGAGAGGCCCGAACCAGATAAAAAACGACCCCCTATGCTTCACGATTGTCCCATATACCCCGTTCCATTGCTCGGCACACTCTTAGACGTATAACCCTTGCAGAAAAGGGGGCCCAAGTTGATCCCTCATTCAACAAGTAAGCTCGGCGGGGGATCCTGTCCCGAATCGTCGACAGTTTCTATCCCAATTTTGTTCATTCAAATTTTTGATTTTTTAAAAGATAACAAATGAAATTAAATTTTTTTCAAAAATTTTCTTTATGATTCTACACTTCTTAGGGTGTTACCATAAATTTTTCACATCGTGATAAAGCATGCATAATTTATAAAAAAATCTAACAGTGTTTCTGCATTTTTTTTAAAATATATCAAAATTATGTTTTTCAACAAATTTTCATAGGAGATGACTTTCTTAAGGGTTATTGGACCAAATCCGGTAAAAAAAACACGAGATCTAGGCAAGATTTTTTCGATATTATTGTAGCAATTTATTTATTTTTACTCTGGCCGGTATTTCAAAAATCATTCACGTCCGAAAACTGAGTTCTCGCGAAATTTTGGCGAGATTTTAAACTTTGCATGTGGCCTTGAGACAACGTAAGGCTATGCGTGGCACCTGAGTCTGAGTGTCGGCCTAACTTGCCCCCGCAGGTAAATTAGCAGTAACTAGATGCTTAGCTGTGGGCAAAAAGAAGCACAGAACACAGGCAAGGATTTTAACATAGACAGAATTTGTTTTTTCAGAAAAACTTCTAAAAAGAAAAAAAAAGTACTGATTTTTCAAAAAAATATTCTTTTAAAAAGTTTTTTTGAAAAAACTTGAATAGCTCATTTCTACAGTCCCGAGGGACGCGTGGCATGGTGTCGTTTGTCTCTCTAAAAATATTGGTATCCATAGATAACTCACAGCACGCCGCTGCCCACCGATGCCGCCGGGGGGGGTTAAGTGCTGACAAATAGTCGGCGCCAAATAGGTTGACATAACAAACTTTATATTCCTCGCCGACCTGCCAACTACTACAGAGTAACAAAGTATACAACGTGCGGGTGCAGAACTGGAAGCCGAAGCACGGTTTTGCCTATAAAAGGGCAAGGCAAACTGAAATATGTACTCAGATCACATTAACTAACCACAACATTGAGTGGCAATACTAGCAGCCAGTAAGTGCCGCATCCAGTCATCCCTGAATTATATAACATGGCACCGGCGATTGCCAAGCCTCTCCTTAGCGATCTGATGGCACTATCCGGGCGAGTCCCGTCGAGCCACATTAGACCGGTCGGAGACCGCCCAGACCTCGCCAATGTCGACCACGAGTCCGGTGCCGGCATTCCGCTGATCGACCTGAAACAACTCGACGGGCCGGAGCGTTACAAGGTCGTCGAGGCTATCGGCTCGGCGTGCCGAACCGACGGATTTTTCATGGTACGTACGTGTACAGTTGGTAGCCGGGCTTGATCAGTTGTCCTCCACCGATTTACAATTAATGACGGACAAAACTTGAACAATCTGACAGTAGTTGGCATACATGTAGGTCACGAATCACGGCATCCCGGAGGCTGTCGTCGAGGGGATGCTGCGCGTGGCAAGGGAGTTCTTCCACCTGCCGGAATCGGAGCGGCTGAAATGTTACTCCGATGACCCCAAGAAGGCGATCCGGCTGTCGACGAGCTTCAACGTGCGCACGGAGAAGGTGAGCAACTGGCGCGACTTCCTGCGCCTGCATTGCTACCCTCTCGAGAGCTTCAACGATCAGTGGCCGTCAAACCCGCCCACCTTCAGGTGAACGCCCGTCGCTCGATCGCACATATATCGTGTCAAATCAATTTCCCTGCAGATGATCGCCAGCGACTACTACTTAATTTGGCTCTGGTCGTTAATACCGTTCGTACCAAATCTGTCAATCAGACCCGTTGATTAATTTGTCAAAAAAGGAAGTTGAACTAACATGTGCGTCGTTGACTCGTTGTCCTCCTTGAGGTTGTTAATTTCGGTAGGGAGTAATGACAGGGGAAAAAAAGACAAAACAATGGAACTATTCGCCTTAGTAATTAAATGGCTCGAGCTGTAGACCTTATGACTGAATTTAAGCCTTAAACTGCAGCATGGTAAATTGACAAATTGTGTTGACTGGACAGGCAAGTGGTCGGCACCTACTCGACGGAGGCGAGAGCGCTGGCACTGAGGCTTCTCGAGGCGATATCGGAGAGCCTTGGGCTCGAAAGAGGTCACATGGTGACGGCCATGGGGCGGCACGCGCAGCACATGGCGGTGAACTATTACCCACCGTGCCCGCAGCCCGAGCTGACCTACGGGCTGCCGGGGCACAAGGACCCCAATGCCGTCACTCTGCTGCTCCAGGACGGCGTGTCCGGCCTGCAGGTCCAGCGCGACGGCCGCTGGGTGGCCGTCAACCCCGTGCCCAACGCGCTGGTCATCAACATCGGAGACCAAGTACAGGTATGCAGATTACCATACTAGCAACTGTTGCTTCTTAATCAAGCTACGAGATCGATGTTCAACAACTACTAGTAAAAAGTAGTAATCCTACTGACGTTTTGGCTATGACTATATACGCTGATTAAAATGATCTCGTGCAGGCGCTGAGTAACGATCGTTACAAGAGCGTGCTCCACCGCGTGATTGTGAACAGCGAGAGCGAGAGGATCTCAGTGCCGACATTCTACTGCCCGTCCCAGGACGCGGTGATCGCGCCGGCCGACGCGCTGGTGGACGACGGCCACCCTCTGGCCTACCGGCCCTTCACTTACCAGGAGTACTATGACGAGTTTTGGAACATGGGCCTCAACTCGGCCACTTGCCTCGACCGGTTCCGACCGATCATGGGCTGATAAAATGAACAAACATTACAATAGTTTCTTCATTTACACCCTTCTTGATAATCTACAAGCATATAATTTGTTCCATGGTGTCGTTGTTACCGCTAAGACATGTCCTATCTGCAAACGGAGTTATTTCATCCAATTGGTTGTACTCTTCTTCATCATCGATATTTTCAACTCCAACAATCCGCCAATTCTCATGAAGGATGATGTGCAACCTCAGATTGGCTGGATTACGCACGTAGAAGTCTTAAGTTGCTTGCTTCGTAGGGACGAATGGTTCATCTTTGTACACAAGTCTATTGTTATGGTGGAGGTTACGCAACGGTTGATGCGGGTGGCCAAGGACTTTTTTTCCCAGGTGCATGAGTGGCGGTCTAGTCTTCGGATTGATAGTTGATAGAGTGTGTGTGTTTTATTTTTTTCAGGGCTGTATGCTTCTTGTTAAGCAGAGGCCAGGAGAAGTTTCAAGAATTTGTATCTTCTCGATGTAATGTTCTTGAAATTAATAAAATCTTCCTTTATCTAAAAACACAAGTCTATTGAGATTTACAAGAATAAAACCTCTCTTGTTGATCTTCGCTCCATGTGGAAGTCCCGCCCATTTACATCGGAATAATGGAACTTGGTATATTCCGTAATCAAGCTCTCAAATTTCTTGATCATCTCGTAGTAGGAGTTTATTGCGGTTAAGGATCCTCTTTTCGAGTGTTCATCGGACAAAGTATCTATACTCACACCACCATTTTGAACAGTACTATTTGTATCTTGACTTTCAGCGTAAAAGATGTAGCCATTAATATCGTACCTTTACTGTATCTGTACATTAAATCTTGGTCTGTTAGCTAACCATTTAACATCCTCACTCATAGAGACTTTCATCTTTTCTTTGAACTATGTGAGAAATTGATCATTGTTTTCTCGCGTGATGGAAATCTCATCTATATGTGGATTCTCTTCCCGTAATATCAACATATGATGCTCGATGTACGGATGAACTTCTTCACTATACTGCAAGACTGTCAAATGAGCTTTGCAATATATATCAAATGAGATTATTAAAAGACTATGAAATGAGCTCATTTGACAATGCACTTTTTTAGTCCTATTATTTTAGAGTAAAATTTACAAAATCGTAAGTTTTTTTTACAAACTTTTATAAAATTATATATTTTAGCTTTTATATTATAAAATTACAGATTTTAGAAGAACTTGCTTCATAAAATTACATATTTCTTATACAAATTATCAGAAAACTAAATATTTTAGCTTTTATTTCACAAAACTACAGATTTTAGGAGAACTTGTATAACAAAACTATAGGTTTTAAATTAACTTTTTCTTGTAACGAGTCTGGTAGTTTGGACCCACATGATAGCCTCACATGTGAGTGAAACGGGAAATAAAGGTGTGTGAGACTGCCATATGGGCTAACACTGTCAAACGTTAGACCGTTATAAGAAACGGTCAATTTTAAAATCTGTAGTTTTGTAAAACAAATTCTTCTAAAATTTTTAGTTTTGTGGTAAGTTTCAAAATATGTATATTTTTAAAATAGAAGCTAACATCTGTAGTTTTCTGATAATTTGTGCAAGAAATCTGTAGTTTTGTGAAACAAGTTCTTCTAAAATCTGTAGTTTTGTGAAAAAAGAAGCTAAAATTTGTAGTTTTTCGATAGTTTGTATAAGAAACATGTAGTTTTATGAAATTTATTCTTTATTTTATTTTTTATAAATTTAGTCTATTTATGAATAGAATTGTAAATATAGCTCCGTTCTCGACCATGAAAGTGCCGCTTTCCTACTGTGGAAGTTCACTAGAGCTCGCGACACCACGATAGCACATCTCCCGTGCTCGACGACCACAGCAGCATGCCTCCCGTGCTCACCGGCTGCACTCCTCCCACACTCTTCGGGCGCGGTAGAGGACAGATTTTGCCTACCACGCCTTTCATGGTAGGGAGTGGGCTAAATCTACAAATACATTTGCAGAGGAGTTAGATTTGAAAAAAAAAAGATAATAGGGCTAGAAAAGTACCGTAGGTTACTATTTTCCTAAATGAAGGGAACGCCTCAGGGTTTAGCTTCTTTTTCGTAAGCTCATGAGGTGGGACTTTGAAGTTTCTCCATAATATAAAAATAATGATCAAGAATCTGTTTAGCTCTAGACATTGGCCCAATTTGAAATAACTTCTAATTTTGTAAATTCTGGATTCTCTAAGAATCAGATTGGTGACATCTTCTAGTTCTTTAAGAATTCTCCAAGAAGCTTTTTCCACAATCAGAAACAGATTTGTATATAAAATTAAAAGCTACCGCTCACTTAATTCTTGAAGAATCCAGAATCTGCACAATCTAAATTGACCCATTATTTCTAGGCTAGAAGCTGAATTCAAGCTCAAACAGCTAGCTGCTTAATTTAATTTCTCCACTCGGCTTCAAGAGGAGCTAAACCCACATATTGGAGTAACTTTTGTAGCTTCTCAGCCTCTCACCATTCTCCCTCATAAGATGATATGGTTTCTTAGGCTATAAAAAGGTAGTTTTTCAGGCTTGTCCACCGTAAGCTCTGTAAGCTATCTTCTTAGAGGATTTGAAAAACTAGATAAGATTTCTATTATAGCCGGTAATATTCAAAGTACCTCATTCGCTTAGAGTTATAGATAATCTTACAAAAATCCTTAAATTAGGAACAAAACAAGATTCCTATAAAGTCCCTTGTTTATCGAGAGAAAAAGAGAAGATCTACACCACTTATTTTAGAATGGTCAGATTATAATGGTGTAAATTAATCATATTTACATATTATATCTATTACAATTGTGTAACATATACAACTGTATTTTCTAAAGACGATAAAATTGTATAACAAATGTAATATGTTGTAATATCTAGCCGCGCACTTACGCCAAATTTCCGATAGTTTTCAATGATAGTTGGCATCAACTAGGTCGAACAAATGTAAAAATAATCTAAAACAATCTGTTCTCGTGCAATAAAGCAATTGAGCGAAGGTCATGCTAAATATTATTCCTTCTATTATTTTTTAAAGGACGTATTTTGACATTACCGGGTGCAAACATTAATTAATAAATTCACTAACAAGAATAACCAAAACATCCTTTTATTACGTTCTTTAGTAATACGAGAGGTGAGTTTGTGTATACATTTATGCATAAATGCTTTTCAAAGGTTATAAAATAAATAAGGACAAAAGAGATAAACTAGCATCGAAGCTATATATATGCACACGTTATAATTTGCAAAAAGCATGCAAAACAGAGGGATCGAGTAATTTTGTAGTACGCTCTTTTGCAAGAGAAACATTATTTATGTATATCTTTTGCCTAAATCAAGATAGGGTACTTTATATTGCTTTTTTCTAAACACCAACATGAGAAGCAAAAACACCTGTTTAATTTTCTAACATGTACAACTCAAACCTTTAGGAGTTCTGTTTAGCCCAGCAACTTAAGGACTTAAGGACGTACAGACATGTACGTACTATATATGACCGAGTTTATTGGAAGTCTTGGAACTTTACTAAGCAGCAGCTTTAGATATAAACTAGTAAGGTGACCGGCGCATTTACACGATTAAATTTGTTACATATTGTGAACAACTATTTGATTTCTCCCATAACTATATGTCAATCTTATTGGTAATTAAATTAGCTTTGAGATGTTTACATGCAATTAGATACACATTTACAATTGTAAAAAAGCTACTAGTATAAATACATCATGAGGGAACTTGATAGAAGTTTTGGTATAAAGTTTTACATCTAGGGTAGTGCATTCTTCGGATAATAAAAACACATAATTCAAATATGCCGTTAGTTAAAATCATTCTTTTAGGAAGCTACTATTGTTCTATTCTTATCTATTTTACTTTTCCAGCTCCACTCATCTATTGCTCCTTCTCTCTTGCAACATATCCTTGTACCAAGACTTAAAGTAAGACACTAAACCCTGTGTCCTCTTCCTCAACCCACCCCACCACTCACCTCATTGTAGCTGTACTAATTGATTAGTACGGCATCATGTCTACAGGAAATTAATGTCTTAACATGCTTGCTTTCTTTGCTTTCCCATCCATCTCTCTACTGTCATCGACACCACCTCGATCTCATCTTATGGTCTGTGCCCAACTTATACTCCTTCTAACCCAGCAAGCATCAATATATGCTCTTTCTAATCAACAACGCCATATTTGTAACATCCCAAAAATTTCAAAAATAAGAAAAATAAAAATGTAAAATTGAAAATGAAATTTAATAAAACTTCTAATTGAATCAAGATTTTAATTTAAAAATATCTTCCTTTTCTTTATTTTCTCGAATTCCAGTCTTGAGAAAAGTAAGATTGCAATCTAAAACTATTTCGTCCAAAATAAACAAACTATAAAAATGAGTTCAGAATATAATCTTAATTTAAATTTCCATCTATTTTATAAATTCTCCTGAATTTTGGTTCTTAAGAAAGTTGATTTCTCCTCCTCTGCGGTGAAGCCAGTCAAGCGCCATCCCATCCAATTCATTGCCAGGATGCAAGCACAGTATGCATATCAGTGTCAAGTTGCCTCAAGTTTTGTCTCTTCTTCAACAAGCCAGCATCATTTCTTCTCTCTGCCAAACATTTGCAGCGTCAAGCCAAAGCTCGATCATGTTGTTGCCACGGCAAGGCCAGTGCTCCAGTGATGAATTCATTGTGCCATATAAGTTCAGCCTCTCTCTGGCAGCACAGTTCGCCCTGGCGCCATCTCTTCTCACGGTCAGCACCAAGTCTCTGCACTCCCAACACTGCCCAAGCAGGCCAAGTATTGCCTATTTTAACCGTCCAAGCCAGAATCTAACACGCGCGAGACAATGCAGAGCAAAGCTTCTACTTCTTCCTGAAAACGCCTTGTGCAAACAGAGTTCGCGCTCTGAACTTCGCCTCAGAGAACTGAATCAACAATTTCAGCCCTGTCACTAGTTGTCTCTGAATACAGAACACGTTCTTCGGCTGAAAAACACTTCTACTGCGCAAAGTCTGGTAGCAATGTACAGAACTCCAATTACGGCGACAGAGCAATCAAACAACAGGTAAATCTTTTGCGGCGTGAAAGGCAGCACGTGTTTTCTGTTTTTATTCTCTATTTATACCCAGCAATACAGAGTTCGGATCTCCATCCATCGAAGCGTACCGAAACTGACCTCTCTACTAATTACCCGATACGCTTACTGTTTTTCTATCCGACAACAAAAACTAACCAGACTTAAAACCGAATACTAACATGACTGCTTAACTTGACAATTTGGATGTTTTTGTTGATGAAAACATCCGATGATGTTTATCAAAACCAAAAAAAAAAACCCGAATCTTACTCTGAAAACCGAAAGTTACAAGATCAATCTAACTTTGCCTCGCTCATGCCTTGGCCCCGAAATCACCGCGTCGCCATACTTGCCTTGGCATCAGTCAATCCACTGCCTTGACAGAACAAAACACTGAAGCCAACCATTTGTGCGTCATGTAAACAGAAGCTACTCTCGTAAGCCATACGCTGCCGCTGCCTCACTTCCTCCATACCCTACTGTCCTGAGCCATCACAGCCACTTCAATGCCCGCGACAGCCATGCCCAGTGAAATTTCGCGCCGTCCGCAGGATGCAGCCGAGTCCATACCTTGTGCCATTTGATTGCCGCAAAACCGGGCGCGTCCACTGCCAATCCCAACGCCAGGAGCTCAGCTAGCCTCGCTACTTCTCTCTGCTTTAACGATGCCTTGCTCGCCTATTGCCACGGTATGATGCTGACTGCCATCATCGCTGTTCCGGCCGAAACCCCGGCGCTGAATCCGCACCTTCTGCCCTCTTGCCGAACACCCCTTTTTGCCCAGCACTTGTTCTGGACTCGGCCACATCGCATTCCCTGGAATCGGCTCGCCATACCTCGCTGCTGCGTCACCTTCAGCCAGTCAAGTCGATCGAATCAGCAAATTCATTGCCGCGGCATGGAGCTTCCGCACGGCCCGGGCTCATGCGCCGCACTGCCTCTTCACTGTCTTGAATCCAGCTGCGCCGCTCGGCCATTCAACACTCTGCCTGCCCTTTCACTTCACTGCCCCGGCCATGTCAAGAAAACCTGCGCGGCTGCCGCAAACCGAACTGACGCCCGAAGCCTAGCACTCTGCCGAGCCATCTATTTAAACCAGCTAACACCTCACACTTAGCATACCTAAAAACCGAAAGCCCACTGCTCCTTGCCCAGCTCCGGCCAAAGCCACAGCATCACTAATCCATGGCTTGACTTCATGCCCGAAGCACCGTTTCCCAATTCAATGCACATGGAGCATCACCATATACTCCTCAGTAAAACCCCAACTCTCCCTTGCTGTGGAGCCGCCGCCGCGCACACCTCCTGCCACAGCCGCCCATCATCGCCGCGTCGCCGCCACAGGCCACCACAGGCCGAGCTAGCACCTTCCACGGCATCCCTGAGGTCCCACCTACCCGTTTTGGTCCTCGGCCGCAGCTCCCCTTGCCTACCTCGCCGCCGGCCACATGCGCCAAAGCCACCGCTGTAAGCTCCTCTGTACACTGTTCTTCCTTCCCCTCTCTAATTTCTTTCCTCTCACAGGAGCTACCTTTAAATCTTGAGGGTATCTAGGGAGCACTTACATCAATTATATACTAGTTTTACACGAATTAAATTATGTAGAAATGATGTGATAATTTGTAAAAAAACATTATTTTTCTCTACATGGTATTTTATATCAATTATACACTAGTTTTACACAAATTAAATTATGTAAAAAGTAACATGATAATTTGTAAAAAATAGAGGAACGAAACAAACTATAAAGAACACACCAAACAAAAAGGTGGATCACAAAATCAAATATTGACAAAGTCAAAATGATAAAACACGATGTGGATCACAAAACAATATCTAATAGATAAAAAAATTAAGTTCTCATAAACAAAAAAACAGTAATATCTAATAGACAAAAAAATTGAGTGCTCTCAAACAAAAAAACACTTGAGTGCAATTTAGCAATTCCCTTAAATCTTTTCATACTACAATCTGGCAAGTGTAGGCGATAGGCCCTATCGCGTTGCAAAGCCTTTCTATGGCTTGCTCACCAGAATCGGCTTTGGACAGCGCAACGATTACAACACAGGGGGTGGCTGAACTAGTATGTCTGCCTAATGTGCTGCCGAAATCTCGAAATCGCGCATTACCTTTTCATAGAGTGCCCCAAAGTTCGAAGGTTGTAGAAATAAATTGCCGCATGGGCTCAACTGCCGTCCCTCTTGCCTGATCCCTCTTGCCTTATCGGTGGGGTATGGCCGCGGACCTCAGTCTGCCAGATTAGAACCTTTATCATGTAAATCGCCAACCAAGATTTCGTAAAGGACTAAAGTCTCTGATCATCCTAACTTGCTGTCAATGGTGGAAAGAACGTAACAACAGAATCTTTTGAAACAACGGGAAGGCCATCGATGAGGTTTTACGGTCCATAAAAGACGATGCCAGAACCTGGATTATTGCAGATGCAAAACATCTAAAAAATTTGCTGGGCCGAGATGTTTGATTTTCTTTTCCTCTTGCCTATCCTTTTCTCTTTTCTTTAGGTGACCCTTGTATTATTTTCTGGTGCAATAGCCTGCACCTTGTACTCTTCTAGTTTCTTTTACCTCTTCCATGTGGCCCCCACCTAGAGATAACAGCGTAAAGGCATTCTATTTGGTTCCTTGACTCACTAAATGATAGGTGGTAGCAAATTAGTTTGTGTCTAGCTAGTCTGCTCCAAAACAGGGGCGCAAGCCGGTAGGCCGAAAAAACAGGACCACAAGAACAGTCTGTCAGCAATAGCATCGATCAGGCTAGAAGCTGACAGTAAGCTATGAATACAGGAAGAAGGTACTAGTTGCTCAGCCTAAGCCAAACCATCCGGTTTCCTGTCTTTTTACTCCAGTTAAACAACATGGTTAAATGTATTTACTGAAATCTTCCTGTAATAATAACTATTGGGACCATCACCATCCCCTGGTCCTATAGACTCGATAGTTCGAAGCAGTTGCTAAATTTGCATCGAAGTCCTCCTCATTACCCAAACGAGTAGATATATAGATCTGCTGATTAAATCTGGCAAATTGATGATATTTGTTTAAGCTCATGAAATCTTTCTTCTAGGTATACGTATAAGTGTCTAATGAAGACCTCATACAGAATTTCAAAATTAAAAGGATGCTTGGAAGAGTATGGTATGGCCCTTTGGTTTAATCAACTACCTCAATTAAATTTCCAATTTCGAAGTATCAGGAGTATGATTTAACTAAACTTGATTAGGCTAAAATTTTGAACTCACCCAGTCGTTAAGCAATTAAGTTAAACAAGGGCCCAGTAGGTAAAAAGGTAAAGCGCACGTTAGTACAAGTGATCCCTATCCCGATTAAGTCAAAGTAAGTTCATAACTACGTTCATGTCTAATTAGAAAAGTAGCTTAATAAACTGAGTCTAATTAATCATTAAATTCAAAATATTGAGACGATTAAAACTAAGTAAACTCTAATTAGTGCAAACTTTTTCTTTATTATGTCTTTAAGCATGCAAGTCATATAAAAACTTTGCTCCAAATATATCCTTATGCGTGTGCAATATTTGTTTAAACACGCTATAGGTCTAGATCATTTAATCCTATAGTGTTTAATTTAATTTGAACCAAATTCCCAAGTAGCCTTGCTTTCCATGTACAAACCTTATATAGACAGCTTTTAAAAATCCCGTAGAGCAAGACCACTTAATATTACAAAGAAATCATTATGATTAATCCTAAGGATTCTCTCAACCCCCTAATTCAAATACATCTTTATGCAATATTCACATAAAGGATTTAAAATATAAGCAAAAAAATATAAGTAAAATATCATAAATTAAATGTTGGATCATGTAGAATTAATCTCAAAATGTTCCTAAGATCAAGATCATATTAGTCGGCAAAAAGATCTAATTTGAATTACGTTCATAAAAGACTGCATTCTTATGAGCATATAAACCATCTCAGATAAAAGTGAAATGATACAAAACCATTTTTAAAATATTTCTAGGTTCGTACCCTACTAATACCAGAAAAATGATTGAATAATCATATAAAGTGCAGTCGCAAACCTAAAACGAAATCTGATTTTATATAATGTAAACCTTAATACCATATAAGCATTTCATCAATGAATAAAACATCTCGTCTAAATTCTAAAATTTATACAATCAGCTTAGAAATGCTCTCCAAAGTAAAGACTACCCTATTCTGAAGAAATAATCTCATTTCATCATGCTTTGTATATAAATCCTGTTAGCAAAATAACCCTAAGCTAAGTATTATGATTTTTGCAATCCGTAATATGAACAAATGAACTTAACAATAATTAAGAAATCAATAATTAAGGTATTTGTATCATTAGAACCTTCTCAAAAACCATAAAAATAAAACCACTGACATATATAATCTAACAAATCTGACATATTCAAAACTACTTCTTATGCAAAAGCAATCAAAGATTAAGTACTATTCATACATAACCTATTGCATCATGATTAATATCTTAATCCTATTAATCCAAATAATTTTAGTCTCTTCAATTTGAAGTTATAAATACAAGAATATATAATTTTAGCCTCTTGAATTCGTAAAATAAGAATAGATATTTGTCGGTGTTTCGTACAACCGGCAAGTGTATTTGTAAGTCAAGGGGCAGCGCACTCCCACTCCTTGATGGTTGACTCAGGGAGCCCAAGATTTATACTGGTTCGAGCTGAACGTCCCTACTTCCAGTTCGTGGCGGTGGCTGTATATTGCTCTGGACGCGGCGGACCGCGCCATGTTACAAGCGAGGGCCTGGGACGGGCCCGAACGCTCGTCCGAGTGGAAACGGACTTGGGAGCTTCGGAGCTTTCAAGCACCTATCGAGTTGGGAGAAAGGGAAAAAAAGGAGGGGCGCCCCCTTTCCTCGAAAACCCTGCCCCTCCTTATATAGGTGGAGGGGGCAGGTTACACGGGACTCAGGAGAAAAGAGCGGTTGGGGCATGGCGTGCCCTAAAGATCCGGTCTTTGGTCTTGAGGACTGGCAGGTTCCCGTTTATCTCTTGATAGGTTGGCAGGCTTAGCCAGCGGCGCCCTGTCGGTAGCCTTAGCTAGTGGCGCTCCATTGGGAAGGTGCGCACCTGCCCTTAGTGCGCCTGTCAGAAGTAGACGCTGTGTGGGCGGCGCCTCTGGTGTTGCCTCGGGAAGGATATTGCCTATTCCTGCACGGCCGTCTTGTTCAGACGGCAGGTGACCAACTTCGAGGTTGATCGATGATGTGGCAGGAGTCGCTGAGATGGAGCTTTGGGACCCGACTAGCGGCCGGGTCGGTAGATATCGGACATGCGGCCGGTCGGTGCTCATGGGATCCCCGACCGAGGCGGTCGGAGGCATGAGGCGTCGGCCGAGGCAGGTCGGGCGCCTCGGAGATCGCGGTGGGGGCCGAGGGTCCTCCGTGACCCGACTGAGGTCTCCTGATCGGAGCTGGGCCTAAGAAGTTCCATTTAGCGCTCTAGCCGGTATTTAGGGATAATCCCATCTGCGAGAGACGGGACTTTGGTAATACCCCTTCCAGCACTCTGTATCGTTGTCAGTCTGGATTCTGAGTCCAGATGACTGAGAGAAATACGATCTTGAAATAGATGTATACTTCGCTGTGGGGTACCCCTGGTAGGAGTATTCGTCAATAATCTATAAGAAACTGTACCATCACTTAATCTAAAAGCTGCTAACAATATATAAACCGATATACATGAATAATCAACTAAAATACAAGTACATAAAATGATACAACCTTAACCCTAAACCCTACCTATTATCTGTTGCAAGTTTTTAATTAATTTTCTATTTGATTTCCTTTTGCTTTATAGAAGTTTGTTATTTGCTATATTTCTATCGAACGACGTGTAGAACCCGACGTCACTGATTCCATCATCAAAAAAGTCAGCTGCGATCACGACTTCGTCGTAAACAATAATTAAGCAAGGCAAGCACCCTCTTTGACTATATTGATCCTAATGCTTTACTTTTCACTTTGTTTTATTAAATCAATTTACATGTGTGCATATTTTCCATAAACCTGCTATATTGTGGTACTGGTCGATATACCTATTACCTCATAAAACTTCCTCGATAAGTATGGATACGTGATCTTGATAACTATAGAATATGATTAGATAATACATGATGTCAACTTAGGTATATGTGATTATTATTCATGCTTAGCCATGCTTTAGTAGTAACGATTTAGATAAATAGATTAAACTACTTCTTGAGAGCTTAAAAGGTTGAGAGTGCGTTTGGCAGAGCTCTCAGTTTTAGTTTCCCCATGAGAAGCTAAGGAGCTCTACCAAATAAGAAAAAAAATCAACCAGCTTCACATAGGAATCCGAGGAAGTAATTTATGATTTTTGACTTGCAGCTTGGGAGCCAAAAAAACCTACTCCCCACCTGATTCACAATCTCCCAGTTATGGACCTCTCCACCAAGTTCATAACTATTTCTCAGATAGGAATCACTTCCACCAGAGAATCAGGATCTAGAGCTCTGTCAAACAGGCCCTGAATATGACATGGACGGATATTGGTATTTTTGATTAAAAACCTAAAATAAAAATATGTTTTGACGCGAGCAATTAATGGCAATAGCCGGAGGTGCAGATGGATTTGCATGTAGTATATGGGAAGATTATTGCCCGTATCGAATTAAGGACCGAACTTTGGGTTGTTTTCAAGCTAAGAAACACGTACAACCACAAATGTGGGTATAAGATAGCCTTAAACCAATTAAGTTATCTAGCTTAACTTTGCACATTAGAAGGCTGAAGTAGTACAGGTATTCCAGTCAAGTCTGTTTGTAGGGATCTCTACATACCAATACAACAGTATACGCCTTGCTATAGGGAGAAACAGTGATCGACTATTTTAATTAATGTGAAAATGATACCATGTTCTGTATGTATGTTTCTGCCACCATAGCGAGAGTTTATCGTCACCGGACTAGTGTAAAGTTAATCTAGTTAATGTAAAGGTTTACGTCATGAATATTCTTACCACACGCCAAAGGTGCGTGAAACTTGCAGCAAAAAAAGATCATGACTTGTGAGTAAAGTTGTACACCTTTGCAGAGTGTAAATCTAATCGATTAGTCACGACTACGGTTAAGGGTACTTAGTAAAGTCATCACATGGTTAGATATTTTATTATTTTAAAAATGATTTGGTTTCATCTTTTATGCCTCATTTTGGCAAGGAATGTATTAGTAGAAATTGGACCTCTCGATGCTCATGTCATGGAGGGCTGTGAGTTATTACTTATGATTTACTTGTTACTTTCATATCAGTTAAACTTGCTTTTATAAATTCCGTTTCTAAATTAAAAATCGATTTACACATTTAACGTCACTTTATGCAAATTAACCATAAAAGCTTTCTTGGACATAGCCTGCATTACTGCTTATGTAAATACCACTTTAAATCTTGCTAAGTACGAAAGTACTCAATCTTGCTTAATATGTTATTTTAGGTAATGAGGCTTCAAAGATTACTTTCGACGTAAGATGCGGAAATTTCAAAGCGATCTTTCTAGGAATTATGCCTTGTTAGTTGACTGAGATTTGGATGAGCACGCTATAAGACTTTTGCTTCTTCTGCCGCTATATACTCTGAATCGTAAGAATACATTGTATAAATAGCTTTTGTTGTAATAATATGATATATGGTTATGATTCCAATTATTGTAAATATGTGTACTAACCATTGAACATGGGACTAGTAATGTATGCATATGGATTCTTATTTTTGTATTTTATGCAAAAATTAGGGTCATTACAATATTGTACATAGATAGATGAACCAATGACAAACATGTATTCATGCATGACTACCTTTCATTATATTTGCATACAGGACTGGGACACGTGCCTAGCATTAACACTTCTAATGCAATCTCGATCGTGTTGTGTCACCGCTAGTGATTTCTTACATCAAGCTTCCAATATCACTCTCCATTATATTAATCTCCCATATTACTTGGTTCAAATCACATCGATCAAACCTACAAGAAATAACATGGGAGTTATGTTTGTTATCTTTGTCCAATTTTATCCTCTATCTTCACGGAGTGGAATATTCATTTGATGCTTTTATTCTCTTGTGATCAGACAAAGTGTCACTAACAAAGCAATGTGTTATTTTGCTATTGGGTGAGGTGATAGCTTCTCTCATTTCTATATGCTACGTACGTATATGGAATTACATATCTTAATAATACATGTTGTGTGCATCTACAACATTAGAGTCCCACTTGTTATCAAAGTGTAATGTTTATTATAGCTCATTAATCTTCACCACTAAAAAAGATGCCCACCATAATCGATGGTGTTGATCTTTCTATTTTTCCATTGATGAATATGGTAATTTATAGCCCTTTAGAGCCAATCTTATGACTCTTTTGAATTTGCATATTGTTGGATTGTATATGGCATGGAGTTTTTTTTTTAGATTTTTGGTTGGGTTCTTTTAGGGTGTGTTCGGCAGGGATTCAGCTTCTCTAGATTCGTGAATCTGGTGAAGCTAAAAATTCTAGCTTCACTAGATTCGTGAAGCTGAAGCTGTGAGTATATTAAGAGTGTTTAGATAAATCATCTTATTTACATTTTAGACCAAAAACATAAACTTAATTCACTTTATTTTAGCCTACAAGTTTCAGATTTCAGGTGAAGCTGGAATCTGGAGCTCTACCAAACAGGCCCTTAGAAATCCAACTAGTATTTTTATTTTATTTTTATTCCAAATTTAGCCAATTTAGATATTTTACTTTAGAGTTTGCATGGAAATCAATTTGATAATTTTATTTTATTTTTATTCTTAATTTTAGTTTGGAATTTGTATACAAATCGAACTTCTAATTTTCATTTAGTTTTTATTTCAAATTTCAGTTTTTCTTTGAAGTTCATATGGAGATCAAATTGATTTGGAATTATATAAAAATCATATTGCTAATCATCCTTTTTTTTCTAAATTTTCATATTGTTAGATTGTACATGGAGTTTTTTTACATAGTTTTACGTCAGAATCACATGCAAATCCAGCTGATATTTTTTATTTTACTTTTATTCAAAATTTAAGTTATTTAGGGATTTTACTTTGGAGTTAATATAAAAATCAAATTGCTTATTTATTATTTTTATTCTGAATTTTAGTTTTACGTTGGAATTCATATAAAAGTCCAACTTTGAATTTCAGTTTTACTTTGAAGTTAGTATGAAAATCAATTGCTAATTTTTTATTCCTATTTCAATTGTTTTTATTGTACTTGACATGTAGTCTTTCTTTTAGTATAAGTTATATTATTATTTGGATCCATCATATAGATGGCTAGATCTTTTCTCTTTTTCTCCAATTAATGTTGAAATTTCTAGCCTTTAAGAGCGAATATGATAGCTTCTTTCCCTCCACTTTAATACTATATATTTTGATAGTCTTCCTTTTATATAAAAAAACTCCTATTCAAAACCTTTCGGTTCAGTGGATCGTGAACTCGACAGCAGCCAGTAGGCTCAAGACCAAATTTATAACAAATTAAAGATGCCTTTGTGCATGTAGTCACCATATATACATATATAGTGCGCAACACACATAGGGTCTACAAGACAAGCAGCATATATCGTTTTCCCGGATACGAGAGACACAAGATGAACATGGAGCAATACGTAACTCAAGCAAAATAAGTTCACACAAACTCAAGTAAAGCGCACATAAATCGGGGCATTATTCCGGTGTGAAATGCTCGCGCCATAGATCTGCAGCTAGCAAAAAAGCCAAGCGCGCAGCTAGCTACTTCAAGCATTTTTCTGTGTACGAATTACTGATGACCTCTCTGAAGAGCTCTAGGCAGTGCTCTTGGTCCAGGTTCCTGCTCCAGAACTTCTTGTAGTACTCGTCGTAGGTGTAGCTCCGGTACACGGGCGCGTCCCCGTGGCCGACGAGCTTCCCCGCGGGGCTGATCACCGCGCTGTTGCACGGGCACAGGAAAGATGCCACCGACATGCGCTCTTGCGCCGCGTTCACCACCGCGCGGTGCCACACGCTCTTGTACGCGCCGTTGCTCAGCGCCTGTATTAAGTTAACACGCACGCATCAACACGTTGCAACTGCATTAACTAATTGGAACATTGCATCTCCAGTTGTCCGCATGCATATACACGAACGATCGAACGAGTTACCTGTAACTGGTCGCCTAGGTTGATGACGAGAGCGTTTGGCCGGGGGTTGACGGCGATCCAGTTGCCGTCCTTGAGGACCTGGAGGCCGGCGACGTTGGGGTCCTGGAGGAGGATGGTGAGGGCGTTTGGGTCCGTGTGCTTGGGCAGGCCGTAGGTGAGGTCGGGCTCGGGGCACCGCGGGTAGTAGTTCACGGCCATGTGCTGCTCCTGCTCGCCGAGAACCTTCTCGATGTAGTCCTCCTCGAGGCCGAGGCTGAGGGAGATCGCACCGAGAAGTCTTAGCCCGAGAAGACGGACTTCGCGGCAGTACGTTCCGATGATCTCCCTGCATGCCGAGATTGCAACGGAAAAGTGGCGTCATGCATGGTGATAAATGTGGGTGTTGTGCTAGGCCGGACCGATACAATACGGATCCGTCAAACCGCGTGCCTGAACTATATCATGAAGCCATGGCTCGGCTGGGTCATCATACCGTGCCGGTCTAGCTCATCTTCGATAAGTTTAGACATGACCTATTTGTAATTTATATTTGTTTTGTGCCATGCTGGTCTAGTTCCAGCCTATTTACACTATTGTGACGAGAGGAAAATAGCCGAAAACACATAGAGCTAAGAGGGTGGAAACAAATATGGGGGAAAGAGAACTAAATTTTATTTATTTTTGAACAAGTACAGAGTTACTGTATCATTAAAAACCTTACACCCAGTATGAGGTACTCTAGTACGTAGTGGCTTGGTGCACTTACTCGTTGTAGTGAGCATGTACTTTCTAGTCTCTATTCTCCATCTTTTAACATATCGTTGCTCCGTATACAAGGATCACAAAAGGCGCTAACTATAGAACGAGCCACAACATAACGCAATGTCACGGCAGAGTTGCCTGCTTCGAGCTCATCCAACCTGTTTTTGTGCCTTGCCAGTTTAAGCATAGCCTATACAAACGTGCTATATATACCGTGCCGTTCATCATGCCCAACCACAAGGTTCAGCACGACTCTGTCATTCGTGCCGTACCAGCCTAACACTTGCACGTACTTGTCATATCGTGTCTATTGTGTCATGAGCCGACAAAAAAAAAACCCTCCATCTAGTGCCTAGTCCAGCATGGACGGTGTAGAAGTCACCAGGTGACAGTAGCGATTGTGGACTTCTCTGGTTTGGAACAAGCGAAATGGACCAAGAATTTGTGTGATTTACTTCTACTTTTGTAAGATTATGCAGATGTTGTTTGGTTTTGTTCCGCCTCTCAATAAACTCACAGGCTCCTCGTCAAAAAAAAAAAAACTCACAGGCCCTTGCATGTATCTGAGTATAAAGACTAACTAGTTGGCTGATTGGTGCTACTGTGATTGAATATTATTATTCGATCGCTTTATGAATGGCGTGACTACGACGGCAATTAGTAATATGGCAGTCTTGTGAGCATTGCTCGAAAGTACTGCTTACGAACAAACTAGGGTAGAAATTGGACGCGCGCTACTGGGACCAATGCCATCTATATCTTCTACTTTTTCCACGAGTCCACGGTTGTCCGCAAATTAAGGCCAGAAATCTTTTCTCAGAACGGTACATGCATGTATCTATCCTTGTGTCAAAGGTTATGACTCGTGGAGGGACCAGAAATATTGCTAAAGTAAAATTAGCCTCACGATGAAACATATTTTATAGTATAAATGTGTACATATACGCACAGAAGACTTTTTTCTACTATCGAAAGTAGTTACTCTCTATACCAAATCTCACAACACAGAGTATATTAGGAAATGAAAGTTATATACGTGTAGTGTACAAGTATAAAAGATTATCTAGATGGTATGTACTTTTTTCAGAGGTAGTATATACATTTTTTTGACATATTTATTTTTATATGCATATATGAAGGTATTTACAAAATACATTTAAAATTATGGACCCCCTTGTAATTTTTCGTGTAGTTCATATTGGAGTATCTTATAATTAGTTAATTAGTATACCCAAAGTGATAAATGAGTATTTCAAGTTTGTTTAGGTGGTATATCAAATGTAGAGTAACTACTTCGAAAGTAGAAGGTATTTCTTTTATATATATACACACGTATATATATATATGTATATATACATGTATATACATATATATGTATGTGTATATATGTGTGTGTGTATATACATTATCGGGGATTGGATAATTTCCGTAAAGACTATTATACCCAGGCAATCAGTTCTAGCCGACCATGCATGCCCTTGAATGAAATCCCCAAGGAGGACCCTCGAATAATCTGGCCGGTGGGTCTGCCCGACCAGGCCCAACGCTCGACCACAAGCATACCCAAGCTCGTCCCGAGCATGCATGCTCGGGAATGTGTGAGAATCGGTCAAAGCTAGGGGAATTCATAAGTATGATCGGAAGGTCGTGTTTACCCCACAACGTGTACGTGACGATAATTACGCCATGATCTAGAGCCGTTATACCCACAATGAGAATGTGGCAAGAATCAAGGCTACGGTTACGGCCACGGTTAATGCAATAATTTGCGCATTATTCGGCTGCAGTTATAATATCTTGTAAGCTATAAAAGCCCCCCAGTAGATCGGTAGAGGGGGCGCACGAAGAAAGCACACAGACATATACAAGTTTTTTTGTAAGAATTCCCCCACAATAGTGAGATCACTGGAGTAGGGTTATTATCTCCGCTGTGAGAGGCCCGAACCAGTATAAACCCCTTTGTCTATTCTCCGAGTATCTGATCCTAAGAGCATCCTTCAGACGTAAACCCTTCACCTAAAGGGGGCTGTGTTGATCCCTCATTCAACAAGTAAGCTCAGTGGGGACCTGTTTCCCAAACGTCGACAGCTGGTGCCGTCCGTGGGGATCGTCACTAGCAGATTCCTTTCGTGAAGAATCTCGGAAGATAGATGCCCAATTCCCAGGATACTCAAGACCTATGCGTCTTCGATGATACCAAGGATGATGACATGTACTATGCCGATGAAGGCGTAGTCGGTGTCGCTGGCCCAGAGGGTCACACCGAGCCCGGGAGTCTTTCCTCGGTGGCTGCAGCGTGAGAGCAATACCTTCGTTCTCAGCGTGATACCCTCACAGATGATGAGGAGCGTGACGGACTCTATGATAGCTTGGACATTTCTGACCATTTCGAGCCTGATCACGAGACTACATCGCGAAGAGACACCATGATGTCACCTTCGAGATCCTCGCTTTCCCACGATATCAACATGGCGGGAGGATAAGAAGACCCCGAGGTTCAATCCTCGAGGGCTGCCCGTCATCGCTACTATGAAGCGGCCAGAAACCACCTAGAGGCGTCCTTAAATAGGACCTTAGCGAGCATCCGTCGTCAAGCTCGTGAAAAACCGAGTACCAGAGCTGAATCCTCAGCTCGCAAGATTTCCGACGGGCATCTCTCACCGGAGCATGTGCGTGACCGTCGATCAAACTCGCCTCCTCTCGTTCCCCAGAGCAGGGAGCAACTGCAAGCTCTGGCGGCGGTTGTGCGCGACCTTCGGAATTTCCCAGGACAGGTGGACCTGGAGGCAATGGGCGCGGTCGTAGCCGAAGATCTGGAGAAAAGGCCTGGAGCATTTCCCGGGAAAATCGATGTCACACCCCTGTCCGCTCTCATCACGGTGATTCTCGAAGCCTTACTTGGGAAGGCCGTGGGAAGTATGACCGATACCACGAGGATTCTCGGAGCAATTCCCGAGTAACCTCACAGGGTCAGAAGTGCGCTCATCACGATCACGGGTATACCGAGCATTCTACCTCGGATCGATCCTCGTCACGCCGATGTCGAGAAGTTTTCTCTCATCTTAGTACACGTGTCGAAAGCAATCATAGCGATGATCGCCGTGATCACCACGGTCGAAGGGACCGCAACGACGCCCCGGTTTTCGGATGTTGGGCTTTTTCAGCGTCTCTCTGCAATGTCTCGTGGCCGAGCAAGTTCAAGCCTGGCCACATCGAGAGATTCAACGGAACTTAGAATACGGATGAATTCCTCTCCATTTACACCACTGCGATTTTAGCAGCTGGAGGTGACGAGGGAGTTATGGCTAACTTCCTACCTACCGTGCTTGACGGAGCTGCTCGGACTTGGCTCTTCAATCAGAAGGAGGGGTCAATTCGCTCCTGGAGGCAGCTCAGCAGGGCGCTTAGAGCATATTTTCAGAATTGCTGTACTCGTCTAGGCAAAGAGCGCGACCTCGAGCGCTTGAGTCAGATGGAAGGTGAGTCTTTGCGACAATTTGTCCAAAGATTCATTTAGGTGAGGAATTCGATTCCCAATGTCTCGGATGAGGCAATCGTTCGCGCCTTTAAGTTTGACGTCCGAGACATTCGTTTCACGCTGGATCTGGAGATCCATCCTAACCTAATGGCCAGCGAGTTGTTCCGCATGGCCGATCGGTACGCAAACGCCGATGAGGCGGTTCAGTGGAAGAAGATACTGGATGAGGGCAAGCTTTCGCCTCAACCCGGCTTAGAAGGCTCCACGAGCATGAATAATGCAGGCTCCGTGGAAAAGAAGATCAAGAAAAAGAAGAAGAGGTCGTCTGCGCCGGGCATGGTCGTGGCTATCGAGCAGCATCAACCGCGAGCTCTGCACCACAGTAGTGAATGAATTTCGGCGGAAGAGGCAGGGGTCGACCACCCCAGCGCCGCAACGACCAAGGTCGCAGCGACCAAGGTGTCCCATTGAACGACCATTTCTGTCCGCTCTATTAGGCATATGGGCACGACCTCCGCAATTGGCAGACATGGGCGTTCTGTTTGGAATAATTCTACAACGGCAAAAGCCCCTTGCCAACGCTCCTAGAGAAAGGTGAGAGCAGTAAGGGCAAAAAACCCGCTGATAATGAAAATGATATGGGCTACCAGGAGCCCCGCAATCATATTGCGGTGATATTCGGGGGCTCCTCGGCCTACAAGTCCCGTCGGGACTTCAAGGAGGCGGCACGAGAGGTGCACCACATCGCTCAAGATAAGCCCCCCGTGCAGCAGCTCAAGTGGTTTGAGCTGCCCATTACCTTCTCCAAGGATGATTGTCCCCTTGGATTAGCCAAGCCTCAGAAGCTTCCAATGGTCATAAGCCCGACCATCAGCAACACCACGGTGGGACGAGTGCTCATTGACAGTGGAAGTTTCTTAGATCTCATATCCGCCAAAGTCTTGGACGAGATACAAGTCCCTCGGTCCAAAATCAAGAGCATAGTGGTCCCCTTCTACAAGATCATTCCGGGCACCTCGGCCAAACCACTCGGTCAGATCATTTTGCCCGTTACGTTCGGAAGTTCAAGCAATTTCCGGACAGAGATGATCACCTTTGAGGTGGTCAATTATGAGTCGGCGTACAATGCCATCCTTGGCAGACCGGCTCTTGCCAAGTTCATGGCAACTACGCATCATGCGCACCAGTGCTTGAAGATTCCCCGTCCAGGCGAAGTGATCACTATAAGAGGGAACCAAAAGGTGGCCCTGAGCTGCGATGAAAAGGCGCTAGATATGGTTGGGCAATTGCCTCATCGCGGTCCTAACCAAGAGCCGAAGAATTTCTGGCCAAAAGTTGCTCTCCATCCCAGAGGAGAGACCAAGGCGGTCCCGCTAAATGACGCGGAGCCGACTAAGGTTGTGCGTTTAGGATCTTCCTTAGATCTTAAATAAGAACTCGAGCTCATTACTTTCCTCTGGAAAAATGCTGATGTGTTCGCTTGGGAACCATCTAACATGCCCGGAGTCCCAAGGAAAGTAATTGAGCACAGGCTAGCGGTTCGGCCTGACAAGAAACCAGTGCGGCAAAAGCTCAGACACTTCTCCCCGGAAAAGCAAGCTATCATCTGGGAAGAACTCGACAAGCTCCTCAAGGCCGGCTTCATTCGAGAAGTCGAGTATTCGGAATGGCTAGCGAATCCGGTCGTTGTTAAGAAAAAGGAGGTCAAATGGCGCGTGTGTGCCGACCATACGAGCTTGAATGCCACCTGTCCCAAGGATAATTTTCCGCTGCCCCGCATAGACCAGTTCATCGATGCAACAATGGAGCTGCAGGTGATGAGCTTTTTAGATGCATACTCGGGCTACCACCTGATCAGCATATCACCTGAAGATGAAGAGAAGACTTCCTTCATTACCCTGTTCGGCACGTTCTGCTACACGACCATGTCTTTCGGTCTTAGGAACGCTAGAGTGACCTTCCAGCGTCTCATGCAGAAAACTTTCCAGATCAAATTGGTCGAAATCTGGAGGTTTATGTGGACGACATAGTGGTCAAAAGTAAGCTCGCGTCAAATCATGTCTCCGACCTTGAGGAAACCTTTTGTAATCTCAACAGACATCAAATGAAGCTTAATCCAGAAAAGTGTGTCTTCGGTGTGAGGGTGGGCAAGGTGCTTGGCTACATGGTCGGTCCACAAGGCATCGGAGCAAACCCAGAAAAGATTGAAGCCATCGAGAGCATGCGATCACCTAGTTGTGTAAAGGAGGTCCAAGTCTTGAATGGACGAATGGTGGCTGTAAGTCATTTTATTTCCCGATTAGGCGAGCGTTTATTGCCTTTCTTCAAGGCACTCCGCAAGTATGATTGTTTCACTTGGACGGAAGAAACGAAACGCTCTTTTGAAGAGCTAAAGCAGTACTTGTCCAGACCGCCCATCTTAACCATGCCAAAGCCGGGGAAGACCTTGCTATTATATTTGGCGGCGACCTCGCAGGCAGTAAGCGCAGTCTTAAGAGTAGAAAGGGATGGAATACAGCAACCAATCTATTATGTCAGCGAAGTCTTGCATGGACCAAAGGAGCGTTACCGAGGTCCAGAAGCTCTTATACTCGCTGTTCATGGCCTCCAGGAAATTGCGACACTATTTTGAAGCTTACAAGATTATGGTCCCAACTAAATTTCTGCTTAGAGAGATCCTAAGAAATCAATATGCCAGTGGTCAAATAGCAAAGTGGGCCATAGAGCTCGCTGAGTTTGAGATCCAATTCTCAGCTCGCATGGCGATCAAGTCCCAAGTCTTGGTAGACTTTGTAGCAGAGTGAACGAATCCAGCGCCATCGGCTACCGAGCTCAATAGATCTGAAGAAGATCGTTGGACCATGTACTTCGATGGGTCTCGTGCCAACAAACGCTTGGGGGCTGGAGTTGTGCTAGTTTCCCTCCAGGGAGTGCAACTCCAGTACGTCATTCAATTACACTTTATCGTGACCAACAACGCAGTAGAGTATGAAGACCTCTTGGCAGGGCTACAAGCATGCAAAGCGCTCGGAGTCCAGCGGCTAACTGTGAAAGGAGATTCATAGTTGGTCGTCAATCAGGTCAATAAGGAGTATCAGTGTTCCGATAACTTAATGGCACTTTACCTAATTGAAGTGAGGAAGATGGAGAAGTATTTCAAGAGTTTTGAGATACTCTTCATCCCTAAGAAGGACAATTCCCTGGCCGACCAACTCTCAAAGCTCGGTTCCTCCCAAGTTTCTGCTCTGGCAGGAGTGCTCGTCGATCACGTATACAAGCCCTTCATTCCCTCTGTAGAGGAGGCATCAGAGACGTGAGGTAACATCTCTTTTCTCGAGCATGGTGTGAATTGGATAACACCATTCATTCAATATTTTACACTTGGGACATTGCCCGAGGAAGAAGTTGAGCGTTCCCGGCTTATAAGGCGATCTTCTCCTTACAAATTGATCGAAGGCGCCCTTAGCACAAAGGAGCACTAGGAGTCCTCTCCAAGTGCATCTCTCAAGAAAAGGGCAAATACATTCTTAGAGATATCCATGAAGGAATGTGCGAGGCTCACTCGTCTTTCAGAACGCTAGTGAGCAAGGCCTTCCGATTGGGATACTATTGGCCAACGGCCTTAGCTGATGATCGCTTGATCGTAACGACTTGCAAAGCATGCCAGTTTCATGCTCGCATGGTCCATCAGCCAGCATATGTGCTTCAAACCATTCCTCTATCGTGGCCATTCTCGACTTGGGGAGTCGATATATTCGGACCTTTCCCCGAAGTCAGATAGGTTGCAAGTACTTGCTTGTGGCTATCGATACTTTCACTAAGTGGATCGAAACCGAACACGTGTCAACCATTTTAGCTCAGGTAGCCAGGAAGTTTTTTCGCAACAATGTGGTGACGTGTTTTGGCATTCCCAACCGCCTCATCATGAATAATGGCACTCAATTCATCAGTAAGCTGTTTCAAGCCTATTGCGAAGACATCGGGATGAAGGTCTGTTTCACCTCTGTAGCGCATCCGCGGAGCAATGGAGCGGCTGAGCGAGCAAATGGACAAATAATCCAAGGAATCAAAAAGAGAGTTTTCAAAAACCTCAATCAGCATGGTCAAGCGTGGGTGGACGAGCTTCCTTCCGTCCTTTGGTCGATTCGCACTATGGCAAGCCGAGCTACGGGTGAAACCCCTTTCCAGCTCATCTACGGTGCAGAGGCCATTTTGCCTGCTGAAATCATGCTGGGTTCTCCAAGAGTGCACCTGGTCGACAGCATCGACCAGAATGCTGAGCGTCTCCTAGACCTAGACCTTACGGAAGCAACACGCGAACAGGCTTTATTGCGATCCGCGGTTTACCTAAAGGCTCTTCGTAAGCACGCAGCCAAATCAGTTCGACCAAGGTCCTTACAAGTTGACGATCTAGTCCTACGTCGAGTCCAGGACTTGTCAAAAGCTAACAAGTTGACCCCCAGGTGGAAAGGTCTGTTCACGGTCGTCTCAACAACATGCCCGAGAGCTGTTCGCCTAGCGATGGAGGATGGTTGGGTGCTTGCCAATACCTGGAACGTCGATCAATTACGTAAGTTCTTTGTCTAGTTTTTCATTACCGCTTGCTCTGCGCATTATTAGCGAGTTTTTTCTATAAAATTAGGTTCTTTCGCCCCCATGATTTCCATTCTTTCCAAGATTTTGTGAATGTCTTTGAAGTCCCTGCCTGTTGGTAAGCTGACTCAGTTTCGCACAAGGGCACACTCTCCTCCTCATGATCTTGATGATGGGATGAGCGCGTGTGGGCAAGAACATTCACTTCAATTGCGTTATCCTAAGGTTTCGCTAGCGTGTGCGAGAACGACCAAAGTGCCAAGACCAACGCTGGACCACTAAACTTGCTACCAGAAGTCTCAGTCTATGTAAGCCGATTATTGTTCACAGTAGTGCTTCGCTGCAAGTTTACAATCGCATACAGACACCCTCACGGATGGTCCAGAGTTCTAGTTCGATTCATGCGTGCTTGGTCGTTGTGCGCTTTGTCGAGCAACCGCATGTTTTTCCCGTCCTCGTCGAAACCATGCTCGCAACTTAGGGGCATGGGTTCAAGACGCCTGGGAGGATAAGGCCATGCGCGTATTTCTTTCTCCCGACCAAACTTTTGCTTGCAACTCAGAGAAATGGTGTTGGGTCGTTAAAAGAAAAGGGTGCATCGTTTTTTCTAACTCTCCTGTGAATGAGCTCGTGCTCGCAACTTAGGTGCACGAACTTCGTTCACAGCGGGGGCTTAGTAGGGACGAACTATCGTATTTTCCTAAAAAATGCACGCTTATGTTTTTGTCCTTTACTATTTAAGTATGCTATCTTTTTCGTTCTGCTCATTTTTGCTTTGACTGTTTTTTCAGGACATTCACCAGCAACGGGCAAGAAATAATCCAATCAAAACAAGCAAAGGGAATGAATCATTTCAGAAAAAGCCTTCTTTATTCATTCAAGTTGATTACATGTGAAGTATTTTACAACAGTGTGCTAAGGGAGCTATGCTCCACCGACCTTCGCCTCTTGGATGGTCGAGAGTTCTTCCCTCTCCTTATCAAGCCGAGTCTCAAGATCGAGGACCTGCCGCCGGGCATCGCGCCCTTCGCGAGCTTCTTGGCAGAGCCGCTTCGCTTCTTCTTTGCACCGGTTGGCCAACTCGGTGGCCTCCCGTGCAGATTTTGTCATCTCCCCCACCTTCTCCTCCAAAGCCGCAGAGCGTTGCCGCTCTTGCTCGAGCTCCGCCTTGGCCTGGAAGATTTGCTCTCTACACTCCATGGTGCAATCTTCGGACTGGCGCCGCATCTCCTCGTTTGAAGCTTTTAGCTCGGCCAGCGCTTGCTCGAGCTTCGCTATCCTAGCGTCTTGCTCGGCACCGTGCTTGGCCATGACCTCAGGAGGTACAGTCGCTGCCTCGAAGTCCACCATGGTGGCTCGAGCACATGCAAGGCAGAAAGTTTTAGCCATTGGTCGTTGTAAAAGAAAAAGACTTAGAAAACAAGTAATCTTACTCATCAGAGATGATCGTGCAAGTTTTCCCGAATTTGCTTGATAACATCCCTGACCGAAGGTCAGCAAGGCCCTCTGTGGTGACCTCAGAATGGGAGAACTCAGCTTCTCCCCGAGCATGTGTTTTGCTCAGGGGCTCCTCACTCTCTTCCCGAGTATGCGCTTCACTCGGGGGAGTAGTGCCTTCTTCTTGACCCCGAGCATCTATCATGCTCGGTGGCTCAAGGGACTACTCTGGCAAAGTTGGTTCCACTAGGATAGGATAATCCCGGGGATGTTCTTGCTCCGGGGCATTAGGGCACGGCTCGCGAGCTAACTTCATGCTTGGAGACCACCCCTGGTCTTCAGCCATACTCGGCTTCAAAGCCTCAGACTGCTAGCCTTCCTGGGGAGTTTGTTCCTCCAGGGCATGAGGCTCCGTGACTTGTTGGTCATGGGGAGCCTCGTCGATATCTTTGTCCATCACGAGGTCGGCGAGACGAGCAAACTCATTTTCTACTATAGAGTCGAGGATTTTATCAGCCATTCCCTCTATGTCCATAGCGCCCCTATTAGCTATTTTTTCCCACGTCGACAGAGTGCGGTTAGCTCGGACACTCAGGGCAAAAAACAAAGAGGAAAACAAAGGAGGAAACATAAAGAAAAAAGCAGTAAAGTTACCTTTGCCGAGCTTCTCGCCTTCATCCTCGGTGTCTTCGGACTCTGTCGTGGAAGTTTTGCCCGCGGATGCTTGGGCCCTGACCACGAGCTTGGACCTCTCCGCAGCTGCGTAGCTGGCCCTCGCCATCAAGGGATCGACCTCGTCCAGGTCGGCCTCCTTCAGAGTCTACCCCGGGCGCTTCGGTGTTGCGCCCGGTGACTTCCGGCGCCTCAGGACAAAGGGCGCCAGATCTTCCTCCTCTTCCTCGAGCTCTTTTGCCATAGAGCCCGAAGTTACCCGCGCAAGCTTGGCCTGGAGGACGGCGATCTTCTCCTCCAACTCCTTGTGCGCGGAGCCCGCCGCCGCGTTCGCTCACTTCACTTTCTCCGCAAGCTGGTACAAACGAGCCATCAAGTCCGGATTTTTCTTGGTGTACTCCTTCAACCACAGTTTTGGCTCCCTTTCATCCAGTCTGTCGGCATATTCCAAATGCCGCTGGGGGGCTCTTGCTTGAAGCTGCCTACCTCTTAGGGCGTTGGGTAGGGGACGACGGGGGAGGAGGCACTCGCCGCTTGTGCGTCTTCTTGGTTTTGGCGGCAGGGGTGATCTTCCCTTCGTCATGTGTCAGTGGCTTAATCTCGGCCACCGCGGCTGCAAGGGCAACCTTCTCCTGCACAAAGGAACATGGAATGTCAGAGATGCTCGGGATGTCTTTTCTCGAGCATAGTTTGCAGATTTACTTACCACTTCACTCCACTCGAACACGTTGCTCGAAACATGTCGCCCAGTCTCGAGCTCCTTGCCTTTTGGGATACCGAACATCTCGGCAACCCGCTTTTCGACCCAAGTCTTGCTAGGAGCTGCAACCCGACCAACGTAGGCATTAGTACGAGCAAACTTTTTCTAAAGAAAGAAAAATATTTGCACAGTCTCGGAGGCTTACCTGAGTCATCATCACGGGTAAGGTCTTGTCACCCCGTGATCTCGAAGAAGAGGTGCTTCCTCCTTCTTAGTGGAGACACCTGGTTCCTAAGGAAGTCATGGGCAATGTCCTGACCAGTGAGCTCCATATTTGTGAGCTCGCTGATTGTCATCAGCACCTGCTCCTCCTCAGCTTCTACGGGGGCGCGCGGGGTCTCGATCTCCGGAGTTGCTGCTCTGGTGTAGCGGAGAGTGCTTCCTTCCGCCTTCTTAAAATAGAACCAATGGTCGGTCCAGCCCGATACCGAGTCCTTAAGCGTAAAGCTCGAATACTCCTATGGTCGGTTGGACTGAAGACGAAAATAGATGTAACCGGCGGGGGAGGTCCCTCCGGTGTGGAACAAGGAATAAAAATTGAAGAAAAGGCTCGTGCGTGGGCATGGTGCCCACGTATCCCTCGCAAAGATGAGAGAAGATCGCCATGATAAGAATGGAGTTAGGGTTGATATTGGAAATCTTGCACTCGCATTGGGCGAGTACGGATTCAGGAAACTCACTTTCGGGCGTTCGCAGCCCGTTGATGGAGTATATTTCGCAGGAGACGATCTCTCCTTCCCGCGGCCCCGAAGCATCCTCGCTGTCGGGTGTACGCCACGATTCCTCGTCAAGATAGCTAAGTTTCACAAGCAGTTGGAGCCTCTCCTTGTTAATCTTGCTAGCTCCGAACTTCGCTATGGATTCGGTGGAGGAGGGGGATGCAAGCACAGAAGAATACAAGACTTGAGAATTTCTAGGAGCTCAGATGCGCAATGCTGGTGAAGAGTTTATCACCGCCGCTGTTGCCCTATTTAAAGAGGCGGAGAAGCCGAACAGACACAACCATTTAAAAACCGCTCCCTCCTGTTCGCGAACCGGCGCGTGGAGGTGCAATTTTTGAAACCGTCCAATAAAAGCGTGGTTCCCAAAAGATTGTCCAAATCACTACCGCAAGGCTTCGCGGAGAAGGAACTGGCGCAAAACCTTTTATCTTCTCTTACTCGAGCTTCTCTTGGTCGGAGGCCGAGCTGGTAGCTCGGCTCTTATCAACCACGCTCGTCCGTGAGCGGGACCTACTCGGATGCTGCAGTAGTACTTTGCTGCAAGATTCCAATCCCTCCGTTGAGTCTATAGGCTTAAGGGGAAGACCCCGCCAAGTAGTATTCCACTTGAGCCTCGAGGGTTAGCTGTCGGGGATTGGATAATTTCCATAAAGATTATTATATCCTGGCACTCAATTCTGGCCGACCATGCATGCCTTGGATGAAATCCCCAAGGAGGACCCTCGGATAATCTAGCCGGTGGGTCTGCTCGACCAGGCCCAGTGGTCGACCACGAGCATACCCAAGCTCGTCCCGAGCATGCATGCTTGGGAATGTGTGAGAATCGATCAAAGCTAGGGGAATCCACGAGTGTGATCGAAAGATCGTGTTTACCCCACAACGTGTACGTGGCGATAATTATGCCACGATCTAGAGCCGTTATACCCACGATGAGAACGTGGCAAGAATCAAGGCTACGGTTAATGCAGTAATTTGTGCATTATTCAGCTGTAGTTATAATATCTTGTAAGCTATAAGAACCCCCAGTAGATCAGTAGAGGGGGCGCACGAAGAAAGCACACAGACATATACATATTTTTCTGTAAGAATTCCCCCACAACAGTGAGATCACTGGAGTAGGGTTATTATCTCCGCTGTTAGAGGCCCAAACCAGTATAAACCTCTTTGTTTATTCTCCAAGTATCCGATCCTAAGAGCATCCTTCAGACGTAAACCCTTCACCTAAAATGGTCCGTGTTGATCCCTCATTCAACAAGTAAGCTCGACGGGAATCTGTTTCCCAAACGTCGACATACGTACATATGTGTATGTGTGTATATATGTGTATCCAAAGTGATAAAAAAGTATTTCAAATTTGTTTTGATGGAATATCTGAGATGAGAGTAAACTACACCTAGACATAGAAAGTATTTTGCACATACGCGTGTGTGCACAGTGATTTCTCATGCATTTGAGTACGCGCAGGCCGATACACAAACATAACACTATTAAGTTCCCTCCTATATTTGCATTGTGCAGCATGATAAGTTCTCCATCTACGTCTTAAGGAAAGGAAATCTACATTCTTCCGTGTACGGAAGGCAAAAACAGTGAAGAGACAAGCATCCCCTCGCAGTATGGACTGTGGAGCTTCCCCAAGCCACTCCCCTTACAAAGGGACGAACAACTATGCGCGCGGCCGCACACGGCTTGAATTTGTTTTTATAAATATAGCTCCTTATCTATTGCAGAAGTTACCTTCCACATTCTTCTAGTGTGAAAGAGCCTCCGCGCTTCCCGTCTGTAACACACCTACTTCCGCACACCAAGCGGCTACCCTTGCACCCTCGCTCTGCAGGTGCGCCTGCTTCCGCGCCACCTTAGCATGGCAACCTGCTATACAACGCTAATTCCTACACCACTGGCCTCCCGCGCTTCGGTTCTACGGCATATTGGCCTCCCTTGCTTTGATAATACGTCTTTTGCAGTAGAAGAATGTGTTAGATTTGTAAATTTTATTGAAAAATGACCATTTTTAAAAAAAAATAAAAAATAAAAAAGATAAGAAGAAAGCTAGGATAGCATCACTTCCTCCTATGATATCTAGAATCACTAAAGAGAACCGCCAAAGCAGCACCCTACACCCTAGCTTTAGCGGTCACCCTGCCTACTACTACTACACGTTACTCCCTATTTAGAATTACAAAAAGTATTTTGATTTTATATAATAAATAATGCTATAGTAAAATAAAAAAAGGTGCCACTTAGATACCCACTAAATTGTTTTGAAAGATAAGAGATACTATTTTGTATGAGTAAATAAATAATATGATTGAGAGAATAAATAGAGATATAGTAGTACAATTTTTATTAAATCTTTATACAAGCTTTATATTTTTAAACAAAATCTCTAAACTATAGATATTATATTTTAAAACGGAGGGAGCACCGTGCCATGCAAAATAAGTGCTCATCATGGGCATTCCCATCGTACAGTAGCGGTCAGCTGGAAAGGTTTTGGGAGCCCGCGCCGTACTGGTACACAATAATGTGTGGTGGACCTTCGCCGGTCATGAAACACGGAGTGCGCCATACATATCTGCAGCAGGAGACTAATATAAACCGACACATTTAAAGTCGGTCTCCACACTCAGATAGTCGGATGCTAATTAATTATTGTCGCTTTGTGATGAAGCACATCGTACTAATTACGCCATTTTGATCATCAGTTATGTAAAGTCGCACTAGCTCTAATAAGGCTGATGATCATTTTAGTTGTGGCAAGCACTACTCCGGACTCCGGAGTATTGCAAGGAAACGCTCTGGCTAGAACCGTCGTGTAACTCGTGTTGCAATTAATTGTGATGTGATTGGGATATATAGCAAGCTATCTAGGTTTTTACAGAACGTAACCGTGCGCAATAGTGCGATATGATAGAACAAGATGACGGGATGCCCACATGGGCTGCGTATGATATGTTCGTGATTGACTGTCGGATATGGATTGGATGTAGCCCCCTCTAGCTATATGCGCCCAGAAACGTAGCTTCCTAGTTTTTCAAAACTGTTCTTCCATTCACTCTAGTTTCTTCTTGAGCGGTAGTGCATCCACGTATCGATCCCCTAAATTAGCTATTTTCTGGCAATTGGGAAGAATTATATGTTATTTTTTATTTCTTGTAGCGAGGGAAGAAATGTTAATTTTCTTGATCTTCTATTTACAATTGAATAGAATCACACACTTTCTTTTTGAGAATTTTTGTGGCACTATAATGTTTCAACTGTATTGACAAAATATTATAGAGCATTCTATTAAGCTTTTTTTTTCCAATTTAAGTGGTCCTGAACCTTCGTAAGGATTTAATCGATATTCGTCGTGCTGGTTTCGAGACCACCAAAACCGAAGGAAAAAAATTAGCTAATTAAGCATACAACAAAGATATGCAGACTGACAAATAGGATGCAATCTGAGGCTGGTGTAAGTGTTAATTTTCTATATTGCTTAATTATTGCAATATTGAAAATTTTGCCCTCCCAAAAAGATGTGAGGCATTTTCCCTCAAAGAAAAGGAGTAAGGCATCATTTTCCGAATGTAGTGCTACTGAGCAATTCAACCTAAAAATAAGATTGTGCATCAATTCATCTTCCCCTCTACTCAACCCTAATGTGATCGATCGTACGCAATCGAGTTATGTTACTTTTGACAGGAGAACAAACCCCCAACTTAGCTTGATATAATGGTTACATGTGAAAGTCTTAATAAACCTTTGTGTTTTTTTCGTTGTATATATATGTCATGAATTTTCCATATACTAGAATTCACTATGCATGGTCAATGGGCTTATTTGATCATCTATAGAACCCTAAGGTTCCATAAATTAAGCTGTGTATTTGAACCCTTCACAAGTCATATATAGATTTCGTTTCAACTCAATTTTGATAATAATTACCAGTATACGAGTGGACTTATGTTGTAATTCGAATTATTGGCTGTCAGGGGAAGGCTATAGTACCAAATGAACTTGAATATTTAAAAAAATGATATGGCACAATGAGGATGCTGCTTTAATTTAAGAGTTGAATTTAGAGTAAAGAATGATATTGTTTAGCTATTTTTTTACTTCCTCTGCTTTCGTAATTTCTACTTCTCTGACTTCCTGGCTGGATTTTAGGTGGTTTTCACCCTATATATATGTCCCGTGGCTAGATACGAAAAATATGGTGGGAAAAGTAGTATTCGTCAGGTATACACAAAATAACTTGTAAATAATATATAGTCGCTTCTTTGATATATTATCACATTTTTAGTCATCCTAAAAACAATATTGGTATTCGTTGTAGTTACCTATCCCTCGCCTGACGAACTTTTCGTACCATAAAGGGACAAAAGGACAGTTAGATGAGCTATGTATATGTGCTGCCCAAGTTTTAACTAATTGCAAAATCAGTCATATGCCTGTATGACAAGAGCTAGCTAGTGCTTACTTGAACGATTCAGGATTGGATGGCCACTCGGGCACGAACTCCTCCAACGGGTAGCAGTGCAAGCGCAGATAATCCCGCCAGTTGTGGACTGTCTCCTTGCGGACGTTGAAGCTCGTGGAAAGCCTTATTTTCTTGGATGGCTCGTCGGAGTAGAGCTTCGCCTTCTCCTCCGGTGGGAGCCGGAAGAACTCCAGCCCTACGGCCATCACCTTCTCCAGTAACTCCTCTGCTATTCCATGGTTTATGACCTAAAAAGAAATTGACACGTCCCAAGTAATTAATTGTTATGCGTGTCTTCTACATCGGAGAGAGCTCGGCAGTACTCAAGGCTAGCTCCAACGTTACCGATCCGCGGCGAACTTGTCTGAAGGAGAAATCAGCAACAATGACTGCCGGCCGGCAGGTGCATATATAGACTTACACGTACGTGACATGCGACGAAGCAAATTAATTGTAAAGCGTTGGAAGAAGTTGAGCTAGCTAGCCGCCATGTTTGAACTTCGAAGCTAGTTAAGTAGCTAGCATGCATAGTGCGAAGACAAAACCTAGCTAGGGCGCGCGGGAGGAACCTGGAAGAAGCCGTAGGTGCGGCAAGCCTGAGATATCTCCTCGATGACTCGTTGCTTGTCAGGCGAGGTCAGGTCGATAAGGGGGATGTTGCTGTCAGTCGCCACCTTGGCGAGCTGTGGCCGGTCAGACTCGGGGCGGACATAGCCCTCCGGGAGGATCTCGTGGTGCGCGACTGTGGACAGAAGCTGGTTTGCCATCGGCGGCGAGGTTGGATCTAGGTAATTAAGCTATCAACGAGAGCGGAGGGGCGAGGGGATCACGCGAGGGAGTACTTGAAGACTTGAGGCGGTGACTAATACGCGTTGACGCGCGACGCGACCGGCAGGATTATAATTGGGTGAACCAAAATACCAGTTAGCTCGTAGTCGAAGACCAGGTTTACATGCATGCGCAACGATCGAATTAGGGTAAAAAAAGGAAGTACTACTCCGCTAGGACAAGAGCATATGAAATTAACGTTTGTATATTCTACCAAAGTGTTCACAACGGGATGACATAATGTGTCGACATGAACGAATGCTTTCGCTACTAGACTATTAGTTTTTGTATGGTCGGATTCACGCATGCCTCAGCAGGCTAATCGACTCCAGAAGAACGTTACTCAAGCTTCACTCAATCCCGAGCCTATAACCGGAGCTCTACCCAAGCGCAACGTACACTGTTCTAACCCAGGCCTATATATACACATATACATATATACGCACAGTGACGGATCTAGAATTTTAAGTTAGGGTATACCGAGTTAATACTATAATATACAATTCGGTAAAATCCAATGAACAATTCGGTAAACAACTACAAATATTGTCGAGAAATTCGGTATACGAGTATAAAATAACTAGAAACATGATAAAATTCGGTATACTAGTATATATCAAGGGGAACTGAAGGCAGAGAAGATGGCATAGGGTTCACAATTTCTTCAATTACTCTCTCTTGCTCTTGAGGTTCATCTTCCGCCACGGTTCTAGGCGGAGCCATGGAAGGAGATGGAGCAGCAGCAACCTTCTTTGCTACATGTTTTCAGAAAAGAGATGCAATGTCTCCGTTTCTCTTCATAATTCAACAACTCTACAAACAAAAAAAGTAATGCATCAACAAGCAACTCTCTCGTCTCTAGCAAAGTAGCAATTATATTTGTTTCTACTCTACAAATCAACTAGCAGTCTTGCACTCAAATCACATATAAGATCGATATACACTAATATAGCAATCAGAAGGGGGTGAAAGATTGCGCAGAAGCTAAAACAAATTTTTATTGATTCTCAAACCACCCCTAAACAAATTATAAAAAACTGCTTCGGTTTCAGCAAAAACAGACTGACACATGTTAACTAAAATAGTAATTTACAAAGATCCAACCGTTGGATTGATGTGAAATTTTAACTGTAGAAACTAGATTCAATTTAGAAACTAACCTAATAAGAATCAGCTCAATCGGATTGACAGATCTAAAGTTATGACCTTCACAACTGACTATATAAAATAATGACGGAAATTGACCAAACCCTAATTACGAGATTAATCAAAATCTACAAGGAATTAACCAATTAAACTTTTCAGATCAATCACTTAATGCCCTAGAAAGGTTTTGGATGGATTAAATCAAAATTATCACGATGAAATAATGAATCAATCTAAAACCAAAACAGATATGTGAACGAAGAACAAAAACAGGAATTATTGTTGCAATTTTCGTGATCACTATAGCACCAAAAAATACTTTAGCGTGGTACTGTAGCCCACGACTTTTCTTCGCTTCGATCGTTGGCTACGGCCGCTGATGTGCGCTCGCGCCAGGAGAAAAGCAATCGATCTGCTTCTTCGTCTCGCACGTTTATACAGCTGCCGTTTTTCTTCGTCTCGCACGTTTACACAGCCACAAACTTCGTTTTTTTTGCATATGGACTGTATTAGGCTGAATCTTCAGGGTATACCGTGGCCCACCCGACATACCCTGTAGATCCGCCCCTGTATACATATATATATACATATGTACACACATATATACGTATACACATATATATACACATATGTACATATATACATATGTGTATGTATATGTATGTGTACATACATACAAAACATGCATGCATACATGATACATGTATACGTGTGTGTAGGAAGGCCGTGTTGTACTTCCCAGGAGTATGTACTCCTGTACCTGTATTCCGTTTATTAGCTTTGTGATGCATACGGTCAAAGGGTGAATGATTAAGTGGATAATCCCTTAGTAGTGGGACCAATTAATGTATATACACACACAGCAATACTATTCTATACGTGCACATAGAGCTAACTATTCTACGGCGTAACGCCGAAGAAACGCATCCAAACCATCCACATCACTGCTTTTGCGTATGTGGGACGTCCGAGTGTTTTTTTTGAGCTATACGCTAGATTTTACTATTTAATACACTAACTTTTTCTATCTTATTTACTATATTTTATTATAGAACATTGAAAGGAAGTTAGTACTGAATTAGTACGTGGCCAACCAACTAATAAATGTGTTTTCTTATTTGTACATAAAATATTTTTTATGTAGCTATAACTTTTTATTGACAGTTCTGATTCACAAACGGTTTTCAACAGTAGTTTACTAACGATAAAAGAAATATAATGATATAAGTCTTGCTAATAAACAATCATTTTGCTATCCGGTGATAGCTTTTACTATCATATATATATATATATATATAGTAAAACCTATCACCGGACTATTAGTAGTTCACTGTAATTTTTGTCGTCCAGTGATAGGTTTTATAATCTGTATATACAGATTTTACTATCCTTATATATATATTTTACTGTCATGCAGAAGGGTCAGCAGCTTTTATAGTATGTGCTTACCACCAAATAAACAATTTACTACTGCATGATAGTACTATACTAATAGCCTAGTACATAAGGCATGCATTACACAATCGTCCCCATTAAGCTAGCCATCAGGGTTCACAAAATCGTACCGTGAAAACCGAACCGATTTTCGCGGTACGGTTTTAGTAAAAACCGTTTGAAAAACTGCTCAAAAACCGTCAAAAACCGAAAGAGTTGAAAATTGAAAAAAATTTGAAAAAAAATCGAAAACCGCGGTTTTTTGCGAAAAACCGCTCGGTTTTCTCGAAAAACCAACCCGTCCAATTGAATGTTCTTCGAAAACGGTTTTTGAGCGGTTTTTGACAAAAACCACGGTTTTTCGTGAAAAACCGCTGACATAAATTTTTTCAAAAAATTTAATTTTTTAAATTTTTTAAAAAATTAGAACAGTTTATCGAACGGTTTTGGATCTCAAACTGGAACGATAAAATCGAAAACCGTGATTTTCAAGCAATTTTTCGCGATTTTATGAACCATGCTAGCCAGTGCATGCCGAGAACAACAACAAATGTATACCGTGTTTGCAACCGAATTGATCTTCACATTAGTCAAACTGCGTGCACGCGCATATATTTTTTTGAATAAAGATATGTAGCGTGTATCACGCATGTAACTACCAACTCCCAAGAAATTTATTATGTATGCAGGTCACAAACGAATAATTATTTGGCATCACAAGCCCCAGCATGCATGCATCCGCTTTGTTTGTTTAAGGGCAATTACAATAACAAAGTCAGGCATTTACTCTATTTTCCATTATGTCATCTAGAGAAAGTACTAAAGCTACACTACTACAAAACACCACATCACAGACGGTTCACAAAACCATATTATAGACGGTTTTGTGAATCATCTATATCAAAGTGTCAGTGATGACGATAGGTCATTACAGACGGTTTTTGAACCGTCAGTGAAAATTAGCCTTATCACAGACAGTTCTAATCTAGACAGTCTGTGATGCTCTCCTTACACATTGTTCTAGCTAATAATTTAAAAACACTAAATTAGGGGAGACTTCCTAGGATGTCACCTATCCTAATAAACTATTCTTGCCTAAGAACGCTCAACTTCATAGTTCTGATCAGATCCAGATGTTTTTAACACCACACGTGTGGTCTTTCCAGAAGGTCATCCATCCTATTACTACTTTCGTCCAAGTACGCTTAACTTCAAAGTTCTTATAAGATCCAGTACTTTAGTGGTGGTATGATAACATCTAACGTATAATGCGTCCCTCCTCCTTTTAACCCTATGAAGCACTCGAACACTTATTTATAATTATTTTAAATTAGCAAACTATAGAATTAGCAAAATTTAAAACTTTCAAATTTATTTTTCCATACTTTTGACTATTAATGATGCTTGCAATATGTGCTATTACTATTCACAGAACATGTAAAAACACTATAACTATTGACTCGTACTTTCGATTTTGGTGTTCTTGAACTTTTCGGAATCATCACACGATGAGCTTTTCGATTATATTCTTTTGGACACCGATTCTAGTTTGCAAATAAGAAATCCGAGCATTTTTGTTAAAATAGTCATAACTTTTTGACTGGTAACTTCGATCAGGGCGTTCTTTGGCTCGTTTGAAAGATAACAAAAATTGTGCCAAAATCAGATGGTCCGATCTCGATGGTTTGTGTGAGTGCGTGTGCGGCGATGGAATTCCTAAAAAACGTCGTTTAGGGCCTCAAAACGGCCTCCGAAGTTTTGAATCTGTTTCGGTTGTTCTTTTCAATTATTGCAAATGGAATATTAGTTCCAATTATTTCAAATGTAATATTATTTAATTTCAATTCTTTCAAATTAGAAGGCAGGTGAGGTAATTAGCAATATTTAAATTTTTCTTTTTTTATTATTTGTGGCGGCTTCAAATTAAAACCGTCTGTGATGAGGTGAACATCACACACGGTTTTTGGCTAGAACTGTATGTGATGTTCACCTCATCATAGCCAGTTTTATTTGGCTAGAACCTCACCTCATCACAGACGGTTTTTGGCTAGAACCATTTGTGTCTCATCACAGACGGTTCTAGCCAAAACCGCTCTGGAAATTTCACTTTCATCATCATGCGGTTTGTGGATAAAACCGTCAGTGATATTTTCATCATCATGAGCGGTTCTAGCCAAAAATAAATGCTGTGAAGTTTCGCTTTATCACAAACGGTTTGTGGATAAATCCGTCTGTGATGATCTGACATCACAGATAATTTCAACCACAAACCGTCTGTGATGTGTCCGAAACACATCACAGACGGTTTTTATAAAAAACAGTCTGTGATGATGTGTCTAATATAACCCTTTTTGTAGTAGTGCCAGCTTATACAATAGCAATCTCTAAAGGTTAGCTCTAGATGCCGTGCATTAACTATCTCTTCTCTTTTGTATATAACTAATCTACCTATACTCTCGTGCAATACTTACTACTAAATAAGAGCTAGCTCTCTTCCCTCTCTTCTTTTCTCACTCTTTCACATAGGACAAAACTGACGTGGATATGCTAAGAGTAAGCTGAAGTGGTTTTATTGTACATACCCTAATCGAGTCTGTATGTAGATTTTTTAATTTACACTCTCGCAGAAAAGGAGCTAAAACCATTGGTACTGGGCTAGATAGCTTCAGTTTCTAAAAAGCAGTAAATCACTCAAACAGCTCAGTTTTTAAGTGACTTTTAGCATAAGTTAGAAATTATATATAACTAGCAAAACTCAAAATCTGAAAGTTAGGCTGGGCCTATTTTTGCAACTTATTGCTAAGAGAAATTAGTTATTTGTCAAACAGCCTCTTAAAAAAAGCTACAGTCATTTTTCAACCCAAAAAACCAAAAAACAGATTTTTAGAAAAGTTACAGCTCCCCCAAACATACCCTCAGACCACTCCAAGTCAAGCTCTACATTAAATGTAGGCGATCTCTTTTACAGAAGCTATAAAATTCGTACTATCTATCTATATATATTTTACTCTTCCTATAGACTACAATGCTCTTGTTAATTTGCTACAAAACACATGATATATATATATATATATACATATATATATATATATATATATATATACATATATATATATATACACATATATTACTAACCATATCTGCAATCATTTACTACTACACACGACCTATATAGATGTAACGACCCTCCTTTTGGTACAAAATGCAAAGAAGGGTGATCTATGTGCATACAGTACTAGTCCCATGATCAGTAGCCAGTAGCTAGTACTCACATTTACAACAATTGAAATCATATCCATACACAATATGATTAAAGCGAAAGCTATATATACAATGTAGTATTATAATTTAGAGTATATTGCAGCAGAAAGAAGTAAAAATCTTGTAGTGTGTCTATCCAACCCACAGAAAACTAATAAGGTATAATCCCTAAAAAGTTGTATCATCGAAATTCCTGTATCCTGCAGCGAAATATATACCTTCTCAGCTTCACTTTCCTCCCCATCTAAAACCACAAATTAAGCAGAGTTGGGTACTTTCATTACTCAAAGCATGAGTTAAGGTGCATTGCAAAAATACAGTAAATATAGGCTTTGTCAAAAGAGGCTTCTACGATTAATTTGCATAAAGCAAAATTGAATTTGAAAATCAAGTGATAATTTACAAATAGAAATTGTAAAAACGAGTATGAATGATATGAAAATAACAAGTATGTAAAGCATAAAATAACCACTTATAGTCCTCCATGACGTGAGTATCAGATCGTCCATTGCCAATACATAGTATAAATCCAATTCTTACCAACACATGGCACAACAGCTGATACCAATACTTGCCAACACATAGTATAATATTGAATCATCTACATGGTAAGCTTTCCAACATATGTTTCTAAATAATCTATTTTTGGAAATAACAAAGCATCTAACTAGTGTCAATTCATCAAGTCTCCCACAACCGCGGGTACAACTTTTTGAAAAGATTTAACCTCTGTAGAGGTGTATAACTTTATCTACAAGACATGACCGATTCTTTGTGCAACGCCATTAGTGGTGTGCCACAGAAAATCATGACATAACCGTTACATTATATAGATCTAACTTTGCACTAACTCCGGTGACGATAAACCCATATGATAGTGACAGAAGATATTTGTACACTCGGTATGACAAATGGTTTCACATTCCATCTTCCCAATTCTTCCTATAGTATGACGTACACCGTTGTATCGACAGGCGTTATTCTCAACACCTCGGTGATGGCACCCCTTCGAGCAATCAGTCTAGAAAGCCCGTACTACTTCAATCTTCAAATGTGCAATGCAAAATCTAAGTAACTTAATATGTTAAAACCGTCCCATACTAATACTTGTGGTTGTACAAATATCTCTTAGATCATACAACACTACGTTCGGTTTTTAATCCGACCTAAACGATAATCTTCCCCTACATTATGTGCAAATCCCAGTATCCATCATCATGTCTCAACATTTCAAAGTATTATCTGAACAATATATCCAATTTGTTCATCCCAAATCTAAAGAGTGGCTAAGCATGATTATTGACGATCGCATATACCCAAATTGATATTATATATTGTCTAACCTTAATTCTAGGTTTATCAAGGTTCACAGGTCAACATTTATTAAGGAAATTACATGTGATAGGGTTATAACTACCAGTACCACAATATAGCAAATTTATGCGTTTGAGACCAAAGCATTGCTGGAATCATAGATCATTGAGGAGCTGTCGTTGTTGAGGAAAATAAGCTCGCTGCCATTGAATCAGTGCATCGCAGTTGAAGGTAAGGGGAGCACCAGATTCACGAAGACAAGATCTACCCTAGGTGCCCACGCTAATCACTGACGATGACCATAGGGTTCCGCCCTGATGAGGATGACATGGCCATGTCCTTCTTTGCGCACATGGCGGACACATTGTTTGCTGCGTCAGCGACAAGTCAAGATCTTCGTTGACATGGAAGCCTGTGTGTTGCCGGTGTGGCTGCAGAATCATCGGGCTGAGTTAGCAAGGGTTGGCTCACATGTTAGCGATTGACTTGGTTTGTGGACCGACTCCATAGTGGACTCAATTGATGTCAAGGACTAGGTCCATACACCAGGACCACATGTCAGCTGGCACTTGGTCAGATTAGTGCTGACATCATAAATAGGGTTTTTCAGTATATATGTAATTCAATAAAATTCAGATTTAATATTTTTTGTATTTATCATTTATTCAAATCTTTCAAGAGTTCATTCTTCCTCATACGAGCTCTGATTAAAGCGATTCAAATTTTTAAAAATTATAAAATTGAGATCTATTTAATAATAAATTTTATTTGATTTTTAAAATTTGTTTGCTCTCTATTTTGGTGTTTTATTTGGTGTTCTCTCTCAATACACATAGACATTGAAGTGCTCGGATTGCACGAGTGAAGATTTAACGCAAGAGCAAGATCCAGATTAAGAATAAGAGCTTTTTCAAGGCAAGTTATGCTTTGATCATGTTGAACCTAGATTTACAAAATTGCTATGTTGATTTAAATTATTGCATGTTAATTCATGTGTATAATTGATTTCAAATTAGTTTAGGATCTAGTTATTTAATCTAATTGGATTATACCTACCTTATTATTTGTATATTATGGTTATTTGTCACTCTAAGATGGTTCATTATTAGTTGGTTGCTATTAGTGATCAACATGGGATGATTAAATCGTATGTAGTTTTGCTTAGCCATGCCACGTATGACACATATCTTTTGAAATATCAAAATCAATTTTGACTAAAGGAATATGGAACATGTTTATAAAAGGTGTGTCGGGTTTTGTTATACAATGATGTTGAGTTGTAGTGACATGTATCATGAAACGATATTGATTTGTTGATACCACATGGTGCATGATAAACAACTGGGGTGGTAAATGATTTGGATGGACGCAAGTGACAAGGGGCAAATTGCCAAGGTGGATCAATGCGATGGTTGGATTGTGGAAGTCTTGCCTCGGTTAGGGATGAAAACGGATAGTAATTCGGATATCAATTTTTTTGTCTTTGTTCTTCAATGGGAAACAAATAGGATATAGAATTTTCTATCCGAATTCATATTCTTGTTTGTGGTGTTGAGCTTATTCAAATTCATAAAAAATGAACCTCAAATTCATTATATATTTATTTAAATGATAGAAACAAAATTCGGATATCAATCGGATACGGATTCGGATATTTTTTCACCTTTTTATTTATGGGAAGCAAATAATGCGTAATTTTTTTTATCTAATTTTATAATCTTATTTTTTATAATGAGCTTGCTAAAGTGTTAAAAAATGAAAACCAAAATCATTATATATCTATTTAAAAATGTCGAATTTGTTCAGAAATTTGGATATCCGTTTTCATCCCCCTCGGTCAACCTAAGGACTTAACCTTGCAAGCATTTAACCTGAGTTAAACATGCAACCACATATCTAGAATGGGACGGACCTAACTAATTAATTTGCAATATCTTAGCTTTGGTACTATCAGTGGTGGCGTGAGATCCGACCGAACAATGCAACTCACATGGTGCAAGGGGGGTTCTGATTATGGTAACCAATTTCTTCAGTGTTGAAATCTTAGTGAATAGTACTAGGTTAAGCCATAGCATTGTAAAGATTTTGTTATGATTTCTCTGTGGATGCACTTAAGAAAGTGTGTTAATCCGAAGGCAAAAGAAAATGATCATGTCATGTAGGTAAAGCACATAATATCTGCAGAGTATAAAATCTATTCGAATAGTTGTGCTCGCGGTATTGAGCAATACTCATAAATTATAGTCAGGGGTTACATTTTATAAAATGAAACTTGAATGGGAAGTAGTTGTTATGGAAAGTTAGAACATTATTTAGGGTTGTGAGCCAGTTTACTCTTGAGAAATATTTGAAAGTTATTATTTATTGTTATTTGTTTTATTATCATTTCAATCTATTTATTGTATTCATTTATAAATGTTGCTTTATTGCAAAATAGCATATCAGCCATTTCATTGGAATAAACCTTGCATATAATTATATTAGAATTACATTATGTGCACAACTTATTGAGTGCTTTAAGTACTCACCCTTGCCAACCACAAAATCACCAGTTGAGGATGAGTCTACACCAGCTTTAGAGGAGTAATAGGAAGAAACGAATTTCTAGGGTGTGAGTCTTGTTAGTTGCCTGTGGTATACTAAGAGGTTTATCTATGTTTTCTTTTTGTTGCAATTTAATTTGTTATCTAAAGTTTAACCCAGCGTGGCAAAGTCATGTAAGGTCAACTATAAGGTCAGTCAACAGATTAATAATTAATATATGAAGTTTTTTTTATTATAATTCTGTTGTATTTGATTGTGATGTTTATCTATGTTGAGACTATGTGCACTAGCATGATTCTGAACTAGTACGATATACACAGAGGGTCCAGATTTACATATTCGGGTCCTAACACTCCCACGGTCCCCTGGTGTGAAAGGTGCTCGGTGTTATCCTAGTTCAGTCATGGTTGGGAAGGGGGGTAGTTTTGCAAAAAAATTCATCAAGGAGCTATTTTTTTTAAAAAAAGAAGTGGACTAATACAATGAACATTTCACATAAGGCGAGGCCCTATCTTAAAATATTAATGATTGTCTATTTAAAAGTGTATGAATTTTTCTTTCTGTACGTCACGTATTACCATAAAATTAGACAACACATCAATGTCCAATCTCCATGCAAATCCAACTGTCATTAAAATAAACCTGGATTTAAGAAAATATAAGGCAACTTACAAACAGTAAAGCTGATAAAACTTGATATTTTCTACAATTTGTCCTTATTTATTTTCCCATATCTTTTCAACATTCATGAGTAAACATTCATATAATTAATTTGTCCGATCTTACTCTCCAAAACTATATAATATGATATTATGGTCGTTCCTTCATCATTGTAACCTTTTTTGTTAGCCATCAATATGCTCTCATGAAAATAAAATTACATAGATTTAAAGTAATTAATATTGTTAGTAGTTGTTCAAATCAATCCTCAAACTCAAGTTACTTTAAACATTGTGCTTTAAACCTTTCAGAAGAGTGTTGAAAGTTGAAACACCTTTATCAAAGAGCACAGTGACTGATATGGATTTTAAAAGATTTTATTCGCTTTTAAATTTTCAAGATTTTATCAGCTTTAAATTTTCTCAAAAATTCAAACACTATTGTTCCTGAAAGGAAAATATTTTAAATAAGGAATTAAATATGCATAAAAAGTCATTAATACATAATTTATTATTATAAACATAATTCAACTAAGAATACAAATGTTGGGTCATTACATGTTAGTATTGAATTTTTAGTTTTTTTACATATAAGTTTGTATCTATGAACTCAAGTTTTTGTCGTACTAACAATGAATGCTTGAATTGCAGGTATCACAGGGGAAGAGGCATGTGCGTAGCCGTAGTACGAGTTGCTTGACCCGATGACAGACGTGACACACCGCAACCGCTTGTCCACCTTGGCCCTGACGGAGGGTGAGCCGACAATCGAGCATGGCTCCCTCCGCTTGCGCACCCCGATGAGGGCATGGCAGATCGAGGGAGATGGATTCCAAGGTGAATGCACTTATTTTACAGTTGTGTTAGATGTGACATATGTTTCGCACAAGAATACTGACAATGTCTTCCTTTAGGTTGACAGCGGTAGGGCTACTTCCTTTAGCACGTATGGTGGAGACGACAGGTGTCAACACGTAGGACAGACATGGTGCCTCCAGGCATTTTCCATCCTATAGGTGCTTATTGACTGCTCTCGTTGATTGCTGATGACCGAAGACGCACACGTTTCGCCTCCCATGTAGGGAGATGACCCGACACTTGAAGAAGTTAGCTACCTATTCGGCCTTCTGTGCATTGGAGACGCGGTTGTGCCTTAGGATGTTGACCCAGAGTTGTGTACTGAGTTGCTCAGTAGGTTCGATGGAGTGTTACCCGAGAAGGCAGCCTACGCACCATTCTCTAGTGTGCATGGTCCGACACAAAAGTGACTCATGATTCTATGCACATATAAATTAATTTGGACATTATCATCACTTCAAGGCATACCTGCTACGGTTCTTCAGCTGGGTCATAATTTGCCCATCCTATGGGGACAGTGTGGACAAATACATGATCTAGATCGCAAGGACAACAGTAGGTGCATACCTGGAGGAGATCCCACATCGGCTTGGCCCCGGCTATACTGGCTGGCACTTACCGTACACTTTGAGATGGGTGTCGTCGCGTGGTGATGGCTCCACTCACATCGGATGCCCTCTACTTCTTCAGCTCTGGTCATTCAAGAGCTTTCAGATCAGATGGCCACAAATTGAGTTGGCACCTAACGAGTCAGCCCTCTACAGGGCCCTTGGAGATGATGTCAATCGACCTACTAGGGGGACGTTGTGATGTCGCCATCGGGTTAGTAATTTTGTCTTTGTTGTCAATTGTAGAATAGTTTGCCATCTTCCATACTAACGTTCTCCTGTTTCATTTTTTTGTAGTCAACTATCACCCTAGTTACGACGCATGCATTGTACCCTGAGTACGTCATGATGTTCGACCAACTGATGGAGGATCGTGTCATCTAGGGGCTCTATATCCCGGAGGTTGTAGCCGCGCGAGCACCTCAGGGCCTCTTAGTGCAATGCACCTGTGACACTGCCATCTGGCTCACTCATCGTCATCTAGTGTACGACATCTTCATCAAGACCTATGTCGTACACTGTGTGATGCAGCAATTTGGTCTCTAGCAAGCTTTCCCAATCCCTATTGGTGACATCGTCCCGCTGACCATGCACATATGAGTTCTCATTTACCTCACTTTCAATGGTAGCACACGTTGTATATCCTTACTAATGGGGTCAAGTTGCAAATCTTTTTGCAAGCACACATGGAAGGGTTTTGGTGGACGTGAGGGTTGGGTAGCATGCATGTTGCCTCACGCACAACAATGGGTCCATGCATAGGGATGGCAATCAGGTGAGTACCTCCGGGTACAACTGGTGCCCACTCAAACCCAAAACCTGAAATCGTGTCACTGGCCTAAACCCCCTAGACTTCTCGGACACGGATCTGTACCCACACCAGAACCTGATGGGTACTTGAACCTGAATGGGTACCCGAACCCATGCCATTCCACACACACCAGAAGATGATGGGTACCCGAACTCGTGGAGGGAGGAAATTAACAAATACATGACTAACTGGTAAGAATGGAACTGCTTTCAGCCAATATGTCCATTACTAGTTGATGAACAACACAAACCATGAACACTAACATTTGTAAATGATGATGGCTATTGTTAGTTCCTAAAGGGATTTCCAATAGGAATTTAGTTCATAAAATGTATCTAGTAGCAAATAAAAAGGAATTTCCTAATGGAACTCTGCTAAAAAATGTGTCTATTAGCAAATACATGAACACTGTCTTAAGGGAACAAAAGAATTTAGTACATACATTCAGATCACAACTCAGATATGAAATAAATTGATCTATAGTTCAATCCTCTGACAACAAATTTATTTGCTAGCAGGCCTCAACCAACAAGACATTTTGGGTTGGAGAATCTACCTTGCACCCGGCTGGAGGGATGAGGGCGGCCGCACGTAGCTTCGGGACGAGGACGGCGTGGCGGCGTGGGGAAGAACCACAGTAAAGGCTAGGGGGAAGGCGATGGGATGACGCGCTTAGAGGGACAGGACGGACGGAGGTCAACATGGAGAGAGGATCTGGACAGAGGGCGATGATGGGCTGGAGACGGCACAGACGAGAGGAAGCGAGGGCAGCGCCGAAGGGTCGCCAGAGTCAGTCGGGTGTAGGAGGCGTAGGGTCTCTTCTGCCTCACACTTCCGCTTCTTAGGGCTCAACTCACAGCGAGCGGATCTAGTGGTGTCGGGAGGCGCACGAGCAAGGTAGGTGGCTCTGGCAGTGGTGAGCCTCACCAAGGGATCTTAACATTGGTGTTGAGCACGAAGTGTGTTAGTAGCAGAGTGGAGGAGGCGAGGAGGCGGGGAGGACCAGGAGCCTCGAGGGCTCCACGAGCCGAGGAAAACCAGCGAAGCACGCAACACACTGAACTGGTGAAGCGCGTGAGGCAAGGGAGGCGAATCTGTTGGAGATGATAGGGAGAGGCTGCGCAAGGTTGCGGGAGGAAGGGGGCACACGAGGCTCGACCCGAGCCTAAGCTAGGGTTTTGCTGTGCTGGATTTTGTTGCACAGGTGGACAGTGGCGATAAGTAAAAGATTTGGTTTGTATCTCTGGAAATTGGGGCCCGCATGTCATGTGATACCCATTGGATATCCATGGATACAAATTGATATCCATGCCCATCCTATGACCTTATCGGGTATCCAAACCCGAAAGCCCATAGGTCTCAAGTGCTACCTGTACCCACCTTTATCGGGTCGGGTACCTGCGGATACCCGAACCCATAGGTAAAACTGTCATCCCTATGCATGCATTGGCGGATCTACACCAGGAGGTTGCCCTTACGACCACGTAACGTACGACGACTACATTTTGTGGTACAGTGCATGCACACGTGTTCGAGATGTACATGTCATTAATGATCCTCTGAGGTGCATGCGCTCTACCGCGAACACCTACCCCACACAGCTTGGACTCAACTTTTCCTCGGTCAATTATTACTTCTATTCAAATGTCTTATAATGTACCATTGATGCAATTCTTATAACTAACAAGCCTTTTACTGCGTTCGCAGAGCGACCTTGCTAGGGAGGCTTTCGAGGAGGTTGCCTTACTTAGGTCCCAAGTTAGCATGGGGGTAGGTTGAAGGTCAACATGGACTACCTGAGAGGGGCATTGCAATATCTTTAGGGCAAGACGTTACACCGTCCACCTTACGTCCTGTATGGTCGACATATGCCTTACACCACTGCTAGGACATCACACATATAGAGTGCCCCTTCTCTCGACATGCCTGGAGGCTCTAGTTGGCAGCGTTTTGGCATCGTACGCCAGTATGTTTTCAGGTACACCTTCGTGGTATCACTAACAAAAAAATTCTTCAACGGCAGACGATGCAATATAGGAGGACACCGCGACCCACTTCGATGACGATACCCTAATGGACCGATGGTTCACCAACGTCCCCCATCAGTCGCTGGCCGTTGTGCTTTGTTCCTCACAGCTCCCCATATGTGCCCGAACATAGCCAGCCATCGCTAGTTGCCTTCGTTACTCCGCTAGCACTGGTATATCCTGCTAGAAGCACTCAGGGAATAGCACCAAACCAACTCACGTACCTATCCTGATGTCGGCGTATTCCACCTGACAGGCCCGGAGTCTACAGACCGAGTTTGGTTCGATAGGAAGGCGTCTTCGCGGCTGGCTAACCCTAGAGGGTGAGAACCCTAGAGACTCCCACACGGCGGATTCCGGTGTCTATGAACTAGGGATGACACAGAGATTTTACTCAGGTTCAGGCCCCCTTCGCCTCGGGTAATAGCCTTACTTCCTGCTAGATTGTTTAAAGTGTGTTTGAAACTAGTACAATACAGAGCTTTCGAGTTACAAGTTCTTCCTTAGGCTCTACTGCAGAACTCTTCATCCTTCGACCCCCCTTCCCCATCCACTAGAGGGCCCTTATATAGGCCAGGCCAACCAGAGAAGGTACAAGGGGGGTCATCATGCTGATCTTCATACATTTATTACCCCTTCTCGTGCTGTCCCGTTCCTCCAGCCTCATTAAATGCCGACGTATGGCTTCGCCCGGTCCGCCCGGTATGTGACCCCTTTTTGACGGGTAGGTGAGAGGCATCAGAGAAATGGGCTTGTAGCAGAAATCCTCGCAGTTGACAGATCTGACACCGCAGCTCGCCGCCGAACGTGACGATAGGGAAGGAGACTTGAGGTGAAGCCACCTGCACCACCTTTTGCCTTGCGGCGGGGCAGCGAGGCGTCCTCGCCACTGCTTTCGCCGGGCGCCACGGGGCCGACACTGCCGGCGGGCGTGTTTACCCGCCTTGCCCGCCAAAGCCGCCACGTGGACGGGCGCGCGGCGGTAGCGTCTCGCCACGATCGCCGGGCGCCACGTGAACCGACACTGGCGGCGGGCGTGCTTCGCCCCCGTCGCTCGCCAAAGCCGCCACGTGATCTGGCGCCGGCGGCAGGCGTCTCGCCCACACTGCGTCGGGCGCCACGTGACCAAAGACTGGCGGCGGGCGTGTTTCGCCGCCGTCCGCCAAAGCCGCCACGTGGATCGGGCGCCGGCGAAAGGCGTCTCGCCACTGCCGCCGGGCGCCACGTGGGCGGCACTGCAAAGCGGGCATGTTCGCCCGCCCGTCCATGAGCCGCCACGCGATCGGGCGCCGTGTGGCAGGCGCTCGCCCACTGCCGCCGGCGCTGATAGCATCTAGGCCCCGTCAATCTTTTATTATATATTGTTCATTGGTTTTGGTGTTGATGACCAAGTTAATAATACTCTCATATACTAAAATCATGGATGGAACATGTTGGACAAACAGGACTAAGGTGTTTTTAATTTGTTAGTTTCAGACTTGGGAGTTGGTTCAAATCAAGTAGTTAGGATCTTTCATTACTGTCAGCTGTTCTATCAAGAGGGACTTGGCAGAAGTTGGTATTTTGGTTCATCAAGTAAACAAAAGTCTAGGCAACTTGGAGTTAAATCGTGTTTTGACAAAATTCCTTGCATTTCAATAAGACCAAATTCTATGTTTTCATTCTTTAAGTCTGTTGCAATCATTTGTGATAGTTTCAGCATATCGTCTCTGACCCATCTATGACGGACCTAACTTTTGGTCCGACATACATATGGCTTCAGCAAAGGCAAAAGTCTCAGAACTATACATCTATGACGGACCGATTTTTCGGTCCGGCATACACATACCTTGTGAAATTTCTGAAACTTCTCAATTGCCCATCTATGACGGACCTAACTTTTGGTCCGGCATAAATGACTACATAAGCCTTCGCTATTTCAGATGTCTGTGATGCATCAATTAAACACTTTTGATATATTCAATCTTATCTAAAATAAAAATTATATATATATATCATCTCACTATTTAGAAATTGTTACCTCAAAAAAAAGCTTTTAGACCGAAAATAAATTTCAATATCGTGTGTCTAAAAGTGGTTGCTCAAAAACAATCTTTAGTCACTGATCATGTTAAAATTCATCTTTGTCAGGCTATATCTACGATGGACTGATTTTTTAGTCCGCCATACACATGGCTGTTTATCTTGCCCATCTATGACGGATCGATTTCTTAGTCCGCCACACACATGAATCTCTTTGTCTCTGACAGACCAAACTTTGGTGTCTTGCCTATCTATGACGGACTGAACTTTCAGTCCGCCATGAACATGCAAGTTTGGTCCATGATACACATGATCAGTATCGCTAAAAATTGTTTTTGGTCCGCTGTAAACGTGTTTTAACTCAAATTTGACATTCGACCGCAACAGTCATCGTGGTAGGTACAACGGCTATATTCATCAGAACTGAGTATATAAACATTGCCTGAGCCATTTACCACAACACCTTTTGAACTCCTTCACATTTTAGCATTAAAAGCTCTCTCATTCTTAGTAAGGAGTTGTTTTTTCACTCTCAGACTCAAAATTCATCTTTCTTCTAAGTGTTTTAACTCCAAGTGTGTCTAGCTGTGTGTTTTCGAGTGTGAACCAAGAGACAGAACTTGTGAGAAGTTTATTACTCTTGGATCATTGTGATCCTAGACGGCTTGGAGGAAGTGGAAGAGTTAGACATGTCTGAAGGAGATTGTGGAAGGCTACTCTTGTTGTGAAAGGTCTGGAGCTCACCTCCTTGGAGTGGTGAAAGAGTGCCCGAGTGTGATCCCAAGCTACTGCGACTAGCTGTGGGAGAAGCAATACTTCGAGAGAAGTGCTTCAACGAGGAGTAGGAGGAGTGCTCTAAACCTCGGGATAAATCTTCTGTCTGTATGTCTTTCATTATTATTATCTGTTTTTGCTTTCACTGTTATTGTTGTATTTGATCATTTGTTGTTTAGCTCTTAAGTAGTATCAGTAAATAGATTACCTGTGATTAAAATTGAAAAATTGTAAAAGTTGCCTATTCACCCCCCTCCCCCTCTAGGCCATCTCGTCCCTTCAGCGCCACGTGGCCGGCACCTGGCAGGTGGGGCGGGCGTGCTCGCCCACCCGTCCACCAGGCCGCCACGTGGGTGGCGCCGCGGCGAGCGTATGCCTCGCCCACTGCCGCTGGTGCCACGTGGACCGCACTGGCTGGTGGGCGTGCTTTCGCCGCCCGCCCACCAAGCCGCCACGTGATTGGGCGCCGGCGAGCAGGCGTCTCGCCCACTGCTCGCCGGACGCCACGTGGGTGGTACTGGCGGTAGGCGTGCTTTCGCCGCCCGTCCGCCGAGCCGCCACGTGGAATGGCTTTGTCGTCGGAGAGGGTACCCAATAGCAATCTGCCGACGGTGACATGTGCGACGCCGTCGTAGTCCTAACACCACTAGGCTTGGCACCACACGGGGTGTTGCACCACAGAAGAACCGTGGCTAGTGTTAGTTTTTTCTTTATTGCTGCACTTCTGTGTGGATGACTAGATTCGCAGTCCTGTTACTTTTGCCAACTTATTTCTTATTACTGCACCTTTTCTTCAATACTATTTGATTGTCATTTCTTTTGAGCCTGTTACCAATGTCGGCTATTGTTAGCAATAGAATTTGGATATATATAACTGGTTTGATAGGCAAAAGATAAATTTGGATATTTTTAGCTGATATCAGTTCGAGATGGAAGTTATCTTCTAGAGACAAAGGCCGGTACGATTTCTGGATTTTGGGGTATCGGAGAGGGGCATGATTGGCCTACACACTATAAAAGAGGACATAAAGCGAGCCGAAGAATCAACCAACAATCAAACAAGTCACATCTACTTTTATTTACTTTTTATCGACTAGAAGTAGTTTTTAGATCTAATGACATCTCTTTGAAATTCCTTCTTGATCAATAAAGTTACGCATCGTCGATTTTGATCATCTTCGATCTACACCAATTATGCCATATTTGTTTTTATACCGATCTTGTTAGCATCATCTTTTTAAGAAAAACATACCTTTACCTATTGTCTAATCAGCTGCGATAACTATTTAGATCTATTTTGCCAATTATATCATCAAATCGGCTTAAAACACTTATTTCGATCTATCTTGCCGATTGTAGGATCAAATTGGCTGGCACGTCACAAACCTTACTTGAACCAGGTGTTCGCATGTGTTGAGACCGATTGGCTCTTTTTTTGCGCCAACCGCTATTATTTCATTTCTCATTTTGCGTTTGCTCCACCGCGCTGAAGCGATAGTTCGCTATGACAATTCCATTGTCAATTAGCCAAAACTATTTCGAATTTTATCCGGCGTAGTACACGGACAAGAAAACCGCGATGTCCATCTATGCTAAGAAATTCAACACCCTGTCAATATTTTCTTACAAATTACTATTTTGAAATAACCAAACAACCTCTCTACATTTTAAATGAGTGGCAAAAAAAATTTCATAAATAATATACCAAGAATTCTCAGTAAAAATAATTTGCACAAATATTTTGCAGCAAAAAATATTGACAGCAATACTTGTCGCCATTTTAAATGACGACAGTGATCTGTTGTCATTTCAAATAGCGATAGGTAGGTATTTTTTTTTGTTAATTTGGGTTTGGCGCATTATTTTTGCAAATCTTTTTTCAATGTATAATATTTAAAAAATTCTAACGTGCCTTAACAGCGCCTTGCAAAAAATATATATATAAGTAATAGTTTTCTAAAATTTCTTAACACTGCCTTGAAAAAAATATTAAGCGCTGTTAAGAAGGATAAGTAACGTGCTCTCGGGGGAAAAAGGATATAAGTTACGATAGCCGGCAGGCCCGTGTCGCCCGTCGATGGTGGATGCCAACATCCGGCTTCCGGCATCACGAACCCGACAGCTTCACATGCCGACATGATCAGCTTGACTCTTGACCTGTTGACGAGAAACTGCATGTGGTGAGTCAGTCAACACACGCAAAATTCTCACTCACTCTACGCGTCAGACAAGTTGTAGGCATATCATCCCCTAAATTAAAGTTCGTAAGGTTCCGGGATAGAGAGGTCATCCACGTGTCAACTTTTGTTGTTTTACGAAAAACTTCATGCATTTCTTGAATTACGAATAGGTTCCTGCAGATTACAAATAGGTCCTTCGCGATTTTTTGTGAGGGGAAGATATTTTTTTCGGAATCGCATTTAGGTCCCTCGTGCGCCGTTTTACAGAAAAACACTCCCGTTAAATTCAAATCGCGAACAAGCCCTTTTATAGTTTTTCAGGATAGCGGACAGGTCCAAAAATATAACGAATAGGTCCTTGCTACTTACGTCTAGGTCTTTTCTCCGTTTTTTCCTGGAAAATATGTTTTCGTCACTAAAAATATGTGTGTATCTCTATCTCTTGACTTTTTCCCCGGCTCGATTTTCCAACTCGATCTCTGATATTTTTTAGAACATGTATTATTACTCCGTGAACGCGTAAAATGTTATGGTCGACAAAATAAGGTTGTCGTCTCTAATAATTTTCACCTTTTTTCCTCTAGACTTTTTTCCCACCTTGGTATTCTAGCTCGGTTTCCAATATTTAAAAAAAAACACCGAAAGAGTTATTTCTACAATTCTATCTCTCTATTTTTTCCCCGTAACTCGGTTTCTCATATTTTCTGTAGTGAAAAATATGCGTACGGTTGTATCTTTGTATTTTTTCCCCATTTCGATCTATAGTATTTTTCGAAGCATGTATTATTGACGGGTGAACGTATATAGTGTTAGATTCAGGAAAAGAAGATCCTTTCTTCGTTTTTCTCGAAATCTTTTTAAGATTACATGGAATTTATCCTAAAAGACCCAGATATCGTATTATGGCTAGCACTCTGCGACGCGGCGTGCGCCGCGCCCACGTTGCTAGTTAATACTACTATATGCGCAGCGGCTCGCCGGCTTGTCCGTTGCATGCTGTGAGGGGAAAGAATTATCGAGATAGAGATGGCAATGAATCGGATCGAGTGTGAGTTTTATAAAATTTGATCTGACAAAAATCTGACTTGGAAAACTCAACTCGAACCCGAAAATCCAATCGGGTAAAAAACTATACCCGAACCCGGCGGGTACCCGAAATCCGACGGATACCCGACGGGTTTGTGTAATATGGGTGGCAATAGGTCGGGTCGGATGTGGGTTTTGCAAAATCCGTCCCAACAAGAAACCCGAACCAAAAAATCCGAACCGAATCCAGCGGGTACCCCAAACCCGGCAAGTATCCGGAACCCAACGAGTACCCGATTAGTATGTGCAGCATTTCGGGTACCTGATGGGTATCCGTGAGTGAAAATTAAAACCCGAATCCAACCCGAACCCATCTCAGGTACCCGACCCGAAAAACCCGCGGATAAAAATTAGAACCCGAATCCAACCCGATCGGGTGCAAAACCCGCGGGTCTAATTGCCATCCCTATATCGGATAGGTTGAGATTTTAATAAATAAAGAAAATATTTTTTGAAATGCCTAGAAAAGAATAAAACATATATTTTTCTGGAATACCTCAAGATAGACAGAGATTTTAATAGAGATGAAATATTTTTCTAAAATACCTAAAAAAAGAAAAAAACATATATTTTTCTAGAATACCCTAAAAAGAACAAAAAACCTCTAAAAAGTATTTAAAATTTAATATATATATATATAATTACTTAGAAAATTATTTTTTTTAAAAAAAATTTACTGCAACGATCGTTGTTCTGTTTATCGTAGAAACTACAGCAAACAGGGACACATGCATAGGGAGGTCGCTGGCTACCGTACCTCTCTAAAAATAGAGACTTATATAGATATTGCGATTTTGTTGATTCATTACATCTAGATCATGCGTTAGCTACTAAAGGCCGTGAGCAAATTTGGAATTCGGTGGTTTGTTTTTCTGGCTAGTAGAGTAGCAAATTTAAGTATAGCACATTCTGATCAAAGGTATTTTTAATCTTTTTTAAGAAGCTGGTCCAAGGCATTTTATTCACCAGCTGCATTGTTTTAGGCTCTATTTAGGGTTTTAATCTAGTTTTAGCTTTCGAAAAGGCAATAAACCTCTAAATAGCTTAGCTTTTAAGCGGTTTTGGTATAAATTAAAAGTCATATATAACTAGCAAAGGCCAAAAGCTGAAAGTTGGGTTGCATCTGTTTTTATAGCTTATTGCTGAGAGAAATTAGCTATTTGTTGAACGTTCTCTTATGAAAGGTTACAACTATTTTTCAACATAAAAAATCAAAAATCAGTTTTTTAAAAAAGTTATAGCTCCTCAAAGATGCTCTTATTCTTTATTTTGTACAATATGTGACTGCACGTGGATCAGCTGTAGTTTTTCAACACCTGCAGCTTATAGGCATTCTGAGCAAGAGAATCCGCTAATCCTAAAGGCCGAAAAACTGAGATTTCCACGAGGCCCTCTCCGTTTAATAGGGATGGCAGTTTTATCTATGCATTTGGGTACCGGACCCGATAAAAGTGGGTATAGGTAGTATTTTAGACCCATGGGTTTACGGGTTTGGGTACCCGATAAGCCTATAGGATGGGTGTGTGTGTCAATTTGTACTCATGGGTACCCAATGGGTATTTTATGACATGTGCGCCCACTTTTTTAGAGGTATATTAAAAAAACAAACTTACTGACTGCTCGGCTGAGTCGACTCCTCCCTGATTCCCCTCGCCTCTCGCCGCCTCCCTGCCCCCTCGCCCCCCCTTCCATTTGATTGTTTGGCCTCCTCCCCACCAGTTGGCCAACGCCTGCTCCTTCCCTGGCGGTCGACGCCTGCTCCTCCCCTCGTCGCCGGCTCCTCCCATAGGCTCCCTCCTGCCTGGCGCGTATAGTACCCCAAAGAAGAGAGAGAAAGGAGAGGTGAGAAGGAGATAGAGGGAGAGACGACCCCTACTCACCCAAAACGCATTGCTCCCTACACGTACCCCCGAGGTCTAGTGTTCCAGCCGACCGAGCCATGGCCTCCGGCATCTGCGAGGGGGGGGGAGGAGCATGCAGCGGCCGTGGCGCCCCCCACCTCTTCGCCTACGCCCTTCGGTGCTCGCACACAGATCTGTGCCCATGAGTACCCATTGGGTATCAGGTACCCATTGGGTTTGGGTTTGGGCACATATCTGTACCCACAAAGCTTAGTGGGTTTGGATAGACGGGACTTTGTTCGGGTTCGGATTTGGGTTTAAAGCAGTGATACCCGAAGATACCCACCCGATTGCCATCCCAACCGTTTAACCTTTCTATTTGAACGTAATGTTTAATCCTTCAAAACAGATAGGTTTCGGTCCATGAATTATACTCAAAAGAAAAGGAGCTGGTAAATACCAAGTGATGCGTTCTCACTTCTCTACCACCTCTCATTCCACCTTCATATAAAACATCTAACAAGAAACTCGAAAAAATTACTTCCCCAAGAAATTAGAAATTACGCTATAACGAATTTCTTAAGGTGTGTTTGGCAGGGATTCAGTTTCTCCAAATTTATGAATCTGGTGAAACTGAAAATTCTAGTTTCACGACAGATTCGTGAAGCTGAAGCTGTGAGTACATTAAAAGTGTTTAGATAGATCATTTTGTTTACATTTTAGATCAAAAATATAAACTTAATTCACTTTATTTTAACCTACAAGTTTCAGATTTCAAATAAAATTGAAATCTAAAACTCTACCAAACAAACCCTTATACTAACAACTCTACCTCTCTCAACGCCACTGAATGAGGACCCATCTCCACTCGGCCACCCCCATCATTGCCATTGAGTTAGGGGGTGTTTGGGAGAGCTCTGCTCCTCAATTTTCAGCTCCACTCCAAATTCGCGTAGCCAAACACTCCATCTCCACAGAACTTCGGCTCCAGGAAAAATATGAATCTAGAGGGCTGCTCCATAGTTTTTGTGGAGCTCCTCAAGGGGTACTCCAAGAAACACCGTTTCGTACCTACTCGTGAAGTTCTTAGGTAATTACCCACCTTTACCACTGGTTACACACATGAGGAAGTTTTTAGGTAATTACCCACCTTTACCACTGGTTTAACATTCAAGGGCATAAATGGGTATCCACACCAAAACTATCTATTTTTTAAGCTGGATCTAATTTGCAAGCCAAACACCTCCATTCCCTACTTCAACTCTATGGTGGAACTACTCTATGATGAAGCTGGTGGAGTGAAGCTGATTTTTTTAGAGTGGAGTTCTCCTAAACAGGACCTTAGGCTACTTCTCACGGTCAGAAGGGGTGCAAATAGGGGTGCAATCGGATTGGATTCGGACAGATATCGCTCTTTCCGTATCCTAAACCATATTTTTTATCGGATTCGGAATCGGATTTGGATAGTGTCGGATACGAATACGGCACGGATAATATTGGTTGTGGATTCGAATCGAATACGGAGCGGAATCGATACGGTATCGAATAATTTTATCGGATAACGCGCGAAAACAAATATCGCAAAAAGCACACATATAGTACCAATTAACCAACCGTATAAGTGCAACATGCAACAAGATTATCGCAATCTAGTAAGTCATTTTATCGGGCAATCCAACAAAGTTGAAAAAACACGTTCAATTTAAACGGTACACAAATGAAAAGTTACAAAACATAGAACGGTACATAAATAATATCACTATAACATGACCATAACTTAACAACCAGATTAACACTGTTTGATGCATAAATATCCCATTTCAGTGAGAAAACAGAGATATTCCATACAGATATTCAAAGTAGGATATAATAAACGAACAACAATATGTAACAAAATGCAAAACTTATCAGAAGTATTTTCCGATCATGCATGGCAAATTGGCAATTGCTCCAGGCACTTCCAGTGAAGTATAAAGAAAGAAGAATAAAAGACAAAAGACAATGGGGAAACGTTAGTCTTTGTTTCACAGCGGACATCAAGCTGCTGCACACGCAGCGAGAGATACCTAGCAATTTGCTTCCCTAACCCCTATACACCAATGGGGAAACATTAGTCTTTGTTTCACAGCGGACATCAAGCTGCTGCACACGCAGCGAGAGATACCCAGCAATTTGCTTCCCTAACCCCTATACACCATGGTAACTGGTAAGGAGTGACATCCAGGACCTCATCAAACTTTCTGAAAGATTCCTTGATGGCTACAGTCGATTGATCCACCTGTATCAAACCGAGTGCCTGACCCATGGCTTATCTGCAAAGGAATAAATGGTTGATTATAAATTTTGTCATATGCTAAATAAGAGAAAATATCATCTGAATGTTTCTACACAATCTTGGCTTATGTTTCTTGATTGAAGTTCATGATTTAATGATTTTAGTACCATATAAGCAGGTGATGTGAAAGGATAGCATCACAGAACCAAAATTACGAAGATAAATGCATGCATAATTTAGACTGCTTAGAGCAAACAAAACAGTATTACAAACGATATATTAATCCTGTTCAAACTGCATATCATTACATGGTCAAAGCTATTAACTCATGCTTAGATGACACAAATCAAAAGGATTATCAAAGGGTTGTTGCCTAACTTAACAACCAGATTAACACTGTCATCCATGCAAAACCAATATAAAGATCTACATGTACAAAAAAGCCATAACCATTTTCTGACTGAAGGGAAAGTTCTTCAAATCAGAAAATTGTTACACAAGGCATGTAAGTACTTAGACCTTGCCTCCCTTTCTTCTTGTTCGGCGAATTGAAGCAGTTCTTGTCCCGTAGATGGGCCTCGAATCGCACTGTCCAACTGTGCCTATTTACATGCATGCAATGCAACTCGTATATTAATTGATTAAGCGAGTTAAAGCACTTGCCTTCTGATTCTGATGAAAAAATGAATGAATTGACCACCTCAAAACGAGAAAGTAGTAGTAATGCACATTAACCAACCTCCTACTTCCTAGCTAACAATTGACTTGACTTATTCATAGGAAGTTCAGCATATATAGGATGAGTTACATCTATACTATATAGTAATGTAGACAATTTTCCTAGCATAACAAATATAGCTTTATGCCTTTATCCACTACAGTGACTCTTTTATTTATGAGCTTATAACAAAATGCTTCCTTACTGCTCTACGGAGGAGAACGAACAAACCTCTGAAGTCATGTCTACAGGTGAATCACATGCTTTGGCTTTATACTCCATATCCAATTCATCAATCAACGTTGCAATCTTCTCCTTAGAACCTGGAATTTTATTAAATAAATGACAGTTGCTATTAGTAAAGGAAAAATGGAAATTGTATAACATATGAAATGGATGACATATTTTTACCTCTTCTAGATGATGTTGTCCAGTCTTTAGTACAAATTAAGGCTTCCACCACCTCGGGATCTAATCGACTACGAGAAGGATCAACAACACGGCCACCCGCACTGAATGCCGACTTCGAAGCAACGGTTGACACTTGAATAGCTAACACATCACAAGCTAGTCGTGAAAGAGTGGGGAAAATCCCTTGTTTAGCCCTCGACCAAGACAATATGTCAAATGGCCCATCTTCACTTTCAATCCATCCAAAATTTGGTTCTTTCATGTATATATCCAATTCAAATTTCTCATTGTGTCTTGTCACGCTCACAGCGGTTTCATACAAGAACTCTTCAATTTCAAGAACACCTAAGTCATCGCCAAGTGGATGAGAAGCCACACTAGATCCCACAGTTGTAGGCTTTGCAACTTGAGGTGTGCTAGACATGTATGCTTGGAACAATTGGTTCACAACAGTCATGAATGTATGAAGTTCAAGAACAATTCTCTCCTCACCATGTATCTTTTTTCATAAAATACTCTACTAATCTTTTCTTGTACCTTAGATCAAGAAAGCACGCCATAGCAAGTGCCATGTTGGATTTCTGCCAATTCTTGTCATACTTTGCTAGCATTGCCATAGCTAAGGCGTGAATAGTTATATCAGAACTGTGACACCACTCTTCAATAGCTAACTTAATCTCACAGAATTTCTACCAAAAGCAGTTCTTTGTGGGATATGTAGTACCAGAGAAAATCAATGTAGCCTCATAAAGTCTCCTCAAACACCTACATAGTGCTATTGCATTATCCCATTTCTCATCTGATGGAGCACACTTCTTGTACTTACTCTCATTCAACTCAAATAGCCTTTCAAAAGCCTTCCTATAATAAATAGCTTGCTTCAACATCAGAAAAGTGGAGTTCCACCTGGTTGAAACATCCAACGGAAGACCCTCATTGATATCCAAGTCACACTCCGATGCACACTTCTGAAAATGTTCCCACTGTAATGGTGAATTCTTTACAATTACAACAGAAGCTCTAATATTCTGCATTGAAGATGCAACTGCTTTCAAGCCATCTTGAGCAACAAGGTTTAAAATGTGACATAAGCATCTCACATGAAAAAAAACACCATCACAGACTAAGGGAGCTTTCTTGTTTAGTTTTGCAACAAGTTCGTGAGCACACTTATCATTAGATGAGGCATTATCCATAGTGAGAGCAAAAAGCTTCTTTTCAAGGTTCCAATGCATCACACTCATGAACTCTGTGGCTAGATTAGTGCCTGTGTGGCTGCCTTGAACATGCATGAATTTAGTAATTCTTTTCTGAATCTGCCAATTATCATCTATCCAATGCACGGTGACACACATATAACCTTTATTTTGATTTGAGGTCCACATATCCATGGTTGCAGAAAAGCGACATGAAAGAGATTTGAAATGCTCATACAGCTTCTTTGTTTCCTCATTGAACATTTCCATTATGGCATTTCTTGTAGTTGTGCGACATTTAAATGAAAAACTAGACCGCAAAGACTTGATGAAGTCAACAAAGTACTCATGTTCAACCATATTAAAGGGATATTCATGCATAACAAGTGCTAAATGCCACTTTCTAAGACTAGTTTCAGCATCAAATCTATATGTCTGAACATTGGCAGTGCTATCTTCACCCTTTTCTAGTTTGATCATTTGTTGTCCTGGAGTTATAGAATGCTTGCTTTTTAAATGATTTATAAAGCATGATGTGCCTCTTGTTGTCTCACATCGAGCTTTGTAAGTACATTTCTTGCATCTTGCCCAAAGTTCCTTTGTAATCACACCATTTGAATCTGTTTTTGTGACAATATCTTTAGTGTAGTGCTCCTATACCTTGGAGATGGATTTCTTTTGCCTCTTTCTAGGAGGCTCATTTTCTCCGGTGATCTCACATTCAGGTTCAGCTTGAGGACCTTTGGCTTCAGATGGAAGAGGCTCTCGCACTACTAATGCATGAGCACTTGGTGCAGATAGACTTGTACCGAGTGTGGCAGCAGGTGACGCTCCACTAGTTGCGCACACATTTGCACTAGCGCTTCCAGACTCCATTACAATTCACAAAGCGGCAACTGGATACATGTCAATACTTTTGATCAGTCAATACTCCAGGCATAAAAACAATATGATCAAACTAACACTGTGGGTAAGACATTAGGTCTACAACATTAAGAAAATGCAAATGACTAGTTCATAGTTCACAAAGCGGCAACATTAAGTATTCTCAACAGTTAAGATCATCAACATAAAGACCACACAGACCTAACCATCAAAAAAATTTTACCACACCACAAACCAGCAAAACCTCCAGCCATCAACGTAAACTAGAACCGCATAATCGATCTGGCCCGAACAACATATGAAGCTCCAACTTCTTTCTGAACTTGACTCTCACGCCAACCTAGAATCGCATACCAGCTACCCAGTTGTTAAACTCAAAACCAACATTTACATCCAACCATCAACCAGCTTGCTAATGAAGCTTTCACGCATTTTTAGATCTGAAATATTGTCTCCCTCTTGCACTTCAATCTCATTCAGTTTCCCGTTGAATTCAGCCCCCCACCATAAGTAGTTGAATACACAATAACCATCACATGAATATTTTTCCCCAAGATCAAGCATCACAGATTCACACAGCATTTGTAGTTGTAGTTGCAACGATCAACCATCACATGAATATTTTTCCCATCACAAATCAGCCATCACAGAGCATGAATGATCAACATCATAGAGCATCAAGAACAAGAAGAACAGGAAGAAAACCTTGGGCTCGGGCGCGGCGCTGAGGTGCTCGCCAGCTCGGATGCTGGGAGGACCGGAGGAGGTGTTGAGGGAGGACCGAAGGAAGGGCACTTGCTATCGGCGCTGTGGGAGCCTTAGCGACGGCGGAAGAAGCGGCAACAAGAGGCGCCGAGGCTGAGGGCTCGCGGCCGGGGCCGAGTCAGCCGAGGAGGAGGCGCCGAGGGGAGATGGGCTCGGGTGGGCGGCGGGGAGGCCAGCGACGGCGAAGGGAGGAGGCGGCTCGGCGATGGTAGGGTGGCGGCGGATCGTGATAGAGGCTGGATCTGGATCACTGGCAGCTGGCGCTAGAGGCTGGAGGGCTGGAGGGGATTTCCGACGGGAGGGCTGCAGCGGGAGAGACTGAGGGCGGCGGCGGCGATGGGAGGGCGGCGACGCGGGAGGGCGGTTGGAGCCTGGAGCCCTGGACGGGACGGGAAACAAGAGGAGACTAAGAGAGAGCTAGGGTTACATGTCGTAGTGTCGGGGTCAGAGACCAAGAGTCTAAGACTAGAGGCCAAACTACATTCGGATATCCGAATCTACTAATTCGGATATATCCGAAAATTTTCTCGGAATATACCGATCCGACGGATAGTGCTCTCCCGAATCTAAATCCGAATCCGAAATAAAATATCCGAAACCGAATCTGAATCTGAAAATTATCCGAAAAAAATCCGAATCCAACCCAAATCTATCCGATCGGTCGGTCGGTCGGCAAAAATCCGATCCGATTACAACCCTAGGTGCAAACCAGGCGTACCACGCAGGACACGTACACCAGCAGAGGCGAGTGAAGAGTATAGGCCGAACACGGCAGTGTAGGGGTTGCTCCTAAGCCTAGAGAGCATGGCTTGGGCCCAGCTCGGTGACAGCTGCTCGACAAACAAAGGTAATAATGACTTGTTTCATCCACCGCAACACACGGCAGTTGATCTGGTATCTTATCTCTTAAAGAATCAGGGATAAGACGCGTGGCCCATACTCGCAATCAGGTTCATGGAATCGACAAAAATCGAATGTATGGGACTGATTTGACATCTGAAGTTGCTTGATAAACGGGTAAAATTTAAATTTAATTTTAAAAAATTATAAAAATATGTTAAAAATTTGTAAACATTTTTGTGTGAGGTCCTTAAGCCATGCTAATGATGCTATAAATTTTTCAGATCATTATCAAATCTGTGTATTTTCAAAAAAAACTCTGATATTGATATTGTCTTTTTATATACTATTCAGATTGTGATTTTCTAGGGGTACTAAATGAAATCTAATATTTATTAAAAGTTTTTATGACGTTCAGAGGCAATGATAATGATTATATAAAATTTTCAAATGATAATTAGACTTGTATATTTTTAAAAAATTCTAATAGGGCTACTGTGTTTGTATATACTCTTTAATTTTTGATTTTTTAAGTGTCACTATTCCTTTTTTATTAATTAATGTTTTTGATTTTTAAAAGCAATAAATGATTTCAAAAATTATTTAAATTTCTATGAGATGTTTTATATATTAATTAGGATATTTTTTCATTTTTAGAATTTTTCTTGATTTTTAATGTTCCTTCGGTGTGCTTAAAATCGAATAATATCGCTCGAAAATTGTAAAAATCGTTCAAAAATTGAAAAAATTGCTTGAAATCTAAAACTAAAAATCGGTGAAAATCATTCAAAAATAAGTAAAATTGCTTGATATTTTTTCCCGTTGTTTGACCACCGAATTCAAAAATTTTGAAATCAAACCTTTTCAATTTCTACCGATTTTTGCCATTTTCGAAAATAAAAATCATTCAAAACTTGAATTTTTGATTTTTTTTAACCCTGCTCGCAATAAATGGGCTTTGATTTTTTGGGAAGAAAAAACCAATTTCTTGCTGGGGAGTGATCTTACTAGTAGTTTTATCAAGACAAGTAGCGGCGTGCTGGCTGGCGTCGTCGGAGCCACGTACGCTACATCCCCTCTTGCTTCTCCACTTGTGCACTCAAATACAGTACATCACTTTCTACCTCTGTACGTACTAGGCTAGACCAGATCAAAGTCACCAAAACTACGTACTCTTCAGCCTGCTGTGCAGCGCTGATGGCTCCGAAAACAGCATGTACTCCGTACTAGGCCTGCAGCGGGATGGCATCTTGACCTGGCCATGCGTTGACGCACCGAATCGAGAAGGACGAGTCTTTAACATGGTTGCCTCTCCGTCGTCTCCCTGACAACACGTTCCCAGAACAAAACATGACGAGACACGATCGAAACCAACGAAGCAGAGCTGCTTGCCGGTGTGCGGATGGCGAGGTTTTCGGAGCCATCGCTGCCTTGCATTGAGTAGGGACCGTGGAACGACGGGTATTGGAATGTATAGGGCTGTAGGCTTGCATGCATGGTCGCGCGGCGCGGTTGCAGTGTCCCCGTGACACACGCTGGCTCCGCCCGTGATCGACGAGCTTGACCCCGTTGTCTGGATGTGCGATCCTGACTGCGTCCCCAGCCACAACGTGCTGCTACAGTGCACCGTGTAGTTTGGGCGCTGTCAGCCCTGTGGGAAAGCTCACTGTCTGATTGTCGTCAACGCTGTCAACTTTGAGGGAAAATACTTGTTGATCCTAAATGACACCCGCTCAAAAATTGAAATGCTAGGATATTTGTCCCCACCTCTTTTTTTTTGTTTTTTTCCAAAAATAGCTCCCTCTCAAAAACACTCTGGTACTACAAACCGAGAAATCTCGGAGTGAGCTACAGTGCCTCATGGTGCGGTAGCTCGGAGCCTCGATTCCCAGTAGCCTTGTAGCAGAAACCTTGGATCCCAGGTGTCACTCTCTGGTCCTTCTACGGTGGAGAAGGAGACCATTTTTGTAATTTTTCTAGAATGAAGTTATTTTTGCAAAAAAAAGAGCGAGCCAAATAAGTGAACAGAGTTAAAATAGCTTGGAAGCCTGTGTTTGATTTAATTGATTCAGAGGCATTTTAGCCTGTATACATGAGCGGCTTGCTGCTAATCTCGCTAATTACAACGGCAAGGTGCCAATCTCGGTAATTACAGCTAATTACAACATATTCTAATACACCCCCTCAATCTGGACTGCTATTTACAAGGTTCAGATTGCGTCGAAAATGATCAAGAGTATGCCGAGTAGCTGGCTTAGTGAAGACATCAGCAAGTTGATTACTTGAAGAAATAAACCGAACGTGGAGTGCTCCGAGAGCAACTTTTTCACGCACAAAATGAAAATCAATCTCGATGTGTTTTGTGCGAGCATGGAACACCGGATTAGCTGTTAAGTAAGTTGCACCTAGATTGTCGCACCATAGCACTGGAGAAGAAGTTTGAACGACGCGTAGCTCCTTGAGAACTGATTGAATCCAGATAGCTTCAGTTGTCCCATTTGCCAACACTTTGTATTCGGCTTCGGTGCTCGATCTTGAAACGATGGGTTGTTTCTTCAAGCTCCATGAGACAAGGTTGGAACCAAGAAAAATGGCGAAACCGCTTGTCGACCTTCGGTCGTCTGTACACCTGGCCCAATCAGCATCAGTGAAAATGCTAAGATGTGTTGATGGTGATTTGCAAAAATGCAGTCCAGTATCAATAATGCCCTTGACATACCGCAGAATGCGCTTGACTGCCTCCCAGTGCATATCTGTCGGTTGCGACAAGTATTGACATGCCTTGTTCACAGCAAAAGATATATCAGGGCGTGTCAATGTGAGATACTGTAGACCACCCACCATACTGCGATACTTGATAGCATCATCAACATTGAGAATTTGTCCGCAGTCCCGTGCCAACTTTTCAGTTACAGACATTGGGGTTGATGTTGGTTTACAATTCTACATACTGGCCCGATGAAGCAAATCAAGAGTATACTTGCGTTGAGTTAAAGATACGCCCCCAAAATTGTAAGAAACTTCAAGACCGAGAAAGTATTCAAGACGGCCAAGATCCTTGATAGGAAAAGCCATAGACAATGACTTAACAAGATGATCAACCGCTTAGGAAGAGGACCCGACAATGACAATATCATCAACATAGATAAGCATAAAAATAGTGATCCCTCCATGATCAAAAATGAAGATAGATGTATCTGCTTAGGATGATGTGAAACCAAGTTGATGACGCTTGTCACTGAGGCGGGCGTACCAGGCTCGAGGAGATTGCTTCAAACCATACAAATCACATTGTAGCTTGCAAACATATGTAGGATATTTTTCGTCCTTAAAGCTGGGCGGCTGCTACATGTAGACGTCTTCATCAAGAAAGCCATGAAAAAAAGCATTGCTCACATCAATTTGTCGAAGGCACCACCCACGAGAGACAGCCAAGGAGAGTACAAGACGAATAGTAGGTGGTTTGACGACGGGGCTGAAAGCCTCCGTGTAGTCAAGGCCAAGTTGCTAAGTAAATCCACGAGCAACCAAACGAGCCTTGTGCTTGTCCATCGAGCCATCTGGCAGATACTTCGTTTTGAAAACCATTTACTTCCCACAATGTTGGTGCCGGCAGGACGAGGTACCAAAATCCACGTTCAGTTCTTACAAAGAGCAGAGAACTCATTTTCTATGGCTGTGAGCCACACAAGCTCAGAGAGAGCGTCGCGATGCGAAAACAATGCAGCACGAAAAGCACGACGCTTAGGATCATAGCACACCGTGCCGTCCGTATACTGCTTGGGAACCTACAAATTATCCTGGAGCCGTCATTGAGTGAACAGGTGGAGGCACGAGAGGAACTGCAGCAGCAGGAACACCATGTGTTGCAATAGAATCGGCTGAAGATGTAGCCATAGCATCCTGAACAGCAGGAAGCACACACTCGTCACGCTAGCTCAGCGGGCGAAGATGAATCAATAGGCAAGGCGCTTGGTTGAAGCACTGGTGTCGGTGTATTTCGCCGGACAGGACCCCGTCAGCGGACAGGGGGTCCTCCGAGGATGGAGGTTAAGGTTCGGTAGAGGGCGTCTTCGCGGTTGGAAACCCTAATGACTCTCATGTGAGGGATTCCGGGGATCAACAGACCAAAGAACACAGCGATGTATCCAGGTTCAGACCCCCAGTCTGGGTAATAGCCCTACATCCTGCTATATCTTCGTTGATGTATGTTGAGCTGGCTACAATGTTCTTCGTTCTTCGCTTTTTTCGTAAGTCTTTCCAACTCTCAGTTCGGAATCGCCTCCTCTTTCCTCATGCACCAGAGCTCCCTTATATAGAGTGGGCTGGCTCGGGCATGTAGGAAGGTAATATCATACTGATCTACGACTCATTAATTACACCTATCACTATGGTCTTATCATGATGACCCATGACTCATTTATTACACCTATCGCTGTAGTCTTGTCCTTCAAGCTTCATTTAATGCCGCTGTGTGGCTTCGTCTGGTCCGCCCAGGATGTGATGTTCCTGCGATGGGTTTGGTGTGAGGTGTCAAAGGGATGGGACGTCGTCGTGTCGATAGTAGAATTCCTCGCAATCAATGGCCCTGACAGAGCGTGTCAGGCTCTGACACATCGTGACAGGGGAAGGAGACTTCAAGGTGAAGCCTTCTTCTCATTCTTTTGGTTGTCTTCGTGGCTTGGTGAGAGGGGCCAGAGCGCCCGCCAACTCGCCAGGCCACCATGTGGGTTAACGCCCGTGGCGAGCTGGCTCGCCCAAAGCCGCCACGGGCCGACGCCCGAAAGCGGGCTCGATCGCCCACTGCCGCCAAAGCCGCCACGCAGGCCAACTCGCGGGCGAGTGAGGCTGATCGCTTCACTCACCGCCAGTCGCCACGTGGTCTTACTTATCTGCGACGGAAAGGGTACCCTGGCGCAAAGTACGCCGACAACTGGTGTAGCGGTGGGCACATGAGCAACTCCAATATCAGTGCTCCCACCTTGCACGTGGATCACATCGTGAGGAACCTGCATGCAGGAAGCATCAGCTGCTTTGGCCGAGTAAGTGGGCAGCATAGATAGGTTGTAATTGCGCATATGGGCATTCTGTGTAGCCGGCTCATTATCAGGAAAAGAAGTAGGATTTGCGACTGTGGAAACATTGATGAAAACACTGGGAGTAGCGAAAGGAAAAAACATGCTCATAAAAAACGACATCCGTGGATATGTATATGCGTCCGGTGGTTCTGTCGAGACACTTATAGCCTTTGTGCATAGGGCTATACCCAAGAAACATGCACATCTTAGAACGAAATTCTAATTTGTGTGGATTGTACTTGCGGAGACACGGCCAGCATGCGCATCCAAAGGTGCACAGAAAGGAATAGTCGGGCACTATCTGGAGAAGGCGGGTGATGGGAGTGGTGTTGTTGATGACCGGGCTAGGCATCCTATTGATAAGATAGCATGCCGTAAGAAATGCTTCATCCCAATGTCGCATGGGAAGGGAAGAGTGTGCTAGGAGAGCAAAACCAGTCTTAACTAAGTGACGATGCTTACATTTGGCCACCCCATTCTGTTGAGATATGTGTGGACAGGAAACGCGATGGGAAATACCAACACGTTGGAAATATGTATGTAGGCGATGATACTCACCTCCCCAATCGGATTGGATGGCTCGGATTTTGGTGTTCAAGAGTCGTTCGACATGGTTTTGAAACGCATAGAAGATGGTTTCAACATCAGACTTATGTTTTAAAAGATAGATCCAGCAAAAACAACTATAATCATCAACAAAACTTACATAAAATTTGTATCCCCGAGAGGAGGAAAGAGCAGAACCCCACACATCGGTGTGTACTAACTCAAAAGGCTTTGTGGAAACACGGTGAGAAGAATTATACGAAAGTTGATGACTCTTAGCACGCTGACAAGCAATACAAACGGAAGAATCAAAGTTTGATGAACACTAAATTTTATTTGCCCGAACAATGGACTGCACAACATTTTTGGAGGGATGACCGAGACGTTGATGCCACTGATGTGAAGAGATCGTGACACTGGAAGATGCTTAATGAGTGAAGGAAGCTCGGTGAAACGGAATAGGATAGAGCCCACCCTGGCTCCTACCTTGTAGAATGGTTTTCCTCGTGGCCGTGTCCTTAACAAAAAAAGGAATCAGGGTGAAATTCAATAAAAGTATTATTATCGAAAACAAGTTTGTGTACGGGAAGAAGATTTTTGCTGATATAAGGAACATGAAGGACATTTTTCAAGAGCAACGAATCAGTAGAGCAAGCTATTGTAGAGTGACCAATATGCGAAATCGACAGACCTGCACCATTTGCCACCTAAACCTGATCTCTGCCTCCGTAGCGCTCACGCATGGTCAGACGTTCCAGGTCGCTAGTGAGATTGTCGGTGGCGCATGTATCCATGTACCAATGGTTGTCGTTGTGGCCATGGATGATTGAAGCGGAATTGCCAGAGCGATAATCGTCAGGCTGGTACACTTGGTTGAAGCAATTGCGGTAGTTGAGCGCCTCATGCCCATAGATCCTACTAATCTGACACTGGGGTCGGTTGTGGCCACCACCATTGCGGCCACCACCGCGGCCATGACCTCCACGTTGCCCCTGCTGACTGCTGCCTCCAGCATGCTCCCACCCCCATGGCCGCCAGTGCCATCATGAGAGCAAGAATTCTTGCCGTTGGCGGAGTCGCCTTGGCGGGTCACGATTTTAGTTGTCGTAATGTACTCCTCGGACTGCGTGTGTTGATCCTGCATAGCCTCATACGATAGTACGTAGGCATAAAAATCGATGAGAGTCACAGGGGTGTTGATGACGGTGAGCAATTCCACGAGTGCATTGAACTGCAGACTGAGTCCAGCGAGGATGTAGTCGATGATCTGGTCATCGTCCAGAGGATGGCCAATTGTGTCCATCGTGTCGGCGAGGCTCTTCATCTTATGAAAGTATTCGGCGGATGTCATGTCCTTCTTTAGCGTCTGAAGTTGGTGATGAATGTGGCTGATGCTGGCCTGGTTCTGTGCCGAGAACATGGCATGAACCATGGTCCACACTTGAGCCGTCGTGGTGCGACCAATCATCTGGTCGACTATGTCCTCGGTCATCGAGGAGAGCAGCGTGCTCAGGACACGCTGATCCTGCTGCCACCAAGTCTGGTAAGTAGGGTTTGGAACTTGTACGGCGTTGTCGCCGGTTCCCTGAGTGATCGTAGGGGCTGGTGCAGTAGTATTCCCGTCGAGGTAGCCATGTAGATTCATGGTAGGTGAAGGTAACATGACAGCGGAAGAATGGGAGACAAGAGCTCCGGTGGAAGCAAAAATCTATGGGCTTGAGGTGAACGATATGGCTACGGAGGGAGATAGATTGGATCATGTTAGCTCTGATACCAAGTTAAAATGGCTTGGAAGCCTGTGTTTGATTCAATTGATTCAGAGGCATTTTAGCCTATATACATAGCCTCTATACATGAGCGGCTTGCCGCTAATCTCGCTAATTACAACAGCAAGGCGCCAATCTCGGTAATTACAGCTAATTACAACATATTCTAATAAACAGCTCTCAAAAATAAAGAGGGAGCCAAATAAGTGAACAGTTATAAAAAATTGCTCCACATGTAAAAAGTTTAACTCGGAGAAATTATGTTTAGACCAAATTTTAAACAAGTAATGCAGAACTAATCCCACCACCACTCCATTTAGACCACCTGTGATTTCATATTATCGGACTAGGTTATTACATTTACCCCTTAATATGTGCATATCCAAAATTCACTCAAAACCCAGCCCATCGTGACGCAGACCCACTTATGCATAGCATCCTATTTACACTTTCGTCCTCACTTCATGTAGAAGGATTAATCCGAAAGTGCTATGTTTGGACTCAATATGCATTATATACTTCTGCAATTCACTTTAAACAAGTAATATGAGACTAATTCCTCCACCGCTACACATAGATCTTATAGGCTTTCACATTAAAGATAGAGTATTACATACTAATGTTCTGTTCTTCCCCCGGTGTGTTTGTATGGCCTCAATTTTGATCATTCGCAGAATGTATCTCTACAAAGTGGTTGGAGCGAAATCATCTATTTGGCTGGGACACCATGGACTGTTGTTTCCCTGATTCCATCTACCATGAATGGCACAATTGCAATCGAGTACGAAGGGGACTGGCTCGGTTTCAGCTAGAGCCGGTGCCTACCCAAAAAGTCCAAAATCCAAACGCGTGCTTGTCACGTCAAAAAGAAAAAGAAAAAGAAAACTAGTATGTGAGACTAATGGAATGAACAAGTTACAAAAACGTTTTGGAACTATATATCATCACGTGTGTTGCTTTTGACAGTTCGCAACCTTTATCATTTTCATGGATGTAGTTTTCGTAATTTATTTGCGTATAAGTTCTGCCATCCTTTATTCCTTTTCTAGTCCAGGCGTCGTTTTTCTTGACAAATGCGCTAGGCACACCGTGCACCACCTTACTTCCTCCAACGCCCTGACAAAGTAACGATCTCTTTTACCGACGCCGGCACACCGCCCGTGCATTTTCGTTTGCTCTTTCTAGTATACGTTATCCACCGGCAGATGTGTCCTTTTTCCTTCTAGGAGCACCGGCAAATCTTGTGGTGAGAAACCTTTTTAGCACCACCTCCGACTATTCTCACAAATTCATTTGCTTAGAACATATACAGTGATATAGATGGTAACTATCTATAATATATCTCGATATTATTTACAGATAACACTAAAAATAACTTATACAATGGATCATCTATATAATTGTCTGTAATAATCTCTCATTCAATTAACAGACTGTCTATATAATAGTATAAAAAATATAAAGTTGTCTATTAAATGGTAGACATCAGCTTTCTTTTTTCTCCATATCACTTAAAATCCTATGTAACATCTCTTATAAACCGTTGATTGTGAACTATTGTATATACCTTTATGTCCATAGCAACCGACAAATTTTCCGTTGAAATATCCAAACGGCAGATCTGTCTTTTTCTCTCTTGGAAACCGGCAAATCTTTTGGAGAGAGACCTTGTGCATCACCTCCGATTATTCCTCAAAAGTTCATTTCCTTAAGTCGATGGCAAATGTCAAATACTCCGTTGAAATATCCAACATTGATGCATGCGTGGCCCTTAAGAGTCACGCAGGCCAAAAAGTTTCCATGGCATCGAAGAAGATCAAAAAGACAACGGAATTGCTACAATTCAAACGTCTGACATATTACAACATTTTTTTTCTATGTGCGTAATATTTTTTATCAACGCGTACAACATTTTTCTTCGACAAACAGTGAAATACGATATAGTAAACGGATGTTGTAAGCGCTGAAAAAATATTGCACGCGTCGGAAAAAAATATTTTAAGCGTTGAAAAAAAATGTTACAAGAGGTGTCCGATTAAATAAACAGTATCGGACGTCCGAACGCTAGTTCTTTGCAAAGGACAAACGTGTGGAACCATTCCAGGGGTAAACTGTAGGGGTTTTTTTAATTTTTGAGACAAGACAGCATGAGTAGTCTACTTGCCACATTAATGCCTGGTTTGGCCCATGCACATCAAGGCCACATGAATACATTATTTGTTCGGCGATTTATTGTGAACCAGCCCAACACAAGGCAGCCTGCAGCCCATGTGCTTGTCCAAGTCCTACTTGTGAATGCAAGGCTGCAAAAAGGCGAATAAAAAATTGGTACAATACAATCATCCCAGTACAAACGAAGAGGAAATTGGTACAATCATCCCAGTACAAACGAAGAGGCCGGCTCTTCCGTTGCTGTGAAAAACAGCCGAACAAAGCCTGGGCCAATCTGCTCTCGGAACAAGCCCAAAACGTTGCCTCCTCCTATGCCCCGCTCGGACCTTGCCGCGTACGCGCGGACCGTGCTGGGCTCCAGGAAGCACAAACCGCCTAACGAACGAACAGCACGGCAGCGCAGACGCGGTTTGGGGCAGCGCGAAGTGCAGCGGCAAACCAGGCCGTCGACTCCACCACGTCCGGCGGAGCAGGCCCGTGTTTTTCTTTCTGATCTCTCTGCGGACGAGGCCGTCCTCGCCGACTCGTCGTGCGTCTCGTAAGGTACCGTGCGCTCAATGGTTCGTCGGCGTGGGCTGTGGGTGCCAGAGTGGCCGAAACATCAATTTACTTTACTCGGCCGTAAGGCGAAGCATCGAGGTGGAATCTGCACGAGGCGGCCGCTGGCCGTTCCCGTATTGCATAATTCTGGATGGATTGGGCTGGTTTCATCTTGAAAGTTTCCATTGTCTCCGTCACACGATCCAGTCCAGTTTCACCGTTGGACTCTTGGACCCAGCCCATCAGGGGTATATTTTCCCACCTACGGCAACAAGACACTTGTGGTCTACAAGACGAATGTGCCCGTAGATAAAAATAATATTATCGAAAACGTTAATTTACTATCATTGAGTTTAGCTTGTGCCATACTTTTGACTCTGTAGCGGTGCCGATCAAGCTTCGTCTTGGTCCACGCGTGCCTCTGTTACACCACGTGTTTAGTTTCATCACTTTTGTTTGCATTACGCATTCGTCGCACACCTTAAAAGAAGGTTGTTGGGATAAATATTGTATTTTTAGTTGTTAATTTGTTTGTTAAGTGATAACTTTTTAATCTTTTGTTAGAGATTTTGTAGAGGTGGAGGAGGAATTTTAAAAAAGGGTGTATGGAAATTAGAAAGATAAAAACAGCGTCATTCAAACCACTAAATTCTTTCGTTGGAGTAACCATAATGCAACGACTCAACACTCTCATAGGCAAGGTTTCAAATTTCGTTTTCGGATTCCATCTCAGTGGTGACCAAAATTCTGAGATTTCAGCGAAATCTTAGAGTTTTGGACAACATCCGGTTGAAATTTAAAAAGCAAATTTCGGCGAAATTGGCCAAAATTTTGGCCCCCTTTTATCCCTGTGAAATAGTCTCTTGAGGCTATAAAAAAAATCCCGCGTACCTTAAACTTAACACAACATGAGATAACCAATTTGGTCGAAGTAGCTATTTTAGTCCCCTACTTCCGTAAGGTCTTGGATTCAAATTGCACTCTTAGCATTATTTTTAGACTTTTTAGATTGTGGGTGAAAAAAATAGCATTGCCAGGTTTCAAACCCCGCACCTCTATATACTAAGCAAGCGCTCTACCATGCAAACTAAATCCACATATTATGACATTATGTATAACAATATTATGAACATGTTCCTGCTAAATAAAAAAATTAGGTTGCCAGCATTCAAACCCGGCTCTCTCAGTTGAAAGATAACTTTCATGACCAACGCGTGTCCTGGTCCTTTTTTTTAGCAAATGTAGTCATTTTTGTAGCAATTTCGGTCTAAAATGATGAAATCTCGACAAAATTTCTAAAATCACTATAGCAATTTTTTTTATTCCTTTGGAATTTGGATACTCACAGGAAGACGTCAACGCCAAATGCATGAGTACAATGCTCAATGGTCAAATTGATAAGACAACATGCAACCACCTCATCATACACCGCAACACCAGATAGGCTTGCAAATCGCAATTTATAAAGACGTTCCCGTGAGATAAATCATAATTTTTCTACTTCCTATTACTACCTGCTATGCTCTCACACCGAGAAAGCTTTTACCGAGTTCTAAGAGCTCGGCAAGTCACCAATATCGAGCTTCTATGGTGCAGAAGAGCTATAGGTGACACGTGTCGTCTGCCACGCCCCACACAGCGGAAACTCCTATCGAGTTTGTAGAGCTCGGCACATCATCGACACCGAGTTTCTGTGGTATGGGAGCGTGGCAGATGACATATATCACCTATCGATGTTTTTAGGAATAAAGCTATTTTTTCAATTATATTCGGTGAACTAAATTGAAAAAAAAATCTAAGATGAGGCAAGAAGAGTGATGTTTTCCTCGCAAGGCAATACATGCATAGAGTACACGCAGCTCAAGCGTTGCCATGGCCCTTCCTTACAGTGATCATAGCTACGACCTTACGCTTTGACGAAAACTCCTGCTCCTCCTTGACCTCCGCTTCATGGCAGCGGTCCTCCTTGACCGCCTCGGCGTCGTGTCGTGCCATGACGAGATGCTGCCTGAGCTGCCTTGGAGTGAGCATGTAGATAATGCTGCAATGAAGCGCCTCATGGAGGCAGCGTTTTGGGCGCCCAGCTCGCCGCCGATCAAGAAGTGGTCGTGCACGTTGCCACGGTACAGACGATCGACCAGCGGAAGACAAGGGCGCTAACGATGACGAGGGCGTGGCCATCTACACGATTTGCTTGGCGCGGCCGGAAGTGGGAGGGTATCTGGTGACGGAACTGTGCAACTACTCGCACGAGTTCCACGCAGCGTGCATCGATGGCTGAGTCGGCAGCGGAGAGGCAGCAGAGAGTTCCTAAATTTTATTTTCTTAAGGAGTAGCTTCTGTATGTGTTGTGCAGCCATCTTGGCAAGATACGTGACTGGTCACTCATTGCACAGATCAAGTATGTTTTGCAGAGGCATACTGCATACAGGATATGACAAAGGCACTCTTATCTAGTCTTAGTCTATTTGGTAGCATGTATTGTCATGCTGCACCAACAATCCTAACTTTGCGATAACTTCAGCAGATCAGACCAAAACCACCTAATCAAACTATTGTCTAGTTTAACTCTAGTCCATTTGGTAGCACGTCTTGTCGTGTTGCATGAACAATCCTGACTTTGCGATAACTTCAGCAGATCAGGCCAAAACCACCAAATCAAATTGTACTTGGGCAAAAGTCGATCGGCTGGAGTCACAACTATGGAGCCTAGAGAATTGAACCGAAGGAATTCGGGTTTTCGTCTTTGGCCAGTATTAATTTTCCACTAACCACCATCTAGTCTCTTTTTGCTGAAGCATTATTAGCTGTGTGGAGTACTTGTTGTAAAATTTGGAGTTACGTGAAATTATGGAGTTGAAACTATGGGCTGTATTTTTGGACTGGCCCAGTTGATCTTATGGGCCTTTCGGCCGGGCCACTAGGACTGAGAAAAAGGGAAACGAGGAGGTGAGGACTCCCATCTGGTTGCAGCGGTGCCGGCGCATCGGGGGCGTGTGATACTCGGCGGCTGGTGAGGCCGTTGGGTCATGGGGCAAGTCATGGGGCTGGGAGCTTGAGCTTCCCTTATTTCTTTGTGACTCATCTTTCTCTCCATGGCAAGTTACACACAGAATCTGATCCTCATCTTGTTTTACCTCCTGTATTCTGGTTTTTTTGCCTGCTGGTGAGTGTTGCCGGTAAGCTTCTAGCGTTGTGACTCTTGTTCTAGAGCCTTGCACTGAGAGGATTGATCTAGCGCTCCTAACGCCGAGAAGCTTTGTACTGAACCTCTTGTGCCTCTAGGCCTGGTTCATTGCTTCTTGTACCGAGATTCTGGTCTTTTGAGGCCTTGCTCTTGATTCTCTTGTGCTGAGCTCTTGGGTGATTGGATCTGTACTTCTAAAAGTTGGGTTTCATGAGCTCTAGCTGTAAAGCTAACTGTGAGCTCTAGGGCTTGTTCTAGAAGGTGAAGGTTGATTTAGGGAATTGTTTGGGCTACTGTATCTAAGGCTCACCTCTACATTTGGAGAGTCCCTTGCGTAGAGAGGGCATTGTATCTCCACATTTCAGGCCGTTCTATCTGAGGCACATACAGTGGCAATGGTTTTCTGGGACAACAGCTATTCGTCATGCCTTGCCCTGATTTCTGAACAAATTTTGAGTACTTATTCATTTGTGAGTATTTCTTTGATTTGTTCGCAAATTATCACTGCTTGTATATGCTTGATGACGATGATATTGGGTCAACTATGAACTAAACAATTGTAGTTGTAATTTTGGCTTTAAATTGCTAGTGATACCTCCAGTTATTGCCAGAGAGTATTGTTACTGTTATTGAGCAAGTTCTGTTGCTGTCAGTATGCCATTAGTCTTCATTTGAATATTGATATATATATGTTGTTCATGTAATTCTTACAATTCTAATTACTGATCTTTGGTTCTGTTACTTCTTTACCTGATTGTCGTGTTAGATATAATCTTGACATGTATTGGTTAAGAGATAAGATTAAGTTTGTTTAGAAAGATAAGATTTAGTTTGTTAGTAATCTAGCTTGACTATATAAATCAAGGAATAAAACAGAAAAGTCTGCAAGCCTTGCGTAGCACAAAAATTCTCTGGCGCCTGTGTTTTACCGTGAAGCGTTATGCTATGCTTTGCCTTCAAGCATTGCTGTTGCATCATGTTCGATGTGCATGCCTGTGCAAAAGCTGGTCGTCCAAGTCCAACGACGACAAGTAGGCATGCCGGCCATTGGTGCAGAACCTAAGCTCTAACAACAGCATGGAGACTCCGTCGAGCCTGTCTGGGTCACTGCGTGCCCACCGATGACCAAACCGTAATCGCAAGAGTCATTGCCCCAACTGAGAATTCCAACAATTGTATCAGAGCTTGAGTTTTTTTTATTTGATGCCCAAGATGATGCCGCCCTCTCTAGGAAGTGGTGTCACCAGTGATAAGGTGACATCAGGTGCGATGGCGAATGAGAGTTCCGCCGTCTCGTTGCATTATCAGATGCTCACGAAGAGTAATTATGCAGCATGAACAATTAGATGAAGGTGTATCTTAGAGCTCAAGGACTATGGGACGCGACCATGGACGGTAATGTCGATGAGCGCAAGGATCAAATGGCATTGGCGAACATCTATGGAGGCATTCTATAGGAAACGTTCTTCCTACTGGTCGAAAAGGAGGCGGTCAAAATGTGTGGGAAATGTTGAAGATGATTATCTTGGTGCCGATCGTGTCAAGGCAGCAAATGTATAGACCCTCAAAGCTAAGTTCGAGGGTCTCCACATGATGGAGATGGAGTCAGCCGACAATTTCTCCATCCGGTTGACGACGATCGACAACAAAATTAAAGAGCTTGGCAATAAGATGAAGGAGAGCTATGTGATAAGAAAATTCCTTCATGCAATCCCTAGCAGGTTCTTACAAATCGTCTCCACCATTGAGCAGTTCGATGGCCTCATGGTGATGACAATCGAGGTGGTGATCGGTTGCTTGAAGGCACACGAGGAACGGATTAGGGGATTTGACGCTGGTGAAGAAGAGCACCTACCCTTAATGCACGCCGAGTGGGAGGCCTGATTATCGAGGCGCGACAATGAGGACTCCTTCGGTGGCTCGAAAGGTGATGGTCAACTAGACCGCGAGAATCACAACTTTGACAAGGCAAAAGTGAGGTATTATAATTGTAATGATTATAGGCATTTTGTTTAGGAGTGCCACAAGCTGAAGGAGGCAAAAAAAAGTGCTCCTTGCCAAAGCTCTAAGTGACAACTAACCATCACTACTTTGACGCTGTGTTAAGTAAGAGAGTTGAGTCTGAGATGTTGAAGAGGTGTGTTCGCCGTACTAAGTCAAGTTCGTCAAAGTTGACTCTGGGACATTGAAAAGTGTGTTAGTCGTCCAAAGTCAAGTCCGTTGAAGATGAGTGTGGGATGTTGAGGAGATGCATTCTCTATTCTGTATCGAGTATGTGTTGGGCAAATCATAGTTAAGATCAATTGCCTCAATGAGTAAGAATTGGTGTGTCAAGATTAGGGGAGAAAATGTTAGATATAATCTTGACATGCATTGGTTAAAGAGATAATATTTAGTTTGTTTAGAAAGATAAGATTTAGTTGGTTAGTTTGTTGAGTTGGTTTGTAATCTATCTTGACTACATAAATCGAGGAACAAAATAGAAAAGGCTGCAAGCCTTGTGCAGCACAAAAATTCTCTGGTGTCTGTGTTTTGTCGTGAAGCGTTATGCTATGCTTTGCCTTCGAGCACTGTCGTTGCATCATATCCGACGTGCATGTCTGTGCAGAAGCCAGTCGTCCAAGTCCAACGATGACAAGCAGGCTAGCCGACCATTGGCGCCCATGAAGAACCTAAGCTATGACAGCAGCACGGACAACGCCACAGAGCCTATCTGGGTCATCGCATGCCTGCCGACGACCAAACCGTGATTGCAAGTGTCTTTTCCCTAACTGAGAGTTCCAACAGGCCGAACGGAACTTTTGCTAGAACTTGATCTTTAGGACAGTAAAATTGATTATAAATACTTTGTGGAGCATAATTAGGAAGGTGAAAATTCAAGGCCACATTTACTTGATTAATTGTTTTGTTCAATTGTGATAATTCAACCTAAGTGTAGTGGAGGTAGGAATTAGTCTCTAGCAACCCTACATCGAGGGGTGAGGAGTTTAAAGATTTAATCTTCAAGTAGCCCGACACATGAGAGCAAATAAAAAAATCTTTTGTTCATTCATCTGTTTAGAAGACACGATTCATTGCATAGATGACATAAAAATTATGATATGCTTTATCACTTTAATTATGTCATTTTTACTATCTTAGATTATGTAAATTTCAACATATTGTTATCTAGGATTAGATTTATATGCTTGCTCTTATTATGGCATTTTGTACAACTATCCAGAAAACCAATTGTAGCTTCAATGGCCTTAGTGTCCTTGGACGTAATGAAACCAGAAGTGTTTGATGGAGCTGGCTTTAAATGCTAGTAGACTAGGGCGAAGCTCTGGCTAATTGAACTCAGATTATTCTGGGTTATCAGCGAAGAGATGCCTGCCCCTCTAGGAAATATGTTACCGATGAGGACGAATTATCTCGCTTAATGGTGAAGAGGGCCAGTTGAAAAAAGGCCAACACTTTTGCATTGGCTCACATCTTAGCCATCCTATCTAATAGGTTGTTCGACGTGTATGTGAATTTCACAGGGGTATGTAGTATTTGGGTGGAGCTCAATGAGAAATATTCCGAGAGCGATAATGAAATTGAGTCATTTATCATGGTAAAATACCTGAATTAACAAATGGTTGGAGGTAGATTCATCATGGAACAAATCCATTAGCTACAGCTCCTCATATGTAACTTAGGTCAATACGAGTGTGTTTTTCCAGAAGGTTTTCAAGTGAATGTCATCCTAACTAAATTGCCTTCTTTATGCTGTGACTTTGTCATAGCCCTTTGATATTTAAAGAAGCGGCCGCCAGTTGGTGAATTCACCGCAGCCATTAATGTTGAGGAGAAGTCCAAGAATAGCTATGGAAAGAAGACTCCCACTCAAGTCTACTCTTGTTGAGCACAAGAACCCAAGCATCAATATGAAGAAGTTCAAGAAGCTATCTCCTATAAACAATATCAAGACTAAGATCACGAAAAAGAAGAAGACGGAGCTTATCTGCTTCGTTTGTGGCGAGCCTGGCCATAAAGCCAATCGATGCCGCAACTGAACGGGAAAGGGGCCGACACCTGAACAGCAGAAGGCTACTAAGGCCCAAGTACATGTGGCTATTGCAGAGACCGGAGACCCCAACACAGACACTTCCACTACTGGGTACATACCTATGACCTTTATGGTAGATTCATCATTTGACTGGTAGATCGATACAGATGCTACTAGACACATATGCACTGATCAAACAGGTTTCTCCTTTTTCTAGGGTGCAACAGGTAGAACTGTTCTGAAGGGAACAATGTGGTAGCAATAGTACGCAAGATAGGACAGGTATGTCTAAAGTTGACTTCAGACAAGACACTTGTTCTTAAGACCGTACTGTACATACCTGCCATGACTTGTAATCTATTGAGCGGGTCGATGCTGTGCTAGTAAGGAATAAAGTTAGTTTTTGAGTCCAATAAGGTCGTGTTGACCAAGTTTGGTTTGTTCTTAGGAAAAAGCTATGATTACGGAGGCATGTTCTGCATCTCTACTCTTGATAATGATGTGAACATTTTTTGGTCTTCATATTATGATAATAATAATGATTTATGGCATTATCATCTTTGTCATGTTAATAATGAAACTATCGTGCGGTTGAGCAAGATGGAGCTTATTCCTAAATATTATGCAGTTAGGCAAGATAGAGCTTATTCCTAAATACAACTATGAGAAAAATCACAAGTATGATGTGCATGTACAACCTAAACAACTTCGTAAACTATTTCATACTATTGAGGTTAGGACCACCTTATCACTTGAGTCGATCCATTCTGACATTTGTGAAATGAATGGAATAACAACTAAAGATGGCAAAAGATATATTTTTTACTTTCGTAGATGATGCAACTAAGTTTTGTTACATCTATTTACTTAAAACCAAAGATGAAGCACTAGAATATTTTAAGATCTATAAGGTTGAAACTAAAAATCAACTAGAAAAGACAATAAAGAGGTTAAAATCAGAACAAGGAGGGGAATATATTCATAAGGAATTCTCTCAATATTGTGAAGACAGTGGTATAATACATAAATTTATACCACCATACTCGCCCCAGCCTAATGGAGTTGCTGAACGTTAGTTCGAACTATTTGTGACTTAGTGAAGCTATTCTTATAGTTAACTCATAGTGGGGTGAAGGATGGAAAGGGAGAAAACCTTAGTGGCGCTACCGTATTTAGGACATAGTTAACTATAAGAATAGCTTCACCCCACTATGAGTTGGCTATACAAATAATGGCGCTACCTTATGAAGGATGGAAAGGGAGAAAACCTAACATGACTTTTCTTTAGACTTGGGGGTGTTTAGCCAAGGTACATGTACCTCTACCAAAGAAAAGAAAGCTCGCTCCCAAAGCTGTGGACTGTGTCTTTATTGTATATGCTTAACATAGCACAACCTATAGATTTCTATTGGTCAAGTCTAAGGTTTTAGACATTGCAGTGAGTACAGTAATAGGGTGTTTGGCAAGGTTTCAGACAAATGAACTTTTGCTGGAACTTTATCTTTAGAACAGTAAAATTGATTTATAAATACTTTAAAGAGCATAATTAGGAAGGTGAAAATTCAAGGCCGCATTTACTTGATTAATTGTTTAGTTCAATTATGATAATTTGACCCAGGTGTACTAAAGGTAAGAGCTAATCTCCAGTAGCCCTACACCAAGTGGTAAGGAGGCTGAAGATTGAATCTTCAAGCAGCCCGATACCTGAGAGCAAATAAAAAAAATTATTCATTCATCTATTTAGAAGACATGATTCATTGCATAGATAACATAAAAATTATGATATGCTTTATCTCTTTGATTATGTCATTTTTACTAGCTTTAGATTATGTAAGTTTCATCATATTGCTATTTGGGATTAGATTTACTAGTCATCGACCCGTGTACCTACACGGCTAATAATTTCTATAAATAGATCTAGTCCGTAACGCATGCAATAATATCTTATTATCTTCCTTTCTATTTCCAGGTTGTAGGAGCTTGAAGATGGCGAGTAGATAAGGAAAACAAAGTTTTCCTTCCATATGGTACTCCTTTGATTTATGAATAGATAAATAGATCTAAGTTGTGGATGAAAATAATTAAGGAGATTGGACGACAAAGATTTTCTCATTTTTTAGAATAATATGATATTTTCTAGCAATTTTTCTATGGCGAGTAGATAAGGAAAGCAAAGTTTCCCTTCCATATGGTACTCATCTTATTTATAAATTAATAAATAGATCTAAGTCATGGATAAAAAGATTAAGGAGATTGGACGACCAAGATTTTCTCTCTTTTTTTAAAAAAAAATAATGTGGGATTTTCTATCAATTTTTCTTTTTTAGATTAACGTGGGAATTTCTAGTATTTTCCGATTAACATAGGGGCTTCTAGGAGGGTCTCCAATTAGTATATAAAAAGATATACTCACTCTTATTATCATATTTTAGTACTTAGTAAGTAGGAGTAAGAAGTTGCATTTGTGGTGATCGGTAGGGGTGGCAATGAGGAAAATCCCTGCTGGGAGCGCCCTCCAATCCCCGATATCCAGGGCTTCTCCCGTCCCCGTCCTTATCCCCGCATGTGAGGCTTAATTTTCCCTATCCCTGACCTCCGACGGGTTCGTGGGGCCCTGACGGAGATTAATCACTAAAAATGGACAGGCAAAAAAGCAACAAGCAGTACACATAAACAGGTATCATCTTGACTACTAGAAAGTACACATAAACAGGCATCATCTTGACTACTAGAACAAAGCCAAGCTCACAAGGGTTGGATGATTGAAAGGAACTCAAATATCATTCATGAACACAATTCAACATCAATCTTCCCCAAAATATGAAGAATATGATTGAACAAAAAGTTCAGAAACTAAGAAAGGATAGGGAACTATTAGCAGCCGCATGACAGAAAGTTCAGAAGCTAAACAAGAGTAGAAAATTAGCAGCGACCAAATATTATATGCTTATATATTTTTTTCATTTTGTACATTATCATTACCAAATCTGAACTAAACATGCTTATATATTAGTTTCTAATGTATACTTACAAGCCTGAAAATGAAAAGAACATGCTTATATATTGATTTTTTTTCATTTTTTCATCTCTTATTGGTTGTTTGTCATACTAGTAATAGTCTGATATCTTCTGTAAACTAAGAGTTGACATGATTAGCCACATAATTTGGGATTTTCGACCTCCATGTCTTTGTTATCTGTAATCTTGTCGGTAACTTGTTTTAGTTCAGAGTCTTTCCTGTTTCCAGTTAGTAGTCCTATCCGAGTAGGAGTATGTTTTGGGTTCTTTGAATCCGAGTAGAACTCAATGTAACAGATAGAAGTCTGTAACTTGTGAGTATAAATATAATCAGAAAAGGCTGGTGGAGGCATCGCCAGGAAAAACGAAACACAAAGTCTCCTCTGTTTGCTTTTGCGTATATTGTCGGAACAAGTCTGTTCCGTCCGACAATAGAGCTAACTCTGAAACCAGAGTTTCTCTGGTTCCTTGTGGTTCTGTTGTGCGCAGGTAGAAGAAGCAACGAAGCATCTGGCGATCGATAGAAGAAGTGATTTGGGATTTGCTCCAACATTTGGTATCAGAGCATCTGGGAAGAACGAATCATGTCTCAGGCTGATGGGCAAATCCAAGTCAGAGCGGCACCGACAAGAACCAATGTCCCAATTCAGTACCCGATGTTAACAGATTCAAATTATGGAGTCTGGGCAATGAAGATGAAGATTTTGCTTCGATCACTTGGAGTTTGGACAGCAATTGAAGGAGCCGCAGCGGTCGATGAAGATAAAGACCAAGGCGCTCTGGCTGCCCTTGCCCAGTCAGTTCCAGACGAAGTGCTGATGGCAATAGCACACACAGGAACGGCTAAAAAGGCATGGGAAACTCTGAGAGAGATGCGAATCGGTGAAGATCGCGTTCAGAAGGCTCACGTACAGGTACTGAAGAGGGAATTTAACAGATTGAATATGGATGAGGCTGAGTCAATTGACAAGTTTGCTCTTCGCCTCACTACAATGGTGAGCGAGATCCGGTCACTCGGTACGGAGATGCCGGAGAGCACCGTTGTTGAAAAGTTGTTCAGCGCTGTTCCTGACAGGTTTATGCAAATCGTCGGAACGATAGAACAATGGGGAGATGTATCTACCATGACCGTATCAGAAGCTGTGGGAAGACTGAGAGCTTTTGAAGAAACAACGAAAGGGCGGAAGAAGAAAGAAGAAGGAGAGAACTGATGCTTGTCTCTCGTGAAAAGTGGGAAGCTCTGAATGCAAAGGAAAAGAAATATGGAGAAAGATCCAGTAGCAATTCCGGCTATGGAAACAACTCCAGAGGAGGATATGCAAGAAGAGGAACTGGTCGAGGCAGGGGCCGAGGACGCGGCTATGAAGGACAAGGCTGGGAAGAAGAAAGACAGCCCTACAGGAAGTTTGACAAAACGAAGATCAAATGTTACAATTGTAACATTTACGGGCACTTTGCATCAGAGTGTAGAAAATCCAGGAAGGAGAAGGAGAAGGCCTTATATGTTGAGAAGAATGTTGAGAAGAACGTTGAGAAGGGAAAAGAAAATCCGTCAGTGCTGTTTCTGATGGAAAATGTGGAGAGACAACATGGAAGAGACTCGACAACAGACTTTGTGCTGCTAAAGGAAGAAGGGACAAAGCCACAACTTGGTGAAGGAAGGAAATCAGACGCAAACGTCTGGTACCTAGATACAGGAGCTAGCAATCACATGTCAGGTTGCCGTGAAATTTTTACGGAGCTTGACACGGAAGTGCATGGGTTCGTAAAGTTTGGTGATGGTTCTACTATTGATATCTGTGGACGAGGAACGGCTTTGTTCCAAGGAGAATCGAAGGAGCACCATATCTTGACGAACGTGTATTATATCCCAATGCTGCGAAGCAACATTGTAAGTCTCGGTCAGCTTGACGAGCAGGGATTCAAGACGGTGATTCATGAAGGAAATATGCATATCTTTGATGAAGATGGTCAACCGACCAAAGTGCAGAAGCGAAAAAGCGGGTTATGCGTCTTGAATCTGCAGTATGAGCAGCCCATATGTCTTCTCACACAGCAAGAAGACTTGGATTGGCTTTGGCACGCACGCTTTGGCCACATCAACTTTCGGACGCTGCGGAATATGTCCAAGTTGAAAATGGTTGAAGGTATGCCTCAAATTGATCATCTTGAACAGGTGTGTGAGGTGTGCCTTGCAGGAAAACAACAGCGGCTTCCTTTTCCCAAAGCTTCGAATTGGAGAGTAGAACAACCCCTCGAGTTGATTCATGCTGATTTGTGTGGTCCGATCACTCCGGTCACACCTGGAGGAAAGAGGTACTTCATGTTGATCGTTGATGATCTCACAAGGTATATGTGGGCGGTTCTGATTAGCTCCAAAGATGAGGCCTTCAAAGCTTTTAAACTTGTAAAGGCACGAGCTGAACTAGAATCAAAACACAAGGTGGCTGCTTTGCGTACAGATCGTGGAGGGGAGTTCATGTCGAATGAATTCAAGGAGTTTTGCGAAGAACAAGGAATTCTTCACCACACGACCGCTCCTTACTCTCCACAGCAAAATGGAGTTGCTGAGAGAAGAAATCAAACTATTGTGGCTACTGCACGTTGTTTGTTGAAGAACAAGAGGATGCCCGGGAGGTTCTGGGGAGAAGCAGTATCCACAGCAATATATCTGCTGAATCGGGCAGCGACCAAGAGCCTAGATGGAATGACGCCATACGAAGCATGGTATCGAAGAAAACCAAAGGTATCTCATATTCGCACTTTTGGTTGTATTGCATATGTCAAGAATGTGAAACCTCATATAAAGAAGCTAGAAGACAGAAGCACTCGCATGGTGTTTCTAGGCTACGAACCAGGTTCAAAAGCATATCGTGCATATGATCCGCTGAAGAATCAAGTGCATGTGTCAAGGGATGTTGTGTTTGAAGAAGGAAAGGCCTGGAATTGGGATGATTTTCCGGAACCAAGACAGAACACAACACCATTGTACAAAGAAATCTTCAGGGTTGAGGAAGATACAACTCAAGTTGAAACAACCCCTGAAGAAGAAGATTCTGGAGGGAGTCCAGAAGAGGAGGTACCCAGCACGCCTATTGCTTCAGCGTCAACATCTGAAGGAAACATGTCGCCAGTAACTGATGGAGGTGTGGATGAAAGTCCATCGTCTTTGGGAACAGCCAACGGAAATTCTTCAGAAAGATTTACTCCCTCAAGTGCAACATCTATAGAAACACCACCACTGCGTATGAGAACTTTGCAAGATCTGTATGACTCCACTCAAGAAGTAACTTTGGACTATTCTGGTTTATGTTTGCTAACAACTGCAGAAGAACCAGTGAGTGTCGAAGCAGCGTTAAAATCAGAACATTGGAAAATAGCTATGGAAGAGGATATAAGATCAATTCTCAGCAATAACACATGGGAGAAGGCGACATTGCCACCAGATCACAAGGCCATTGGCTTGAAGTGGGTATTCAAGGCAAAGAAGGATGCCAAAGGAGAGATCATCAAATACAAAGCAAGGTTAGTAGCTAAGGGGTATGCTCAAACACAAGGCATTGACTTTGATGAGGTATTTGCACCCGTTGCAAGGTTAGAAACAGTACGAGTTCTCATTGCCTTAGCAGCACAAGAAAGGTGGAATATTCACCATATGGATGTGAAAACAGCTTTTCTGAATGGAGAGCTAAAGGAGGAAGTATATGTGAGCCAACCACCAGGTTTTATCGAAAGAATAGATGCAAACAAGGTGCTGAAGTTGAAGAAGGCTCTTTATGGATTCCGTCAGGCTCCAAGAGCATGGAACGCCAAGTTGGATGCTACACTAACTTCGATTGGCTTCGTGAAAGGCCAAATAGATCATGATGTCTATAGAAGAGAAAAGAATGGAGTGCTGCTAGTTGGTGTGTATGTGGACGACTTGGTAATCACAGGATCAAGTCTCAAACATATAAATGAATTCAAAGCTCAAATGAAGAAGCTATTCAGTATGAGTGATCTTGGGTGTCTGAGCTACTACCTTGGTATTGAGGTCAGACAACTAAAGGACGGTTTCACATTATGCCAGGCAGGATATGCAATGAGAATCCTGAAGACATTCGGAATGGAGGATTGTAACTCATGTTCAACTCCCATGGAGAATAGACTCAAACTCAGCAAAAATGCTTCAGACCCGGCTGTGGATGCAACTAAGTACCGAAGCCTTGTCGGGAGTCTCAGATATTTGGTAAACACACGCCCAGATATAGCATTTGCTGTCGGGATTGTGAGTAGATATATGGAGAAGCCAAATATCCAGCATCTGGCAGTAGCAAAACATATTCTGAGGTATGTAAAAGGAACAATTCATTTCGGATGTTACTTTAAACAAAGTGACAAACAGGAAGTCAAGCTAGTGGGTTACTGCGACAGTGATCATGCCGGTGATATTGATGACCGAAGAAGTACAATGGGGTCAGTATTTTTCTTCGGGTCAAATCTGGTTACTTGGATCTCCCAAAAGCAGAAAGTGGTAGCACTTTCCTCGTGTGAAGTAGAATATATTGCTGCAGCGGCGGCAGCTTGTCAGGCAATCTGGTTAAGTCGTTTGGTGGGAGAATTACAGAAGAAAGAACCAGAAAGAGTGCAGTTGCTGGTTGACAACAAGTTGGCAATAGCACTAAGTAAAAATCCTGTCTTTCACACACGAAGCAAACACATTGATACACGGTATCATTTCCTTCGGGAATGTATCGAAGAAGGAAGACTAGAAATAGAGCATGTAAGCTCCGGAGAACAATTGGCAGACTTGCTGACCAAATCACTCGGAAGGCTGAAGTTCCAAGAGTTACGCTTCAAGCTAGGAGTGATAGATACAAGATTAGCACGACAAGATTAGAGGGGAGAATGTTATCTGTAATCTTGTCGGTAACTTGTTTTAGTTCAGAGTCTTTCCTGTTTCCAGTTAGTAGTCCTATCCGAGTAGGAGTATGTTTTGGGTTCTTTGAATCCGAGTAGAACTCAATGTAACAGATAGAAGTCTGTAACTTGTGAGTATAAATATAATCAGAAAAGGCTGGTGGAGGCATCGCCAGGAAAAACGAAACACAAAGTCTCCTCTATTTGCTTTTGCGTATATTATCGGAACAAGTCTGTTCCGTCCGACAATAGAGCTAACTCTGAAACCAGAGTTTCTCTGGTTCCTTGTGGTTCTGTTGTGCGTAGGTAGAAGAAGCAACGAAGCATCTGGCGATCGATAGAAGAAGTGATTTGGGATTTACTCCAACAGTCTTTTGCTGCAAGCAGCAGCATTGTATAGTTAAGATATACTTGGGTGCAAAACGGCTCTAGGAAATCTACAGTGAAGTTTTATGCATCCCACACAATTTCTCTAATGAAAATTCAACTATATAGTTTTAGTGATACTGAGCACTGATGAATGGGTATTTGATACAGACCTTGGGGTTATTATGCTGTGGAGGAGAGAGGGAATCTACCGGCTAGGAGTTGCCTGAGAGGTAGGGTCGATTGGGAGCGGCCAGAATGGTGGGATTGACTAGGAACAACCGGAGCAGCGTCGACAGCTAGGAGCAGCATCGACAGCTGGGAGCAATGGGAGGGGTGGGGACTAGGGGCTGCGAGCCTTCGAACGGGATGAGTAGCGGCTAGGAGCTGGGGAACGCTAGGTTGGGGGATTAGGGTTTTTTAACATGGGCTCACCTGTCAGTGCTAACATGGGGGCGCAGGAATGGGGAACAGTGAAACGTCTCCGGTTCCGTCATACCTAACGGGGGCAATATTTCCCCGATAAAATGCCTGATCGGCGATTTGAGGACTTTTATGTACGGCATTGTCCCTACAGTACCATTACTAGCGAGCTTAGATAAGGAAAAGTTGTAGTAACTCTTTTACCTATGTAGGAGAAGTAACTTACTCTGTTTTTGACTGTTCTGTGCGTTTGTCGATTCCCTAGATGGGTTACTGAAGCAGCTGCTCGCAACAACCTGATATCGACCCCAACTTTTATCCAAGTGCTCGAACAGAAGGTGTGTAGCGTAGGGCGTAGGTAGGGCTGGAAAAAAAAGCTCAGTGGTGGGGCTCGTTGGCTTGATTCAAAATTGCTCCAATTACACTTATTTATTGGTTAAATATTGAAATGAGTCAATTTTGAATAAAATTAGATTTTGTTCTGGCTCGGCTCGGCTCGACTCATTGGCTCGATTCTAAAAATACATCCAAATTATAGATAAAATGATATTAAATCAAACTATATCAATTTCGGAAAAAGCTCGAAAAAACGAGAACTTGGCTCGATTTCCACCCCTAGCCGTAGGCCGTATTTGCACGGTTGTGGATCGTGACAGCCATGAATTGCACGCAAAGCTTCGCGCCACCAAACTGCGACGAATACTAGCAATCTTGCGTTACCTGTGTCACCGTAGCACTTGACGGCTCACCAAGTTGGCAATTTGTCTTCGCTAACATCGAGTCCAACCAACAGCAACGTCCTACATCGCTTGGATGTGCTAATCCGCTACTGCATGCATGTAAGCTATGCACGACATATATATAGCGAATTCTGCGAATCGCTTTGCTTGCGTCTCTGTGCTGAGTTATGGTGCTGGCTCGACGTCCCCATCATCTCGACTTCCCTCCTAACTATGGATTGCATGTCTACGTGTACACATATGAAATGAATGGACAGTGGCTTGTATTTAAATCCCTCCTTTTTCTGTATAAATTAAAAAACATACTCTTCAATCCTAATCTCCACAAACTTTTTTATGCCCTAATCAACTGTGTATTATTTGTGCCAACCGCATGTGAGTCTACATACATACATAGGGCTGGCTGCATGCGTGATATGGTCATACCATGGCCCGGCCAGCCAATTATTTGCATACGTATATATAACATCACACACACGACATGCCGAAACCCGGACCACGCTGAAACCGTACGTGAAGATATAGGAACGGTTTCCAGGTGATGAGTCCCATCGGGAAAAAAAAGGAGGCATTTCCGGCCGTGCGATGCACCGGACTCCTTTTTCATATATGCATGTGCGCCGAGACGACACGGCACCTTCCACCTCTGCTCCGCTTACGTTCCGCCGCATGAGAGAGCTAGTCGACGACTCCTTGCCGTGCCACAGACGTACCGTGCTCTGTGACGACCGAGTCCCGCTAGCCCACCCCGCGACGATGTAAAACACGGTAAAACGAGCCACTTTCCCTCTTCGGTCTTTTCGGGAGCCTCGTCTCGTCTCTATATATAAGCGCGCACACCCTCACGTCTAGCCCTCTGAAGCCAAAACGCATGCACCACGCACGTACGACGCCCTCGTGCCGTCCAGCTGATCGGCTCCTACCGTCGCGCGCGCCGCGTTTCCTCGTGCCAGCCGGGCGTCATGACCTTCCCCCTGGTGTCCTACTGCAACTCGGTGCCCCGGCCCGTCGTCGCGTTTTTCAAGTTCATCCACGCCGTCGCGCTGGCTTTCCTGCTGACACTCTGCTTCTTCGGCCTCTACGAGTTCCCCTACAGCCCCGAGGACCACGCGCCGCTCATCAACGGTCGCCGCCGCCCGCCCCACGGGGAGGGCCTGCTGCCCGAGACGGTGAAGAAGCGCCTCCCGCCGGTCGAGTTCGTGCAGCTAGTGGAGCGGTCGCCGTTATCGACCAAGAGGACGGCGGTGGGTCGCCACGGCGAAGACGGCTACGGCGAGGACACCACGTGCAGGGTTTGCCTGGAGAGACTGGAGGCGACGGACGAGGTGAGGCGGCTGGGCAACTGCACCCACGCCTTCCACAGAGGCTGCATCGACCGGTGGATCGACCTGGGCGAGGTGACGTGTCCTCTGTGCCGGTCCCACCTTCTGCCGCGTCAGCGCGGGGGCTTCCTTGGCAGGGCGCTCTTCGGCTAGTTCCTCTCGCCACGTGTGCGGGGGGCAGTTTTGTCATTTCAGGCGCCACTGCTGCTGGATGGGCGCAGGCCAACGGCGGACTGATTGCGATTTGGACGACTAACCACCGAGCAGTACCAGTGCTGATCGATGGACACGCAAAATTAATGAGAAATTAGATGGCCACGGCCCAGGAGTGTACTTGATGGAAGCGAATCAGTGACCAATAAAGATCGGTCGGGCGATTGAGAAATGGCCCGCCCGCCAATGTGTCCTTGCATCCGTCGAGTTCTGTGCAGTGTTTTGGCTTTCGGGTAGAGTACTAGAGTGCAGCCATGCCGACCTGTTGTGCATACTGTTGGTGATCATTGTTCCACTTCAACTGTGTGGGGTCGATGTGTCACTAACCATGATACTGTCTATGCTTTTTTTAAGCACAAGGAGGCACACGGTTCGTGCACGCACACCACTACACGCATACACATACATGCGCGTGAGATACACACATTTTAAATAGTTAGAGACTTCAGAACCTCTACTCACGCATGTATAAGAACAGTCCCAATGCATATAGTTTCTATAACTTCCATGTCATCTAGATATTGCATGTAGAAACTATGCTCTCAATGGATAGTTTCTTCAAAATAAACTCTCATCTAATCTCCCATTTTCTCTTATTTTCTCACCCAATCCCCTTTTTCCCTTTCTTGGTATTTGTGTAGAAATAGTTTCCTGCATGAGAAATAGTTTCCTTCTCTTTCATCATTAACTCTACCTCCACATCACCATTTTGCTTACATGGCAACCTAATTAATACTATGGAAACTATCCTAGTCATCCCATTGGGATTGCCCTAAATACCTATTTTTGCTCGAGACACGGACCTGAAAGGAATAATAAGCACCCGCACCGAGAGAACGTCGAACTCGGCCGGCTTGCTTGCGCACCTGGTGAGCAAGTCAACTGAGCTACCGTTTAGGGCATCCGCAATGATGTCTAGTCAGCTATCTATAAGAAGTTCATATCAGTATTTATCCTATGTGGCAAGCAATTAAATAGAGAGAGAGAGCGCTGCTATCTATAGAACTGTAGATTGTCTATTAATTAAATGAAGAAAGAGAGAGAGAGCATTCTATTAATTAAAAATAGTTATAGACATCTATATAGATTTACCATTGCAAGAGTTTACTATAGCATGGTATATAGATGACATGGATTTTCTGTAGAGAGCAATTATTTTTAACCATTACGAATGCCCTTAGCCTCATAATACCGTGTATGCTGATGTTGCTGGAACTGGAATATTGGACTAAATTAAAGTGTAACAGGTGATAAGGTGTATTTAAGAAACAAGTGCAGTAACGTGCAACATTTCGATGATTTAACAATCGGTATGGTTGTGTTTATGCACTAGTCCTTTTTTTTTTAACGTGCTGCTTGATACTCCCTCCATTCCAAAATATAAGGCGTGGTTTGATTTGGCACGATCTCCTAAACTATACTTTGACCTTTGATTTCTCTTATCCAATATCATTCATACAAACAAAATCACTATCATTACAAAGTACTTTTAAATATGAATTCAATGGTATCACTTTTATATCACAAAAATTTTATATAGTTAGACAAATTATTGGTCAAAAATTTCAAAGTTTGAATCTTGAAATGCATGCGTGCCTTATATTTTGGAATGGAGGGAGTATTAGAAATCGTCTGGAATATTAGACATCATGACCATACATTCTGAGGGGTTGTTTGTTTTGCTTTTAATTCTAGATTCTAACCTGAAAAGCTGAATAAAAAATAAATAGTTTGATTCTATGAATCGATTCTCATAATCCAGCCCACCTATATACACTAAATCTGCAATTCACTTCATATGTGCTTTTCGATTTTAACTTTTGGAGAAATGAGCACTCTAAGAACCGAGATAGAATAAGGTACAGAATTAGCTTTTAGAGAATCCAAAATAAGAACAACCAGGGGGCTGAGCATGATATCTTTCAGTTCACGCATGATGCCTTAATGTTGGCACCTGAACTAACCATGCAAAAGAAAAAGGAGACTGCACGTCGTCTTTTCTCTCGGTTGGTTACAGGTCCTTCTCTGCACCTTATCTAAGTGCGTATCTGCTCAAGAAATGCTAGCTAGCTGCAGCATGGAAGTTAGCAGATAGCAGATAGAAGTTGGAACCTCGAAACATCTCTGCATAAGTAGTAGCAGTTCGATTGATTGCGAACAGTGGGCTGTGGGCATCACCATTCAATCGGTCTAGAGGCTGGAAACACTGCGGTCGATTCACCGTGACAAACGTTTAAATTATGGTCATGGATTGATTGCAAATAAAAGCTATCTCGAATGACAGTCCAGTTCGAAGCCGTCAACCAGGTATACATCTCACTTTTTCAGTGGTAAATTCACTTCAACAGATTTTTCTAGGAGTTATTACCGATGGGTAGTCCTCTCTCATCTCATTGTCATATTAAAGAACTCGCCTTTCAATTAAGCAATGTGTGCCCATAATTGCATTAAGTTGCAGCTGTTGAATTAATTTTCGTACTGTAGTCTTGAGAGTACGAGGAAATAGATTTAAACAAGGAAAACTAGATGAATCTATACTTTCTGCTTTAGCCGATCGGATCAGTTCAAAGGGCCCATCCCAGGCCCAGCATGAAGTTGTCGCTCTCGCCTCCTGCAGTACTTCTTGGAATGGCCGCCTAGGGGCAGCGAACTGATGATACCTGTAGCCACAGGGCCCTATGAGAATTTGGAGGTCTTGGGCAGATACGCTAAATTTAAAATTAGGCGTCTCTAGCTTTAGCTCTTTGGTTTTTTTATGGTATGCTTTTCGTAGCAAGGTTCATCCATCTATCTATACTAATTAGGCACTCTGAGGAAGCTCCTACATTAATCAGAAAGATCTGATCATCTATTTGTTGGATCCGAATTATAACGGTTTAGATTAAAAGAAAGAGTCCATATCAAATACAATATAAATTAAGAAGGAAGCTTCCACGTTAATCAGAAGGATCTGGCCATCTATTTGTTGAGCCCGAGTTATAATGGTTGTCAGCGTACTATACGCTAGGGTACCCTCTCCACCGCATAACGTACAATCCGCGTGGCGGCCTGGCAATCGTGCGGGCGATCACGGCCCGCCGGCCAGGCGTCGGTCCACGTGGCACCGGCGAAGCACGCCGCCGGCGCCCTACGTGGCGGCACAGCAACGGCAGCGATCACGGCGCCGCCGGCCAGCGTCGGTCGCGTGGCGCGCCGGCGAGCAGTGGGCGAAGACGCTGCCGCCGGCGCCCGGCTACGTGGCGGCTCGGCAATCGGCGGCGATCACGGCTCGCCGGCCAGCGTCGGTCCACGGGCGCCGGCGAAGTAGGTGGCGAAGCACGCCGCCGCCGGCGCCGGCTACGTGGCGGCAACAGCGGCGAGCAATCACGGCCACGCCGGCCGGCGTCGGTCCACGTGGCGCCCGGGCGGCGGGCGGCAAGCACGCTCGCCGCCCGGCGCCAGCTACGTGGCGGCGAAAGTGGGCAGCAGCCGGCGGCGATCACGGCTCGCGTCGGATCACGGTCGTCGGTCCACGTGGCGCTTCGGCGGCGGTGGCGAAAGCACGCCACCGCCGCCCGGCGCCCGATCCACGTGGCGATTGGCGAAGACGCTACTCGCCACGAGGCAAAGAGGTGGAGCGCGGTGGCTTCGCCTCGAAGGCTCCTTCCACTACTGAAGGATCGATAAAGTCGCCTAGAGGGGGGGTGAATAGGCGTTAATAAAATTTAAATCCTAATTAGCAGCGGAATTATCGGAATATCCGACTTTGATATCAGACTATCCGATTTATATCGGACTATCCGATATGGCAAGTCGGACTATCCGATCAGAGCGCAATAAACCCTAAAAAGTAGATCTGAGAAAGTAGAGAGGCTAGATTTCTACCAAATGAAATTTCTGAGCTAAATCAACTACCAGAGTATTAGATCAACCAATAACTACTGCAAGTAACTACCAAACACTTGAATCCCTCAAAGATTTGATCAAATCACAAAAGGGGACAAGAGAATAAACTCACAAACCAAAGTGAGGCAACGATTTTTCCCGAAGTTCGGATCTTTGAGGAGATCCTACGTCTTCGTTGAGGAGGCACAAAGCCCGGGTCCCTTTCGACCACGATCCTCCCGGTGTTGCACAAAGCACTCGCCGGTTCACTTCTTGATCCCTTTCCTTGCGGAGGTGGAATCGGACCTTCACAAACTCCTGCGGCTTCCCACACGTAGATCGGGAGCTCACCGGTGACTCCTAGCCGTTTAGGAGACCTCAATCTCCAAGAGTAATAAATGAAGTGTAGATCCACTCTTGAAAATCACCCTAGTGCTCAAATGGACTTTCACGGTTTTTAACAAAGCACTAGAAAACACTTGCCCAAATCTCTCAACAAATTTCTCAAAGATGGACTCAAGAGAGAGAGCAAGATTGACCAAGAAAATAGCAAGAGGAGAGTTAATGCTCAGTACACTGGGTTGGTGAAGTAAATGAGGAAGAGAGTGGGGTATTTATAGCCAAGACACAAAATATAGCCGTTCTGCCCTGTGTCAGACCCCACATCGGACTATCCGATGATATACATCGGACTATCCGATCAGTGCAAGTTTTCAGATCAACTCCACTCGAAAATTCAAAAACCTGTGGAGAAAAAGCACACATCGGACTATCCGATTTCGCACATCGGATGTTCCGATGTTTCCAGAGAGATTTCAACGAACTCAGCAACTTTGGAAAATGTCTAAGTGAATATCGGACTGTCCGATATCGCACATCGGACATTTCGATAATTCCAAAGAGTTTTTCAAAGCAACAACAATATCCAAAATCTTTCTAAGTCCACATCGGAGGTTCCGACCTTAAACATCGGAATGTCCGATGTTTCCCGAGAGTTCCAGTTCAAGGACTTAGAAAAATTTCGAATACATCGGATGTTCGATATTTACCATCGGACAATCCGATGTTTACCGAAGATCAAGGAAAAGACTTAGAAAAATTTGAGACAACATCGGACGATATGAAACATCGGACAATCCGACTTTTCCCGAGAGATCCCAGACGAGCACCCACACTCACCTTTGGAAAATCCGATACTATCGGACTATCCGATATACACATCGGACTATCCGATATTATCAGCACAAAATGAAAAACAAGGTGAGTGTTGTGCTTGGTGACTTCGAAAACTTGTTTTGTAAAGGATGTTCATCTGAGCACAGAGATCATTTCTAGAGCACCTATACCCATCCCTCTTGATAGTACGGCGATCCTATTGACTCAATAAAAATAAAAGTCTATGCTAGATCGATGCCGTTCTTCTTTTGACTTTTGAGGGTCACCATTTTCCGTAGATGCTTTCCTTTTGGGACTAACACCTGCTTATCCACTCATTAAAGCCATTAGTCCCTTAATCGTTTGTCATTAATCATCCAAAACACAATTAGGGGCCTAGATGCACTTTCAATCTCCCCCTTTTTGGTGATTGATGACAACACGATTAAGACAGGGTTGAAGTAATTGAATAATAATTTTGATAATGGACAAGATATACTGAGCTCCCCCTAAATGTGTACATTGGAGAATTGGGATGGAATTCAAATGCACAGATTTAAAGAGAAAAACATGAGAAGCTCCAACTATATCTTGACATTCGGTAAAGTGGCAACAATAAAGATATGAATATGACGAAGATATAACAAAGCTAAGAGCAACGCTAAGAAGTAAAATATATCAAAGCAAAAAGTAATGTTTAACAACGACAGCCAAAAATCACCAAGTAAAGAAATCATCCAGCCAGCAACAGTGTCCATAAGTCATACTCGGAGAGGAACAGTCATACTCGGAGAGGAACTGTGTCTTTTCTCTCCCCCTTTGGCATCAAGGCACCAAAAAAAAGGAGAAAGAAAGGGCAGCAAGTAGATCAGTCTTCCTCCTCGCTCTCGGAGCCAACATCAGATGCGTCGGGATCATCATCGGAAGGAGCAGCAACCGTCGGAGAGACAAAGGGATCCTCAGTGGAGTCCTCACTACCACTGGAACAAGGAAGACTGAGATGACGCTGGATGGACTTGAGCCTCTTGGTATTCTTCTTCGCCATCTTCACCAGGTACTTGAGAACACGATCAGTGGAGGAAGGAGAAGACGGCGAGGGGACAGCGGGAGCAGCTGAGCCGGAGCGAGTTGATATTGCAGGACCTGGGGCTGGAGGAGCTTGAGGAGGTGCAGTCTTGATGGGCATGATCTGCAGTCCAAGGTGCTTAGCATCACACTCAAACCTCGCTTTGGAGACACCCAAAATCGCCCTCATGATATAGGGAGCAAAGCCACAGCTGCGCTTGGGGTCGAGGGAGTTGGCGTGAATTTCATTCCAGAGATAAAGTGATACCATGAATGGTCGTCCACCCGGCAGCATACGATGCAGAATATCACGAGTGTAGGACAATATGTGGGATGCATCACCTTCCTTAGGCGCGATGGTCTTGCGAAGGAGTTTGTTGGCGGCAGCAATCATAGGCTTCAAATTCTTTGTGTTGCCAGGCTCAAAAATAGAGTCTTCAATATATAGATCATTGAGATTATCTGCAACCAAGGAGCGTTTATTGTGAAGGTCGTCCTTATCTATGCAATCTTCCGCTCTAAACCCCAACAGAGTACCAAAGCGACCAACAGACATCCGGTATTGCTCCCCTTCGGTCATCCAGGTCATAGTGTCATTGGAGATATGTAATGTGGCATAAAATTGAGCAATGACCTCAGTGTTCCAGTCCTGCTTCATGCCCATAATTCTCTTGATGCCGAGCCTCTCACGAGCTTCAATGACCTCATCAAAGATGGGTCGCACATGATTCCATGTAATCCCAATCCACCCTTTGCATGTTCTAACAGGTTCTTGCGAGGAGAATGAGCGATCTCATAAAAATCTGTTGGAAGAAGGTCCAAAAGCGCAAGTCGAAGATGGCGCTTTCTCGATATAGGGATCAGATGCCCTAGCTTTGGCGACCATCCCTGACTTTCCTTTGTAACTAACAACTGTCCTTTGATGATCTGATCGACGAGTGGGCTTGGACAACAGAGGATATAGAAGATCTTCTTCGTCTTCCGGAGCAGGACCTTTTTCTTTTTCAGCTGCGGTTGGGCCACTGGAGGAAGAACCTTTACCCTTGCCAGAAGGAGTAGGGGGAGGACGGGCAGTAGGATCAGCACCTTGTCCACGCTCAGAAATGGTAATCCCTTTTTGCTTGGGATGCGTGACGACTTGCTTCTTGTATCTACCAGCAGGATTGGGAGCAGTAGCAGTCTCCACAACAGGCACATTCTCCTCAGGCAGAGATGATGAAGAAACCGGAGGATTTCCTTTACTAGCGATTGCCTTGGTTAAGCTCACGGCCGAGTCTTTCGCTTGAATTGACCGGATGCATCGATGTGAAGAGCCCTCTTGACTTCTCTCCTTGTCATCACCGTGACCATGATGATCTAGAAGAAGTGATACCAATGAAGGATCGATAAATAAGGAAGCGGAAAGAAACTCACGGTTTTGCAATTCCTCGAAACATCGGATAGTCCGATATTTTGGGCCAGACGGTCAGATAATAATCAGACGATCCGATGCCAACTATCGGATAATCCGATATTTATGAAAAATGCAAAACGTGATTTCTTGAAGATAGACCACGCATTTCACAACAAATTAGTGGGATATGCTCCTAGGGATAAAGGGAACGCATCTACCGAAGAGAATTGACAAAGGAATCACGGGAGAAGAGAAACCCTAGATCTAAATGAATTAGGGTTATCTTGAGTTCAAATCCGATGAGAGGATTGAATGAGGGAGAGGATCTCCACCAAGAGAGATCAAATCATGGAGGAAGACCCTTGGAATGAAGATGATGAATCTGGGGACTCCAAAATCATGGGAGGAGGAAAAACGAAGAGTTTTGGGACAAATGATGGAGTGGAGAGAGACACAACCGTTCGGGCTTAACTTAAACCCCCCCCACATCGGATAGTCCGATAATGACATCGGACAGTCCGATGTGTGCGATTCCCCAGGTATCGGACAGTCCGATATTCAACATCGGATAGTCCGATATGTGCATATTTACATAAATCGGATAGTCCGATCCAAAAATCGGAAGGTCCGATATATGTAAAATTTCAGCACAATGAGAGTTAAGATTGAGGAAAGAGATGGAATGACTTGTGAACACTTTTGCCGTCTCCCCACTTATGATCAGCGAACACAGAGGCAATAGGAGCTGTGATCACAAGTGGCTCGACCCAACCAAATAAATTTTAAGAAAAGAAAAGGATTTTTGAAACTCATTTTGGTTGAAATCAACACGCAAGGCAAGTATGCAATCTCTCAAGCCAAGATCCGAGAATCTAAAATGTTTAGCCCACTTCTCAATTCACAGAATCTCTTTTCATCAAGAGGCTTGGTGAAAATATCGGCTAATTGGTCATTTGAGCTCACATGCTGAATCTCGATATCGCCTTTAGTGGAATGGTCTCTTAGGAAGTGATGGCGAATATCGATATGCTTTGTACGGGAGTGTTGGACGGGGTTATTGGCAATTTTTATGGCACTCTCATTGTCACACAACAGTGGAACGTGGTTATAGGTTAGGCCATAGTCATTTAGGGTTTGCCTCATCCAAAGCAATTGGGCGCAACAACTCCGTGAGCAATATATTGGCCTCTACCGTGGATAGAGACTACGAATTTTGCTTCTTGGAGGACCAAAAACTAGAGATCTACCTAGAACCGACACGTGCCGATGTACTCTTCCTATCCACCTTACAACCGGCGTAATCCGCATCGGAATAGCCGACTAGCTCAAAAGATGAACCTTTAGGATACCAAAGGCCGAAATGAGGAGTGTGCACTAAATATCTTAAGATTCTTTTTACGGCCATCATGTGACATTCTTTAGGAGCGGCTTGAAATCTTGCACACATGCAAACACTAAGCATGATATCGGGCCTAGATGCACAAAGATAAAGTAGGGAACCGATCATCGAACGATATATCTTTTGGATGACCGGTTTACCTTCTTTGTCGAGGTCTAGATGCCCATTAGCTTGCATCGGTGTTTTGATCGGCTTGGCGTTCTCCATTCCAAACTTCTTGAGCATGTCCTTGATGTAATTGGTTTGGCATAGGAAGGTTCCTTCCTTGAGTTGTTTGACTTGAAAACCGAGGAAGAACTTTAACTCGCCCATCATGGACATCTCAAATCTTTTAGTCATGATTCTACTAAAGTCCTTGCACAAGTGTTCATTAGTAGACCCAAATATAATGTCATCAACATAAATTTGACAAACAAATAGATCATTGTCAATATGTTTAGTAAAGAGAGTAGGGTCGGCCTTTCCAACTACAAACCCTTGACCGAGAAGGAAATCTCGGAGGCATTCAAACCATGCTCTCGGTGCTTGCTTGAGCCCGTAGAGAGCCTTGTGTAGGAAGTAGACGTGGTCGGGATGACTTGGATCTTCAAAGCCAGGCGGTTGCTCAACATAGACCATCTCGGAGAGAGGTCCATTTAGGAAGGCGCTTTTCACGTCCATTTGGTACAACTTAAAATCGTGGTGAGTAGCAAAAGCAAGTAAAATTCGAATTGATTCAAGTCTAGCTACTGGAGCATAAGTTTCATCGAAATCCAGACCTTCGATTTGAGTGTACCCTTGAGCAACCAACCGAGCTTTGTTTCTAGTCACAATTCCATTCTCGTCTTGCTTGTTTCGAAATACCCATTTGGTTCCAATTATGTTTTGCTTGGGTCTTTCGACAAGCTTCCATACTTGGTTTCTCTCGAAGTTGTTTAGCTCTTCCTGCATAGCCATCACCCAATCCGGATCTTGAAGAGCTTCTTCAACCTTAAGAGGTTCAAGTGAAGAGACAAACGAATAAAATTCACAAAAATTTGCAACACGAGATCTAGTGGTTACTCCCCTGTTAATATCCCCAAGAATATTGTCGACGGGATGATCTCGGTGAATAATCTGATGGACTCTTGGATGAGGGGCCGTTGTATTTGATTTTTGAATTGGGTCCTCATCGTCTTGAGTGGCATTTGATCCATCTTGAGCTTGCATTGAAGGAGTTGGAACATCATCCAACGGCGCATCTCGAGTTGGAGTGCACGAAACTTCTTCTTGCTCATGAGGCCTTACTTCTCCAATTGCCAACCTCTTGATGGCTTCGCACGGAGGTTCCTCACTATTAATCATAGTACGATCAATTTGCTCTACTTGAGAGCCGTTAGTTTCATCAAACGTTACATCGCGAGATTTCAACCACGCCGGTGGTGTTGTTGAAAACTCGGTATGCATAAGCATTAGACCCATATCCAAGTAAGAAACCTTCATCTACTTTAGGAGCGAATTTAGAAGACTTAGCCTTTTTGTTAAGGATATAGCATTTGCTACCAAAGACTCGAAAGTAGGAGACATTTGGTTTCTTGCCGGTTAAGAGCTCGTATGCCGTCTTCTTCAACAACTTGTGAAGATATAGCCGGTTGGAGCTGTGGCATGCGGTGTTGACGGCCTCCGCCCAGAATATGTCGGAGACCTTGTACTCGTCAAGCATCGTGCGCGCCATCTCGATGAGGGTTCGATTCTTCCTCTCGGCCACCCCATTCTGTTGAGGAGAATAAGGAGCCGAGAACTCGTGTTTGATGCCTTCTTCATCGAGATACTCCTCAACACCGGTATTCTTGAATTCGTGCCGTTGTCCTCAATTCTCTTGATCTTCACTTCGAACTCATTTTGAGCCCTTCTCATGAATTTCTTCAAGCTTCCTTGGACTTCGCTTTTGTCATGCAAGAAAAACACCCAAGTAAAGCGAGAAAAATCATCAACAATAACTAAACCATACTTGTTTCCACCAATGCTTATGTAGGCGATCGGGCCAAACAAGTCCATGTGTAGCATCTCCAAGGATCTCGAGGTGGTCATCACATTTTTCGCGGGATGAGTAGCTCCAACTTGCTTCCCCGCTTGACACGCGCTACACACCCTATCTTTCTCAAAGACAATATTCGTTAGCCCAAGGATGTGATTGCCCTTTATGAGTTTGTGAAGGTTCCTCATACCAACATGGGCAAGCCGGCGATGCCATAGCCAACCCATGCTAGACTTAGCCATTAAGCACGTTTCAAGGTTCACTCTATCCGTATTGAAGTCAATGAGATAGAGATTTCCCTTTAAACGACCCTTAACGGCTATTGAACCATCATCCCTCTTAATGACATCCACACCCTTATCACTAAACACACAATTGTAGCCCGCTTCACATAATTGAGCAACGGACAACAAATTGTAGCTTAATGATTCAACAAGCAAAACATTATTAATATGAAAATCATTTGTAATGAGAATCTTACCTAAACCTACCACTTCTCCTTTACCATTATCGCCAAAAATAATACTCTCACTATTTGATCCATTGGCTTCCAGATGCGCGAACATTGCCCTCTCTCCGGTCATGTGATGTGTACATCCGCTATCCAAAATCCAACTTGTTCCACCGGAGATGTAGGCCTACAAAAAGAAATTTAGTTTTTGCCTTTTGGTACCCAAACTTGGTTAGGTCCACGCACGTTAGCAACAAGTGATTTTGGTACCCAAATAGATCGCACATAAGAACCATTCTTGGGCTTACCCCCAATGTGATGAGCAACTACACGACCGATGTTAGTCCTCTTAAGTACATAGGATGCAAAGAATGTAGAGTGAGTTTTGTACTTAGAGTTTTCATTGCTCTTAACAAATTGTATGGGCTTATTTAAGGGAGCAACCACAATATTGCTCTTTTTCCCTTTAGGTGGAGTATATCCAAGCCCATACTTCATATTGTTACCTTGTCGCTTACCTAGGAACTCCTCTAGTCCCTTACTTGCCTTGTAGGACTTTTGAAGTCCATCTTCAAGCAATCCCTTGAGCTTCTCATTCTCAAATGCTAACACTTGCAATGTCTCAAGGTTAGTTGCATAAGTATCAACATTAACGTCATAGCATCTAGCGCATCCATTGCTTGTAGAAGGCAAAGAAGAATTGGAGCTAGTAGTTGAGATAATCGGAGGGCTATTCTTGAGATCAACAAGCTTCAACTCAAGAGTCTTGCAAGCGTCATTTGTCTTGGCAAGTTCCTCTTTAAGTGAAGCATTGGTGATCTCGAGACTGGTCACCTCGGATTTGATTAGTTTTGAATTCTCAACTAGTTTCTCATTTTTCTCTTTTTCAAAAGATAAGCTCTTCTCTAGCTCGCGATTCTTTTCTTTTTCGAGGATGAGCAAATCCTCTTGAGCCTCGAGAATAGCTTCCTTTTGTTCGACCACTTCCTCCAATTTTTCAATATCTTTTAAGAGCAAATTTAACTTATGAATATCAATGTTTTTCACAGACTTAAGCACGGTGTTAATGTCATCATCATCACTATCACTATCGTGCTCATCTAAGCAATCATTTGCAATGGAGGGAGTAGAGGTAAGTGTTGATACCTTGTGCCCCTTCGCCATGAGGCACATTGGAGCACCTTCATCAACATCGCTCAAGTTGTCGAAGAGGCCCTTCGATATTGTCGGTGTAGAGGGTATGGCGATGGCGACGGAGGCGATTCCACCTTCATTGTCGGAGTTTGATTCGGAGTCGGAGTCAGAGCTTGAGTCGGTGTCGGAGTTCCCTCCTTTCCAATGTAGGCACGGCCCTTGCCTTTGCACTTCTTGCTCTTCTCCTTCTCCTTGTCCTTGCCCGATACTTGTCTTTCTTGTGTGGCTTCTCATCTTTACCTTCCTTATCACGGACACTCGGCAATAAAATGGCGGTTTCGCGCATTCATAGCACCTTCTTGTGGAATGTCTCCCTTTGATTTTCTTCCATAGTTCTTTGAATGACCTCCTTGTTTGAAATTCTTCTTCTTAAAGAACTTGTTGAACCTTCGCATACGAATAGAGCCATATCTTCATTTGTCAATGGACCACTAGACTCTTCATCCTCACTTGTGCTTTCTTCGGCTTGGCGCACAACTTTAACAGCCTTCAAAGTGATGCCCTTTTTCTTCCCAGACTTAAGTTCTTCCACGACTTCAGCTTCCTTCACCATCATCTCGTCCATCATGAGCCGGCCAATCACATCATGAGGTGTCAAAGTGTCGAAATTGGGCCGGTCTCGGATCAACTGAACAAGGTTGCGGTTTGTAGGAGTGATCACACGAAGTATTATCTTCACCACGGCCTTGTCAGAAAGATCAGTGCAACCAAGACCTTTTGCTTGATTTACAAGCACCATTAGTCGGTCAAACATCTTGTTGTAAGACTCTCCTTCTTCCAAAGTGAACCGGCTTAGCTCACCAATAATGAGCTCTATCTTTGATTCACGAACGCTTGAAATCCCTTCATGACTCACTAGGAGTCTATCCCAAATGGCCTTGGCTTCCTCGAGTCCATCTACTCGGTTGAATTGAGTCACTCGAGCATTGAACAAAGCATTTACGGCTAGGTCATTAAAATGTTGATCTTTGTCTTACGAGGAGTAAGGTTGTCTCGATCCACGGGCTTGAAACCCATCGCACAATCTTCCAAATAGGCGGGTGAAGTGATCTCAAGTGCATCTTCATCTTATGTTTCACGCCGCATAGTGAGTGCCATCGAAGTGAGGCGCTCAATCGAGGGAACGCGAAACATATGATGAAGAGCCGAGAGAATTATAGTTAAGTGGAATTCCATCCTAAGATCATCCCGTGCAGGTGCGGTGAGATCTTCGACAGACTTCTGTTTGCGACATATTGATTCTCCAGCGGTTAAGCCAAACTAAGGAGATTTGGCTCGATACCAATTGAAGGATCGATAAAAGTCGCTGGAGGGGGTGAATAGGCGTTAATAAAATTTAAATCCTAATTAGCGGAATTATCGGAATATCCGACTTTGATATCAGACTATCCGATTTATATCGGACTATCCGATATGGCAAGTCGGACTATCCGATCAGAGCGCAATAAACCCTAAAAAGTAGATCTGAGAAAGTAGAGAGGCTAGATTTCTACCAAATGAAATTTCTGAGCTAAATCAACTACCAGAGTATTAGATCAACCAATAACTACAGCAAGTAACTACCAAACACTTGAATCCCCCAAAGATTTGATCAAATCACAAAAGGGGACAAGAGAATAAACTCACAAACCAAAGTGAGGCAACGATTTTTCCCGAAGTTCGGATCTTTGAGGAGATCCTACGTCTTCGTTGAGGAGGCACAAAGCCCGGGTCCCTTTCGACCACGATCCTCCCGGTGTTGCACAAAGCACTCGCCGGTTCACTTCTTGATCCCTTTCCTTGCGGAGGTGGAATCGGACCTTCACAAACTCCAGCGGCTTCCCACACGTAGATCGGGAGCTCACCGGTGACTCCTAGCCGTCTAGGAGACCTCAATCTCCAAGAGTAATAAATGAAGTGTAGATCCACTCTTGAAAATCACCCTAGTGCTCAAATGGACTTTCACGGTTTTTAACAAAGCACTAGAAAACACTTGCCCAAATCTCTCAACAAATTTCTCAAAGAAGGACTCAAGAGAGAGAGCAAGATTGACCAAGAAAATAGCAAGAGGAGAGTTAATGCTCGAAGACTTTGGGTTGGTGAAGTAAATGAGGAAGAGAGTGGGGTATTTATAGCCAAGACACAAAATATAGCCGATTACGCCTCAGGTCGGACCCACATCGGACTATCCGATGATATACATCGGACTATCCGTCGATGCAAGTTTTCAGATCAACTCCACTCGAAAATTCAAAAGCTGGCGAGAAAAAGCACACATCGGACTATCCGATTTCGCACATCGGATGTTCCGATGTTTCAGAGAGATTTCAACGAACTCAAAGAACTTTGGAAAATGTCTAAGTGAATATCGGACCGTCGATATCGCACATCGGACATTCCGATAATTCCAGAGAGTTTTTCAAAGCAACAACAATATCCAAAATCTTTCTAAGTCCACATCGGAGGTTCCGACCTTAAACATCGGAATGTCCGATGTTTCCCGAGAGTTCCAGTTCAAGGACTTAGAAAAATTTCCAGAATACATCGGATGTTCCGATATTTACCATCGGACAATCCGATGTTTACCGAGAGATCCAAGGAAAAGACTTAGAAAAATTTGAGACAACATCGGACGGTCCGATATGAAACATCGGACAATCCGACTTTTCCCGAGAGATCCTGACGAGCACCCACACTCACACCGAAAATCCGATACTATCGAACTATCCGATATACACATCGGACTATCCGATATTATCAAAGACAAAATGAAAAACAAGGTGAGTGTTGTGCTTGGTGACTTCAAAACTTGTTTTGTAAAGGATGTTCATCGAGCACAGAGATCATTTCTAGAGCACCTATACCCATCCCTCTTGATAGTACGGCGATCCTATTGACTCAATAAAAATAAAAGTCTATGCTAGATCGATGCCGTTCTTCTTTTGACTTTTGAGGGTCACCATTTTCCGTAGATGCTTTCCTTTTGGGACTAACACCTGCTTATCCACTCATTAAAGCCATTAGTCCCTTAATCGTTTGTCATTAATCATCCAAAACACAATTAGGGGCCTAGATGCACTTTCAACTACCGTACCATGTCGAGCGGCGGGCTGCTATATAGAGCTTATCATTACAAGGGTTTACGCAACAAGCCCATTCCTCGGCGCCTCTCACCTACTGTGTAAAGGGGTCCCATCCCATGAGGGCAAAGGCACGCGTAAGCATTTAATGATTTGGAGGAACGGACAAAGACAGAAGGAGTAGCAAATGTATGAGGATCGACATGATGACCTCCTTTTACCTACCCCGCTAGCTTTGGCCTATATAAGGGCCTCGGGTGCATGGGAAAAGGGGCGGGCATTCGAGAGGAAAGAACTTATAACTCAAGAGCTTTGTATTAGCTTGACACCTTCTCAAAAACAATCTAGCAGAAGTAAGGCTATTACCCGAGCCAAAGGGGCTGAACACAGGTAAAATCTTCGTGTCATCCTTGGTTCAGTGGGCCTTGGAATCCTTAGCAGAGAGTCCCTAGGGTTTTCACCCTCTAGGTTTAGCCAGCCAAGACGCCTCCCTAGAACTAAACCCGGTGCATCTTAGGGCTGTCGGTGGAATACGCCGACAGGGGCGCGCCAGGTTGGGGGCTAGTGGTTGGCTTTTCCGGCTAACTCCCCGGCGTTCTTCGGTGTTCGCGGTTCAGAAGCAAGCTCGTGCATTAGAAGATGGCGGATCCTCAGCACCAGGATATCGCGGGGGCGAGCGACGACCAAGGCGCCTCCCGGCCGTCAGCCGGCCGAGGACCGTCTCACCCCACCGCAGGCGGCGCACTGCTCCGCAGAGTCGGGAGCGATCCGTCGCCGCAGTGGCCCCGAGGCGCCACCCTGCCCAGAACTTGCACGCGCTCGCTCTCTGGACCACCCTCTGGTGGAGTTCGCAGGAGATTCCCCCGCCACTCCGTGGGCTGCGAGCATCGCCGGCCTCGTGGATCGGCCCAACTCCGAGTGGGGCTCCCGCCGGTCAGTACCAACCGTGCCTTGGCGCCTCTGGCCGGCAGGCGCTCTCAGCCTCCGGCCGCCCGACAACAAAGGCCCGGCCAGGGGGCGAGGTCCGAGAAGGCGCGACGCAATCTGGTCCGGTTCATCGAGGAACCGTGGGGACCTCCGCTCACCTTGATGAGAGCCGCCAGCCGCTGTGATGACCTCCGTGGTCTCGCCGCGCCACCGGACCAAGAGCGTCGCCATGGCAAGCGGTGGCGGCCGGCAATGAGAGTCCCCTCATGGCTCTCACCCTCGGGACCGGAGGAGGTCCACTCCTCCGGTTCTCGCGCCCCATGCAGTCTCGAACAAGGCCTCTCGTGGCAGCTCGGCTCCCTCTGGCGTCGGGTGCAGGCCTTCTCCCGCCATTCTTGCCGTGTGGCCTAGCCGAGACGAGTTTCGCCCGTGCCATAGAAAAATATGACGGCACCACCAACAGGAGGAGTTCCTCCAAATCTACAGACGATGGTGCGGGCGGTGGCGGATCTGAAAGGGTCATGGCCAACTACCTCCCAACGGCCTTGACGGGTTACGCCGCTCTGGTGCTAAATCTCCCAGGGGTGGTGCACTCGTGGGGAATGTTGTCGACATCTTTGTCGCCAATTTTGAGGCTCTTTCGCAACCGGTGTGGAGGATGACCTCCACGCCCTGGAGCAAGAGAAGGGGGAGTCGCTTCGCGACTTCATCCGGTGGTTCTGTCATTGCCGCAATACCATCCCCCACATCTCCGAGCAATCAGTCGTCATCGCCTTTCAGAGAGGCGTCTGCGACCATAAGATGAAGGAGAAGATGGCCACCCGTACCATCAGCTCAACCTCCGAGCTTTTTTCCCTCGCACATAAGTGTGCGCGGGCTGCGGAGGCCAGGGGGCCAGCGCCTGGCCCCAAGGGTGGCCAAGGCAAGGACGAGGCCGGGACCTCGAAGGGTTCCGGCCGCGCGGGCAAGAAGGCGCGGAGGCACGAGGCGGGGGAGGCCAGGCAGGTCCTGGCCGCCGAGCGCGACGACGAAGGAGACCCCGCGCCTCAGAAGCGCCACCGCCGCGACCGGCGAGATGATCGCCGCGAGCGGCGCGACGACCGTCGTGACCGGCGTAACGATCGCCGTGATCGGCGCGACGACCGCCGCGATCAAAAGGAGGGCGAGCCCTACTGCCCAATACATAAAACCAATACCCATGACCTGGACAACTGTCGGGTCGTGGGCAGGATGGTGGAGAAGCGGCTCAAGGAGCGCCGCCCTGACGATGATCAAGATGAAGATCCTTGCGGCTTTTCAAAGAAGCGGATCACACTGCGTGGCGTACATCCATGGTGGTTCATCCACCATTCCTCCAACGTCGCCATAAACGGTGAAAAAGGAAGTATCGCCACGGCGTCGAGCTCGTGGGGCGGGTCGGACATCGAAATGGTGAACAAGCGATCACCTTCGGTCGGGCCGACCACCACGAGGGCACCCGACCTAGGGAATCTCCCGATCGTGGTAGCACCCACGGTCCGGAATGTCTGGTCAAGGCGAGTCTTGATGGATCGAGGCGGCTCCATCAACCTCTGTCGCGTCGGCATTCATGGCGCTGCAGATCCATGACGGGATCTGCGCCCGACCGCCGTTCTTGGGGTAGCCCCAGATGTGGGCTTGATCCTTGGGTCAAGTTTGCCTCCCGTCACTTTCGGGAAAAGGATAACTACCGCACCGAGAGGGTGGATTTGAGGTCGCCGATTTCGACCTCCCATATAACGCCTTGCTTGGCCGACCGGCGTTGGTCAAATTCATGGCGGTTACCCACTATGCTTACATGATGGTGAAGATGTGGGGCGCGCCTTCGTGTCATCAACGTGGATAGGTCGGAGGCCTCGCACGCCTGGCGGGCTTGGGATCTGGCGGTGCCACTGCATCGGCCGCACCGACGCCACTTCCTCGGAAGCCCTCGGGCCGGACCGTGCTTCACCGGCTCCGCCGGTGAGGTAAAGGTGGTCGCATACGAGTGGGGCGAACCCGAAGACCGTCAACATTGGCGCCAACCTCGGCGCCAAATAGGAAGACGCGCTCGTCACCTTCCTCGAGTCAAGCGTGAGCGTGTTCGCCGCAACCGTCCAACATATTTGGGGTCCCCAGGAGGTGATCGAGCACCGGCCGCAACGCCTCGACGGCGCCTAATCCGCGTGAAGGTCAGGAGACAGCGCCGAGCGGCAGGATCGCATTCGAGAGGAAAGAACTTATAACTCAAGAGCTTTGTATTAGCTTGACACCTTCTCAAAAATAATCTAGCAGAAGTAAGGCTATTACCCGAGCCAAAGGGGCTGAACACAGGTAAAATCTTCGTGTCATCCGCGGTTCAGGACGGAATCCTTCAGCGTAGGAGTCCCTAGGGTTTTCGCCCTCTAGGTTTAGCCACGCGAAGACGCCTCCTTCCGAACTAAACCGGTGCATCCTCGGGACTGTCGGTGGAATCTGCGACAATGGTTTAGATTAAAAAAAGAGCCTATGTCAAGTACAATATAAATTAAGAAGGAAGCTCTCACGTTAACTAGAAAGATCTAGCCATCTATTTTTTGGCCCTAGTTATAACGGTTTAGATTAAAAGAAAGAGCTCATGTCAAGTACAATATAAATTAAGAAAAATTCAAAATAAAAAATTAAAGAAATTAGTAATCTGACTTCCATACTATTTTCAAAGTAAATCCATAAATAAATAAAATTTAAAATAATAATTAAATAAGATTAGCAAATTAAAATGATGAGTCTATCTCAAGTACAAACTAAATTAAGTAAACTAAAATTTAGAATAAAAAATAAAGAAAAATTAGCGATCGACTTCCATGTGATTTCCAAAGTAAATACATAAATATAAAAATTTGGAATAATAATTAAACAAAATTAGTAAATTCAAACAATAAGTCTATCTCAAGTATAAGCCAAATTAAGTAAAATTTAGAGTAAAAATAAAATAAAATAATCAATTAGATTTATGTACAAATTCTAAAGTAAACCCTAAAAATAAATTCAAAATAGTAATAAATAAAAATATAAATTTTCATATGAATTCCAACCTAAAACTAAAAAAATCCACCCCATGTATGAAAATATATGCAAACTCTGAATAACAATTACTCAATCCGTTCAACTTTGTAGGGTTCTCTTGGCACTAAGAACAAGATAAATAACTAAAATTTAGAATAATAATTAAAAATTAGCAAATTAAAACAATGAATCTATCTCAAGTACAAGGCCAATTAAGTAAAATTTGAAATAAAAATAAAATGAAGTAAATAATTTGATTTTTATACAAACTCTAAAGTAAACCCTAAAAATAAATTCAAAATAGTAGTAAATGAAAATATAAATTTTCATATGAATTCCAGACTAAAACTTAAAAAATCCACCCCATGTACAATAAAAAATACGCAAAGTCGGAATAATAATTACTAACCCTATCTAAGTTTATAGGGTGTATTTTCTCTTGGCATATAAACTGAGATGATATTGCAAATGATCATTCAATGATATTGCACAATCCCTAATTATTATCCATACTCGCTATGCTATATTCAATACATGTATGTAGAGGATATAAAGTAAAGTTAGATATTTATTAGTGGTATAGAGGGGAGACCACACTAATTTTGTATTGGAATATAAAATACAATGTATATTTATGCACAAGACTATTAAAAAATATGTCCTATACTTTTTTGACGCAGCGAGTCTATATCAAGTACAATCCAAATTAACTAAAATCTGAAATAAAAAATTAGCAATTTTATTTCCATTGTAATTTGAGAGTAAACCTAAAAATAAAATTCTAATTAATAATAAATAAAAATAGAAGATGGATTTTTATACTAATTCTAGCATAAATTGAAAAAAAAATCACCAAAAGTACAATCGAGAACGAGAAGTATACAATTAGGAATAAATTAAAGGATGCTTAAAATTTTGATTTGTATGTGAATTACAATGCTAAATTATAAAATTATTAAAATTTATAATATAATCTATTAACTATACTAATTATGAACTATGAGAAAATTTTCACATTAATAAAGAAAAGAAAAAGATTTAGTGTCCATCTAACAGACCAAGATTATAACGGCTATCAAGTACAATCTAAATTAGCAGATCCAAGAAGCTAAGAAGCTAGTCCGTGTAGATACACGGGTTACCAACTAGTATCTTCTAATTTTAGAAGAGGTGGATGAAAGCTAGATTACACCCAAATCGAGAGAATATGATAAGAATATGGATTATGCTTTCGAGTTCACAATATTGGAGATGTACCCAAGAGGTAATCATAGAGATGATTATATTTTATTATGATCATGATTTATTATCTTGTTATTTGAATAATGTTATTATTATTTATTAGCAAGTATGCGACTTGTTTGTGAAACTCTATATATGACTCTGTGATGATTATTCTAAAATATTTCCTAGTCGATAAACACATGGAGGCACATATGAATTGAGCAGCATATATATTGGTCGATGGCCATGTTTCACAAGTCATATATATAGAGATATCAAACTAATAATATGGACACATGTTAAAAAAAATGAAGTTTGATCGACCCACCATGAGACACTGCGAGAACGTTGTTGTTGGCGTATTTCGCCTGACAAGATTCCGCTAACGGAGTGACTACTCCCTGGACGGAAAATATGGTTCGGTAGAGGGCATCTTCGTGGCTGGAAACCCTAATGTCTCTCGACGATGGATTCCGAGGATCAGCAAACTGATGGACACGACGGTTTACCCAGGTTCAGGCCCCCGATGTGGGTAATAACCCTACGTCCTGCTGGTTCTTTTTTGAGAAAATAGGGAAGTGTTTACAAGGGTGTTCTCCTATGTCTACTTCTCTATGTTTTCTGCTTTAGCCGACCGGCCTCCTTCTTCATGCACCAAGGCGCCCTTATATAGACGAGACAACCTGGGCAGGAGAGAAGGTGGCGCTATACTTATCTACAACATATTAATTACATCCATCATTCCAGCTTCCACGTCGACCCACGACTCATTTATTACATGCGCCTTCGTGGTCTTGTCCTTCGAACCTCATTTAATGTCGGTGAGAGGTCTCGCCCGGTCCGCCCGAGACAGGACGCCCCTACGACGGGTTGGTAAGAGGCATCAGAGGGATGAGCCATCGTCGTGTCGAAAGCTGAATCCTTCACAATTAATGACCCTGACACGAGGTGCCAGGGGAGAGAAACTTTGAGGCGAAGCCTTCCACTCATTCTTTTGGTTGCCTTTGTAGCCTGACAAGGGGGGCCCGAGCGCCAGTCCACTCGTCAGGCCACCACGCGGGCCGCCTTGCCGACGGCAGCGAGCTTGACCGCTTGTTGCTCGCCAAAGGCCACGTGGGCTCCTCGCCCGGCGGGCAAGGCATGCTCGCCCGGCCACCCTCCAGCGCCATGCGGGCCGCTTCGCCCGGCAGTAGGGCGTGACCGCCAGGTTGCTCGCCGAGGCCACGTGGACTCCTCGCCCGTGAGCGGGCGTGCTTCGCCCGGCTACTCCGCTTGAGCGCCAAAGCTAGGCCAAGCCACTTCTTAGGCCTATTTCTTCTACGGTGGAGAGGGTACCCCGGTGCAAAGTACACCGACAGTTGTATTCTTACTTGTTATCAGTTGGTCTCATATGCAATATATATGCTATATCCTTAAACTTGAGGTTGACGCATGTACTCGAAATGTGTAATGACTTATTTAAGGGTTTCCAAATGCTACTTCATAACTGATTGTTTATAAAAGTGACTTTCAGATTTGTCAGGAAGCATACTGCGAGACATGGTCAATTAGGATGGAGTTTGCCCCTCTATACAATAGGAGAGATATCTCTAAGCCTTTCGAGTGGTCGGATTCTGAAAATACATGGCCATGCTATTCGCGGTTAAAGAATTAATCGTAGTCGAGGATTCTGAGTCACGTAATCGAGAAAGAGTGGTCAAGCTATTTAAACAATGGTGGCACATTCTCGTCTTGAGTTTGACTAATATCATGAGGTAAAGGGAAATGCATATTACTAAGCATCGTTAAAGTTCGTCTAATGTGATCTTTACATATACTCATAATTCAACACGTCCTTCTTGGGACTGCTACTGATTAATGGTCGAGTAAAAGAACTCGGACTATGTCTAAGTATAGGTGAACCCATAGAGTCACACGCTTAAAGAGTTGGACTTAATTCGGATAGTGGCCCGACTTCTGATGGGTTTCGAATTCCTAATGGGTCTCTAATGTAGAGCCCCATCATGGAACGTCTATATAAAGGAATAGATGGTGGATTTAGGATTAAGAGACACCATAGGAATTCAGAATTCCTGAAGCCCTAACCGCCACACCTCCTTCGCCCAAAACCGCGCAGCCAGCGCTACTACTTCGACGCGTGGTGTCTCTACCCCGTACTTGTGGATACCTTGTAGGCATTGCTACGTGGTTTCAACGCTAGGACGATCACAACCTGTGACGATGACGAGGAGTTGTTCGAGGAGGCGCGAGGACAGTATGGTTACAACCGCATCAACACGTTGACTCTATTTCTGCTATGGGTCTACGCGTCTAGTGGTAATTACTTGATCTATAACTTGTAGTGGTTCCTTAATCGCATGCTAGAAAATTTTGATTTTATACTAGAGTAGCCTATCTGTTCCCCTTCACATAAAGAATACCAAATAAATAGAAAAAAAATAGAGTGGATTTATTCATCACTGCCATCGGGGTTATTTTAGAAAAATAAAGAGTTAGTCATAAGGAATAGAATTAGGAGCAGAGAGGTTAATTTTCACATGTAAATAAGAGATATATAAAAATAACAGTTGTGCTAAAGCAAAAGGGGAATGAAAGAGCATTAAAGAGGCAGGGGAAGTTCTCGGTAAAAATGTAATAAAAGATTTGATTAAACAAGATTAACTATAGTAGTAATAGTAATTTTTCTAAAGATATTAAACAAGTAGCAATTGAAAATTAAATGAAAATTAGGACGCTCTGTGCAGTTAAGCATTTTGATCCTGCTATTGGTACCGGGCTACCGGCCTGCCTGTAGCATGCACATGTAGGACTTCCATAGTTCCATTAGTGCTGTACGTTCAGATTTCTCAAGCGTAAGCGCTCGGCCAGGCCATTGCACGGTTGCACCGCCGTCGCCCATGATGGTGTCAGGCCCACGAGGGTTGGATGGCTCTGTAGTTGCTGCAACCTTCTGCTTCTAGCTGAAGTGATGGAATTGGAAGATGGAACATGACAAATAAGAGGTATGGCACTGTGGCATATGTTGGGTAAAATCACATGACATGCATCAGTGGGAAGATATAGTTAACGAGAAGTGTTTAGCTATATGCTCTCCCCAAAATAGTAAAAAAACAGAGATTACTGGAAATATATAAGTTATTATTTGATAACAATAAGGACTCCGTTTCGCAGTTGCTTTGTTAAGCTCTCCAAGCTGGCGCTCCTGCAAAGCAGTCCAGACTCCAGCATGAGTGTGATAAAGTGAATATCGGATGCTTGGTCAAATAATCAATCAACTAGTAGTAGAAAATTGAAATTATACCGGAATCGATTTTCAAGACGATGTGATGTAATGACATGCGTGAATCCATTGATACCGCATGTGCAGCAATTCAAACCCTGTTTAGGGGCTTAAAGTCAGCTTCAATTTTTGAAAAGCCAGTAAGTTTCTCTCTCCCCAAACAGCTTAGATTTTAAATGACTTTTGACATAAACCAAAAGCCATATATAACTAATAAAAATCAAAAGCTGAAAGTTAAACTGAATCTGTTTTTGCAGCTTATTGCTAAAGGAACTTAATTATTTATTAAACAGACTCTTATAAAAAGCTCATAAACTTTTCAATTCAGAAAGCCAAAAAGTAACTTTTTAGAAAAGCTACAGCTCCCAAAATAGACCCTATGTTTCCATAGGAAGAGATACAATATAGTCCTATCTGGGATATAACTCAAGTAGTTATATGTGGATCGTTGGATCAAAAGGTAATAATCCATATCTTTGAGGAATATTGTTTATAGTAAAGAAACATACTATTAGACTATCCAGATCATTCATTGACTCGGTCGAACGGTTCTGACCTACGAGGACTGTTTAAGGGCCTGTTTGGTAGAACACCAGATCTTAGCTTCACCTGCGATCTGAAACTTGTAGGCTACAATAAAGTGAATTAAATTTATATTTTTGGTCTAAAATGTAAACAAGATGATCCATCTAAACACTCTTAATGTACTCACAGTTTCAGCTCCATGGATCTGGTGGAGCTAGGAATACCCAGCTCTATCAGATCCACGGATCTGGTGAAGCGGAAGCCTTACCAAACACACCCTAAGTTGCAGTTTCTATAAAAACTGCACTGGATCCTTATCCATGTTTTGTGTGATTTATTTGTTACACTAGCTAACGATATAAGAAACTTTGCTACTAAAAACCAGCAAATCTTGCAAACTGCGTCATCCTTAATTAATATTTGTAACCTCTGAGTGTGCCAGAGATTCAAAATTAGCCTTGAGTCTCGACATTTCCTGGTACCAACTATGTGGATCAACCGGGAAAAGAATTGAAACGAGGACAAAATCCAAATTAAGACATCACTTAAAAATGCTTTTAGCTTTTTCAAGTTTATCTCTAAAAGATTAGGGCATAGCTAGCAGCTTAAGTTGAAAGGTTTTTTTTTTTGGAAAAGCTGAAAGGTAATTAATACTATAATTTGATCTTTCAGATAAAATTTCGTATTCATTAGCTAGTTGTAAGGATAATGGATCCTTATACAAATCACTAACATATTAACTCCTTACATTTACTGCTAGCTAGGTAAAACACTCTACACAATGAGAAGCAGCTCTTTTTTCTCCTTTTGTTCTAAGGATGCTTCAATAATGAGGGCAAAGGTAATTTTGGTGAATTTTTTAAAATAATATTATTTTAACCGAAATTTATGAAAATAATATGCCGAAAAGAAAAAGACAGGAATTCTAGTACAGCTGATCTCAACCTATTTGCCCCTGAACTTGCTAGGATGCCTCATTTGTGACGCATGGCACATATTTGATCTTTTGCAATATAGGTGGAGAAAAAACTATTGCAGGAAGGGAAATTGTGATCAGAAATAATTCCTAATTAGCAAGCGCTGATGCGCATAAAAATTTAAGAAAAATAAATTGGATCTACGTACATGAGATTTTGAAAAATCTAGAACAATGCATGTTAATTAGTTTAAAATAAACCTTTTCCTGCAACAAAATATTAAGAAAAGCAAACATGCAATGCCTCCAAATATGAAAAGAATACACAATTGATTATTTTTTGCAAATAGAACTACTCTCTCCGATCACAAATAGTTATCGTTTTGAACATCGACATGGTCTAAAAAAACACAACTTTGACCACTAATTTCTACTATAATACTCCCTCCGGTTCACAAAAACTTGTCGGTTTGGGATATATACAGTCAAACTTTTGAAACTTTAGCTATTTATTTCTTTTTAAATATTTAGATTGGATACATGAAAATCATATGTGTAGGTTCGTCTCGAAATGTACTTTTATGATATTATATTTTTTTTAGATTTTTTAAATATATTAGAATAAAATTAGTGGTCAAATTTGAGTTTTGAGGACCATATCAATATCTAAAATGGTAACTATTTGTGATCGGAAGGAGCATTGGTCGCTCCTATGAATCCATCACCAAGTATCATGTTCAGAACAAGAGCCATCCTCTCCCCCTCCCAACTCTTCCTTCCACGTTAAAAAAAAAAATCTCTAACAAAAATAGAGAAAGCAAGGTCGGTTCGGATTATAATTGTAACCCTTCAATATCTATTGTTGGAAATATAATTGTATGTTACATATAGTACCTACATTTGAGTAATCTACATCATTTTATCCTGACCTTACCAAAATAAGCTGTGTATATTTTTATTTTCTCTCTCGATTAATTTCTATGATTTTTAGGATTATTGTAGACATCATTAGTTTCAATTGATTTAATGAATGAATTCCTAATCTTTACGTTACTGTAACCTTTCATTAGTATCCTTGATCAGTTTCCACTGTTATTACACAACAGACTTCCTAACCTCTCTTACTCTAATCGTACCACTGTATTTGTTCCCCATATTCAATACATTATATTAATTAGCCCCCACTATTACAGAGATGTACATCACAATCGGTTTTTTTCATCATCACAGTCGATTCTGGTGGCGATACAAAGTTATTAGATAATGATAAGGAGGAGCTATCACAGTCAATTTTGACCCGATTATGATAAAGACATCATCACAGAACCGAACCGATTGTGATTATTATTAACACCCTCTTCTAAATCATCTACTACAATCGATTTTTCTAAAAACTTAAGAACCGATCTAGATAAAACGATAGTGATGTAACATTCTAATGATCCTTATAATTTGAAACCACCAGGATAAACGGTGTAAAACTTTTTTCATATCATATGAATATCTATAGTAGATAAATAGGAACGAGATATTTTGACCTTGGAGATATGAGATATCCAACTCTTCCGGTGCTATATGAATACTAGGAAGGTAGGATGGACCACCGTCCGTCATAAAGTTTTATACTTTGAAGCCCACCAGGGTGGATCACAGGGTACAACGTTTGCTATGAAGCCTACCAGGCCAACCCATATAGGCAAACAGGCTAGACCTAGAGAATCGGGCGTAGTTGGGTAGACTTATCCGAATAGCCCAAGTGGTATGTCAGAATGTGGATTAGATTTGTAACAACGTTATTTCTATTGGACTTCAGTCTTATCCACTACCTCCTGTAAACAAGGCTGGCCTATTTGGGATCTCCCCACTATGTAGAGGTTGTTGGGCTTGGGAAATCCCATGACTTTTTACCAATCACAGATTAACAAAGGGGAAAACCAACATCTGCAAAAGGCTCGGTACTTTACCTTGCAGTTTCTTAGCACGGTTAGCTCCGGTTCATAGGCGTCGCATGAACCCAGGTTGACGACAAAGCTTGACGAATACTTACGCTAGGGGTGCCCCACGGCAAGGCTTCATCTATGAAATTGTCGATACAAACAAAGATATCAGATGGGCCTACTCAGGCCCAGCCCAGAACGGGGGTTTCCTTCAAGAGGCGGAGGACCATCGGTTTCGGTCCGGCCCACAGGCTCCGACCACATCGCAGGTCGGAGCCACCATCAGGTTCCGACCTACAGCTTGGTCGGATCCGACCTGGGGTTCCGACCACAGCTATGGTCGGACGCACCCGCATCTCTCGACCAAGGGATCGACCAGAAACCCCAATAGGTCCCTATGGCGGGGTCCCGATCGACTCGACCTAGGACCTTCGCCTCCACCGCGCGATCCTAAGCTGCACACTGTCTCGCCAGACTCGCCCGATCTCGCTAAAGGCGAGTGACACCGCCCCAGGCGGCGAGGATGGGCAAAATCAAACAAACTGTCTCATCACCGGTCATGAGCATGAGAGAGACGCGCCCTCGAGGCAATCTCGAAGCTAGCCCTTGCGATGTCGGCACGACAAAGCGCCTGAACAGCGGCCGTCGCCGTTTCCCAAGAAGCGGACGCCAAAGACCAACCCAGTATGTCTCTGGGCTGGTATGGCAAGGATTATCAGCAGACGGCGTCGAGCCCAAGCCGGACTTCAAGACCATGACTCTGCGCCTAAGCATAGGGCTCAACTCCGGTCATAGCATACCCCTTCTTATTTTTTCATCTCTCCTTAAGGCGCCAGTGTAACTGCTCCCTCCACATGTATATAAAGGGGCGGGGTCTCATGAGAGGATCGATCGAGCCATCCCAAGTCACCCAAGCGTAGAGAGTCCATTCTAAACATCAAAGGCCGGCTGTCGGACCCCTTTGAGAAACTGTAACCACTCGCGGTCAGCCGCATCCCCAGCAATACAACGCTACCACTCGAGGCGGGCGTAGGGACATTGGCCGAATCGATATAAACTTTGGACCCCTGTAGTCTAACCATTCGAGCGGGAAGCCTTGCCCCTAGACTTACAAATTCACTTGCGGTTTTATGAAACAACCGGTTAGCACGCCGGGTAGGGGCCTCGCGTCTTGACATCTCCGATTCCGCTTGCTTTCTTGATGGCTTCCTTGACCACGCCGACGATCGGTTCTAAGAAATTGGATCGGTTTGGCTCCTCGACCGTCGCCACACCGTGGGAGAGCTCGCGCTCGTCCCCGCCGTCTTCCGGGACCAGGCCCTCTCCAGGGCCTGAGCTTCCTCGCCGACATTTTCGGTAACTTGCGGCTCGAAGCCTCCGTATGGACCTCGGAGCCCATGAGCAGTCGCCGCCTCTAATGGTAAGCGCGCATGTGTTCCGCGGTAGAAAGCCGCTGCCTCGCCGGTTCACGCCGTGGCAATGACGGCTATCGCGCCGCCTCCGTCCACGAGATCTTTGAAAGCTCCTCCAAAGCGGCGACTCGGCTCGAAACCTGAGCGATTCCGCGGAACCGTACTCTCGCTGAGTGCTACATGGCGGCGCCCGACAAGCGGCCGAAGCGCGCGACCCACGATTCCCACCTCGGGCGGCAATGGCGGAGGGGGGGCCGCTGCCTGAGGGCGCGAAGGCCCCAGCTCGCCCGTCCTACCCCAACAACGGCATGGGGGCCGAAAGCGGTTGAAGCGAGCTTGGCGGAAGCCAGTGCCGAAGTCACTCACTCCCGAGTGCCTGGCGGCGCCCGCGGGCGAGCCCATCAGGTACACCAGCAGCTAATGGAGGGGCCGAAAGGCGCCCCGTACTTCCCTTCCATTTCGAGAATATCGGCTGCGGCGCGATCTGCCGTGGCATCCCCGAACCGACTGAGCCAGGGGCCAGGGCCGCCTACCAAAACCTCCGGGGGCTGGTAGAGTGTGCCGCTGTGCAGCACATGCCGGCCCCAGGCCCCCATCAGTCGGGCACCCTTTCGGGCAAGCAAAGCCGTGTTCACCAGAACCCGGCCAAGACGATGCAGCGGCCGGAGCGGCCCCAAGCCTCGCACACCCCGGCCCGCCAGCGCCTCGGCCAAAACCACGACTACCGCGACACCCTTGACGCAAGAAGGAGGCCGACGGTCGCGGCGGCCCGATCGCGGTCGCCGGCAATGGCCGGCGGCAACCGCGGCCCAGCCACGGCGGTCGACGGCCGGGCGTTCCGCGGAGGATCCGCAGCGCCGACTTTTCTGCCGGTTCGGGCACCGTCAATATAGCCAAATACACGGGGCCACAAACCCGATTGTCTGCTCGAGACTACCGGCTCTTTGTCGGGCCGCGAGCTACGGATGACTTCTTTATCATCGGTACCTCCCGATCTACCTAGCGGACTCGGCTCGAGCTGGCTCGTGCTTGCGCCGACTCCATCGAGAGTGGCCCGACTGAAGGCGTCTTCGTCGGCAATTTTGGGCACTTACAAGCGCCACAGGAACTCTGGGACTTGAAAAGTCAGAGCAATGCCGGGAGAAACGCTCGGGATTACATCCGACGCGTTTCTCCCGGCGAAGTAACGAGCTCCCGATGTCGGCGATCTTGGCGTCGTCGAACATTCATCTCGACACCACGTGTAAAGCCTTGGTGCACAAGTTGGGCTGCGTCAAGCCCAAAACCACCAAGGAATTGCTCGACATCGCCACCAACCACGCCTCCGGTAAGGAGGCTGTAGAAACCATCTTCGACAAGGGAAGGCCAAGCGAGTCTGGGGCCGAATGACCCATGACCGCCGACAAAAGGAGGCGGAAGGGAAGCAGTCCGCCAGGACCACGAGGTCGCGACAATCGATCGCCGCAGCAAAGGTAGCGCGTGAGCAACCTCGGACCACCGCCGAAATTGATGGAGGGCCCGTGCCCGAATCACGGGTACCCCGTCAAGCACAAATACAAGGAGTGTGAGACTCTGAAACGCCTCCTCTCCGGAGCCCCTACGCGGGGTAAAGGAAAGAAGCAGGACCCGGCAGCCGATGCCGGGCCCAAGGAGGCGGACGCCGAGTTCCCAGAACCCGACGGTTGCCTCATGATCTTCGGTGGACCGGCGAGCTACGCCGACAAGCGGCGGCTCAAGCTCGCCCTTCGTGAAGTTTACGCCGCGGCGCCCGCCGCGTCGAAGTACCTCCGGTGGTCGGAATTGCCGATCACCTTTGATCGGGCCGATCACCCCGATCATGTCCCACAGCCAGGGAGGTACCCGCTGGTCGTCGCCCCCGTCGTGGGGCCGAAACGCCTGTCCAAAGTGCTTATGGACGGCGGCAGTAGTATCAACATCCTGTATGTTGATACTCTCGACGCCATGGGGATTCCTCGCTCGTGCCTCCAGCCGAGCAAGGCGCCTTTCCAGCGTCGTCCGGGCAGCGAGCCTACCGCTAGGCGGATCGACCTACCGTCACTTTGGGAGCCGGATAACTTTCGGACGAGACCCTCACCTTCGAGGTCGTAGGGTTTCGCGGTTCCTACCACGCCATCATGGGGAGGCCATGCTACGCCAAGTTCATGGCAATCCCCAACTACACCTATCTCAAGCTGAAGATCTGGGGCGCGAGTCATCACCATGGCGCATCTTTCCGGCTCCCGCTCATTCTTGTGCGCGATGGTTGTGAGCTCGTCGGAGCTCATTGCGTCCGCAGAGCTTGGAGCCCTCCGCAAGGCGGTCCTCGAGTCCACCCCCGATTCCAGCAAATCAGGGGCGGGCTCTTTCCAATCCGCCGAGGACACTAAGACGGTCGCGGTCGATCCCGACGATCCGACCAAGACCGTCTTGGTCGAACTCGCTCCCGCCAAATAGGAAAACGCGCTCGTCGACTTCCTCGCGCCAGTAGAGATGTCTTCGCATGGAAGCCCTCCGATATGCGGGCATCCGCGGAGGTCGCCGAGCACTCCTGAATATCGGCTGGCTCAAAATTTGGTCGCCTAACGTTTGCGCCGACGAGGAGAAGCGCAAGATCATAGGAGGAGAGATCGCCAAACTTTTGGCCGTAGGGTTTATAAAAGAGGTCGCGCCACTGAATGGCTTGCCAACCTGTTCTTGTAAAAAAAAGTCCGGGCAATGGAGAATGTCGTTGACTACACAAGCTGAATAAGGCCTGTCCCAAGGACCCTTTTCCATTGCCTCGTATCGACCAGGTCGTCGACTCAACGGCGGGATGCGAATCCCTGTCATTCCTGGATGCCTACTCAGGCTATCACCAGATAGCGATGAAGGAGTCCGACCAGTTCGCCACTTCCTTCATCACTCCGTTTGGCTCGTTTTGTTACGTAACAATGCTTTTTGGGTTGAAAAACGCGGGTGCTACATACCAGCGATGTATGCAAACGTGTTTCGACGACCAGATCGTCCGTAACATCGAGGTATATGTCGACGACCTCGTCGTCAAAACGAAAAGTGACGACTTAGTCGCCGACCGGAAAAACTTTCGCGAACCTCAAGCGAGTTCGCATAAAACTCAACCCCGAGAAGTGTGTCTTGGGGTCCCGAAGGAAAGCTGCTCGGCTTCATCATCTCGAGCAGGATTGAGGCCAATCGCGAAGATCTCGGCGATCTTGAAGATGGGGCCAATCGCCGACATAAAGGGGTCCAAAAGTGGCCGGATGCCTCGCGACCTTAAGCGCGTTCGTGTCCGCCTCGTGACGTGGGATACCGCTCTCTGTCGCTGCTCAAAAATCCGGCCGGTTTACTGGACCCAAGAAGCGCAGAAGCCCTCGATGGCGAAGACTTTTCGACTTCACCTCCGGTCTTTGGTCGCCCGGCGCCAGACAGTCGCTCCTCCTATACATTGCCGCCACGACCCGGTCGTCGGTAGCGACACTTGTTGTGGAAGCGGCGAAGAAGAAGGTCGTGCACTCAAGGTACAATGGCGGTGTACGTCGTGAAGTGCTTCGAATCAAAACCGGTATCCCCGGTACAAAGCGCGCTCTATCACGGTGCTCATCATGAAAGCGGAAGTTGGTCCATTATTTTCATAGGCATCCTATCCTCGTGGTAACGTCCTCGCCACTTGGCGAGATCGTCCGCAACCGCGACGCGTCGGGGAGGATAGCCAAGTGGGCTCTCGAGCTCAACGGCCACGACATATCCTATATCCCCCGGACGACGATCAAGTCGCAGGTCTTAGCGGACTTCGTCGCCGAGTGGACCGAGGCTCAGCGCCTCCGTGCTCGAGGACCCGTCTTGGGCGATGTGCCGGCGGGTCTTACGAAGAAGCGGGCCGGGCTGGAGTCGTCATTGTCTCCCCACTTGGGAACAAACTCGATCGTCATCCGACTACTCTTTAGCGCCACCAACAACGTTGCGAGAATATGAAGCCCTCGTCGGCGGTCTCGGATCATTTGCCGACCTCGGCGCCGCCGCCCAACTCTCGTCATGGCGATTCCAAGCTGATGCGTGAGCCGGTCATGAAGGCGGCGGAGCCCCCGCGACCCGCATGGCGGCCTACTGCCGTGAAGTGCGCAAGCTTGAAGAAAAGTTCAAGGGTTTCGAGCTCCATCATAGCTACCGACGTCACAACGTCACAACGACAAGGGGGTACCCACGCGGAATAAACCTTAGCTGGTCGGGAACATTCCGCTCCCGTGGCCAGCAAACTTGCGCCCAGCGTCATGACTGCCTTGTGTCTTCATTTGCGTATCAACGCTCCGACCTACGTTCGAAGGGTCCCCGCGACCCCAAGGACGATGGCCGTCCGAGCAGGCGCGCATCACGGAAGAAAATGCAAGGGGCAAAATCTAGATTATAAAAACACACCAACAAAGTGTCCCAAAAACATACAACAGTCAAAACAAAAACAAAAAGGATCTCGTCGGCGCTGGAGGATCACCCAGCCAAAGTCGTCGTAAAATAAATCGTCGAGCTGCCGACCTCGGGGCCCACGGTGACCACGCCTAGCCCCGCCACCGTCTCCGCCGCCGCATGCACTTTCGCTCGCATCTCGCGGGGGTCTCCTTCGATCAGCGATGGGCGTGTCTTGTGAAAGGCGTCGCGGTGGCGCGGCGAGCGGCACATACTCCGCGACGTCGGTGGCGATCGCCTGCCCCTCACGGGCGGCGCGCTCGCGCAGGGCCCGGGGTAGGTCATCCAGGGCCTCGGCTGCTTGGGAGAGCCCGATGGCATATTGCTCTGCAGTCCGCTCCAGGGGCTCGTGCAGCCCCACCCCAAGCCACCTCAGGCTCTGGCGCATGCTCTCAAACGTAGGGCGGAGCACGGCCAAGAGGCTCTTCTTGCAGTGTCTTGGCGCTCAGCGTCTTGACTGTCCACGCAGCAGCGTTTTCGGCCCGTCGCCACGTCGCCGCTTCCTCGCGTGCCTTCGCGAGCCCCTGTTCCGCGACTATGGCACGGGCCCGCTGCGCCTGCGTCTCCTCACACACCTTGGCAAGCTCCTTCTCGACGACTGGACTCGCGACCCGCGCCAACCGCGTCGCCTCCGGGCGGCGATCGCGCGGCTTTGGGCGTCGAGAGAGGCTGCAACCCCTTCGTTGTCGCCGCCAAGTCTGCCGGCGTGCCTCCCGTCGCAGGGAGACCAATCGAGGCCGCAGGCGGAATGACAACCGCCATCTCACGCGTCACGGGTGGTGGAACCATGCCCGATCCAGAAGCGCTAGCAAAGGAAAGAAGAGACCCCGCGTCAGCAAAAACAAGAGAAAGGTAACCCCAGCGCCGATCAGCGGACCCTCGGTTCAAGCTCACAGGCGCCACGATCGCCGGGCATCATGGAAGCGAGCCCATCAGTGAAGAAAACCGAACACGGGATACCGACTAAGAAAGTTCTTCCTAAACTTGCTTTTTCCTCCCAAGCTCAAGTCTTTGCGTGGCGGCGACATCGGCCCCACGCATCACTCGAGGCTAACACCACACGCCCGCCTGGACTGATGACCCGACCAGCCACTCGGTTCTCTCTAGCGGCAACCCTACTGACCTGAACGCTACGGCCTACGCCCCAGTGGCTACGGTTGCGAAGTAGCGCTTTGTGGAAGAAGGAAGTGCCCAAGCGATGGGAACCATGGCCGGTCAGAAACATTCTAGCCCCGCGGCAGGCACCAAGCAAAACATCTCAACCCTAAAGTGGTTATTTGCGCCTCCTCCGAACAACGCAATAGCGCACCGACTTACGCTCAGGTAACCTTCGCGGTTTCTAAGGCTACAGTCGTAAAGCACTTGTCGTGGGGGCGTAAATGAGCAAAAACCAGATTAATGGGCCGATCCGACCAGCCCGAACAAACTTTAATCCGGTGTTCGACGAAGTCTTTACATCAACAAAAAGCAAGAGCAGCTAATTTTCTCCCTCGTCCCGGTGGAGGATATCCTGCGGCGATATCCGGCTGGCGATTGTTGCGGCGTACGGGTCAATCCGAGTCCTCAGCTCCTCGACACGCTTTCGTCGGTTTGATGCGGCAACCAGCCGCTTGATGACCTCGAAGTCGACGTCGTCATAATGGGAGGCGACGAGGACAAGCGCCGAGGTAACCCCAAGCTCGGCTCCCACGCTCACCGAGCGCTCGACGTGCTCCGGCACGCGAGCCAGCACGGCGGCCCCGAGCACCCGATCGCAGACCTCCTGGCCGGCCTCCTGGAGGGCTATCAGCTCGGCAGTCCGCACGGACAAACCCTCCTCGCCAATTTCTTCTCGCGGCGCTACCTCCACGGCGACGAAATGCCGTGTCACGTGCCTCCTCGGCCAATTTCTGCGTTTCCGCAGCATCACCAAGTCTCCTCCGCAACTCTGAGCCGCTACAAGCGTCGAAGCGTGTCGAACAATCTCGATAGCAAAAATTTCAAGAGCGGATCGGGTGGCTTACCATCCGCGAGGCCTCCGACGCTGGAGATCCTCTTGACCTTGGCGGGCCTCCCTTTCATGCTCGGCGCTCCTCCTCTCGAATCAAGCTCCCCGAACCCGATCACATTCGATCCGGGCGGGCCGCTCCGACAATGCGACCTCCTCATGGCGGCAACAACATCCTGGCCTTGTTGGCCTCCGTCAGAAGAGACTAAAATTTCCGCTGCGTTTCTGCGCCTCCTTGCGTTCGCGTTCAAAGCGTCCAAAGCTGTGTCGCTCGGTCTGAGCGGTAGCTTCCCCTCGCCACGACCATGCGGGACTCGGAGGAACCTGCTTTACTCGCGAAAGCGAGCTTCGGTTCGCAAAGCGGACACTTCATCAGATTCATTGATCGCTGAAAACAAGTCGGAGACTGAAGTTAAGGCCCCGATTTAGCTTACCGCGCCGATTGGGACGTCCACCTCAGAAATCGCGCGTGACGCCTCGTCGACACAACGAAGGGCGATAGCCAAGCTTTCTCGGGCCTGATCCACCTGAGTCGCGATCCGTCGCTTGCCGTCTTCGAAGGTCCTCCACAACTCGGCCTCCGCGTCGTCATCCAGCACAAACAGTGGCTCGCCGGTGGGGTCACGGCCGCCCAGTCGGCCTGGTCGGGGCTCCCACAGCGGAGATCGGGCCCGACCTCCGCCCGCCACGCCAGCCATGGTCAGCATCTGTCGCTTGGGCCGCCCTCTCCGGCGAGTCTGTGGGCAATGTGGGCAGGGCCGCCTCTGGCCGGTCGCATAATCCTCGCCACGGTCCGCTCCGTCGTGGGAGCGCCCTCGGGAGGTCCGTCGGCGGCAGCAGCAAGGCGAACTAAGCGCGATCCGTGGTGGGCGGAGGCAGGCCCTACGGCGGTGGCGGGAGGTCGCCCTCCCCTATTTCGACCTCCGGGCAAGGCCCCTACCCGTCAAGCGGTGCTAGGGGCTCCTTGTATCCCGGATCCTCCGCGACCGTTTCCCCTTGCGCCGATCCCGGGACCACCGGCGCCGGCACCAACGCCGAAACCTAGCAGTCGGCGACCGAGCGCCCGCCGCCGCGGCGAACGTGAAACCGCATTTTCTTCGCCGACCCTCCTGGCGAAGACAAATCACCCCCTCGTTTGCCCAGAGATGTCTCCAACTGGGGCACCCCCTCCTGGGGCGCGGGAACGACGACCCCAGCAGCAAGGCCTTCATTCGGTCCGCCAGAGACCGACGACCCAAAGAGGACCCCACGGTATGGATCGGGAATATGGCCGCCATCGGTGCTCGAGGATGACCCCGAACCGGCTGTCCCAGCGATGGTCGACTCGGAGACCTCCTCGCCCCGCGCGGACCTCGCCAAGCATTCCTTCCTCTTTTTCCTCCTTTTCTCCTCCCTCCGCCTCTTCCGAGCGGACTCCCGCTGCTCGGAAATCTTGCGGGCCGCGGCCCTCTGTGCTTTCTCCTCCGGCAGCAACACTCGGGAGACCATCCCGGCCAACCCCTGGGTGGTATAAATACCGGTCGGCGATGTAACGAAAGGTCATGTTGAAAGGAGAAGGAAAGGAAAGAAACAGACACCACGGCTTACCAGGTCCGGAGGGTGGCTCGCTGAAAAGGGCTCGGGTTGGCTGCCCACCGCCATGGTGGCGAGCCCACCAATCTGACGGCCACCCTAGCCTCGACCTCCGACTTGACGAGTTCCGTCTCCACCATCCGCATGGGGTCGTGGACCCCCCCATACTGGAACATGGGGCGGTCCCTTGCCATGAGAGGTTGAACGCGTATCCTCATGAAAGCGCCGACGATGGTCTCGCCCGGTCGAGGCCCATAACTTGGGCCTTGATCCTCTCGGCGATCACCTCCACCTTGTTCTTCTCCCTGTTTGTCAAGCCCCGGGACCATTCCTCCTCGCCGCAGGCGGCGACCGAGAAGGCGGGGCACTCCCTCCGGGTTCGGACATAGAACCATTGAGTGCCACCCCGGTTCGACGACGGCGACTTCAAATCAACATAGTCCGCCCGGACGATCGAAGACCCTCGCCGCCCATGAGCGCCGAGGGCCCGTCGGTGATCTTTCCTCGACTTGGCATGAAAAAAATACTTCAGGCGCCCGGTGGGGATCGATCCCAAACGCCTCGCTGGCGTGATGAAGACCGCGATGTGGAGCACTCGTGGGGGTTGGTGGTGCACCTCGACCTTATAGTGGTGCGGCGATCCACGAACGAACGATGGAGCGGAAGTCGAACCAGCGCTCGTAAAAGGCGGCGCACAACGATCTCGTCGTCGGCGAGGCGGGGACGCGGCCCCGTCGGCACCCTCCACCGCGAGGCGTCAAGCGGCGGAGAGCCCTTTCCTCTCAAGCCTTGTGCCGCGGTGGGCGAGATGGAGCATTCGACCCACGACATCTCCGTGGCACAAGGATGGGAGGCGGAAAAGGTAAGGAACGAACCCCGGATTTTTTCGCTTTCTCCTTGGCGGGAGGATGCTTGCGCAAAAAAAAGCGAGAGTTCCGCGGCGCCTCCCGCGTTGGTTTTGCGGGCACCGAACAGGCGCCGTCCGGTCAGAGTAACGGTCAAAGCAAACATCGCCTCGAAACAAGCGCCGCACGTCCCGTCAAGCTGCCGCACAGCGCCGCTAGCGAAGGCATATCCTTTCCAAATCTTTTTTGCATTAAATGCCGGACGGGAGGGCGCCAGGAGCACTACTGCTGGCGCCCCATCCCACGGCCCTCCGTTTTTTAGCCTCCAGATTGGATCAGCTGGGTCGCATCGGTAAAAAGTCCGCCGAGCCACGGACGGCCCCGAGGTGGCGAGAACATTGAAACACCGCAGGGCACGAAGCCTTGACAACCCTAGAGGTTTCGAGGTCGCCTCGGGGTACAAAATGAGCAAGGGACGAGAACGAGGTGAGCCCCCAGTGGGCCCCAGTTGGGTCGTGGACGACCCAAACACCTTAACTCGTGTCCGAGACCATACTTCACGCTCTCATGGAACCCGTCGTAGGGTGGCAATGGCTGCACCGGGTCGGTGACGACTTCGGGGACCGATCTGGGATCGAGTAAAAAAGGCTCTTATGGGTGCGCCCCAGTGGTCGGACGCCCGACTTCGAGATCGTCGCTCGGAAAAAAGATCCCTTAGGGATCTCAGGGCCCTCGGATAACCCACCAGTAGCTCCACGAGCACGGTGCTCGAGCCGGCATGGCAAGCACGCGATTGCTCACCCCTCCGAGTCCCACACTGCGGACGGGCGTACACAATGGCATGAGCAATGGCTGCTCCTCCCACGGATAGCCTCACAAGAGCGAGATTGGGACGGGCGCCCTCGCCCAAGCTCGGCGTAAAACCGGCCAACAAATCGTCTAGCTCTGACGTAAAGCGAGCACCCCAAAGCTGGGGCCTCGTCAAGCCTTGAGCCTCCACGCCGGCCAGGGGCAAGTGTCCGACCAAAAGCGTGGGACCGACATTTGGTCAGAAACCCCGAGCAGCTCTCCGCACCTTTCGGGGCTCGAGGCTACACCACGGGGGTCTTCGCACCTAGGCAAATTAGCTCAATGAGTCGGAAGGACTCGCCAAGTTTCATAAACTTCGCCGAGGGCTCGGGATCGAACAGCGCCTCCGTACACACCCGGTAGATCTCTGCCCGACCAAGTCAATTTGAATCCCAAGCCTAGGCCATCAGAGCGCCCTTGGCTCGAATCACTAACAATCCGACGCAACCCCCCAACCAGCTCTCCGACTTGCTCGGGGCTCGGGAACTACACCGGCGTGGTCTTCAGACTTGCACCGAAAAATGGCCGACCAAGGCAGTCGACCTATCAAGCGACGGACCGCCCAGAACACGCACATTTGAGGCGACCGAGACTCTTGGCGAATACATCGCCAGGTGCACGAAAGGCGGGGATGTCGCCTAGAGGGGGTGAATAGGCGAATAATAAATTTAAAACTAAGTCACAATGGAATAAAACTTTTAAAACTTAATTGCAATGAAATAAAACAATCCAAGGTTTTCAGTCCGGAGTGTCCGAGGATTTTATCCGGATACTCCGGTATAAATGTCCGGACTATCTGGGGTAATTGTGCGGATACTCCGGATTGGAGGCCTCGTGATGAAATTTGAAATTCCTCCAACTTTTGAGCAATCTACTTGAACACAAAGATTCTAAACACTACCAGGAACCTAGATCAAGTAGTGGTCTAGCGAAAAACTCAATAAGCAAGTAGATCAAGCAAATTCAAGATTCAAAATCAAATAATTAAGCAAAAGCAAGAAGCAAACTTGGAGACGAAGATTTTTCACCCAAAGTTCGGATCCTTGAGGGGATCCTACGTCTCCGTTGAGGCGGCTCGGTCACACTTGAGTCGGGTCTCTTTCAACCCTCTTACTCCGGTGTTGCACAAATGCACTCGCCGGTTTCAACTCCTTTGGCGCTTGAGCGGGGTCTCTTTCAACCCTCTTCCTCCGGTGTTGCACAAATGCACTCATGGTCTTCACTTCTTTGATTCCTTCCCTTGGAGGCGGAATCCGGCCTTCACAAACTTCCTCTGCCAACCACACAAAGCTCTGGTGGCTCGTGGCGACCTCCTAGCCGTCTAGGAGTCCTCAACCTCCAAGAGTAACAAATGCTCACGAAGAACAAGCTTAGAGATGAAATCAAGTGCTCAAACAACTCAAATCTCACTCAACCTAACACCTCACTCCTCAAACCCTTCCCAACCCTTCTCACAAAGGGGATCACTTAGATCTAAGGGTAGATGGGTGTTTAGGGGGCTCAAGAACAAGAGGAGAACCCCACAAAGCTGCAAAATAACGGCCACTTTTCAAATGGAGAAGAGAGGGCTTTAAATAGCGGTCCCCAAAAAACTAGCCGTTTGAACTGCGCAAAGTCCGGATACTCCGGACTATTTTTACCAGTGTCCGGACTAAATGTCCGGATACTCGAGAATCACCTGGATACTCGGATTGACCTAACCGAGACCCAACCCGGATACTCCGGACTTAAGTCCGATACTCGGACCGACTCAAAGAAATTCGACGAAAAAGAGCATAACTTTTGATTCCGGACTCCGATTTAAGTGATTTTGGACTCTATTGAAAACTAAGAACAAGGGCTACACAACCAACAAGGTCTCACTACCCAAATCTCAAAGGATAAATCCAGATTTCACCAAGAATCCAAAGGAGACCTACAATTCTCACTTTCCGGCACCTCCAACACCACTATCTCTTTAAGTTTCACAAAGATGGATCATTTGAGCACTTGACACATCTAAAAGTCATTCAACGTCGCATCCCTCTTAATAGTACGACAATCCTTAGACTCAAATTAAATCAATAATACAAGTCTAGAAATAATCACTTGCCGTCTTCTTTCTTAATGCCGGTGCATGAAGACCTTCGCCATATAATTGATGACATCTTCGCCTTGTCCAACTTGACTCGATTCACCTCATGAGACTCTTGTCCTATCGACCTTGACTTGATCATCCTCTCCGACGATCTCCACGCCAAGTCGATCTTGACTTAGTCCTCAACTCTTGGTGACACATTTGTCTTGTTGACTTGACTTATTGTCATCCTTCAAGCTACCTTGGTCATCATACACACACGGACCTAATCCTTTCCAAATCACTCATGAAAGACATTAGTCCCAAAAGCTCAATAGATATGAATAAATTGATATTTGTGAGCAGTTAATTACCACAAGTGTTTCATATAAAGAGGCACAATATGACTGGAAACACTTGACATAAGAAATATTCTCTACTAAGTGCATCATGATGAATATGTAATTGATCTATATGCACTAGAGAGATAATTGCCAATATGATGAGTCAATTAAATCATGGCAAGGATCACAGTCTTTATTTAAGTGAAGCACATGATAGAATATACACGAATTGTACATGTGCAAATAATACTTGGAACAAGAGTAAATATGTGATCCAACTCTAGATTAAACTCCACTAGGAGAGGTGCATGAAAAGATACACAACTAACACATGCATGCACCAAGTCAATCTATAGCAATATGAAGTTTAACTCTAGTTAATACATGCATACTAAAAACAAAGCACACAATGAACTCAAATGAATATATATGCACAAATAAATATGACATGAACCAATGTGCATATATATAATCAACATGCTACTTGGAGTTCACTATGCATTTGCACAAAAGGAATGCAATAACAAATATAGAAGAGATACTGAGATTGCATACCTTAACTTTGCTTAACCATTCCACTTGATTTTCCTCTAAATAGATGAGACTAATACTCAACTTGGCAATAAACATGTTAGTCTCATAGCAATATAATCATATTAGAGGTTTGTCATTTGTTAAGCACTAAGTTAAGCATTTACTCAATTACATAGATTGTCATTATATGCGTTTGTCATTAATCACCAAAATAACATAAGTGCCTAGATGCACTTTCAGTGCCCCACGGCAAGGCTTCATCTATGAAATTGTCGATACAAACAAAGATATCAGATGGGCCTACTCAGGCCCAAATTTCAAAACAGGGTTTCCTTCAAGAGGCGGAGGACCATCGGTTTGGTCCGGCCTTGAGCTCGACCACATCGCGGTCGGAGCCACCATCGACTCGACCTACAGCTTGGTCGGATCCGACCTGGGGTTCCGACCACAGCTATGGTCGGACGCACCCGCATGCTCCGACCAAGGGATCTGGCCGGAAACCCCAATAGGTCCCTATGGCGGGGTCCCGATCGACTCGACCTAGGACCTTCGCCGCCACGGCGGATCCTAGGCTGCACACCTGTCTCGCCAGACTCGCCAGTCTCACTAGGGGCAGGTGACACCGTCCCGAGGCGGCCCGAGGGATGGGCAAAGTCAAGCAAACTGTCTCATCACCCGGTCATGAACAGTAGGGAGACGCGCGCCCTCCCGAGGCAATCTCGAAGGTTACCAACGCCGATGTCGGCACGACAAAGCGCCTGAGACGACAATGCAGACGCCATTTCCCAAGAAGCGGACGCCCGGCACCAACCCGTATGTCTACTGCCCGGTATGGCAAGGATTATCAGCAGACAAAGGTCGAGCCCAAGACCGGACTTCAAGACCAACAGCTCTGCGCCTAAGCATATGGCTCAACTCCCGATCATAGCATACCCCTTCTTGTTTTTTCATCTCTCCTTAAGAGCGCCCGTGTAACCTGCTCCCTCCACATATATATAAAGGGGGCAGGGTCTCATGAGGAGGGATCGATCGGAGCCATCCCAAGTCACCCAACTGTAGAGAGTCCATTCTAAACATCAAAGGGCCGGCCTGTCGGACCCCTTTGAGAAACTGTAACCACTCGCGGTCAGCCGCATCCCCAGCAATACAACGCTACCACTCGAACTGGACGTAGGGACATTCAGCCCGAACCAGTATAAACTTTGGACCCCTGTAGTCTAACCATTCGAGGAACGGGAAGCGCGCGGCCCCTAGACTTACAAATTCACTTGCCGGTTTTACGAAACACCGACAAAGCTGTACCATGTGCTTTGTAGGCCCTTCGTTTCGGCTTCTATTTTTAAAAAACAAATTGTTTACTGAATGGATAGATTCTGAACAGCTTTTTTCACAATCAAAAGTTGTTCTCTATATAGAATTAGAATCCAGCTAAAACTTGATTCTTGTCGGTTCGGCCCGGAACCTAAAAGTTACAGTCGGTCCAACCTGATTCTCCTATGATCAGAAGCAACTTTTTTTATAATCCAGAAGCTGAAACGAACTGGACCATAGTTGCTACATGGGAAGCCGAGCCTAGTGAACTCTGCAGATTCAGGCTTCTAGGGAGAAAAATGCTCCATCTCATGCACAAATGCCCCTAATCCAAGCCAAGTTTCGTTCAGGGAAAGAACCTTTTTTAGAGAATTTTTACAGTGCACAACATAGGTAGTAAATACTTGTAGTAGGAATTAAATCTAACCATCCATTTTTAAAGGGTATTTTAGACTCTTTCCATCTATTCAGCAAGGGCATTTTAGACTTTTCCTAATTTGTTTTATTGCTTGCCCTAATTTTGTTTTTCCACTTGACCTCGGTTTTGCTCTCACGGGCTTGCCTCGTTGAACCAAACGTCGCTGACCTCTCCACTGCCCTGGCGAGAGTGGTTATGCCCAAGTCGGCACGACTTCCCGACTCGCCACTGAGGAGCTCGCGCTATTGTCGTCCAGTTCCGCGCGCCATGCCGCTCGACGAGCTACCGCAGCACGTCGTCCTCCTCGAGGGTCCACGTTCGCCGCCGCCCTTGTACGCGAGCGCCTTCCTATGGCATTATTTCCGCCGCCGCCTTGTCACGCTTTTGTCATTGCCGCTGGCACCGATCTTTGTTTTACCCTTCCTTTTCCGCTGGGCTCCGCCTTGCTGGTTCGTTTCGAAGGCGCGATCGGAGCCCTCGTGGTTCCGGTGGACTATGCGGCCGGTGACCTCGTGGTAGAAGGGTTGACGGCGAGGCCTGCGCCCCTTCTGGTTCGTGTGTACACGGCGCGAGTCGATCCCTCGTGGGTAAGCGACGTCGACGCGGCCGTAATTGGTGAGCTGCCGCCGGTGCCTAGCCGTCGTTGCATCTGCCAAGGAAGAATTGTGCACTTTCGCGCTGCACGTCCCTGGAACGAGAGAACAAGTAATTCTTGCTTGCGATTTATGATATCGTATTGATCAATTGTGAAATTATGATTGATCTTTGTTTGTCTATAGTTTACTGTAAGAATAGTTAGAATTGCGAAAGGAATGTGTGAGCGACCCAAAAAATTTTAGGCAATGTTTGTTATGCTCTATTATTCATAAGAACTGTGAAGTGTAAATGACATTTCTCTCATAGTATATCAATCAAGTGTAAAGTAATGTAGAAATCAAGGAAATAGTGGAAGTTGTCTATGTGTAGTTCATTTGTTATTTCCTAGCTTTTCCCAAATATTTTGAAAATCCATGTCAAATCAGTCCCACATAATTGTTATGTGTTCAGGCGTGATATGTCTTATTTGTCATCTCTGTTTAATTGGAAGCTAATTTGGTTGTTATATGCCTTATGCAAGGCAGTAAATAACTGTAGAAGATGGGTGGTAAGCACGTTAGCTTAGAGGAAATGGTAGAATTTGACATGGTGGTAAATCAGTCCTTCAAAAGTGAGCAAGATGGTTATGATTACTACAATGCATTTGCAAAGTCTAAAGGTTTTAGTATTAGAAGGTCTACTGTCAGGCATAAGAAAGGAACCAATGAGATTTTTTGGAGGCGATTTTGTTGTTCTGGTGAAGGTTACAGAGAGAGAAAATATTTTGAAAGAACGGATCAGAAAAGGGAGCCGCGAGCACTAACTCGTTCAGGATGCTTGGCAAAGCTTGAAATCGAGCTATCTAAAGAACATGGTTTATAGTATGTAAAAAATTATGTGGATCAGCATGATCATGTACTAGCGAAGCCAGATCAAGTAGTTTTCTTACGGTCTCATTGTGTGTTGAGTGATGCTCAAAAATCCGAAGCTATTGAATTAGGAGTTGGTGGGCTTCGTACAAGCCAAATTATGGGAGTTATGGAGAAGACTCACGGTGGTTATGACAAGATTGGGTTTGTATCTCGAGACCTGCACAACTTCTTTGCAAGGCACAAGAAGAAAAGGATTGAAGGTAGTGACGCCGATTTTGTGTTGAACCATATGAATGCAAAACAAGAGGAAGATGCCGATTTTTTCTTCAAATATAATGTCAATGTTGAAGGACATCTGAAAAATATATTTTGGGCAGATTCTCAATCTCAAATAGATTATAGCGCCTTTGGTGGTTGTGTGGTTTTTGACAGTATATACCGTGTGAACCGTTACAATCTTCCTTTTGTTCCTTTCATTGGAGTTAATCATCATCGTAGCACTGTTGTTTTTGGATGTGGTATCATTTCGGATGAGATTGTTGGCTCTTATGTGTGGCTGCTTGAGGCTTTTTTGGAGGCAATGCACCAGAAGCATCCGAAGTCAATGATCACCGATGGGGACAATGCGATGTTAAAGGCAATCCACATGGTTATGCCTGAGACAGATCATCGGCTTTGCAGTTGGCACATCGAGCAGAACATGATACGTCATCTCCGTGATCCGAAGCTTAGCGAATTTAGAAAATTCATTTACCATGGCATGGAAATTGATGAATTCGAGAGGTGTTGGGTCGAGTTCAAGGAGAGGCATGGAATCTTGGAAAAGGATCTATGGATTTCCAAGATGTACGAACTAAGAAAGAGGTGGGCGGCGGCCTACACTAAAGGGAGATACTTCTTGGGAATGCAGAGCAATCAACGAAGTGAAAGTTTGAACTCAAGGCTTCACAAGCATCTAGACCGGATAATGTCACTCGTCGATTTGGTGGAGCACTATGAGTAAGCATAGCACGTAGGCTTCACAAGCATCTAGACCGGAGAATGTCACTCGTCGATGGCTGAATGACGATGTAAGCATAGCACGTAGGCTAACAGTTAACATGTTAATCTTATCATACCTAACTGCTTACTTACAACTATAGGTAATCGATGCTCACATCTGTTGCCTACGGGACAAATACCATGGAGAAGACAATAGGGCTGGTGGGAAGGTCTTCCTAGAGAAGACATTAATCACCCAACTGCTATGCAGAGATGGCATACGTGAAATAGACAAAAGACGTTTTGAACATGGCACAATTAAAGCAATGGCAATCAATTATCTGGAGCATGATATGGTAACAACTATTTCCCTATCTAATGTGATTTACAATTTGTTTACAAAATTAAAGTATACAAAAATATCGTTGCAGATCTTCCTACCAATGAACTATGATAATAAGCATTGGTACTTAGCAGTTGTCAACTCCCGACAACGTGAGATTCAGGTGCTCGACTCACTATGCGATACTAAAAGAGAACGCCTTGAACTCATATATGCAGTAAGATCAGATAGTACTTCGTAATCCTAATAATTTAGTATATTTTCTTATTTCATCACTGCATTTAACAGTTTTTCCTTGACAGTTGCAAGGAATGGAGAGGTATTTCGAGCTGTTACAAGATGATCACATAGTTCAAAATACTAATTGGCTTGATCACAGTGTTGCATCTTGGCCAATCACACATAAATTCCACAGAAATAGGCAAAAAGATGGGTACGTTACACACTTTTCCAACAAAAATTACATAAATTTCTTCAACTAATGGGTTACTAATAAGTACTCATTATTTTAGCACTTCCTGCGGTTTGTACATGCTGAAGTTCATGGAATATTGGACAGGATCTAGGCTATCACAGAGTTTTAGACAGGTAAAAAATAGCTTTACTAGCATGGTTAAATGTCATTGGTAAATTTTTCTCTTAACACCTAACGTTCCTGCCACGCAGGAGGATATAAACAATTTCAAACGAAAATTAGCAGCAATCATGGTTGACTCTACGCTTAACAAGATTGCTAGAAGCCCAAAGTCCAACACAGAAATTGGCGACAAAGAGAATAAGACCTAGTCATTGTACAATTGCTACTGGTCCAGGACCACTAAATCCTTGTATGGTCCAGCATTTAAAGACTATCCTACAATTCACCGAAACCCTGAGGAAAAGCACCTTCTGTAACAACACTCTTTTTTGTTGCTACTGTGACCCTAGCTATTTACCAAAGATTGTGTTGCTGCTTGAGAAGTTTTGTTGGTGACAGGCAATTTAAGGTTTCATGTATCCCACATTTTCACAACACTGGCAGACATTTATTGTAAGCACAATAGTATTATTTTAGAGAAGTTAAATATAAAGAAACTACACAATGTATCAAACCAGCTTGACAAAAATCCAGGCTAGATGACACTAAGTCACTAACCAGGATTTGAAGAATGGCGTGACACCGATTTCACACTCCCAGTGTGTCCTGACACAACACCAAGTCATTTCCTGTTTTCCACGCTCCATATCTTTACCTCATTCAGAACAAACAATCCCAATGAGATTTTCAAAACAAAAATAGGGAGCAAATTCATTGTAACTATGATATACTAAACAAATTGATTGATCAAGTTGCATTACTCACAGTTTGATCACCTGATGCAGTCAGTATTGGGGATCCCTCCTCAATAAATAACACACAAAGTTGTAACTTTGTCAGAAAGACACAAACACTGTTGAGAACCAACTAAGGGATAGCCTAGATTTCTTTAACCTGTTTCAAGTATTACAAAGCAAGTGGGTTTACCTTGATCCAGCACACATCAAAGATTGCATTGTTGTGACCAACCCAATTGGACACCCTCGTTTCACCTGCAAGAAGAGCACGATCTCAGAATGGAACAAATCGCACCAGCCACCCAATTTGAACCCCCCAAAACACCCAGAATCTAAACCAGACAGTGGGCACACTAGATCAAAGTGGAGAAAAATCTAATCAACCTGACTCTCTAGGGACGAAGAGCTGGACGGGAGGCGCCGGCGTTTGTCGTAAATGCCAACATACCCGTCCTCGTCGGCGACCGCCAGAAGGTGAGAGATTTGTGCAGCCTAGAGAAAGGCGAGTTCAATTCATCGAACGGTCGATCTCCGCAAATCTAAGCATTCGATGTTGCAAAGTGCAAGAATAGGAAGGGGATCTTGGGTGGTCCGTGGTAGGGCACGCGCACCTTGTAGAAGGAGATGGCGAAAGGGATGGCGGGGTTGCCGGAGTGGTCGACGGTGATGACTCCGCTGTTGCGGCCGCCGGGGTCGGAGGAGAGGTCGGAGAGGTATGGGAATCGTAGAGCGGAGGCGCGGGACCCCCTGGCGCCGTTGAGCTCTCGGCCCCGGAGGCCGCCGAAGAAGGTTGGGGAGGATCGTGGCCGTGTCGCCATTGGGGAGAGATGGAGAGAGAGAAGGGGGAACAATATGGACGACGACGGAGTGGCTAAGCTTTGGCTCATCGCCTGGTAATTCATTTACTATTTTACTCCTCCATAAGACTATGGAGTGGCTATTACCTTCGAACTTTTTTTTACGTTTCTACCTCTCCACAGGATTTTACTACGCATACTACATATGGTAGTATAATCAGATCAAGATCGATTTTAACCTTTGGATCTAAAAAAATGAACGGTCCATATTCATTCTAGTGCATTGTAAAAAAGCTCTTTTTCTAACCGTGTGTTAACGCCCGATGGCTGTTGTACTGTTGTGTAATAATGCGCGTTTGGGCCCCCAATTATAACGCCATATGGACGGAGGAGACAATACGTGGACAGGATAATACGCAAGCCTAATGCTGCTCTGAGCACGCCGACGCCCGCGCAATCATTTCGACCAGATCGAACCGCGCAGCAGCTCAGAGAGTTCCTGCCTCCTGGGCCCCGGCTTTTCCTTGTATATGGGCACACACACGATCATCATTCCTCCAAGTCACTGGAGCTCTGATCAACAAAAAAAAGTCACTGGAGCTGACACAGAACATGTAAAACCTGTTTGTGCGTAGAAGAATTTTCAGATCAAAACCTACAGTGATGTGAGTAAGATAGGAGAAGCAGGTTAAGCGAGCGCCTTCTGTGAGAAGCGAATTTGCTGTGGTTGAGGGACTGCGGTGAAATGAAGCTGTTCGGGCCAACAGTTGTTACAGTTCTGAAGGATTTTCAGTTACCACATACGTGGGTAGTACTGTACACTGCTAAATCCTTACGCGCTGCAGGAAGGGACTGTATAACTGAATCCGACAATCAATTAACCCATACAAAGGACGTAATCCACCCAGTGCAAAAACCATAAACAGCGCTTTAAATAGCCAATTTGCATGAGATCCCTACTCCCAGATTAATTAGTACGGCACCCTGCCGTCCTGGTGAAAGAGAATTAGAGAACACAATGTTCTGACAGAAGAACAGATTCTTTGCATCTCTCCGGCATACGTGGCAGAGTTGCTATCTTTCTCAGAACGTTCCATTGCACATAGCAAAAACAAGACCTCGTTCTTCCACATAGAAGTGCTTGTACAGTTCCCATAGAGGGTCTCTTTTTTGTAGGTGTGTAATCTAAGCGGATATGAACAAATATCGCTCCTCCTCTATCTTATTCCGTATTGTTTTTAGAGTCAGAGTTGGACATGAATAGTGCTAAATACCTATTTATCTCGTTAGAAATTATCCGCTTCTTTTGCACCCCTACATAGGTCATAGCAAACACGAAGAAACTAACCGCCAAGATGTTTAAAGAAGATCACTCCGTATTCTCTACCTATTCAAATGCACCAATCCGCTTATCTCTTATCATGTTCCTAAGTGAAGTAACAATTTTGACACATACGTTGGATATCACTCGTTCTGAATCCAATTCCGCATTTTTCTCACTGAGTATACCCATTTTATCACTCCCGTATTCACTCCGCAAACTTTCGGTCAGTTAGCCAAACGAAATTTTTTTGCTACTTTTGCACCCTTATTTTTGAGTCTTAAGACAAAATGGAACAAAAGCAACTCAACTGCTAGAGCTAGACAGACACGATTATTCCTTGACAGGTGAAGAACCTTCGTCACCAATCCATGTCCTGCAAGTTGCGAGCTTTACCGCTCACTCACCGCCTGGGCTAATCAACACCCCTACGAGGCGCCTAACCATGTCCTGTCCCAGCAAGCCACACCCCTACGTACGCTTTCACGTAGTAATAAATCGCACCATTCTGCCCTCATCATGCCGTCTCGTACTAATTTATCACCCATTAAAACTCAGATCAAGCTTAGCTACGCAGCTTGCTGCTCATGCCCATGCTTCACTCACAAGTCACACAGAGATCGAACCATGCAGTGAGTGCATCACTCGCTATTTCGCTAATACCTCAGCATTACAAAGAAGCTTTGCTTTGCCCGTCGCCATCATGCTCGCTTTTACTACAACTAAAATGTCCTCATGCTGTCCCTGCCTTACGCTGCCCCTTCTATTTCCAGCCATGACCAGTGGTGGTCTGAGTCGAACAGCTTTTCTGCTGCCGCTGCTCCTCGCCACGGCCGTTGCGCTTGCACTGCCATGCACCGGGTTACAGGAGCTGCAGCTGCAGGGCGCCGTCTTGCTCGACGACGTCGTCCAGGAGGCCGCGGAAGAGTGGTACCATGGAAAGCACCGGAGAACGGGCGTCACGTACCCCCTCTCGCTCCCCCGGAGCCTGTCCGGCGTCGACGCCGCCGTGTCGCGCTTCCGCGCCGGTAGCCTCAACAGGTACGGGGTCCGCCGGTTCGGGGAGTTCTCCGTGCCCCCGGGCCTCGTCGTGCGCGGCCGCGCCGCGCACCTCCTCGCCGTGCGCGTCAACCTTGGGAACCTCTCGTCCGTCTACGACGAGTACGCGGCGAGCGGAGGGTACCGCATCGCGTCACCGGTGCTTGGGCTGACGTTCTACGGTCTGGCGCAGCGCATTGACACGGCACAGCTGGAGGTCCTCGTCACGGGCGAGGCCATCCGTGTCAACTTCTCAATGGCGGTTCCCGCGCTCCAGCCAGGGATCGTGCCGCTCTGCATGGCGGTGGGGCTAAACGGCAGCGTCACCGTGACGGACGTGCAGGCTGGGAGCAACACCTGCCACGTGTGGGACCAGGGGCACTTCGCGCTCGTCCTTGACGGAGCAGGCGACGGCGGAGCAGTGGCGGATGCGGGGGAAGTGAGCAAGTGGAAGCTGGCGTTGTTCGGCGCGGCGCTGGGCGCGGGCGGCACGGTGCTGCTGGGGCTGGTCCTGGTGGCGGTGGTGAGCATCCAGCGGCGCAAGTCGGAGATGGCGGAGATGGAGCGGCGCGCGTACGAGGAGGAGGCGCTGAGCGTGTCCATGGTCGGGCACGTCCGCGCGCCGTCGGCGGCCGGGTCGCGCACCATGCCGGACGAGCTGGAGAGCGAGTATTGTGCCACATTGTGACATAAGTGCAGATTGGAAGGAAAGAATTGTGTTTGATATGTTTTTTTTTCGTGCTCTTTTTTTAGGATCTTCGATTAACATTCTTTTTGTCTGTGACAATACTTTGTTTCGAAATAATGGAGGTAAACAGTGAAGTAATCCTATACATGTGACTTGCTCCAAGGTGTATGATCATTCATTTCAGTTACTACATTACTATTTTTCTGTGCATAGTTGTTGCTATATTAATTAATAGCCAAGCCAGGGCTACATTGCATCGTGTGAAATTTCGTTGCGCGACGCTGCGCTGTGCGAAATTTGAATAATTAGGTAACACGATGCTACGCCGCACGAAATTTGGTCCTATGGATATTTCTGAAAAAATACGTAATTTCGATTTTCTAGTTTTTTAGAAAAAAATGGGCTGCTAAGAGCCATTGTCAAATCTGTGGAATTTTTTTAAAAGAAAACCATAGAGGGACCTAAACATAATTTCATTTTTAACGTAATTTCAGTTTTCTTGTTTTTTTTAAAAAAGGTCGCTACGACCTGTCGGTGAATCTGTAGAGTACTATAAATCGTCAATGAATCTGTGGTTTTTTAAGAGAAAATCGTGGAGAGATCTAAACGTATTTTTGTTTTCCTTCAGGTTCAATATGCTAAAAAACAATTTCTTGGTCTGACGGATATTTCTGAAAAAAATTACGTGATTTTGGTTTTTTTTTTTTAAAAAAAATAGGCTGGTAGGAGCCTTTAGCGAACCTATGGATTTTTTTGGGGAAAAACCCGTGGAGAGACCTAAATGTAATTTTATTATTTTTTGCGTAATTTTGGTTTCTTTTTTTTTAAAAAAATATGGGTCACTAGGATCCGTCGGCGAATCTATGAACTGCTATAAACAGTGGATGAATCAGTGGTTTTTTATTGAGAGAAAACCGTGGAGGAATATAAACGTATTTTTGTTTTTCTTCATGTCCAATATGCTAAAAATCAATTTTTAGAATCTAAATATATATATATATTTTAGGTACATTCTACTTAAAAACATCGGGTGGAGCTGAACTTAAATTACAGAGAGATCTAATCGTAATTTTTATTTTGGGTGATTGGTGTGTCAAATGAGCAATCATGCCTCTCTTATTCTAGCAGAGGAACTGTAGGTGCTGTTTTGTCATGTCATGAACGACGATAAAAGGGTTAGGTTTAGAAGTAAGTTGTACGAGAGCTACTAATAAAAAAAATTAAAAGGGGTATAATAATAATAATAAAGCTTTGCTAAGGTAGGATGCGCCGTCCATGTCACCCATTTATATAGGTGCACTTCCTTTATATGTCCAATTGCATATAGTTTTCTTGATCTTGTACGACTTCTCCGTTGAGATTTGATCCATTCCAGTGATTTGATCAGTCGAGATGAAAATTTTAACGTTGCAACAATGTCAGATCTTAGGAGTAAAATCCTGAAATTTTTAGTTCGATAAATAAATACGTAAGTAAAGTTGATACCATAACATATTGTACGAAATTTTATTCATTTAATTATTAGAATTGTACATTATAAATGGCTCATAGGTCAACTAAAATTGTAGCAGCAAAAAGCAAATATGTAGGACCCAACAAATCTATCACAAGCAATCAACTGAGACAGCAGCCTAGTCATCAACATCCTCACTAGCGTAGAAAAGCCTCTCCTCTAAAAATAATAGATATAGCATTGTGAGTACATAAAGTATTTCGCAAGTTATGCATGAAATACAGTATTAATGCAAGGGTAACAAAGGAAGGTATATTATGATTAATTTAAGCATAAAGCAATATTTCAAATATAATAAGTAATTTCTAATACATAATTGATATAGTAAAAACTAGGTTTTAATTAAATTTCAAGCATGAGCTTCAACATGAAGTTTCATCCCAATTTTTTCTAGATGGAGCCCATCCATCTGCAAACCACTTTTTAGAAATCACTTTTGAAAAACAAAGTCTAATATGTGAAAAACTTGCTCAACATGCCTATGACCGCGGGCTAGGTTAATCGATTAGTTTTACATTCTGCAGATATTGTATAACTTTACCCACAAGAGATAATCAACTTAATATGTCAGCTATGACATGCTTACTTGGACATGCGACTAAGTGATTATCACAGCCTTCACACTGCACCATTCCAAGACAGTCATGCCTCGCTAAGGTTCCACCACTCATGGGTTAGAAAGCTCAATTCAGAAGTCCTTGCACCAAAGAAACAATCCATTTGGCACAATTGACATTGAAACTTTACAAATTAGTTAGCCAGATTTGTCTCATGCCAAACTTATAGTACTATGGATAGGCTTTACATTCAGTAGCTCATATACCGGTTCTTAATTGACTAAATAAGACTTTTCATAATCCAGAACCATTTCGTCACCACTTGGCAACCAATTCTCACCTAGTCTAAATCACATTTTAGATGAATTTAGAAAGAAAAACAGAGCCAAACGAAGGAGAACAGAGCTTCTGAAAGATTTAAATTTTGAAGAGAGAGAGAGAGTGAGTTTTTGGATTTTGGAATTATTTTTCTAAAGGAAAATCAGATTTATTGCACACTACTGATGTTAGCCTTGATTTTGATTTTTTTTTCATATTTTTATTTTTTCCTCTCTCTCTTTTCCTTCTTTTCTTTTTTTCTCTCTTTCCTTTTCTTCCACACGCGTTTGGCAAGTGCGTGTGTTGGCTGCCCTAGCACACTCCAAAGTGGTGCGGTTGGGGGAGAGTAGAGAGGAAAGGTGTAGAAGTGGGCATTCGGTTTTTCGGTTTAATCGGTTCGGTTTTTCGGTTTTAAAATAATTCGGTTTTTGAAAACTAGGAACCGAATTTCTCGGATAAAATAAAAACGAATCAATTAACCAAATATTTTTGTTCGGTTATTTCGGTTTTTTTGCTAACTCAAATATGAATAACACTAGGTAAATTAGATTTAGTCCTTCTCATATTGCAACACAAAATATAGATAAACCCACACAATATTCATATGTAATTACAATATAAGCACAATAAAACATATGGATGTACTAAACATATGCATAAATGTATTATAACATGTGAATTGTTTAGTGGTTTTATGAAAAATACTATAAAATGGTATTGTACATAGGCTATTCGGTTATTTCGGTTTTGAAAGCGAAAAACCGAATCAACACCGAAAATCAATTATACCAAAACAAAAACGAATCGAACCGAAAACCTAAATAGCCGAAAAAATCGGTTAATTGCTTGATTTTGCCTTGATTGATAATCTTTTTGGTTTAAAATGCCCACCCTAGAAAGGTGGTCGACTTAGCGGAAGGAGCGGGCCAAGAGGAAAAAAATGGGTTCAGCCCAAATGGAAAAATGGAGATTTAAATTCATTTTCAAATTAAAATAATACCAAAAATAAATAGTTTACTAGAAAATATCAAAGTGAGTTCAAAATTTACAAAAAATTCTCAAAAATACTTTGGAATATTTTTTAACAAAGGAAATTATTTTTAGCTTAATTTTGTTTTTATTTCTCTCGAATAAATTATTTATTTAAATCTAAAAATAGCAAAAATCTTTTATAAATGCTAAAAATTAGATAAATTCTCATAAATTCAGGAATAAATGTTTAATAAAAATTACAAATTTTTAGAGTGTTACAAATGATAGTTATGACATTTATTTTTTCTCCATGTTATTTTATATTTTTTTCTCCTCGCTTTGAATCTTATTCTTCCTGTCTTTCCCAGAGGATGTTTTGAATCTAAACTGGTCTAACAAAAATGTTACAACTTTTTTTAAACAAATGTACCCGGTGGCTTAGCCCATACATGTGCACACGGGCTTTTACTAGGACGCGCTGTATTTTATTTTCTTACCCTGATCTCAGAACTCAACGAACAAATACGATCCCAAGAATGGATCGACCTTCATATGTCTCGTTAGAACAATTAGTCTTACATATTTCTTTGCTTGGCCAACTAGTAAGATTTCAAATTTCGTTTTCGGATCATATCTTGGGTGGCCAAAGTCCAAAATTGTGACGAGATTTCGGAATTTTGAAAGCAATTTGGAAAAAGCAAATTTGAAATCCGGTAAATTTGAAATTGAAAAAACTGAAATTTGGATTGAAATCACTGAAATTTTGGCAATTTTCAACCGGCTGTGAAATGGTCTCCCGACACTGAAAAAATTAGGAAAAAATATGAAAAAAACATGTAAGCATTTGTTTACATTTTCTATTTGTTTGAATTCAAAATAATAAATGCACATAAAATTCTCTGGTTAGAGCTTAAGGTTTAGACCGAAATATAATTTAAGGTTGAAATACATCATGTAAGGCCGAAATTTAAGCTAGGGTTTAGACAATTTAGACCGAAATACATATTTAAGGTTGAAATCCAAGCTAGGGTTTAAGGTTAAGGTGAAATCTAAGTTAGGGTTTAGGTCAAAATATATTATTTAAGACCAAAATTCAATTTAGAACTTACGGTTAGGATTATATAATTTATATATGTATTTTTTAAACTTTTCACATGTAATCCTTATAAAAGGCATTACAAATCTTCACAAAAAAATTAGTGCGAAATCCAATCCAAAATGTCAGAATTTTGACCAAAATTTACCGAGATTAGTGTAACAAACCCTAATTTTCAAATTTTTTCATTCCGTTAGGATTTGAATCTCGTCGTCAATAGAAATATGAGATTTCATCGAGATTTTTCAAAATTTTGAACCCTGCCTACAAGCATGAGACCATAAGCAGAAGGCTTCACACAAGCCTTTTATCTATTAGAAATTTTATTGTACATATACTTAGGCCATTCTCAATGCATAGTTTTATTTTCCAGTTTCCAAGAGTGCCACATCGATTTTGTCTAGATAAAGTATCTCGGTTTCATCTAGATGAAACTCTCTATCCTCTCTTCATAAATTTGATGATATGTCATGTCATTTAATGAGAATGAAACTCCCACTGAAAATGATCTTATAGAAGACAGTAAAAACTAGATCTTAATTATTTATTGATTTGGTGAGAATATTATCGCTACGCTAGGACCGAAGCAAAGGAAGCACTATCTAGTTACTCTGATTTATTATATTGAAAAGAACGAATAGCCACTAGCCCGTGTCGCGTTTATTTATTCACAACCACCACCTGCAGGCTCCAGTTCCTCCTATTACCCACCGGGTCACCGGGAGCCGAACTGAACAGGCAAGCAACAATCCGCGGCGCTCCCATCCCACGCGAGGCCTCGGGAGAAGACGAAGCGGCGGCCACCTAGACCCCGGCGCTGCGGATTCGCTCGCTTGGATTGGAGTTTGGATGGCGTCCGGAGGCATCGCCCGCGGCCGCCTCGCCGAGGAGCGCAAGTCGTGGCGCAAGAACCACCCCCATGTGCGCCACACCCCACGACCTAGCTACTGTTCTTTTCCTCGTTTCCCTGGTTATACGAGTTGTGATGGGAGCATTGCTGCTTCTTGGTTCTTGCAGGGCTTCGTGGCCAAGCCGGAGACCCTGCCGGATGGGTCCGTCAACCTCATGGTCTGGCGTTGCGTCGTCCCCGGCAAAGAAGGCGTAAGAAAAAAAAACTCATCTTTTTCTTCCTTCGGTTTGCTAGACGCTGCTACTTTGCTTGGAGATCTTAACAAGCATGTGCTTTGTGTTCAATTATTTTCAACTATGCTTATTGTGCGATTTTGTCACGCATGAAAACATGAGGGAAATCTGTCCATATTTCTTTGTTAGTTTAAGCCAAAGCACCGGATAGGGGGTTTTCTCAGTATCTGCAAGGGTTTGCATGTTTTTTTCCAGTACTTCATGCAAAATCCCTGCAACTAGTGCAAGTGCAACATTAGAACTTGTTAACGCTATACCTTTGCAGCAAATGCTAGTTCAACATTAGACGTTGTTATTGCAAAAGAAATGCAGCGGAAGACATTATTATGTATACAGATTATAGTCCTCTTTTAATGTGACAGAATTTGAATTTGTGCTCTGGCCTATCTTGCTTGATCTGGTTCTTTAATGTAGTGTTTTGATTTGCTTATCCGTGCTACTGTATTCTGATGTGACAAGATAAAACTGTAGAATGTCTAATTATCCTGATACAAAAATAACTATTTTAAGCTAATATTCCACAACAGAAAAGGGTACACGTTATAACAGTCATTAAGATTTCGAAATTCCTTTCTATTTAAGTGACTTAAAACCTCACTAGGCTTTGCATTTCTTATGATGACATACTTCTGTATTTGGAACGGTAGATAAGCAAGCAATCCATTAATTTTTTATTATGTTTGAAGAATTTGATCAGCATATCAGAATTAGGGATGTGCTTGAAGTAAATATTGAAAACAATCGAACTATCATTATGTTAGAAAGTACATGAACATACATTTGTAAGTCTGGTATGTGGTAAGCAGCACTTTAATCGTGATACGGATGTTCCTTTTCGAACAATCGCGTACCCGGTCTCAAGCCTGAGCGATGATCGGTGGAGGACGACGCCGGGAATCGACGCCGACCTATTGTAGCGGTAATGGCTGTGCGGAGCCACCGGCCAGTTGTCGATGGCAGCGCCTGCTACGGAGTTTAATTGGCAATCAAAGCATGCGGGCTCTCTCTACCCTTCTCCTCTATTTATTTTCATACCCTCTAGGGTTTTACAATTGACTTAACAAACCAAAGGATAAACATGGAAAGTATAAAGATAGAAACTCTATAAAAAGAATCTAAAGATAGGAAGGTAAGATTATGGATTCCCTAACAACTGATTCTATGCTTCCTGCAAGCGGCGTCGGGTATAAACCCGATCTGCAGCCCTAACAAATCGCATATTCGGCACTAAACATGGTACCATGCCAGCACTGGTACTATGTGGTTGGCATTGTATTTTTGTTGGATGTTAATATGAGCAGGCCTCAGCATTTTGAATGACCTGATCTGGTGGTAACTAGGACCCCTTATAGGACAGAAGCATGACCAGATCAAATGAAAGTCTGAACTTGAAAGGCTATACTATTGCTGACTGTTTTTGCCTTGTAGAACAGTGGGACCAAATGAGATGTCTGGGCTGTGGGCATATTCAAGATTGATTAGAAAAGTGTGTTTTTAGCTTTTTTCACTATTTTAATTTATTTATTTGAAAATGTTCTCTTTTTTTTATTAAAGGCTAGAAAATAATAAATTCAATGGTAATGCTTGTTAGCTACAATTTACTTGAGTGTTCTGTTGTATTTGTTCTTGATGTCCACTTTTACTGGAACATAAATCACAATTCAATAGTTCTTGCCACAAACTTGCAGATCTGTTTTATTCCACTCATGCAGCAATTTTAATTAGAAATGGATTGTTTTCCTCTCTAAAACCATATCCCTTCAAGCTCCTTAGTCATCTATGGGTGGATCAAACCATACATTTACTCTTTTTTCGCCCAAGACTCTATAGTTCACACAGTAACTCTTACCTGATACCTGCGACTACTTATATGTTGATCTCTCTCTGTGTGTGCGTAGTGTCATCCTACATTATTCTTTTATGTCAAAATTGTATACTTTCTGCTTACTCTCCAGTCTCCATTGCTCACGAAACTGACCTTGCCATGAAAGTAAGATTATGTGTTAAACTTATCTTTCTGCAGACCGACTGGGAGGGTGGATATTTCCCCATTACTCTGCAATTCAATGAAGATTACCCAAGTAGCCCTCCCACCTGCAAGTTTCCTTCAGGTTTCTTCCACGTCAATGTCTACGATTCTGGGGCAGTATGCCTATCAATCTTGAGTACTGTAAGATTTAACTGAGTGGATACTTTCTTTTCAGCATTGTCTACACCATGCAAATAGCCTCACTGAGCCTACATGATTTTTGTGTTCGTTTTTCAGGGATGGAAACCTTCAATTACAGTGAAGCAAATTCTGGTAGGTATCCAGGAGTTGCTTGATAATCCAAATCCTAACTCAGCTGCACAGAGTAGATGTTATCAACTCCTTAAAAAGGTGTGTTATAAATTGAACTTCTATAACAAAAGAAAGCTATAAGCTGAAGGTAAAATTCGTTAATTTTGATTCGATGACACACCACTGTTTTTGGTGCCACCATCATTTGCAGAATATGCCGGAGTACAGGAATCATGTTCGTCGGCAGGCCAAGCAGTATCCTTCACTTGTGTAGGCACGAACCGTCTCCAAGATACTAGCAGCAAACCGTTAGTCATTTTGATGGAACCTATCGTGGCTGTGTTTATCATTCATGAGGCTAAAGTCTCTGATTGTGATATGGTGTGGCGAATTGGCAACATAGTAGTGTGCTTGTTGGAACTGCTTTAAAATGCACTTTCAGTCCATCTTCGTTACTACTTGTTCTGGGCCATTGTGTCTCGTCAGTATTTGTGTTATATCGGTCCTTAGAGAGGTACTTAGCAATGAAAAACGGATTTTTTTTTCTTGCCACGTAGGATAGATAGGGTGCTTATTTTGAAGCATCGGTGTTTGGCAGATGCTTATTTATATAACTATACGTAATTAATAACTAATATAACATCTAAGCACTAACAAAAGCGATGTTTGCGTTAGAGGAAATAACTAATATGGGTGCTCGATGATGCGACTATATTCTTTCTTTAAGCGTTGTACATGCCCTTAAACAGAAGAAAGCTTGAGGTTTTCGGTGCCTTCTACTTTGTGAGAAGATGCCTCCTTTTCTTCCAAAATACAATTGATTCCCAAGTTCCAACCATTCATCAAACCACTGAATAGATAAATCAGATCGGCCAGCCAGCCCAAATGATCGAAAGGGGTGGCCCGAGATGGCTCAGAGGTCCAAATTAAGGTGCCCTTCCAGTTTACATGTAAATAAAGTGCCTTTGTTAAATCTGCATCTGTACTTGCAGTGACCCATAAAGCCCGGAGCCTGTTCGATTCTCTCTCGCATCCCGCTGTATGATATCCAGCGCCCCGCTGTATTATGCCAATTAAGAAGGGTCGGGGCCAGTTGATCAGGACAGTGACAAAGAGAAGCATTTCGCGAGGACAGGAACAAGGGAAAGCGACAAACCATACTTCAAACGCATACCTTAGACCACTGAATACTGATGCATTGAATTCAGACTCGCCCATATGTTATTGCAGGTCAATTTGGTTCCGTTCATCTGGACGGAGGTTGTGCAGGGCCTAAGTAGGCGTCCCTAGCCTGTAAGTAGCCACCGGATCGTGGAGTTGATGATGGTCTAGATCAACACAAGCCATGCCAATGGCTTAGATTGTTAAAAACACAAAACCATGTAGCACAGTTTTCGGGAAAAAAAATTCAAAGCCATCTCGATCTGCCATTCACGAGCTCCTCTCTTTGCTGTTCCGCGTACGAAGGATCCTACAGAATTTTCCTTCTAGTACAGCATTCAGTTGAATAGGCTTTTCCTGAACAGCTAGCAACCAAAAACGAAGAACCCAGTTTAGTCTGAGAGAGCGTAGGAAACGAAGCAATCAAGCCGGTTTACACAATGCGGCAGATCAGAAATTTCCCATGGTTCGTCATTTGAAAAGGACATCGGATTGGAAAGTCATGCTTCATTTGGTATACAATTGAGAAAAAAAAAATGTACAGCATTGTTGGCGGCCGGTATACTTTGAGCTTAACCACCCCTGTCAAGTTAGTGTAACCTAAACTGAAACAAAATTCTTTTTGCTGGGGTTTTCGTGAGAATCCTGAGGTACTTACTGGAATAAGGCACAGGTGACTAGGTGGTGACCAGCGCCGCACGATGGATAAAAATAGGGGTGCTCGTGGAAGTCCGCTAAAAAAAGAAATCCATACTAAAGTGCATGCAATTTAAAATACTTAGCGCAATCGAAATTTATATGTAAATAGACAAGAGTCAAAGTAAAAATATAAAATACACCTAAGAGACCTTGGTAATGAATATAACAACTTGAATGGCCATATATGTGTGCGAGTAGAAATCTGTAAAACAAAAATAGCTAAATTAGTAAGGCAATTAGAAAATCGTGAGTAAACAAACATTGAAATTAAATGCAACATACCACAAAACCGCTAGCTATGACTAGGACTAGAAAGCAAGTCTATTCTATTAGATTTCATCTTTAGAAAGTGATCCATGATTGTTTTATCATCTGTGCTTTTAAATATTTCCCGCTCAGTGTAGCACACCATCAAGTCATTGAGCCAATGATCGGAGACTGTTGCGCAAGTCTGTCTTGATATTTTTTATTTCCAAAAAAATTCTTTCAACTGACGTCGTTGCCACAAGAAGGATCAATGTTAACTCAATGAGACGATAGACCAATGTAAAGGTTTTGTATTTTTCTGGTTCCAACCATCTTTTTGGTGAGTCTTGCAAGGTCACGACATCCACAAAATTATATGCTTCTCCTAACATTAAGAATATAGTTTTGAAGTTGAGCTTCTAACAATATATGGTCACCTATGGTGAAATCATCAGCATAAATCTCAACAAGTCGCAAAATTTTGTCGACATCAAACTTGGAGAAAGGGTTTTGTGGATCAAGATAAGACATGCATATTAATAGCTCTGTAGAAATTTTATTGAAGCGATGATTTATCTCTGACTTAGTGGCATCAATGGCAGCATAGAATTTGTCAACTCTATAGAAATGATCATGAGTCACTGTATGGCCTCGACGTGCCATTCGACCCATAATTAGGGGTATTTTCATCCATATCTAAAATAGTGATACTATTTGCTTCACAAAAGCTCTTTGCTCGTTCGAACAATGACTCCCACTCATTATTCCTCATGTTCTACAAGTTCTCTTTCACATCTATGATCAAACCCACGACCCAAACAATGCCCAGATCTTTTCTTTGGAATTCATGTGATAACTCATTTGTAATACCCAACAAGTCTCTAGTGAGAACCAAACCGTTCTCCACCTTCTCCAATAAGACTTTACGGTGCTTTTTAATCAAAGTATCCATTGTCTTGCAAGATGAACTAAGAGTGTTCACTGTCAAGGGAACATAATTGAAGAAATCTGCAATAACTTTTATACTACTTGAGATAATGACAACCACTAATTGCAACTAACGGACAAAGCAATGGACATAGAAAGCATACGGATTTTCATCTTGAATCAGTTTTTGCAAGCCATTAAATTCTCCTCTTATATTTGAAGTTCCATCATATCCCTGCCCATGAAATCTAGAAAGAGGTAAATCATATCCTATAAGCACATCAAGCAATGCACCCTTCAGTGTAGATCTAAGAAACCTTTCTATGGCTTTCTCTTGGTTGTTAACAAATCTACATGCCACAAGATATACAAGTTAGGACAATAACACACTGCATAAATAATATTAATAAAAATATAAAACCAAGTACCAACCTCACAATCATAACCATTTGCTCCTTTATTGATACATCTCTGAACTCATCAATAAGCACGAATTTTTTTTGTCTCCAATCTCATCCATAATCACCTCAGTGACTTCTTCTGTACAAGCTTTCGCAAGGTCCTTTTGAATCCACGGAGAAGTCATGGTACAATGACTAGGAGCTACATCAGATACCTTCTTCACTTCTTCCTTCTTATCTTTATACCACTCCATTAACTCCCTAAAATTGCCTTTGTTGATAGAGAAAGATTCATCATGTTCACAAAAAGCTTCACCTTGCATTAGCAGAAATCTTGCGCAATCTAGAGAAGCAGTTAGATAAATTTTGTACACAATTTCGTCCATTTTACCATAAGCTTCTAATTTACATGACACATTTAATTTTTTTATTATTAAAATTCTCACATGCATACCTACAAAAGTTGTGAGTACTATTAGGTCCACCAACATAATCATTTAGGGGCTGTTTGGTTTGTAACCATAAAAAGCCATGCCAAATATTTGGTCATGTCCAACTCATGGCATGACCAAATATTTGGCAAATTGAGGTTGTTTGGATTGTATCCAATAATTAGCATGGCAACAAAAATGGTGTTTGGTTCACAACCCCAGAAAGTAACCAATTGTTGGCATGGCATATTGGCAATGTTTGGTTTGATGCTTTCACATGAGTCCCATCTAATGCCCCTATGCTGGGACATCCAAGTTTGCTGGGACAGATGCTTTCACATGAGTCCCATCTAATGCCCCTATGCAGCCCTACAATTAACAAGAAATATAAGGTAAGATGTAGCATGTATTTCGATCCAACAACATTAATCTATATAGGTCAATGGCAAATTACCTTAAAGTATGGATGAAATCTTCGGCTATTAGTGATCTTATCATGTGTATCAGTGGACTTCAAATAGATGAGTTCTTTGGCAAGGACACCCATTGCATTTAGCACGGCATTGAAGTATCTCGCTAATCTCTCCCCGATCGCCAAAACTTAAATGCAACAACAAAGATTTGTATGACGATGCCCTACCATGTATAGAAAGAATGCAACTTGCTCTTCAACCGACACATGAAATGTGTCAACTAAAATCCTTTTTGCCTAAGTCGATCACAAAGCTTGCAAAATACCACTCTAGTCATACGGAGTTGACTAACACATAATCGATCGAGGTTTGAGTTAACCTAACCAATTCATGACTCCTCCAAATGTCCTCGCCCGTGAGAGGACCATACTTCAACCCCTCTCTTTATGTCTCCTACCATCTCTTAATCTCAACCATAGAGCTACCATAAGAAGAAGAACACCTATGGCCTTTTGCTTCCATACATAGAAACTAAGATAATAATAAAACAACTGTTGTTCCTCATTGCAATCCATCTGGACAAATATTAGCCAAGTAAATCTGATGTCTTATTTCAATAAATTAACATAACAAGAAAATTTATCATATATTAATTGACATAGTAGGCAAGTAAATTTGACATGTGCTGATTCAATAAAAACAAAAAGAAATGCACAACATGCCGAAACTTTAAAGGTAGAAAACTCTTCTCTTAGAGATGAGCTTGAAAGGATTAAAAAGGAGTAAGAGGAACTACTTTCACAGAATGCTTCCCTCAAGGGGGCTTAGCACTTGTAATTCCTAACCATTTATTTTCTCTATGTTATCTGCAGCTATTCATTTATTATGAATTGGGATTTGTGAATAATGTAATATTAGCTCATAACTGAAACTCTGCAGTATTGTTGATCTACATATAACAACTTAACCTATTCAGATAATGTTTTTGGTTTTGCCTCAGATATTGTTGATAGCCTCAATGGCGAATTTATATTTGCAGGAAAAGCTCGGAAACCAAATGACTCAATACCGATATGAATGAACAGAACGACGCTTAGTGGCGCTACTATAAGCAATCGGATTTCGATGCCCAACGACAATGCGCCTTAAGAGTTGCTACATGCAAACCTCTAATTGTTTAACTCATGATTCTAATATGCATTGTCAATCGCCACGATGATTTTATTAAACATCTTCGTGTCGCCAAAGATCTTATATGAAATATTATTGTTCATACCAAGTCGTCTATTTCTTCTCTAGTCCGATTATTTGCCGCTTTCTCCCCACAGATTTGTCTATCTTGACTGGATTACCCCTTTTTTATTGCATGTCAATATGAAAGACAAACATTGTTGTAGTTACAAATGAACGAAAACATTCATTATGCAGCGGCTGCTTTCCTTTAATTCAAATAGGGTTGAATCCCACATACCCTTCGATGGCAGAGAGGAGCAGATCCACGGTGGGGAGAAGCAGGTCGGCGGCGGGGACGAGTAGATCGACGGCGGGGAGAAGCAGATCGACGGTGGGGACGAGAAGATCCACGGCGGGGATGCGCAGATCCATGGCGGGGAGAAGCAGGTCGGCGGGGACGAGCTTGGTGGCGGGGGTGACTCAGGTGGTGGCGGGGGCGACTCAAGTGGCGGGGACCCCCATGGAGCCGCTCGGGAGCTCGGTGGAAGACAACGCGGGAGAAAATGGGGGAGAGCGCGGGAGGGATTAGTAGTCGCTCAGAGCTCGCAGAGGATTAGGTCACCGCCGCCAGCCCAGACTGCAGTTTCGCCAAGGAATGGCGAAGAAATCGCTCGCCCGCGCCATGCCCGCTCGGTGCGTTGGAAAGGGATGGCGAGCCAAAATTTGGAGATGGCGAGCCAAAATTTGGACCTCAACCAAATGGCAGCCAAATTGACATGGCACGTCCAAATTTTGGTATGGCTAATAAAGGCTTCAATCCAAACAGACCCTTTAACTTCTTTTAGCCTTACTCTAATTAACAAACCCACCTTTTGTGAATGCATCATTGTCAAAATATTTAGGATATGCTGGACTCTTGAAAAGAACGTAATAGAAGCAAAAAGTGGCATCCTTTGACACGCTATATTCCAACTAATCAAAATCCTTAAACCATGATTCTTAAAAAAAATCTCAAACAATCCATTATTTTCTTTGGAAAAATATAGTCAAATGGTCAAGTTGGATCCTTTCACAAATATGCCCTTCTCACTTGATCTCTAATTTTATTAGGATAATCATCAATTGGTACACGATATGCTGGATTGGCGATGATATCATCTAAATTAAAATCAATCCGAGACTTCTTTGGTTGATTTGTGCTCTTGTTGGTTCAAGGGTTACTTTCACTTGGATTGTTCGAGAAATAGCTATGCAAAGTTCGTTTGTCCATATTTTTTAAATCTACAATAAATGTTATATAACTTATAATAAGTTGAGACCATATTAGAGAATAAATAAACGAACAATTGAAATTATATGGTGACATGGTACCATTTTTACAATTTACTAATCAATTTGATCATTCACCAGCTCACCCGGTGGCAATAATCTACAGATATAATGAAATTTGACTGTTTTTAACATCTACAGATCAAGCAATAGTTAAAAAAACCTTACCTTATCCTCTCTCGGGCTCTCCTTAGCTCCAAGGGCAATCAGGCTCTCGCCTCTCGGTCAAAAGAGATGCGGTGCCAGGCCCTCTGGCCCTCCCTGCTCGGTTGCTCCCTTGGTGGCTCAACGCCTCCTGGCCAACCGACGACGTAGCCATCCCCCACCTCGCCAGCTCGCTCGGTCGCCTCTCCGTCCCCCACCTCGGCACCTCGCCTAGCTCGGCGCCTCCCCTACCCGATAGTGGTGCAGTAGCTCAGTGCCTCAATCCCCCACCTCCGGCGGTTCGCCCTCCCTCCTTCGGCCCTTTGGGCTCCATCGACGCCTCCCCCACCCAATGACGTAGCAGATCGGCTCCTCCCCTCCTGAGTCCCCACTCCTCCATGGTCGTGCGCCTCCCATCTCCTCCAACCTTGGTGAGTTGGAGCCACAGGCCTCGCCTCCTCCGTTGCTGATTGCCGCACGCGAGCTGCCAGTGAATCGTCTCTTGCTTGAGATTTGGCTAGGGGTTTGAGGTTTGATTGTGGAATCGGGGATTGCGGATTTGGTTTGGTTCAAGTTGTGAGCTATGGCTAGTTGTGTAGTGACTAGTGACTTGGTCTGGCGGCAGCACACTTGAATCGTGGTACGTGCGACCATCGTTCGTGTTGAACTCTGCTCTTCTTCGAACGCATCGGTGCTTCTTTAGTTCCTCCTCTGAGTCCTCCCGTCATCCGCGCCTCCGCCGAATGGCAGCCAGTGCTTGATCGCCAGCTTCTGCCAAAAAAAGGGCGGTGGTTCATGGGGTTCACGCCAGGGGCGAGGTAGAGTTGGTGCGCTTAGCTCCTCAAGACGCACCTCTGCATCCGCCACCGGTGGTTACATTCTTGATTCATGAAAGTGGGAGTTTTCTAAAGGGGGTAGACGAGATGATCTTTTGGAACTTTTATATATCCTCGAATTCAAAGATTTTGAACGAATTTAAATCACATGCTTTGCTAATTTATATATAAAATTAGCACATGCCTACAATCAAACTATCATTAAAAAAAGAAAACTCTAGTTTGAATTTCAATTCAAACTTATTTGAACTAGTAAAGCTCAACAACATAATTTTTTTTAATATATATATGTGTGTGTGTGTGTGTGTGTGTGTGTATGTATATGTATGTATGTATTTACATATATATGTATACTTCTTTCTTCCAAGTTTATAAGGAGTATTTCTTCTTGGTACATAGGCCAAGAAGATATTGAAAATAATTATATTACTCTTAATTATTATCATTAAACACTATATTCAATGCATAGATGTAAAGAACATGTAGTAAAGATGGATACTTATTAGGAGTATACAAGGAACGTCACACTAATTCTGCATTGAAATATGAAATACGCCTTATATTTGTGGATAAGATTATTAAAAAAATAAGTCTTATAATATTGGATGGAGGGAGTATTATATAATTAATTAGGTCACCATGGAGTCTAGGCTCCATGATCCAAAACAAATATATTCCCTTATGTAATGATATACATATATATGCACACACGCGCGTATATGTATACATATCCTGCTGAAAGAAATCTAAGTTAGGCCTCATCTTTTATCGCTTCATCATTGGCATGCCACTTCCTGGAAATCACATCATAAACCCCAAACATGTCTTAAAACCAGGGATTACAAAACCGAAATTCGAAATTCACGGTACGGTTTTTACAAAAACCGCGCGAAAAACTGCCCAAAAACAGAAGGGTTTAAAATTAAAAAAAATCGAATTTTTTTTGAAAAAAATCGAAAACCGCGGTTTTTCACGAAAACCGCTCAGTTTTCACCGAAACCCGACCCGGCCATTTGAATGTTCTTCGAAAACAGTTTTGAGCGGTTTTTCAACGAAAACCGCGGTTTTTCACGAAAAACTGCTCACATAAATTTTTTTCAAAATTTTTAAATTTTTTTAATTAGAATGGTTTACCGAGCGGTTTTTGATTTCGAACCGGAATGGTAAGGGCGAAAAACGGTTTTGTGACCCCTGCTTAAAACACATCTAGAATAGGAATCTTGGCAGGCTCCTGGGACCTCTTTGTCTTTGCAATAGTTGGCAAAAAGAAAGGAAGGTAAAGGGTTCACTTCGGCAGATTAACAAGTGTAGAAAGCGAAGGCGCATGCATGGTCCCTACCAGGAAGATCTTTATTGGATTCATTTCAGAGGTGAGGTAGTATGGCTGTAAAGTTTCCCCTACTACTTCCTGTGCAACCTCGGGTGCTACAAGTACTGGACTGATCTGTGATTTATGCCATCCGTGCAATTAAGTATCTCTTGCAACCAACTCCTTACATTACTAGCAATTAAGATGTTAATCCGCAACAGGGTTAATTGTTGGAACCACCGTTAGTCCTTTTTTAAAAAAAAATTCCGCTGTGTCGTCTTCCAGTTGTAAATAATAAAAAAGTAGCGTTATACCGCATCTCATTATTTTTTAATTAGTGACATTCTTTAGTTTTTAGGTCTTCGAGATATAACTTTAATCATTATTTTTAAACTTTATCCTATTATATATTAATTAAACTATAATATTATAAAAAATACTTTTAACGATAAATATAGTAACATAATTTTTATGTAGCCGATTTAGAAAGCTTGACCGTATGAATTGTAGGTGTCACATAGAAAAGAACGAAGGGAGTAGATCATACTAGGCGAGAGAGAAATTGCTGAGGGTGGGAGAGAAAATAGATTGTGACTCTTTCTAAAGCACAAGTTGCATGTGTGACTCTTTCCAGAGCACCGCCCGCCCGGGGATGATTATTCGATCCTCTCGAACAAACTGTTGGTAGACGCCGTCGACGAAGGGAAATATTTAACCCCTTGGAAGAATCTTGATCACTGTCAGTGGACTGATTCCCACTGCTTCCAAATTCCAGTCAGAATGACTTTGCATTGGACTCGCCCGTCCGAGCCTAGCCTTTTCCTCCTCCCTTCCCTTCTCGCCTTCCAAAGACTCCGGCCAGAATTTCTGCTCAGCGCCTCAACTTCCTGCGTTTTAATAGGCAGGAATTACAATGGCTGCATTGCGAAGACAGTTTGGCGGTTTAATTGGAAGTAAAAGTTTTACAGTCCAAGAAGCAGTCAATCGTCGAAGGCTCGAAGCACATGTTAGAAACATAGTAGCACTTGCCAAACTTATGAGTACCAATTATGAGAGGCTATACCGATTTAGGTATTTTGGCTCCTGGAATTGTATATTTCGGTACCGGTTTACATCGATGTAATGCTTCGGATTTAATATAATAATATATGTTTATATGTACATAGATATTTAGCTATATGTACACCAAATTTCACTTATAATATCACTCTGGATACATGATGGTATGTTTAAATATAGCGTATAATTCAATAGACTATATTATCAATTCTACTGATATGACTGGTATTATATGGTGTCAAAATAGTATTGTGTAGTATCGGAATCGATACGACTGACATTAAAATGAGCCACTTTGTTAGGTGACAAAATGATACATACAGATGGTATCAGCTCTAACGGTGCTGATAATTAACTATGGTACTCGCTTCTACTACTGACGGGTGTGTTTAGACTATTCCCAATGCTAGTTTTATTTGAGTTTTAATATCATTAAATGCTATGCCACATAAGTAAAGATAATGACATGGCAAGAAATTAATGATGAGAGAGATGAGGAGAGTTTCATTTAGATGAGAGGAGTTTCATCTAGATAAAATCTGATATACACGTTTATCTAAACAAAGATGATATGACAGTCTTAAAAATAGTGCAACGAAACTGTATACTGGGAATAGCCGGGTGTGTTGTGTAACGTCCAGGGGCGGATGCAGTATATAATTAGTGGGGTCAAATGACCCCAATGATTTTGCCAAAATCACATATAAATCTAATTGTATTCTATTAGTATATAAGATATATGTTTATAAGCCATCAGAATGACCCCAACGACCCCAATAATCTATTTTTCTAGATCCGCCCCTGGTAACGTCATAGTACGTTTAACCGGTCCTAATCTAAGCCTGTGCGGTGGTGTTATCTCGTTTCACTCCTTGAATGCTCGGACCCGTACATCAAATTGATGGGGACTAATCGACGCTTGGACGACACTTGTGTTTGTGTGTGTCCCAGCTCAGTGGCGCTAGAGGCCAATGGTTTGCCTTCGCCAATCGCCATTGCTTGCCCGGCCGGACCCCAGCGCCAGGCGAAGCCGGATCCAATGCACGTACATCTAGGGGTATGTTTGGTTGGTGGGATAAATTTAAATGAGATAGGTTGGTCTTATACTATTTGATTTTATTGTTTTGAGTAAGTGGAATGATTCAGTATCTATAGGAAATATTTCTCAAATTTTCATCTCATTGTCGAGGATAGGATAGTTTCATTCAAGCAACTAAATATATTGATAATATTTTTCTTAAACTATCTTTTATATATATATATACCACTTAGTACAAACAACAAGGCACACCCTTACATACGGCTCATTCATTTCGTTAGTACCAGTAAAGCCTTTCCTCGCCGGACAGGCTGGACCCTCTGGGCCTAGCAGCTTAAGGTTGGAGCGAGGCGGCCCCTGTCAAGTGCGCAGATGTGATGCTTCCACGGCAAGGCGGGGACAGCAGGCGCTTGAATCTGCTTTTTTTCCGGCGTCGAGGGATCAGAGCCGTCGGATCGATCAGGGGTGACGCGATCGGACGGCTCCAACCTGGTTAACTCAGGAAAGTGCAGCAGGTCTGGCGACCAACACGGATTTGAAGTTTGAAGCTTTCGTCACCCCCATGCCAGTACCAGGAAAGAAGAAAGAGGGAGACGGCGCGTGAAACGGCGTCAACTTGAGGAGAGGAGGGGAGTAGCTCGGTTCTCCGGTGTGGCTGGAGTAGGTCCCGAGTCGGTCCAGCCACGCTGTCGAATTTCCCTCCCATTACTAACCATTCCGCAGCATTGATGCGTTTTTCTCTCGGATCCCACCGGGTTCCGGCTCAACCGATTGAATGCTTCCTGTGCCGCTTAGTGCAGCACCTGGTTGAGTAATTTCTCCAGCGGTGTGTGCGCGGAGACAATGCCAATTGCCTTTGCTAAGATAGGTGAATACTGAGAGTGCAGGAGTACATGTACAGCATAGCCGGCAATGCACCTCGTCACGTATGCACCTTACATTTTTCATACATGTCTATGGCGTATGGTACACGCGCAACGCGCATGCCTTTTCGGCTGCAGCGTGGGTTTTTTTTTCTTTTCTTTTTTTGCCCGTTTTAATTTTTTTATTCTATTTCCAAAAACAACTCTTATAAAATCAATCCAAAAAATAATCCATTTTCTCCACACCTCGGAGGGTAAACATCTCTGTGTCAATAGTATTGACGTTGAGAACTTGTTCTTACTGGTAACATAGAAGTGACATGTCACAGCTCCACTCCAATAACATGTTGTCGTGGATGTGTTGAGTTGGAACTTAGGCATTTGTTTCGCCCTACTCACAACTTCAACCACACCAGGGCCTGAAGGCAAGCCCAACAGACGTCCATGCCACTTCCCGCTCTCCCTCCAAATTCACTCATATCCCTTCGTTTTTACACAGGATTTTGTGTGGAAATCATAAGAGAAGGTAATCCCCCTCATTCTCTCATGATTTTATCAATTAGATTTGCTTGATTTTGTCGATTTTTGAGAAAACCATGGTTTAGAGGTGATCACTAAAATATGAAATTGGAGCACATGAGAATTTGATTTTGGCTTGGATTTGGCGTCATGGGAAGGTTAGCTGTTGTTGGTAATCCAATTGTTGCCTACATTTTAAGTATTTGTTTTGTTTTGTTGGTTGGCACAGTGGTGTATAACAAAAATGGCGTGGAGTTTGAGGCATAACATTGAGCGTGTCGGTGCACGTCGAGTTGGTGGCAAGCGTGAAAGGAAAGTTAGGGTAAATGAAGCACGGGATAGGTGTTTGTTTTTAGGGAAGGCATGATGTCGGTGTTGAGGTGTAGTCACTATTGATGTTGCCAATTTTTTTGTGATCTTGATTGCCACATATACTTGGAGTTGGTTGTCGGCTCCTAACTCAAGTCCCTCAACGTGGTTACAATGAAGGTTGTGGAATGTGAACCACGTGGAGTCACTGTAGATCTGAACCAATTTCCCCAAGGTGATGAGGATGTCACGAAGACGGAGTATCTTTCAACAAAGGTTGTTCATGATGATGGTAACGACCCTTTGTATACGGACACCGTGCATGAAAACTCACCAGAGCCTTGGCATGAGGGAGTGCTGACCTAGTGTGGCACTCCCACCAATGGATGGTATTGATTAGGCATGAGCCACTAATGAGTTTAATACTTGGGTATTTGGTGATACGTCCATTGGTGAAGAGCCATACGTGGAGTAGTACACATCCGACTCGGGCCAAGAACCGTTTGGAAGCAGTGTTGATGGGAAGGATGTCGATGTGTTCTAGAAGGTGATTAGGCGTGATCCTCGTATCTTAGAATTCAAGGATCTGAGTCTAGCCAGTGGGGCTATACTTGACGGAGGTGCAAATGTTCAGTGTCACCTACATGCCTCCGCAGGGCATATCCAAAAGGGCATCTTGTTTTCCAACATGCTTTCCATGAAGCTATGGCTGAAAGAGTACTCATTTCAGCACCATCGGCTGTACCATGTGATGTACTCAAGCTTACAAAAGCAGTAAAGAGAAGGTATGTGCCCAAAGAACACCCCATGATAAATGGAAGGTAGCGAGTGTGGTCGAACCACACACATGTGGCGAAGCACAATTGTCGGGTAAGCATCGACAACTCATGTCAAACTTCATTGTGAACCATTTATGCAATGCTGTGTGGCAATAGCCTACCATTTCACCTTCATCACTAGAGTTTATATTCAAGATCTTTGGGTATTGTGTTGAGTATGGGAAGACTTAGAGGGATAATCAAACTGGCTTGAACATGTTGTATGGTGATTGGGTCTAGTCATATGCTCACATGCCAACATTGATGCACGCCATAAAGTCCACCAATAGTGTACAACATAGAGCCCCATGTCATGATATGCCAAGATGGGTATTTGTCCATGTATTTTGGATTATGTGTATTTGTCCATGCATTTTGGATTATGTGTGCTTTGTGATGAGGTGTCTATGATATGTTGAATACTATACTTCGTGTGAGGTCAATTTGTTATTGTGTTCTCAATTTCTTATAATGAAGTATGTCTAAAATACATTGCATGTGATGGCGTGCCTACTTTCTACCTGCTCCTAGGCTAGAGGTTCTGTCCTAGACTAAAGATTGGAGCTGAGATAAGTGTAAGCGTGCACTAACCACCTGTGCCTCTACACAAGCCTAGGTCAAGGACAAAGGTGGCCTGGCCCCTCTTGATCCCCTTTGTCCTCAGGATGGGTGTAGTTCAGAGGCACATGGATCGACACTATAACTTATGGTGCTGAACCTTCTAAATTGAGTACAACCCACTCTCAGTTCAGTTCGACCATCCAAGGGACAGAGGCATAAACACCCTATTCTTCTCTCCTTCCACCCTTCAAATTCAACACAAAAACTCTAATTTGAGCTGGGATTTCTCATGGGATCCAAATACAAGGTAAGCACTCTCATTCCCCATCATTTTACGGATTGGGATCATGTGATTTTGTGCACATTTGTTCAAAATATGGTCATAAAAACCTGAATTAATCATTTGTACATTGCATTATTGTAAGAAAATGGTGTGTTTAGAGTATTAGCAAGGTTTCCCTCATATTACATATATTATATATAAAATTAATGCATGTTCCAAATATTTGATTTCTTGGTCATTTCGATAGACACATGTTATCTTCGCAAGAATGGGCTTACATTATAGGAAGACTAAGGGTTTCTAGGTTGGGATATCCACGTTGTGGTATTGTAAGATTTAGGTTTATTTTTAATTGATGCTCTTTTTTTTCAATAAGCAGCATTTTCGAGGATGTTGGACTATTCGGAGATACTTCAGAAGTGAAAATGGGTTACCAAGAAGGCATGAACATACCCTTCATATTTGCCTAGATGAGTTACATGAGGAGCTCCAGACCGAGAGGATCAATAATAAAGAGCTTCACAGACAGAGGATCTAGGAGTGGAACAATGAGAAAGTGATCCACCTCAGTAGGACTATCACCCATATTGCAGCTGCACCAACTAGAGCTACAATTACGCCTACCATTATTGTAACAACCAGCCACATCGACACCACTACGGTGATCAACACTCTATGTGGGTGCCCTACGGTATGCCGTTTTTGCCGTAGAGTGTAAATGCGCATGCCCTAGTAGATCTAAATCCACCGTATCGTTTATTTTCCAAAAGATACACATGTACTATAGTTGTATTTCTTATGGTTACTTCGTGCTAATTGCATTATGTACAGTGATAGTAGCCAAGCAATATATGCATCTATAAACACTACATGCACCATGTATCTCCCTGCTACATTATTAAACTATATCCAACTAATATTAGGGCTTAATTATGTTCGTTACTTAATTATGACTTGTTTGTGTACGCCGCATACCGACTATCTCCTTATACCCTTGTGCACTAACTGGGGATATATATAAAAAAAGCATTTACTTATTACGATAGAAAACTAATCCGATCATAAAATATCTATGAATCCCTCAAGAAAAGTGTGTCTTCTCAGTTTGAGATGTTAACACCAAAGCTCTTGGCTCAGGCTTCTAAAGATTTGTGCTAAAACTAATCGCTTTGACCCTACACAGACATGGTGCCAACCTACTTTGTTGGCATTGACGACTAAGATAGCATCAAGACTTTGCGGCATAATCCATGATGAGGTGATGTTAAATGATCGTGCCATTTGTTTTGATGCATTTAAAAGAATAATTCAAGGAATTAGTTTTTTGGGGTTATCTTTGAAAAGTGAGTGAAAAAGAAGCCTAAAATAAGAAAAGTACAACGTGGATGTAGATACCGAATGATACCTACGGGTGAAAACGGGTCAGATACAAGTGGATATTGCTTTTCTTGTATCCTAACTTTTTTTCTCAAATTCGGAACCGGATACGGACTAACTGGATACAGATACAAATCCAAGTTATTCGGGATACAAATTCGGGACAGATATGCGAAGGATTTGGGTCGAAAACGAATAAATATATAGGAATAATGCACGCATATACAGAGTAATATATGTTGAATTAAAACTATAGGAGTATATGACTATAGTAGCAAATTATATATCAATCAAATCCAATAGATATCATAGAAAGAATATGCAACTTGAGAATCAATAGAATCAGCTAATTGTCAATATAAATGGGCTGCTATGAAAAATATGTGATGAAAATGGGATGGACCTTGCTGAATATGCGGATATCAAAATAGGAAAAATCTAGATATTTGAATCCCGTTCCGTATTTAGCAAATATTGGCTGCTTCGAATCCGAATTCCACCCCAGATATAGCAAGATAATCAAACTGGTCCAGACCACATCCGATCTCAGATTGGACGCGAAATATCTAGCCTGTATTTACTCCTATGATACTGGAAGATGCACGATGAGCATGAGACACATGTACAGCACAGTACACTAGCAGTACTACGTTAACGTCCTTCGTAGTAGCATACGAAACAGTCACTGATACGAACAGTGCCCGGTGTCTCAAAGGAAATCCACGCATAGATTCCTATGTCGATTCGTTAACTGAGACTGAGAGCGCCGTGTACATTTTCTTCTCCCTGGAGCCATGCGTAGGATATATAGCGTAGGTAGGACTTAGGAGTAGTCTGGTCACCAACACATTAAATAAAAATAAAAATAGAAAGGCTTTCTGCCAATGAAACCTACCGATTGCCAAAAGGCAACATATCCGATGCAACCCCCCTCCTCCATGAAATCACTGTGCAACTGAACTAAAAAAAGTTTCAAAAAATTCTGAAAAAAATTATGGATGTACATCTCAACTTACCCCACCTACATATAAAATTTCATGATCAAATTCATCCTATACTAGCAGTTACAAAAAAAACAAACAGCAAAAATGAATAGTGATGAACAGTAAAAAATCAATGTTTATGCTAAATTTGTCTTTTTTGTAACTGCTAGTATAAGATGAATTTGATCATGAAATTTTATATGTAGGTGGGGTAAGTTGAGATGTACATCCATGATTTTTTTCAGAATTTTTTGAAACTTTTTTTAGTTCAGTTGCACGATGGTTTCATCGGGAGGAGTGATTGCACAGGATATTTTTCCTTGCCAAAAGGGCATCTTCCCTTTATACGCCACTGTTTGCAAGTAAAGTAAAGTAACACCTTGCCCACATTTCTATTTGTCCGGGGGATTAATCAATAGTAGTGTATCGCACACTAGCTCATTATAGAAATGGTCTTAGATTGCGGATTTTTGCCTAGCTAATAGCCGGCGTCTAGCTGAAGCGCACGAAGGCATCCCACAGAAGCTAAGCGCCGTCGCATGCTTGTCCTACCTCACAAATAGTTATCATTTTAAATGTAGATGCTATTTTTAAAATTCAACTTTGACCACTAATTTTTATTATAATATATTTTAAAAACTTAATAAAATTATAATATTATGAAAGTACATTTCAAGGTGATTCTACATGAAAGTACGTTTTGAGACGAATCTACTTATATGATTTTAATGCATTCAATCTAAATATTTAAAAATATATCAATAGCTAAAATTTAAAAAATTTTACTACACGTATCTCAAACCTATAAATTTTTATGAACAGAAGAGAGAGAATGCACCACGACTGCATAGGCTCATGAGAGTTGAAATGGAAGGCATACAAAAAACACTATGGCCACACCGTTCTTCCTCCGTGCATATTCTTTAAGAGTACATTCACAACACACACCACATGCGTACTTACTCAGGCCACACACATGATAGAATTATTTTTGTGAAAACTCCGAGGCCTTAAAAAGTGTGAGTATATTTTTTTTACTAAACACAAATATATATTTATATTCTAATTAAATAAGATACACCGTGCTAATATTAAGATCGACTTCCATCAAGTTGCCACTAACCAATCCTTTCCATGGGTGTTTTTTGACATGATCACTGATGTGTTGGCCATGAACTATACAACACTATATTTCGTGACAATCCTATTGTAATCGGATGGCAGTAGGGGTTTTGTAGTCTGAAATAGTATATTTAGCTCGATGTGTGGTATTGTGTCCCTGTCTTCCTTTAGTGATTTTGCCTTGACTTTTGATTGTTAAAAAAACATGATTTTATGGACTATTATGTTACACTAAACAAGTAAGCATAATATATGCAATCAGTTTTATCCCTAATATCTTTTTAGTATCTTCTCTGTTTCTGGCCAGCGCTGAGTGATATTGGTTCGCTGAATCTTTCCTGATTCCAAAATGAATAAGAAAATCATTGTCTAGAAAACTACAACAATTTTACTAGTACTACTAATAAGCTGCCATGTCAGCTGGTGGCCAGGTATGGTGCGGTGTGCTCAGCATTTTGGCCATGCAGCGCAGGCCATGACTTTGGAACGTGAGCCAGGTGGGGCACCGAGAGGCGGGACCTCTCCCGCCGGTGCTACAGAACAGGAGCGGAGATGTTGACCTCTCAGCTTTACATCAAACGAAAAGAAACTGAAGCATGGTCCCACATTGCTTGACCCGTTTTCCAGCGACACTTCTTCTTGCCGGGTTTCTGGAATCGAGGCTTAACGACGTGGTGTCTTGTTTTTTTAAACCCAGCTCACTGCCCATGTATTTATAAATTTAACTCTTTTCTATATTGTAGAAGATACGATTGATGAATCTTCTGTCACATCTGAACAGCACGAAAGCTGATCGACACCGTGACAAGACAGGTGAGCGAGAGTAGCCGGGAGTGCGTGGGCTGGTTGTTGAGTGTGGGAGTGCGCGGTGATGTGGGAGGCTTCGCTGTTGTGCCTGGGAACACTATCCAGATACGGTAGCGAGTCCTTCGTGTCCGCTCATGCTGCTGCAGCGCCAATCGCCTCCACACTTGCGGTACAAGATATGTGTCACTTGTCGCGTCTTACACGATAAAAAAGAGGTTCAATTTCACAAATACATATATGAAAGACTAAATTTACAAAAAAACAAGTTATAAAAGGCCAGTGATGATTTCGGGTCCTTTGGCAGAGGTTCTGGTCAAGCAATTTGGCGCCGGAACATTCGGATTTGTCGGCTCACACGTGTCACTTGAGGTTTACCGTACATTTGTCCTGGGATTTTATGTTCATCCTTGTCTTGTGCACGTTCGGTGAGTAAGAAACAGCTACGAAGAGAACAGCGGAGGATCGTGGAATTTTGAACATTTGGTTCGAACATAGGTAGAAGTGCGGGTAATTATTAGTTGGAAGCAACGAACTAATATGAACGGTGACTAGTCGGTTAACGGCTGTACGGTCCGAACCGGTAAAAAATGCCGGTTCAAAAAAATTTGCATTTTAATTTTAAATTTGAACGTTTGAATAGTATTTTCCGACCGGGAACCAGTCAAACCGGCCGGTAATTGGTCAAATTCATAATTTGAGTTTAAAATTGATAATTGAAGCTGTCAGCGGGTCTAATATTTTTCCCCTAACCAGTTTTTGAATCATTGATTGAGTGAGCATAAGGTACATCACCTAGACAATATCTCATGGTCCTGTAGCAGCAAATCATCTCCTAATTTTAGTATGGTCCGGATTATTGCTTCATTAGAGAATTCTTTTAAAGTTGAGCCAGGGTAGGATTCTTACACATCAAAACTCGAACTCGAAGTCTTGAACCCAATATTTCATACTTGTGCTCTAATTTTTTAATTGTGTTTTAGAATATAAGTATGTCATGATTCAGAGGTTGGAAGATAGAATCTTTTTATTAAAAAAAATTAGAGGTGACTATTTAAACGAAACTACTCGTTCTTGTTGCTCCTTAGGAGGAAGAGGAGCTATATTATATAACTGAAAAGTCGGTAAAAAATACATGCACATTGTTAGGCCACATCGACCACTATATTATATTTTTACATTCGCTTGTTTTGCACACAAGTGACCTAACAATGCACCTACTCTGCAGTCTGCACAAGAAAAAGTAGAAAACTTTTGTACGGGCAGCTAAAGAGACTATCTTTCACACGAGAATAGACTATTTTTCTAACCTCTTTCGCATGTTTTTTCTTATTTTTAACTCTCTTTCTATCAAAATTACAAATCTAGCCTTCTAAATATGGTTCCGTGCTCCCTGTCATGGGAGGTGACCTCTAAGGCCACCGGCCATGACAGATCGCCAAGACGCGCCTGCTCGCTCTCGCCTAACTATCTGGGAGCACACGCCTCAAGACTCGCACTCACACACCTACTCACACACTCCTGGGGCATGGCAGTCTGCTGTAGGAGGCGTGGGAGCACAGTGGAGAAGACCAAATTTATAATTTCACCGAAAAGGAAGTTAGATTTGTATTTTTGATGACGAGGAGTGTTAAAAAAAATGATCACTTCTTCACGTGAAGAAGTCTACGTGTGTAAGCATAACGTAGACTTAGCACTACAGAATAACAAGAGAACGTTTGTTCTTTTTTTTAAAAGAAAACCTCTCTCCATATATATAAAAAGCATTTTCCATACTTCTGTAAGTACATACTCCCACATCTAATATACTATTTAAATGAACGCTTTATACTCTTTTATCACTTTCGATATACTCCAATAATAATTCTAAGATACTCCAATGCGACCTGGTTGAAAAAATTTCATTAGAGCTCTTTTTTTTTTTGCTACATACTCTTTTCCATATGTAAAAGAAATATATTAACAAATTATGCTATAAAGAGTGGGCTTTAATGAAATTTTTCGTGGAACTCACTTTGGAGTATCTTATAATCAGTATTAAAGTATACTTAAGAGAATAAAGAGCTATAACATTATTTAAACGGTATACTGGAAGTGGGAGTATGTACACTCAGAAGTATAGAATCATTATATATATATATATACACACACACACACTAGCTATGTGCCCGTGCAATACAACAGAAACTCAATTTGCGATAAAAAAAAGTTATTTAAAAAGAGCATTAACTTTATGTGAATAATAATATTCCCTCTGAATGTGCAATGATTTAATGTTTACATCGAAAGCATACAGATTCCAAGCACCTGTTTACAAATTCGAGCTTAAAATTATGTTTAATTTCACAAACTTAAATAATAATATCACAACACTTGAATTGTAATTTTGTAATGCTAAAATTCTAGATTGATCGATCGACCGAAAGAGGTATCACCTACTGTCTCATGGACGTAAAAACATTGAAGAGGTATGCATCATCCGTATGTGGTTGCCACCATCAACGGCGTGTATGGCTCGTATGCTGAAAGGACAGGGGATGTCGCCTAGAGGGGGGTGAATAGGCGAATTAAAGATTTAAACTAAATCGCAGCGGAATACAAAACTTCGGAATGTCCGAATAATACTTGATCGTCTCGAGTGGTCTTGATAGTCCGAGATTATATTCGGATAGTCCGAGATTATTCGGAGTATCCGAAGTTCTATTCGGATATTCCGAATGCTCCAGAGCACATAGCTCGCAAATGATATCTAGGCTATTTGGGGAATATTAAATACACCAAATTAAACTAGTTAGCCTAGAATACTTGAAGCAAATAGAGGTCTAGCCGAAAACTCACTAGAAAAGTAGATCGGGCAATTTCAAGATTCAAATTCAAATACTAAAGCAAGAGTAAGAAGCAAACTTGGAGACGATGATTTTTCACCAAGTTCGGATCCTTGAGGGATCCCACGTCTCCGCTGAGGCGATTTCGGTCACACTTGAGCCGGGTCTCTTTCAACCCTTTTCCTCCGGTGTTGCACTTTGCACTCATGTCTTGGCCACCAAGACACGGGGGTCTCTTTCAACCCGCTAGTCAGCCTTGTTGCACCTTGCACTCACGGCTTCACTTATTTGATTCCTTCTTCATGAGGCGGAATCTGCCTTCACAAACTTCCCACGGCCAACCACACAAAGTACCGGTGGCTCAGAGGCGACCTCCTAGCCGCCTAGGAGTCCTCAACCTCCAAGAGTAACAAATGCTCACGAAGAACAAGCTTGGAGATGAAATCAAGTGCTCAAGCAACTCAAATCACTCAACCTAACACCTCACTCCTCAAACTCTTCCCAACCCTTCACACAAAAGGGGATCACTTAGATCTAAGGGTAGAGAGGGATTTGGGGCTCAAGAATGAAGGAAATAGCACCTCTAAACAATAGGGTAAGAGCTCCTTCAAAATGGGGGAGGATGGGGCTATAAATAGAGCCCACCAAAACTAGCCGTTTTTCTCAACGCATGTGTCGGTTCGACAGTCCGAGCTCAAGTTCGGATAGTCCGAACCCATCAAACTCAAGAAACAGAGAACTCACTTGGATAGTCCGAAAATATGTTCGGATAGTCCGAACCAACTTCGGATAGTCCGAATCGGCATCGAGCAGCCCGATTTAAAACGAAAGCATAACTTTTGACTCGGACCGATTTCAGTGATTTTGGACTCTATTGAAAGCTAAGAACAAGGGCTACACAACTAACAAGGTCTCACTACCCAAATCCCAAAGGATAAATCCAGATTTCACAAAGAATCCAAGAGAGACCTACAATTCTCACTTTCCAAGCACCACCAACACCACTCTTTCTCTAAGTTTCATAAGGATGGATCACTTGAGCACTTGACACATCTAAAAGTCATTCAACGTCAGATCCTCTTAATAGTACGGCAATCCTTAGACTCAAATTAAAACGAGAAATCTAAGTCTTACATTCAATTCAAGATGCCGTCTTCTCCGTGGATGCAATGTGCATGATGTCTTTAACCAAATGATGAATGACATCTTCGCTTTGTCCAACTTGACTCGATTCACCTCATGAGACTCTCGTCATATCGACCTTGACTTGATCATCCTCTCCGACGATCTCCACGCCAAGTCGATCTTGACTTAGTCCTCAACTCTTGGTGACACCGCCGCCTTGTTGACCTCGCTTAACGATCATCCTCCAAGATATCTTGGTCATCATACACACACGGACCTAATTCTTTACAAAACACTCATGAAAGACATTAGTCCCAAAAGCTCAATAGATATGAATAAATTGATATTTGTGAGCAGTTGATTACCACAAGTGTTTCATATAAAAAGGCACAACATAAATGGAAACACTTGTCATAAGAAATGTTCTCTACTAAGTGCATCATGATGAATATGTAATTGATCTATATGCACTAGAGAGATAATTGCCAATATAATGAATTAATTAAATCATGGCAAGGATCACAGTCTTTACTTAAATGAAGCACATGATATAATATACACGAATTGTACATGTGCAAACAATATTTGGAATAAGAGTAAATATGTGATCCAACTCTAGATTAAACTTCACTAAGAGAATTTGCATGAGAAGATATACAACTAAAACATGCATGCACCACGTCAATCTATAGCAATATGAAGTTTAACTCTAGTTAATACATGCATACTAGAAACAAAGCATATAATGAACTCAAGTGAATATATATGCACAAATAAATATGATATGAACCAATGTGCATATATATAATCAACATGTTACTTGGAGTTCACTATGCATTTGCACAAAAGGAATGCAATAACAAATATAGAAGGGATACCGAGATTGCATACCTTATCTTTGCTTAACCATCCACTTGATTTTCCTCTAAATAGATGAGACTAATACACTAATACTCAACTTGGCAATAAACATGTTAGTCTCATTAGCAATATAATCATATTAGAGGTTTGTCATTTGTTAAGCACTAAGTTAAGCATTTACACAATTACATAGATTGTCATTATATGTGTTTGTCATTAATCACCAAAATAACATAAGTGCCTAGATGCACTTTCATATGCCTTGCTCCAGTCATACCATAACCTCACACCATCAACCAGCTCCACTGCTCCCTCGTCTCCCCTGTGAGCGCCTCCCTCAACCTATTGATATCATCCACCGCGTCAAGCTCCAACAATGCCAAATTTATCTCATTGCATACCACCGTTACCGCCTCCTGTCTTTGCATCGACGAGATTAGAAAGGTCGCCTATTACCTCCGCTCAACGAATAAACTCAATACATTTGCAGAAGAGGCAATAAGCGGTGGTGTTATATAGATTTAGTAACTGAGAAGATATCTATAGAATCCAGATTAAGAAATCGTCGAATAAAGAAGGCAACAAAAGGGAAAGAGACCCAACTCTATGAATCGGAGCTCTGTTTCATTTAGAATAGAATCAATCCAATCCAAAAGGCATCGGGAACAATCGCCGCCGATTCGTACGTCAAATCAATGGGAGAAAGGAAAACAATAAATGAGTTATGCATATTCATTTACCTCCCACGACAGGATGATCCAATCCAATCTACTGGGGTGGTCACTGCCTGCTTCCCACTCAGCCACACAGGTACTACCACCAACTCTTAATTAGAATTAGTAGAGATAGAGATAACAAACTTATCTAGTCGTGCGCATGTTGCTGGCCAGCCGGAATCAAATCCATACGTGATTAGATAAAAAGAAAAATTGATCTTATCTACACATGCAAGTAAATATTTAATGAAAAGGATGTATATGGCAATTTAAAAGTACATGATAACTCAGAAGATGTATACGTGTAGTGTATAGAAAAAAAATTGGTCGTGCAGTATTTGGAAATAGAATCGACTGATTGAGATAAGAGTCTGGTACATCGTAGATCACGCATGTATACATATCCAACCGAATTAAAACTTTTTCCGTTCGCCAATGTATAGAAAATCGGAACAATGACGGTTTCGTGATATACCTGGATAGAGGAGAACAGACCACCGCCACTAATTCATAATTAAAAGTAGTATATATATATATATATTGTATACTAGTATTGTTCTACCCATATCCTTGCACATGGAACTATGGCTGTCGATTTGCTAATCATCGGGAGCAGGAAAGTGGAATCCTGATACGTCCGAAGTGGTATGAACATACAGGTGAGTCAGGTACTCAGGTGTGACTACGGAAAAAAGAAGCAGGGTTTGGACACAGAAAGGTTGGTACAGAGTTGTTGGAAAAAATTCTATTACACTATATGTCTTGTAGCACCTATATTATCACTTTTGAAATAAAGATATATATATATATATATATATATATATATATATATATATATATATTAAAGGTGAGAATAAGATTTAGTTGTTTTTATCATATGTGTAACTTTCGTGAGAAATGCTATAATGCACCGATGTAATTTTTTTTACGTGGTTGTTGGGCAGATATTTCCGTTTCCCAGCTAATTCCAAACGTACTCCAAACAAGCAAGCAACCTCCCGCACAGACTTTTCAAAAGGGGAAAAAAAAATCGCGTACAATTTGACGGAAATACCCTCTTTATCTCCTCCCGTCCCTCCACATCTCGAATTCTCAATTGACCACGTAATCTACTAAGGGCATCTTTGTCGTTTAATCCTAACCAGGATTACTCGTGTGGCCCGCCTGGTCTACGAAAGCTTCGAAAGCGATTTTTTTGCAAAAGCCTACCAATATTTTTTTGAAATCGCACAATACGTTCCCTCTGATTAGCCGAAAGCCAAGGTCTGTTTAGTTCTCTGAATTAAATTGGGCTCGTGGAAATGGAGTTCCAATTTAATTTTCAGCTAAATTTTGTGTTTGGTTGTCAAAGAAATCACAAAATGGAAATGAACTCCCAATGCAAATCAAGATTTTGTTTGGATGCAACTAGAAAATGAATTAGCACATAGGGGGGAAATAAACCAACAAACTCGATTGTGACCACATTTGGACGTCGGAAATGGCAGCCACCACGGGAGTGGCCAATTGCTAGGTGGTCATTGGAGCGGTGGCTGTGGAGAGGAAGTAGAGAGGGACATTGGTGACGGAGAAGATGATCTCGTGGTAGTGCCGATGACGCGAAAAATAACCTCGTGGGCGGCATGGCTTCTGAGGCATATTGCGGCAGAGCCGTCGGGGAAAAGGAGTTGCTAGTGATGGGGTTGCCAGAGGACAGGAGTTATCTGTGATAGGAGTGGAGAAGGAGGGGAGTTCGTAGTGACAAAGTTGGAGAAGGAGGTGAGTCGCCGACGAGGGGGGTTGTCGAAGGAGGGGAGGAGTAGATGGCCAAGGTGCGGCTGGGCCCGATGTGAGGAGGGGAGGAGTGGCTGGCATTGAGGGAAGTGAGAGCAGGGCTTGATGCGTCGAAGTGTTTTTGGTCAACGCGTCGATTCCGCTCGATTCGAATGGGTTAGGGTCTGTAATAAGAGGCATTTTCTAATTTAGCTAGTATTAATCTATAATTACAACTACAAATAACATCCAAACAATATGAGTAGTGATTTTATACATTATCCTCTCAATACAAGTACATTACCCTATCGGTACAAGTTATACAAATTTTAAATAAAATAAATAGAGTAAGTAATAATCCTGTATCCTTCACTCATACGTTAATATGTAAATAACTTTCAAATAGTAATTTATAGTAGCACCTCCCATGCACAAGGCTCACAGCATAAAACGGCACGAAACTGAGGGCCATTTCCGTTAAAACAGAGCCGGCGGTGGCGGCCACCGGCGTCCAGCAGGTGTCGGTGGCGAGGCTCTCGTCTCGTCTCGTCTCCTCTGCTTTCCAGGCCGGAGAAGGCGACGGCGTCATTGAAAGGGAAGTTGCGTGACGCGACGCGCGGCACCCCGTAACCCCCTCCGCCCTCCGTTTCCATTCCTTCACACACCATTCGCCACCCTTCCCCGCGCATTTATTTTAGCACAAAATCGGACGGACCTCGGCGTACATACCATAACGCCACCCGAGGGATAGGCACTAGGGAGAAACCCACCAATTCCCCGCGCGCTGGCCCACGCCGTCGGCGGGAGTGCCGCCGTATCGGTGTCGGATCCGAAACGGCGGGTGGGTTTCGCTTTATAGGCGTAGAAGAGCAGCAGAGCGGGGGGCGTTTTATTAGAAGAACCAATTGAATGGAATGAATGGCACCGGTTTTTAGCTGGGGCTCTAGCTGTAGCCATAGCATTAGCGTTTGGAGCTAGTAGTAGTGGTAGTATTCCTTCTCCTCGGTAGATTCGTCTCGTCCGTCGCCTTCCTCCGTCTCCCCTCTCATCCTCCCTGTTTCTGCCTGCATGGAGCGGCGCGATCCGCGCCCGGGGTACGTCTACGGGGTCGGATCGGCGATGCAGATTCCGATGCAGCAGCGGTCCGACGTGGCTGCGGCCGGCGGCGTGCTCAAGAGGAGTCTCGGGGAGATGGAGAGGTGGCAGCACCACCACCAGCAGCAGAGGCAGATGGCGATCCAGCAGGCGCTCTACCTGCGCACCGTCAGGCAGCGCACGGCTGCGACGTCGATGACCGCCTCGCCGCTCACCTCGGCGGACATCGCTGCTGTGCTAGGCGGTGGCCCGTCTCAGCCTCTGGTTCTCTCCGGGTCCAGCCTAGGAGGGGCCCTCGCGTCGCCGTCGTCGACGCTTTCATCCCTCACGACCGCGTCGCGGGCGGCGATGCCGCCGATGCAGCCGCACCTGCAGCGGCAGGTGCCGTCGTTCGTGCCGTCTTCGGCTCAGGCGCAGGCCCTTGCGGTGGCAAGGGCGCCCGCTCCGCAGGCTACGGCCAGCGAACTGTCCATCCTGCAGGAGCTGGAGAAGCAGCTGCTGGGCGACGACGACGAGGCGGAGGCAGCGATGAGCGGGACGACCTCCGCGGTGACCAACTCCGAGTGGGAGGAGACGATACAGCAACTCAAGTCCATTAGCACCGCGCCGTCGCCTCCGTTCCATGCGGTGGCGGCCCCGAACACACACACCAACAATAACGCCGGCATGACGCGGTCGCCGTCGAACTCGTCCACCTCCACGGCGTCTTCTTCGGCTTCCTGCTCGCCGCCGTCCTCGGCCAACACGTCGCGGCAGTTACTGTCCGAAGCAGCGGTTGCCATCGCCGACGGCAATTATGAAACGGCGGCCACTCATCTGGGCGCCCTCAAGCGCGCGGCCAATCCGCGCGGTGATGTGGAGCAGCGGCTGGTGGCCATGATGGTGGCCGCCCTGTCCTCCCGCATTGCCTCGACTGCCTCCTCCTCGTCTCAACACCTCGCCGACCTGTGCAGCGCCGAGCAACGCGCCGGCTCCCAACTCCTCCACGACATCTCCCCTTGCTTCCGCTTCGCCCTCCACGCCGCTAACGTCGCCATCGTCGACGCCGTCGGCGACCACCGCGCCATCCACCTCGTTGACTTCGACGTCAGCGTCCCGCAGCACGCGGCCCTTGTCCAGCACCTCGCTGACCGGCGCTTGCCGGGCACCTCCCTAAAGGTGACCGCCGTCACCGACCCCACCTCACCATTCACGCAGTCTCGAAGAGCAACGCTCCCCACCGTCGGGGACCGGCTCAAGGAGGTCGCGGAGCGAGTCGGCATAGAGTACCACTTTAAAGTGGTCAGCTGCAGAGCAGCAGAGATAGAAGCATCCAAGCTGGGTTGCGAGGCCGGCGAGGCACTGGTTGTCAACCTCGCCTTCGCGCTCTCGCACGTGCCCGATGAGAGCGTCTCTCCGTTGAATCCCCGCGACGAGCTCCTCCGCCGTGTGCGCGCCCTCGGTCCGCAGGTCGTGGCGCTCGTGGAGCAGGAGCTGAACTCGAACACCGCTCCCCTGTCCACGCGCTTCTCGGACGCGTGCGCGCACTACGGGACCATCCTGGAGTCACTGGACGCGACGCTGGGCCTGGAGATCGTTGACAGGGCTCGAGCCGAGGCGGCACTGGCCAAGAAGGCGGCGAACGCGGTGGGCAGGGAGGGTGCCGACCGACTGGAGCGATGCGAGGTCTTCGGCAAATGGCGCGCGCGGTTCGGCATGGCCGGGTTCCGGTCGGTGCCGCTCGTCCCGGGCATTGCGGATCAGGTCATTGCCCGCCTCGGCCCCGGCCCGTCGGGGTTCGCCATCAAGCCGGAGAATGGCGTGCTCCGGCTCGGATGGATGGGGCGCGTGGTCACCGTCGCCTCCGCCTGGCATTAGGCTGGTGAGGTCGCGCCATTATTGTCGTCACCAGATCAATTAAGTACTTAATTAATTCGCGTTTTTTCTCTGTTTTTTTTTTCCCTTTCTTTTATTTCTTCCATTGGCGAGGAGTGATGTGTTTGTTATTGATCTGGTAAAGCTAGTTGTAGCGACTCATAATTCTTGGTAGCTAATATATGGAAAGAATATATTATCATCACAATTTCCTGTTATTTTTGTGGCCTGTTGCTTGACGAAGATGTAGATAGCATTGGCTGGTGATTCATTGTGATTGTGGTTAGACTTGTACAGTACTACTGCTAACTAGTGGGTGCAGACGGGCGTCCGGGCCTACCCCCTTTTCTTGTCGTTAATGTTTGGCTGCCACCTCGACGTATGAGGTACAAGCAAGCTAGCCATGGTAGCAGTAGTAAAATCGCAACTTGGAAGAGCAGCATCTCGCAGATTGTTGAGTTGTTTGCAGCTCGCACGGCCCACGGAATTGATCGGTTAAATATTGTGATTGCTTTCGGAATTAGAGAAAGGAAAGTTGGGGGAGGACGACAGGAGATGTGCACGAAAAGGAGATGCAATGCGCTACACGAGCTGCGTGCCTCTTCGATGTGGCTCTGGTACACTTGTTGCCAAGTTGAGGGGGCGTTTGGTTGTGTTCGTGGTGGAAGGAGGAGTTGGAAGCGTCTCCGCTGTGCTCTGTGACTCGAGCTACGGCCAGAGCGGTGCGTGGAATCCGCGTGCCCCGAACTGGCTTCCGTCTGCAGAACTTGTGATGGACGTTTCCTGCGCTGGCCATGGCTAATTGGCCACTGTTGGCTTTCGGGTTTGTTAGGCTAGGGTTTCGCCGTCGCAGGTGTTATCTTGTGCTACAGTCGTTACCTGCCTGACCAATGTGCCTTCAAGCATAGCGATAATGCTGTATGATTAGATCCGACAGAGGACAAGATTTGTCATCATATAGATCAGACGGCTCCTGATGTACCTGCATATGTGTGTATCCTCAAACCCTTCAGGAATATACTCTTAGGGCCTGTTTAGAAGCATAGTATTTTTATGGTTTCTAGGCAATACCATGGTATATGAGAATACTATGGTATTTTATACCATGAGGTGTTTGGTTGTCTCTCAAAAAACTCTGTTTTAAAAACCATAGTATTGCTAATACCATGGTATTTTTGGAGTATTGAAAACTCCAGTCCAGACCAAAGTTTTCTCACCGAGCGAGCTCCTCTTTTCCAGCTCCCGCGAAATCTGCAGCTCCGTACCGCGCCTTTTTTCCATTCTCCCGCCGCCACGGCTGTTTTCCCCAATCCCTATCGCAAAAAGTCTGCTGTTTTTCCCCAATCCCCCGATCCCTATCGCAAGAAGGACCTGGCCCCGTTGCCGCCGATGTCGCCGCCGCCGGCCACCGTCGATTCCATGCCCCACGAGAAAGGTACGCCGTTGCCCCTCCCTACGCCGCTGCATTCATCCTCCCCCCACCGTCCCGTGCAGCGATGCGAGTCCATGCCGTCCCCGTGGATGCCCTCTTTTCCGGCCACGCCTTCCTCAAAGTACTCCGTCTGGCGCCGACCATGAAGTACCCAAAATCTTCCCACCGCCGCCTCTCACTCTTCCCACTCAAGTACCCAAAATCACCTCCATTCCCAGATCCAAGAGCCTCCGGCCATGTCCTCCTCCGATCAGAAGACCACGACGAGGACTCCCTCTTCGACTCCAGGCGACGACCGCCGCTGCCGATCCTCGACCTTCGCCCGTCGGCGAGGTCCCGGTCGCAGGCCGCCATCAAGGCGGCCAAGAACGCTCGCTTCTCCTCTTCGTGCTCGCGGTTCTTGTGGTTACGATCGTCGCCGCCACCTACCACCACTCGATCCTCGGCTCCATCCTCCGCCGCCATCACCACCTCCTCTCCTGTGTCCTCCCCTAACTCCACTTTCTCGTCCCCGACGACTCGCTCCTCCCACCCATGAGGACTTCAACTCTTCCGACCGTGACACGCGACCGGGACAAGTAGCATGTAAAACATGGTTAAATCAATTAAGCAATCGATTAGTATTGCATTGTCAGATTGACCCGGACAAGTTAGCATGTAAAAATTGTGTTATCTAGTTAGTATTGCATGCAGTCAATACATTGCATTATCTAGTTAGTATTGCATTGCTGTATTCACTGCATGGGATCACAACTAGCATGGTTACTTTACGTATGGGTCCGAGACGGGATGATTAACACGACGTCTCGGTGTTTGTTGCGCCACGATCAGACGCATTTTGTGTATGACCCAAAAGCGGCGTGAGAAGCGCATAGGCATAGTCATTCTGTTACATTTGGTTGAGAATAAATAGTAATGAAATCATATCAGAAAAGCTGCACTGAGTTACGCAGCACCAACTCCTTTGTGTTTGTCAGTGTGTTCGCGTGAGTTTACAAATTGATATTCGGTCTTTGGCTAGTAGTGTTCATTCTCGAAATTGACAGACGCTTCGCTCAATCGCTCGACCTCGCGCCCTACCGCCAAGTATATGCGTTCAATGCCAAGGCCTTCTTCCGCAAGTCCGATGCTCGCTTTCAACGCCTTTTGTTTAATTTTTTTTATATCGACCGACCATTGCAACCAAAATGTTTGGACTACTTAATCTAGGGCAACTGACACCGACATCTCCCTACTTTTGTTGGTAATTGAGTAAACTAATGAACTTGAAGTAATTAATACTTGTTTTTTCTATCCCAGAGACAAAGGACATTAGGGCATCATGGAATGAAACACGAACTAGGTTTTTTGTGAGCATCCTCAAAGAGTACAATTCACCAAGATATCGTGCCCAGAATGGTTGGACAAAAGAAGCTTGGAATAGCATGGCACAACGTATGAATGACAAATTTGTATCAACAAACTTTACGGTATCGCAATTGAAGGACAGAGAACAAAGGCTAAAGAAGGATCATAATGCAGTGAAGCTCATCTTGTCAAAGAGTGGATTTGGTTGGGACAACGACCTAAAGATGGCTACTACGATTGATGAAAAATGGGATGAGCTACCAAAGGAATTGCGAAATGGAAGAATAAGGCCTTCCCTACTATGATGACTCGCATGAGATTTGCAATGGTATGATAATTCATTGTGTGTGAATTAAACATACCCATATCTCTCATTGCTAAACTATTTTATTTGTGTTGAATCGATAGGTAAAATAGTTGAAGGGAAACATTGTAGGCGATCTTCGGAGAAGGCATATAAATCAACTCAATATTTTGGAAGAGGATTATGGATGATGAATACACCTAGCCCAACCATACTGTTTTGCAAAGTACATGGGTTGATTTACTTCATGAAGGTATTGATTTGAACACTCAAAGTGGATTTAGCTATGATGTACCTCATAGTCAATATAGAGCAATGGTCAAGAACAATCTACTAGGGAGGCACATGCTTCTAGTCAGCACAAGCTTATACGGAGGCACAAGTCGCTAGGGAGGCACAAGCTTCTAGTGATGACATGCCAGGAGGCAAAAAGACAAAGTGAAGCACTGCTGTACCTAGTTCAAAGAAATGTAAAAGAAACAACGACACTTCAATGAATGAGTTGCTTGCTTTATAAAAGAAGAGCTAGAGGCTTATAAGGAGTTTACTGAGAGGCGATTCAATTAAAGCTTAGACAAATAGAGAAGAGTGATCCCAACAATGATCCATACAAGATGGCAAAATGTATGGGTAAATTGAAGACTCTATCCTTCCTCAAGTCGAGCTACTTAAAGCAATCAATTTTTTGAAAGGAAATAGAGACGCTAGAGAGATATTCATGTGCTGTGATGAGGTGGATCTTGCGGATGCTTACATCAAGGGGTCAATTTCCAACTAATGTGTTTCGGTAACTATGCTATCCAAAAAACCTTGACCTGTTATTGTTCTATTTAGTTTCAATCTGCACCACAACGAACTGCTAGCCACCCATATCTCAGTTGCCAACTCATGTAAACCTTTATATTTCATCATGATGAAACAAATAATTGTGAATTTGAGCTCTAGTTTCGTGAAACCCATTTCTTAACTTTCACATTTTATGGAATATCAAAATTTTGCCTTTATGTTCTTTAGATATGATCACTTTTGATTTTCATTAATAGTTAGACGTTACTTTTATTTGCATGTGTCTTTTGGTCAGACAATACAACTGATTTCAGCAAGGTGCAGTGGACCATGCACGTAACCAGACGCAAGATTTTTGCAAATGTGAAGGTTCCTCATCAGAGGTGAGCATTTTCTTCTATCTGACAATTTTTCCACTTCTTTATCCTGGTTACTATTCCTCATTCTCTAGAATACTAACAAAATAAAACTGATTTTTAAAATTGTTTTTTTTTCCTGATCAATAACATCAAAACTACCACTTGTATAGGTATTTTGTTCCACCCATAATTAAATCTGTAATCAGTTTTTTTTTTTCATTGTCACAAGAAAAAATAGCGCAACCATGGTTTTATTTTCATGCTTACAACAGTGCTTTCATTTCTTTGCATGCTTACAAACGGTACTAGTTGTTTCTTTGAAAATGAGCAACATAATCACTCCACATAGCCTGCGCAATTTGGTTCCTTCTCAAATTTCCTGCACGTCGACGTTCATTGAGAGATAGCACATCATCTTCATATTCCTCATCTCCATCCGGAACATCCACTATGTCGGACGGATTGACTTGCATACTGTTTTGATTAAGCCATTGATCAGAACCATCATTCTTTTTGATGAAGTTGTGGAGAACACAAGAAGCAAGCACAATATCTCTCAAGGCCAATAGGGTAGTAAGATGCACATTTCAGTATAGGAAAACGCATTTTCAGAACACCGATAATGCGTTCAACATGGTTGCGGAGTTGTGCATGTCTTAAGTTGAATAGTTCCTTCGCATTACTTGGTCTCTGATTACTCATGCCTTGCTCTTGCAAATGATATCGAACGCTACGGTATGGAGCAATGAAATTTGGAGTGTTAGCGTATCCCGCGTCCACTAAATAAAATTTGCCAGTAGGAACATAAAAACCATGAGCTAATGCATCCTGTAATACTCGAGCATCCGGTCGATCCTTCCCATCCCGTCGACATGCACAAATTGACAATTGAAGTCACATGCAACCATTACATTCTCGTGACAAACCAATTTTTCATTACGATATGGATCTTGCAAACTAGGAGAAATAGTAATAGGTACATGAGTTCCATCAATCGCTCCGATGCGTCCTAAAAAAGATGTTACTAACAGCAAGACACAATGCAAAAAATAGCGTACGTTACTAAAATTACCTTGAAGTGAGGCATAAACTTGGGGTTGCTAGATATCCGAATGGAGTGTTGATTGGAGGCGCTTGTATTATCTTCGATGATAATGAAACAAGAGCTTCGAACAATATTGAAATACCGACTAATAGTCTCACCACTATGTTGAAATCGTTCTTGGACCGAGCGGTTACTTGCATTTGTTGAAAGGCAAAATAGAAATATAGCTAATTGTTCTTCAACCTGAAACTTTCTACTATTTGTAAGGAGATTGTTGTCACAAAGAACCTCTACGAGCTTGCAAAAAATTTCCTTCTCCATACGAAGTTCTCGCCTAGCCCGTACCTTATGACCTTGGAGAAGTTCTTCAACATGCTTCTTTCCTGAAAGGATGGAAGTGTGCACAGGTGTACGCTCATGAGAATAATTGCTAGCTAACCACCGGTTGACAATCTCTATTTCTTCATCATCTCTTCTCTTTTCATCAAGAAATTTCTCCACATCTCTCTTGCTACATTCACCTCATAAGTTGATTGCTCACCAGATTTTACACAAGATCTATTTATATACACCATAGTGAGAGAGAGAGAGGGTGGAAGAGTATTTCACTTCTCTTCTTCCTTGGTCATAGTCAACTCCTTTGTGTTTGTCGGTGTGTTCGCGTGAGTTTCTGACTTCATTGATATTCGGTCTTTGGCTAGTAGTGTTCATTCTCGAAATCGACAGACGCTTCGCTCAACTGCTCTGACCCTCGCGCCCTCGCCGCCGTTAAGGCGTTCAATGCCAAGGCCTTCTTCCGCAAGTCTGATGCTCGCTTTCACTGCCTTTTGTTTAATTTTTTTTTTATACTGACCGACCATTGCAACCAAAATGTTTGGACTACGAATCTAGGGGCAATCTGATACTGACAGTCTCCCTACTTTTTGTTGGTAATTGAGTAAACGGCTGAACTTGAAGTAATTAATACTTGTTTTTTCTATCCCAGAGACAAAGGACATTAGGGCATCATGGAATGAAACACGAACTAGGTTTTTTGTGAGCATCCTCAAAGAGTACAATTCACCAAGATATCGTGCCCAGAATGGTTGGACAAAAGAAGCTTGGAATAGCATGGCACAACGTATGAATGACAAATTTGTATCAACAAACTTTACGGTATCGCAATTGAAGGACAGAGAACAAAGGCTAAAGAAGGATCATAATGCAGTGAAGCTCATCTTGTCAAAGAGTGGATTTGGTTGGGACAACGACCTAAAGATGGCTACTACGATTGATGAAAAATGGGATGAGCTACCAAAGGAATTGCAGAAATGGAAGAATAAGGCCTTCCCCTACTATGATGACCTGCATGAGATTTGCAATGGTATGATAATTCAGCTGTGTGTGAATTAAACATACCCATATCTCTCATTGCTAAACTATTTTATTTGTGTTGAATCGATAGGTAAAATAGTTGAAGGGAAACATTGTAGGCGATCTTCGGAGAAGGCATATAAATCTGAACTCAATATTTTGGAAGAGGATTATGGACAGATGAATACACCTAGCCCAACCATACCTGTTTTGCAAAGTACATGGGTTGATTTACTTCATGAAGGTATTGATTTGAACACTCAAAGTGGATTTAGCTATGATGTACCTCATAGTCAATATAGAGCAATGGCTGAAGAACAATCTACTAGGGAGGCACATGCTTCTAGTCAGGCACAAGCTTATACGGAGGCACAAGCTGCTAGGGAGGCACAAGCTTCTAGTGATGACATGCCAGGGAGGCAAAAAAGACAAAGTGAAGCACCTGCTGTACCTAGTTCAAAGAAATGTAAAAGAAACAACGACACTTCAATGAATGAGTTGCTTGCTTTGCGAAAAGAAGAGCTAGAGGCTTATAAGGAGTTTACGGAGAGGCAGATTCAATTAAAGCTTAGACAAATAGAGAAGAGTGATCCCAACAATGATCCATACAGTATGGCAAAATGTATGGGTAAATTGAAGACTCTATCCCTTCCTCAAGCTGAGCTACTTAAAGCAATCAATTTTTTGAAAGGAGATAGAGACGCTAGAGAGATATTCATGTGCTGTGATGAGGTGGATCTTGCGGATGCTTACATCAAGGGGTCAATTTCAACTAATGTGTTTGAGTAACTATGCTATCCAAAAAACCTTGACCTGTTATTGTTCTATTTAGTTTCAATCTGCACCACAACGAACTGCTAGCCACCCATATCTCAGTTGCCAACTCATGTAAACCTTTATATTTCATCATGATGAAACAGTCAATTGTGAATTTGAGCTCTAGTTTCTGTGAAACCCATTTCTTAACTTTCACATTTTATGGAATATCAAAATTTTGCCTTTATGTTCTTTAGATATGATCACTTTTGATTTTCATTAATAGTTAGACGTTACTTTTATTTGCATGTGTCTTTTGGTCAGACAATACAACAGATTTCAGCAAGGTGCAGTGGACCACAGACCAGAACCAGGACGCAAGATTTTTGCAAATGTGAAGGTTCCTCATCAGAGGTGAGCATTTTCTTCTATCTGACAATTTTTCCACTTCTTTATCCTGGTTACTATTCCTCATTCTCTAGAATACTAACAAAATAAAACTGATTTTTAAAATTGTTTTTTTTCCTGATCAATAACATCAAAACTACCACTTGTATAGGTATTTTGTTCCACCCATAATTAAATCTGTAATCAGTTTTTTTTTTCATTGTCACAAGAAAAAATAGCGCAACCATGGTTTTATTTTCATGCTTACAACAGTGCTTTCATTTCTTTGCATGCTTACAAACGGTACTAGTTGTTTCTTTGAAAATGAGCAACATAATCACTCCACATAGCCTGCGCAATTTGGTTCCTTCTCAAATTTCCTGCACGTCGACGTTCATTGAGAGATAGCACATCATCTTCATATTCCTCATCTCCATCCGGAACATCCACTATGTCGGACGGATTGACTTGCATACTGTTTTGATTAAGCCATTGATCAGAACCATCATTCTTTTTGATGAAGTTGTGGAGAACACAAGAAGCAAGCACAATATCTCTCTGTGCGTCAATAGGGTAGTAAGATGCACATTTCAGTATAGGAAAACGCATTTTCAGAACACCGATAATGCGTTCAACATGGTTGCGGAGTTGTGCATGTCTTAAGTTGAATAGTTCCTTCGCATTACTTGGTCTCTGATTACTCATGCCTTGCTCTTGCAAATGATATCGAACGCTACGGTATGGAGCAATGAAATTTGGAGTGTTAGCGTATCCCGCGTCCACTAAATAAAATTTGCCAGTAGGAACATAAAAACCATGAGCTAATGCATCCTGTAATACTCGAGCATCTGAAGCCGATCCTTCCCATCCCGTGCTGACATGCACAAATTGACAATTGAAGTCACATGCAACCATTACATTCTGTGACAAACCACCCTTTCTGTTACGATATGGATCTTGCAAACTAGGAGAAATAGTAATAGGTACATGAGTTCCATCAATCGCTCCGATGCAGTCCTAAAAAAAAGATGTTACTAACAGCAGTATACAATGCAAAAAAATAGCGTACACGTTACTAAAATTACCTTGAAGTAAGGCATAAACTTGGGGTTGCTAGATATCTGGAATGGAGTGTTGATTGGAGGCAGTTGTATTATCTTCGATGATAATGAAACAAGAGCTTCCAGAACAATATTGAAATACCGACTAATAGTCTCACCACTATGTTGAAATCGTTCTTGGACCGAACGGTTACTTGCATTTGTTGAAAGGCAAAATAGAAATATAGCTAATTGTTCTTCAACTGAAACTTCTCTACTATTTGTAAGGAGATTGTTGTCACAAAGAACCTCTACGAGCTTGCAAAAAATTTCCTTCTCCATACGAAGTTCTCGCCTAGCCCGTACCTTATGACCTTGGAGAAGTTCTTCAACATGCTTCTTTCCTGAAAGGATGGAAGTGTGCACAGGTGTACGCTCATGAGAATAATTGCTAGCTAACCACCGGTTGACAATCTCTATTTCTTCATCATCTCTTCTCTTTCTACTGAAGAAATTTCTCCACATCTCTCTTGCTACATTCACCTCATAAGTTGATTGCTCACCAGATTTTACACAAGATCTATTTATATACACCATAGTGAGAGAGAGAGAGGGGTGGAAGAGTATTTCACTTCTCTTCTTCCTTGGTCATAGTCAATACTTTGGTAATTGGTAACTATGCCATCCAAAAAACCATGACCTTTTTTTTAGATACATTCCATTAACTCTTAGTTCGGAATATTATGATCTCATCAGACACTTAATTATCATGGGATTTGGTAAAAGAGCTCTTTATTCTTTTGAACAAACTTTTGAACTCTTTATTCTTGTATTGCTAAAAGAGCTCATGTGATGGTTGGTTTATATTTTTGACAGATTCTTGGGATGAAGCTTGAGCTCGTGTGAAGCAACGGCAATGGTCATCTGAGCTGCTGTGTGGCATTTTTTTGTTTCCCTCTGAACTCAGTTTGTTGCCACAACTTGTGAAATGCAACCTGATAACAAACAGTCTTGGGTTTTGCAGGACATTCTTAGCTACTTTCAGTTTTGAGAAGTTTGTATTTGTTGGATTTGGTTCATTTATTTTAGCTTGGATGGAAAATATATAAGCGCACATAAGTCTGTATTGTTTTGCCATCTTTTTTTGGCTGTGTCGTGCCAAAAAATTTCCTGAATGTAGGTTTTGTGAAGGAATAATATGCGCCAGATTCCCTGCAGGTTTCAGTGACGTAGCTTTGTGAACTGTGAAGGAATTGGTTCTGCGTGACGTAGCTTTGTAAAGGAGCAATTGGTTTTGCGTGAAGTAGCTTTGTGAACTGTGAAGGAATAGTATGCCTAACATGTGTGCAATCAATACTTTGATAAGTATGCCAGTCAAAAAAACCATGAAACCAAACAGTTGGTAGTTCCAAGAAATACCATGGTTTTTATGGAGTTAGGTAAAACTATGGTATTTATGTCAAAACAATTGCAGACCATGGTATTTCAAAACCATGGTTTTAGAAAACTTTAGTTCCAAACAGGCCCTTAGTGCTTGTCCATCGACAGTGCATGTTGGAATTTAATATCATGTGGTATTTTAAAAACTTTGTGATAACGATGAATGCACCAACATGGTGCTTGTTTTCCCGGGTACGATGCTGACTTGGCCAAGTGAATTTTGTTTTCCTGATACACTTGTTTGCTCGTCTAGCTCAGCGGTACCTTGCCAAACAATATCAGTGTATATCTCTCCGATCGGAATCAACAAATATATGTGTCCATATGCGACCACAGGAGACATTTCCATACCCAATCAATTAGTAGCTGTATGTCCTTAAAAGAATTAATTGTTGTTTGAGCTGCGGTCTGTCTAAGCAAGTGTCATGAGAGCATTATCAGATTTGTTAGATTGATCATATACATAGGCCCATTCAAACCAAGACCATCCAGTTTTACAGCCATAGTTTATTTTAGGGTGGGGGCTGTACTCACAACTACATACTACCTCCGGTCAGAAATAGTTATCGTTTTGGACATCGATATGGTTCTAAAACTCAGCTTTGACCACTAATTTCTATTGTAATATATTTTAAAAATCTAATAAAATTATAATATTATGAAAGTATGTTTCGAGATGAATCTATATATATGATTTTTATGCATCCAATCTAAATATTTTTAAAAATATCGATAGTTAAAGTATTAAAGGTTTAACTAGTTGTGTTCTAAACCAATAAGCTTTTGTGAATAGGAGGAAGGAGTAGTATTTCTTTGGATTTTTTTAAACCCGGTACTTGTACTATTTCTTAAAAGAAAGGTTACACAATAATATAGTGCTCCACTGCTATCATGGTACTTAGCAGTACAAGTTAATGTCGTAGGGCCTCCCTATCAGGTTTAAAAAACCGACAAAAATAATTGTTTTCGACCGTATCGTGCCCATTTGGGATTCAAAACCGGTCGGTAAACTGGTCTAGTACAAAAATATTCAAAAAAATTATGCAACGTAAACCGGTCAAAATGGTAAAAACCACTCGATTTTCGATGAAATCCAGCGAAAATTGCTCAAAAAATTGACTTTAAGGAACATTCAATTGGACTGAAAGCTGACCAATTTTCGATTTTTGAATTTTTCCCCAATTTTTTTATTTCTTAACCCTTCAATTTATGACAATTTTCAAGCGATTTTTGACTTGATTTTTCTGATTTTTGAATTTCGATTTTCAAGCGGTTTTTTCAAAAATGGTTTTATGCACTCTAATCGCTGTGCTTCAAGCATAGTAATAGCATATGCATTTCATTCTATTCCGGTTTGTTGGGGTTTTCCTCTCTTAAAAACCATGATAAATGGGTGACTTCTTGTCTTCTTTAGGACAGTTTCAGCTTTAACTTCTTTTCTTTGGAAACTAGAAGTTGTTTCAAATGGTTGCCTTTTCCACAGTCAGAAGCCGAAAGCTAGCATCACATTTATACTAGGAGAAGCTGAAAGCTGCTCTGGGGTAGCTTCTCATAGCTTCGGTAGGTTAGGGTTCAGACTTTGTTACTAGAGTTGAAAAAAATTACCCACTCCTACTAAGTATAAAATCCCAAACTCTACCCCTCTCAACCCCCTTCCCGACCCACAACCCTCACACATAAAAGTAAGGCTGCTAAACACCAAACCTCTTCAACCTTGTCATTCAGCTGTGCGGCCCTTCAGATGCACAGACCTTCAGCCATGCAGCCCAGCCAAAAACTTCTTAGAAAAGCTACAACCATGCTAAACATAACCTTCAACTGGGGATTTTCAAAAGCTATAAGTGTTTATATAACTAAAAGCTAAAAATCATTGGAGTGCTTTTTTAAATTATTGATGGTTAATTTTATACAAATATTATTAAAGTTGGGATAGAATTATCTATCTTTATCATATATAAGAATTAATTATTTTTAAACTGTTTAAGCTAAAAAATAACTTTAAATTATAAACCAAAATGTTTAAGTCTAAACAAAGGTGCCCTTAGAATCATACATGTACTTGTAAAGAAAATAAAAATTCTAGCTAAGCAGCTCTACGTGCAGTTGGATCTTTTGAGGATTAGACGCACCACGGAACGCCGGAAGGCCCGAAACTACTTTCACGAATCCACGCCAGTTCTTTTACTACAAAGTTTTTTCACGATTATTCATTGAATAATGTTTGTCTAGCACCCATACATTATTTTTATATATATAAATTTAGCTCTTTATATATATATTTTTTAAAATAGCCTTTCTCTTATCTTATCGCAGAAATCGCAGAAGACACAACAGATGATATATGTCCCTTGTAATGTCTGAGGAGCGTGGAAGGTTCCCTATGCCGAGGCAACAGGGACAAGCGTAGGAGCACACGGGCAGTCGCGGCAGAGATTGAGCGGGCTGGTGAGCGAGTGCGGGAGCGCGTCCTCCGTTGTTACTGAGAGCGATAGTGTGTTCTCCTGTGGCGCTAGGCACCTCCCGTGCTTCTCGAGCTCAGCAAGAGACATCCCATGCTCCCCGAGTATGACATGGGGCAAGTGTCATATGTCGCTCCTTCTACGGTGAGAAAGTGTTATTTTTATAAAAATATGTGTGAGAAGGCTATATTTAAAAAAAAAAGATGAACTGAGAGTTAGGTATAAACAGTGTTCTCGTTCACATTAATTTGAAATACTGAGACGTACTTCAACGTCACCTGTAACCAGTCATTTCAGCACATTCTACTGATGCTGTGATCATGATCATTGCATGAAATAATACATGGCGATTGAGAACTCTTTACTCCTCATCTCTTTTTCCTTTTTTACATATTAAGGTTACGATCTATTTAAATTACCTCGTGACATATATGCTTGAGTTGAAAACTTTGTAGGCTCCGAACTATACTATTCTTGAGCCTTTTAAAACCGAGGCAAAATTAAGCTGAACTAACCCACGAAGCAGCTGTCTCCCAATTGCGAGTCCACCTCTAGAACGGCAACGTTATTCACCCGAAAGGACATATCTAAAGTACTACTGAAGAATCCACCTTCGATTAGGAGACGGTTAGCTCGTATCGTAGACATTCTACGTACAATCATCGTATCTCACAAGTAGTTGCATGCATCGACCACTGAGATCGTTTTCGCGACAATTCGCGTAGGGTCACGTGCGTTAAGTTCAATTCGAGGTCGTTTGGAGTTCGTCGGCCAATCTCACCGTACATTCGGTTGGGGCGACCGAAAACTTGTGCGAGTGCATGCGTCTCCTGCGTCCTCTGGACCAAAGTTAACGTTCACCAACCTGGCCGTTCTGCTAGGCCCTATGCCAGGTTTTACGATACCGATTCAAACAAAAAAATCGAAAAGAGGTTTATAGTGATTTTCGTCGATTTTTGCTCCAAAATTGCAAGAAATTGAGTGGTTTTAAAGTTAAACTTTTTGAATTCGGCTGTAAAAAAAAATCGACCGATTTTCACGGGAAATCGACTGACCAAGCGAAATTGTTCACCAACCGATTTCATCGAAAATCAAACAATTTTTATCAAATTTTGACTGGTTTATGTCGTATAAAATTTTTTAAAATTTTAAATTGGACTGATTTACCGATTGGTACTGTCGGGGATTGGATATTTTCTATAATGACCATCATGCCCCGGTCAGCTGCCGATCATGCTCACCCTTGGACGGTGTCCTCAAAGAAGATTCTCGGGTAGGCTGACCTTTAGAGCTACCCCATCCTCAATCAAGCTCGCTCCCGAGCATGCTTGCTCGGGGGTGCGCGACCAAACGACCGGGTCCAAGAAAGAGACCTCGGGCATCGCCAAAAAAGCCGGGCACGGTCCACGAAGGCGACGTGGCATTAATCACTCGGCGGCTGGGAGGACCGTACGGCCACGATCTGAGCCCACTGTGCCCACGTCGCGGTATGGCGAAAAGTAAGGAAATAGTTTCGCCCACGTCCGGAAACAGTGGCACATCACTCCGTAATAAATGTTGCAACGCTGTAATCGTCTATAAATACCCCGTCGCATATAGAATTTAGGGTTCGACTCCTTGGTTCCTGACCCCTTTAGGAGAATTGAGAGGAAGAATACTCACTTGTAAGAAGTAGAGAGAGAGAGAAGGGCGGCCCAGAGCCCCCAAGCAAGCACCCTGTAATCCATCTTTGGAAGCTAGTGCAACCACTGGACGTAGGGTTGTTATCTCCCCCGTGAGAGGCCCGAATCAGATCAAAAAAGACCCCCTGTTTGCTGTGTTGTCCCGACCATAGCTCAGCAGGCCCTCGGACGCTATACCCTCTGTGAAAAAGGGGCCCTAGGTTGATCCCTCATTCAACAAGTAAGTTCGGCGAAGAACCGGTTCCCGAATCGTCGACAGGTACAGTTTATCAAACCGGCTTGATATGGTCTCGATTTTTAAAACCCTGCCGAGCCACACGAGAGGCTAGCAATTGGGAACAAACGGACTGCGAATTATTCCTTCCGCATTGACGCTTCTCGCCGAACCGATTATTCCAAGGAATCCTGTATCCCCTTCACACAAAAAGACCAGCTTCTTCTCGTTTAATTTGTAGCATACTCAAAAGGAATGGATGGGAGATCCGGCCCGTGGCTGTATGGTGGGGAGGCTGTTTAACCAATTACTACTAGTAAATGCTTTCGATACTGCTAATAGCATATTCAAATGTTTAGGAGAGCAAAGGGCTTATGTAGTTTTATTTGTGGGATAAGATTGTATTAGTGATACCCAAAGCACTTAATTAAGAACTATGGTCTAGGTCTCTAGCCCAAGTTCTCTTTGGTACCTTCAGGCCTTGTTTGAAACATGAAATTTTAAGAGAATTCTACAGAAATTTCACTGTAAACTGTTCAGTCGTAGTTAGAACTGTGATCCTCACCACATGGAAAGCCGACCAGCTTTGTAATTTCTGGCAACCTTTTGTTTAGGGATAATTTTCCCAATCTTGACTAAAATTTCTGCCTTCTTTCCTTGGCTGCGCCAGCCTCTCTATTTATACGCATGAATTGCCCTCTGCTAACTCCATACATACGCTGGCCCAGTTCAAGCTCTGGCTTGGCAAAGACATGAACTACTACGACATCTCACTATCTCAGTCGTCGATGGCTTCACTGTGCTGATGGACTTCTCGTGTAGCACCAACGACGCCCTCTGTTGCAGGTGTAAGTTTCAGGATGCCAACTAAAGGGGTGAATAGATGGTTTTAAAAACTATTCGCTCTATGACTAATGAATCAATACCTATATTAAAATCTAAATAATATATGAAACTGTAATTCTAAGGTTTTGACAATTAAAACCTAAATTAATTAGACTCACTAAGTGAACTAATAAACAAGTCTTTAACTATGATTTGTAATCCTAAAAGACAAATGATCAATCAATTTAATTCTATGAATATAAATTGCTTGAATGTAAATGAGCATAAGAAATCAAACCATAATGAGACATGATACTTTTCACCGTGGTGTCCAGAGATTTACCGGTCTTCCCTAGTCCACGTTGAGATTGGCCCAAATACATTGGACCGGTTCCACGAATTGAGCACCCACCTCGAATCCACAAACACCAGAGTAATAGGTCAAACCTCCTAGCTTGAACCTCACCAATGCAATACATGCATAATGGTGATCACCGAGTGCAACACATGCACAAGGCTCTCCTCTAAGTTTAACACATGCACAAAGAGCATTCAACACATTTTTAATTGTAATACATGCAAATTAGAATCGCTCTTAGCTCAAAAATCAAATTGAAAAGTGCAATACATACGCAACTCAACCACAAAGAGCAATAAACACTCCAAAACCACAACAACCCTAAATACCAACTCCTAAGCCTCTTTTTATAGTCTTCTAAAAGAAAACTAGAGTCATTGGAGAGTAAATTGGGCGAAACTCAGCAAAACCAGGACTATCACCCATGTAGGGCCGGTACTGCCAGTGTTTAGGCTAACGGTCAAATTTAACACCAAAACTAGCCGTTGCACAGTAAATCTGGTACTACCAGCCGAGCGATAGTACCGACCCTAGGGCCCGACAGTGCCAACCTCACAAGAGCACCGAGAAACACACGCTTTGCAAAATAACTACCGGCTACTAGACGTCGGTACTGCTGACTGCTAACAGTAGTGTTCCTGAACCCTATAATCAAAGGGGCAGTAGTACCAATTCCCACAAGTGGTATTGTTGGCCCAGTGGTACTACCGGAATTAAAACGTCGGTAGTGCCGGTCTTCAGGCAAAAATATGATTTCACATAGAAATTATCCCTTTTCAAATCAAGAATCAACTAAGATTAATTTTTTGAGCCATATGGTGATCAACACATGATCATAACACTTTGCAAATGCTAAACACATGCTTCAAAGAATTATGAGATTAATCTCATTTTGCAAAACACATTTGCAAAATACGACTCGCAATAAAGTGATCAAGAATACATCTTTGAGCCATATGATGATCAACACATGATCCTTATACATGTGCAAACTCTACTCACATGCTATTAGCATGAATGAACTTGAACTTAATTTTGCAAAACGTATTTTCAAAAGCAACAATAAAACCAACAATGAGCCATGTGATGAACATACTTCAGAAGCTGCAACTGGAATTTGCTATAAGGGATTTGGGTGAGCTTCACTACTTTCTGGGCATTGAGGTGAAGAAAACATCTATAGGCATTGCCTTTACCTAGTCCAAGTATACCTCTGATTTGCTAAAGAAAATGAATATAGTTTAGTGCAAACCTGTCACTACATCAATGACCACTATAGAGAAGTTGTCTTAAATAGTAGGAGAATCTTTATCTTCTAAAGATGCAATAAGGTACCGAAGTATAGTAGGAGACTTGCAATATCTTACCTTGACTAGACTTGACATCTCCTTCTCTGTGAACCAAATGTGTCAATTTCCGCATTCACCAACAAATCAGCACCTAATGGCAGTAAAAAGGATTTTGAGGTATCTCAAAAACACAGTTGACTATGGCTTATCAATAACAAGTCTAACTCAAATTTGGTGAGTGCTTTTTCCGATGCCGATTAGGTTGGCTGTCCAGTTGACACAAGATCTACTAGTGGGTTTGTAGTGTTCTTTGGAACAAATCTTATATCATAGAGCTCAAGGAAACAAACTACGGTCTCAAGATCAAGCATCGAAGCTAAATACAAAGTGTTGGCCAATGCCACAACTGAAGTCATTTGGGTTTAGTCTTTACCAAGGGAACTTGGAGTGTTCTAATCCAGACCCCAATGCTTGTGGTGTGACAACTTAGGAGCTACCTACTTATCTGTGAATCCTGTTTTTCATGCAAGAACCAAACACATTGAGGTAGATTTCCACTTTGTCCGTGAGAGAGTTGCACTAAAAGCAATGGTGATCAAGTTCATTCCAAGTGAAGATCAAGTGGCTGATGTGTTTACAAAGCCAGTAACAACAAGACAACTAGTAGCATCTCAACACAATCTCAATCTGATGAGTTGAGATTGAAGGGGACTGTAAGAAGTAATTGATCTTCTGTTACATTGTACTTGGTCTTCTGTTTACTCCTAGTATTCATCTAGTCCTATTCCTAAGGCAATCATGTAGCTCACAATTTCTCACTGTGTACTCAGCAATTAATGCCACTTTTGTAGTATCATAATAATACATGCATAAGCAATATAAAGAACACACCCTGCATTGTATTGAGTGTGCGGAATTGCAATTTTCTTTCTTTTCTCTGATTTATTTTTACAGCCCCGACGGGATTATGCACATTGCGCGAGCAGTAATGCCAGTGGTACTGGCAACCTTTGTACCACGACGTCACCATGCATGCCCGAATACTTGTTCTTCTGGCCAGGCACGTTGACCGATGAAGAACATAGTCTTGAACCACTCGATATAGTTGTGTATCATTTACATTTGCTGCATGACTCCTCCGTGCTTGTGTCCAGATGACTATTTCCCTCTTTTGTTCTTATACTCCTGTATTGTCCTCTATCTTTTCTGCCAAGTAGCAATTGTAGCCAAGTAGGTAAAAGGTGACAAAACTTTCTTTTATATGTCTTGGTTTGGCAGAAAAAATATTGTTTTTGAGGTCTTTTTGGCAAGTTAGGAGATTCCAGTTACAACAGACTTCAAATCTGTAGGATCGAAAACAATGACTAGAGGAGGGTGAATAGGAGCCAAATAAAAATCTTTCCTAAAAAATTCAAGCCACTTCTCTAGCTAAAAGAGCCAATCAAAACGCTCAATTAGGCTAGAACTGGGCAAAAGTCCAGTGCTCTCGGTTGAACAGTAAAATAAGCATGATTTTAAAATCAAAAATAGAGATAAGTTTTAATCGGCTGATTCAAATCCTATGAAACTTTGTATACACATTTCTATTGATGTTAGAACCTATTACAATCATCAATCTTAAAGATTGACTTCAAAATTCTGATATTTTTCAAATCTCGGGAAGGTTGCACAACAACCGGTTCAAAAGCACAAATGTTGATCTGAGCTTGCTCGTGGGCTAAATATGATCTTGAATGATATCCCACAAGTCATAGCAAGCAAGAGCAACCAAGAAACAATTCTCAAATGTGCAAGAATAGGATCTACCACGAATCCTTATTTTTCAAGTCAAAAACCAGTTTCTTGAGAAGAACTTTAGAGATCTTATTAAAGCTTGCCTAGATGATTAAGATATGATCTGCAGGAGATTCATCCAACAATCATTCATCCTTAGCAACACAAGATCAAGAAAGAAAGAAACTAGAGAGAGATCAAAAAGGAAGGAGACCAACATTTGAGCAAGAATAAGTTCTAGTAGATCTTGCTGGGTTAGAACATAGTCTCAATGAATTTCTTAATCTCTTATGCATCCTAGATCCAGTAGAAACACGACAAGTAGAAAAAGGTGAAGTAAAACTCAAGTTGCAAGAAAGAACTAAGCAAAAATGTAAGACCTTACATAAATTTTAGAACGTACATGAACTCAGATCTTGCATTGCTTAGAGATAAATGGTTACAAAGCCACACTTTCAAGTGGGCAAAACTCAACTGAGCATAAAAAACCAAAGAACCCTTCCCTAAAATTTCACTCAAACTTGGTTCGGACAAAGTTAGTGGTGGAGGCATCCCTCCTCCCCTCCATTTATAGCACACTGGGAGCAATTCTCATCCTTATATAAAATTTTTAGCCTTTGAGAAACCTTATCAAGAGTTGAGAATCAGGCCCTTTCTCTTACATGGGCTAACCCGAAACCCAACAACATAACGGGTTTTGACTAGACCCTTTAACAATAACTTAACCTCTACTCTACCCATGAACCCTTGATCTAACTATTCTCTTTCACTTGAGTAGGGCTTAAGTTAGCATCTCATCCATCCACTTATCATCCACGCTTGCAACAACTCCCTAGCTTTAGTCATTTTCTGGCGCACCTTGACTGTCTGGACCTTAACTCTCCTAGTATAGTCTTGGTCTCCTGCATCTCTCTATGACCTAGCTCCAAAGTCCTACAACCAACATAGACAAGCAAAATATCACATATCAATACGCAAAAAATAATATGCAACAATAATCTCACAAAGATCATAGACCTATCAAACACCTAAAGATCCCACCTTGAATCACTTAGTCTGTGATCACTTGACCACTCTTGGCTGTGACCACTCATGGCTATAACCACTCTTGGCTGTGACCTCTCAAAGCTGTGGCCACTCTTGGCTATGACCACTCCAAGCCACTCTTGGTTGTGACTACTCAAACCCATGACCACTCTTGGCTACTTATATAAAGATCATGACCACTCCCTAAGAGGTCATGATCACTTAAGACCAATTATACAGAGGTCACAACCATTTGCTAAGAGGTCACAACTACTCTAGAGGCCAAGATTACTCTAGTGGTAACAAAGATCATAACCACTTTAGAGGTCATAAAGGTCACGACCACTCTAGGAACGATCATCTTAGTGGTCACAAAAGTCACAACTTCTCAAGACCACTCAAGGCCAAACCATGACCACTCTAGACAAAAACCATGACAACTCAAGGGCTCTATAACCACTCAACTTAAATTACTCAAAACCAAAGCAAACTCATTTCAAACTCAATCCTGAGCACCACATGTTCAAACATAATCAAATACTCATTACAAACATGGGTAGGCCACCACATGGTTGCTCAAAAACACAACTAATACGATTCAAATTACGGCTACCACTTAGGCCCTATTTGTTTGGGTTTTTCACCAGCTTAAAAGCTAAAAGCCAAAACCAAAATAAATAGATGATTTTTCAGCCGGGCTTAAAAAACCCTAAAACCTCCATATAATTATAAGGTAAAAGCCAATATGGGGGCTTTTTTTTGGCTTTTGCAGATTGAAATTTGGCATTTGCCATTGAAGTTCTAAAATATTTACCCACCAATGCCATCCAAATATAATGGAAAATTTCTTTCTTTTTTTGCTATTCTCCTCCCTTGACCCCCTAATCCCCTTGGAGACTAAGCGGCGTAGTACTCCCTCAATACTAGGGTTGAGCGGCAGCACGCTTCTCCCCTGTAACAAGACGACGATGTCCTCTCCACCTGACTCCCTCATCCCCCACGAAACCCTATGGCGCCCTCCCCCGCGAGACCGCGACAAGCCGGCAGCGTCGTCCTCCCCCCGACTCCCTCATCGCCCACGAGACCTGATGGCACACGCCTCTGTCCTCCCACCTCCATTGCCATCCTCCTCCCCTCGTCGAACCAATCGAAGCTCCCAACTTGTAGGTACACTGCTTGCTGTGAACATCACTATTTGCTTTCATGAAATTCACCACTATCTAGTATGCCCTGATCTACCCAATTGGATATATATGACAACATGCCTTATACATATACAACACAAGGTCTGAATCTTTCTTGTGGAGATCAAAATCACACTACAAGGTCAATCAAAATAGGAACAAACAAGCCTGACTGAAAGTACATGAGAAGAATAAGTGATGAACTGTTTCCTCAACATTATTGGAATAAAGAACACAGTAGATATCTAATCCATTGTAAATACGATGTCTTTGTAACATATCTTTTGTGTTGAACTGGTCCAAAAGTAAGAAACATGAAAAAACTTTTAATTTCATTACACACCGATTGTTCTAGACCTGAGAGACTGCAAGTTGCAACCCTTGAAAGATATAAGTGTAGAATTTATTGAATGAGTAATTTGCATTTCCCTATATATAGTTCCAAGAATCATGGAGAGAATCTGAGAGGATGACATGAAGGGTTGCGATAGGCTACACTAGCACAAATTAAAAATTCTAAAGATCCCAGGAGACCACACAAGTAAATGATCATGGATTGCATATCGTTACCAATAATCACGCGGTGAAGTAGAAGAAGTTGTTGAAGCAGATCGATGTTGCACGTCCTGGTATGGTCATCGAATAGTGCGATTAGCCTGAGCGATAGCCAAGCAACAAGTTGGTCTTCGGCTTTTGGATTGGTCCAAATAGTCATCCTCGAATAGCACCGCAATAGAGCAATGCCTCTATCGGTATCCACACGTCCAGGGTTGGAACGCCGAGCGCCAGGGTGCTAGCACCGTACGGACGGTAGAGATAGTGGAGGATGGATAGGGTTTCGGTTATGGTGCAACTATTGCATACAATTTCTGCCTCAAACTCGAAGCCTATATCCTCTTTTTATAGCCCTCGGTGGTGCCCAACCCTTGGGCCCAATCTAAGTTCATATTCAATTCAGCCCCTTAAAACAGATCCAATCCGAACTCTGATAACCGATTGTAACCATTTCAAACCCCTTAAGTGTATGACCCTATAGGTTCATGTATATTTGAACACGACTCGAAAATATCTTTCCGACCGATAATCGATAGTGGTCCCTAGCAGTACATAACGATTCTTCAATATTTATAGCATCGAATGAACCTACTATAGTGTGATAATTTCATATTCCCTTTATGTCACAATATCAGATTGAACTCAAAGCGATAATCATGGCATCCTATGATAGCTCGATCCATTCACTCATACCATAGTAGATTAATTTATCTGGATTGACTCTCAATCACATTTGGCATAGCCATGTATTTCCTTAATCTATCTACCTAGACGGGCCTAGAGATATCTCTCTGTTATGTAAAAGAGGCAAATTCCATCTTGATCATTCATATACCTCAACATGTTTTATGGTAAAGCCAAAAACTATCTTTATAACTAACTAGTTAAAGAGTGGCGTTTGGTAGCCCCTAAGTAAACAATTACACATCTAGAAAAACAATAATGATCTCAAATATAAGGATCATACATACACTATGTATGAGACCAACTGGTGACACATAAGAATATATAACAATTCTTGTAGTGTCTCATATAGGTCTATCCAACACATGCTCTCCAACATATGTCCATATTATTGATTAGATACCTTTATATCTCTATGACCCATGAAACATAGTCATCAATCAATACATGTGCTATCTATAAAACATAATCATCCTATATTATGATAACCGATTAGGGATAACTTGAATAACATCGATATATGAAAAGAGTTTCACGAATAAGTCATATACTTGTTGATCAATCCAATCGATATTTATTCAAAGGACAAACAATTATACTGTTCCATAAACATAAGATGTGATACAATCATTTCCATATTTGCCTCAAGGGAATATCACCAACATGACATTCTCTAGGTTCAAAAGTAGCATGTTATATTCCTCAAAAGCCTGAGTTGAAAGAGGGATGTGGAATTGAGCTTGAATAGTCATGTTGTCAAAGAACTTTTGGACAGAGCAATCTTTATTTTTTTGCAAATGAGTAGAGACTTGGGTATTTTCCTGAGAGAATTGAGGCTATCCAAAGATCATCCCAAAAAAAGTTGTACCTTCACCTACTTGGCAATATGCAGTGCCTCAGTAGTAAGTATTTAGTGTGCATTTTTCTTCGATGTATATATTTTTTAGAATGAATGGGCAGATGAACCATTTGACATTTGCATGATTTCATCTGTGAAGTTCTTCATTACCATTTCCATGATATTGTATAGCTTCAGTACTGATAAAAATCTTATTAATAATATAATATTTTTCATGGACAGCTTTCTGGTGGCTTATCATCAATTCTGCAATTAAAGGAGTGCTTAGAGAAAGAAGTACTGGAGGTACTTATTTTTTGTTCATAAATTAGGATTGACATCATGATCTTTTATACTCATTCCGTTTCTAAAATATATGCCATTTTAGAATTTGTGCAATCAATCTTTTAAAACTTTAAACACTACAAGTATTTACATTGTCACATGGAAAATAGTTGTTTAGATCTTTGTATTTTTTGGCTAAATCAAGCGTGCTATTTGTTAGCATAATATACTTGTGTAATATCTACGACCTTGTGGTTCAATGCTTATAGTTCAACAAATATTGTCTAGATAGATCTGATTCCTATCTCCAAGGCAAATTGGGATGCATACCACAACAGAGCATTTTGCAAGTTTTGTAAGGAGGAAGTAGAGACGGGTAATAGACCTTTGGGAAGTTTGAGTAGGACTGGTTATAAGAACCTACAACAGAAGTTCTTTCATATAACAGGGAAAAAGCATCATAGAAAGCAACTCAAGAACCATTGGAAAGCATTGAAGAAGGAATACAGCTTGTAGAATGAACTGAAACTAAAATCAAGTGGGCTAGGTTGGGATCCCAAAAAGGAAATAGCTGCATCCGATGTTTGGTGGGATGACCACATTAAAGTATCTATTTGACAAATATATATCTATTTCATTTCATAATACCATATTTAAATTTAAGGTAACTACTGTCATTTTTAATTCTTTTCCAGAATAATCCAAAACATAAGTATTTTTGTGAGGGACCCCTGAGAACCTAGCTGAGATGGAGGTCATGTTTGAGAAGGCTTATGTCATTGGTAACACTTCAGCCATCCTAGGTGAGAGTAAACAAGCGGGCCATAATGTTGTTGAAGTTGATGATTCAGAGGATGGCATTGATGCTACAGGTGCTAATGTGAATACCACTAACGACTATGGCAAGAAACCAAATGGCCCTGCAAAACGTAGGGTGTTAGTATTACTCCTAGCCCAATGAAGAATAGGAAAAATCCCATGGCGATGGATTTCAAGTGTATGGTAGACATTATGGCTAGCGGCCTTGCTTCGACTGGTCCATACATAGCAGAACTTATGGATATAGCTATCCAGACTAGGGTAGTTGAAGGAGGTGATGAACACTTCATTGCAACAAGGCTCTTCACTAAACAAGAAAATAGAGAAGTTTTTTTTACTATGAAGACTGATGAAAGAAAGATTAATTGGCTCAAGAGGATGTTTGATCTAAAGATGAACAAAAATTAGAACTATTTTGTCTTACTTTTTAATTTGTGAACTATTCAGTTATGTCCATGATGGTTATGTAATGGAGTTGAGTCGAGTAAATGTTATATACCCGTAAGACTTCATGCCTTATATTATATGCATTATTTTTCATTATTATGCAATATTGTTACCTTCTCATGTGTGATCATGTTTTGCGAGTTACAAATTGTCATGATGTCATTTTCTATATTATTGATCTTTTAAATTTTTTGTAGAAGAGTTTGTCTAGTGAAATGGATGGTTCAATAACGATAGTGATTCTAGCAAAGGTGAAGTTCGGAGCACAAAAACGAGAAAGCTTCAATTTTAAGAATTTGTTGTAGCAGCTGCTTATGTTGGTATGCATTACTATGGCACTTACCTAAACAAGAGAGGAGACAACCACTCATGACTGGGTATGAGTGGTTTATGAAGCAATTGAGGGATGAAAGAGATTGTTATAGTATGTTTAGAATGAGTAAGGATGTATTTTACAGCTTGCATGAAACCTTGGTCACAAAATATGACTTGAAATCAACTAGAGATATGACTTCTACAGAATCTTTGGCTATGTTTTTGTTGGCAGTTGGTAGCCCTCAATCAGTTAGATAGGTCACGAACCGCTTCAAGAGGTCAAGTGAAATAGTTCACAGAAAGTTTTATGAAGCCTTGCAATGTTTGTATCGTTTATTTGAATAAATTATTAAACCAAGAGATCTAGAGTTTGAAACAATGCGTCAAATATTTTGAGATAATAGATTCTCCCCTCATTTCAACAATTGCATAGGTGCAATTGATGGCATGCATATATCTATTGTTGTGCCAGCGGACAAGCAGGTTGTCCACATAGGTCGCTGTGGAGTATATGAACCCCAGGTATCCACAAGGCAGGTCGCACGGATCATCCAAAAAAGGATGGGCCGGGCTGACTGCATGAAGATGGATACCACCTGGGCTGTTTCTAACGTGCGCAACAAGGAAACTCTGAAGATAGCAACCGACCTTGTTTAGGTAGGATACGATTATAATCCTGACCGTTATCATGTTTAGCGGATAAGGAAAGAGATACAATCTTCACCTTGTAACCAATCAAGACTCTTCTTTGTAACCGCACCCATCTACTATATAATGGGGGGGGGTAGGGTAACATCATGATCAGATCATCAGCAATAAGCTAGACACACATAATTCCAGAGCACAGGACTAGGGTATTATCTCTTCGCGAGAGCCCGAACCTGTATAATTCCTGCGTCTTGTGCTACCATCGAGTTTGGGTCCAACGTCTAGCCCCATTTTCATTATTGCCGACAACAAACGTCGACAGTCGCCATGGATATACATCTCAAAATGTGATGGCGTTATGTGACTTCAACATGAGGTTCATATTTGTTGTTGCTGGATGGCCGAGTTCAGCGTATGACCCAAGGATATTCAATAATACTTTGGACAAGTATTCAAATCGGTTTCCACATCCTCCCGACGATAATTTTCTTCTTTGAAAATAAAATTAATTTATATGATGATATTCTTAGTTTGCATCACTAACACTTTTATTTTTCATATATAGGGAAATATTATCTTGTTAATGCGGATATCCTAATAGAAAAAGTTATCTAGCTCCTTATAAGGGACAAAAGTATCATCTACCAGAATTTCGATAAGGTCGACAACCGAGTGGCAAATACGAGGTGTTTAATCATGCTCACTCCTCCCTTCGAAATGTGATTGAACATTCCTTTGGCATGCTAAAAATGAAATGGTGAATCTTGTTGGCTATGCTAAGTTACAACACATCCGAGATAGTATGATGAACTTTTTGAGAGATACGACGATGATGAAGACTATGATCCAAAAAATACACAGGCTGGATCATCTGAAGGAGGTGGTGGTAATGTATTGGCAATAGATGATAGAGACATGTGTGCCTTTTGCGAGAGTATTGCTAATTCTTTGATGGTTGCAAGAGTATAGATAGCAGGTTAATACATAGTTACATGAACTATATAAGCTAAAACGATTTTATGATTAAAAGGGGAGCAAGTCAATTCTTTATGTAATCAATCTAGCCTTTTTCATTGTATATACTACAGTGCACTAAAATTTAGCATTTTGGTGCAATGGAAATAGTTCATTTGATACTCTGGATTCTTCATGCTTTTTTTACACGAGTTCTCCATACTATCGTCGTATCATACATTGTTGGAAGTAAAATGTGGCAAACAACACATGAGAAACTTGTGATAAACGTACAAGGACTTGTCTGTGCAAGATGTGATCATGGTTGCCTGCGTTCCAACCTGGGCTTTGTCAAAATTTGTCCATTGCTGTGTTGTATTATTCAATCTGCCAATGGGCTCATCAGTCATCAGCATCACTGTACGCTTGTCCGAGTGCATGCACTAGCTAGTACTTGAACCAAAGGAGTGCATGTCATCAACTCAAGATGCAAGTTAGCTAGTACATGACCATGCCTCCATGCACCAGTCTGGCCGACTCACCAGTCTGCGACGTGCGCCTACTGACGAGCCGCGCCGTTAAAGAAAGTTCTCACAATCTCAAAGGGTAATTCAAATTTTCTAACAGTAAGCTATAGTATTTATCCCATAGAAAAGCCATGATGTCAAATAATCTATCTTAGTTTAAAAGCAGATAACTTATCAGCTCATTAAGCCCAAAAAAAAAACTGACATTAAACCATAAGCCAAAAAACTTAAACCCAAACAAACAGAACCTTACACGATTCAGATTACTACTACCATCCTCTGCGCAAGCCCATAAAACGCATTAGCCTTCACAAGAAATAGCAACCTCGAGGGTATAAAGTGTAGTAGGATGGCCGTGAACTGTGGTCATAGTTCCAGGCAGTGAGTAAACTACAAGGATTCATGCAAACTGATATAGGTAGGAAAGTACCTTTAGTTCACAAAAATTTTATGCTGCATCAAAGAAGTCGCATTGCATTCCTGCATATTCATTCACATTGCTTGTCATACTAAAGGTGTCCTAACTCCTAACTTTTTAACCCAACTAATTGTCTAATGCCCCAGTCAGTGCAACTTACCAGCATTTTTTTTTATGAAATCACTACAGCCTCTGACACAAAGATCAACCAGTCAACCAGATGTTTCGGAAAGAACTTCAGAAGCACTGACCTGCCATGCTTTGCAATGCTGAAATACAACGAAAAGGAATCTCTAGTGATTCAGTAGTATTCTTCTACTTGATGAAATGATATCAAACAAGTCAACCTTACTGTTCTTCTAATGTCGGGTGCCGCAGATTGCAGCATTTCCCAGCTGCCTCTTGTACATAGAGTCCTGACTGCACCAACTGGATTCAACAGACAACTTATAGAAAGGATAAGATATTTGGCGCTGGCAACATATGCAGTGTGGAAGGGAAGACTGTTGCAGTGTTCAACAAGAGGTGGAACCGTGGAAGTGGAATGAGGAGATCAAGTATATATGTGATAGATGATCACTGTTAACCCCTCTTGAAGCTCTGATTTGAAGTATGTTCTCCATTCTCTAATCGATGCTGCCTGAACACTGTAATCGAGCGTGCTGCTACATCTTTCAGGCTCAAAGAAACAACTCTTTGTAAGTAGTATATTTCTTGGAAAAGAGAAAATACTGGTCGGGACAATTATGTTTGAGTTGGAATATCCTTGAATGGAGTCAATCGACATTCAGCGGTTCTCTGATGAGACCCGGAGATCAACACAAGCCCGCTTAGCGCTTACCAGAAGCTGGAATATACACTGGTGATAACAAAATCACCATACTGAGCAGCATACAGTTCAGAAAAGCAAATGCACCTTCTTTCCTGGAGAAGGCAGATGTACGTTTAGACAGGTACAGCCCATTTACTCTAAAGAAAACAGCGAGGTAATGTAGCTGATGGTAAAACATCAAAGTTGATAGCGAGGAACATGCATCTCTAATTTTCTATCAAAAGATATAACATAGTTGGTAACAACTTCAGCAACAGAGAGAATGGTTAAGTGAAGCATATATACCAGATCTAGTGGGTCACCTTGTGCAAAATAAGGAGTCGTATATCTTAAGAATGCTCAAGAATATACCGACCCACAGTAAAATATTGAAAGAGTAACACGCACAGAACCGTGGGATTTGATTGCTAACCACTTCCAACTCCATCAGACTATAAAATAGGTGCAACCAATGACACGAGCAAGAAGCAATTTCATAAGCTCAAGGGCAGTACTTTTTACTCCTCCTGACCCGTAATACAAGTCTTTATTCTTGAGAATTGTAGGCAAGTACATTGCAAAGATCAAAGGTGTAATTATTGTGATATTTTCACAATATATCTCTTCTTTAATGCTAAAAAAGTGGATGCATAGTTGTAGTATACCGTTTAATAGAGGCATGCATGATACAATAACGTTAACTATTTTTCTCATCGGTCTGTACATATAGCAGGCTATAGATTTACATTGCAGGACAGTGGGAGTAATCATGTTACGTGTATGTATACCGCTAAGAACATCGTCGGATTCTTTCACGCACCCTGAAGAAGGCATAGCGGCTCAACCACCAGCAACTTGACAAATAGAACAAATCAAGCTAATTGGGTCAGAATCTACTCTAAGACCGCGCCGAAGCAAACATCCATTCAATTGCAATTGGTACAACAACTTTTCTCACATGGCATGACAGCTTGGTTAGGGATCAAATAAGGAGACAGCAAAAAAGGGATGTCTGAAACATGTAGTCAACTAGCAATTACACAAACATTGTCAAGGAAAAGTAGAACTTATGCAAAAAAAAGTACCAAATTGAGCACACGCAAACTCTGAGAGGAGCTAGCAAGTAATCTAATCTTTTCTGAGATGAAAACCCTGAAAAACACATCCACATTATACTTTGGGAAGCAATTCACATTTCACATTGTATTTGAATCCTTCGTCTGTTGTGCTATAAGCTGTTATTATAGGTCACAAATAATCAATCTACTTCAATCGCAATTCAGAATGGCTGCAGCATAGTGGTACATTGGATCTGGTATACGTTGAACAAGATGAACATACTTATGTATAAGCCTAAAATCAAACAAAAGTAACGCAGAACTTAACATAAGACAGTTAGAACACAGCTACATATCACAGGAAATTAACCTTTATATCACAACATCAGCCACCCTTCAGCTCCAGATTGAATCAACTTCATCAAGAATTCTCACAGATTGCTGTGATCCTCAAACGGGGTGGTTGTTCTGGTTCTGCATTCCTTTTCCAGAAGGCACGCCGCCACCATACCTCGAACCCTCTCTGAATGTTTGGGCAGTCCTCCCCAGAGTTGAGGAACCGATTAAACCACGCAAGCAGGATATCCTGTTGAGTTGCAAGCGGCAGTGTCAGGATCGTGTTTGCCAGCCCATCCTCAATCAAATGTCGGTCAAGCCCCTTGCATGCTCGCCGCATCCAACCAAAGTCCTCATAGAAGGGCTCAAGCCAGGTAATCATGAGCTGGCAGCGAGCCTCCTTGGACACTAAGATCTGTCCCTTGCCAACCCCAACGAAGAGTCTCCCGTCACACGGCTCACTTCATAGCGGTATATTGCCGGCACTTTACCATGCATCTCTGCCAACTCAGTCTGCATTGCCCATGTCCTCAAGAAGTCCTCGGCAATCTGACGCTCAACAAGGATGTCGAGCATCCAGTGCAAGTTGTCAGCCTGCCTGGCAATCTGTGCCACCTCTGATTGGTCACCCCCTGCAGCCCTTACAAATTGCTCACGCAGCAGGCACAAGCAGCCGTTGCACGCCGAATAGAGTGACTCCTTGGGGAGGTCACCACCAATGGCTCCACCGCATGATGTGCTGTTCTCCCTGAGCATTTTGGATACCAGCCCCTTCATCTCCCTCCTTGCCTTCTCATCCTTCCCTTCCAGGACAACTTGCAACAGCCTCACTAACACCTCCTCACCACCACCCGCATTGCCACTGACATTGCAACTCCCTCCCATTTCCACCTCTTCAGCCATTGCAGAAGGCGCCAGCTCCAGCGAGACCCTCTTAAGCACCTCCCCGGCGCCCGAGCTCTCAAGGTGCAGCTGCGTCAACAATGCCGCAACTTTCTCATCATCATCCTCCGCCCACGGCGCCGCCTCCAAATACTCCAAGCAAGACAGCACTCCAGCATCGAACACGATGGCCGCCGACACCTACAAAAAGAACACAGAAATTAAGGACCAAAAATCAATTATTCCAGCTGATCATAGGGCGTCAAGGAAAAAAAAAGGCCGCACCTTTAGAATGCCAAGAACCTTGCTTACATCCTCCCGCATGAGCCTCCGGCGGAGATCCTTGCAGTACATGAGCCTCAGCGTCTCGACGTACACCTCGACGTCATCGCAGTCTGAGATCTCGACGATGTGCGGCAGTGTCCGCTGCTGCTTGGACCACCGGTCCGACAGCTTGGCGGCGAAGAATCTGCTGTGCGCGACGAGTATGTTGCGGTGCACGCAGAGCGTGACGGAGAGGCCGTCCTTGGAGCTGAGCGTGAGGCGGACGTCGGAGGAGTCGGCGTCGTTGAACTGGTTGCCGGGGCTGCAGCTGCCGATGAGCTCGGCGACGCGCTCCTGGAGTAGCATCTGCCTGTCCATGGAGCGCGCGGGCGGCAGGGCGGGGCCGGGATGGAGTGGATGGCGGTGGCGGTGGGGGTGGTAGTCCTGCTCGTTGGCCATCATGTCGAAGAGGGTGGGGCTGGAGCGCGTCTTGTCGAGCGGCAGCGGCGGCGGGGACATGGGGTTGAGGAGGCCGGCGTTGAGCGCGGAGTTGAACTTGGTGTAGCTGGACGGGTAGGACGGCGCGTAGGAGGGCGGGTTCGGGGTAGCGTAGGAGGCGGCGCCGGCGGGCGGCTGATGCGGGAGGTCCATAGGGTCAGCGCGGGCAGGGGAGGAGGACGAGGTGGCGGCGGGATAAGGGCCGCAGCGCCAGGAGGAGAGGTCGTGGGGAACGAGGTGGGAGGGGAGGGCTTGGGGAGCGGCCTGGATTTGGAGGAAGCGGCCATATTTGGGGGTCTGGGCGTGGCAAAAAAAGTACCAAATTGAGCACACGCAAACTCTGAGAGGAGCTAGCAAGTAATCTAATCTTTTCTGAGATGAAAACCCTGAAAAACACATCCACATTATACTTTGGGAAGCAATTCACATTTCACATTGTATTTGAATCCTTCGTCTGTTGTGCTATAAGCTGTTATTATAGGTCACAAATAATCAATCTACTTCAATCGCAATTCAGAATGGCTGCAGCATAGTGGTACATTGGATCTGGTATCGTTGAACAAGATGAACATACTTATGTATAAGCCTAAAATCAAACAAAAGTAACGCAGAACTTAACATAAGACAGTTAGAACACAGCTACATATCACAGGAAATTAACCTTTATATCACAACATCAGCCACCCTTCAGCTCCAGATTGAATCAACTTCATCAAGAATTCTCACAGATTGCTGTGATCCTCAAACGGGGTGGTTGTTCTGGTTCTGCATTCCTTTTCCAGAAGGCACGCCGCCACCATACCTCGAACCCTCTCTGAATGTTTGGGCAGTCCTCCCCAGAGTTGAGGAACCGATTAAACCACGCAAGCAGGATATCCTGTTGAGTTGCAAGCGGCAGTGTCAGGATCGTGTTTGCCAGCCCATCCTCAATCAAATGTCGGTCAAGCCCCTTGCATGCTCGCCGCATCCAACCAAAGTCCTCATAGAAGGGCTCAAGCCAGGTAATCATGAGCTGGCAGCGAGCCTCCTTGGACACTAAGATCTGTCCCTTGCCAACCCCAACGAAGAGTCTCCCCGTCACTCGGCTCACTTCATAGCGGTATATTGCCGGCACTTTACCATGCATCTCTGCCAACTCAGTCTGCATTGCCCATGTCCTCAAGAAGTCCTCGGCAATCTGACGCTCAACAAGGATGTCGAGCATCCAGTGCAAGTTGTCAGCCTGCCTGGCAATCTGTGCCACCTCTGATTGGTCACCCCCTGCAGCCCTTACAAATTGCTCACGCAGCAGGCACAAGCAGCCGTTGCACGCCGAATAGAGTGACTCCTTGGGGAGGTCACCACCAATGGCTCCACCGCATGATGTGCTGTTCTCCCTGAGCATTTTGGATACCAGCCCCTTCATCTCCCTCCTTGCCTTCTCATCCTTCCCTTCCAGGACAACTTGCAACAGCCTCACTAACACCTCCTCACCACCACCCGCATTGCCACTGACATTGCAACTCCCTCCCATTTCCACCTCTTCAGCCATTGCAGAAGGCGCCAGCTCCAGCGAGACCCTCTTAAGCACCTCCCCGGCGCCCGAGCTCTCAAGGTGCAGCTGCGTCAACAATGCCGCAACTTTCTCATCATCATCCTCCGCCCACGGCGCCGCCTCCAAATACTCCAAGCAAGACAGCACTCCAGCATCGAACACGATGGCCGCCGACACCTACAAAAAGAACACAGAAATTAAGGACCAAAAATCAATTATTCCAGCTGATCATAGGGCGTCAAGGAAAAAAAAAGGCCGCACCTTTAGAATGCCAAGAACCTTGCTTACATCCTCCCGCATGAGCCTCCGGCGGAGATCCTTGCAGTACATGAGCCTCAGCGTCTCGACGTACACCTCGACGTCATCGCAGTCTGAGATCTCGACGATGTGCGGCAGTGTCCGCTGCTGCTTGGACCACCGGTCCGACAGCTTGGCGGCGAAGAATCTGCTGTGCGCGACGAGTATGTTGCGGTGCACGCAGAGCGTGACGGAGAGGCCGTCCTTGGAGCTGAGCGTGAGGCGGACGTCGGAGGAGTCGGCGTCGTTGAACTGGTTGCCGGGGCTGCAGCTGCCGATGAGCTCGGCGACGCGCTCCTGGAGTAGCATCTGCCTGTCCATGGAGCGCGCGGGCGGCAGGGGCGGGGCCGGGATGGAGTGGATGGCGGTGGCGGTGGGGGGGTGGTAGTCCTGCTCGTTGGCCATCATGTCGAAGAGGGTGGGGCTGGAGCGCGTCTTGTCGAGCGGCAGCGGCGGCGGGGACATGGGGTTGAGGAGGCCGGCGTTGAGCGCGGAGTTGAACTTGGTGTAGCTGGACGGGTAGGACGGCGCGTAGGAGGGCGGGTTCGGGGTAGCGTAGGAGGCGGCGCCGGCGGGCGGCTGATGCGGGAGGTCCATAGGGTCAGCGCGGGCAGGGGAGGAGGACGAGGTGGCGGCGGGATAAGGGCCGCAGCGCCAGGAGGAGAGGTCGTGGGGAACGAGGTGGGAGGGGGAGGGCTTGGGGAGCGGCCTGGATTTGGAGGAAGCGGCCATATTTGGGGGTCTGGGCGTGGGGATTCTCGCCGCGCGGGATCAGGCGGAATAGGGTGGGGAGCAACGGATGGCCAGCCGCGGGGGACCTAGGTGCGCACCTAGGCCGGGTTTTTTTTAAGATCGGTTGGAGAGACGACGATATGGTCTGATCTAAAATGGAAAAATTGTAAAAATAAATGTAGTAAAATTTGTAAAAATCCAGTGCAAACCAAAAATGAGAAAATGTAAGAAATATATAAAAAAAGTATGTAAAAACATGAAAAAATTCTCGTATGATCTCTCCTAAATATGAAAAAATTTCAATATAATCTTTGCTATATTTTAGACAATTGAAAGTTATAAATTAACATTTAGCAATAATATATCAATAAGCAATCTTTTATTTCAATACTACTCACATATCAATCCAACAAATGTAAAAAATAGGCATTTAGCAATAATATGTTAAGAAATAATCTTTCATTTCAATACTACTCACATATCAATCCAACAAGTGTAAAAATAAGCATTTACATAATGATATACTAGTACCATTCACATATCAATACTATTCATATATCAATACTATTTACATTTCAATACCTTACGAAAATTGCTTGTGTAAATAATTTACAAGAAATTGTTAGTGTTAAATTGCACATTGTACAACAAAATAAGTATAGAATATAACCAATGGTATATAATACAACTTTCATACTAAAGTTTTGTTAGTTCATGCATGCATACAACGAGAAATAAGCTTTTCAATATTAGATAACATTAATATGTTAAAATATATCATAGAAAGATAATTTTTGTGCATACAAATATCGCTACTTGAACAAATAGTACCATTTTCGGGTGTCATCCATTGCTACTAAATATAATTCAATAAATATTGCTACTTGATATAATTGAACGAATATTGTTACTTGGCATACTTCAACAAATATTGCTACTTGACATATTTGAATAAATATTGCTACTAAATATAATTGAACAAATATTGTTACTTAACATACTTCAACAAATATTGCTACTTGACATATTTGAACAAATATTGCTACTAAATATAATTGAACAAATATTGTTTCTAAAATATGTTTAAGTAAATATTTCTACTTGACATATTTGAATAAATATCGCTACTAAATATAATTGAACAAATATTGTTACTAAAATACGTTGAAGTAAATGTTGCTACTTAATATACTTGAAAAAATATTGCTACTAAAAATACTTCTAATTTCTTGTTTTTGAATTTAGTTAATGGTCGAGAATAAAAAGGTATTTTAGAAAATAGGAAATTACGTTAAAAATTCTGGAAAAAATTGTCAAAAATATCTTGATATATTTGGGAGTTAATGAAATTATTTTCAACAATATTTGGACCTTTGTTTTTCTGCAATAAATCATTTATTTAAATATGAAAATAGCATAAAAAAGTATATAAAATTTCAAAAAAATCAGGATAAATCCCAAAGAAATTAGAAATAATTAATTAAGAATAATTGAAAATTTTAAGGTGTTACAATACATTACTTTTGTGGTTCACTAATCAGCTTGCCTAAAAACCCACAACACCTTTTAAGCGGCCCATATGTGCACTGACTTATAATTAGACTTGATGTAAGACTTGTTACGCACTCGAGCTCTTCTACGTTACACTAAATTCAATATAAACCATTCATACTAGTCTAATGGATCAGATTGGCTAGAATTTATATATACTTTCTCTGATAGTAGAGTAGTATAAATATTCTTAACAAATCAACGGTTAAATCTGATTTCTATTACTCTTATATCTTCTACTATTTCTAATTAGGAGTTGGTGGCGGTCTTTCGTTCTTCTTTAGAATACCTGATCCGTTGGATCTGACATGAACGACTGAGATAGAAAGGGATTTAATCTGATAGTCTCACCCCTTCCTCTGGTTTTCTCACGCGTTCCCCCCCAACCGCTCCAGCCACAATATCTTTCATCTCAAACCACTTTGACCCCTCACCACCTCCCCCTCTCTCGATCCGGTGCGCTCAGCTCTCCCTCACAAATCTCTTCAGAGGAATAAACCTTTCCTACCATTGAAATATAATTAAAGTTAGTACTCTTTATAAATAAATTTTTTGTCATAAATTGAATTTTCGTTGCAACACACGGGTACATAACTAGTACTACTAGTATACTATACCGTAAAATTTCTCAACGCACCCTTGGCAGACAAAAGGGAATGGACACTTTCACAACTATATTCATGCATGGACTTACCATGGATGGATCGGTCCATCGGACGATCCAGATCATTGATAGTTACAGCTCGTAATTTTTGATCGATTAGCTACTAGCTAGTCACAGCCAAGAGAAGAACACACGTGGGAGAACGAGAGAATGTCGAACTGCTTTTTCTCCTAACGATCTCAAAAGAGTGGAAACAAAGCTTTTCGTCTCCCCCTGGAGTCCTGATCGAACATTCGCAATTGGAGAGCGAGGAAAAGACACAGAGTACACAGAAATTTGCAAAATCCAAAAAAGATGAAACCCTAAACAAAACAAAACAGTAAGGACGACGATTAATTCACGTGCCTGACTTGTTTCGTGCCGAATCAGACCGACGAATTCACGGACGACGCGATCGATGAGCAACCCATGTGCGTCCTTCTCCATAGCTTTGGCTTTTCATACCCTGCCACAGCATAGCAGTTCGGTGCATCCAAAGCTTTGGTTCCAGACCACAGCTGCCAAAGAACAACCAGTTCATATGCACGCAAATGTTAGTCCAAAGTTTGTTCTCTACTTCTGCTGCAAGACGAAAGCGCATAGTATAATCATGCTCCATGAATAATGCCCGTGCGCAAATTCCGGATGCAGATGATCAGATGCTTTTCCTCGACATGCAGCAAAGGCACTCAGTGTTAGTGTCTGCCTTTTGCAGGACTAAACTGACCTTCCTGGATCCACCGCGATGACACAGGAGTCTGGCTTATGTATACCGTGAGACAGCAACTTGGTATCATGCATCTACAGTGCCACGATCGGACAATACGGATATACTAATAGTCAGAACGGACAGACGTTGAGCGTCCTGTGTATATTTCTTCCCTAATGCAACTTTGTTCCTCCTTTCCCTGAAAACACACCCTCGCGCTGGCTCTGTATTACCTACAAGTTAGCATTTCATGAAATCTTAGAAGTCAGAACCATACTTTTGCCTTCTGCATATGTATTTCGGTGCTGGTCTGGCCTACGCAACATTCACTGTGAAATTTCCCAAGGCTAGAGTTATATTGTCGTACTAACAATCGTGTAAACCGGACAGTGGGACACATGAACTGCAATGCATACAGCTGATGATGTAGCACTAGAATCCACCAGTGTACGTGGAGCGAATCCAAGACTAGCAACAGTGTACGTGGGGCGAATCCGAAGACCCTCGACAGAATTATATCTCTATTAATCCTGGCAAGATTCGTGTGCTCTGGAGCGGAGCGCTTGAGGCGAGGCGGCTCGGCTCGGCTTAAAAATTTCGCGTTTTAATCTTTATATAAATTATGAATAGATTCTTCGCGATATTTTGTGAGGAGAAAATATTTTTCTCTAAATCACGTTTGGGTCCCTCGTGTGCTGTTTTACAAAAAAAAACTCCCATTAAATCCAAATCACGAACAAGCCCTTTCCTAATTTTTCAGAATAACGAACATGTCCAAAAACGTAACAATCAGTCCTTGCTACTTACGTCTAGGTCTTTTTTCATTTTCACAGGAAAAAATGTTTTAAATCACGAAATATGTGTTCAACTCTATCTCAGACTTTTCCCATTTCGATTTCCATCTCGATCTCGATATTTTTTAAAACATGTATTATTGTTCGTGACGGCGTAGAGTATTAAACTCGACAAAAGAAATTTGTCATCTCTAATGATTTTTCGCCCTTTTCCTCTAGATTTTTTCCACCATGCGGTTTTCAGATTCGGTCTCAATATTTTCCAAATAATTAAGTGAAAGAGATATTTCTACAACTCTATCTCTCTATTTTTCCCGTTTAGCTCATTATTTGACGATTTAAAAAATAAAAGCATGGCAAAAAACTCGATTTCCCATCTCGATCTCGATATTTTTTAAAACATGTATTATTACTCAAGTGAGCAGCGTAGAATGTTAGACTCGACAAAAGAAAGTTGTCATCTCTAATAATTTTTCACCCTTTTCTCTCTAGACTTTTTCCTCACCGCGGCTTTCTAGCTCGGTCTCCAATATTTTTCAGATAATTCGTTGAAAGAAATATTTCTACACCTCTATCTCTCTATTTTTTTCCATTATTTCACTCATTATTTCGACGGTTTTAAATATAGAACGGCGTCAAAAAAAAATCTAAAAAAGCGACCATAGCGGTGTGTTACGCACTTGAAAAAATTTTCTAGTGAAAGACTAACATTAACTCGAAGCGAAAGTTAGAAGCCCAGCTGATGTATAGCTAACACCATTAGTGTTCACACGGACAATGCTTAAAGCCAAGTACCTGACGCGATGTCATGCCTTCATACTGATGTCCTACGGATGCTAGTAGTACATATGGAAACAAAGCTTTTCGTCTCCCCTGGAGTCCTGATCGAACATTCGCAATTGGAGAGCGAGGAAAAGACACAGAGTACACAGAAATTTGCAAAATCCAAAAAGATGAAACCTAAACAAAACAAAACAGTAAGGACGACGATTAATTCACGTGCCTGACTTGTTTCGTGCCGAATCAGACCGACGAATTCACGGACGACGCGATCGATGAGCAACCCATGTGCGTCCTTCTCCATAGCTTTGGCTTTTCATACCCTGCCACAGCATAGCAGTTCGGTGCATCCAAAGCTTTGGTTCCAGACCACAGCTGCCAAAGAACAACCAGTTCATATGCACGCAAATGTTAGTCAAAGTTTGTTCTCTACTTCTGCTGCAAGACGAAAGCGCATAGTATAATCATGCTCCATGAATAATGCCCGTGCGCAAATTCCGGATGCAGATGATCAGATGCTTTTCCTCGACATGCAGCAAAGGCACTCAGTGTTAGTGTCTGCCTTTTGCAGGACTAAACTGACCTTCCTGGATCCACCGCGATGACACAGGAGTCTGGCTTATGTATACCGTGAGACAGCAACTTGGTATCATGCATCTACAGTGCCACGATCGGACAATACGGATATACTAATAGTCAGAACGGACAGACGTTGAGCGTCCTGTGTATATTTCTTCCCCTAATGCAACTTTGTTCCTCCTTTCCCCTGAAAACACACCCTCGCGCTGGCTCTGTATTACCTACAAGTTAGCATTTCATGAAATCTTAGAAGTCAGAACCATACTTTTGCCTTCTGCATATGTATTTCGGTGCTGGTCTGGCCTACGCAACATTCACTGTGAAATTTCCCAAGGCTAGAGTTATATTGTCGTACTAACAATCGTGTAAACCGGACAGTGGGACACATGAACTGCAATGCATACAGCTGATGATGTAGCACTAGAATCCACCAGTGTACGTGGAGCGAATCCAAGACTAGCAACAGTGTACGTGGGGCGAATCCGAAGACCCTCGACAGAATTATATCTCTATTAATCCTGGCAAGATTCGTGTGCTCTGGAGCGCTTGAGGCGAGGCGGCTCGGCTCGGCTCGGCTTAAAAATTTCGCGTTTTAATCTTTATATAAATTATGAATAGATTCTTCGCGATATTTTGTGAGGAGAAAATATTTTTCTTTAAATCACGTTTGGGTCCCTCGTGTGCCGTTTTACAGAAAAAAAACTCCCATTAAATCCAAATCACGAACAAGCTCTTTTCTAATTTTTCAGAATAACGAACATGTCCAAAAACGTAACAATCAGATCCTTGCTACTTACGTCTAGATCTTTTTTCTGTTTTTCCTGGGAAAAAATGTTTTCGTCACCAGAAATATGTGTTCAACTCTATCTCTAGACTTTTTCCCTCAAATTTCCCATCTCGATCTCGATATTTTTTAAAACATGTATTATTGTTCGTAACGCGTAGAGTATTAAACTTCGACAAAAGAAATTTGTCATCTCTAATGATTTTAGCCCTTTTCCTCTAGATTTTTTCCCTAGCGGTTTTCGATTAGGTCTCAATATTTTCCAAATAATTAGTAGAAAGAGATATTTCTACAACTCTATCTCTCTATTTTTCCCCGTTTAGCTCATTATTTAACGATTTAAAAATATAAGCATCACGAAAACTCGATTTCCATCTCGATCTCGATATTTTTTAAAACATGTATTATTACTCCGTGAACGGCGTAGAATGTTAGACCTCGACAAAAGAAATTTGTCATCTCAAATAATTTTAACCCTTTTCTCTCTAGACTTTTTCCTCACGCGGCTTTCTAGCTCGGTCTCCAATATTTTTCAGATAATTCGTTGAAAGAAATATTTCTACACCTCTATCTCTCTATTTTTTTCCATTATTTCACTCATTATTTCGACGGTTTTAAATATAGAACGGCGTCAAAAAAATCTACGAAAAAACGACACGCACGATGTGTTACGTCGCGAAAAATTTTCTAGTGAAAGACTAACATTAACTCGGGAAGCGAAAGTTAGAAGCCCAGCTGATGTATAGCTAACACCATTAGTGTTCACACGGACAATGCTTAAAGCCAAGTACCTGACGCGATGTCATGCCTTCATAGTGATGTCCTACGGATGCTAGTAGTACATAACTAGCGTCTCCAGACAAGAAGCCCCGACAAGGCGCCATTGGTTGAATTCTTCTTGGATATGAGCCCCCCCGCGGCCAGGCGCCAATTCTTCTCGAATTTTGCAGGCCAGGCCAGGCCAGGCGTCACTGGTTGAACTAGAAAATTTTTCGCGGCGTGTTACGCCACGCGTGTCATTTTTCAGAGAATTTTTTTTCAGCGGTACTTTATTTTTAAATCGTCGAAATAATGAGCGAAATGACTGAAAGAACACAATTTTTTTTTCACGGCATAACACGCCGCGCGTGTTGTTTTTCGTCGAAAAAATTCCTTTTTTTTCGGCGGCATTTTATTTTTTAAATCATCGAAATAATGAGCAGAACGGTTGAAAGAACACAAAATTTTTCGCGATTGTAACACGCCAGCGTTTTTCAGTAGAAAAATTTCTTTTTTCGACGCGTTTATTTTTAAATCATCGAAATAATGGCCAGCATAGAAAGAACATAAAATTTTTTGGCGTAACGCCAGCGCTTTAACTAGAAAAAAATAGAGATAGAGTGTAGAAATATCTCTTTCGACGAACTATTTGGAAAATATTGGACCGAGTTTGAGAACATGGGGAAAAAGTCTAGAGCAAAAGGGTGAAAAATTATTAGAGATGACAATCTTCTTTAGAGTCTAGTCTAACACTCTCTACGCGTTCATATGAGTAATAATACATGTTTAAAAAATATCGAGATCGAGATGGGAAATCGAGTGGGAAAAAGTCTAGAGATAGAACCACACACATATTTCTAGTGGCGAAAACATTTTTCCGGGAAAAAGCGGAGAAAGGACCTAGGCGTGAGTAAGGACACAGAATGTTACGTTTTTGGACTGTCGCGCTATCTGAAAAATTAGAAAAGAGCTTGTTCGCGATTTGAATTTAAGCAGGAGGTCCTTTAAGTAAAGCGGCGACGAGGACGAGCGTGATTTTGGAGGAAAAATCTTCCTCTAACGAAAAATCGCGAAGGACCTATTCGTAATTTATAAAAGGACCTAGCGTAAAAAATTAGTAGGCGTGCTATTTCGACAGCCACGCGTGTGTCATTTTTAGAGAAAATTTTTTCGTGATTGCTTTATTTTGAAATCGTCGAAATAATGTAGTATTACGCACGGATAGGTATTTGGAAGCACCCTGTTGCGAGGGTAAATACTGAGGTCCTACGGATGCCCTTCTCTTTTCGATCTCCCTGTAAATAAGTATTTTTTTAAAAAAGTCTGGGCTTCGTTTGAATAAATTTGCAATAATGTTACTCCCCTCGATCATGGAAAGCGAGCAGATAACACGTGTTACTTGTTGCGTTCGAAAAAGCTTAGTAGCTTTCTAGGCAACTGTCGGGCATGAAGAGCTACTTAGTGGCTTTACCGATTATCAGAAGCTCGATAGGAGGCATGTTGAACACCGGACCTAGTGCGCGAACAACTTCTAAGCTATGAGGCACGGCAGTGAGGTGGGCCTGACAATGCTGCCGTGGTTGGCTAGTCTATTGTGGGCACACGGAAAGCTACCGAGCTCCTCTTAACGTTTGGAGAGGAGATCACTTTTGCAAAATTATTTTAAAAAAAGGACTAATTTAGCCAAAAAAAATGTGGCGGAGCTAGAAAAGCTAAATTTTCAATTCTTAAGATCCCCCCATTTTCTATCTGGGCAGTTAAAATCCAAACGTGCGCGACATGATTCTATCATCCCTTGCATCGAAAATCCCAGACGCCACAATCCCTTGGCAGTGGCACCAAGCACCAGGCAACAAAAGAACCAACTGGCCGCTCAGACAGAGTTCACGTCAGAATCCAAAGCATCCTGAAGCGCACGGTCGGGATGTCCAAAATTATGAGGCGATGTCAACCAACGAAGGCCAGTCGCCCAAGGTTGGTGCGTCACCGGCACGGCGCGCGCGGTACAACGCGTAGACGGCTGATAATGCGCGGTCTCGTTGATGGCCGGCGGCCGGCGGCGGCACCGGTGCACGGATGGATAGAAGCGTGCGCCGGGCCATGGGACTGTGTTAGTTGTGGGCCTCGTAGCATCAGGAAAGCGAGATAGCATACAGCGGCAGGCCAATTTTTTGTTGTATTTCACCTGTTTTTCGGCGAAAACCGTGCCGGTACGTGGAAGGTCAGAGGACAACACAATCATCACAAACTGGGCCGAATTTTGACACAGTGCCCCTACTCCGTAGGTTTAATATATCGCCCACAGCACAATGAGCAACAAAGACCGAACTTGCGCTCGAGGCCCATGTTATGACCATTGGTTTACTTCTGGGACACCAGCCCGTAGTATGGGCTCAGTATTTTTCACCCTTGTCGTCCATAATTAGTTGAAATGTTGAAATCCTGGTGTGTTCGAACGATTTTTTTAAGGAGAGGTTACTCATGTACAATTCTGATCATCATCCCACGGTGAAATGCCTGTGTATCACATTGTCGATTTGTCATGCGAGTTTGAATTTGAAACAGCGAGGCACCCAGCAGTCACCTAAGCTGTTTTTAGCAAGATCCACTTAACCCGCCCTTGATAATAAGCTGCTAATTAGGCATCCTATCAAATCCATAGTGACACAACCGGATAAGTTCCGCCTCCCGTAACGCTTCGGGGGAGGTCCAACGCGCGTTGGACGGCGTCGTTTGTCCAACGCGCGTTGCTCCGTCCGATCGATCGTGATGCTTCGATTCTCCAACGCGCGTTGCTCCGCATTGGCTCGGCTCGCTTCGCTCCGCCTGCGGCTGGCTCGATCGATGCTTGGGCCTTACGCGACACGCTGCTGGGCCTTAACGCGTAGCAATGCGCACGACTATTTCTTCTCTGCGCTACCGGTTGTCCAGAAGCGAATTGCTCAAGGAGGTGTGCGGCTTGCTGCAATACTGAACCGGATCTTCGGTGGGAACAGCAGGTTGCAGAGCAGTTGATCCAATAGAAATTAAACAAGAAATGGGAAAGGAACTAGCCTACACTCTGAATTAGAATAAGACAATCCTGTCCGACCATGTTAACTTCAGCAATTACGATCACCACTAGATGTATTTTCCATTCACCAAAGTAGCTTAGATTTGCTACAGTAGAATTGCGATTGCATTGTATTCTTAGATTTCTGTTATATTTCAGACTGAAGTATGACCAAATTAATGCGAAAACAAACAAAAAGCTGAAAAGGGAAAAAAAACGAAAACAAACAAAAAGCTGAAAAGGGAAAAAAAATTACAAACATACTAGCTTCATGGTTATTCACAAATGATCTCACAAGTACTTATTAATCACATCAGCTGCCTCAGCATTACATGTGTTTACAACTATGAAGTAATATACTCCCTCTGGTAACAAATAATTGTCGTTTTAAACATCGACACGGTCTCAAAAACCCAACTTTGACAACTAATTACTATTGTGATATATTTAAAAATCCAGTAAAATTATAATATTATGAAAGTATATTTCGAGATGAATCTACGTACATATGATTTTCATACATCCAATCTAAATATTAAAAAGATATCGAAACAAAAGTTTCAAAAGTTTAACTGTACTGTGCCAAACCGACAAGTTTCTGCAAACCAGTGGAAGTAGATTATAAAACGACAATTATTAGGTAGTAGATTATAAAGACTAAGCTAATTACTTTTGTAATCGTAGAGATTGGTTCATGGTTCCAGTGGAAGAACTGTAATGTGACCCTCATGAAATTATACTGCAGATGACTATAATGTGGAAGAACTGCATGCGTGCGACGGCGGCTGGAACGAGGGTTCGATCGCGATCTGCCGTCGTGCGCATTGCTACGCGTTAAGGCCCAGCAGCGTGTCGCGTAAGGCCCAAGCATCGATCGAGTCAGCTGCAGGCGGAGCGAAGCGAGCCGAGCCGAGCCGATGCGGAGCAGCGCATGTTAGAGAATCGAAGCATCGCGATCGATCGGACGAACAGCAAAGCGTGTCCACGGCGTCGCCCGTCCAAGCGCGCGTTGGCAACTAGAGGCTATCCCCGTAAGCGTTCCCGCACGGCGCTCTTAACTGTTATTTCGGATATCATGCAGCAGGACAGTGTGCGCGTGCATTCATCAAAAGTCAGTACTACTACTGATTGCCAACATAAACGGATGAGGGCATAGCCTAATCTAACAAGTATACGGCTGCTGAATGTGGGACGATTGGGAGAAGGCCAGGTGGCAATCCAAACGGACTAAAGCAGGGTCCCGCGCGCACCGACGGAGCGACTGGAAAGTAATAGCTGGTACAGTAAACACAAACTTTGGTAAGGATGCCTCAAACTGAGCAGCCAAAAAATGAGCAGCCTTGGAAGCAAACCTATTCTGATAAGGACGTCGTCAAAGCTAATACTCCATCATCGTCATGGTGTACGGCTTCTGAATCATGTGAGACGCTTGCAACTTGCAAGCAGACGAGGGGAAACGCCAAACTGGAAACAAAAGAAGAGGGTCCAAACTTTAACGCACACCGACGGAGCGATCGGTAAGTTAGAAGCGAAGATGCCACAATATAACAATAAACAAACTGGTGGTGAGCATCTTACACGCACTTCGGTATCAAGTACGTCCAGCTCGCACATCCGGCCAAATATAGGACGCAACACCATTCCCAGTAAACTGTTAACGAACCAAGGACGAAAAAAAAACTAAAGTTTCTCTGCATGCCTCACGTCAGCCAGCTAAGCCAAAAGCACCTCTATAGTATTTACGTTTTGTTGTTTGGCACCTCTTAGTATTTACGTTTTGTTGGAATTGGACACCCTAGTGGCCTAGTGACCCCGATAGATCGAATCCAATGTACCAACAATTAAGGATCTGCGGCAAACACAGAGGGAGGATATAGGGCACTGCCATTCAAAAATTTAAAAAGTGCTAAAAGATCGTTTCTTAATGGATCAAATTTGTTAATTAAATTGACTCTGATTTCAATGGTTTAGGATTTTTTAAGACATTAGCACTATTTGTATTGTACTTTTAGTAAATTTTAAATATATGTGTTGGATTTATAATATTATAAAATTATTATACAAAATTATAGGGTTATAAGAATAAGCGTAACCCCTCGAAGAAAAATTCAGGTTCTATCCATGCGATCATGCATTTCAAACAGCACAGACCAGATCTTCTGTCCGTGTCGAGACACTTGACTGCACCTACAAATACGATCCGTTCACGTGGAAGGATGCGCCATGGTCTATCATCCGCACGATGGTACATACATCCTCCAGGTTGGAAGGATTATACAAGCGGGTGGCAGTGCAAGACAAGGTCCCTTTCTCGCGATTCATGAGCTTGGCACCGATCTGATGCGCCGGGCGGGCGCGCGGGACATGCAGCAGAAGACGGCGACCAGGAGCTAATCAAGGGCAAGTACACACGTGGGTGGTTCCGCCGGACCGAGCCACCCGCTACGGCCACGCATGGCTTGGCCGGCCGCGGTCGCTGTCCACTAGCTAGCTCTCAGTCCTCGCCTCTTGTCCAGCACGTCGGTCTATGTGATGCGTGCGTGTGTGGGTGTGGCTGCCGCGGCGCTGGACCTGCGAGTCGTTCGGCATGCAGTTCGGTTTGCCAGATTCCACGGGCAGAAGTCGCGTGGGTAGTGAGTGACAACTTTGTGTTGTACTTCGGGGCTTGGGCACGGTAGGGCTCTGATGTGTTTGGGTGCGTGCCAGTCACATGTCCTAATAGTTGCGCCGGGTACGTACGAGCTACCGTTCGCGGCCTCGTGGCGAGCGGCATTCGCGTGACTATCCATGTGCGCTTATCTCGCTGCACGATCGGTCGGCGCGGCGTCCCACTCCCTCCCTGAATATGTCGGGTACCGCTCGTAACTTCGTTGCAGGCAGCATGTTCTACCAAAGAGTTTGAGCTAGCTGTTTCCACCAGGAAAATACGTATTTAAAGTACGGTTTGCGCGAGACTTTTTGAGAAGCAACTAGATATCGGTGACATGGAAGTGCTGGTTATCGATCCTATAGCTGTCGCGTTTTTCATCTTTTGAATGGCAGGTGTAGAAGTAGAACTAGTATGAGCCTAGTATATGCCATCCTAAGCTGGGAAGATCGATCTATTCCACAGAACATTATCCATCAACGTCGGAAGTCACGTCCTGCATGGGCTGCCTGCCGGCTGCCGCCTTGCTGTTCAGGAGCGAGAGGGAAAGCATGCACGGACGCCATTATTGAACAATCGCGGGGACTGCGCGTTCGTTAGGTGACATGCTTAGTTGAGATGTCCTGCCAAAACACTGTAGCACGGAAGCTGTCATCCGCAAAAGAAAGCCAGAACCAAATGTTTAGGTTGTGTCCATGTTTAGTACCAACGGACCTCACTATCGAATAAAATATCGTAGCACGGTCAAGTAAAAATAATGTTAGAGGAATGCATTTGGATCTCTTTTAGGGTGTTCATGCCACTATATTTAGGCCTATCTAAGAGGTGACAATTAATATTGCTAAAGCGCCTTTTGTCTTTACGTACGTATCTTCGTTGAGTCTTAACCATCACGTTCTTTGACCAACCGTCGTAAGTTGCTAGATACACCAATAACCGCTCTTACAATAATCACATGAGAAACCACCATGTGTCCCACCAGTTTACCTAGTCGGGACTTATAAAACTGTACCCATGACTAGTTGTCTCTTCGATATCGTCATTAGCTTCTGACTAACTAAAAGGGTATATATAAGGCTTACTTTGAATTGTGATTGTGTAGATATAATCGTTATATTAAGTATATCCTTAATATGTGTGCTCACTTTCCATGAGGAAATATTGATTTGGTCAATAATACTCATCACAATTTCGACTGATTAGCACGAACTTAATTACATGAACCAATCTATATTCGGTCGTTAGTTCAGTTTCTTATACGATTCGTCATGTGCCAAGCGTTGTTTTCCATTCTACTTACACATCTATATCACATTACTTGTTGATTACTTCTCGCTGGAAAGATAGACAACTGAGGATTTACCACACATGTAGTGATTCTATGCCATAAGTGTGATACATGACCGTATTGTCACGTTTATAAAAACGGTACCGTCTATTCCTGCAGAAGATGACAAAAGAACCTGCTAGTGGACTACCACTACGAAGTTAGTATCACATGACATCCCAGTTGTCCAGTTAATTGATCCATGCAGGCCTTCGGACTATGTTCGTGAAAGTTTATCTCACGGAATCAAGCTAGCCACTGGATCCTCGAAACATTTTTTAATAGAGGTATATGTGTATATACTAATTGCGGTGGTTGATTCGCTAACTAATCTATAAGAAAGCAGATTAGCACAATCTGATTGCATCTGCCATTTTAACAATTATTTTTGTCTATTGCGAAGAAGGATCTATGAGAATCCCAATACCAGAATTCCACAACCTAACTTGGGATCTGTCCGAGAGTCCAACAATATCTTAGCTGATGAGCCAAGCTTGTTTTGTTAGAACTTAACGTAATTCAATTAGTGTGAAGTTTCCAGATGAGTTTTTCTTTACCTGAAACCTGGGCAGAAGCTTTGCTATTCATTAGTAAGAAGTAAATCAAAGGAAGTTTAGTACATCCCCGCGAGCGAGAGGCAAGGGGCCAGCACGCAACAAAATATTACAAATTCACCGTGCTACTCTTGCGAAAGAAACAAAACTCCACCATCGACAAAGTTGACGACGGAACTAGGACGGGTTGGAGGCTGTCAACTTCGTGACATCTCTTATTGGGCGCGGTGTACGAAAAAACCGTACCGGACCGCTGCTTCAACCGGAAAAAAAAACCGGGACAGGTGGCTCGTCCGGTCTGGTAAGGGAAGCAGATCGGACGGGCAACAAACCGGCCAAAAATATGAAAATCCGTCCAGGATATTGATAGAAGGCCCAAGCCAATCCTTGAAGGGCCACAGTGTTATGGATTAGCTAAAAATCCCGGAAATATGCCGTGTTGACCATCCCACCAGCCTAGTTGTTGTGGGGTAGGTGAGATACATCACTTGTATAAGCATCTCAAACCGCGGTTCGAGACCACTCCAACCGCCAGACCGGGGAACCGACAGGACGAGCGGTTCAGTGACCGGTCCGACTGCGAGCATCAGAAGTTGACGCGGCTGGAAAGATGCATTCCGGAAAGTTCTACGATTTCTCTCCTTTCAAAGGTTCCAAAGGGCATAGATGATGAACACTGCATTGAATTCTTTCTTATTTCTAGTTCGGTTTGGCGCCTTAGCTGTGGTCATTTTCCCACCGCGATGAGATCGGACGTTGCTCCACTGTTGGACGGTGGCCGGAGGTCAGCCATTCAGCCAACACATCCACATTCCACGCTGCCGTTCTTTCCCACACCTCCTTAGCGAAAACGCATTTTAAGCAATGTTGACAGTCGTTTCGGGTTGTTGACAATAGAAACTACAGAGAGGGCTACAGAGCCACCCCTTGCTGGCCAAGACGTCTGTTGTTGTCTGTACTTTGTTCTGCACTAGCAGCCACATGAACACGTTGCCCTTGTTCTCCACCTGCGCCTTCCAGATTAGGCTTGATTTGAAGATGCAGAGGACCCTTTGAATTGAATGTTAGGCTGCTTTGGCACTGTAATTGGAGTTTCCAAAACGATTCGGCACTATAATTGGAGCTTCGAAAAGATTTGGGAGTTTAATACGCTTTCCTGGGAATATATCATGAGAACCATTGCTCTTATTTATCAAAGCTCGGCGAAGCACCTATGTAGTATCATTTTAGCTGGAACACTGATGTGAATTCGTCAGCATGGTTACACGTCACGAGACCAAATAGCAGTATTAACTTTGCTTAAAGCTGCTTTGCACCGTGCAGACTCGTAGATCACACAGTACATGAGAATAGGAAGAGCCCAAATGGTTGGACAGTAGTCTTTCTCCTGTGAGTAGAGTGCTAATACAGGCAAGAAGGGGCCTATACATATTGCATCATTCTTGAGTATCAATATTGGTTTCAAACCACACAATTGCCTGAACTACAGCAACATCCGGGGCCTCGTGAAACTCGTGCATGGTTTTGGATCCAAGTGATTCATGCACTTTTCTCCCTCTTAGGAAAAAAAAAAGTTGATCCATGCACTGGAACCATCCACCGTTCCACCTCGTACTCTCACTTCAGTATGCAGTCAGCTTAATCTGATGAGATCATGAGACCGCCCCCCACCACAAGATAATTTGGTATAACCACATGATATGGTTTACCTAAAAAGAGATGTTTACACCGCACGAAGAGCTAAATCCTTACTGGAACCATCCACCGTTCCACCTCGTACTCTCACTTCCTAGGGTCAGTTTGCGCGGTTGCACTATGAAATCTAGTTAGTTATAAGAATCTTTACTGATTATAGTAGGATTCACTTATATGGCTGCAAAAAAGAATCTTTCCACTAATTATGATATCCAAAAGCAGAATAAATTTTAAATAGCCACCACAATGCCAAACAAAGCCTTTCTAGCTCTATTTCTCTTTTTACTTGTCATTTTAGATATTAATATGGTCTCTAATATGCCCATTTGTTCATTATTATATGTTTGAAACAGATATTAAAATTTTAATATTAGTACAATTTAATGACTAATCTATTCGTCCAATTTTAATGTGGCATTTAAATACTTATTTGTATATCTGTACTTTTGTAGTTGAAAATTTTAAAATTGATTACACATATTTAAAACGAACTGATGGAGTATCATATAAGCAATACATCGACAAGAGTCCGAATGAAAACAGATATAAATAAAAATCCTACCGACCATAAAGAATCTTAATCGTGATAATAAATATTTTCTGAAGTGTGACGCTAAAAGGACAAGTCAGGTTTAAGGAAAAACGATACATTCATTGTGCGCGCACGGCCTGAATATTATAATACATGCATGTTAATCGAGACAGCGATAGAACGTTTTCTCTGTCTAATGTCTTGTTTTGTCATGTTCATCCAGCGAACTACAAATAAACATATTTCCTTTCAAACAATCTCGTTTGTTTGCAAGTCAAATTTACCTAGTCCTTGTATCTCTCTCTCACCACAAAGCGGGAACCAGCAATCAAATCTACACTAATGGCGTCTTGTTTCATGATGTGGATAGATTTTTTATTTTCTGGACGAAAGAAAAATAGCAGCTGATCTGTATGAACAGCTCCTCTGAATTTAAGTAAGGCTATATGCAGGGGAAAGGGAAAGCAAAGATGACTTCTTGGATGATAGGTTCTCCTACAACTTAAGCAGTCTCTATAGTTATGGATCGTTGGATCGAGCGTACAGATAGCCCGAATCAGCAAAAAACTTGATGAACAATGTTTACTACAGTATCATAAACAGTATTTAGCATAGTAAAAATCTGCACATTTTACCGATGTGAATCGTCAATTTTGAATTGAATGGTCCCACGGAGACTATTCAAGTTGCAATCCGACTGGATGCAAAGTGTAAACAGTGAACCGGCACTCTTCCTGGTCTGTTGGTCTGGTCATGATGGCTCACGGCACCCACCGTTTGCCCGATTTGCTCCTTACTACGGAGTCGTTCGTGTTGCCAAGCAGCACTGACAGAAACCGGTCAGCTGCGAGACCCGTCTTGATCACACTAGCACTGAATTGTCAGAGCTATTGATGAAGCATAACCCCTGGGCCGGCTTGTCAGCGCTGGTCGGGTGCATGAATACATTGTACAGCTACAAGCAGTACGCCAATCCTACAACAATATCTGTTCCATGGACACACTTCACGTCTATCGGGATTGGAAGCACTAACCTTGACGCGAACGATAATTAGTGGCTGCCCCCTGGAATTATGCACGACGAGTGCACAAACCAGAGGTCGCACCGTCGCAGGCGCAGAGGCGATAGTCAGACACAGCACAGCGGCACATGCCATTTCCGTGGTACAAATCGCAGAGCAGCTGGGCAAAAGGGTGAAAATTTAAGGTTAGGAGCCTCTTGATATGAAGTTTGAACTAGATACTGGAGCAGAGCAGTCGAATCAATCATTCATAGGAGACATCGCTACTGCTAGGAGCCCAGGAGTACTGCAAGCGAGTGCAATGTTTAACTGACGTCCTGGTTCCAGTGACCGGTCGCTGTTATCACTGGGGGGCCTTAAAGCCATACGTTCGCCGGGCCCGCAGGTTCAGTGTATATATAATGTAACGGAGCCAAGTTTTCGGGAGCTTACGCCCCCAGATTCAAGCTGTTGGCGTGTTCCCCGCACATATTTTAGGCCTGGGAATCATGTGTCGTAAACGGTATAATAAAGGACGTTGATGCACATTTATGTTTGCGTAGTTCTGTATTTGCCATTGAATTGCAATGTTCGGAGGAAGCGAGACCTTCTTGCATGGCATTGCCATTTCTTGCTTAACTAACTGCATAGTTGCATCGCAGCTGTTCCGAGAGCAGGCGATCTCGGCTGGGGTACGTGCGAGCTAGCGTTAGCGTCAAGCTGCGCTTCGTTCATCTCATCTCTCATGCCGCTCTACACGAGAGACTATCATCATTCGTCCAATATTTCGCTGTGTACTAATGTCAGGGTTCAAATTTTCGTTTTGTGGAAAAATTCGGACCCTCCCGAAATCCGAAATTTTGGACGAAATTCGGTTTTTTCGGCCGAAAGACATTCAAAATTCAAAAAGCAAAATGCAAATCCGGTTTGTTTGGCACCGAAATTTCGCCGAAATTACCCCGAAATTTCGGACAAAATGCACTGACTGAAAATTGGTTCAAACAATGTCAAAAAAATTTAATTTTTTTTGTAGGTTCCTGACACATTAGAGATATTCTCATAAAATTTTCAGGTGATTATCACTTCTGTGGATTTTTAAAAAATTCAAACATTGGTACCGTCCCGATGAAACGTTGATTGGTAAGTTTAAACCGGATGAAAAATAGTACAAATGACGTTAGAAAATTTTAAATTTTTTTGTGGAGATTTCTGACATATTTATGATATTTCAGTAAAAATTTCAGATGATGATAAAATGTGAGGAATTTTTAAAAATTCAAAAATTGGTACTGTCTTAGTAAAACGCTGAGCGGTAAGTTTCATCCGAATGAAAATTAGAACAAACGAGGTTATAAAATTTTGAAAATTTTTCTGGATGATCCTGACACATCCATAATATTCTCATAAAATTTTCATATGATGATCAAGTGTCATGAATTTTTAAAACTTCTAACAGTGCTATTATCTTGTTAAAAGGCCGATGATCAATAATAGATTTACTTTGGAAATAAAAAAGGTTTAAATTTTTTAAAAATTTTACATAAGGGTGACAAGAAAATGCTTAATATCTCATAAAAATTTTGAATCATGATCACGCTCCAGTGAATTTATAAAATTCGTAGAAAGCACAGTTCCATTTATGTTCTTTCTCTGTTTGATTTTTGAAATATAGTACAACAAATTAAGTTTAGTGCTTACTGTATTGATTGATTTTATTGAGCAAACCAAGAAAGTTGAAAATTTTTGAAAATTTTATAGAATGGTACTAAGAAAATTCTTAATCTGTCATAAAAATTTTAAATGATGATCACACTCGAGAAAATTTAGAAAAATCTAACAAGTTTACTGTCCCAATTATGTTCATTCTGTTTTTGATTTTTTAAAGATAACAAATGATGTTAAATTATTTTGAAATTTTTTTTGTATCATACTAAACTACCAAGGATGGTAACATAAATTTTTCAGATCATTATCAAGCTTTTGCAATTTTATAAAAATCTGACAATGTTTCTATCCAAATTTTAAAAAATCTCAAAAAATTAGTTTTTCATCAAATTTTCATGTAAGAGCACTTTATTATGGGTTATTGGACTAATTCTGGTCAAATCCGGCCCAAAAAAGTCAAAATCCAGATTTCAAACCCGAAATTTCGTCGAAATTTCCGAAATCACTGTAGTAATTTCAATTTTTTAAAAAAAATTGAATTCAGCTAGTACTGCAAATTTCACCCTGGTCCGAAATGCAAAATTTCACCGAAATTCGTCAAAAATTTGAACCTGGACTAATGTAAGCAACCTAGCTAGGTGACGTCGTACGGACTATCGTCTCTGTGATGTTACGACTTACGAGGATACAGCTGGTGAGGTCACATTGCCTGAACCGCATTGGGCGTGGCATTTTTTGTTTCCTTTCCCTCTGAGATGAGCCATGACTAGTCGTCAGTGCGCATCCGGCGATAGCTCAAGTGCTCAACTGCTCAAGGGCATTAGTAGCATTTTAAAGTACACTCGACTGGCTGGCCAATGATACAGCTTAGGTCAGTCCCAAGATAAGAGGGAATCCTCCTCTCTGGCTGTGCACCTCTGCAAATCTAAAGGGAGAGGGTTGGCAAGCAGCTGGGGAAGTTGATGGGTAGAGTAGATAAGATAATTAAACGTGCACTTGTTCGTTGGGTTGCTTCCCTGACCAGCCAGAGGAGTGATGCTCTGTTCCGCGAATAGCTAGAGAGCAGCGTGACAACGTATGCTGCCTTAGTGCCTTCGCACGTCAGCTAGGACATTTCTTCTGACCTCAGGGGAAAATAAAAAGGTACAGCATTTTTTGTGAACGTTTTTTTTTTTATCTGAATCAGAAGCGTTCAATTCCTCGGTTTTCCAATTCTTTCTTTCCCGCGAATTCCTTTTATGTCACTTTCAGAGTAAATCGCGAACAGGGGAAGGGGGGAACACGATCTCAACAAACCAGACTTCGTGACCTCTTATGTCGGATTATTTATTTAGTTAGACCAAACACCACGAAATGTTGGTTATCACTCAATTAAGCAGCGTCGATGGAGTGCTTGTGTACTCCACCTAAACAGAAGGTTGCACAAATCTTAATCATAGAGCGTTTCTCCCTTGTATTGGATGATAGATAGACTAGGCTTAGAAATCACGTCATCCTGCGGAGATCAAGCTGCCCAACAAAGTGCCCGTTTTGCTGGCTTCCGATGCGATTATTGATGATTTCAACCGCCGCCTTGGTGAGGCACTTGCTTATAAACTGTAATGCCAATTGGCCTGCCGTTTTGCTGTTGCAGACTTTGAAAGTGCATTGCGTGATCGATGACAGTATATGGAGACTGACCGATGTACGTCTCCTTTTTGACGGAAAGACGAGCGTCTCTTTCGATTCGTGCAAGGGAACCAGAAAAATGTTCGCCAATCATCAGTTATCAGCTTAAGAGGTGCTTTCATACTTTTTCATTTGACAGTTGCATAAATATTAAAGCATGGGTGAATGATAGATGGTGATTATTTACCCCTTCGTTTACGTCAAAATTTATACAACTTATATTGGAAGGGAAAGTATTGAAGCATTGCTCTATTACCTTTTGTTTGGAGCTCAATAGTACTAGTTTTGTTACTACTAACGCCAAACAGGATCCAACTTTTGGTCCATAACTAGGTCGAGTATGATACTATGCCGAACGGCATTAATTGTGCATTACTCATACATCAGCAGAGCCAACAAAAGCTGTCAATTCATATTAAAAACGCCCTGAAGATTATTATACAGGCACACACACGAGCTGCCGATGCAATCTTTTGGAGATCCAACCGATTACATCAGGGGCACGTATTTCCTATCATTCTAGATGTGGATAAAGATAGCCGGCCTGCCTTTTGAACGGGATCACTACTAGCTAACTCGCCATTGTTTAGCTCTGGAAAGGATGTCTATTCTGACCTTTTGGAATGAGACGGAATGCATCTGTTCTAAACCGCTATAGACCTTGTGCAAACAATCGACCAGGAGGAGAAGCAATTTACTATCCAGAACCGACGAACGCTTTTCTGAGAGTGAGGGGAAAAAAGAATTCTGCACCGACGAGCTAAGATTAAAGAAACAATAACCGAGCTTCACTTGGCCGAGATGAGAAGAGGATTAGCGCGTCTGTAGGTAGTTGGACTACACTGAACTTTCTGTACGCCCCCAATCCGCAATCCATGTAAGAATTTTACTTAAATAAAGCGTAGTTTTTTTTTTTAAGGAAAAGACAGGAACTCTGCCAAATGCATTAAGTAGGGATAAAAAGAAGAGAGTTTACAAAAACTTGAACGGCTGAGAAATAAAATGCGGGCGGAAGCCCACGAGAGCAACAAGACAAGGGCAAAGATAGAAGAAAGAAAACAACCCAAACCACTAGAACTATAGACTATGCTACACTTTTAGTTTCACACCAATAAATGTCCGAACCGCCGGAATTAAAAATCAAGCATCTCGAAGGCCGCTGATCTGTTACGCACGTCCTGGACGACCAAATCTGCCACCTGATGAACCGAGCTGTAGATGTTTTGAAAAATCCTACAATTCCTTTCCTTCCAAAGGTTCCACAGTGCGTATGTAACCACCCCCATCGAACTCCTTCCGTCTGGACATGACCATCGAGAGACGAGATTTCTTCCACCATGCGGAATTCTCCATGTGAGCTCCCGAAGGTTGGGAAGCACCTAGATCGATTTGTGTGAGCAGAAGCACTCTCCTCCAAACCTACCTTGCAAAAGGACACATTATCAGTAGATGTGAAGCCGTCTCTGCGTCCGATCCACAGAGGACGCAAGATGTTAGTGGTAAAGCGTAGTTTAAAAGTTTGATCCAATCATAGTTGCTGTTAGTGGCTATTTTCCTTCTTTTTTTATAGGGAACACGGTAATATTTTGTACTTTTCTTTTGAGACTAGGAAGTATTTCTTTTTTCTGTAGAAGTCTGACGAGTTCACTTAATTACATGCATTTTACACTGCGCATGTCCATCCTGGGCGGATGTCCGCTGCCTAGCGAGGGAGGCAGTTTATGACGAGAAATGAAGCAAAAATGATACGCACAGGCATTTTCCATGACGCGGGAAATACTTGAACCCACACGTACTCAAAAGACTATATATGACGCTAGATTAACAAACCAAGTAAATGGCATCGGAAAATATCGGGACAAGACTCACCAAGTAAAAGAGATGGCAAACCGATCAAGAAAAGACGATAAATAAAGTGAAAGCCAACGAAATGATTAAGTATTAAAGGATGCAATAAGTAAAAAAAAACACCTTCTTCTTCGAAAGAATGATAAAATCTTCTGTGGCGTCTTTCAAAGGAGTACTAGTAAGAATACCCCTTTTCAGTAGTTCTAGCTCTTACTTTAGTCGACAAATTTCACTTTGGAAGATTTCCTCATCCATAATCTTGTTTTGTGATGCTAGGATATCAATGTACTTCGCACGGTGGTCAAATTTTAACGTATTATGAGTCTTCAGGGTTGCCTGATGCTGGAGTAACTGAAAATCAGAGAAATACAATGGACTCCAGCGTGTCTTGTATAAGATTCAGGACGTTCGACAACGAAGACAGAGCGTTGTGCGACTAATCCCACTCAATCTTCTCCTTGTTGTTAAGCTTCCTTAGGGATTGTCGATAAGCCTTTTTGGATGCTGAATCAGTTCTCGGTTTGGCGTTGTAGTAATGCAAGGGAGAGCTCGTGCCATCCTTTGTTTCTTTGAAAAGGAAAACGGCAGTAACTCTACTATGCATTAGAGAAGGAAATAGAGTACAAATGATCGTTGGACTTAAAAATGATTTGAAAGGAAGCCCTTAGCAAACCGTTACCAAAAGACACAATAGATAAAAAGACAATAAATAGCACAACGGGAATAGGTAAGAAAAGAAATCCGACAATTAACAGCCAACCAACACTTTCGACATCTAAGTTGAGTTTCAAATGAAAGGTGTCTTCTGGAATAGCAGAGGTCTTGGAGACTTGGCTAAATATAAGTACATTGAAGATATGGTGAAAGAGGAGCAACTTGATTTTATTGCTCTTCTGGAAACGGGTCGGGATAATTTCCCAGATAAGACCCTTAAAAAATTGTGTGGTGGCAAACAATTTATTTGGCACTGCATGGCACCTCATGGTCGGTCAGGAGGGATGCTTCTGGGGGCTGACTTAACGGTATATGACATTGGAACCATAACTGAAGGTGACTTTTATATTAAGTTCACTCTTCGCAATAAAAATGATGGTTTCAAATGGGTTCTGATTGCTGTTTATAGTCCAGCACAACAGGATTATAAGGAAACATTTTTAATTGAAATGGCTCATATCTGTAGTAAAGAACAGTTACCTTATATAATTGGGGGAGATTTTAATATTATGCGTGGTTCTGAGGATAAAAACAAAGATAACTTTGATACTAAATGGCCTAATCTTTTTAATATGGTTATTCAATCTTTAGATCTTAGAGAAATACAATTGTCGGGTCGCCAATATACTTGGACAAGTAGTGGTGATCATCCAACGTTTGAGAAATTAGATAGGGTCTTGGTTTCTACTGAGTGGGAAAAAAAATTCCCTCTTACTGTTGTGCTGGCTAAAGATCGGAGTACCTCAGACCACACACCATTGCTTTTGAATACTGGGGTTTCGTTTCATAATAGAACGCAACTTTCATTCAAATTTGAGCGTGGTTGGTTAATTAGAGATGGTTTCTTCGAGTTGGTTGCGGATAAATGGCAATCGGTGACTCGAGGGGGTACAGCTATGGAAAGATGGCAGAATAAGATTCGTTCTCTAAGGCAATTTCTAAGAGGATGGGCTAAACACACAGCTGGTCACAACAAAAAGAAGAAGAAAACTATTATTTCAATGCTAGATGCTCTCGATAAAAAGGCAGAGCATAATGTTCTTGTACAACAGGAATTAGATTTCAAGCATTACTTAAATAATAGATTGATTCACTTATTGAGAGAAGAAGAAATTAAATGGTATGAGCGTGCTAAAACAAAAGACCTTTTGGAAGGTGATAATAACACATACTATTTCCATTTGGTGGCTAATGGTAAACATAGAAAACAACATATATTCCAATTAGAGCATGAAGATCATATTATAGTTGGTGATGCTGAATTGAAAGCGCATATCACAACTTATTATAAGGGTCTGTTTGGTCCGCATGAGGAAAATAATTTTTCATTAGTCGAGACATATAATCAGGATTTACCTCAGGTTACTGCTGAGGAAAATGAAGTCCTTATTTCAAGGTTTACTGAAAAAGAGGTCAGAGAGGCGGTTTTTCAAATGGAACCCAATAAATCACCTGGTCCTGATGGTTTTCCAGCTGAGTTTTATCAGGTTTTCTGGGATATTATAAAAGGAGACCTCATGGCGCTGTTTAATGATTTTTACCATGGTCATTTACCTCTTTTTAGTCTTAACTTTGGAATAATTACCCTTCTTCCAAAAGTTAAGGAGGCCATTAAGATACAACAATTTAGACCTATTTGTTTGTTGAATGTGAGTTTCAAAATTTTCACAAAAGTGGCTACTAATCGTCTCACGGGGGTGGCCAATAAAGTAGTTAGACCTTCTCAAACGGCGTTCATGCCTGGTCGCAATATTATGGAAGGGGTGGTGGTATTGCATGAAACTATTCATGAATTAACTTCAAAGAAACTTAATGGAGTGATTTTAAAACTTGATTTTGAAAAGGCTTATGATAAGGTAAAATGGCCTTTTCTTCAACAAACTCTGCGGATGAAGGGTTTCAGCCATCAGTGGTGTCTTTGGGTTGACCGTTTTGTCACTGGTGGAAGTGTAGGTATTAAAGCTAATGATGACATAGGTCAATACTTTCAAACTAAAAAAGGACTTCGGCAGGGGATCCAATGTCACCTATTTTGTTCAATATTGTGGCCGATATGCTTGCTGTTTTAATTAAGCGTGCGAAAGAAGATGGTCAAATTAGAGGGGTTATACCCCATCTTATAGAGGATGGCTTATCGATATTACAATATGCAGATGATACTATTCTGTTTATGGATCATGATATTGAACAAGCTAAAAACATGAAGCTATTGCTCTGTGTGTTCGAACAATTATCGGGCTTAAAAATAAACTTTCACAAAAGTGAGCTTTTTTGTTTTGGGGATGCTAAACAACAGGAACATGAATACACTGATTTGTTTGGCTGTGGTATTGGATCTTACCCATTTAGATACTTAGGTATTCCTATGCACTACCATAAACTCCGTAATGCGGACTGGGGTGTTATTGAAGATAGATTTCAAAGAAAACTAAGTTTGTGGAAGGCTAAGCAACTCTCGTATGGAGGGAGACTTGTTCTTCTAAATTCTGTGCTAAGTTGTCTTCCTATGTTTATGATGTCCATATTTGAAATTCCCAAAGGGGTGCTACACAAGCTGGATTTTTATCGTTCTAGGTTTTTTTGGCAAGGCAATAATGAAAAACGAAAATATCGTCTTGCTAAATGGAACATTCTGTGTCGACCTAAAGATCAAGGTGGGTTAGGGATTATTGATCTACAGATTCAAAATAAATGTCTTCTAAGCAAGTGGTTATTTAAATTATTGAATGAGGATGGGATATGGCAGACTTTGATTCGCAATAAATATTTAAGTTCTAAATGCTTGTCTCAAGTGCATATTAAACCTGGGGACTCGCATTTTTGGAAAGGGCTTTTGAGAGTCAAAGAGGATTTTTTGAAATGTGGCTCCTTCCGTATTAGGGATGGTTCACAAACTAGATTTTGGGAAGACATTTGGGTTGATTCTGCACCACTAAAGGCTCAATTTCCGAGTTTATATCAAATTGCTCACTACCCACATCATACTGTCGACAAGGTTATGATGCAAATGCCACCCAATATAAATTTTCGACGAGCTTTATCAGGGGATAAATTGATGGCATGGTATAACCTAATTGCCAAATTAGCTAATTGTCAGCTTACAGATGGAAGGGACATTTTTAATTGGGATCTTCATAGACATGGGCTATTCTCAGTTCGTTCCATGTATCAATATCTGATGAACCAGGGTATTCCTTTCCGAAATAAATTCATTTGGAAATTGAAACTTCCTTTAAAGATTAAAATTTTCCTCTGGTACTTACAACATGGAGTTCTTTTAACAAAGGACAATCTAGCTAAGAGAGGGTGGAATGGAAATCAACGATGTTGTTTCTGTAATTGTAATGAAACAATAACACATTTATTTTTTGGTTGCCAACATTCAAAAACTATTTGGCGAATAGTTCATATTGCTACGGGTTTACCAATGCCTAAATCTATGATTCATCTGTTTAGTCATTGGTTATTTGACCTTGAGAAAGGTGCAAAGAGAATGATTTTTGCCGGGAGTGCTGCCCTTTTATGGGCTATTTGGTGTACACGCAATGATCTAATATTCGAGAGGAAAATATATTCTTCTTTCATGCAGGCTACGTTCAGAGGGACATACTGGTTGCGGTTTTGGGCCCTATTGCAGTCTGATGTTAATCGGGAGTACATTCGAAGGATATGCCATGTATTGGAGGTAGTGGCGTTGGAATTCTTTGTCAAGAACGACTGGCGAAGCAATTATAGGATTTGCTTTTAATTTTCCATTCTCTTTGTCGCTTTTCATATTTTGTTTTTGGACATGATATTTGTATGGACTTGGCTGTGTGCGATTGCAGAGGCCGGATGTTAATCCATTATCTAAAAAAACACTTTCGACATAATCACGTGAGGAGTGAACCCCATGTTTAGTTGGTACTGAGATCTGAAAAGGCATTAGTTGATTATCAGAAGACGACCTTGTATCTCCTTCGCGCGCGAGAGCTGGAAGTTTTCCGTTTCGCTTTCTTTTGGACCGTGGACGAGGGCGCTTGCTTACTGCCATCCTTTGTTTGAAAACAAAAACAGATGGCAAACCATAACCATGCCCAGCAGAAAGGAGGAGCCGAAGACAGCAGCGCTTGGGAATTCCCCGCGACGAGACAAAGCGCTCGACCCAACAACCTGCCACCCCCATCCCATCCCTTTCGTGCTTTAAAAGACTAAAAGCAAAAGAACCTTCGTGGAACCATCCCTTTTTTTTTACCCGGCCAAGCCAACCTAAGTCGCGGGCTCGCACTCGCAGTAAGCAAGCGACCTCGTCCACGGTCCAAAAGAAAGCGAAACGGTAAACTTTCAGCTCTCCTCCGTTTGTCTACCGCGCAGAATTTTCTCACACACAGACCGAAGCGAAATTCGGGTATCTTCCCATTATAATGCACTTGCACTACTCACTCTACGAATCACTCACTAGATTCGCTACGGGCAAGTGCCACGGGCAGTGTATTTCACGTGGACAGACACTGGCCCACTGGGTACGTGTGCGAAGGAAAGTCGGGGCGCGCGAGGCAAGCGTCCGCTTCCGTTGCCTCGCCGCTAGCCAACGTGCACTGCACCGACCATCGCGACCAGTTGGGAATCCGGAAGCGGGCGGACCACCCGCCAGAGTATATTGGAAGGGAAAGTATTGAAGCACTGCTCTATTACCTTTTGTTTGGAGCTCAATAGTACTAGTTTTGTTACTACTAACGCCAAACAGGATCCAACTTTTGGTCCATAACTAGGTCGAGTATGATCCTATGCCGAACGGCATTAATTGTGCATTACTCATACATCAGCAGAGCCAACAAAAGCTGTCAATTCATATTAAAAACGCCCCTGAAGATTATTATACAGGCACACACACGAGCTGCCGATGCAATCTTTTGGAGATCCAACCGATTACATCAGGGGCACGTATTTCCTATCATTCTAGATGTGGATAAAGATAGCCGGCCTGCCTTTTGAACGGGATCACTACTAGCTAACTCGCCATTGTTTAGCTCTGGAAAGGATGTCTATTCTGACCTTTTGGAATGAGACGGAATGCATCTGTTCTAAACCGCTATAGACCTTGTGCAAACAATCGACCAGGAGGAGAAGCAATTTACTATCCAGAACCGACGAACGCTTTTCTGAGAGTGAGGGGAAAAAAGAATTCTGCACCGACGAGCTAAGATTAAAGAAACAATAACCGAGCTTCACTTGGCCGAGATGAGAAGAGGATTAGCGCGTCTGTAGGTAGTTGGACTACACTGAACTTTCTGTAGGCCCCCAATCCGCAATCCATGTAAGAATTTTGCTTAAATAAAGCGTAGTGTAAAAGTTTGATCCAATCATAGTTGCTGTTAGTGGCTATTTTCCTTCTATTTTTTATAGGGAACACGGTAATATTTTGTACTTTTCTTTTGAGACTAGGAAGTATTTCTTTTTTCTGTAGAAGTCTGACGAGTTCACTTAATAATATGGTTACACCTTTTATAGCGGGAGAAAATGCCGAGTGATCAGGGGGGCCACGTGCCCCCTAAGACAGTTTGCAAAAAAGCCCTCCAGTTTTTTGAAATTACAGATAGGTCCTTTCGAATAACAAATAGGTCCTTTGCGATTTTCTGTGAGACAAAAATTTATTTTTTTTCTTCGCGTTTGGGTCCCTAGAGCGGTATTTTACGGAAAGACCTCCCGTTAATTACAAATCACGAGTAAACCCTTTTCTAATTTTTCAGGATAGCGAATAGGTCTAAAAAATTAACAAACAGGTCCCTGGTTCTTACGTTCGGATCCTTTCTCCGTTTTTCCCGGAAAAAAATATTTTCGCCACACAAAAAACACGTTTTTCCCGAAAAAAATGTTTTCGCCACAAAAAACACAGATTAAATCGAAGGTTTATAGCAACTTATCGACGGTTGATCCATTTTACCGCTTTTTCCGGGAAAAATGTTTTCACCACAAAAAAACACGCTTTTCTCGAAAAAATGTTTCGCCTAAAAAAACACGATTTGTCGAAAGTTTATAGCGACTTATCGATTTGCGATCCGTTTTTCAGGAAAAATGTTTTCGCCACAAAAAACACGTTTTCCGGGAAAAAGTTTCGCCACAAAAACACGTTTTTCGGAAAAAATGTTTCGCCACAAAAAACACATATTAAATCGAAGGTTTATAGCAACTTATCGACGGTTGACGGGTCTTAGCGTCGTTTTCTTAAAAAGCGGATTCGTCAAAAGTTTATAGCAACCCATGGATTCGCCAACAGGTCCTCTGAGCCTCCGTTTTTCCGGAAAAAATATTTTCGCCACAAAAAAACACGCTTTTCGAAAAAAAATGTTTTTCACCAAAAAACACAGATTCGTCGAAGGTTTATAGCAACTTATCACCTCGTTTTTCCGAAAAAATATTTTCGCCACAAAAAAACATGCTTTTCCGGAAAAAATGTTTTCGCCACAAAAAACACAGATTCGCGAAGGTTTATAAGCGGAGATCGAAAATTCAACCAAATTTCCCGTTTTCTAAAAAAAACATAGATTTAATCGAAGATTTATAGCAACCCATGGATTCGCCGATAGGTCCTATCGACTCTACAAACCGGCGCAGCGTAGCGCGCTATTATTGCTAGTCTATCTTTATAGAGCTGAGAATTAGAGGCCTCCTAGGCATGCCACATCAGCATATTTGCAAAAAGGTCCTTCGGGAAATACGAAATTACGTTTAGGTCCTTCGGTGAGTTTTTAATAAAATAGACCCGAAAAAATTTAAAATTATATTTAGATCCCTCTACGGTTTATATTTAGGTCCTCCTGGTGTTTTTTAGTGGAACGGACCTCGGGAAAAAAATAGATTACTTTAGGTCCCTTAACGGTTTACGTTTAGCTCCTCTCAGCGGTTTTTAGAGAAATGGGCTCAGAAACAAAAATATGTCTCGAAAAAAAACACAGATTCGTCGAAGGTTTATAGCAACTCACGGATTCACCGACGGGTCCTAGCGACCTTTTTTTAAAAAAAACAGGAAAACCGAAAATACATAAAAAAAGGCAACAGCGATTTTCTAAAAAGAAACACAGATTCGTCGAAGGTTTATAGCAGCCCATAGATTTACTGACGGATCCTAACCGCGGTTTTCACAAAAAAAATACATATTCGTATAAGGTTTATAGCAGCCCATTGATTCGCCTGCGGGTCCTAACGACCCATTTTTTTAAAAAAAAATACGAAAACCGAAAATACGACCAAATTTCCCAGATTACGTTAAAAAAACAACCATAGTTTTCTAAAAAAACAGATTAAATCGAAGGTTGATAGCGGCTCATAGATTTGCCGATGGGTCCTAACGAGCCATTTTAAAAAAATCGAAAATCGAAAAATACGACCAAATTTCTCAAATTTTACCGTTACATCGTCAGCACGACTCGGTAATGAAGCTAAAGGGGTGGGCATTCGGTTTTTCGGTTCGGTTTTTCGTTTTCCAAATGCATAAACCAAGCAAACCGAATAAGCTCGAAAAACCGAACCGAATAAACCGAATTAATTGGTTCGTTTTTTCGGTTATTCGCTTAACAAAAAATAGTTGATGAACAACATTCAACAAGCGGACATTCAACATTCAACATTCTCATCCCATCTCAATATCGATTCTCGATCTCAAGAACCGAATAAGCATGCAACATTCAACATTCTACATCTTGATTACATTCAACAAAGGACATCTCATATTCTCATCTCAAGAACCGAATAAGCATGCAACATTCAACAAAGCAGCAGACAACATTCAACATTCAACGTATGCGGGCATGTCGCGATGTCGATATGTCGCGATTCACGGAGCATTCGCAAGAACCGCCGAATCGGGAAGGGAGGGAGGATGAGGATGAGGCGACTGAGACGGCAAGCGGTGGAGGCGTGGCGGCCATGAGATGTGGGTCGGAGAGGTCCTGACCGCTCTGAGCCTGGGAGGCCTTGACTGTGAGCCTCGAGGAGCCTTTGGGAGCCTTGGCAGGAGGGGGCGGAGGAGCGCCAGGGAGGGGCGAGAGCGGCGAGGCGAGGACAGGCCGGACGGGAGGCACTGAGAGAGGGAAGACCGGATCTGCCATGCCGCCTGAATTGGGGCTGGATTGGATGGATTTGGAGAGAACTAGGGTTAGGGTTGGGGACAGGTGGTTGGGCATTTGTGTTGTTCTCTTGGAATGGAATGGGAATGGGGACACGGACAGGACACGGGGAGTGTTAGGCGGTTGGCGTCTGCGTCTTGGCGACTAGTTTGGCGAGTCACGCGGTGACCAGCGAAGAAGAGATCGGTTAAACGGTTTTTCGGTTTCCAAATGCATAAACCGAATCAAAACCGAACACGAATAGTGCTCAAATAAAATCGAACCAAGAAAACCGAAACCGAAAAACCGAAATTTTCGGTTAATTGGTTCGGTTTTTCGATTTCGGTTTAAAAGTGCCCACCCTCACGTGGCGTTACTCGACTAGTTACATGCATTTTACATGCGCATGTCCGCCTGGGCGGATGTCCACCGCCTAGCGAGGAGGCAGTTTATGCCGAAATGAAGCAAAAATGACACGCACAGGCATTTTCCATGACGCGGGAAATACTTGAACCCACACGTACTCAAAAGACTATATATGACGCTAGATTAACAAACCAAGTAAATGGCATCGGAAAATATCGGGACAAGACTCACCAAGTAAAAGAGATGGTAAACCGATATGGTAATATTTCCTTCAGAGACGATAAATTATGTCAAGAAAAGACGATAAATAAAGTGAAAGCCAACGAAATGATTAAGTATTAAAAGATGCAATAAGTAAAAAAAACACCTTATTCCAAAGAATGATAAAATCTTCTGTGGCGTCTTTCAAAGGAGTACTAGTAAGAATACCCCTTTTCAGTAGTTCTAGCTCTTCCTTTAGTCGACAAATTTCACTTTGGAAGATTTCTCATCCATAATCTTGTTTTGTGATGCTAGGATATCAATGTACTTCGCACGGTGGTCAAATTTTAACGTATTATGAGTCTTCAGGGCTGCCTGATGCTGGAGTAACTGAAAATCAGAGAAATACAATGGACTCCAGCGTGTCTTGTATAAGATTCAGGACGTTCGACAACGAAGACATAGCGTTGTGCGACTAATCCCACTCAATCTTCTCCTTGTTGTTAAGCTTCCTTAGGGATTGTCGATAAGACTTTTTGGATGCTGAATCAGTTCTCGGTTTGGCGTTGTAGTAATGCAAGGGAGAGCTCATGCCATTCTTTGTTTTTTTTTTAAAGGAAAACAACAGGAACTCTACTATACATTAGAGAAGGAAATAGAGTACAAATAACCGTTGGACATAGAAATGGCTTGAAAGGAAGCTCTTAGGTCTTAGCGAACCGTTACCAAAAGACACAGTAGATAAAAAGATCATAAATAACACAACGAGGATAGGTAAGAAAAGAAATCCGATAATTAACAGCCAACGAACACTTTCGACATAATCACGTGAGGAGTGAACCCATGTTTAGTTGGTACTGAGATCTGAAAAGGCATTAGTTGATTATCAGAAGACAACCTTGTATCTCCTTCGCGCGCGAGAGCTGGAAGTTTTCCGTTTCGCTTTCTTTTGGACCGTGGACGAGGGCGCTTGCTTACTGCCATCCTTTGTTTGAAAACAAAAACAGATGGCAAACCATAACCATGCCCAGCAGAAAGGAGGAGCCGAAGACAGCAGCGCTTGGGAATTCCCCGCGACGAGACAAAGCGCTCGACCCAACAACCTGCCACCCCCACCCCATCCCTTTCGTGCTTTAAAAGACTAAAAGCAAAAGAACCTTCGTGGAACCATCCCTTTTTTTTTACCCGGCCAAGCCAACCTAAGTCGCAGGCTCGCACTCGCAGTAAGCAGGCGACCTCGTCCACGGTCCAAAAGAAAGCGAAACGGTAAACTTTCAGCTCTCCTCCGTCTGTCTACCGCGCAGAATTTTCTCACACACAGACCGAAGCGAAATTCGGGTATCTTCCCATTATAATGCACTTGCACTACTCACTCTACGAATCACTCACTAGATTCGCTACGGGCAAGTGCCACGGGTAGTGTATTTCACGTGGACAGACACTGGCCCACTGGGTACGTGTGCGAAGGAAAGTCGGGGCGCGCGAGGCAAGCGTCCGCTTCCGTTGCCTCGCCGCTAGCCAACGTGCACTGCACCGACCATCGCGACCAGTTGGGAATCCGGAAGCGGGCGGACCACCCGCCAGACGGGCCACGCGCGGGATCGCACGCACGACACACCACGCGGCGGACGGCACCAGACCAGCCAAGCCCACCACAGCGCACCCACCCAATCCTACCGCACGCGAAGGGTATTCACAGCAGCTGTCTTTTAACTCTGTGCGATACAGAATTCGAGGTGATAAAGGGGAAGAGAAAATGGTATTACCAAGTGTTTAACAAACGATCTTGTCGGAGTCTTTACATTGTACTCCCTCTGATGATATATAGTTGTCGTTCTAGATATCGGTACGGTCACTAAAACACAAATTTTATCATTAATTTCTATTATAATATATTTATAAAACTTAATAAGACTATAATATTATGAAAGTACTTTTCAAAATAAATGTACACATATGATTTTTATACACCTAATTTAAATATTTAAAAGATATTAATAGTTAAAGTTTCAAAAATTTAACTATATCTATATTTAAAACGATAACTATTTATAATTAGGAAGAAATATGTGCCATCGTAAGATAGTTTGTTAGTTATATAAAAATTATTATATACAACTATATAAATAATATACTATATTAGCTTACGTCTATCCATAATATTGATAGTATTAATAGACAATATATATATATATATATATATATATATATATATATACACTTTAACTGCGACCCCACGGGCCCCGATCTTTCCGCGTCACCCACCTCCCCTCGCCTCTTGCTTTATATAGCCACCCCTCGCTTCCCATCCGCGGATCATCACCATTCACCACCACACCATACCGGCATATCATTCCAGCTCGCCTCACCTTCCCTGCGACACGCCAAGAACACCACCAACCCGGAGGAGCGATTTTGCCACGGCGGCATGGGCTTCCCGGTGGGCTACTCGGAGCTACTCCTCCCGAAGCAGCTGCTCCACCTCCTCCTCCTGCTTGGCTACATCCGCCGCTTCCTCCTTTGGGCGTTCGACGCCGTCGGCCTCGGCGACCTGTTGGATCTTGGCGACGAGCAGGAGGCGCTGCAGGAGCACGCGCGGGAGCAGCAGCAGGCGCTGCAGCACCGGCGCCCAGAGTTCCGCCCGGTGCCGGCGATGGTCATCGAGGAGGTGTTGCCGGTGCTGCGGTTCGACGAGCTGGTGGCCGCGGCGCCGGCGGTGTGCGGCGGAGGCGACTGCGCGGTGTGCCTCAGCGGCATCGGCGGCGGCGACGAGGTGCGGAGGTTGAGCAACTGCCGCCACGTGTTCCACCGGGGGTGCCTGGACCGCTGGATGGAGCACGACCAGCGCACCTGCCCGCTTTGCCGCGCGCCGCTTATCCCCGACGAGATGGCCGGCGCTCTCTGGGCCACCGCAGCCGGCGTGCCCGACGCCTCCGACTTCGATTTCTCCTACTTCGGCTCGCCGCTTACACCGGTGCCCACGCCGACGCTTCTGCGACCGCATGAGCTGCTGCTCGGCGGCCTGGGCGGCTACCAGTGAACCAAACATTGGTTCACGCGATTGGCAGTCACCGGCGACTACGCGACAGGCAACGGCGGTCCGGAATGCACAATTCTACAGGACCGAATTGGTCCGCGAAGAATAGGAGGCGCCTTGAACTGTATATAGGCAGACTGAGTAAAGCAACCCCCTCCAAAAAAAAAAAGGCTAGGAGATTAGATTCGTCTTATGTATAGGTAGATTCCATCTTCCAAGGTTGTGGAGTTGTGAATCTTTGTGCGGATTAAATTTGTTGAGTTTGGCGTTTGGATGCAGAAATTTGTGCATTTTGGCATGTTGCTCAGCTCATCCAGCTGTGTAGCTCTTCGTTGCGTAATTGGCGTCAGCCTACTGCAGGATGGACTTTCCTTCTCTTCGTTTTTATTGTGGAAAGGATACTTGATTGGTCCTGTTCTTAAAGCATACTGCGAATTCTTGCCGGTGCCGATTTTTCTTTTGCTTGAACACGAAAGTACGAAAGGCGCAGCCTTTCCGTGGATCCGGATCTACCACTATTGTGCAACTATTGCTCTACAGGCTAATGCTGTTTACACCTTACAGCGTGACCCATGCATGGCCCAAGAACGGGTGTTCTTGAATGACAAAATGGTAATTTTCGCACAGATTGCTTGCTCGAACATCAGCCGATCGGGAACGCGTAAAATCCTGCGAGCTCCATCCCACACACGTGTTGCACCCTGCTTTCTTTACAACAGAGAAAGGATTCATCAGATTCTTCTGGGGGAAGTTTCCGTGTCCATTCGTTCGTTCGTTTCGACAGGGACAAACGGGCAGACGTAAAAGAAGAATGGATTGAGAATCGGCGTGGAGGAGGATAATTATTCACCTTGACGCATGCATCTTGGCCGCCTGACCGAGAACGTACGTGCACGGCACAGGCGGGAGGAAGATTCAGATGTAGGAACAGCAGCTGAAAGCTCAAGTTTTGCGACAACAGGGAAGTTTCAGACGTAGAAGCCAGCAGCCTAGCCTACCCGTCAGGTTTGGCCGCCTTCGTACAGCGACCAAACGTCCATGTAAAGTGCACCTCTTATACGTAACGTAATCTGCAGATAGGAGTGAAAAGAAATATTCAGTCTCACTCAAAAGCAGATAGCTTTGGACAGGTGTAGATAGACTCTACCTGTAACGCACGGCCGGACAATCGATACGCGCCCCGAACGCTCATTGATGCGCACCGAAAGAGGGAGGACTGGAAACAGAGTCTGTGGTAGTACTAGAATAAGAATCAAACGGCAGTGCTTTAATTAAGGAAACATTATTGGGAACTTTAGCACGCGAACTATAACAAGTGCTTTGCCTTTGCTTAGGTTCAGATTTCTTGGTAGCTATTTACAAGCCTTCTCTGTTCTGCACTGTTAGTACTCCTGTTATTTCTAATAAGAAGATTACATACATAGTTTCCACCTAAGCAAGGCCATTACTCGGGGAGGAAAGATGAAGCACTACTACTGCCTGCAGGTTGCATCATTCGTCAGTTAAACATTGTGTTGTGCCTACTTTGTCGATGAGGTCAACGCTAAGTCGGTCGCCAAACTTATGCATAAGCTAGTTTTGCTTGGAGGCAACAAAAGGAGGTCCGGTTAAGTAGCTTTGCTCGAGAGATAAAGTGAAAGAGTGGGTCATTATTCCCGATCCATGCACTGAATGGAACCAAAACCGAACTCAAAAGTCGTAATTGATGGGAATAATGGCACATCAAATCGTGGGTCCACAGGGCTCATGATCGTACACGGGACGCTGCGGTGTTGCGCCAACCCGCTTTCGACGTGCCGTATAACGGCTGGCCAGTGGCCACCTCATTCTGCTGCATCTACAGAAATTAAAAGGCAGCCTATGCCGTACGATTTTGTTCTTAAGTCTCAACCAAGAGCATCATGCCTGGACGCATCCACAAGAGATCTAGCAGTTTTCGAACTTTAAAGTATCGAAGGCCTCAAAGAAAATCATAAACTGGAATAAGTATATAGTATACTTTCATAAACTTTGCTGTAACTGATAGCATATGACGAAGGCACCATGTTTATTCTGGAATGTGGCAACCGGCAACTGGCAGATTTCGAGAAAGGAATAATGGCAAGCTTGTGCTCATGACATGATAGGATCATATTCTTGAAAGCAATCATAGTAGGTCAGTAAGGAGCAGGCCCATGTTGGCTCCTCAAATGTTCCATCGTTTTCACCCTGCATTCCCTCCACTTCCCGACGACCTCTGCAAGTGAAAGCAATGCACGCAGCGGGAATTCGCATCCCGCGCTACAGAGGATAAGAAGAATGAATTAAACCGCTGGTGCCGAACACGGCAGGCGTCAACACCACCGTCCGTATCAGCTTTAGAGCCTGGCTGACTCTCTCTCTCTCTCCATGTTTTATTTGTCAATTTCGATTTTGATTTATCAAACTTTGATCAACGATACTCCCTAAAAGATATAATCATATTACATAATGTGGTATCGTTAGATTTGTAATCAAAAATATTTTACTATTATGTTACATTTAGAGCTATTTGCTTTTGTTTTGCCTAAGAAATTATTATCAAAGCTCAATCGCTCAAGTCAAACTGACAAATAAATATGAACAGAGGGAGTACACAAAACCTACAATGCCACGAATGTGTTGTCCTACTCGCGTGCAACCTATCCAAATTGCATCTCGCGAAGTCGGAATTGTGTGTGTGTGTGGGGGGGTCTCCGTCTCCACGTTGTAAAGCGCAGTGTAGGTTTCGTATGGACGGAATTAGTAGGAGTGATGGATATACGCCAACATGCCCAAAAATCATAAAAAAAAATTTAGAGACAATTCAACATTTAGGACAAATCTCATGTCTCTTTGTTGTAAAGCACATTTTGAAACCTAGCCTATATTGGGCGCCCAACCCATGTGCACCCCCCTAACCACCTTACATTATCCGCACTTCAGTCCATTTGCTACTAGCCCCAAACCCACCAAGAACACGTCGAATACTTTCTCTCCTCGCCCCAGCTAATCCCCATTTAACTAAACCTTAACGTAACCAAAGCAGTCTAGCAGCTTGGACAATGGTGCCGCACTTGGTGGCTCGGTAGCCGATGACCTGCGATGGAAGGTGAGGAGAGGACCAGAAGACCAAGCACTAGGTGTGGCACAACAGCGCAGTGTGGAAGCGGCAACAGGCGGTTGGCAGCGTGGCGCAGCATGACAGGCAACAAGCGTGGCATGCCATGGCATCACCACTCACCATGCGACGGCGATATATAGTCACGATGTAAGTTCTTTGCTGTTATACCCTGGCCTGTTAATACGAAGACTCATGTGGCTCGTGTGGAGTAGTGTTGGGATTAGTCCTATATCGTTTGCGTAAAGTGAGTTGTAGTAGTATATAATGCATGTTGGGTCCAAACATAGCACTTCCGGGTTAACTCTTTTACACGAAACGAGAACGAAAGTGTAAGTGGGATGCTGTGCATGCGTAAATCCACCCTATGGTAGGCTAGACATTGAGCTAATTTGGATCAGAGTATTATAAATGGTATCAGAGTATCAACCTTCGCTGCACGGGCACGTGTAGGACAGGGGCACGAGTATATAGCTCATGGCGCGTGTAGGCCCGGAGTGGGCACACGGTATGACATATGTGTTGGCACTGAACGTACGCCCGTGTACTGAGGAGTAGTTCTGGGTATCTGTCGTGTATACGGCGTGCTACCGAGGGCGTTAGTCCTTAAGGGGGTGGGTGTAATACCCCAGTCTGTTAATGTGAAGACCCATGTGGCCTGTGTGCAGTAGTGGTGGGATTTGTCCCATATTGCTTGCATAAAGTAAGTTGTAGTAGTATATAATGCCTGTTGGGTCCAAATATAGCACCTTCGAGTTAACCTTTTTACACAAAGCGAGGGCAAAAGTGTAAGTGGGGTGCTATGTATGTGTAGATTCGCCCTATGGTAGACTGGATTTTAAGCTAAATTGGGCCAGGGTGTTACATCTGCCCTTAGTATTTATTGGAATTTGGGATTCGTAGAATGTCTCGTGATTCGAAATTTGTAAAAAAAATATTATGATTTGTTAATGTAGATCAATGGTGCCACTTGAAAAAATATATTATGATTTGTGTTAGTCGTTGCAAAACAGCGACTCAAATATTATTAATACTATGTCATTTATTAATTTGGCTAAGGGCCAGTATCATATAAGGAGTTATCGGTGGAAACTATTTATACTAGTCGGTAACGTGTGCATCTGCATGGGCGAGTTTCTTAGATAAAGTCATTTGGATCTGCTAATTTGGATTGTACTTAATAACCGTTATAATCTTAGTATGTTAGATGGACGCTAAATCTTTTTTTTCTTTATTAATGTGAAATTTTTCTCATAGTTCATAATTAGTATAGTTAATAGATTATATTATAAATTTTAATAATTTTATAATTTAGCATTGTAATTCACATAAAAATCAAAAATTTAAGCATCTCTTAATTTATTCCTAATTGTATACTTCTCAATTGTACTTTTGGTGGATTTTTTTCAATTTATACTGGAATTAGTATAAAAATCTATATTCTATTTTTATTTATTATTACTCAGAATTTTATTTTTAGATTTACTTTCAAATTACAATGGAAATAAAATTACTATTTTTTTATTTCTAATTTTAGTTAATTTGGCTTTTACTTGATATAGACTACTTTCGTCAAAAAATATAGGACATATTTTTTAATAGTCTTGTGCATAAATATACATTGTATTTTATATTTCAATACAAAATTAGTGTGCTCTCCCCACTATACCACTAATAAATACCTAACTTTACTTTATATCCTCTACATACATGCATTGAATATAGCATAGCGAGTATGGATAATAATTTGGGATTATGCAATGTCATTGAATGATTATTTGCAATATCATCTTAGCCTATGTGCTAAGAGAAAATACATCCTATAAACTTAAACATGGTCAGTAATTATTATTCTGATTTTGCGTATTTTTTTATTGTACCTCGGTAGATTTTTTAAGTCTTAAGCTAGAATTTATATGAAAATTTATATTTTTATTTATTACTATTTTAAATTTATTTTTGGGTTTACTTTGAAATTTGTATAAATATCTAATTAATTATTTTATTTTATTTTTATTCTAAATTTTACTTAATTTGGCTTGTACTTAAGATAGACTCAATGTTTTAATTTGCTAATTTTGTTTAATTATTATTCCAAATTTTTATATTTATGTATTTACTTTGGAAATTGCATGGAAGTCCGATCGCTAATTTTTTTATTTTTATTCTGAATTTTAGTTTACTTAATTTGGTTTGTACTTGAGATAGACTCATCGTTTTAATTTGGTAATTTATTTAATTATTATTTTGAATTTTATTTATTTATGGATTTACTTTGAAAATAGTATGGAAGTTAGATTGCTAATTTCTTTAATTTTTTATTCTAAATTTTTCTTAGTTTATATTGTATTTGACACGGAATCTTTCTTTTAATCTAAACCGTTATAACTCGGGCCCAACAAATAGATGACCAGATCTTTTTGTTTAATGTGGGAGTTTTCTCAAAATACCTAATTAGTATAGGTATAGATATAGATAGATAGGTTGTACATTGGCAAATTTCAAAGTTATGTATTGAATTTGCGATGCTATGATCCTGTTGTACAGGACTTTAGCGTTGTAGGGGGCAAATGTGAACGTCAACGCCCACTGTGAACCGGAGGAATATGCCGGTTCAAGCACAGTGTAATCCAGTGTTGCGCTTGCGTTCGAGCGAACGTCACATGCAACGGTTATGACAGCGAAACGCTAAAAATGCACTAATATGTCTCGGTCTGGAGGAATTGCGCATGTGAAAATTTCTGCAACACCAGTTCACACAGACACAGATGGATGGATAGGTGCTCCGAAGTTTATCCATTCCAGTGAGAACTGTTTGTTTGAGTTTTGGATTCTAAAAGTTGATTTTGGAAGTTTATCCAATTTGGATTGTGAGAATCCAGAATCATGTTGAGTCGAGTGCACCTGCCAGTCTGCCAACGCCTCTTGCATTCGCGGCAATCGTAGTTAAGATGACTTTGGAGGATCCGAAAGATCTTGCTTTTAATGTTTGGAGCTCTGCTCAGAGACATTCTGGAGCTGAAACACATGTACCGTTCGTTTCGTTTCGTTTAAGCAAGGCATTCCCAGGCAAAAGGCCACAGTTGTTGATTGGGCAATTGGGCCATCGTCCCACAAGCTCAGCGAATCAGGAAACAACGTATTTGGTTATCTGCCACCATCTCGCGAGTTAGCATCCGGCGGCAGGTCCACCTCCACCGCTACTTGACTTTGACACATCGTCGAAGTAATTTCAACGATGATGTCTTGACGAAAGATCTTGTCGGTCCCCAATGCTCCACCAGACTACGTGGTGACTGGTGGTGCGCAAGCAGCTTGGCTTGGTCTGCACGAGAAAGGCCCCTTATTTATATATTTATTTATTTATTAAATAAGTTACTTTTATGTTTTTCTTTTTAACAGTTACATAAATATTAAAACATAAATAAAAGTCTGATTACACTAGAATTTGGCAAGACATGGCCAATTTTTTAGGATTAAGGTAAAAGAGATATTTTTGGCCGATATCGGTTAAGAAAGAAAAAATTAAGTCAAAGATAGAACTACGATCGATATTGATTGGAACGTGAGAATTTTGTCCGTGCAAAGATCGATACGGATTATGATTGTATAAAAGGAGATCGAGAGCAAAGATCATGCTTCGATTCTTTACAACAAACACCGATTGAGTTGCAACAAACCAGATTCCTTGTCTCCTCGGATTATGATTGACAACATATCGCCAACGAGAGAATGATACAATCACCATCGCCGCTCCTCCACGCTCAGCGGTGGCCGTCGCCAACATCCGCACTCTCATCCTCGCTGCCCTGACTCGCTATACGCTGCCTCCGAAAGGAGATCATGGAGTGAGCAAGCATAAACAACAACCCTAATCAATCAAACAACTTGCATTTACTTTTATTTTCCTATAACTCGGGAAGAATTTCGTTCTTGTCGTTCTAGCTCGACAAATACTCTCACATGGTAGCTCTCATAGAATCTTTCTTGTGGCGGAAATATGATTTTAATCAATAAAGTTGTGTATCGTCGATTATTAGTTATCCTCAATTATCCTCTTCGTCAATGGAATCCATGGACCGGTACGGTGCAAGTGTGGCCGCATGGGAGCAACTCCATCCTCGGTCCACGTCCATCTACGGCGCTTCACCGCTTCACGCCCTCCACCGATGGCGCCAATCGGTCAGACGCAACACACTCGCCCATGTCTGCTCCCGGTGTGATGCCTGGTGCGACCGCTGCTGCTCCCGGTTTGATGTCCGTGCGACCGCTGCTGCTCCCGGTGTGGTGCCCGGTGTGATGCCTGGTGATGGGTCTGCTCCTTGGACGCCACTGTCATCTACAGGCCATTGGGATCAAGCGGCGTTGCTGAATTCATTCAACACAATGTCGCTCAACCCTCCTCCATCTGGTGAATGGTACATGGACTCCGGCGCCACTTCTCACATGTCCTCGGATGCCGGTAACATCACCATTTCCCACCCTCCTCCTCCATCTCACTCTTCTGTGGTCGTGGGTAACGGTTCTACTCTCCCTGTCACCTCTATCGCCTCCACCACCCTTCACGGTCATTTTTCATTACGGAACATTCTTGTCACCCCCCACCTCATCAAAAATTTGATTTCTGTTCATCAATTTACTATCGATAATAATTGTTCCGTTGAATTTGACCCCTATGGCCTTTCTGTGAAGGATCTTCGCACTGGGAGCGTGATCGCCAGGTGCAATAGTTCCGGCCAGCTCTACCCTTTTTTGTCATGTCCACCCCAACCCCGAGCTTTCGTCGCCACATCATCGTCTACACTTTGGCATCGCCGTCTTGGTCACATTGGTGCTGAGGCTCTCTCCAAATTAGCTAGTTCTTCCATCATTTCATATAATAAAGCCCCCGAATCTATTTGTCATGCTTGCCAACTCGGTCGTCACATTCGTTTACCTTTTCCTAGCTCTCGTTCCCGTGCTACTGCAAACTTTGATTTACTTCATTGTGACTTGTGGACATCCCCCGTAGCTAGTATTTCCGGTTATAAATACTATCTCATTATATTAGACGATCGATCGCACTACTCGTGGACTTTCCCTTTGCGTCTTAAGTCGGACACCTTTTCTACTATATCGCATTTTTTCACCTATGTTCGCACGTAGTTTGGCCTCCCGATAAAAAGTATTCAATGTGACAACGGCCGTGAATTCGACAACTCTTCCGCTCGTCATTTTTTCCTTACACATGGTGTTGCATTCCGCATGTCATGTCCTCATACCTCCCAACAAAATGGCAAAGCCGAACGTATCATTCGCTCTACCAATAATATCATGCGCTCTCTCATGTTCCAAGCCAACCTTCCACCCTCCTATTGGGCCGAGGCCCTTCATACCGCTACATATCTCCTAAATCTTCACCCCACTAAAACACTTAAGTTTCTCACCCCACATTTCGCTCTTTATGGCCTCCACCCCTCCTATTCTCACTTACGTGTTTTCGGGTGTCTGTGTTATCCCAACCTTTCCTCCACAGCGGCTAATAAACTCTCTCCCCGTTCCACCCTTTGTGTTTTTCTTGGTTATCCCTCGGAACATAAGAGTTACCGATGCCTTGATTTGTCCACAAATCGCATCATCATATCTCGTCACGTCGTTTGTGATGAGACGATTTTTCCCTTCGCCACAGCGCATGCCGTCCTTGACCCATCCACTCTTGATTTTCTCACTAACATGGATTCTGTCCAGCTGCCCGTCGGCCCTTTTCCTCTTGCAGGTTCTTCGGCTCGTGCGACCGGTTCTGCTGCCCCCATTGGTTCTCATCCATGGGATGCTGCCAGCGGATCCGGTCACTCTTCGCACATGGAGCGCACCGCCTTCTCTGTGCCACTCGGCTCCTCTGATGAGTCGTCGCCTGTGGCTGGCACGGAGACCTCCGTTCCACCGCATGCCCCTGGAACAAATTCACTCGATGCCTCGACTGCTTTATTGTCTCCTCGCTGGACCTTCTACCGACCTCTTTGCTTCGCTCTCTGCTCGCCGATCAGGATCGTGGCAGATACGGCTCGCCTGTCTGTTTGCTCTGCTTTGCCGCTCAGGATCGCAGATACGGCTCCGCCATGCTAGGGCGCCCAGATTGTTGCCACGCCAGACCGTCACCGTCGCGCAATCCTTCCTGTTCTTCCGGCGGGTAATACTCATCACATGACCACCCGTGGCAAGTCCGGATTTCGTGTTCCAGCCGATCGCCTTAATCTCCATGCCGCAGTACTTTCACCAGTGCCGAAGACTTTTCGCAGTGCGCTGACTGATCAGAATTGGCGTGCTGCAATGAATGAGGAGATTGCCGCTCTTCAGTCCAACCAAACTTGGGATCTTGTTCCCCCTCCGCCTGGCGTTAATATTGTGACAGGCAAGTGGGTTTATCGTCACAAGTTTCATCCGGATGGCTCGCTTGAGCGATATAAGGCTCGTTGGGTTCTTCGCGGCTTCACACAACGGCCTGGCATTGACTTTGATGAAACCTTCAGCCCTGTGGTCAAGCCTGCAACTATTCGTACTGTTCTCACTGTGGCTCTCTCTCGTGACTGGCCTATTCATCAACTTGATGTGAAGAATGCATTCCTGCATGGCACTCTCTCCGAGACAGTCTATTGCATGCAGCCTTCTGGTTTTGTTGATCCCACTCACCCGGACTACGTCTGTCGACTCAACAAGTCTTTATATGGGTTGAAGCAAGCTCCGCGTGCTTGGTATAGCCGGTTTGCATCACACATCTCCTCTCTTGGTTTCATTGAAGCTAAGTCCGATACGTCATTATTCATATTTTGTCGAGGATCCGATACTGCTTATCTCCTCCTTTATGTGGACGATATTGTGTTGACTGCTTCTTCCGAAGGTCTTCTCCGTCGCATCATCGCAGCTGCTACAGGATGAGTTTGCCATGAAGGATTTGGGTCCCCTTCATCACTTTCTGGGACTCTCAGTCACTCGCCAGCAGGATTCACTGTTTCTCTCTCAGCGGCATTACATTCTTGATATCTTGGATCGTGCTAACATGACCAATTGTAAGTCTTGTAGCACTCCAGTCGATACTCACTCCAAACTGTCTGCTGATGGTCCCCCAGTGGCTGATCCGACAAATTATCGTAGTCTGGCTGGTGCTCTTCAGTATTTGACCTTTACTCGGCCAGACATCGCTTATGCCGTGCAGCAAGTTTGCCTCTTTATGCATGATCCCCGTGAACCGCATCTTGCCTTGGTCAAGCGCATCCTCCGATACCTTCGCGGCACCTTGGACCATGGTTTGGTCCTCCATCGCACCTCTCTGGATGACTTAGTGGTGTATTCGATCTTGTCGGCTGGTTGTCCCGATACACGCAAGTCTACATCGAGCTAATGCTGTTTTCTTGGTGCCAACTTGATCTCTTGGTCTTCTAGCGACAAAGATACAGCCGCTCCGTCGAGGCCGAGTATCGCATTTGTTAGTAACGGAGTGGCGGTCACCTGGCTTCGCTTAATTGCTTGAGCTTCATCTTCACTTGCGCCGTGCTGCTATCGTCTATTGTGATAACGTTAGTGCCGTCTACCTCTCCAGCAATCCGGTTCAACATCAACGCACGAAACATGTGGAGATTTGGGGTGAAAACGGGTTGGATACGGTCGGGTAGTAGGTTATCCCGTATCCTACCCTAATTATTTTTTTTCGGATACGGATACGGATACGGGTAGTGAAAATCGGGTAGGATACGGATACGGATACCGTGTATTTATGAACGGGTAGAAAACGGATACGGATATTATACGGATAGATACAATACGGATAACGGGTACTTAGTCGGATAGTACGTAAACTACCTAAAATCAAAGCACATATATAAAACTTGCATATTTTATATAATATATGTGAAACAAAATGAAGCATATGCTTTTTCAGTATCCCGACGATGCCAGCCACGGCTAGACGGGCGGCTCTGTGGGTGACGATGTCGCAAATTTTCACGACAAGCCTTCGAGTTTTCAGAGGGACGCCGGGGATCTGGAATGGGGATAATTAGATGCATGCCTTGGAAAGAACCAGTGCCGGAGCAAAAGCACACCATTGCTGTCGGAGTAACTCTACAGGTATTAAGGTGATCAAACGGAAAGCTAACCTTCAGATGTTCTTCCAGTATCCTTCTAACTTCGCTTAGATCTGGTGAATCGACCTCGCGAATTGCAGCCAGAAACGGTGTGCTGGATTGCAAATGGGAATCAGAAAACACATATCATAGTTAGTGCTAGTTTTTTGTGATTAAACCTTTGTTAGGAACTCATGTGCTAGTCAGCAAAAAAAATCCCCTAAAATGATGGGTTTGACATGCCAAGAGGACCAATAATTTGAAATGTTCCAGTAAAATATGCAACTGAGCTGCACGGTCTACGACGACTGGGTTAAGCAGATAAACACAAACACATAACAAAGGAGGTACTGAAATCTCACAAGAAACATTCAAAAGAATCCAGCTAATTCAATAAAAAGAATCAGGTCAAGTAATTTGCGTCATTCCTGGTATCGTGATCCACCCGAGATCCTCGGGTATTTTCCGGTAGTATCCGCCCGAATCCGACGTCACTATCCGGTACTATCCGTGATCCGACCGGGAAAAATTACCCGATCCAGATCCGAAAAAGCGGGTAAAAACACTACCAGATCCGTATCTGATGGGTAATACCGACCGCTTTCACCCCTAGTGGAGATTGATCTTCATTTCGTCACGAATGCCCGCGCTTCGGTCACGTTCGTGTTCAACATGTGCCAACCACCTCGCAATTTGCGGACATCTTCACTAAGGGTCTTTCTACTTCCGTCTTCATCGAGTTTCGGACTAGTCTGAACGTCCGGTCTCCTCCCGCTCCGACTACAGGGGCGTGTTAGACGGTCCGTTCCGTTGCATGCCCCATGCAGCTCTGCAGCCCTGCGTCTACATGCACTGGCACTGGCATGCTTCGATTCTTTACAACAAACACTGATTGAGTTGCAACAAACCAGGATTCCTTGTCTCCTCTTTAGCATGCTTGTACTCCTAGTTTGTTGCTTTTCTCTGTACGCCTCAACTGATTCCCTGTACGCCTCAAATGGCTATTTGTACTGGGCTCAACTAATGTAAAAACTCAGTTAGCGTATTCTATTCTCTAAGCTTCACGCTTTCACTAATCAATCAAACAATTTACATTTACTTTTATTTTTCTATCAACTAGGAGTAGCTCTGTAATTTAGAATCTTTCTTGTAAAATGATTTTAATCAATAAAGTTGTGTATCGTCGATTGTTAGTTATCCTCAATTATGTCAATCAGGTTTGATTTTCTCCGATCATATTATGCATCGCTTTTTTTAGGAAAAGTCTACTTTATCTACATCTAATCAGTCCTAATCGGCTGTTTAGACTTACTGTTGCCCTTGATTTGATTGGCTTTTTAGCTGTTTGGATAATTATTGATTGTTGCACTAGATCGGTTTTGAGCATATTTTTCATCTATCTTGCCGATTGCAGAATCAAATCGGCTGACAAGTCTTGAACCCGATGTTCTCGTGATATTTGGGCCAATCAATTCTTTGTCTTATTTTTGGCATCAACAAAGATAGACGGTGATTACTTACACCTTTATGTACTTTAAGATTTATATAATTTATATTAAGAGAAAAACATTGAAACACTGTTTTTTTTCGTGCCGACATACGCGTGTGGTTTTACGGGCATTTTCGGATGCAACCGCTCTGCTGCTAAAAGTTTCCATCGTCACCTCCCTTTCAGCGCTACCTGGCAATTCCAGATTAAATATTCCTTCGTATGCAGCTGTGAACACATGGTCAGATGATGGATTAGGACAGGACAAAGGAATGAAATTTCCAATCGCTTGAGATATTAGTATGTCGGAGCTAATTCAGGTAGCAAAATGAAATACTGAAGTCAAGGTAGTTCATCCATGCGGCATCCCTCTATCCCTCGAGAATCAGGAATACGATAGAAGCTATTTTTAAATTTTCACAACAGATCGGATGATATGATTTGCCTTTGTATTCATGTAGAAATTGGGTAATCTCCTTTGCACATATCAAAATGGTAGTCATAATTGTTTTTTGAGCTATGCTTCTATGCATCTCTTTTACTATTGTTTTTTTTTTTTTGCATGACAAAATTCGGAATCCGTTCTGCCAATGGAGATTGGAATGTGTCACAACTCACAAAGCCGATGATTTATTTGGAACGCTGGTGGTTGGGGGCTGTACTATTTCCTTGATGGCTTGTGAAGTGGACCCTGGCTAACAAATTTAAGAAGTATGTTTTGAGTGGACATGAAGGCTTATGAGACCCACAATGCATTAGCTGGGCTCATTCTCATGAAACAATAGTACAATACTCCAATTACTACTAGGCTTTCATAAATTTGGAACTCACCGGTCTTAGGATACGTCGAGCCCATGACTTGAGAACCAAACGTAGGTAGAACGCCTTCATTGACTCATTGTTCACTTTGAGTATTCTTTGGCTCCTGAGAAACATTTGGCCTCCTGTACGCTGTACACCTCTAGTTTTGTTCCAAGTACATACCAGGACAAATTGACTTCTGTTTGTCGAAGCCAACTTTTTCTGGCCGCTTGTACGTCATTTTTTTTAAAAATAATCTAGCTTGCCTTCCCCTCAATCGTGAAAACGTCAGCATGTGACACGTGCTCTGGTACTACGAAAAGGTTCTGCAAGCTCCCTTCCTCGATAGAAATATACCCATCAAAATAAGTTAATTAATTGTGTAATTAACTACTTTAATTAATTAATTAAATCACTTAATTAAAGTGGCTTACCTATCATATGAGCCATAAATGCTCGGCAAGTGTTGTCTCTCCCTGCTCAACACTATGAGCTCCTGCTGCATGGTAGGTTTTACCATGGTATGAGAGCACGACAGACAATATGTGTTATATCTTTGACAATCGAGGAGGAGCTATTTTTATAAATTCTTTTGTATGGAAGTTATATTTTTTTTAAAAAAAACGTGAGAGGGGGAAAAAAAGCCAAACCTTGTCTTTGTCGTCCTTATCGTAGCCTCCATCATAACCTCCTTGGATAGCCTACAAACGGTGGGTCCTACGATTAGTTGTCCTGTTCGGCAGTTCCTTCTGCGAAGGGTCTGGTGTGATGCGGTGCATATCAAGAGGACATGACACGATGACAGGGCATCCAAGCTTGCAATGAATGGCATGACATATAAGAGTTAAGTGGCCGCCCATTTCGATGATTTGGATGAATTCCAAGGCTTCCGAGCCAAACCGATGGATCCCAATCTTGTTCGGCTTTGCGTCAAAGGCCATCCCTTCAGTGTATGAAGTCGTTTGCGTGGACCTTTCTTTCGGGGGCCTGAGTCTTGGTAAAACGGTCCTTCTTCTTCTGTAACCTGTCTTGGTCGTCTATTGGTGATTCGTTGTTGCTCTAGCGGTCTAGCCAAGCACTGTATTTTCTCTGTCGCTGTTGCTAGCATAGTAGGGTTTTTTTTTTGGGCGGCAAGACGGTAGCATAGTAGTAGCACTGAATAACTTATATTGTTCGTTCGTTCTTCCATCTTCTATAAGTATAGATGGTTCTTTCTTCGAAGGCATAGGACTATGGATTTGACCACTCGCAAGTCATAACATTGGTTTGGCAAACAAACGAATTTGACAAAAGCAGGAATTCGTAGGAGGAGGACCCTCCTACGACCAAAAACGCGCGCATGCACTTTCTTCTGGACCACGGGAATGAATGGACACGGAAAGGACCCGAGCAGCACGCTTACTCTGATTAAGTAGGTTTGCCTATGTGAGCATGGAATATGGGCTATACCGAACATTGATGCGGCTGGAACCGACACTCCCGGCGATTTGACCAACGAAATGGACGCATAAACAGCAAATTATGGGCTCGAAATGGTAGGCAGCCGAGGGCGACGCCGCTTGAAATGGTGGAAAGGCAACCGATTCTTCAGCCTTTTAATTCTTCCACGAGACGCTGCAGAAGCACTCGTCCAAATCTCGTTTTCGATCCCCTCTTAGATACGCCCTCTGTGCGAGTGTGTGGCCTGGCTTTTCCACTTAAGCTTCCACTAGTGCGTGTTAGTGCCATCACTTTCAAGCAATGAATGACCATTACCTGAGCTTTAAAAAGTATTATTACTATGCAATGTTAGTGTGCACACCATAATAGGTTGTTCTTTACTGCAAATACAGCTTAACTGAAATTGTACCACGCGATTCTTGCCCAAGCAGGCGTCATGCATGTCTTCTCCAAGAAGAGCTACTTGTAATTGTGATTGTGGTGAGTACCATAACGTCTCTCAGAAGTTCTCAGTTGGAGCTCTGAAGAGTCCATGCTTCTGTTTTGCATAAGCTCATAATTCATAGGTCATCGATTAAGTCCGGCATGTCGGAGAGGGCATCCATGGTCCATGTTTTCTACGGGACCAAGCAAGTACTAACATTCCTCAAAGGCAGGCAAGAGTGCTCGGTAGCAGGAAGGAGAATCTGGTTGCCCCGTCCCTTTCATAGCCTTCTCTTTTCCTGTGGTGCCATAAGCCCATAGCTGTGAGCATTTGTAGTATTAGGTAGTAGAGCATACTTTCTTTTTGTATTATAACCGCACTATTCAGGGAGAACACCGTCGCTAAATCTTCGGCGTGACCTCTGTCCCCACTGTCATAGACTCAGATGGACCTACATGTCATACACAGGAGCTGAAAGGCACACGAATTGAGTGTCATTTTCTGAAATTTCCCCCCAAACAGCACCACGCGAGTTTTAGACAGTACGCACAAACAAGATGACGTACGACTAAGAGCAAGTTTCCATAGATGACATAACGCATAGTAAGCGCTACAGTTTGCAAGCAAAGCAATCTTGGCTAGAGCTGAAGCCTGGATGAGAACGTGAGAAGGCATGGCTAAGCTCTGGTAACCGCCGTGGAGGGCGAGTCCTTCACTCCTTGCTATCCTTTACTTGTGGCTAATGAAGTGGCCAAAAGGTTTTCCTACTTCCGATGACGTGAAATAGACTAACCGAACTGGAGTATACACCAAGAACTGAACTAAGAGTAATCTAGCTCAATTACTCTTTCATTAACTCAGAATTACTTCAGGAACCAGTACTCCAACTTTCAAATAGATTTCAGTATTAAAGTGGCATAAATAAACTCTGTAAAAGCGTTAGTTTTTCCATAAGTAGCTGCTGTTGTCTGCTGAAATTCCAGCAGTTGTTTGCCGCCTCAGGAATAGTGGCTTACAGTTACCAATTGTCGTATCTAAAATCCTGAATTTCTAGCGAACTGTCAAGAAGAGTTGTACTTTGGTCGTAACCAGTGGTTGCATCTTAAAACAGTTGTACTTTTGCTGTAAAGGTTGGCTGAGATTTCATGAGAATCTGCGCGACAGCTAATCTAACCACATAATACAAGTAGCACAACCCCCCAACTAGAACCTGGATTTTGTATCCTTCAGGGTGCTGCAGATCAAATACTACGGACTTGCATGATTTCAAACCGTGTTCCACAAAACATCATTCAGAAGACTCGTATTTCTCCACCACAGACTACATTACCCACTCCCTAGTCCCTATTAACCTACCAAGTCATGCTAATACTACCAATTTTCCATATGACAAGATATCACACAATTGTTCTTTCATAGCCTCTTTGAAACGTAGGAATATGAAAAATGTAGGAATAGAAAAAGCACATGATTGGAATGTCATGACTTGTTGAGCCCTATGGGAAATAAAACCACAGTAACTGCTTAAAAGATATGTTTGGATGCCTCACAGGAAAAATACAGGAATTTTGATATTAGAAGATACTTGATTAGAGAGAGGAGGATGAGAGAGGGAAGTTGCCTTGGTATTCTCCAAGGAAATTTTAACATGAGGTTGGAGCTCATGTTTTGGTTTTCTCCAAAATTTGTAGGAAAAATTCCTATCCTATGAATTTCCTTTGATGTAATACTATGAACCAAACAATATGTGTAGGAAAATTACAACATCACAAGGGTTTAAGAGGTAGTTTTCGTTTGATGCCTATTTTGACCCACCCTACTAATGATTTAGCCAGCTTATGGCAAGAAAAACGAACTAGAATAACGGTAATGCAAAAACATGCTAACAAATCATTCTTACGGATACATACAGTTTTATTCAACGTGTTTAAAATCTAGCAACTTTTGAGTTTTGAATCCAAATAAAACAACCCCTAATCCTCAAAAGTCTTTGGGAAGAAAAAATGAACTAGAATAGAAGCCAACAAGAAAATCTTATGAACACATATCAATTTTGTTCAATTTATCTAAGAGATAACCTCGCTGAAAATTTAGCAGCAAACTAAACACAGAACGATTTCACTTCAGTGCGTCTAAAATCTAGCAACTTTTGACTCCAAATCAAGTCAAACTAAACACTCTGCAAGCACATTAATAACCTCTCTTAACACAAATACTCCATGCAACAACGGCTGGTGCATTAATGCACTTCCCGGATTTATAAATCTCCAGTCCAAAATTAATTACGGACCCGTTAGATAATCTCTGTACACCAGCCAGCCCAAAATCAACTTCATGAAAAGTGAAGCAATTGTTGTTGGGGGTGATGATGCAATGGCTCTATGCTATTCTGATATTTTCCAATGTCAAATTGGGCATCTACCTATTAGATATATTGGTGTTCCTGTTAGCGCAAGTAGAATTCTAGTTAAAGATTGAGATTACATGGACCAATTTTTTTTTAAAAGACTTCATGCATGGAAAGGAAATTGCATGTCAATAGGGGGGAGGACAATTCTTATTTACTCTAGCGTGACAAGTTCCCCTATCTACCACATGTGTAGAACTGTGATTGATAAAATTGACAAATCCAGAAGAACATTTTTTTTTGGGCAAGGAGGAGATATTAAGAAGAAATATCATCTCATAAAGTGGTCCAGGATTTGTAAATCCACAAAGAAAGGTGGGCTGGGCAATAAGAATCTAAGAAAACATTAGCCTTTTATGCAAGTGGTGGTGGAAGCTTGAAGGTGGTAAAACACTTTTTTGGGAAGATACTTGGTTGGAGCTTCAACCCCTTATGATGCTTTACCCTTAATTTTAAAACATATGTGATGACAAAGAAATTAAAGTTACTGCTTGTTACAGTTGTGATTTTGGTTTCTCTGTTAGAAGATGGATGGATGAGGCTATGCATAGAGAATGGTATAATGAGCTGAGGTTAGTTCGTCAGTCTCATGTTTAAGACCATGTTCAACGGACTTTTGACAAAAAAAAGGTTTATATATAGTGAAATCCGTGTACAAGAATCTTTGTAGTAATGAAGATGGCTGTAATCTTTCAGGAATCTGGAAAGCAAAACTTCCTTTAAAGATCAAAATTTTTGTTTGATTTTTATTTCAAGAGGCTGTGTTAACAAAAAACAATATGGTTAAAAGACATTGGTAAGTGGTTGAAAACCCTCGACATCTCTTATTTAAGTGTAAAATTGCAAAAGTCCTTTGGGGGGTTGCTGGATTGTGCATCGGTTCAACTTCAAGGAATGGTCATTTCGTCCCATCAATTTATGGCAATCTTTCTGCTCGATGCATTCTCATGTTCCTTAGTTCAGCAAGCTTTACATGATTGTTCTTGCCGCTGCCGCTTTTTGTTGAGCAATCTGCAAAGCGAGGAACTAAGCCTGTGTTAAGCAAGAAGATGATTGAGTCCCCTTTGGTGAGCATGTGTACTGTTTGCGCAAATATGCGTTTCTAGGCAGGTCTTAGCGAGGATGATGCAGATATCTAAAAAAAATTGAGTATTTCTTAACAAAATAGGAATAGAATGGAGGAAATAAGACAAATTGATTTCAACCGGTGAATCTATATATAAAAACTCAAAATTTAAGTCACTCCCTTGGTCATAGTTGCCATTTTGGATATAGATATAATCAAACTTTTGAAATTTTGACTGTTAACATCTTTTAAATGTTTAAATTAGATACATAAAAATTATATGTAAATTTGTCTCAAAAATTACTTTCAAAGTATTATAATTTCGTTAAGCTTTTAAATATAATTTAACATAAATCAATAGTTAAAGCTGTATTTTGGTTATGTTATGATGTACAAAATAATAAATAAATAAATATCTATGTATTCATCGAACAAACACTCAAGTTATCACCTGACACCACAAAAAAGAAAAACTCTACAAATATACGGCGTTAGCTTGACAACATGCAGCACCGGCACGGGGGGAAACCTCGAAAAAGGAGCGAAAAGCGAACCAAAAAGCCGAGGCCCTCCTCCCCTCCGCCGTCCCCCACCCAAAGTGCCGAGAAAGCCCCAACCAAACTCGACCGAACGAGAGGAGAGAGGAGGGGAAGCCGGCAGCGCAAGAAGCAGAACCGGACGCGGGGGGAATGCGTGACCTGGCACTCTTCAGCGGCCGCCCGCGCACTCCGCCCGTGTAAATCTCTTTCCCAGCGCGAGAGGAGACACCCTTGGTACCACCCGCCGAAGGGGCGAAACGGGAGTATTTACTTGCCGGCCACCGGCCAAGTGGAAGACGGCGGCGGCGAGGAGCAGCCACGGCGCCCGGAATGAAGGGTGGCGGCGGGGGAGGGGGCGGCAAGGAGTCCGTCACCGCCTCCTTCCTCCGCTTCCTCCTCCTGCTCCTACTCCCACTCACCGCCGTATACTTCTTTTACACGCTCCACCTCCTCCTCACCTCAGCCGCCTCGTCCTCCTCCCCCTGCCCACCTGACTCCACCACCTCCCTATCAGTCTCCCGTCTGTCCACAAACCGCACCTCCGCGGTGGTGTCCGAGAATAAGGCCCCGCCGCGGTGTCCACGGCGACGACGCTGCAGCACGTGGTGTTCGGCATCGCGGCGTCGTCGCGATTCTGGGACAAGCGCAAGGAGTACATCAAGGTGTGGTGGCGCCCGCACGGTGCCATGCGCGGGTACGTGTGGCTGGACCGCGAGGTACGGGAGTCTAACATGACCACGGCACGGACGGGGCTCCCGGTCATCAGGATCTCGTCGGACACCTCCGGCTTCCCCTACACGCACCGCCGCGGCCACCGCTCCGCCATCCGCATCTCCCGCATCGTCTCCGAGACCTTCCGCCTCGGCCTCTCCGGCGTGCGCTGGTTCGTCATGGGCGACGACGACACCGTCTTCTTCCCCGACAACCTCCTCACCGTGCTCAACAAGTTCGACCACCGCCAGCCGTACTACATCGGCTCCCTCTCCGAGAGCCACCTGCAGAACATCTACTTCTCCTACGGCATGGCGTATGGCGGCGGCGGCTTCGCCATCAGCCGCCCGCTGGCCGAGGCGCTCTCACGGATGCAGGACGGATGCATCCGCAGGTACCCGGCGCTGTACGGCAGCGACGACAGGATCCAGGCGTGCATGGCGGAGCTGGGGGTGCCGCTCACCAAGCACCCGGGGTTCCACCAGTACGACGTGTACGGCGACCTCCTGGGCCTCCTCTCGGCCCACCCGGTGGCGCCGATCGTGACGCTGCACCACCTCGACGTCGTGCAGCCCCTGTTCCCGAACGCGCCCTCGCGCCCCGCGGCGGTGCGGAGGCTGTTCGATGGGCCGGTGAGGCTGGACTCGGCGGGGATAATGCAGCAGTCCATCTGCTACGACGGCGCCAACCGGTGGACGGTGTCAGTGGCGTGGGGATTCGCGGTGCTGGTGGCCAGGGGGATAATGTCGCCGCGGGAGATGGAGATGCCGGCGCGGACGTTCTTGAACTGGTACCGCCGCGCCGACTATACGGCGTACGCGTTCAACACGAGGCCCCTGGCGCGCACCCCGTGCCAGAAACCCGCGGTGTACTACATGTCGTCAGCGCGGCGCGCGGCCGCGCGCGGCGGGGAGACCACGGTGACCCGGTACGAGCGGTGGCGCCGCGCCAACGAGACGCGACCCGCGTGCCGGTGGAATATCGCCGATCCGGACGCGCATCTCGATCACATCGTCGTGCTCAAGAAGCCCGACCCCGGGCTATGGGATCGGGTAATTCCTTCTCTGCCCATTCATTTCCTTTTCTTCTTTTGCGTGCTGCTCCCTCGAGTTTACAATGCTAAATTCTTCAATACTCTTATCGGACGTAATTCATATCTTAATAATGTTCCTTCTATGTCTCTAATAAACATTTTTCTTACTTTTACATTCTCTACATTGAATATAGTTTAGTGGTAATAATTAAAGATAATATTGTAATTTTTAATATCTTCTTGATCTATCGGCTAAAAGGAAATACACTTTGTAAATTTGGATGGAGTGAGTAAAAAAAGTAACAATGACAGTATGACACATGATGAATTGCTATTTGGAGAGAAGACCAAAGCAGAAATTGGTATTATAGCTCGTTATTACTGGACATATGCAGCCCTTTTTAACTATCGAAACAAGAATGTAGTATGCTAGGATTAATCTATCCCATAACCGTGAGAGTAGCACTGAACCAAAAGCTGAATGATAATGTTCATTTCTAGCAGGAGTAGCACAATTGTACCAAGCCATTTGGTTGATGTTGTTGACTATTTGGGGAAGGTTATATCTAATTGCCATTCGCTGATGTGTTTTGGCCTTTTGGAACCTTGGGTATGGTACTAACCAAGTTTTACTATGCTCACATGGACTTGCAGTCTCCGAGGCGAAATTGCTGTAGGGTGCTGTCTTCGCCCAAGGAGAGGAAGAAGGGAGACAAGACGATGACAATCGACGTGGGTGCATGCAGGGAAGGCGAGTTTAGCCAAGTAGTATAGTACTAGTCTGTTAGCCAAAGGAAAAAAAAAATACGATGATTCAATTTTTTTCTTATTGTATTCTTGTCGGAAGAATACAAAACGAGTCTCGTCTAGTCATCTCGTGCCGTGCGTTTTTGCGCCTCACAAGAAGAGGGTTCACAAAACGTTTCGACGAGCAGACGGAAAATTCACCAAAAACCAAACGAAATTCGTTTAAAATCAAACGGTTTTAAAAGTCAAACGAATTTGAATTGTTCAAACTACCGAGTGAATTTTGAATGAAAAGATGAAAACCTCTTGAAAAGTGATGAAATTTCGCACCGTTCTTCTGAAAATCGGCCATAGGTGAGAAAAATTGGGATAAAAGAATTTTTTTAAAAAGTGGTAAACTTTGTAACAAAACCTAAAAAATAGGAAAAATACAAGAACTATATAAATAAGTATGGAAAAAAATCTAGCATGATCTTTCATAAATATGGAAAAAATTCAGCATAACATTTACTATATTTTAGATAATTACAAGTTGTAAAATAGGTGTTTAGCAATAATATGTTAATAAATAATCTTTTATTTTAATAATACTCACGCATCAATCTAACAAATACAAAAATAAGCATTTACATACTAATACCATTCATATATCAATACCATTCACATTTCAATATCTTTCATTTTAAGTTGTGAAGTAGGTATAGCTTCATCGTTCTTCCATTATCATATATATACTCAACCTATATGAACATAATGTTAGTAAAAAATTAAGATGTAATGAATGAAAACATACAAATCAAACAAAGTTTTGGTATGACTTTTATTATATTTTAGACAACTTGAAGTCGTAAAGTAGGCATTTAGCAACAATATATCAATAAATAACCTTTCTTTTCAATACCATTTACATATTAATTCAACAAGTGCAAAAAATAGGCATTCCCATATCAATATCAGGCATATTTTTGTCATTCTTTCTACACAAATGTCATGTTGAACTTGCATAAATGCTATGTTAATAAAAAATGAAGTTGCAATGAAATGAAACATTAACTTCGGAGCTATAGATAGTATTATTGTGTGTACACTTAGTTGAGCATATTGTATTCCCCGATGAACAAATGTTGGTACTAAATCTACTTCAACAAATATTGCTACTAACTATAATTGAACAAATATTGCTACTAAATATACTTTAATAAATATTGCTGTCGCCGTATTTCACCTGACAAGATTCCGTCAATGAATAGAGTAGCTATTCCTAGACGGAAGATATGGTTTGGTAGAAGGCATCTTCATGGCTGGAAACCCTAATGTCTCTTAACGATGGATCCGGGAATTAGCAAACCAGTGGACATAACGATTTACCCAGGTTCGGGCCCCCAAGTTTGGGTAATAGCTCTACGTCCTGCTTGTTCTTTGTTGAGGAAAATGTGGGGGTGTTTACAATGGCTGTCTGCTTTGTGTGTTCTCTACTTCAGTCGACCAACCGGCCTCCTCCTCCATGCACCGAGGCGCCCTTATATAGGCGAGCCGACCCGGGTAGGGGAGAAGGAGGCGTTATACTTATTTACAACACATTAATTACATCCATCATTCTAACTTCCACGTCGACCCACGACTCATTTATTACGCACGCCTCCGTGGCCTTGTCCTTCAAACCTCATTTAATGTCGGTGAGAGGCCTCGCCCGATTCGCCCGGGACAGGACACCCCTGCGACGGGTTGGTAAGAGACGTCAGAGGGATAAGCCGTCGTCTTGTTAAAAGCTAAATCCTTTACAATTAATGACCCTGACACGAGATGCCAGGGGAGGGAAACTTCGAGGCGAAGCCTTCCCCTCATTCTTTTGGTTGCCTTCGTGACCTGACAAGGGGGGCCTAGATGCCCGCCCACTCATTAGGTCGCGTCATAGGCCACGTGGGCGCCGCCCGGCGAAAGGTGGCGTGATCGCCGATTGCCCACTGGCCAGGTCGTGTGGGCCTGCCGCTCGGCGGGTAGGGCATGAGCGCCTGCCACCCGCCAGGTGCCAGTGGCCGCCGCCGCCCATGAAAGTGGCATGACCGCCCGATCGCTCGCCAGGCTGTGGGCTTCTCGCCACGGCAGCGGCGTGATCGCCATTGCCGCCAGTGCCGTGTTAACGCCGTCGGGCTGGCGGAAAGTGTATGTGATCATTGCCGCCAGGTAGGTCATGGGCTTTCACCAAATCGGGCAAAGCCACTCTTTGGGCCTATCACTTACTGGCGGAGAGGGTACCCCAGTGCAAAGTACACCGACAATTACTACTTGACATACTTCAATAAATATTGCTAATAAATATAATTGAACAAATATTATTATTAAAATATGTTGAAGTAAATATTGATACTTAACATACTTAGATAAATATTGCTACTAAAAATACTTAAACAAATATTCTTACTTCAACAAATAGTGCCATTTCGATATGACCATGGTGAGCATTGTATGACCATTTTCTAACCAATTAAAACACAAATACATGTATAAACAAGAGATAGCTCCAAATACTCAACTGAAAATCGTGCACTTTTCAACAAAAACCGACTTGATTTTTGCGAAATTTGTTGTCGAGCTCAAAATTTGCTATAGCCGTCGATTTTCGCCACAAAGTTTCGGTTTTCGGTACTTACCGCTTGAAAATCGCTCGATGTCCGGTGGAATGATGGCGAGAGGTGGTAGGATCTAAGCGAAAGTGATGCTGTTGGGATGAACGCTGGATAGGTAATTTTTAGTGCAATGAATGTATCAGTTTGAGCCTTCCGAGTGGTTGCCAGGTCATGGTTGCAGGGTGGGCTACGGTGGGCCGAAGGCTTAGAGGAGACTTGGCCCACTGAAAGCCTGCAGGCTAGGTTTTCTTTGGCTTTTTTATTATTTACATTTTAAATGGCTTAAAAACGTCTCTAACTTTTTTTTTTTCAAAAAATTACGTCAGATGTCACAAAGCTATTAATACTAATTTTAGAGAATTTTTGGATTTTTTTTTAAAAAATTTCCTTTTTTTATTTGAATTTGAACTTCATATGTAAACCAAGCTGTACCAATTTTTAAACCGACGTGGTAATCTGGTATGGCCGGTATTCGGCGAAAAGTTGAAGCCTGCTCACGACTCACGAGTCACGAGTCACGAGTCACCCAGTGCAAGAACACGAAATTTTGGCCGGACTGTATTCCGCATCTCAACGTTGCTGGTCGCTGCTCCCACAGCCCGCGCCTACTCTTGTTGTCTAGTATTCAGACTTAGACAGCTGGACGGGGCAGGCTGCCAGGCTCACTGTGCTTCTTTTGTAGCACTAGCAAATGCGTGGGGGCTGGTGGGAGTTGGACTTGGGGAAAGCGTGGCTTGCATGATGTGATCTGGGCAGTCGACCATCACGGGGCATGGGTCTGTGGCTGTGCCTGCGTGAGATCAGGTCCGCGCGTCGATTTGTGCTTACGAAGTGTCGTACTATTTTGGTGCGACGCCCGGCGTGCCTCGCGTCGGTGGAGGACGCCCGCGTTGGCCAAAGCCCACCCGGCGACAGCGTGCACAGGAGCGGCTTTGCTTGCTTTATGACGAAAGGGACGACCGCATTTATCGGCCCAATGCTCCCTCCCGGTCATAACTAGTGTGCCGTGACGTTCATTGATTGCTCCGAACCATCAGCTACAGAGCTATAAATGATCGTTGATGCGGGGCTTAACAGGTGGCATCGTCGTGCCAGCATGCACATGGGCGAGAAAAGGACTGTACCATGCCAATGTCCCAGTGTGATTATATCCTAGGCATGAAAGCAAAAGGCGTCGCCTAACGTGAGTATGGTAATTTACAATTACAATAATTTATGACATAATATATATGGTGGCTGATGGTAATATGATGTAATTACTGCTTTGTACACTTACTAAAAGATCTATATTATCATGTTTGTGCAAAAGGAATCTATTGCTGGCTGGCTATATACCGCCTCAACAATAGACATAGAATGTTGTCCAAGTGAATAATCGATTGCTGTATCCCATAACCTGGAAAGGCAATGTACTGATGTACTCTGAATATTCAAGAGGCTTCAACAGTTCCTTTTCTTAGATTCCTATGCTTTTGTATGTTTACACTTGATGAAGTATGTTGGAAAAAAGAAATTGGAAAGACAAGATATTGTAATGGAAGTGTTCAAAATCTGACAAAACTACCCTTTCCTGTTGACCATATATTCGCATTTTGTTTATAATGTGGTTCAATTTGAACACTACCAGGCACCTTGTAATGTCTATGCAATCATCATGCTTGGATGGACTGGGTGGCGAAGCAAGTAGAACCTTTATACTAATGGACAGTGTCAATGCTCGTGCTCCTTTGTGCGCACAACCAAACAGGGAAATCATCCCTTTTCAGGTCTTTTTCGCCTCGATTTTTTTTTCCAAATCTAAAACATTCTTAAAATTATTTATAGATTTAATCCTTTCATACCATGTAAAACGCTCCCACATCCCAAAAGCGCAACAACCAACAGACGCAAGAGCGAAGGATGGCCAATGCTGTGGCCAAGGAGTAGCAACTGGGCCGCCGCGGATGAGAAGCGCGAAAGGTTGTTGAGAGTAAGAATTGAAATCTCGCTTTCGGATGACATCTCGAAGGTGGCAGAAATACGAAATCTCGTTGAGTTCTTGAAATTTCGAACAAATCCTGACCAAAATACAAAATAAAAATTCATATCCAATTTTTTTTGCACCGAGAAAACCAAAATTTAGGCCAAAATTCCTGAAATCTCAACAAGATTTTGGTAAACTTGTACCAAGCGAGAAATAGTTCAAATGCCGTCGAAAAATTTTGAAATTTTTGAATTTTTTTTGTAAAGGTTCCTAACAAATCAATGATGTTCTCATAAAAATTTCATATCATTATCAACCTAAGGAATTTTTAAAAATTTGAACATTACTACTGCCCTGATAAAACGCTGACCGACAAGTTTGACCCGAACGAAAAATAGAACAAATCACATTAGAAAATTTTGAAAATACATTTATAATAAAGCTAAATTTAAATAAAAATAAGGAGAGAAGGCTCGAAAAGGGTCTACACTGACACTTTGTTCTATTCCTGATACACTCCGTGTAGAAACCAAAATGCACAAGCCATAAACCGTGCCTTTGCATATTAGTCAATTTTTTAACAGTACCCTCCTAGCAGACTAGCTAGCAGTGATAAACCGAGATTGCTGTCAGGACAAGTACAATAACAAACTCCACTACTAATTAATAATAAATTAAAAATCAGCTTAGTTTCTAAAATTCTCAGATATTACGTAATAACTATCTTACTATCTTTTCTCTCTTATACATAAATAATTTATCTATATTTTCATATAAAACTGATCACTAAATAAAAATCAGCTCTCCTTTCTCATCTTTTTTATTTTCTAGATACAATATATATGGAGTAAGAGCGAGCTGAAATGATCTTACTACACGGCCTAAAGTCTTCCTTCAACCAACGACGCGTGTCCTATATTGTCCCGGACAGACTCAGGACAAAGCTGACACACACGCGTAGGGTACAGCATTTAGAGTCCCGAGGATAACATGGAATACAAAATGTTGGTGCTTGGTACACTAGCGGAGAATAGGGGTAAACTAGTTTATTAGACGTAGAGGCCTAGTGGGTACGATCAGAGTCAAATATGAATGGATTAACACGCTAATCACTTTAAAAAATGGTGGTAAACTACCCGCCCAGCATGCGGAGCAAAATGGTTACCAGTGAGCACTGATGCTACACAGTAATAGATGACTTACCGTGCAAAATTGAAGACGACGGTTGTCGGCGTATTCCACCTGACAGGTCCAAGTCTACAGACCGGGTTTGGTTCGGTAGGGGGGTGTCTTTGGTAGCCGGCGAACCCTAACAGATGGAAACCCCAGCACCTCTCACACTAACGAGCTCTAGAGTCTAAAATCCAGATGAACACAAACGATTTTACCCAGGTTCAGGCCCCCATGAAGAAGGGTAATAGCCTTACTTCCTGCTTGATTTTGGATTCAGTATTTCGGGCTTGATTACAGAGCTTGTTGGTGACCAGTTCTTCCGTTGAGTCTACCCTCTTTTTTCTCTTCTTTCTCCTCTCTCCCCTATCGTATGCTCTCCAGTGCCCTTATATGCACGGGCTTACACGAGTCAGATAGGGGAGGGATATCATTATGTTTATCTTACATGCATTTATTATACCTTTATGCGCTGTCCCGTTCCTTCGGCGCTAATTAATGCCGCCGATGCCTTCGCCGGTTCTTCCGAATGTGACCTCCCCGTGATGTAGGTGAGAGGCGCCGAGGGATCGGGCTTGTAGCGTAATTCCTTGGGATCGACATGCATGGTACAAGAAAGCTGTCTCGACACGCAGACGGCGGCGGCGAAACTTCAGACGGCCACCGCGATTTCGCCTTTTTGCATGGCAATGAGCAAACAAGGTGTGCTTCGCCGCATGCCACGTGGGCCGGGCGCCGGGCGCAGTGGCGTGGTCGCCACCTACCGCTTCGCCACGCCACGTGGCCGACATCGCGGCCGGGCGTGTTTCGCCAACCGCCGCCAAAGCCGCCACGCAGCCGGACGCCGGCGCGCAGGCGTGGTCGCCACTCGCCGCTTGCCGCGCCACTGGCGCAAGACGGCCGGGCGGCCGCCAACCGCCGCCAAAGCCGCCACGCGGCCGACGCGGGCGCAAGCAGGCGTGGTCGCCCACTGCCGCGCCGCCGCGCCACGTGGATCGACGTTTCAGAGACGGGTGTAAACACCCACCCGTCATTAAACCGCCACGTAAGCCACGTGACGCTTTTGTGCGGCGCGAAGAGGGTACCGGTGTATAGTACGCCGACAAGAGTAGCCTGCCCACCCAAGAACGCACGCCGAGTCTTTCAAAATCCTTACATTAAATGCCGTGCATTCTTGGATGGGGCCACCACTCATCAGATGCGATCGCCCGATTCCTTCCCGCATCCATCGATTTTTCTTGGGACCCAAACGGCGACATCCTTGTCCTTTCGTGGAACTCGCTTGCGAGTGGGGCATACATATAGATCCATCCGCACTGCGCTTCACGCTTTTAGTACCTTTTGCAAACTTCGTCTTCTTCCTCTAAGCTTTTCTTGCCTCTTGTCACTTTTGCTTCCATGGCGCCTCCGCTTCACCTTCCATTCCGCCTCCAACAGAGATTCCTACACAATAGGGAGACTCCACACAATCATAACGGAGGGCCTCTTTTTCGGTGGCCGACCCCACACCACAAAGGTTCTCGCCGACGAGATCATCATCACGTGTGGGGCATCATGGCGGCTTGGTACCGCCATCTCTCGATTTTTTCCTCACCGTCCTCCACTTCTATGAAATCAACCATCTTCATCTCACCCCAACTCCATTCTTTTTCTCGCCATCTTCGCATACCTCTGCGAAATGTTCTTGGGGGTGATGCCAAACCTCCCCATCTTTCGCCACTTTTTTCTTTTGCGCCTCCTCCGACGGCGAGCTCGAGTCGCCATTTTCGTCTTCGGACGGATGGTCGCCGCTACCTTCCTTCGGCCAAGTCAAATTGGAGGGCTGGCGATGAATGGTCAGACGTCAATGACGACGCAGCATTGATAGTTTGGGGTGCTCACGACCAACGGCGGTCACCGAGAATCGAACTCGCCCGTCGAAGAGACGGCGGAGATCCCGCAATGGCGGCCGCGATATCGACTTTTGAGCGCCGGTTTAATCGGGCAATGGTTGTTAGGATTTTGTATCCCAAGACTTAGCCCCTTCGCCAGATTCGCCAAAGATGGCAATACACAGCGACGCATTTACATTACCCGACCTTTCCTACCGTAAGTCTTTATCTTTTCTCTTTATGCTCCTTCCGTATTGTTCCCTACCAACCAAAGCATCTTTTTTCTAACTTTGGCCAGCGCGAAACTTTGATGGGCCACGATCACCACGGGCTCTCGGGCTCATGTGCACGGCTCCGACCGATTTGGACTTCCTTCATCTAAGACGCCACTAGCCGACTTGGAGTCTGCGGAGCGCCGAGGATCGTCAGTTGTTACCGCCGATGGACTCCACCGGCCTCGCCTTGCGTCTTGCCGCCTACCGACGATCAGGGACGACTCGCTTCACCGACGGGCGGCGGCAGCGCCATCGTTCCGGACGCCCAAGCCGGACGCGAAGAAGACCGCTACGGGCGAATCTCGGCCGCCACAGGCAAGGTGGCGGTGACTTCACATGGGCAAGAAGACCAACCGCCTAATTACAAAGACCGATCAAGACCGACGCGCCGCCTGCGTGGCGCCAAGATTCCACCTCCGCGCCATCGCCGCCACCACAAGAAAGCGCCAGCCCGACAACCACGGCAACAAGCATACGCGCCTTCTCCGACTCTCTGTGGCGCCGATTTCGCCTCGCGACGCCACCACCTTCGCAGCAATGGGGACCCGGCCGCCACTCGACAAGGCGGCCGAGGTCCCCAAAAAGCCGCCGGCTTGAGGGCGACGCCAAGGCGGCCCTCAAGATGCTCCCAGGAGCAGACGCCGTCAAGGCGCAATGAGGAGCTTCGCCAGACGCCGCCAACCGCCACTACCACGGGAACTGGGGCAGGCGGCCTCGACGCCAATGTACCTCGCCAACTCGCCTCCCGGACCATCGCCACCCCCGCTGAACGCTCTGCTGAGCTCTTCACCGAAGCTCAAGAACTTACATACCGCTTGGCGACTTCGCCACGGCCGCCGCATGGGGCCCAGACGGCGAGGCAACCGACAGGCCATCGATGAGCCGGGCGCGAGCGGAGAGGTCGACATACGGTGGCGCAGAAAGGACCACCATGCCGCATACGGTCGCCATGCAAGAACAGGCGAAAAGGGCCGAGGCGCGAAGGACCTCTCGAGTATGAGGTCGACCGCCAGCGCATCTCGCCGCCATGCTCAAGAGAGCTTTCAACAGATCAAAGATGCTCGAACCTTTGGGCGTGGTGCCGAGACGCCCCAAGACACCGCCGCACACGCCCACGCGACCAACCAGCCGCGGAGGCGCCCGGATTGCCCACCGCCTCGTCGCACGCCACCAGGGAGGGCAAGAGGTTGCGTGATGACCGCCACCTTCTGGCCGGCTTGTTGGGCCACCGCGATGCTTCCTTGGACCCGATGGCGGCGATGGAGACCGGCATTGTGGGGAACGCCGCCTTGGCAGAGGCGTGCTGCAGCAGTAAACCATCGAATATCGGCAAAATGCAAGTACAAAGAAATGCATTATGGATGTTGCCACCCCGGTGGCGGAGGAAGAAGATGCCGACGACATCGACGTGGGCGATGAGTGAGGGGCGAGGCCGCCACCTCACTTTTTTGCTTTTACATCTTTTGTTGATCAACTTTCTTTTTGTCTGTAAAAACATTTCAATTAACTTTAGTTGTAATGGATGCTTCCCAGTTTTACCTTTGTGTTCGTTTGTCATACTTATCCGATATTGCATGCTGAAATTGTCAGGTTGTCAGTCCGCAACTCGGCTAAGGCACCAATTAGGCTTTCGAGCCTAGGTAATGTCTCAGAATTCCTGCAAAGGCTGCATGCAACTAGCCACAAGTGTAAACATCATACGCATAAGTTACATAGGGCTTAGGCAAAGCCAACTTTGAAGCGCAATAGTCGTGTTTGAGCACTAATGATTTTGCCGTCAAGATTTTATCGAGGTTATCATTGGTCAAACCTCTTCGAGCTTAAATCCTTGTGATCTCTTAGAATCGCACTCCCAGTGTGGCAGAAGTAGCAAGTCCCTCAGAGTGGTCTTGGGCCGGGCGCCAATCTAGTGACAACCAGCGGTGCTTCTAAGAGCCAACCCGAGGTGTACGAGCCGTGTTTGAGCTCCGTGCCCAACTTACACTCTGGTCACCTGACTTTACTGAACACTCACATTGAAGACTTTTCTCTTATCACCCAGGAGCCGTCAGGTTTGCAACATCTATAATAACCATGCATAATTTAACTAATTTTAGTATTTTTATAAGCGAACAAGCAAGAGTGTTACTTAAAATACTTATCTGGCTTATGCATTAGCTGGCGCCCAACCCAAGCAAAGGGGGCGACCAAATTTCAAGCATCGGGCGACCACCCGGAGCCTTCGTGCGATCCTTAACTTTTCCTTCTCGGATCGGGCCAAAGCTTTAAAGTTTTACTCATGCACATACGCGGTTATTGTAAAGATAAATAAATCCGGGCGAACGATTCAATACTGATTATGACAACAAAAACCGGTATGCGACGGGTGATATTGGTTCACCTGCTTTGGCCTCCGTGATGTCGCTGTTCCTTCCAAACACAAACCCATGGCATCAGGCGTGGCAATGGATCGCCTGGGAGGATACTAGGCCAAGAATGTTTAGGTAACGACCTACTTGCTTTCGAGAGCCAACCCGAGGGTATGAACCACATTTAAACATCGTACAAATCCGCTCCCGGTTCGCTTCACCCGACATAGATACCGTGCACAATTATTTAACCCAAGGGACGGCCAAAACCTAAGAACCAATAGCCCCTATGTACTGCATCATCCCGTAGGGTGCACAAAGAAAAGGAACAATGACAAAGCCGAAAATCTTTAAGATAATAACATTATCGACAGCCAATGACTGCCGATCAGCTGGGGAATACGTCTATCCCGAGTCTGACCAAAGCGAATCACTGGGGACTTACAGTTTTTTACGGATAAAACTTTCGCAACAACTCCACATTGTAGGAATTCGCCAATTCTCGACCGTCTTCAGTGGCTATCCGGACCGCCCCGGGTCGAGATACTGAGATCACCTTAAAGGGACCCTCCCACCGGGGAGACAGCTTATGCAACCCAGCATGCGCCTGAACCCTGCGCAAGACCAGATCACCCACTGCCAGTGTTCTCTCAGAAACCCGGGTGGCGTGGTATCGCCTGAGACTTTGCTGGTATCGGGCAGCACGAAGGGCGGCTCGGTCACGAACTTCTTCCAGGAGGTTGACATCTTCTTGCCGGATGTCTTCATGGCCTTCCTCGTTGAAAACTGAGACGCGCGGGGAGCCAAATGACAAACTTCGGAGGAGAAGAACTTCCGCTCCATACACCAAAAGGAAAGGCGTTTCGCCAGTAGCCCGACTGGGTGTGGTACGGAGTGACCACAGCACAGCCGGAAGTTCTTCAACCCCCAGCTACTGCCCTCGAACTCGGCTCGAGAGCGAGAAATAGGACTCTCCGCCGAATCGGAGGAACTTCCGTCTTCGGAGGTCGCCGCTTGCCGCTACTGCCCTCGAAGCCGGGCGCGCGGCACACGGCCACTGGTCGCCTGTTTTGGCGGGTTTCAATCCAGATGACTCCTTAGGTCCTCACGGAGGAATCGGACCGACGCACAAGGCCTCCCGGCCGGCCCACGGGCAGACGACGCCACCTGGCGGCTGGAGCCTCTGCGAGCCCCGGCCGCATACCGGGGACGGAGTACCACCGACGCCCTCGGCCGGGGCCCCACTGGCTAGGGCCGCACCCACAAGGCCAAGAAGATCCCGCAGACCACGGAGTGGCCGAGGAGTCTCTGCAAGCTCCACCGAGGGTGGTCCAGAGAAGAGGCAGCAAGCGGTCTCGGCCGGGTGGCCGCTTCCATGGCCACAATGGCCAAGACCGGATGCCCCACCGCCGCCATCGAGCATCGCCAAGACTCTGCATGGGTGGGGTAAAACTCTCTTGCGATCGACGAGAATGCCGGACACACCATGAGTGTGGCCCGACCTTCCTTTTCCCGACGCTATAACCCACCATCTTCAAATGCACGGAGCTGAAAGAAAAACACCAAAACTCGCCGGAGAGATGATCGGAGGAACCGACTACAAGACCCCTACCTGGCGCGCCCCTGTCGGCGTATTCCACCTGACAGGCCCAAGTCTACAGACCGGGTTTGGTTCGGTAAGGGGGTGTCTTTGGTAGCCGGCGAACCCTAACAGATGGAAACCCCAGCACCTCTCACACTAACGAGCTCTAGAGTCTAAAATCCAGATGAACACACACGATTTTACCTAGGTTCAGGCCCCCATGAAAAAGGGAAATAGCCTTACTTCCTGCTTGATTTTGGATTCAGTATTTCGGGCTTGATTACAGAGCTTGTTGGTGACCAGTTCTTCCGTTGAGTCTACCCTCTTTTTTCTCTTCTTTCTCCTCTCTCCCTATCGTATGCTCTCCGGTGCCCTTATATGCGGGCTTACACGAGTCGATAGGGAGGATATCATCATGTTTATCTTACATGCATTTATTATACCTTTATGCTACCGTCCCTGCCTTCGACGCTAATTAATGCGGCGCATGCCTTCGCTGGTTCTTCCTAATGTGACCTCTCTGTGATGTAGGTGAGAGGCGCCGAGGGACGGGCTTGTAGCGTAATTCCTTGGGACCGACATGCATGGTACAACAGCCTATCTCGACACGATGCAATGTGCGGCGAAACTTCAGACGGCCACCGCGATTTCGCTTTTTGCATGGCAATGAGCAAACAAGGTGTGCTCGCCAGATGCCACGTGGTTGGGCGCCGGGCGAGCGTGGCGTGGTCGCCCACTCGCCGCCTGCCACGCGCCACTGCCGGCGCGCGCGCCACTGGCGGTGGCGCTTCGCCAACCGCCGCCAAAGCCGCCACGTGGTTGGACGCCGGCGAAGCAGGCGTGGTCGCCACTGCCGCCTTCAAGCGCCACGTGGATCGACGTTTCAGAGGCGGGTGTAAACACCCACCCGCCTGTCAAACTGCCACGTAAGTCACGTACGCTTTTGTGCGGCGAAGAGGGTACCCCGGTGTATAGTACGCCGACAACGGTAAAAGTGGAACTTGACCTTGGCACCAAAGGAAAAGGCAGTAAAAAGTAATCTTATATGGAGTTGAGGGTCTGAAGACACGAAAGACTGGAGTCAAGAGCTCTTTGCCTTCGCACGACAAGCAAAATTTTCTATCCACCAAGTATGTACTTCTGCAGACTAACGAGATTCACCTGCCAATGATGCAATTCCCTCATCAAACAATTTACAGAATGACTTATCTCAAAACTGTAATAAGCAGCCAAATTCTATTACAGGCTCAACATGGTTTTAAACTTGTCATGCACCAATCCTTCATACAATCGTGTACTAGTTATAAGCCATGCATACTGCATACAACATACCGAAGAAAATGGCACACGGACATGACATACAAATTCCATTTTATCCACTGGTGCGTGCAGATAGAGAGAGATGGCAGTAGTAATCCAAAAGGAAACAAACATCACTTTTACAGGTCTGTGAGTTGAAACCATAAAACGCTGTCATATTTGAGCAATAAAAATAGCAAATGAAAAATGTAGTTCGTGAATGGAAGAAGTTCAATAACTTAACACAGCAGTTTGGATTATGACAGCTACAATTGTGTTTTGGATAGTACTATCTACAGTGTTCAGCAAACAAATAATGAAATATACTTACCCTACATAGAAGTTTTAGAAGAATCAGGATCAATCAGAATCAGAATCAGAATCAACCAGTTCAACGCCATGTAATTTGATAATCCTCGCAGCTTCCAAAAGAATGTCTTGTTGTGTAGATATCCACTCTTCTTTTCTCTACAAGTATACAAAAAGATTTCTGTAATAAATAACAACAAAAACTTGCACTAGTATGATAGGTCACTAGAGACTAGGAGCTTTATTCTACGCCCTTGGTGATCAATTGTCCTAATAACCAACTATGACTCAGTATGGGTCATTTAGGCCACTAGAGCCTCCTACTAGGAGTAAACAGGTTGTTGCAGCACAATTCCATAACAAAATCAAACTGCTTAAATTGGACATATTCAACAGAACATGTTGTGATGTTACATTAATTCCATGGGAGCCACAACATTTTGGATCATATCTCAATCTTGTTGCAGCATAACTCTAGAACACCAACAGCTTACAAGCTGAACAGACTCAACAGAGCATGTTGCTGTGATGTAATGTGATCTAGCAAGTATAAACCATCAATTTGTGCCAAAGACATTAATCCAAGGGATCCACAACAGTTGGTAGCTTGGTATTATGTTTTTTTGCTCTACTTTTAATCGTGGGCCCATGTCCAAGAGAAACTGTGACCAAATAGGTATGTATAAACCGATAGATACCACCAATGTTGCCAGGTTATCACCATGTTGCATTTATCTAGTGCTTGCCATGAGAATTAAATCAGTACCTTTTTGCACATTGTCATCAAAAAATAAAAAACAACTGTTTGTGTAGCATAGAGCTACAGATGGATTATCCAAAACTAAAACACATGATAACTCGAAACTAATAGAGCTAACACACCATATTTTGGAGGTTGCACCCAACGGTAAGCTCTCCATATGAACTTTCCAATCTTGAGATATAGCAATAAGGAGCATCAGTTCCCAAGATTACTTTTGGATGGGACCTTAACATAACCTTTATCTCCTCTGAAATAGCAGGAACCTTCTCAATATCCTCGATTCTTATAGGAATCTTTGTCACACTAGCTCGGCATTTAGCTCGTGTTCTGTTCACTATCATCTGCAAATTATTTTAAGAATGTCATGTTACATGGTGCATTGCTAAGCCTATCCAAAAACAGTAAAGAAATGCACTAAAGAAATCATAACAGCATCATTCTTGAAGTACAGCACAGATGACATCTTTCAAAGATTTTTTAATTATATAATCAACCAAAGCATTTTGGCCAATGTTTTCCCTCCTCCAAAGTCCAAACTTCCAATATCTGTGCATCAGTCCAAGTTTCAAAGGCTCGAATCCTTCAAAATTCCTTTGTTTTCCTCCATTCCAACTGAGATTAAAAGAATAAATTTCATTTTGTACGAATCCTAAAATTTAAATTTCAGCAAAAAAAAAAAAAAGGTAAGCTTTAGCACTAAAAATTACCATATTGGCTAAATTCTGAATTTGAGATGCATGGACTATAGTTAATAGAGCTAATCATTAACAACCCTAGTGGATTAGACACATGTGCTAGAGGTGTCCACAGTATCAGGTTTCCACATTTCTGAGGTATTTCAGATGTTGTATATGGTGTTTCAAGTGATGTCACATCAAGTAAAGACATCAAGGGTGTTAATGTTGTTTATGGTGCGTCAAGTGATTGCCACATAGAGTAAAGACATTAAGGGTGTTAACATCCTGAGTAGTGGAATCTGGCATTTAGAATGGCTCCAGGTTGAAATTATACAATACAAACCTCTAAATGTGCAAAGTGGTTCTAGGGGCCTTAATCGATGTCCCAAAATATTACAGCACAATTACCATCTAGAGAAAATCCCGCTTTTCTAGGTGTGTGATATCACACCACCCAGCACAATCAGGATATGACCAACAAAATGAATGAATGTCAGGGTGGTGTAGAAAGTATGTATGGCTACATATTACCTACATCGTTATGTAGGCATAAAGTATTTAGAGTATAGATTTGTGCGATTTAAAAATATCCAGTAATGGAAGCCATGATGATACCTGACTGGAGAACAGAGAGTTGGGTACTGTGACAGGAAGATTTTCTGGATTGATCAACGAAGTAGAAGTGAGTCCTACTTCAACCACTTTGCCTTCAATTGATCCCGCCTACAATGGAAAATATTTTAGCTACTGAGAGTCTGCAACTATAGTTTATAGAGCAAACCTACAATTACAAAGCAATAAAAGATAAATACTTGGCCAGACAAAGTTGTAAATTCCTATGATTGCTTGCAAACACAAGCTTCTTTTAGAGAAACAAGGTAACATCCGACTCACACTTACAACAGGATAAGATCTGTCCTTCCTCCTCAATTTTAGCACCTTAACTACTGAACGCACCAATACCGTGACCGTGAGGAACATTGCCATATTATTAATAAACATATCAATTGAGGATAACTGTATTGTAGTCCCTAAACAGATATGATACTCAATTACTCATAACTATTAGTGGCTCCCCATGTCTTATATCTACTTTCTCTCCCTTCTCAAAGCCTCTTAACAAGCATCACTCGGTACCCTTTGCTGGAGACATTATTTCTAATGTCCAGTTAAGATGCTTCGTTAACTGCAACGCTTTTAACTCTGTAAGAACTGAATTTTTTTCTTTACATCATGCTCGAAGCATGATATGCATACCTTGTTTAAGATGAACTCATCCTAGGGATGAGAATCATGAGTTATCCTGCATGCAAAATAACCTTCACTCCACAAACTAATACTACTACATGCCACTGCTTGAGAACCTATTGGCATTATATTAGGCATCTATTGGACAGCAAACATTTGTCATTATTATCAACATCTATTTTGAAAAGTAAATTAATATTATATCCATATAGTCCCAAATTCAATGAAATTTTGAACTTCATAGTATGTAGGTGTACAATTAATCTGTGGTTCTAGCAACTACGTGTCCAGAAAAAGTGATCACGTATATGAGGAGGCACCTTTATGTATTCTCCAACTGAGAATGGTCTAGAAAATTGTAAGGAGAACCCACTGAGCATGTTACCAAGGACATCTCTAGCAGCAAAAGCAGTAGCAACACCTACAGTATACAGTAACAGAACAGAATTTCAGTTTAGTTAAAAGTATTATCTACTGTAGTCAATAGATATCAGGAGCCCTAATACTGAACGACAATAGTGCACATAGTATTTACTTGCAGGTTGCTGAAGACAATTATATTTCCTAACCATGTTTTTGCATTTTATCCTGCATAACTATATTTGAGTTATGCCAAATTCATGTTATGTACCAACTGGAAAGGTCCAACATGGATCCATTCCTCGTACCATATTATTCTAATATGAATTATCATGTCTCTGTTTGTGATAACTAATTTGAATAGGACAGTAGGTAGAACAAAAGGAGGCTTTTATAAAAGAAAAACCTGAGTAGAAGATTTTCTTGCAAAGAAAAAAGAGGATGTCATATATGCTGTTTTCCTTCCCAATAATGCTAGTGCTAATGTATTGATCTATTCCAGTTCATGTCTTCCAAGGTTAGAACTGAGACGTACCGAAATAAACTATTTAACTATCAAAATACAATTGTTTAGTTTTACTATTTACAATCTCTGCTTGGTTATTGCTAAATCTTGATTTTCGATCAGTGATGATTGTTGAATGTCACATCACATATTATTCATCAAAACAGTTACGGCATTACCTCCCACACCACCAACAGTTAATATTGATTGAACAGCTACGCCACAAGCCTCAGCAAGAGCCATCACTCCAAGTGCAATTAGTCCCAATGACGACACCTTATCAAAGGCAGATAACCTGGCTTGATCAGCACTTAAGGCAGCTTGGTTTGTCATAGCTTTTGCGATGAAGTTGGTTTTGCACCTATGAAGGAACCAGACAAAAGAGAGAACAAATGCACCCCTCCATGCCTGTGGAAGATAAGCTGATATGCTTGGTGCAATAACTGCAGCCCTGAGGAAGTGGAAACATCAGAATAATGAATATTTAGAGAAAATATAAAAACAGAAGAAAATATGTCACTTTCTAACCAGGCCAAAGCTCAAGCATAAGTATTCATACAGTTGCTATATAAAACGGACACCATACTATTGTATCATCAATAAGCATAAAATAGCATCCTAGAATGTGATGGAACATTTCTCTTACAAATATTGAAGAAACATTCTCAACCTAGAGCATGCCATTTTAGTAGGTAGCAGATGCATCTCTAGAATTTTTTCCCCTGAAAAGAAGAACAAGACAGATGCTGCGATACTAAGGTCGCTGTAAGTTTTCCAAAAAAACACGATCCAACTTGAAAATCAGTTAAATCTAAGATGCTAGTATTTTCTAAAGACATTGGTATAGATAAATCACAACAGAAAAAGATAAACTTCTCTCAGAAAAGTTAAATAGAACCTCACATCTCTGAAAAAGCCATAAATGCGACAAGATATTTCGCAGGATCTTCCAATGCACCCCAGAGGCTAGTTTGATATGAAACATCATTCTTGGTTGAGTTCCTCAAAAGTGCTGCTATAGGACTTTGTGACGCATACTTGTGAAACCTCCTTAGAATGATAGGCATGACAAACCATGCCATCATTGTACCAAAGAGCGTCCCGCCAAGTGGAACAACTACCTTTTCTAGATTTGGATGTGTATCAAACAACTGTTGGACATGAGGTGTAATTGCGTCAGTCAGCTCCTTCACTTTCTTGCCTGTATCAGTGGTAGCATCTATAGTAGTCTTGCGAGCATTATCTAACATATCAATCCAAGTACTGCCACCAGTGTCTACAGTGCCAACCTCAGGAGTTTCAGTAGAAGGAACATTTGAGATAGTATTCTGCGAAACTTCTGGATTGGCACCAGTGTCTGAGGAGTATGCACGACGTATGCTTAAAACACCCAAGGATCCTGTCAATGCATTAAATCTGGGATTTGAAGTAATCAACCAGTTAGTGTCCATAAGAGCTGAAAGGGGCATCGTACTGATCCTTGACACTCCATTAACCAGAGAGTAACGACCCACTGACTTGTTCTGGTTAAGTATGGAAGTGCCTGGCTTTATCGAGGGCTTAGTACTGCTGCTAAACCACCACAAAGAAGCACCAGAAGATACACATGGCCCAACGTATGTCTCCATGAGATTCTGACTAGAGGCTGGTCGACATGATCGACGCAATATTGCTGCAATCCCAGGCATTGTGCACTACTTGAAAACCAACCTGACAAGTAGACCACAGAAAGAAGTTCTAAATAAACCAAGATGCAAAGAAAAATTCTTCTCCTGGAACATGAGATTATTTAATATGCAGAATTGACATATAAACATAATCAAAGCAACAGGAGACTCCCGGCAGTTTTTAGTAAGGATGAAGTTCATCCAGAAATAGAGAGATTAATGTCACAGCTCTACTAATGATGAATAGATACGCAGGTTGAACCATATTTGCCTCACTCACTTGTCTTTATTGTATCCCAAATTCCCTATGAGAGAGCTTGAACAGCAGATCAATAAAGTATATATGAAATTCTTGATTACCGATATACAAATACAAAAATGAAACTAGATTAAGCACAGGAAATTACTCTCTAAATCCGTAAACCACAAAAAATCCAATCACGAGAAACTGCAGTTCAGTGGTGCCAAAGAGCCATAACTGATCAAACGTGGGAGCAAATCATAGCTATACCAAAAAAACAGTAAAGTACAGCCACCAAATGTTTCCCTATCTGCTTTGGGAAATAACCATGTTCTCGCATTTCTCAATCATAACTAAAAACTCTGTGATTTGCATCAGGTAATTTCGTTCGAGATTCTAAAGAACAGACACTAAAAACTGAAGTGCAGAGCGACCACGCAAGTAGCACCCCAAATTCCCCAATCACGACAACTAGAATTCGTCAGCACAATCAAAATCAGGTTAATCAGCGGGGTACATTTGCGTCACCAATTCAAACCAAGCGAACGAACTACAGATCAACAGCCTCAACTCGACCCGAATGCTACACTTGCATAAACCCTCGAATCAGGCGACCGAACCGAACCAGCGGAAGAGAGCAATTCCGAGGAAAAAAAACTCGCACCAAAACCGCAGGAAACGAACGCAATAGGACCGGTAGAAGGTTCTAGAACGAGCGATCGCGGCCTCTAGAAGTAGCAGCAAACCGCATCGCGCGAGCGGAAGCTGTACTGAACGAACAAGCTTCAAGGAGACGCCACTAAGCCGAAGGGGAAGCGGGATGCTTGGGCTTACGATTTGTAGAGGCGGAGGCGTCTGAGATCCGGCGGCTTCCTCCCCTCCGCCGCGCCGGCCGCGCTCCCTACACCTGGTCGGGAGAGCGTAGGTGCGTGCCTGCGTGAACTCTCGACTCTCGAGTGATTCGAGTCTTATTTTATTTTATTTTATTTTGCTTTGCTTCGGCCTTTCTTGCGGGCGAGGAAACGGCGGTGTCGTAGTGAGGCTACGAGTGGGGCCTCCTCCCTGCCCCCGGCCCCACCCCACGTCGTCCGCGGTACATGGCTGGACCAAATTCGAATTCCAGCATGCGGCCCAACTAGTCCTCGGTGCAACTTCACTGGGCTTCGTGTATTCCGTGCTATTCTCCCAAAATAGCACTATTCATTCCAAGCGAAGAGGAAGCATTTTCATGGATCAGTTCATCAGTAGGTCTCTTGCATTCAAAAACCTCAACCTGAGGACTGGCCTTAGTGGCCTCAATACAAGCAATCAAGCCTGTAATAGATGTCACTTTGAGCCTTTCGTTCGTTCTCCAGATTCTTGTCGGATTTCTGTTTCTCTGTTTTTTTTTCCTTCGTTTCTCCTCCTGAAAAAAAAAATTTGGATTTGTTTCAGAATGGGGAAGGACGCGAGGTCTTACGGTCGTTCTACAGATCCGGGGCGAATGGTTACCACCTGGCTGGCTGTGATAGTGGAGTAATATGCACGCACAAGGCATCGATGCATCCATTAGTCCGCCTAATTGTTGTTACTGACGAGTACAGCCTTTGTTGCTTCTACGCCATGGACTCGAAAACCATGAAGAGGCTGGGCAGGGATACCAACCCAGAGAAAGAGTCCAAGACCAAGAAGAGGAGGGTGACCGTCACTGAGATGTCAGACGATCGTTTTGATCCTTCTCCGGTCGCCTGTGAAAACCCTCGTGCGGTTCAAGTCCGTCTGCTAGGCTTGGCACGCCACTAGTGGAGGCCGGTGGGTAGCGGAGGCCTAGGTGGGTCTGAGCTAATTGATTGCTTTTCTAACTCATTTTTTTTTTCAAATCTATTCTACCGAGCGGGATTATCGATTTAACCTCTTCCCCCAATCACGAAAAGCGTGGCAGGCAACATCTATTTCCTATCGTGCCCGGAGAGCGTGAGGGGGGCTGTTGTGGTAGAGGAGAGTAGGAGGCACGCTCGTGACGTAAAAAGACTATATTTACAATTCAACTCAAGAGGAGATCATAAGAGATGTACTTCAAAGCTTGTTTCCCTTCCAAAGCTTTGGCCTAGCTCCTGCTTCTTCTAAGAGCGATCTAATCCCCAAGCTTTTGGCTTGTTTGTTTGTGCTTGTTTGGTAGCAACTAGGGCCAAGTCGTGCATAGTTTTCTACTCTTTCATCTAGTTATTGTATGCATCGTGTCCCTTGAATCCTTTCTTTAGCCTTTGCTGCCTATTGTTGCTTCTAATTTGGTTCCTTCTTTAAAGTTTCAATTAAATATGCAAATAGCTTCACTGTCTTGCAATGGAAGATGATGTCTATTGACAATGGATTTTTGTTAATTTTGTGTCACGCTCCGCCACTGTGGCACGCCATCATCTCCGACTTATTTTTGGGTCTCTATTTTGGCGCATCTGTGAGGAAATCCTCTAACGATCCCCACAAGGCCACAAGGCTTCTTTCGCTTCAGTTTAGAAGATAAAGCATTTAGGACTTGATTATTTAGGTTTAGGGTTTTTGGCTTATAGATTTTTGGCTTAAACAGTTTAAAAGCTAACGGCTTTTGTACGTGATAGAGGTGGGTAATTTTACCTAATTTTAGTGTTATTAGTCTAAAATCAACCATCAATAAGCCAAAAAAGGCTCTCTCCAGTGGCTTTTGGCTTTTAGTTATATGGAGACTTATGACTTTTGAAAAGTTCATATAAAAACTATTCGTTTATTTAGGCCGTAGCTTTTTAGCTTTTAAACCGGTGAAAAAACCCAAACAAACAAGACCTTAGTTTTATCCCCACCCTTCTTTGGCAATAGCTAGACGGCAAACCATTCGACTTAATAGAGCTAAGCGGGAAAACTTTTGGCTTCATAAACTTTGAGGCTTTTCTTCCAAATCAGTACATTATTGTTGATTATTCATTATATAACTGGATTTCTTATTATTTAATGTTCCACGTTCGTTAGCTATGTAGTGAAAACATTTCAATGATTATTTCCTAGCAATTTCATGGATCTCACAATGTCCCAAGAACATAATAGTTATTTGCTTGGGTACTTAACCGAGTTTCTTCTCTGGCCATCAACCTTTTTGCTCTAGATGTATAGCTGCGCACCGAGAACTCTCGTATTGGGAAGCATGAAAAAGTCCTCTCATGTGCAAACTATGGAGTATAGATTCACGAGTCCAATGCCATGGGTGATCTATTTAATTTCAAGAATACAAAATGATTTTGTTTGCTTGATTTTATGTTCGGAGACATGCATGGGTGATCTATTTAATTTCAAGAATACAAAATGATTTTGTTTGCTTCACACATACTGTGAGATCATGTGATGAAAAAATTGGTTGAATGGTGAAATTGGCATTGTGAAGTGATTTTGGTTATGGCATGTGTGGTACTTGTGCATGTACTATGTTGAGATGATTATCATGCTGGTGATAGCATGATGGATTTTGCTTGATGCAATGCACTCGTGTGAGTGGTTGCATGGATTAATCTTGAGTCAAGTCGTGGACTTGTGCTCGGACGCGTTGTTTGTTAAATTCATGTGCAGGTGTTGCTCGAGGGCGAACGTGGTCGATGACGGGATCGGAACTAGGTTCATGGAGGACATGAGGTTCGGGACTAGGTTCAGAGAGGAATCGAGATCTTGGTGGTCGAGAATGTCATGCGGGACGTTCAGACTAGAGAACATGCACATGGAGGCTGGTTAGTCACGTAATTACAAAGCAGGGCCGTACATACGCAGTAAGAGTTGTTTTTGGCCACGTTGGGCCAAGTTGAGATATATCTGCACTCTTTTTATGTTGGAAGTGGAGTTGTATCCTATCTCTTTAAGATTGCTCTGTATAAATAGCGGGAGGTGTCCCCTATTTATTCTAGAGCAAGATTTTAGGGTTGTACTCTTTTGTTTGAGTACTGTAACTAGATCAGAAATAAAGAGCCTTCTTGCATCTTCAGCGGCTGATGATTTTTGTCTTGCTCTTGACTTCGATATAGTTGATCGATCGCTTGAAGTTTTGTTCATCACAGCAGTCACGAAGTTCATCACGGAGTTCGGTTCTTTGCAAAGGTATCATCTTGTGAAGGTAATATATTTTGATCCGTAGATCCGATCGGATTTATTCTTATTGGGTCTGATTCGCAATTGAATCTACTTTTTACAGTTAAAATTTTACATCAATCCAACGGTTAGATCTTCGGTAATTTGTGGTCGCCCAGATTGCTAGCCTGGTCGCCCAGCTGTTAGATCGCTAATTGTTTCAGTCATCTTGCAAAAGTCATAACTTTAGATCCGTAAATCCGATCGAGCTGATTCCTTTTTTTGTTAACTTCATAATTAAGTCTAGTTTATACAGTTAAAATTTCACATCAATCGAACGGTTAGATCTTTGGAAATTACTGCTCTCCCAGATTGATGTTCTGCTCGCCCGACTGCTCGCGTGGTCGCCCGGATTTAGTCATCTTGCGAAGGACATAACTTTAGATCCGTAGATCCGATTGACTTGATTCTTTTTGTGTTAGCTGCGGAATTGAGTCTAGTTTCTACAGTTAAAATTTTACATCAATCCAACGGTTAGATCTCCAGTAATTTTAGTTTTTCTAAACTAGTCGCCTGGTTGATAACGTGGTCGCCCAACCTGCTCGCCTGCTCGCCCAAGTGCCAAACTGGTCGCCCAAGTGTCCTATCTGGTCACCCAAGTGTTCTATTGGTCGTCCGGATTTGTTCTCATCGTCGCCCAAGTGCCCAACCTGTCGCCAAGTGATCTCGGCCGCCTGATCGTCTATTGGTTTTCAATCTGCATAAACTGATTTCCAACCAAATTGACATTCAATTGGGGTGTTTGAAAAGTTCAAAAATTTGATTTTAGCTTCCGCGCAATCATTCACCCCCCTCTGATTGCTACATTAGTATATTTCGATCCTACACATACAGTGGCATCAAGTTTGAATTTTCATTACAAATGCACGGCCACTCGGCTATGTAAGGTAAAATTGATGGATTCGGTTTTTAGATCACGTTTAACATAGTATCATTCTCTTTTGGTACTTTATTGCAACGCATGGATATATTAGAGAAACCTCAACGGTACAGACAATGTCATTGACAAATATTATTCTTTTAGGGCATGTACAATGGTGTCTAGTCAACGGTTTATAAGAGATGCCACATGGGAATTTTGATGAGATGGATGAGAGAGAAGAAAGAGAGAGAAATAGGTCATCTGTAATTCTACATACGGTCAATAGCTCTCGTGTCAACGACCTTTGTTTGTGTTGTACGCTGCTCTGACTATTGCATGCCCGTTTCACGATCATCTACGCTAAACCATGCTGCTCCGAGCCCCCGACTGCTATTGAGGGAGAGGACAGGGGCGAGGAAGTATATGCATTAATAAAATTTTAAATTTCTAATGAATAATTCTTAGATAATAAATTAAACTCATTAATTAATTTTATCGGAAACTCGATTAAATTATTAATCTTTTGGACGTAAGTTATCAACTTATTGATCTCCAAATAAATCTAACCCAAAACTAAAACTACAAGATATTTTACCCAATTGGCCAAACCAGCAATTTAGAATCTTCTACTAAAAAGATAAACTAAAAAGATCTCTCCAAATAAAATTCTTAGACATAAATCAATAATTACAGATATCCTCTTCTAAAAATAACCCTTATGTGCATTCTTAATAAGAATATAAAGATGAAGAGGTGTATATACATATACATACATACACATATATATACATATACATATATGTATATACACATATATACATACATACACATACACACGCATATATATGCGTGTGTGTGTATAACTATATATATATATAGAGAGAGAGAGAGAGAGAAGTTTTTCAGACTCGAGATATATACTCCACCTCTAATATACCACTTAAATAAACGTTTCATACTCTTTTATCACTTTCGGTATACTCCAATAATAATTCTAAGATACTCCAATACAATATGATTAAAAAAAATTTCATCAAACCCTTTATTTTTTTGCTACATACCCTTTTCCATATGTATAAGGAATATGTAAACAAATTATGCTATAAAGGGTGGATTTTAATGAAATTTTTCATGAAACTCACTTTGGAGTATCTTATAATCAATATTAAAGTATACTCAAATGGATAAAGAGGTATAACAACATCATTTAAACGATATATTAGAGGTGGGAGTACATACACCTGTGAGTATGGAATCATTTTCATATATATATATATATATATATAACAAAGCGATAACTCGATAATAAATTTAGGTAAGAACTACAAAGGGATCAATGAAACCATTATCAATTTTAATTGTCCAATTAAATCCAAAATTTATTAGGCCAAATGACGTAATTGAGATACAAATAATCTGACAAAAATCTAAATCCCAAATTGCAAATCCTCAAAGCCAAATAGAGTACTTTGCATAAATGCTTAAAGCCTAACATAATTTATAGGAAAATTGGATGCCGTAAAACCCACAATGATGCAATATCAATCTGTATTGCAATATTCTAAAAATTCTAGGAAGCGTGATAAATCAAGCAGGAAGAGGATGAATATGCATGGATAAAGAAATAAGAAATAACTAATGCTAGCAACCGACCTAAGGATTAAATATGGAAATAACATCTCTATTTGAGTAAAAAAAACTTGATATAAATATATTATGCAATGCAAAGCAAACTGCGCTATATACATCATACCTTTAATAGAAGGCAACATATCCGGTGCAACCCCCCTCCGTGAAACCACCGTGCAACTGAACTAAAAAAGTTGCAAAAATTCTCAAAAAATTACCATATGTAGGGAGGTGAGCTTCTACAATCGTGCAAAATTTGAAGACCAAACCCAATCGCATTTGAAAGATATGAAAAAACAAACAGCAAAATGAATAGTGATGAACAGTAAAAAATCACTGTTCATACTGAATTTGTCTTTTTTGCAACTGTTAGTATAGGATGAATTTGATCATGAAATTTTATATGTAGGTGGGGGTAAGTTGAGATGTACATCCATGATTTTTTTCAGAATTTTTTGAAACTTTTTTTAGTTCAGTTGCACGGTGGTTTCACCGAGAGGGGTGATTGCACAGGATATTTTTCCTTAATAGAAATCAAAATAAAGGCTAATGCAAGCATAGTTAAAACACATCAACTAAAATAACCCAAATTAAAATACACAAGCTACATACATCAATTTATCCGAGCTCAGGAAACAATTGGACACCATAAAACATGAAATACTTTATTGCCATATAAATTATAATATTCCATAATTCAGGGATCGATTTAAATCTGGCACGAGATCATCTTCTGCAGCCGTGCTAGGACACATATTTTCACTTTAATTCAGGCAAGCTTCTTTGACCATATTTGTGAAATTGTTTTAACTATTTTCATATATATTTGGTATCATCAATGCATAGAAAAATATATTTTAAAATAAAAATTTAAATCGATTGTGGTTGGAAAGTTGGTATGTAAATGAATTGCTAAAATGGTATGATTATGAATATGTTAAATTGGCTCATCCAATGAAAGGGAGCCAGTGACATATTTAAATATATATGGCAGGTAGAAGGCACCAATGAGAATGATTATTATGCCCGTGGGGATACAAGGACGAACGACCACACTCGTATTTACAATATCAACCATAGTGAGTGAAATCAGTTAAAAAAAGTTGTCCTATAAAGATGTTATAATCTTCACATTGGGTATGAGTAGATAACTAATATGTACTTTTGGGATATATTGGGAGGCCAAAGAAGTATGCTAATGTAATGATGATATATTTGAAGCCATGGGTAGAGTTAGTGTTAACGAGTAGTCGGAGTACAACTGTTAACTGTGAGTCAGACAGGACGACCTGGGATAGGTGCCTCCGGCTTAAGTTAACAGGGTTGGATATTTAATTCTGGATTAGTGATAAACTTTTTGAAGCCTCACAGGATGACATCGTTGTGGCTAAAAATGATATGAATCTGCGCAGAGTTAACATCATGAATTCATACCTGTATCCTGGATTGAAGGCTACGGAAGTTAAATCTGCCTTATACTAGTAGCTATTTTCATAATTAAAATATACAACTCTTAAAGAAACCCAAAACCTAATTTTCATAAAAAAAATGGGTTTTGAGGGATGACGAATACTGATACCGGGGGTACCTCACAGCAAGGTCTTGATCAAGTTACGGGAAATCCTTCGCCTATGAAACGGTCCGCGGAGCGCCCCGATCCGGCCACGGGTCGGACTCCTTGCGGCCTACAGTCGAGCCTTCGAGTCGGGGGCCCCGAGCGCTCCCACCCGACCGCAGGACGGGAGAGCAGGCATCCTTCGACCCGGTCGCTGGTCGGGACCCTGGCGAAACCCTGCCCCAGCAACTCCGGCCACGTCATCGATCGACCTCGAAATGGGACAACCCCCGTCTGAACGAAGTACCCGAGCAAAGATATGCGTTCCTTCCCAAAGCAAAGACAGGGACGCCGCCCACGCAACATCAGCTTCTGACAAGCGCGTAGACGACAGAGGTGTGCCTTCCCAACAAAGCACCGCCAGCTGGCCCTACCGATAGGGCGTAGCTGGCACAACCTGCTAACCCATCATGACGCACGCAGGGACCTGTTAACTCCGGAGATCGCAAGCCCGACCGCCAAGGATAGTTCGCCCTAGTCGCTCCTCACTCTCAAGCCTCGTGTAACCTGCCCTCTTCGTCTATATAAGGAGAGGCGGGGTCTTTAGGGGGAGGGGGACTCGTCCTTTCTCGGGTTCTTCTTCAAGAACCAAAAACTCCCTCCGTCTATAAGAGCATCCGGCTCGCTCCTCCGATCCGGGCGGTCGGACGAAGCTTCCGAGCTCACCCATGTAGACGAGGACTAAGGGCATGTCCTTAGTTCTCGCATGTAATCCGCCATACCCCAGATCAACGAGATCCTCCGCCACAAACTGGAAGTAGGGACGTTCGGCCCGAACCAGTATAAATCTGAGACTCCTCAGCCCGATCTCGTGTTCATCCGAGGTTTCTTTAGCCTAACCATTCGAGGAGAGGGGGCGCGCGATCCCCTATACTTACAAATCCACTTGCCGGTTACGCGAAACACCGATAAGGGATAGTGAACATTGGATGGATATGAAAGAAAATTCATTTATTGCATTTGCTATTAATGCTTGCTGAGTAATTATGTACTCATTCTTGTTAAATCCCCCTTTACTAGAGAATTGCTCTAGTGGTCAAGCATCTGGTTGGACACGGAACACAATAAACTCTCCTACAAGGCAAAGGGTGAGGGTCAACCGCAGGATTAGATCTGCGAGGAGGTAGTCTACCAAGAGGATTAGATTATTGGATAGGTTGTGCACTAGCTTTTATCCGTCCTTGGGAATTAATAGTTATGTATTATATATTTTTATTATACTTGGATCTTATGTACAGTTAATTGTATTGGACATGTAATCCTGTGTGGCAATAGAATTAATGTAATAAGTTTTCATTTCAGTCTCTAATTATTATTCTGCTTTAACACTCTGAATATGATATATTAACTGGTAAAATATTAGATGCACTTGATATCTTGTTGTCGGCGTATTCCGTCGGACAGGCCCGAGTCTACAAACCGGGTTTGGTTCGGTAGGAGGGCGTCTTCAGGCTGGCAAACCCTAATGGATGAAAACCGTAAGGACTCCCACACGAAGGACTCCGGAGCCTATGAACTAAGATGACACGCAAGTTTTACCCAAGTTCAGGCCCCCCAACCTAGGGTAATAACCTTACTTCCTGCTAGATTTCTTATAGAGTGTTTGAAGTAAGTACAGAGCTTGGGAGTTACAAGTTCTTCCTTAGGCTCTATTGCTGGAACTCTTGGTTGTTCGTCCCCCTTCCCCATGCACCCGAGGGCCCTTATATAGGCCAGGCTAACGGGGGTAGGTAAAAGGGGGGTTATCATACTGATCTTCATACATTTATTACTCCTTCCTGTGCTGTCCCGTTCCTCCAGCCTCATTAAATGCCGACGCATGGTTTCGTCCGGTCCGCCCGGTATGTGACCCCTTTGTGATGGGTAGGTAAGAGGCGTCAGAGGAATGGGCTTGTATGTAATCCTCGCGCTTGATAGGTTCGACACGCAGCCGCCGCCGCACGGTGACGATAGGGAAGGAGACTTGAGGTGAAGCCACCCACCACCACCTTTTGCCTTGCGGCGGGCGAAAGCAGGTGTCTCGCCACCGCCGCCGGACGCCATGTGGGCCAAGATCTCGCCGGCGGGCGTCTTTCGCCGCCCGTCTGCCAAAGCCGCCACGTGATCGGGCGCCGCGCAGCAGGCGCCCTGCCCACCGCCGGACGCTATGTGGGCCGGCCGACCGGGCGTGCTTTCGCCCGCCGTCGCCAGCCGCCACGTGGACTAAGCGCGCAAGCAGCAGCGGCGCCCTTGCCCACTCGCCGGACGCCACGTGGGCGGCGCTGGCCGGCGGGCGTGTTCGCCGCCCTTCCGCCAGCCGCCACGTGGAATGACTTTGTGCGTCGGAGAGGGTACCCCAGCGTAGAGTACGCTGACACTTGTTAGCTAATATACCAAGATCAGTATAAATAATTAAGTATAATCCCTTAAATTAAAGCTTGCAAAGTTCCCGGCCAGAGAGGCTATCCACCTGTCCTCCTTGGTCGTTTTTCGAAAAAACCCCTGTATTTCTTGAAATTACGGATAGGTCCCTGTAAATTACAAATAGGTCATTCGCGATTTTTTTTGAGGGGAAGATTTTTTCCCGTTTATCGCGTTTGGGTCTCTCATTCGCCGTTTTATAGGAAAAAACTTCTGTTAAATTCAAATCGCGAACAAACCCTTTTCTAATTTTTGGGATAGCGAACAGGTCAAAAAACGTAACAATTAGGTTCTTGCTACTTACGTCTAGGTCCTTTCTCCGTTTTTCCCGGGAAAAAATATTTTCGTCACTAGAAATATGTGTGTATCTTTATCTCTAGACTTTTTCCCCGTCTCGATTTTCCAACTCGATCTCTGATATTTTTTAGAACATGTATTATTACTCGGTAAACATGTAGAATGTTATGGTCGACAAAAGAAGGTTGTCGTCTCTAATAATTTCTCACCCTTTTTCCTCTAGACTTTTTCCCTACCTCGGTTTTCTAGCTGTAATTTTTTCCCCACTTCGTTTTATAGTATTTTTTGAAGCATGCATTATTGACGGGTGAACGTATAGAGTGTTAGATTCGGGAAAAGAAGATCATTTCTTTGTTTTCCCCGGAAAATATGTTTTCGTCGCTAAAAATATGTGTACATCTCTATCTCTAGACTTCTTCCTCGACTCGATTTTCCAACTCGATCTCTGATATTTTTTATAACATGTATTATTACTCGGTGAACATGTAGAATGATATGGTCGACAAAAGAAGGTTGTCGTCTCTAATAGTTTCTCACCCTTTTTCCTCTAGACTTTTTTCCCACTTCGGTTTTCTAGCTCGGTTTTCAATATTTTCAGAAAAACGCCGAAAGAGATATTTCTATAACTCTATCTCTCTATTTTTTTTTACCGTAGCTCGGTTTCTGATATTTTCTATAGTGAAAAATATGTGTACGGTTGTATCTTTGTATTTTTTTCCTCACTTCGATGTATAGTATTTTTCGAAGCATGTATTATTAACGGGTGAATGTATAGAATGTTAGATTCAGGAAAAGAAGATCCTTTCTCCGTTTTTCTCGAAATCTTTTTAAGATTACATGAAATTTATCCTAGAAGACCCAGATATCGTATTATGGCTACCGCTCTGCGGCGCGGCGTGCGCGCGCCCACGTTGCTAGTAATGATAATATTACCGTTATTACCCTATTATATTTATGTGGGACCGCGCGACTGGATAGTGGAGCGACACGGCTTTTTCCAGTTCGTGAACCACGGCATCGACGTGGAGCTTCTGGCGCAGGCCCACCGGTGCGTGGACACCTTCTTCACGTTGCCACTCACGGATAAGCAGCGCGCCCTGCGCAGCCTACGCGAGATCTGCGGCTACGTGAGTAGCTTCATGGGGCGGTTCGTGTCCAAGCTCCCCTGGAAGGAGATGCTCTCCTTCCGCTACTCCACCTGCGCCTCCTCCCCTGACCTCGTCATTGACCACATCATGCAAAAGCTCGGCGAGGAGTACCACCGTCTCGGGTAACTATCCATTAGTTCATTCTTCCTGCTTGGTTTGTGAAACAGAGCAGAGTAGAAATGCATCCGTTTATGGAAGACGAAACTACCGAAAAACGAAATGATTGAACCGATTTTTTTTTGTTAATCCGATTCGATTTTCTATTTTGATTTGAGAATTTCGTGGTCAACTACAAAAACCAAAAAAAAATTAAAACCGAATAAATCGAACTAAATTAGCTGAAAAAATCGAATGCCCACACCTATGTTACATAATCAAGAAGTAATTCGTATTGCAATTGTAGGAGCCCAGTGAACTGGATTATTCAAGTTTCTTGCATTTTGATGGTGGTTCAGAAATTAGAATTCATGTGAGATTTAGCGCGTTTGTTTTTTTGCTTTTGATTCTAGCTTCAAAAGCAGAATAAAAAACAAATAATCCGATTCTAGGAATCGATTCTCACAATTCAGTCCACCCATATACACTAGAATCCACAATCCACTTCATATATAATTTTGGATTCCAGCTTTTGAAGAATCAGCTTTTCTATAACCACAATCCGAATCAGCTTTTAGAGAATCCAAAGCAGAAACAAACAAGCCTCTAGACCTTGTTTGGGGAGCAATAGCTTTTCTAAAAAGCTGTTTTTTTTCTAGGCTGAAAAGTGGATATAACTTTTTATAAGAGACCGTTTGATAAAAAGTTAATTTCCTCAATAATAACCTACAAAATCATATTCAACCCGGCTTTCAACTTTTGGTTTTTATTAGTTATGTAAAGCTTCTAATTTATACTAAACTGACTTTTTAAAAAGTAAAGTTGGACTTAAATTCCCAATTAGCGCCTTGATGCCGTAGAGCAATCGTGACGAAAGTGACGTGGCCATTTAAAACGTTGTGAGCATTTGGTTCGATGAAGCTAGCTGCCCACACATCCTGCTCTCACAGTCCAAGGGATACTCTAGTTTAGAGCGGGCCGTGCTGGTGATGTGCATATGCATTGCAGCATTAGTATAAGCTTTGCTTCCGGCTAGGTGTCGTCGTGCCGGGCTGTGCACGCGCTTCATACTCATGCATTTGACGTAGGCAGTGGCGCACTGGCGCACGCATGTGAGCCGGGGGATATAATAATGTGGCGTGACAGCGTGAGGTCGTGAGGAGTGTTCGGTCGGTTCATCAGTGTTGTGCGTGCGTGTCTCCCAGTTAATTTGCACCGTCTCTGTCAAGGCAGGGGATTGGTGAAAATAAAATATACAGTACTTCAGCTTTGCAATACTTTCACAAAATATTGGATGGAACATGGAGGTGGAGATGGAAAAGCCACGCCATAATCTGGAAATAGACGGGAAACCACCAATATTCCGTAAGGTCCGTCTACTTAATTCAGTTCTAGGGGTCTGTGGCTAACAACAACTACACCAGAATTTGGAAGGTGAGCGCGAAGATTTTTTGCGTGGTTGTTCATTCACGACAGGTTTCTCACGGCGGACAGGTTGACAGCGAGAGGATGGCCAAATTGTTTTTATTGCCCACTTTGCGGCTTTGAACCTGAATCGGCGATGCATCTCTTTCTTCGCTGCACATTTGCTAATCACATATGGACACATGTCTTTTCTCAAATGCAGCTAGTTTCTCCGATTCCACGTGCAGGGGTCTCTGTGTCGCGGTGGTGGCAGCTCATTCCACGGATAGTGACTGCACCCACGCGCAAGCAGGTAAACGTGACGATTATCTATACTCTATGGAACTTATGGAAGGAGTGGAATGCGAGAATTTTTAACAACAGGTATCAGTCTACGGATGCAGTTCTCTCTCTAATTGCTCAGGATGTTCACAACCGAAGGTTGGCTCTTTATAGCGGTTATTTTTAAAATACACCGTCTGTACTGCCGCTAGCATCTCGGGGATTGGACGATTATCTCTTCCAGGTGTTACTGCTCTAGGCATCATCCCCCTGTAAATCTGTCCTATTTGTCTGTTGTAATGTTGTCTCACTGACTTGTCTGTTGTAACTTTGCGACTCTGTTGTTTGGATTCCCCTTTCTTTAATGCATGGTAAAACTCCTGCCATCTATTTCAAAAAGAAAAAAACCGTGTCATAAGTTTTTGGTGGCTTATTGTGGGTTAGCATATATGTGGATGACCAGAACTTTAAACTAAAATCTTGGTCTATCTACGTGTATCCTGGTTGAAAAGAGTTTTTTTCGAAACAGGAGCTAATTGTCTGTGGATGAGGGCAAGGAGGAAAGAGTCAACTTTTTTTTTTCTTTTTGGAAACGAGGGACATTCACGGGGATCGATATTCCACGAGCAGCATTCTGCCGTAACACAACGATTTCATTAATAAAAGCGAAAGTGAATACGTACTACAATATAGGAAGTAGTAGTAATGGCTAATGAGTCAATCAAGTATGTATGGTGTAGCTACAAAATGACTCATATACGACCTGTAGAACACGAACACCACCGTCTGAGACAGACATTTTTTGTGCTTGAAATCTACAGTGTTCGTGTATTTACATGTTTACGAATTCAAGAGGGACCAGTACATAGAAAATAGAAATACGAGGGAACGATATTAAATTTTCAACGGTATACCTGGATGCCGCCTATCTTGCTCAGCGATGCTGCGAACCGCACCATGGCACCATCCAAAAAGATTGCAGACTCCTGGCCGATGGCGAGCAGGGCCGGCCCCGGATAAGCGAAACCTCCGGATCTACTCTACTACTCCCCACCGCCCGAGGACACCGCCGGGCGCCAAGACGTCGCGTCTCTTGACAGCCCGGCCGTCCGCCTGCTCGATGCCTCGGGACGCCTGCCCACCGGCCGCCACCGCTGCTCCCGTCTTTGGCCGCGGCCGCTCTCCTGATACGCCATCGCAGTGCAGTGCGCGGGCTACCTGCCACCAAGTACATGTCCGATTTTCATTTGAAGAGGAAGTTTTATTCAAAGGTCTCGATCTTGATTATGTTGCTTTATTCAGAGTGTCCGATCTTGATTATCTTGGTATCCATTAGCATTTAGCAGTAGTTATTTTCTTGATTATCTTGGACAATGCGATCACTATCTGACAGCTGAACAATAAGTAATGACAAATTTTGTAGATGGGATGTGTGTGCTTTTGGTATGTTTGCTCTCTCATAATGTTAGGTGATTAATTTACATATATGAAGGGTTGTACTGTACATGGATTCACTGTTTAATTGTTTAGCTTCCTTTTGAAAGATACACAGGATGACAGGAGTATGTAATTTGAATGTGCAAAAGAATATTTGCTTGCTGTCTAAATTTGTGTGTGCAAAAGAATATTTGCTCTCTCATATTGACTTTTCTGTGTTAGGTTTGTAATGGAATCAACAACTGCAAGTAGCAGTGCAAGTGTGAGCGAAACATTTCCAGCTTTGCCATTAGTGCCACAACCAAACTTCTCTTTCGTAGAGACGTTTGATCCGATTTCAAGAAATGAAGTTGATTTGACTAGTGACCTTTATTCTTGAATCGACCCTCTTGCTCCTGCTGGGAAGAGAGCAAAGAAATGTAGCTCTGATGTTTGGGAGCACTTCAAGAAGTATGAAGTTAAGAAGAAAGGAGCAGATGGCAATGAGATTATAGAGTTTTGGGCTCGATGCCTCAAGTGCACTTACAAATCTCGTTGTGAAAGTTTTAGAGGGACATCAGTCTTTCGAAATCACTTAGCGAACAAGCACCAAATCAAAGGAGGTCAGCAGTTTCTTAAATTGAACAAGAGTGAAGGTGGCCATGACACTGCAACTGTGGAGACCTATAGGTATGATGAGGCTGACAGTTTAAAGAAATTTTATTTGGCACTTATCATGCACGAATATCCATTTAATATTGTTGAGCATGAGTATTTTGTGGAGTTTATCAAGTCATTGCGACCTAGTTTTCCAATTAAGAGTCGAATTCTCTGTGAGGAAAGATATATTGAATATCTTTGTAGAGAGAAGAAGAAATTGTATGAGCACTTAAAACACTTGCATGTCGTTTTAGTGCAACTATGGATATGTGGACATCAAATCAAAATAAAGGTTACATGTGCATCACTATACACTGGATAGATGACAATTGGAGCATGCAAAAAAGAATTATTAAATTTATGCATGTAGAAGGACACCATTCGGGAAAGAACTTGTGTGCACAGTTTTATGATAGTATGGTGGACTTGGATGTTGATAGAAGATTGTTTGCACTTACGTTGGACAATGCATCTTCCAATGATGTATGTGCTAAAGGGGTAGTATAGAAACTAAAAAAGGCATCTTTGATCTGTGATGGTACCTTTTTTCATGTGAGATGCTTGAATCATATTTTAAATCTTGTTGCCCAAGATGGTTTGAAGCAAATTGCACCGGCTTTATTGCAAATATTAGAAATCTGATTGCAATTGTGAAGAACTCTCCGATGCGATGGGAGGAATTTATGAAGTGTGCATCGAATGTGACTTAGATGTGAAAAGTGGCCTCTCTTTGGATGTTCCAACAAGGTGGAACTCCACATATCTCATGTTTAAGCAAGCTATTTACTATAGATATGCATTTGATAGGCTTTTTCTTGACATAGAAGTAAGTATGTGAAGTGTGCTCCAACCGAGCAAAATTGGACTATGGCAAAATCATTATGTTCTGTTTGAAGAAATTTTATGATGCTACGTGCTCTTCTCTGGCAGTACATATCCAACAGCAAATCTATTTTTCAACCATTTTTGTAAGATCAAGCTTGCAATTGAAGAATGGTGTTATAGTCCTGATCCAATTATAGCTGCAATGGCATATTCCATGAGAATTAAATATGATAAGTATTGGGAAAAATCGAACATGGCTCTTGCTGTAGCTTGTTTTGTTGATCCTAGATATAAGACAAAGCCAATACACTACTTTGCAGAAAAGATTTACCATGACAATGCTTCAGAAGAAATCGATAAGCTCAATAGTGTTATTAATCAGTTATTTCAAGTTTATATGTCTAGTCCACCTGTAACTGCAATGAAGAAACTGGCCACAAATTTGCCAATAGCGGATTCTCATCTAGACAAAAATATTGAGGATGAAGATAGCGATGATGATCTTGAAAAGTTCTTGCATGGTAGTATTGCCTCGGTGAAGGTATAAAACCGAGTTGGAAATATATATGGAGCAACCACTAGTGCCTTTGGAAGGCAAAAGACAAAAAGAATTTGATATTTTGGCATGGTGGAAGATCAAGCAAAGCCGGCTCCCTTTCTCTCTAGACTTGCTCGAGATGTCTTATCTATTCAAGTGTCTCTACTTGTTTGAGTCGAGATTTAGTCTTCGGTGGGCGTGTTGTTGATCCATTTCGCATCGTTTAGACCACAAGTCGCCAAGCTTTGATTTGTACAAAAGATTGGACTATAGCATCTAGAAAAGGTAAGGCATATCCATTTGTACATTTGTCCTTCTTTGGTTTATGTGTAGTATGTGAGCAAGCTTTAATCTTTTGACAACACATGCGGTGGAAACATATGTGGATCTATCATATCGAGATGGACATGGAGGGCATGGAGCGATGTTTTGCACACTTGATGACAAGGGTTTGTTGTTTTTATGTAACCATATAGATGTTTGCCCTAATTGCAAGAGCATATTCATTAAAATACAACTTGTAATTGCAGGAGCATGAGGATATGGAATATTTTGAGGAGGATGATGTGTTGGAGGACATGGATGGACGAGGGGAGGGTGGGCGGCCTCGGGCCTTCAAAGTCATAAGGCCCGGTATGCAACTACAAGACTATACTATGGGATTTTGGCCTAGTCGCGAGTCGCGAAATGTAAGTGTGTTGAGTTGATCGATGAAGGTCCGACCAAGAAACGAAACATCCGCTTTTCAAAATTGAAATTGTTGAAGAACTATTTGAGATCAACAATGATTCAAGAAAGGTTAAATGATTTGGCGACTTTATGCATCGAGAAGAAGTTATTGGACGAGATTGATGTCAATAGTATAATCGATGACTTTGTATCACAAAATGTTAGAAGAAATTTTTTAAGACGATGCCAAGTGCCAAGTAAGTGTTTATGATTACAATTTACATTTGTCATTTCATAAACTTTAAATTATTCTATAGAAATATTTTTTGTGCATTGAATATTAATTTTTCAATTATATATATATATATATATATATATGAAGCCTTTTATACTCACCTGAGTACATACTCCCACCTCTAATATACCACTTAAATAAATATTTTATACTCCTTTATCACTTTCGGTATACTCTAATAATAATTCTAAGATACTCCAATACAACAAAATTAAAAAAATTTCATCATACCCTTTATTTTTTTGCTACATACTCTTTTCCATGTATATAAGGAATATGTAAACAAATTATGCTATAAAGTGTGGATTTTAATGAAATTTTTTCATGAAACTCACTTTGAAGTATCTTATAATCAGTATTAGAATATACTCAAAAGGATAAAGAGGTATAACAACATCATTTAAACGGTATATTAGAGGTGGGAGTACATACACCCAGGAGTATGGAATCATTTTCATATATATATATATCCCTATTAAAACTTGCAAAGTTCCTGGATGGAGAGCCTATCCAAGTGTCACTTTTGCCCATTTTGCGAAAACCCCTTTATGTTTCTTGAAATTACGGATAGGTCCCTGCAAATTACGAATAGGTCCTTCGCGATTTTTTGTGAGAGAAAGATTTTCTTTTCCGAATCGCATTTGGGTCCTCGTCGCCGCGTTTCTGGAAAAAACCTCCGTTAAATTCAAATCGCGAACAAGCCCTTTTCTAATTTTTCGGGATAGCGAATGTGTCCAAAAGCGTAACATTGTGTCCTTACTCTTTACGTCTAGGTCCTTTCTCCGCTTTTTCTCCGGAAAAAATGTTTTCGCCACCGAGAAAAATGTGTTCAAACTCTATCTCTAGACTTTTTCCTCCGTTCTTTCAGGAAAAATATTTCCGTGTCTCGTTTTCAGGAAAAAATGTTTTCGTGTTCGTTTTCCTCGCTTTTCCAAAAAAAAATTAGTGGTCCGTTTTTCTCCGAGAAAAACACAAATTTGTTTTTCGCTCACGCTTGTATGACAAAATTTGTTTTTCTCCGAAAAAAACATAAATTTGTTTTCCATTCACGTGCGCGGCGTGCGCCGCGCTTATTGTTCTAGTATATATGAAGATGTACTCCCGCCTCGACCTCGACGCCTTCCACGTCGCCCCCAAGCAAGGGCTTCCTTCTAGTCCGTTGGGTTCTTAGAACTGTGATGTTTTGAGTCGTGTGAGTCGTCAATTCTTGGTGACCACAACTCCCTTGTCTATAACGGTGGAAGTTCTCGGTGTATTGAGAACTTGAGGTGATATGGAGGGATCATTATTGCTCGATTAAGTTGATCCAGAGTTGTTTGGTGCTTCACTATGCCAGGATATGGGAATTCTCAAGGTTTGTTATTGTACGAGTGGTAAACATGGTGGTTATTATCAGTAACCACAGGCAAATTGGTACCTTGGATATGTTTCGTTTGGTTAAGATTTCTAAAAAGTTATCATATTTATCATGATTTGTGTTATACTTTAATACCCCTTGTTATGCGCAACAACCCCTAGAGCGAGCCTCTGGGGCGCACTTGCAGACGTCTTTCTGGCATCGCTGCTGATGTGGCGGTTAGCCATCGTGAACAACCTCGCTATCTTCGTGGCAGGCTCACCGGTGTTCCTCTTAGGCCTCTCCACCTCCGGCTTCGCTACTGCCTACCTCCTTGGCACCCTCACAGGGCGCACGTTTAGGCCCTAGGCAGTGGCGTATCCAAGATTTTGGGTATGAGTGGTCCAACTTGACATAAATTTTTTAAATACCGTAAATCTAACATGCCAATATACAATACAAGTATAGAATTGACCAAAAGTGCATCATGATATATTAATAAGGTGTCTTACGAACATCTTAAAATCAACAACTAAGTATGAAATTTGACTTAAAGAAACTTACACGACTATAATAATTTGAAGAAGATTACAGTACTATTTTTGAAACACCCCAATTAACTGATTCGGATTCGACAAAAACAGATTAACCTATGTTCACTAAAATAGTAATTTCTGATGATCCCACCGTTAGATCCATGTGAAATTTTAACTACTGAAACTAGACTCAATTTTCAAGGTAACACAATAAAAATCAGCTCGATCGGATCTACGGATCTAAAGTTATTTTCTTCGCAATTTTACTAAAGCAAACGCCAGACCAAATAAAAACAGATTGACTCACGTTCACCAAAATAATAATTCCTAAAGATCCTACCGTTGGATTGTTGTGAAATTTTAACTGTAGAAACTAGATGCAATTTCAAAATTAACACAATAAGAATCAATCCGATCGGATCAACGAATCTAAAGATATTACCTTTCTAGTCGCATGGAGGTCAGACCGACTTGGAATTTTTGGGTGGGCCGGGGCCCACCCGGCCCACCCTCTGGATCCGCCAGTGGCCCTAGGGGTTCCTACTCGTCGTCGCCTACTTCGTAGTGGTGAGTGGATCCAGTGCTGTATTGCCAGTTGGTGCTTTGTATCGATGGCTTAGTTTATTTTAATTGGACATTTGGTATGTTATAATAGATAAATCTGGAATTCAGTGATACTATCGTTTTATGACACTTTTTAGTTGCTGTTGAGCTTGCATGTTTTCACATCTACATCCCAAAAGATTTCATCCTAATTTCATATATTAGTTTCATGAATAAATTTCAATAGGTTACATGACTACATTTCATTAGTTTTCAATATAAAGCTTTCCTTTTTCTGAGTTGTTTCATAAAGTTCCAATAAGATTTTATGAATATGTTTTATTAAGTTTCATAAGTTTTCACATCCATGCTTCAAAATGTTTCAATAAGTTTCCTTTGATAAGTTTCATCATGTTTCAAAAAATTTCATAAGGTTCATGACTAAGTTTCATAGTGTTTCATAATATTTCACAGATAAGTTTCATAATGTTTTACAAATAAGTTTCTTTAGGTTTTATTCCATCAACATAATTTAGTTTACTTAGCTCTTAATAGCTTTCACGACTAGATTTCAATAGATTTCATTCAGTTTTTACTAGGTTTCATAATAAAGTTTCACATGGTTTTTGTGAGTTTCAAGAGATTATGGTTGTCTTAGATAGGTTACATGATTAAGTTTCATCAGGTTTCTTGAGATTCAGGAAGTTTACAGATATATTTCATGATGTTTCACGAATAAGTTTCATGATGTTTCACAGATAAGTTTCATTAAGTTTTAGTGTTTCATCAATATAATTTAATTTCTTTAGTTCTTAATAGCTCTCACGATTAAGTTTCAATAGATTTCAGTCAGTTTTTAAACTCGTTGGATTTCTCTGAACTTTTGAAGTTGGTTTTTTGAAACTCAGTTGAAATTCTTCTTAAACTCGCCTTTAATCAAGTTTTAGATTTAAAATTTGACATAAATTATATTTTAAGATTGAAACCCATTGTTTTTTTTTTGTAAATGTGTTGAAATCATATGAAACATGTGAAACATACTCTGAAACTTTAGAGTTTGCCTTTCTGAAACTTAGTTGAAATTATTCTAAAACTTGTTTTTTAATCAAGCTTCAAATAATTTGAAACCAATCGAAACTTGTTTAAACATGCTGAAATATTGTGAAACTAGTTTGAAACTTTTTTGAAGCCTACAGAATGTGCTCTGAAACTTTGAAGTTAGCCTTTTGAAACTCAGTTAAAATTCTTTTGAATCTCATTTTAAATCAAGTTTTAGATTTGAAACTAGACAAAACTTATAGTTTCATATAAAAACTAATTGAAATTCATTGACATGCTAAAACATTTATAAAATCCATTTGAAACTCTTATAAAACCTACGAAATATGAATGGGACACCTTGAAACATGTCTATACCGTTGGAGATATAGGAATGCTACATGTAACGATTTTGTAAAGAGCCATTCATTGATACGCTGAGCACTTTCTGAATGACAAAACAGGGATCTTTTGAATTTTCAGCACTGTTGCCAACCACTGACTTTAGTTTCATTGAAGTGGTCCGCAATCTTCTCTACTTGCTATACACAGCAATATATGTATCTTCTAGCCATCATAACAAGGCAGGGAATTGGAGACGCGACGTCTCCCAAAAACGTGAACGTGGTGAAGGGCCAAAAAGACGACACATAACCTCCTCGTCTACGAACTGTGCTTCTTCAGACAAATGTTTAACAACATCCACGCCCCGTGCAACCAAATAAATGAGTCCTTCACCACCACCACCACCACCACCAGATCCTCATATCGCTTCCGTCCCCAGTACCGCCAATTGAATAGACAAAGCGACCAAAAACAAAAACCTTGGAATGGAGCTCTGGTAGCTCATCAGGTGCTAGCTGCATCCCAATCAAGCACTCCGGTTCCGGTTGATTCTTGCGAGCTCCTTCTCCAGCTCGTCCAGGCCACCAACCTCCTCCAGCTCCTGCACACACCACGGAACCACAGCCGCACGATAGTTAGATACGGCGGCACAAGGAAATCAGTGTTTGTCCTGTGCTGGCCACAGGCAGGCACGGGCAAAGAGAGGACAAACCGATAGGCACCACTCACTCACCTTGGGTCCCAGGAACAGCCCATACGGCACGCCCTCGAACTTGTCCATGTGGTGTATCTGCTCGCGACATCGCCACGGAGCCAACCACACACGCAAAGATCAGAAAAAATTTCAGTTCAGGTCACCAAGTCGGTACTACTGCTACACTCATACTGGTGTTATAGTAGCTAGCCAGGATTAATTGTCAGTGAGAAGTCGCTAGCCTCTCGTCGTACTCGTACCTTGTGAGCCGCAGCCACTCGCCGGAAGTAGGGTACATTCGCGATAGGGCCGACAGGGAAGCGGCGGTGGACCAGGCCGTCGTGGACGAACATATATGCCATGCCAAATAGCGTAATCCCGAGGCCCTGTAGGAAACGGACACGTGGAAAGTCAGGTCCCGATCCGATGGCTCTGACAGTGGGCCCGAACGAGCAGACAGAGGCACACTGTTGGCGGTGCGGGCAGGGCTTTCTAGTGGCTTACCGCGCCGAAGCAGAGGCCGGGGAGGAGGCCTCGGTGGAAGAAGCCGTAGGCGAGGAGGGAGATGGCCGGCGCGGCGTTGATGATGGCGAACACGTCGTTGAGCTCGAACGGGCCCTCGCGCGGCCGGTGGTGCGACTCGTGCATGTGCCACAGGGACGCGTGCCACAGCACCCGGTGCGCCCACCGCGCCCAGAACTCCATCCCAACCTGCACCCCGCGCGCGCACGTCAAAATTAGCTAATTTCTTTCATTTTTCTCACGCATGTTAGCAGCAAGCAAGAGTTTTCGGAGTGCCGGTTACCGCCGCGCCGACGGATAGCGCAAACGTGCCGAACATCTCGGTCACCGGCACCTCGCCGCCCTGCACGGACGCATAAATTTTTACAATGGTTAACCATCGACATACTTTTTTACGGCTACGTCTTCGCCACTTACTAACGGAAGCGACTAAAGACAGTCAATGATACGTATAATACCTCCAATTGCCAGGTGAAGCGGTAGTACACGGCGGCCACGGCCATGGACGTGACGCCGAGGCTGGACATGACGGCGGCCACCAGGTACGTCCGCCTCTCGGACTGCTTCTGCGCCTTCCTTGCCGCGATGCGCCTCGCCACTGCGGCCGCCGCCTCTTCCTCCAGCGGCGATGCTTGCACTGGAACCGGCACCGGTGCTGGAGCTGGAGCCTGGGGATGCTCCCTGTCCTGCGGAACAAAGCACGTCACGGTCTCCAGCCCGCGCCGGCGCGGGGAACGCGTGAGCGGGGAGAACGGAAGAGGGCGGCCGGAAAGAGAAGGAAGCATCCGGCGGCGAGCAGCGGCTGCGAGGAGGGGATTCTTGACGGTGAAGCTTGTCATAGCGGCGCCAGAGAGTCCGGCGGCCATGGCTTGGCGTTCTTACTCAGTACACTGCACCCTTTCGGATACACTTTCTGGGAGGCTACAAATGGACAGGGATGGATCGAGCGGGAGGGTGTGACTCGGAAGGGAGGAGACCAGATTCAGCCGCCGAGAGGTTTGCTTTTAAAGCGCGTGTGCTGTGCCGGAGGAAGAGGTAGTGAAAATCAGAAAATGGACAGTGATTTCTCTGTGGCCGTGAAGGCTGCATGTCAGCGAGAGGCTAAGAGATGTCTGCTTGCCAGCCGATTTGGATCGAACGGTCAGGACTACATAATCGCGAAAGTTTTTCCCTACTGTCTGATTCCCCAATCTTTGATATTTACCGAGCCTCTCCACTTACTTGCAAGCTCGCCCAATTTGGCTTCCCCTCGCGGACAAGGATACCGTTGCTAATGCTGGCAAATTTCCTGTGCAAAGTGAAGGATTCAAACTCAGATCTTGAGGTTGCATTACTACCGAGGGCAACAGCAATGGCCAAGAAACCAAACATACACACCTTTAGCTAGGAGATGCAGATTCTCTGACATTCCAATGAATCCAAGTTTCGGCAACCCATTCTCATTTTAAGTTTGTCTTGCTTCTCGTTGGCGCTCTAGTTGCATGCAAGCTGACAAACAGTTTTGCAGTCCTACTTTGATGTTTCCGCGTGTTTTTTACGTGCCTGCGTATCCCGATTGGCGAACTGACACAGTTCAAGTAGCTAACGATGTTGCCCTGTAGTAGTAAATAAGCTGGTGCGGTCCGAAATTCCGAATGATCACCATTAGGCTATCCATCACCGCCTTTCACCGGTTCCCGTTGCGATTTGTGAGCCTGCGGCCTGAGGCAGGGAGGCACGGTCCGCCGAGTGGTTGCCACTTGCCAGCACCACACACTACGTACAAACGCAAGGGATCGGGACGACGGTTTGTACCGTGTGCAGTGGCAGCGCCTGTCAGCGTTCTGTGGCCAAGGGCAGCAACACGCTCTCCCTCCACCGCCCTTAAATTCTCTCGAGTCTTTTCTGGACAAAATCTCACGAAAACGCACGCCGTTGGATCGGGCGGTTTGGCAGTTGGCACCCCGTCCCCGGTCCGCTGATCGTGAGGTCTCGCCGCCTCGGAATGGAGATAGAAAAGTGCACCGCAGCACCGGAAAAACGAAGAAAGCATGAGAAAAAACGCTGAACGAGAGCAGCCCGTTTAGTTGTTTTGTCTTTTGACAGTACTACCCTCTTGGTTCCTCTCTCTAAAAATTGGTTGACGGGCTAAGTTTTATGCAATTGAATCCAACTGACGTGGAATAGTGGAATACTACCCCTCATATTAGTGGAGGAGTTCGCGCCTCCTGGTTCATTTGAGCGGCTCGAGCCAGGGCGGCTCGGCTCAAAAATTTTTTTTTGCGATTTAGTTCTTTTGTATATTACGAACAGGTCCTTCGCGATTTTTTGAGAGAGGAAGATTTTTCTCTCTAAATTCACGTTCAGATCCCTCGTGCGCCATTTTACGAAAAGAATCTCCCGTTAGATTTAAATCGCGAACAAGCCCTTTTCTAATTTTTCGGGATAGCGGACAGTCCAAAACGTAACATTGTGTCCTTACTTTACGTCTAGGTCCTTTCTCCGCTTTTCCGGGAAAAATGTTTTTGTCACTAGAAATACGTGTGCAGTTCTATATTATTACTCTACGAACGCGTCGGTCTCGATATTTTTAAAACATGTATTATTACTCCGTGAGCGCCAGATAGTGTTAAGCTCGACAAAAGAAGGTTGTCATCTCTAATAATTTTTCACCTTTTTCCTCTAGACTTTTTTCCCCTTTCGGTTTTCTAGCTCGGTCTCCAATATTTTCCAAATAATTCTCGGATGAGATATTTCTACAGCTCTATCTCTCTGGTTTTTCCCCGTTTCGCTCATTATTTTGGTGATTTAAAAAATAAAAGGCCGCCGAAAAAAGAAATCCATACGAAAAAACGCCACGCGCGACGTGTTACGCCATGAGTCTCTAATATTTTTTAAAACATGTTCTTTCTCGGTTTTCTCAAAAAACGTTTTAAATGCGTAAATATTTGTGCAAATTTATCTCTAGACTTTTTTCCCAAATTTCAATTTCCCATCTCGATCTCGATATTTTTAAAACATGTATTATTACTCCCTGACGCGTCGATCTCTAATATTTTTAAAACATGTATTATTACTCTGCTGAACGCGTAGAGTGTTGAGCTCGACAAAAGAAGGTTGTCATCTCTAATAATTTTCACCCTTTTCCTCTAGACTTTTTCCCCATTGCGGTTTTCCATTTCGGCCTCCAATGTTTTCCAAATAATTTGTCGAAGGAGATATTTCTACAACTCTATCTCTATTTTCCCCATTTCGACGATTTAAAAAAAACGTCATCCGAAAAAAAATTTTTCTCTGAAAAATGATATCTTGTGGCGTGTTACGCCGTGGATTTTTTTGTCCTTTCATCCGTTTATCTCGATATTTTTAAAACATGTATTATTACTCATGAACGCGTCGATCTCTAATATTTTTAAAACATGTATTATTACTCGCTGACGCCGTAGAGTGTTGAGCTCGACAAAAGAAGTTGTCATCTTTAATAATTTTTACCCTTTTCCTCTAGACTTTTTCCCCATCGCGGTTTTCATTTCGACCTCCAATGTTTTCCAAATAATTAAATCGAAGGAGATATTTCTACAACTCTATCTCTATTTTTTCCCGTTCGACGATTTAAAAAAAACGTCATTGAAAAAAAAATTTTTCTCTGAAAAATGACCTTGTGGCGTGTTCGCCATGAATTTTTTTTGTCCTTTCATCTGTTTCGCTTATTATTTCGACGATTTAAAAATAAACGCAAAATTTCAACGAAAAAAAGCCAGACGCTGCATGTTACGCCGCAAAAAATTTTGTGTTCTTTCAGTTGTTCGCTTATTATTTCGACGATTTAAAAATAGAACAATCAGAAAAAAAATTCTATGAAAAAAAATGACAGCTGACACAGTATTACAGTAAAAATTTTCTAGTACTACTTATATTAAAGTTGGAGATTCCAGTCTAGGGAGCCCTGCCACTTTATTATTTTTGCGGAGAGGCCCTCCATAAATTATGTTTAGATCTTTTATTGGTTCTTTTGCAAAATGGCCTTTGAAAATTTTGAAATTACGTTTAGATCATTTCAAAAATTCCGTTCAAGTCCCTCACCGGCTCTTTCACAAAAAGCCTTTTTGAAAATTTTGAAACTGCGTTTAGGCCCCCCCCTTGCCCTATTTGCAAAAAAAGCTGGTAGGTTTCAGAGAATTTCATCAAGACCCAGATCACACTTTTTTGCAAAAAGCCCCCAGGCTTTATAAAAATTCCATCTAGCAACGGGACAAAATTCACCAGGCATGGCATATGCCGCGAGGCTCTACCTAGTTCGTAAAGCAAAACCGATGGCTTTTTTGGCCAGTGCTTCGATCCATGTGTCGTTGCCCTCGCGTGGCATAGCGCTGGGCATCCACATCTAGTTTTTCTCAATGTATGAGAACTTTTCCTAATAGTGCCTTTTTATTGAAAATTTATCAGGATTTTCTATATCTACCAACGGACCTACCAGTCCAAATATTGCCTTCGTGCAGTGACTATCACCATTTACCCTTCAATTTGTCCCATAAGTTACTAATGCTTACTGTATATAGCATGACCTGTAGTTAGTCCCCGGTGTCTAAATGAAAATTCAATGTCAACAAATTTTTTTCCTTTTATTTAGGTTTTTTTCTAATAAATCAATAAAAAAGGTCAATCCTTTAACCATCCATCAACTATCTGAAAAGAAATTGTTTAAAATTTTCGACCGTCAAGGAATACGCTCATTTCAGTTCGGAAAAACCGCTGGCTATAGACGATGTTGGCAAAAATCTTAACATATATTTTGGCGCAAGATTTGGCAAGCTATGTAGAGCAATGACCTAAAAAGTTATTATGTCGAGTTAGGAAGATTCGAGTGGTGATGTTTGGTTTACTCGGTGTTTCATTCACAATAGCATACATATAATAATTCTTACAAGAAAAAAATTATTAAATGCGACAGGTGGTTACACCTGCATGTCATCGAAAACCAACTGCTTTTCACCTGGTATCTCACATAATCAAATATAATGGATATATACGTTGTCGAAAATGCGATATTAGCAATTTTAACAAGATAACATTTCCAAGCACAGACAATAACCATGGATCAAGAGATGCACAACAGTACATGCATATGTAATGAAACATGACATATGACAGTATCATAGTTAAGGAACTCATAGTCAGACATATGAACATGTACATAATTATGAACAAAGCAACTAGCTTAAAGCTCAAGTTGATTATTTGAGTGTTCTCAGATGTTGAGTTACCTAAAAGGTCCTTCTTGTTACAAGGGACGAGTAATAGACTAACTTTTGTTTCAAATTTTGGATTCTCTAAAAGTCGATTCGGATTGGTTGTAGAGAAGATTCTTCAAAAGTTGAATCCAAAAGCACATATGAAGTGGATTGTGATTCTAGTGTATATGGGTAATGGATTGTGAGAATCGATTCTAGAATCGATTTGTTTGTTTCGATTTTGGCTCAATCCGAATCAAAATGAAACAAACAGGCCTAACTTGTGGCAATCTTACCTCAATTATCAAAATATATACTTAACAGATTAAAACAATCCTACTTAACTGATTATCTTATATGCACACCATAGAGAATCAAGTTAACAACCCTACTGGTTAGAATATCTTTAACATGAATGCATTGGCGATTTTAACAGAGAACAACTAATCAATGCCAAGCTATACGAGGCAGAGCAAGATACTGGAACAATCACCAGTGCTACTGGTCAGAATATCTTTAACATGAATGCATTGGCGATTTTAACAGAGAACAACTAATCAATGCCAAGCGATACGAGACAGAGCAAGATACTGGAACAATCACCAGTGCATGAATATAAGACAGAACAGGAAGCGAATGACTCACTATTTAAGCATATAACACAGGATAGCAATTGAGCTAATCAAGTATATATCAAAATTTATCAAACTGTCAAGATTTGTTACCACAAATAGCCTATTTCAGTTCCAAAATCATCATTGAACACTAAGCCCACATGCAAAGTCCCCAAACCAAAAGAATTGACTGGCCCCTTTGCGTTCACAGAGAAGGAAACAATCACAGCAGTGTGAATATACTTACAGATCGCTGACTGAATGATAGCGAAAATGGCTAGGCACATCGAAGACGTTGACCTAGAAAACAACAATGCCCCTGTAATGCCACAGACTTCGCAGGCAAATATCTTCGGAGATACAAAGCCAAACAATCCTCTCAGTGAGGCAATTCACCAGAAGATTTGAGATGCACCGCAACTACTCAGACCACAGAATCAACCCTTCGGGCGAAAGGGATGAACAAGCCGAGCGCTAAGAACAAACCACACATGTTAGTATACAACACAAGCAAATCAAACCGAAAACAACCACAATCAACCGGCTTAAGAGGGCAGAAATAGTTCTGCGCAACCGAAGGTATTATCTTGTGCAATTTCCAGAATCAACACGCAAGAAACCTAGGCCTCAAGATCTTACAGAGATTTAACTAGGGTTACACGCGAATACGGTCATCCACAAGTTGAATCAAGTATAGATCGAGCCAGGGAAAGCCAGAGATTGCTAGATGCACAAGACACTACAAGAACTCCAACTAGATTGTGGGAAATTCGGATCGAAGACGGGAATTGGATTGATCTCATCGAGAGCCAGCGGGCGGCATTTAAAGGGTCTCCGGGAGTTGATTGGAGCAATGAATCCCACCGTCTGCGCACAGCCACCGCCGGAGTCCAGTCGGGCAACGCGGATGACGCAGACGATGGCATCGTCTCCAGATCCAAGCGAAGCGGTCGATCCTGCCGCCTCCTCGCGATTCTCCTGTCCTCATCCCGTTCTCATCGCACTCAGTCAAATCTGAGGCAGCACAGGGCTGCACCAGATTTTCCTCTGCCGGCTGGGCCGACTAGGTTGGCTTGGCCTCGTGGGCCGAGTTGGCCCAGTTTACCTAGCTTTTTTTTTCCTTTCCCAGAAATTTAGAGGAAACCTCAAAATACCAACAATATATGCTTCCACAAATCACTGGAAAGTCGCGAGAAGCAATCCTCTCAGATCCCAACCCACTTATTACACACTAGGTACACCGTAGTACAGTAAGATCCGTTCCGCGTAGAAAAATTCTTATGATCTATGCAGAGGTATAAGGCCGTGCCCACCAAAAACAAAGATCCAACGCTGTTTCTCGCTACTTTAAATTTTGCCGATTTGTTTGGTTTTTAATAATAAATGTTTAAAACGAGCATTAATAGAAAAAGAACCCACAAATTAGAGAAGCGAATTTCTCTCTCGATATCCTCTTGGTCTATGATGCCTGAATTTCTTTAATTACCAAGAGCTTATATTGAATCAGCAGAGTTTATTTGAATTTCTTTTACCCTAGTCATAAATTGCATACGTACTTCATATATCATACAATCCCATCGAATATACAAAACCAATTACAGCACCAAAATTTCGCACCCTCGCATAACATAAGCACAAGACCGTTGGCCTGCATGGTAGTATAATATTTGAACATTCAGTCGTTAGGGTGGAATAGCTCATTTCTGAGGGTGCAGAAGGTGGCAGGGGCATTTGTGAGTCCAAAAAAAAGGCATAACCTAAAATCAAAGGCACCGTACCTTGCTTGTCATACAGGTCGTCTTTTGCTCCTCTCCTTCTGCGATACGCACCTGGTAATAGCCCGCCCGTAGATCCAACTTCGAAAAGTATGAAGCGCTTAGTCATGTAAAAGCAAACTCTCCAAATTTAAGTGATCTTACAGCGAGCAGGAGTTATTCCATTGTAAATGAGTACGGAGCAATCAACGAATTCCAGCGAAATAGAAGATCTACGTGACCAATACTTAATAATCCCCATGTAACTTCAGATATCTCCATTACAACAATTTACAACAAAGATCTTAAACACTCCATGCGATGCGGTACTGACACGACCAAACAAAGATACATAAACACGGACGCATGCATACAAAAACCGAACAAGCAACAGCACGCATTGACCATCAAAACACAAGCAGGCATGCCACACTCACGCTACGTAAATTAGATCACCTTTTCCACACTGTTGGCGAAAGCATACATACAGTCATATATTCGTGTAGATTTGCACACACTGTCCATCACCTGTCGTTAGTTATGCTCGTCTCCGAACAGGAATCCAAGCGACGACGGCCCTCCGGGTGCACAACGGACCCTCGTAGACGGTCGGTCCTAGAACACAAGAGAGTGAAGCATATATGTGCAACTGATCTGGTTATATATGCAAGTCTGCATGCATTTTTGCCCATCTGAGCATGCCTGATGCAGCTATTTCTGTATACACAAATAAGCGTGGTACTTACAGTGATAAGAAGCCCGGAGTTCTTGCCTAATTGGTTAGTATGATAGATGTTGGAAGCAGGTCTGTGAGATACTATCGGGTTTGAGTCTTCTTTCTTCTGAGGAGCAGGAAGCAGTTCTTGATCTGCTTCATCCCTGATCATCTCGGTCTTGTCATCCTGGACCGTGTTGTTTTCTGGGGCCTTCTCGCTTCCTTGGTTAGATCTGGTCGTATGATTTGGAGTGATCTCCTCCGGCTCGAAGAGATATCCTAGAGAGCTCCGGCCACCCCCACTGCTCCCTCCTCTACTCATCTTCTTCTTACCTTTTCTCCTTTCTGTGGGTGTGCGAGTTGGTGGTGTTGTGCTGACTAGTTTGTGTTCTTATCTCCAGTGTGACAACTGACAAGTTGGTCTGCGGATGTCAGCTACTTATAGAGCCTGATGTGAGTATGGGGCACACTGCTGCACACATCATATGGGCGTATTGCTACAAGCAATCACATGAACTGAGAATATGTGAAAGACAAGAGGAGGCCATTTCATTATCTTTTGGGATGCATAATTAGGACCAGATCACAACAACCTAACCTTTTTTCCCCATCGATCTCCACCCTCCAGCACCGATCCTACGTTAGGAAACCAACACATAAATTCTTCAACGTCGTGTAACTCAAATGTTTTCACAACAATTCCTCCCGAAGAGACGCTTGTTTGACAATTGTGTTTAGAGTTTTTAGTGTTCCCTCCCATTAGGGCTGTGAAAAACCTCAAGGTTCACGAGTTTCTCGAGCTCAGCTCGCTCTAGGCTCGATTCAAACTTGATCCCGAGCTCGTGACCTCCAAACAAGCTGAAATGAGCCGAGCTGAAGCTTGATCATGAGCTCGTAAGCTCTCAATGAGCCAAGCTCGAATAGCTTGTCATCACCCTTACTAAGTTTACTTAAGCCGAGTTCAAGTTTGAGTTTTTTCTTATTGTTGAAAATTGATGCATATTTGAATTGTTAACTGTTGTTAAGCCTTATTTAAACCGAGTTTGAACTTACTCGAGCTTAACCGAGCCAAGATCGAGTCAGGTCGAGACTCAATTCCAACTCAAACTTGCTCAAGCTTGCATAGAGGGAAAAAAAAGCAGCTTAACCCTACATGGTGATCCCACAGACATCTGATAGTGCAGAATTCCTTTAATCACAAACAGTTCTTAGTGATTTTCCAGCAATTTTGTTCGATCGGTTGGTAAGTGGGTCCTAACCTTCTTGTTGGAGATAACTCAATATCTCTAACTACCATATCTTTTAGCTCTATCTAACTAGTTTGTTAGTTGGTTCTATCTCCTCCTCCAAAATATAGGGCATATTAGAATTGAGAAAGTCAAATTACATAAATTTTGACCAAGAATTAGTCAAATTATGTGCATGTTTAATTTACAAAAGATGTATCAATTGATTCATATTTCACTTATCTTTCAATTATTGTTGGTTTCATAACAATTCATAATATATTATAACGAAATTAATGGTCAAAGTTTACTTCAAAAGACTTTTTGAATTCTGTCTATATTTTTTATAATCTTTTTGAAGCATTATAGTGGATTGTTTCCGGTGGGTTTTTTTTTCCACAAGGGGTTTTCCACGTTAAATCTTGTCTCCTGTTATTTTGCCGTGCATCTATTCTTAACAAGTGGTATCAGAGCCCTAACAAGTGGTATCAGAGCATACCTGGGGTTTCGATCTGCGCCACCGGCTTCACGTGTGTCGGTGCCATCCTCCGCTCGCGGCGGCCTCCGTCGTTCCTGCGCTGCACTTCGCGCTCCTCCGCGCGCCATTGCCTGCGGTCGGTTCCCCGACAGCCAGCCCTGCTCCGTCCTTGGTCGGGCTCTTCCCTGCCGACGCCGCCTCCGCCTCACCCGCACTTCGTCGGCACCGCCATCAGCCAGCCATTTGCACTCGAGCGCAGCTATGCAGCATCGGTTTTCGCACGACATTTCTTCGGCTTCCACCCGTCTTCAGCCGCATCGCCTTCGTTGCAGTGCCTGGCATCCTCCTCGCGGTACCACCAGCCGCTTGCCGATCTTCTTTGCGCCGGCCTACGTCACACCGGTAGCGCCAGCCGCCTTCCTTCAGGCCAGCGCCGTTCTCCAACCAGTCCCTCTCGCGCAGGAAGAACACGCAAGGCCATCCTTTTTTGCTCGAGAAGCCACGTGGAGGAGACACTTCAGGTCGGACTTCAAATTAGATCGGAAGGTCTATTTATTTTTTGGTTTCAGGTTCGGCTCCAGAGCCGTGCTTCCAGATCAGATGGCTTCAGATGGCTTCAACTAGTATGTTATTATATTTCTATCTCGACTTCAACTTATAAATTTAAAATAAAGTGAATTAAGTTTAAATCTAAACAAGATGATCTTGTCTTAATATCTGTTATTGTACCGTGCATCTCTCTTTAATAAGTGAACTCCTGACGCCTAGAACGAACTGTTCCTAAACAGGGTGTACAGAGTTTACCAGCCAAGCGTGTGTGGACCGTGGATGTCTCGTGTTCTCATCGTACACATACGTAGCAATATAGCATTAAAGAATGATCAGTAGCACGTCTAAATCACCAATTTCGAATCATGACAAACCAGGGTGACAGGATAGCAACTTTTGGGAAATCTTGGCACACTCGAGCTGTAACTTCTGTTAGTATTAGGCCAGTGATGTTTAAGCTCGCCCTGTTTGTGGGTCTCTCTACCAGTCCTGTTTGGCAAATCACTAGCAAGGGATATGTTTAGCAAATCGTGGTGCAACTGACATGAAGAGCCCTTCTCACACCAAATCATTTTGCAGATGCTGTAGGCATGACCAAATGGTAATAAACCAGACTCTGTTCGGTTGTTCCGGTGAGGCCCTGTTTGTAGTTACTTTGTCTTACATCAGTAGAGCGACGGCTACTTTACAAGCTGAGAGTGACCACTGATTTCTGCCCGGCATCGGAAAGATTGCTTAGACGGCCACTGACATGTTATTGCCACCACGGGATGTGCGACAGATGAGCAATTGGGTGGGGTGGGGACTGCTTAGGTCTGTAGCTCTTACGAGGCCCGGCCACATCTCTCCTATGACGGGCAAATCTTGGCCTAACGCTGTTTTGCCCGGGCACCTGCTCACGGGGACGTACTGTTGGAACCTATTGTTAGATTAATCTAAGAACTAAGTCTTTAATCTAGCCTAGATCATAATCACACATATGCGGAAAAGTAGTGAGAACTAACCCGGTGAAGATAATGTCACCATTTGTTCGATTGTCGGTGTCGTAGTGGATGCTGTCGATTGGTCACGGCGGCCTTCGGGATGCCACCTGCATTGTCCTTGGACAGCCCTTCGGTGCTCCTCCAGCGCCGGTTAGCATCAGTAAGGTTTAGGGTTTTCAGAAGAGATGAATCGTGCGTAAGATCGTCATCTCCGTACGGGCTCACTTCTTCTTGTATATGTAGCGCTGAAGAGCTCGGGGGCGTATCCCATGGTTTTAGAAAGCGCCTCCGATCATGGCGCATAATTAAGGAAGAGCTAATCACGGGATTAGCTTTTAGTTAGGAAAGTTATTGCGTGTATGGTAATAAAGGTGGCAATATCCACGTAACTTTGCCTGAGATCAACCAACACCCATCACTTAATAATAAGAAGCAACAGAGACACAATACTTAGGGGTGCAATCGGCTCGGATTCGATCGGATATCACTCTTTTCATATCCTAAATCATATTTTTTGTCGGATTCGGATAGTATCGGATACGAATACGGCGTGGATAATATCGATCACAGATTCGAATCGAATACGGAGCGAAATTGATACGGTATCAGATAATTTTTATTAGATGACACATGAAAACAGATATCGTATGAAGTACACATATAGTATAGATTAACCATTGTATGGGTTCAACATGTAACAAGATTATCGTAGTCTAATATGTCATTTTATTAGACAATCCAACAAAATTGCAAAAGTACACTCATCAACTAATAATGTTGTTACAAGGAGGGAGTGTATTTTCTACTCATCAACCAATAGAAAGTATTGCAAACGGAGAGTAGTGCAACATTTCCTGAGGTACCTATCTTCAGGTTCAAGAAAGCCTGAATCCTATACACAGCTATCCTTTCGATGCTAATATTGACATCTTCCCTCCCTGGTGACCTGCCTCCTCTGTTACATTCTAATGCAGCTAAAGAGTATTTCCTATCCCCCCCCTCTCCCACCTCATAATTTCAAGAATGTTCTTTTTTGTTTTTTTGACTGTGCACATATTTGCCCATTTAAACCCCAAAAGGTTTTTAGGGCTTAATTTTATTGATGAGATCATATACCCGTAAAATAGATTGCTTCATGTTACCTTCTGACTATTCATTATTCGCATTACAGTTGACCGCCAATGTTCAGTCAACATGTGCTGCAAATGTGTATTCAAGATGGGGTAGTTTTGCAAGAACTGAAAGTGCATCTAGGCCCCTCAAAAGAGTTTTGGTGATTTATGGCAACACAATTTCGTATACTAACGGTGCAAGTGAGATTCTATGCAGTGATCAAGAAGATATTATCGTTGGAAAGGCGATTGGAGATCCCCACCATATTTAAAATTTGAAAAGGCGGCATCAAGACTTTAGTTGTAAATCTTTTATTTTTCTTGAGTCTAAGGACTTTAGTTGTATTGATGGGGGCGCCGAAGACTGCGTTGGATTACAACTCGGACGGTTCGAGGAGTTCGATACTCTTGTGATGGCTTGGATGTGTGGCGATCCCCAAGGGTCCGCTCCTCCTTTTATAGAACAAGGAAGGCGGGTTACAGGAGTTAGGAGGATATCTGGCTCAAAGAAAGGGTGCCTAACGGCTGGCGTTGCACCCTATCTTTGAGTGTCGAGTCTTGACCTTGAAGTTTGTTCCAAGGTTACGGCATTCGTCATCGCCTTGCCCTCGCCATATCGGGGTGGGTATACATCTGAGTTAGTGCGGATGTCCCGTTCCTCCGGAAGCAGCGTCTGCGGCCCCTGTCGCATGCCCAATCTTGTGTCTGGCGACCGGTCTCGGGGTTTGCCTCGGGAGGTGCGTGTCTCTTCTGATGCGTGACGGCGTGATGGGACAGGTTGCTTGACTTTGGCGTCCTCTGGGATTGCCTCGGGGCGGACCCACTGCTCTGGCGAGGCGTTGTGTTCGTGAGGCAGTGTTTACCCGTGGCTAGATAAGCGTGCGGTGGAGGCCCGATTTGAAGCTTCGTCGAGGCTGCATCAGAGAACTTTGGTCGGGCGTCGGTGATCGGACGAGGGCTTTGCGGCGTCGACTGGGATCTTGGTCGAACCTTGGGAGCTCGACTATCGTTCGAACTGTGGCCGGTGAAGGCCCATAACTCCTTTCCGTCTATGAGAGTCCCTGTTGCTTAGGTGGGCCTGAATTGGCCCACCTAAGCTTCTGATTGCTACGGATGATAATCCCTCTTTGTAAAGAAGAAGTCCGGTACGTGGGGTACCCGGTATAAGTATTCGTCGAGGATCTGACGGAAAATCGCTTCTAGGATATGCTTGTGCTCATAGGATGAAAATTGCATCTCAAAAGATTTTTAAAACCATGCATTTCCTATCAAAGGGTACTCTGGCGAAGGGTCGGTCAGATATCGGACATTTAATCCGGACACTCGGTGAGGTCTCAGTTGGTTTTCTCTGAAGTAAGTCCGGATATCCGGACATTTTGTCCGGACACTCGGGGTTATTATTTGGAGTATCAGGGGTTTTTGTCAGAGTATCAGGAGATTTTGTCCGGACACTCGGGCTCACCCTCTCGGTTGTGCTAAAGAAGTTTAGTCAGGACACTCGGGACTAATTGTCGAGACTCTCCGGAGATTGCTTGACACAAGTATATGTTGGATTTTGGGGGCCTATTTAAGCCCTCACTTCATTTCTAACGTTACCCACCCTCATTCATTGCAGACATTCAAGTCTAAAGCTCACTCTCTCACTCTCTCAAGCCCTAGCTTCTTCCTCCCTTGAATCTTGATTTGGATTGCATCTTTGGGGAGAAAGAAGGGATTTAAGTGATTGAGCTTGCTTGTTTGATTCTTGAGCACAAGTTTCATCCTCCAAGTTGATTTAGCGGTATTTATTACTCTTGGGTTTGAAGGGCTCCTAGGCGGCAAGGAGTCACCGGGAGCCTCCAATACTTCGTGTGGAGAGCCTCGGTCATTTGTGAAGCAAGCCTCGCCTCAGAAAGGAAAGGGGCAAGAAGTGAAGACCGGCGAGTGCTTAGTGCAACAAGGGAGGAAAGGGGTCAAGAGGGACCGGGCTTTGTGCCTCCTCAGCGGAGCGTAGGATTCCTTCAGAATCCGAACCGGTAAAAATTGTTGTCCTTGTGTTCTTCACTTGCTTGAGCTAGGGTTTGTGGTTCTTGAATCTTTTGGAGCCCGATCTACTTTATCTCAGTGTTTGGCTCTAGATCTATATTTTTCTAAGATACCTGAGATTATTTAGAACATTTGTATTCAGCTAGATTGTTGAAAATTTGCAAAGATTCAAAATCTCATTTGAGGTCACTGTCTGGACACTCAGGACATTAACTCAGGACTATCCGGACAATTAGCTCAGACGATCGGGTTTTGGCCCTCAAGTGATTTTATTTAATTGCAAATTTTTAATCGCCTATTCACCCCCTCTGGCGACATATCGGTCCTTTCAATTGGTATCGAGCCAAATCTCCTTAGTTTGGCTTAACTTCGGAGAATCAATATGTAAGAAGATAAGAATACGAAGTCCATGACCAAGACAAGGGCAGGACTCCGTATTGGGGTTGCAATTCCATTTGATTATCGTTCCTCGGTGTCCCAATCTCTTCCTCGTATGTCTCGCGTGCCCTCCGTTGGCGCCTCGCCGATGGCACTCACTATGCGGCATGGAAACATAAGATGAAGATGCACTTGAATCGCTTCACCCGTCTATTTGGAAGATTGTGCAAACAGGTTTCAAGCCTAATGATCGAGAATCTTACTCCGAAGAAGATAAAGATCAACACTTCAACGATTTGGCGGTCAATGCCTTATTCACGCCTTAAGTGATTAGAGTTCAAGCGAGTCGATGGACTCGAGGAAGCAAAAGGCTATTTAGGATAGACTCTAGTCGGTCATGAAGGAGTGTCAAGCGTCAGAGAATCGAAGATAGAGCTCATTATTGGTGAGCTAAGCGGTTTACCTGGAAGATGGTGAATCATACACTAAGATGTTTGACCTTTGATGGTGCTCGTAAATCAAGCAAAAGGTCTTGGGTGCTTGATTTTTCGACAAGGCCGTGGTGAAGATAATACTTAGCGTGATCACTCCTACCAACATAACCTTGTTGATTGATCGAGACCGGCCCAACCGACACTTTGACACCTCATGGCGTCATTGGCTGGCTCATGATGGGCGAGATGATGGTAAAGGAAGCTGAGGTTGTGGAAGAACTCAAGTCCAGAAGAAAAAGGCATCGCTCTAAAGGCCGTCAAAGTTGTCGCCAAGCGAAGAAAGCACAAGTGAGGACGAAGAGTCTAGTGGTCCATTGACAAATGAAGACATGGCTCTATTTGTGCGAAGGTTCAACAAGTTCTTTAAGAAGAAGAATTTCAAACAAGGAGGTCAATCAAGGAACTATGGAAGAAAATCAAAGGGAGACACTCCACAAGAAGATGCTATGAATCTTGTGAAGCCGGCCATTTCATTGCGAGTGCCGCATAAGGAAAGCAAAGATGAGAAGCCTCACAAGAAAGACAAATCTGGGGCAAAGACAAAAGAAAAGAGTAAGAAATTCAAGCACTACAAGCACAAGGGACAAGCGCATATTGGAGAAGAGTGGGATTCAAACTCCGATTCGACTCAAGCTCAAGAGTCCAGAGCGAGGAAGGAGGAATTGCCTCGTCGCCATCGTCGTGCCTACCACCTCAACAACGTCGAAGAGCCTCTTCGACAACTTGAGCGACGGCGACAGCGCTCAATGTGCCTTATGGCAAAGGGGCACAAGGTATCATCAAAGACTCTACTCCCTCCATTGCTAATGAATGTCTAGATGAGCACGATGGCGATAGTGATGATGATGATGTTAACAACGTGCTTAAATCTATGAAGAGCTTGACATTCATAAATTAAACTTGCTCTTAAAGATATTGAAAAATTGAAGGAAATTGTAGAACAAAGGAAGCTACTCTTGAGGCTCAAGAGGATTTACTCATCCTCGAAAGGAGAAAAACGTGAGCTAGAGAAGAGCTTATCTTTTGAAAAAAGAAAGAATGAGGAATTGGTTAAGAACTTAAAAGCAACCAAATCCGAGGGTGACTAATCTTGAGATCACCTCGCTTCACTTTCGAAGAGAATTTGCGAAGTCGAAAGATGCTTGCAAGGCTCTTGAGTTGAAGCTTGTTGATCTCAAGAATAGCCCTCGATTACCTCATCCATTAGTTCTAATTCTTCTTTACCCTCTACTAGCAATGGTTGTGCTAGATGCTTCAATGTAGATGTTAATACTTGTGCCACTAACCTCGAGACTTTGCAAGTATTAGCTCATAAAAATGAAAAGCTAAAGGAATGCTTGAAGATGGTGCCAAAAGTCCTATAAGGCTAACAAGGGACTAGAGGAGTTCCTCGGTAAGCGCAAAGGTAACCCCATGAAGCATGGTCTTGGATATGTCCCTCCAAAGGGCAAAGGAAATCACATTGTGGTCACTCCTTTGAACAAGCCCATCCACTTCATCAAAGGGGAAGAAAACTCTAAGTACAAAACTCATTCTACTTTCTTTGCCTCATATGTACTTAAGAGAACTAACCATGGTGGTAGTAGTTGCATATCCCATTGGAGGTAAATCCAAAAGTACCTCTAATGTGCGATCTATTTGGGTTCCCAAATCACTTGTCACTAACGTGCGTGGACCTAAACAAGTTTGGGTACCAAAGAGCAAAAACTAAATTTTATTTTGTAGGCCTACATCTCGGTGGATCGAGTTGGATCTTGGATAGCGGATGTACACATCACATAATAGGAGAAAGAGGCGATGTTACACATCTGGAAGCCAATGGATCGAATAGTGAAAGTATCATTTTTGGCGATAATGGAAAAGGTGAAGTGGTAGGCTTAGGTAAAATCCTAATTACCAATGATTTCCATATAAATAATGTTTTGCTTGTTGAATCACTAAACTACAATTTGTTGTCCGTTGCTCAATTATGTGAAGCGGGCTACAATTGTGTGTTTAGTGATAAGAATGTGGATGTCATTAAGAGGTTGATGGTTCAATAGCCGTTAAGGGGTCGTTTAAAGGAAATCTCTATCTCATAGACTTCAATCTGGATAGAGTTAACCTTGAAACATGTAATGGCTAAATCGAGCATGGGTTGGCTTTGGCATCGCCGACTTGCCCATGTTGGTATGAGGAACCTCCACAAACTCATAAAGGGCAACCACATCCTTGGACTAACGAATATTGTGTTTGAGAAAGGCAGGGTGTGTGGCGCATGTCAATAGGGAAACAAGTCGGAGCCTCTCATCCATAAAGGGCGTGATGACCACCTCAAGACCGTTGGAGATGCTACACATGGACTTGTTACGGCCCGATCGCCTACATAAGCATCGGAGGAAACAAGTATGGTCTTGTAATTGTTGATGATTTTCTCGCTTCACTTGGGTGTTTTTCTTGCATGATAAAAGTGAAGCCCAAGGATCTCTGAAGAAGTTCATGAGAAGGGCTCAAAATGAGTTCGACGTGAAGATCAAGAAAATTGAGGCGACAATGGCACGAATTCAAGAATCTGGTGTTGAGCAGGTTTCTCGATGAAGAAGGCATCAAGCATAAGTTCTCGGCTCCTATTCCCCTCAACAAAATGGGGTGGCGAGAGGAAGAATCGAACACTCATCGAGATGGCGCGCCGCGATGCTTGGCAGTACAAGGTCTCAGACATATTGCAGGCGGAGGCCGTCAATACCCGCGATGCCACCAGCTCAACCGACTATATCTCCACAAGTTGTTGAAGAAGGCGTCTGAGCTCCTCCACGACAAGAAGCCAAATGAATCCTACTTAGAGTCTTTGGAAGCAAATGCTACATCCTCAACAAAGAGCTAAGTCTTCTAAATTTGCTCCCCAAAGTAGATGAAGGATTTTTACTCGGTTATAGATCAAATGCTTACATATCGGGTTTTCAATAACACCACGGTGTAGTTGAAATCTCGCGTGGCGTAACATTTGATGAAACTAACAGTTCTCAAGTAGAACAAGTTAATTGTGATGAAATTGATAGGGAAGAACCTCCATGCGAAGCAATCAAAAATTGGCCATTGGGGAGGTGAAACGGTGGAGCGAGGATGCAATCCGAGCACCCCAACCGGAGTATCCGGGATAATGTCGATATCAGGACAAAATCTCCAGTGTCCGGACTTAACCGGACATTCGGACAGTGAGTGCTCAAATGTTGATCCTCCTCTTCTATTCAAGCTCAAGATGGTTCTAACACTTCTCAAGATGACGGAGGTCCTATTCAACGTTTAAATGCAACAACCCCTCATCCGAGAGTTCATCAAAGCATACAACGAGATCATCCGGTCGACAACATACTTGGAGACATTAACAAGGGAGTATCCACTAGATCTCGACTTGCAATTTTTGTGAATTTTACTCCTTTGTCTCTTCTCTTGAGCCGCTCAAGGTTGAAGAAGCTCTTCAAGATCCGGATTGGGTGATGGCCATGCAAGAGAGTTGAATAACTTCGAAGCGGAACCAAGTATGGAAGCTTGTTGAAAGGCCCAAGCAAAATGTGATTGGAACTAAATGGGTGTTTGAACAAGCAAGATGAGAGCGGAATAGTGACAAGGAATAAAGCCGGTTAGTTGCTCAAGGCTTCACGCAAATAGAAGGTTTGGATTTCGATGAAACTTACGCTCCGGTAGCTAGGCTTGAGTCAATTAGAATATTACTTGCCTTTGCTACTCACCATGATTTCAAGTTATATCAAATGGGCGTAAAGCGCCTTCTGAATGGACCCTCTCCGAAATGGTCTCGTTGAGCAACCACGGTTTGAAGACCGAGATCATCCGGACCACGTCTACTTCCTACACAAGGCTCTTTACGGACTTAAGCAAGCACCGAGGCGTGGTTTGAATGTCTTGAGATTTCCTTCTCGGTCAAGATTTTGTAGAAGCGGAAGGCGACCCTACTCTCTTTACTAAACATCTTGATAATGATCTATTTGTATGTCAAATTTATGTTGATGACATTATATTCGGTCTACTAATGAACATTTGTGCAAGGAATTTAGCGAGGATAATGACTAAAAGATTCGAGATGTCCATGATGGGCGAGTTAAAGTTCTTCCTCGGTTTCAAGTCAAACAACTCAAGGAAGGAACTTTTATATGCCAAGCGAAGTACATCAAGGACATGCTCAAGAAGTTCGGAATGGAAGCGCCAAGCCAATCAAGGCGCCGATGCAAGCTAACGGGCATCTAGACCTCGACAAAAAAGGTAAACCGGTCATCCAAAAGGTATATCGGTCGATGATCGGCTCTTTACTTTATCTTTGTGCATCTAGGCCCGATATTATGCTTAGTGTGTGCATGTGTGCATGTTTTCAAGCCGCTCCCAAAGAGTGCCACATGGTGGCCGTAAAAAGAATCTTGAGGTATTTAGTGCACACTCCTCATTTTGGGCTTTGGTATCCTAAAGGTTCATCTTTTGAATTAGTTGGCTATTCGATCACGGATTATGCGGATGTAAGGTGGATAGGAAGAGTACTTGAGGGACATGTCAATTCTTAGGTAGATCCTTGTCTCTTGGTCTTCTAAGAAACAAAATTCCGTAGCTCTATCCTGGCGAAGCGAATACATAGCGGCAAGGGAGTTGTTGTGCAATTGCTTTGGATGAGACAAACCCTAAGCGACTATGACCTAACCTATAACCATGTTCCACTCTTGTGTGACAATGAGGCGCCATAAAATTGCCAACAACCCGTCCAACATTCTAAATGCGAACCATATCGATATTCACCATCACTTCCTAAGAGACCATTCCACTAAAAGCGATATCGATATCAACATGTGAGCACAAATGATCAATTAGCCGATATTTTTACCAAGCCACTTGATGAGAAGAGATTTTGCGAATTGAGGTGGGCTAAATATTCTTGATTCTATAATTTGGCTTGAAATATGCTCACACTCGATTGGTGATTGCAAAATGCTTTACAAAACCTTGGTTACCTTATTTCTCCTTGTTTATTGTGTTAAATGCCTTTTGATCTTCGGATCCCGTCCAATGTTATGTGACTATGGTTTGGTTGGTTGTATGGTCGCTAGTCACATATGTGCAAAGGACTTTAAGGTTATCTTTTCTCACTATTTCAAGCCCATCTCCCTATCCATTCCTTGAAATTTCCTATTGGATCCATTTGTCGGCCAGACGGTCCGGACAAATTGTCCGGAGGATCCGGACTAATTGTCAGTGTCGGACTTAAGCGGTAATGGGTATTTAAACCCGTCTTGGGGTCCTCCTTTCTCTCTCATTTGCCTTTTGCTTCAAGCTCCTCCTCAAAGATTGCCCTAGCCGCCCCTCGTTCTCCCCTTCTTCTGGCGTGTTCCTCACCATCCGGAGCCTCCGGATCATTCTCGAGGATTGGGGAAGGATCTCCTCTCGGCATTTCTTCATTTGGTTGTTCATCCTCGCGGTATGACCGTTTTGCCCTAATTCTCTTTGAATCCTCGAAATGCCTAGGGTTAGGGCCCCTTGTTGAGTACATTCACCTCCTTGATCGTTCCTAGAATGTGCTCTTAGAGATCATACATTGGTTGCAAGTTAGGTTTTTAGATTGAAATCATGCGGCCGGACTCTCCGGATATTTTATCCGAGTATCCGGACTATACCTGGACACTCGGAATAAATCCAGGAGTATCAGGAATAGTGTCCGGACAGTCCGGACTAAATGTCAGAGTATCCGAGCTGTACCTCTCGGTCCAAAATTTAAATTGTAAAATTTATCTTCTCTCGAACCTTTTGTCACTCGAATCTTTGTCTCCTATCGGATGTCTTCTTCGAGGGGAGGTTTGGGTTGGCAAGCGCCCTATTGACTCTCCTCTGCTTCCCCCTTTCCGGCGCTTCCAAGAAGAAATGTCGTGAGGAAAGTCGGTCATGGCCGTGCCAACTTGCTTACCGCTCTTGCATTGCTCCTCCTCTGCTCAAGTCGATCCAGGAGAATCTGCCGATGAGCATCCGCGGATGCCCATGCTAAGCGTCGTGAGCGAAAAAGAAGGTTTCAAGAATCGAGAATGGCGATTGGTCCCCTCGAAGCTTGACCCCAATGGAATACCGGGCAGATGATGCCTCTTCGTGTGGTCGACTATAGAGTTGGATGCGGAAAGGGCAAAGCCATTGTTGCTCAAAGGAATAAGGATCCTCTAGAATTTCACCAAGATCGATGCGTTGACAAGAGGTTAAGAGCAGGTTCCATTCGATTTCTATGAGGCAGTCCTTCTCCCCATGGGCGCCCGTGCGAAGATGAAAAGAATTGGTAGCTCTACATGTGCAAGCTCGAGAATCTGTGTTTAATGAGGTCATCAGTTGTGGCGGCATAAGGCGAAGGACATTATGAGCTTTATGCATTCTTGGAATGATGAGGTAATCATGCGAGTTTTATGCCACTTTATACTTTGACAAAAAGCAAGATGCCATTTGGTGGATGGCCAAACAAATTGGAGTGCGTGGTCACCAAGAGGACCTTTGCTAGGATTCTGCGGTGAGGTCGGTTGATGGCGATGCAAAGTCGCATGACAAGAAGGTTATGACTCTGAGCGACGAAGATTTGTATGACTCGTCTCGGCATTTTGTGGTGGGTACTATCAAGGGTCTCAAGCGATTTCTTTGTTCTTCTCCGTTTGCTTGGTCACTCTTTGGCCCAAGGAGGATCGTCGACCATCGATTAATATGTTCAAATTTGCTATTTCATATGGTTGGCGCACTCATGGCTTTGGCGTGGTTGATTTCATCTGGGAGGCCATCCGCCACAATTCTTTGAGCCACTCCAGCAGCTGTGGATATGCGCCTTTCATCATGGCGCTGATTGAGCATGTCACGGGTCTTGACTTCGTGAAGGATGTGGAGCATGTATCCTATAAGGTCCGTCCTCAGTCAGCCTCGTCAGCTCCGGCAGCACCTGTGGAGAAGCGTCCCAGGGGTCGTCCTCCTGTGACCCGGTCTTTTGCTCCGTCTGCTCCTCCTCCAGCTCCAGCTCCTGCCGCCCAAGTCTCTCCTTCGGGTTCTCCTCGCTCTAGCCGCGACACCATTAAGAGGATGCTCAAGTGCCTGTTCTGCATGTGTCGAAGTTTCCTCTCAGTCAAGGAGACTCGTCGCGAGCTACGTGAGCATCGTCGTGAGTTCGCGCCTCTGCCGTCGGCGAGGTGAGACATTCTGCCCGGTGAGTCGAGAGTGTTCTGCTGCACCTCTGATGGATTCATGACTGGCTGACTTTTCGGTCTCGGCGTTTAGCGCACAGGCGGCCCGATGGCAGCAGCGACAACGGCGAGAAGAGGACTATGAGCCCTCCCGTGACGGCGTGATCTTCTGCCGTAGTCTCTCTTTTTGGTGCCTTGATGCCAAAGGGGGAGAGAGTCTTAGCGCTATCATTTTATTGTGTGCTTGCTTTGATTGCTTTTGTTTGATTATCGTCTTTACCTTTCGATGAACTTGTGATGGTGTTTGTGAAGCTGGATGTTGATATATTTTTTGCTTAATGATATACTTCCTTTTAGTTATGCATTTGCGTGGTATCATAGCATACTCATTACTCATTTGCATAAATTGTATATATATCATGTCATACTCTCTTGAAAGCACACATTAGAGGAGCTCTTGAAAATTTTTTCCCTTAAAATATGTGCATTTGATATTCAAATCAAATTCTTCCAATGCACACATTTAGGGGGAACTTCTCCGTGTATTTGGTTTTCCAAATACTATATCATTCAAATTTTATCCAAATCAATTGTGTTGTCATCAATTCACCAAAAGGGGAGATTGAAAGTGCATCTAGGCCCCTCAAAAGAGTTTTGGTGATTTATGGCAACACAATTTCATCTCTAACGATTGCAAGTGAGATTCTATCAAGTGATCAAGAAGATATCATCGTTGGAAAGGCGATTGGAGATCCCCACCATATTTAAAATTTGAAAAAGCGGCATCAAGACTTTAGTTGTAAATCTTTTATTTTTCTTGAGTCTAAGGATAGCCGTACTATAAAGGGGATCTGACGAAAAAATCGCTTCTAGGATATGCTTGTGCTCATAGGATGAAAATTGCATCTCAAAAGATTTTTAAAACCATGCATTTCCTATCAAAGGGTACTCCTGGCCGAAGGGGTCAGTCCGGAGTATCCGGACATTTAGTCCGGACACTCCGGGCTGGGGTCCTCGGTTGGTTTTCTCTGGTAAGTCCGGAGTATCCGGACATTTTGTCCGGACACTCCGGGGTTATTGTTCGGAGTATCCGGGGTTTTTGTCCGGAGTATCCGGAGATTTTGTCCGGACACTCCGGGCTCACCCTCTCGGTTGTGCTAAAAGTTTAGTCAGGACACTCGGACTAATTGTCGGACTCTCCGGAGATTGCTGACACAAGTGTAACAGTTGGATTTTGGGGGCCTATTTAAGCCCTCACTTCATTTCTAACCGTTACCCACCCTCATTCATTCGACATTCAAGTCTAAAGCTCACCCTCTCACTCTCTCAAGCCCTAGCTTCTTCCTCCCTTGAATATTCGATTTGGATTGCATCTTTGGGGAGAAAGAGGGGATCTAAGTGATTGAGCTTGCTTGTTTGATTCTTGAGCACAAGTTTCATCCTCCAAGTTGATTTAGCGGCGTATTTATTACTCTTGGAGTTTGAAGGGCTCCTAGGCGGCAAGGAGTCACCGGGAGCCTCAATACTTAGTGTGGAGAGCCTCGATGCGTTTGTGAAGGCAAGCCTCGCCTCCGAAAGGAAAGGGGCAAGAAGTGAAGACCGGCCAGTGCTTAGTGCAACACCGGAGGAAAGGGGTCAAGAGGACCGGGCTTTGTGCCTCCTCAGCGGAGCGTGAGATTCCTTCAAGAATCGAACTTGTAAAAATCGTTGTCCTTGTGTTCTTCACTTGCTTGAGCTAGGGTTTGTGGTTCTTGAATCTTTTGGAGCCCGATCTACTTTATCTCGGTGTTTGGCTCTAGATCTATATTTTCTAAGATACGAGATCATTTAGAACATTTGTATTCAGCTAGATTGTTGAAAATTTGCAAAGATTGAAAATCTCATTTTAAAGGTCACTGTCCGGACACTCAGGACATTTACTCCAGACTATCAGGACATTAACTCGGACTATCCGGACAATTAGCTTCAGACGGTCCGGGTTTTGGCCCTCAAGTGATTTTATTTAATTGCAAATTTTTAATCGCTTATTCACCCCCCCCCCCTCTAGGCGACATATCGGTCCTTTCAAGAACTTTCAGGTAATGATCTTATTTTGGTTTACACACAACTTAGTCGAGATTCTTGCAGCATGCCTATAACTTTTTGCTATGTTTGTATTTCTCAGTGCAAAACCAACTGGAAATGAGGTTATTGGAATTGATTTGGGAACAACTAATTCGTGTATTTCTGTTATGGAGGGAAAGGTGAGTGGCAGATTCTTCATGAAATGTTTGATTTTCTTCTCTCTCTTTCCATTTTGTTTAGTAAACCTCTAAATGACTTGCAGAACCCAAAAGTGATTGAAAATTCAGAAGGCACCAGGACAACACCGTCAGTTGTTGCATTTAATCAGAAGGGAGAGCTGCTTGTCGGAATTCGGAACTCCAGCCAAGCTCAAGCAGTGACCAACCCACAAAACACCTTCTTTGGTACAAGGCGTCTGATAGGCCGGCGCTTTGACGATCCGCAGACACATAAAGAGATGAAAATGGTACCATATAAAATCGTGAAGGCGCCAAATGGAGACGTTTAGGTTGAAATAAGGGTAGTCTCAACTCATGGTTTACATGAGCAGTGTCCAAAGGAGAGAGAACAATAAACCAATGTATAGTTTCCCAACCCATGGTTTTCATAAGCAGTGTCTAGAGGAGAGAGAGATAATAAACCAATGCATGCACTACAAACACACCTTGATCGTTGCCAGAAACGTCCAACCCCGATTTTGCTTTCGTTTCTTGCGTCTTGATTCCAGCGTCGACCCGTTTCTTGCATAAGACCACGGTTTCTTTGTTTTCCTTCTCTCCTTCCTTAATTCCTATGCCACATCAGATTTTTGCTTAGTTGGCAGCATAATTAATTCTATGGACACCAGCTGAGGTGGAGGGTTGGGACTGCCCTAACGGATGGCAAGTAGTACTCACCTAGCCAGATTGGTGCCTTTGTTTTGACCAAGATGGAGACAGCTGAATCGTGTCGGGACGGGCGGAGGGAGCGACGATGAACAGCGAGGAGCAGAGGGTGGAGTCGAGGGACGGACCGAGCACAGGAGGCGGGCGCAGGGACGGGTGGAGAGGGGTGGCGGTAGGACGGGCAGACCGCGATGATGGGACTCGGAGTCGAGGAAGGACCGAGCGTAGGATGGGGAGAGAGGCGGCAGCAGGACAGGAGGGTGGGCGGACGGCGGCGGCGGGACTCGAAGTCGGCGGGAGGGACTGAGGGCGGCAGCCCGACAGCGTGTGAGGGGACAGGGGGAGGGCGGTTGGATCTAGATGGGAAACCAAGAGGCAAGGCAAGAGAGCTAGGGTTATTGGACCGGCAGCAGATATCCGATTCCATTAGGTGCGGATATATCCAAAAATATTATTAGGATATACCGATTCGACGGATAGTGATATCTCGAATCCGAAACCGAATCTGGATCTGGAAATTATTCGAATTCGATTCGAAGCTATCCGGTCAGTCGGTCGTAAATTATCCGATCCGATTGCACCCCTATCAGTACTACATGAAATCTAACAATTTCGTTTCATTTTAGGCGTGTTTGGAACTCAGATGTTTGTAGGGATTTTAGGTGAATTTTACAGGAAAGATTATAATTCTTGTAAGGATTTCTGTAGAATTCACGCGAGCCAAACAGAGCTTAGGAGCTGAGAATCTCTCTCTCTCTCTCTCAGTAAGTGATCACGTGAATCTAACCTGTTGAGCTAGTAAGGGAATGACTATGGTCCGTTTATGTTGTGTACTTACTGGTGACCTCCCAAAATTAATGCTCTTCCCAAAGAGAAATTTTAGTAGATAAATCAATTTTAACGATTCATTTCTCAATGGTAGTTTAGACTTTTCCTATTCATTCATCATGGGTATTTTAGATTTTTCATAATTCGTTCACAGTTTTAGATTCACAGAATACCTAGTGATTTTCAGATACTTCTTATCCATTCATCTGCCATTCATCAGGATCATAAGACGTGTTTTACTGTAGAGAACAAATAGTATAACGGAATTTTTTACCCTTTTTATCCCTATCTGAATTTTACTATCAATACTACATTTTTTAGATGAAGGAAGATTTTATTAATCTCAAGAACATTACATCAAAATGACTATCAATACTACATGTGGTAGTATAATTAAATCTAAATTGATTTTAACCATTTATTCAAAGAAATAGATGGTCTATATTGATTTTAATCCACTAAAAGAGCTCTTACCAAAAGGGTGATCTTTGTTTTTTTTTTTGTTAGCTAGGAGAGAAACCCCGGCTTGACACCACATGGCTAGTTGGCATCAGATATATAGCATTCTCTTACTTACGGAGACTACCATTGCCTCATCAGATAAACGAAATCCAGGTAACAGTGTAGTGGCCAAAATGGAATTGACATTCCCGATCACGGTGAGAATGCAAGACGACGGAGTACGGTTAGCACTGGCCCAGTAGGCCGAGCATGCCCATTGTCAAATCAGGCCCAGCATCACAGGATGTAACTGTTATAAGACAATATATTATAATCATATTTGATTGGACTCTATCTCTTATATATATATATATATATATATATATATATATATATATATATATATATAGGAAAATGGTTCTATACTCACTGGGAGAATACGTACTCCCACCTCTAGTATACCGTTTAAATGATATTATTATACCTCTTTATCTTTTGAGTATATTTTAGTCTTGATTATAAGATACTCCAAAGTGAGTTTCACGAAAAATTTCATCAAAGTCCACCCTTTATAGCATAATTTGTTTATATATTCATTTTACATATGTAAAATGGTATATAGAAAAAAATAAATGGCTCAGATGAAGTTTTTCAACCATGTCGCATTGGAATATCTTAGAATTATTATTGAAGTATATCAAAAGTGATAAAGAAGTATAACACTTTCATTTAGGTGGTATATTGAATGTGGGAGTATGTACTCTGAATATATAGAAAAACTTCCTATATATATATATATATATATATATATATAGGAAGCCTCTTTTCTACTCAGGGAGTAATTACTCCCTATCTTAGTATCTCACAATGTATGGGATATCTCATGCGACGGAGGGTATATACGCGTAGTATATGAGTATATAAGATCATCTAGGTGGTATGTACATTTTTTGAGAGGTGGTATGTATATTTTTGGACATACTCCTTTTATGTGCATATATGAAGGTATTTGCAAAATATGCTAAAATCATGGACTCCTTGCAATTTTTCATGTGGCTCACATTGGAGATAACTTATAATTATTGTATGAGTATACCCAAAGTGATAAAGGAGTATTTCAAGTTCGTTCGGGTAATATTTGAGGAGATAGGAGTAACTACACGGGGAGTAAAAGATATTTTTCCTATATATATATATATATATATATATATATATATATATATATATATATAATTCGAACTTATCTCTTGCGGTTTTTTTATATGTTAAACATCCCATGTACAAGAATCAATATAATAAAACGAGAGAGTTTACTACCTATATTATATATTCTTCTTCCATTGTTGCTGTGATTGCATCGCTGTGTTGATTGATCGGATGCGAGTGAACGACTATCAGCACGAAGTTCTGCAAAGCTAAAGCCTTAGATTGATTTGCACTTAGCGTATGTCGTTCTATATTCTTTGTATTAAATCAATCTTGTTTTTCCAATTCTAATGACAGAATAATCTATACTTTGATTTGCATGGATGCGCCACGTGAGATTGACCTCGTCAAGCAATCATCCCAAACTGAAGCCACCAACTGATGCTTCAATCCAGCCGAGCCTCTTCATCAATCTCGTGTGCCTGCTCCGTGCGAACTTCACGAGTTCTCCAGGAGGAAGATGCTTGTAGGTATGAAAATATGCATGGATCTATTAATCAAAACAAACAAAAGGGATTTCCATCCGGCCATGTCGGCTCGTTTGGCAAGACAGTAGTTGCACCCAACACGCCCTGGCAGTGGCCCGAGCCGTCGCGCCCTGTAGGCATGCCGTGTTGTCGTCAAAATGGCACCGCCACGTGCGGCTCTCCTGTGACGCCGCTCTCCGAGGCTGTCACACCGGCCTTAAGCCCGCGCCACCATGTCTCACAGTCACCGGCATAACGACACGCCTGATCGCGCCCGAAGTCACGTCGCCCCACCGGCTGCGCTAGAAGTCGCGCCCGCGACATGGCTTGATGACGCACCCAACGCCCGCACACGGCGGCGCTCCTGTGTTGGCGCACTCGAAGACGCGGCGGCGGTGCCCGCACGATGCCCGCAGTGTCCGCGATGGTGGCGACAGTGCTCACGTGGCGCAAAGAAACGGCAGTGCCAAGTCATCCCTTTAATTACCTCGTCTACAAGCTGCCAAGTCATCCCTTTAATCCTACATGGACGCAATTAATTGTGGAGAAAGAGGGCAGCCGTCGTCTCACGAAACGACGGGGCTGGCTCGTGCTCCCAGTTCATATCGCCGGCCTCCTCTCTGTTGTAGCATCTATTGTAAGGCAACGCCGACGACACCGGATCGAGTGTGGGGCGCGAGAAAAGAGCGGATGGCGGGTAAATCCTGGAGACTCCCGCGCCAATTTCCTCCTCCAAAGCGCTATTTTCTTCTACCCCTCCCGCCTGTGTCTTCCAAGGGCGCGACGATGGCAGTGGAGCGGATGGTCCCTTCGGAGATGCGGCAGCAGAAGCGCGCAGCAGCGACGGACAAGCAGAAGGGCGTGGGAAGGAAGACGGCGCGGCTGAGGCGCGCCTGCGAGGGGGCGCGGCGCTGGGCCGCCAGCGTACGGCCGCGGCGGTGGCCCCGAGAAGAACGGAACAGCGGAGGCGTGGTCGTGACGCTGCGGCGGGCGTTCCTGGACGGGAGGGTGGTGGCCGAGGCTGACTGCGGTGGCAGGTCCTTCCTGTTCACCTTCCTGCTGATGGTGCGCATCGATGCGGCCACCGCCGAGGAGGTCGCGATGGGGTGGATCGACGAGTGCGGGGCGTGCTTCTTCCCGGCTACAAACTGCCGGAGGAAACGGAAGAGGGAAGATCCCGAGGGGCAGGATTGCTGCAATTGTTTCCAGTTACTTGAACTCCGCAGTGTCCATATGCTAGGTGAGCTCCGAATCCGGTTTGAACTCTTGGTTTTGAATTGATCGATGACAAGCATGCATATAGTTTAGCAAAATTCATCAAAACACATGATGCAATTGGCGAATAGTTTCAACTTGCATCGATAGCACCGTATGAATCTCGAGCAAAATTCTTGTTCTATATAACCTTTCGGTTTCTAAGTCATGAAACTATTGATATATTCTTGTAGCTAAGCTTCTGATTTATATCCATAGGCGTTGCCACACCAATCTTTAGCAAATTTCTATTTCTTTTAGCCTTTTGGTTTCTAAATCATGTAAAGTTGATCAAATACTGTAGCTAAGCTGACGATTTACATATCGAGAGGCACGAAGTAACTTCCGTCACTGTTAGCATTTTTATCAGTTCAATACTTTGGTTTGGCAATGGGTTTCTGAAGGGGAAGAATATGAACAAAACAAAAGCATGAACCAATAGCAAACTAGTGATGAAATATGTTGGCAATGCCCAGTTAAGAAGTTCATCAGAAAGCTAATGAGTTCATGAACTTGTCTTTTGATCAGTGCGATGATGGCCAAGGCAGATGAGAGTGGCGAGGCGCACATCGTGCTGTGCCGGGTGCTGATGGGCCAGCTGGAGGTCGTCCCAGCCGGGTCCTCCCAGTTCCACCCCAGCAGCGACGACTACGACAGCGCCGTCGACAACACACCTAATCCACGGTGGTACATTGTGTGGAGCACGGACATGAACACGAGGATCCTCCCAGAGTACGTGCTCAGCTTCAAGTGCCCCAACCTGTAGCAGATTCAAGGTTAGTCAGTGTCCTGTCTGAATTGCTGCAATTGTTTCCAGTTACTTGAATGGCATGCCATTGTTCAATGGAAAATTTGGTTTTCAGGATCAATGAAAAGCCATATCTTGCGCAAGGACCAATTTGGTATCTCAGAATTCTATGTCACGTTGTTATGCGGCTTTTAGGTTATTCTGCTAATGCTATTCATTTTTTTTGCCCTATGCAGTTGATTTATGCTGCATAGGGCAAAAATCAGAACAATCCGATCCCTTTGACATTTCTTGGTATAAATATATATTATATTTATGCTTGTGGGTATATGTGTTTTCATTTCTTGGTAGTGCAATAATCAGAACAATCCGATCCCTTTGACATTTGGTAAAAATCTGATCTGAAGAACAAACAAAACAGAAGGCCTGGAAAAGTTAACTGTGCCTGGTTACATTATCAAACTGTGCTTCAGAATGGACCCTCTGACCTCTGTCCTCCCTGCAGATTTGATAGGCAAGTTAAGAATCTATATATTGCAATTTCATTCAAGCTTGTAAAGCTCATATCAGTGTTTGTGATTTGTGAATCATTTTGTTTCTAGCTGATGGTGATATTTGAGTTTGGTAATGTTGGTCTGTGTGTGCAGTGTATATATGCTATTCAAAAGGAAGGCCATGATGTCATGGCGCCCTGTGATGGCTGTAGATGGCCTAATGCCTCCACCCTTATCTGCTGGGAGGAGAGAACATGTAGGGCACTCAGGGTCAGGGTCCTGATGGCAGACTAGTGACTGGCTGGCTGCAGTTGAATGACTAAGATAGTAGTGAGCTTTGTGAAATCCAGGAAGCAAATTGCAGAATGCAGCAGCAACTTGGTGGCAAGGTTCTACTCACCAAAACCAGGCATGCATCCTGTAGTTTTTACAGGAGGTGTTGTCTTAAGCAATCAACTAGGTGCTGAAGTAAGGTTAGATTCAATTCCGGATTAAATGCTGATCTTTACCGTTTCTCTCAGGATCTTTACTTTAAAATGATTTGATTCTTTTGAGTAGCAGTTTAAATTAGAAGGTGGTGTTGGAGAAGTATCTACTTCTCTTCACTCATGATCTTTGCCGTTTCAAGGAGTGTGTAAGTAGATAGCATCCTTGAGTATAAGCACTCTTTGCCTCTGATTATCAGAATTGGTAAAAGCTCATCATGATCAATATACATACAGGTCAACCTTAGTCTGAAAAAAAGCAGCAGCTCTATCTTCCACTGAACAAACATGTTGCCTGTAACTGCGTTTTACATCACAATGTTCCTTGATCTTTATGTTCAGACGTGGCTTGTACGTATGAATATGCACTATCTGAGTCTGTAATCCATGTCTTTGCTATTCATCTTATTTATGCTTGATCGCATTTGTACCAAAGAGGCAATAAAATGGTACATAGAGATCTAATTTATGCTTGATCATGAATGTATACATGCATTAAACAGTTTGCAGATAGCAAAATAGACAACCCACTGTACAAGTTGTCTGTATTGCTGTCTGTGTGTGACATGGCAAGTTAAATAGACAGCAGCCGTCTAAACTGTTGTACATGCCACGAAGCAGCGTGGAAATGTCAACCAACGCCACCAAGCTTGTGTCTGTCGCTGGTGCGAAGTCTTGCATTAAGCGGCTTTCGTGCGATGGTTCGGCTACGCGTTGGCAATCCTGATCTGTCGGCGTCCACACCCACGTGGCGATGGCCCCATGGTTCTTCGCGCGACAGCGGCGGTGTGGCTCTTTGATTTCATGACCACGCCCACTCACCGTGGCGGCCTCGCACCGGCGCCATGCCAACGCCCAAAGCCGAGCGGCACGCGCTGACAGAAGTCAAGGCGATGGTATGCAGCGCCTCTGACACCGAGGTGGCCCTAAGCCCGCCATAAGCTGAACCGGTGACACTCTCATTGATAGTGATGGCTGCGGCGAATGAATCGGGGGTTGCATTCGATCACCTCACGTAAAAAAAGGGAAGAAAAAGGCGGCGAACCCTAGTTGCTGGCCTTTACTACTGTCGATTTTGGGCCAGATGGGCCCTTAGAGCAAATTGGACCGTACGGCCAGGGGAGGAATTTTACTTCTTTACCCCTCAGATTTCCAGTAATTTCGGAAATCGATTAATAAATCCCAAAAATTCTTGTTAAATCATATAAATTAGATTTTAGGCTATGGACTTCCGTAAAATTTTGTTAAATTGATTTTTGGCACACTTTGAAAATTCCATACTCTGGGTTTATTTTTTAGCTTTATGACATGTTTAATATGTGCTGAAATTTATTTTCTATTATTTAAGTAATTTAGAAAATTGCCTAGTAATTAATAGAAAAATATATAAAATACTAGAAAATTTTAAATAGCATTTGGGAGCTTCATGTCTCTACATTTATTTTTCTAGCATGATGCCATGATGAAATCATGTTGGGATTTATTTTTCTGTTATTTTGTAATTTTGAAAATTGCTTGAATAGTTAGCAGAAAATATGAAAAATACTAGAAAAAATTTATATAGCATATTGAAAGCTCCATATCTCTAGATTTATTGTCCTAGCATAATTCCATATCGATATATGTTGAAATTTTTTTGTGTTACATGGTAATTCTGAAAGTTGCTAAATAATTAGTAGAAAACCATGAAAATTGCTAGAATTTTTTTTTTGAGAAATTTTAGATAATTATCTACCGAATAGATATAGACCATGACTGAAGAGTGAGCATGCAATATAATGATTTTACTAGTAGTAAAAGTCATTTTGCATAAATAGAAATATGATATGTTGGACATCGCAAAGAGGGAATTTATCAAACTTGCCCTGAATGACAATAATTATCTTACCCAGGCAATGAATACTAAGATTAATCTGATAGCTTGATCTTTTGAAGATACTATTTTTTAGCTTGAAACTGGTACCCCTGCTCTTCCCGAAGCCGCTAGATGTACGGCTTTGCACCTCCTAAGGCACCATCTCCATATGGACCTGAAGGCTGAATAGTTGATGGAAGATGACCAACTGATACTTTAAAATTCCCTGGAGGAAAAATATATAACTAGCAAAATTCTGTTCTGTTGCTACAAGCACAATGGGAATGGATCCTCCCGTGCTTTCAGGATTTTAAAGGTTGTGGTAGCATACAATTTTTGCCATACACAAACTTGTCACTGATCTATCATTTTGTAACCAGAAAGTTACTGATGCTAAAAAAATCGACAAGACATTGTACACATTTCACCCCAATATGAGGATACTGCAGCAACAGTACCATCATGCAAAGTACCAGAAGTACTCCGAGCTTATATGCATTCTGCTAGAAACAGAAAAGTATGATGAACTATGGATGAAGAATCATCACTTCGTCTCTAATGGGACACATGCAATGCCCGAAGCACATACAAATGCTCACCATGCTAGTAATAGTCGTAGCCGCAGAAAGGGCAAATGGAATAAAAGGGATAAGGGAAAGAGACAATTCATAGTGGAAAAGTAAAGGTAAAGGGTCAGAGACTTTCAGAAGTAAGCTGCAAACCCTGAATAACCCCGCTTTAGGTAAGGATGCATTGGCCATTGGTCATGCAACTATTACATCCTGAAGCATGTGGTAGACCTTTATACAAAATCCACTAAAAAGGTCAATAAGACCCAAGGTAAATAATGTTGAATCATACTTCACATTTCAACTTGTTATAGACATGAGTGCTGAGAAATGTGATAATATAGTTCTTGAAATTATAAAGTTCGATGAGTCTTAGAAGGACATATACGACTCATATGGAGGTCTGGATTAGTCTCCTAAGTATTCATTCACTTTGCTAGTTGATGTCACATATTTCTTATAAGTCTCCTTATCAGTTTAGCTTAGTTCCTGAATAAACATTTGGTCTACACTCCTGTTGAGCGATTATCATTCAAAATTGAATAAATTGATATTTTCTAGATATTTGTTTAATTTTGCTATGTTTGTTCTATATTCTACAATTTGTTTATGATGCAATAATTGTTTGATTGATAAATCATACTTCTAATATAGAACAAAGTATAATCCTATAATGAAGAAGAAAATCTGTCTAGAAGATAGTTGTATCACACTAAGTGAATTGGAAATATTATGACTATCGCCAGAAGCGATACTCTTATAGTTGGCATTAGAAGAATACCATATTATACCTTAAATCCAGTCGTACTCCCTTAAGTTTTAAAGACATTGATCTGAATCATTTCCATATGGAGACAAAGAATGAGGATGGTATAAAATACCTACTTATGACTAAGTTTAATGGGTGTAATAAACGTGTGGTTAAAAATCTTCATTTATTCTCCTTTGAGTTTATATTATGCACATATAAAACTTGAAGTTTATATTGCGATAAAAACCCAGAAATATTTAAGATTTGGCAGATCGATTGAGTTATCCTAAGTTGAATATGAATAATTAATAATTTTACTAGCCATAGCATAAAGACTTTCCTAGACCTAAAGATTCTTTTATCCTGTTTGTGTTATAGGAAAGCTTAATGTTAGATCTTCTTACCTAAAAAGTTAGGGAATAATCATTGAATTTTCTAAAGAATATTCAAGATGATATCTGTGGGCTGTTCAGCCCTTCTTGGGCCCATTTTTAAAAGAAATTTTGTGGTACTAACAGATGATTCTACTAGATGGTCCTATGTGTCGCTTATCTACTAGGAACCATGTTTCTGCCAAAATTAATTACTCAAATTATTAAGTTAAGAGCCTACTTTCCAAATGAAAGGATCAAATCTATTTGAATGGATAATGCTAGCAAGTTTACCTCAAAAAGCATTTAATAATTATTGTATGGCTTTGGAAATTAATGTAGAACATCTCGTACCTTATGTCCACACTCAAAATGGCCTTATAGAGTCATTATATTAAAAGAACAAAACTTATTGTTTGGCCGCTCTTGCAGAATAGTAGGGTTCCCACTAGTTGTTGCGGCCACGCAGTGTTGCATATTGTGGTAATAATTCAACTCAGACCTATTGCACATTATGAAATTTTCCCGTTGTAGATAGTGCATAGAAAAAACAAGTTTTTCCCATCTGTGAAAATCTGCCTGTGCGGTATACATACTAATCTTTTCACCACAACATACCACCATAGGCATAGGATCTCTCCACCACAGTTTACCGTCATAGGACCTCACCATAAGTTGAGGATCTATGTAGATTATGGATCTCTGTCATGTATTAAAATATCTAGAGCCTATGACGGGGGATCTGTACATGGCTCGGTACAGATAAGTACCGTATTAGAGAATGCCAAGTCCTTAGATCCACACACTAAAGAGACCAAACTTGAAGTTGAAAGGATAATAATTAAATATGCAATAAATAAGTTAATAATCTACCAAATGTCTTCACTGATCATAAGGGAGTGAAAATATCTCATATACTTGTAGTATATGCACATGAAAGAGTGGAAATACTTTAGAAGGATATTGAACACACTCTTTGACCCTCATGATAAGAAGAGGGGGAGGCTTCTAGGTGCACGGGACTCAATTCCACAGAGACGTCTGTAGAAGTAGAGAACCGAATAAATGAGAACACTACCCATTACAATGAAAGAAGCTCAACCTAATGTTGAGAAAATCCCTGATGTGAGCTATCCTAAAGATGGTAATATACTTGAAGTGATTCATCCTGAAGATGATAACCCCAGCGTATATTTGTGTATACAATCCCACGCTGAGAAGTTGAAACACTGGATATTCGACATGCTTCACAGACAATCAAGGAGGATGGTTATAGATATAGGGATTTATGGGCCAAGTGTTATGACGGCTGCTCGTGTTACTGAAAGGATTTATTCCATTTGTACTCAATCCAAACCTTATATTTCTTAGTAGTGTACCAAATTCTTTAAACCTCCTATCGATATTTTTCCACTGGGTAGAATCAGCAAGGGGTCTTAACATTCAATCATTCTTATTCTCCTTTGAGTGCCGACGTAGAAGTTTTGCCTACTTTAGGTTCACAAATAAATGTTTCAAATGGAGAAGTACATGTAGATACCACACTACCTTAGTAGGAGGTCTTTTTCTTCACCTCGATGCCCTCGCTGTCATCATTTGAGTAATTCTTACACTTGTACCGTGATGCGTTGCACACCGGACAAACATGCTAGTTTGAATATGCATTTATTCTTTCTACTTCCATTTCTAAAGGACAAAGAACCTTCATGGCTTTGTAGGTGGTTGTCGATAACTCATTTTCATCCAAAAGCATATCCGCTAATAGACCTAACAATGCTATCAAACTCTTATCGGACCAACCGTTGCTTGCTTTCAATTTCGACAGTTCAAGCATAGATGACAACTTTGTGTATTTCGCCTTGTAGGCTGGGAATAGAGGTTTCTTCGAATTGCCCATCAAGCCTCAGAATTTACCATACACTCTCTCATCATAGTTTTCTTTTGCAACACGCAGTATCCGATCCAGATTGTTATCCTACAACCTATCCTTATCGGAAGCACGATCAATATCATCCGGCTATTGTTGACTTCGTCAGTGATATTAATACTATCTGCTTCCTATATAATCTGCTCTTTACTGTGACTGGTCCAACATATATACCCCCTTGTGAAACCCCTTAGAATTAAGTCGCTTCGATCTGCATTGAGTTTCGAAATATCATTAGATTTTCACAGTCAATGCATGGACAAGGCATAAATTGCACCCTCTTATTAAACATATCCTCCTTTGTAGCTCTTTTAAAAGCACATACCTTATTAATGTACTCGGCACTCACACAGTTCCTAGCGTACACTCAACTTCAGTCCATCTATGATACGCATATAACAATTAGTGTTAAATATTGAAATACACTATGAGTGCACATACATACATTCTTAAATTGGAGTACAAATTAACTTGCTAAACCCTACCCTAAATCATAAACTATGCTAGATCTAAACCAAGTACCTTCAATTCTCACTTTACTAAACTAGTTACGTCTTGAAAATAATGCAATTATAACAAATTTCTACCTTACATCATAAAGAATAAATGGATTTACAAGCTAGTATTTTTAATTCTCTCTTGACGAAGCTAGCTATATCTTGAATATAATGTAATTACAACCAATTGCTACCTTAGATCACAAAAAATAGATGGATCTACACCAAGCTAGATCTAAACAGTTTTCAATTCTCTCTTTGCCAAGCTAGATCTTGAATATAATGCAATTAGAAGCAATTACTAATCTTATATCACCAATAACAAATGGATCTATAATCATCCTTCCAAATCAATAGTCTCCTTTCACCAGATCGTCTCACAGCCACAACAATCTTAAAGATAGATTCCAAAACTCTAAAAACACTAAGCGAGTCGGGACTCTATATTATATATTGCCAGGAGCAATCACATACAGTTTTATACAAAAACCGTCAGTGATGGCCATGGATGTCATCACTGACGGTTTTATATTAAAACCATCAGTGATGTTAATGTCAATTATCACACACAGTTTTCAAATACCGTCTACGATAAGACGTGTAATATAAATCTTTCTGTAGCAGTGATATTCTCTTATTCGGGCATGCTTTTTCATAACATGCACGCGTACCAGCATTAAAACATGACTATATATGAATGTAGAAAGGGATAGAGAGACACGGCGAGACGAACTTCTACTTGAAACCGTCCAATAGAATTGTAATTAGCTCGGTCAGTTGTCTAGTAGGACATGAGTTCTGACGTGTGAAGCTTGAGTCACAAGTACTGCACAGTGGCGAAGTGTTGGACACTTGGACTCTCGTCTCGTGCATGTTCTTCCCTGCACAAGAACGCTGATCGAGATCGAACTGTCAAGGGCAAATCAATTAAGCATGTTCCAAACATGAAGTGGTACATGCATGTGCGATGACTGTCGAACGATTATAATGGAAGTTCCAGGCATGCAGCAATCAGAAGGTCTGACCGTGTAAGTGTTGTCATTGCCGGGCGATCTTTCAAGCCACCTCACTTAATTCCGGCTTCCTAGAAAGTAACATGAATGCAGGCTGCAGCCTGCACACAATGGCTTGGCATGCGACTATGCGAGCTAGTGAGATGGCATGATTTGGACATGCTAACAACAACTAGGGTACTAGCACAAAAGTTGTACAAGGCAAAAAAAAGAAAGTTATCACATTTGGAAGAGAAGGGAGAGTACGTAAAGATAGATGCGCCCTGTGACAACAGCTGCATGTATATATATATCCTCACAAAAAATATGACGAGAATAACCAGAAATTAGGCATAACCGTACCGGTTCTGTAATCTGTATATTTATGTAAGCATGTCACTTTCTAGTTTCTCAACGAAGAAAAGACGGGTCAACTGTCAACTAATTGCAGACCACACGCGTTTTTCACTTCCGTAATTCCTAACCCGATCGTTCTTCCACGGATGGGCTACTTTATTAAACCGCCCTTGTCAACACGAATGCATATTCACTTACGCAAAGGCAACGGGTTGGTCGGACCGGGTGCAATGCCTTCTCAAACCTGTGCGTCTAGGCGTCACCTTTGCCATTCTTTCACCTTCCCGCCGTGCTTCCTCAAAAACAACTGCACCGCGGTGAATCTGGTAGAGCCATGGTTGATGGTTTTCCCCCGTGCATGCTTATGCAATGACGCACATGCGCGCGCGGTGCACTTTGCCTGGCGTCTCGATGATCAAATGCCGCACATGCACCGTTGCCTTGTCAAACCACTCTACTAGTGGCATTATTGATACATCGAGAATTCGTACGTCCCCACAAGTGACTTTGTAGCTTCTCTCTCGTACTATTTCCTTTGTTGTCTGCTGCTCCCGTTCTACTCTACTGTAGTACTTCATTTGGTCATAAATTGTTGTTATTTTGGATGTGACGGCGGTCAAATTTTTGGAACTGTGACCGTCAATATCCTTTTAAGTGTTTAAATGGGATATATGAAAATATTTATGTAGATTTGTCTCAAGAATATTTTTATAATAATATAATTTTATTGGATTTTATAAATATATTAAATAGAAATTAGTTATTAAAACTGTATTTTGAAGATTCGGAGTTCATTCAGTGGTCGGAGAAGTGCAGATATTGACGGCACGTGTACACGGTTGTTTACTATTGACCACAGACCAACCGAAACAGCGACCTCTGCTGGGCGCGAGTTTCTTGGAGAATGGGAGTCTACATCTACGTACATCTGCCATGCTTCCTGTGCATAAAAAAAAGAGAGAATTTCTAAACGGTACTTAAGTGTTTTTTCCGTGAGCATTTAAATTTTTTTTATCTACAGACTACTCAAATAAAAAATAAGACAAATTAATTTCATTAATTAAATCTAGATATGAAAACTTAAAATTTAAGAGCTATCTAATAAAAAACACTCAAATACTCACTAGACTGTCTTCCAACATCCATAAAATCTGCATGAGAATCAAAAGAAACAAACATGCTACTAAGAGCAAGTATAATGACAATGTGAATGAGGTAGGATCTGATCATATTTGTTGTGATTTATCTGCAACACCCCGTAGGAAAAAATCCAATCTTAGAAAAATTAATATGGGGGGTTCGAATTCTAAAAAACCAAAGATACTATCAAAACTAAGTCTCAAATGAAAGGGTTATTCTGGAATAGCAGAGGTCTTGGAGACTTGGCTAAACATGTGTATTTGGAGGATATGGTTAAAGCGGAGCAAATAGATTTTATTGCTTTTATGGAAACGGGTCGGGATCAGTTCCCAGATGCGACCCTTAGAAAGTTTTGTGGTGGCAAAGAATTTATTTGGCACCGCATGGTCGGTCTGGGGGAATGCTTCTTGGGGTCAATCTAATGGTGTATGATATTGGAGCTATTGACGAAGGGAATTTTTATGTAAAGTTTACACTTCGAAATAAAGATGATGGCTTCAAATGGGCTCTGATTGCAGTATATGGACCTGCACAACATGAACATAAGGAGTCTTTTTTAATTGAGATGGCTCATATGTGTAATAAAGAGTCTATGCCGTATATTATTGGTGGGGATTTTAATATTATGCGTAGCCCTGATGATAAAAACAAGGAAAACTTTGATTCGAAATGGCCGGATCTTTTTAATATGGTTATTCAATCTCTTAATCACAGAGAGACACTACAAGAATCCTGTTTTGGGGCGAGTGTGAAAATAACACGCCGAGTGCACACTCGGAGTAGATTGACCTATACCGAGTGTGCTCTCGTTGTAGCCACCTCTCGGACAAAAACTCTATTCCGAGTGTGCTCTGCAATATACAACGTCTATTAGAGTGCACTGCAATATGAGGTTTTCGTCCACGAGGACAAAATAATGCGGTACACTCGGCATAGTTTACCAGTGCCATGTCGGCAAAGGCGGTACAATCTATCCCGAGTAGGCACTTTCGGTAGAGTCGTCCAGATTACGCCTGCAGTCTGGCGCCACGCACCCACTCGGACCGAGAGTGCACTTTCGGGATAGAGTAGGTGTTGACCGAGAGTGCACTCGGGATAGGTGGCTTCTTTGTTTGCAATCACATGGTACTTAATTGGTGAAAATGATTAAAGGAAACAATTTGTTACTCTCGAAAATTTGGTTTTGGATATGATTAAAAAACAATTTGTTACTCTCGAAAATCTGGTTTTGGATTTTTGTTTGCCTTTATTATTCTCGAAAATTTGTTAGTTCTTGCCAAGTGCCTTTGTAGAGCGAGAGGGCACTCGGCATAGGGTGTATTGACCGAGAGGACACTCGGGATAGGCGTCTGCCGAAAACACCTTTAAATCTCCGTACATTCCCCCTTAACATTATATTCACAATATATTCCGGCCTATAGCATTATATTCACAATCAAATCACAGTATGGATCATAAATTACTCAATTGGAAGCTAGGCGGTTGCGGAGTGAGAAAATTTCTGCTCAGAGGGGATATAGGGGGTGTAGACCGAGAGTCCACTCGGGATAGGTGGCGTGGACCGAGAGTCCACTCGGGATAAGGGGCGTGGACCGAGAGTACACTCGCGATAGGCCTTAGACGCAGCACAACTGGCACGCGGCATCTGTAGACCGAGAGGGCACTCGGGAGAGGCCTCTACCGAGAGTGCACTCGGCGATTCAGATCTGGGATACTTCGTCCTCATCCATCGATCGCCAAAACTGCGTGCGCTGCCAAAACAAGCCGGTCTCCTCCTCACGGCCGGACGCCATTGCCACCTCCGGCCAAGACCCGCCGCCCTTGGTCTCCCTCACCGCCCGAACCGCCGCGCCCGCCTTGCCGGCCGCCGTCTCGCTTGGCCGCCGCCACCTCCGGCCGAACCGCCGCCTGCGCCGCCGGTCTCCCTCACCGCTGCCGCCGCCGCCCGCCGGCTGCCGCCGACTCCTCCGGCCGGGCCGTCGCCGCCTCCCGCCACTGGCCTGGCGCCCGCCTCGTCCGCCGATCCGCCGACTCCTCCCGGGCCAGACCGCCGCTCGTGTTCTCCCCGGCCAAGACGCCGCCGCCGCCCTCCTCACCGGCCGCCCTCCCCACTGCCCGGCCTCCCTCCGCCGCCGCTTGGCTCCTCCGTCCGCCTCTCTCAAGTGGTCTTCAAAAGGTGATTGCATTCGATTCTAATGTCATGTTCAAACTTGTCCATACTTGTTTCTACATGAATAGTCGGCTTTCCTCATGTCCAAATATTCATTAGGTTTTGACTTCAATAAAAAAGAAAAATAACAGAGAAGATATATTTTCAAAATCTGATTTAATTCAATCAATTTTGCTTTAGGTGAATTGTTCTTCATAACGATCGACAGTGGATTCGGAATATTTATAAATGGGTATGATTTTCTCCGACGTATTAATTTCTAGTTAGTTATCTATTGAAATTTCATTCCCGAGTTGTTAAACTATACAATTAAAGCATTGAATAGTGCATATCTGTCATATTGCCACTGAAACCTCCTATTGCTCATGTGTTCTATATTTATAACTTGCAACTACCTCAACAAATAGTTATAGCCTTTTATTCATTTCATATATATCTTTCCACGAGAGCAGTTGTGATAAACCACTTCATTCTTGAGTTATTATTTTGTCAACTGCATTATGTAGACCGGTAGTAATATTTATATTGATAGCCTATTATTAGAATCTTGCTAACTAGGAGGATGGTAACTAAAAAGATTTTTATCGCATATTGACATTTCTTAGGAATTATGTGGTGTGTTTTGTCTTGTTATTGGCATTTATGTGCAGATTTGTTTATGACAGGATGAGCAGAGCAACGTGGTAGTGCAAGTGTATTCACTTGATGCTGAATTCTCAAAGCCAATGTGGATTTTCTGGACCATGATTCGGGGTCTTTTTCAAAACTTGATATTCCCTTCTCTGCGGTAACTAACATAGTAAGTGCAAAATCTGATGAGTTACCTTGAGAATTAATTGTAGTGTGATGATATATTATAGGGAAAATCAATTATTTGGCAGTCAAAGATTTCCATTTTATGAAATGCCACATGACGATTGTCCTTTGTGATATGCTACTCAATTCATGGAAATAATATGTTTTATTCTTGAAATGTAATGTGCGAGGCATGAAGAAACAAGGGACAGAAGCTAATTGGATTCATCTAGCCCTCAAGGAGTGGTTTTGGATTTGGTATGGATGTGATATGTAAAACTTCTTATACTTTGTGTATGTGGACTTCATTTGTTGAACTTCAGACTTGTTGAATTTTGGACTTCGTTTGTGATATGTGTACTCGCGAATATGTTGGAGTCATGTTGAATTAATGTAAAAATGTTTGTGATATGTGCATTGTATGTGATGCGATGGAGTTACGTTTTGTGGATGGGTTATGGCGTTGTTTTCGTTATATTGGTTCAACGTATAATGTGAATTGATATTGTGGATGCGTATTTTTGAAATGTGAATTGATACCGTGGATCAGATAATGCTATATTGTTGATGTAAATTGATAATGTGAATTTATTGAAAATTTATACTGCCTGTTTTGTGGCCAGGGAAGGGTCTCTATCCCGAGTGTCCACTCGCACTATATTCTGGAACCTATCCCGAGAGTCCACTCGCAGTAGATTCTAGGACCTATCCCTAGTGCCCACTCGCGATGAACTCTGGGACCTATCCCGAGTGCCCACTCGCGATGAACTCTGGGACCTATCCGAGTGCCGACTCGGCATCTGAGTTGACGATGTCGCCACCTGTCGCCACAAGGGCAGTGCGGGCGTTCGGGATCGGCGCTATCCCGAGAGTGCACTCGCATTGATTTTATTTTGGCCGAGAGTACACTCGGCGTAGCCTACTTTTCCGATAAAAATACCCGAGTGCACTATCTGAGGTGTGCCACTCGGGATAGCCTATCCAGTGTTTTCTATCCTATCCCGAGTGTGGAAAACACTCGGGCCAAATCTCTAACCTTGTAGTGAGATATTTATGTCTGGTTGACAATACACTTGGGCGAGTAGTGGGCATAATCCAACCTTTGAAAAATTAGGCAGGTGTTGGTTTCTCTTGAGTGGGAGCAAAAATACCCACTCTGGCGTCCAAGCTAGAGATAGAAGTACCTCGGACCATACACCCTTGTTATTGAGTCTTGGGGCTTCTACTCATAATAGAAAGGCACCTTTATTCAAATTTGAGCGGGGTGGTTGCTTAGAGAGGGTTTTATGAGTTGGTTGCTAATAAGTGGCAATCGAGACAAGAGGGATGAATGCTATCGAAAGATGGCGAGAATAAGATAAGATCTCTCCGTCAATTTTTGAGAGGTTGGGCCAAACATACAGCTGGCCATAACAGAAAGGAAAAAAAGAAGTTAATTTCAATGATCGATGCCCTCGATAAAAAGGCAGAGTGTACGATACTCTCTGATCAGGAATTAAATCAGAAGCATTACCTTAATAAGCGACTAGTTCACTTGTTGAGGGAAGAAGAACTCAAATGGTATGAGAGAGCAAAAACTAAAAACCTCTTAGAAGGGGATGATAACACTAAATATTTCCATTTAGTTGCTAATGGCAAGCATAGAAAACAACACATTTTTAAGTTGGATCAAGAAGATGGTGTAATAGTGGGTGATGCTGAATTAAAAGCATATATCACAAACTATTATCGAGGGTTGTTTGGACCATCAGAGGAAAATAATTTCAGTCTCGTGGAAAATCATAATTTAGATATACCACAAGTAACGAAGGAAGAAAATGACTCTCTCATTGAACCATTTTCTAAAAGAGAGGTTAAAGAGGCGGTATTTCAGATGGAACATAATAAATCGCCCAGTCCTGATGGTTTCCCTGCGGAATTTTATCAGGTGTTCTGGGACATTGTAAAAGCGGACCTTATGGCATTGTTCACTGATTTTTATTATGACCGTTTACCTCTGTATAGCCTCAATTTTGGAATAATTTCTTTACTGCCTAAAGTGAAAGAGGCAACAACAATTCAACAATACAGACCAATATATTTGTTAAATGTGAGCTTTAAAATATTCACTAAGGTGGCTACAAATAGACTTATGGGTGTGGCTAACAAGGTGGTTAGACTATCATAAGCAGCTTTCATGCAGTCGGAATATTATGGAGGTCTTTGTGATATTGCGAGACCATTCACGAATTGAATTCTAAGAAACTTAATGGAATGATTCTAAAATTGACTTTGAGAAAGCCTATGATAAGGTTAAATGGTCTTTCCTTGACAAACTCTTAGCATGAAGGATTTGGCCAAAAATGGTGATCGTGGGTGCATAAAGTTTGTTGTTGGAGGTAGTGTGGGCATCAAAGTTAATGATGACATTGAACACTATTTCCGGACCAAAAAGGACTCAGGCAAGGTGATCCTATGTCACCTATTCTTTTCAATCTTGTGGCAGACATGCTCTCTATAATGATTAAGAGATCAAAAGATGATGGCGGATTAGAGGGTGATCCTCATCTCATAGAGGATGGTTTATCCATTCTGCGTTATCTGAGATGATACGATTTTATTTATGGATCACGATATTGAGCAAGCTAAAAATATGAAGTTATTGCTCAGTGTATTTGAACAATTATCAGGCCTGAAGATTAATTTTCATAAAAGTGAATTTTTTTGCTTTGGTGAAGCCAAGCGTTATGAACATTCTTATACTAATTTGTTTGGATGCGGGATAGGATCTTATCCGTTCAGGTACTTAGGTATCCCGATGCATTTCCATAAGCTTTGCAATGCGGATTGGAATGTAATCGAGGATAGATTCAAACGCAAACTAAGTACATTGAAGTCCAAACATCTCTCTTATGGGGGCAGGCTTATTCTTTTAAATTCAGTGCTAAGTAGCTTACCTATGTTTATGATGTCCTTTTTTGAACTTCCTAAGGGTGTCCGTCAAAGATTGGACTCCTACCGTTCCAAGTTTTTTTGGCTGGGTAATAAGGAAAAGCGAAAATATCGGCTTGCAAAATGGAATATTCTATGTCGTCCCAAAGATCAAGGAGGTTTAGGAATAACTGATCTGGAAATCAAAAATAATTGTCTCCTGAGTAAGTGGTTATTTAAATTACTAAATGAGGAGGGGACCTGGCAAACTTTGCTCAGGAATAAATATCTGAGTTCAAATTGTTTATCTCAGGTACATATTAAACCTCGGGATTCACATTTTTGGAAAGGTCTTATCAAGGTCAGGGACAATTTCCTAAGTTGTGGAACATTTCACATTCAGGATGGTTCACAAACTAGGTTTTGGGAAGACAAGTGGGTGGGATCTAAACCACTCAAAGTGCAATTTCCTAGTCTTTTTAACATAGTCAATTCCCCGCATAGCACGGTGGCAAGTGTCATGACGCAAATGCCACCGAATATTACCTTTCGTCGTGCTTTAGTGGGGGATAAATTGATATCGTGGCATAACCTAGTAGCAAAAGTAGCTAATATTCAGCTCACAAATAGAAGGGATACTTTTACCCGGGATCTACATAGTCATGGTCAATTCTCCATACGGTCTATGTATGTTTATCTAATGAACCATGGGACTCCGTTCAATGCGAAGTTCATTTGGAAATTAAAGGTTCCTTTGAAAATAAAGATTTTCCTTTGGTATGTGCAGAAAGGAGTGATCTTAACAAAAGATAACTTAGCCAAAAGGAATTGGACTGGGAGTTCTAAATGTTGTTTTTGTAATAACAATGAAACAATAAAGCATTTGTTCATTGATTGCCAGCATGCCAAAAATATTTGGAGAATTATTTACATTGCTACTGGGTTGACTCCACCAAGATCTATTATGCACATGTTTGAAAATTGGCTATCAGGCTTTGAAAAGATAGAAAAAAGACTGATTTTTGCAGGGGTTGCAGCTCTTTTGTGGGCTATTTGGTGCACTCGCAATGATGTACTCTTTGAGAACAAAAATACATGTCTTGTTTGCGAGGCTATCTTGAGGAACATCTTGGTTCGGTTACGGGCACAATTGCAGCATGAGAACTCAAGGAGCACATCCGGTTGATCGATGAAACCTTTGGAAGTCGTCGCATTAGAAATATTTGCCAAAAATGGTTGGCGAAATAATAATAGACTGTGTCTTTGATATTTTTTTGTGATCATTTTCCCCTTTGTTGGAGATCATCTTGTAAGATGGAAACTATGTAACTTGGTCGTATGCATTCTGCAGAGACCGGAATTTATTCCTTTATCTAAAAAAAAGAGCAAGTATAATAAGGTCACCTCAGCTTTCTATTAGTATGTACACGTTAACTTTGTCATATTTAAAAAATTAAGAAAAAAGAAGAGAAAAGAGAGTCAGCTCTTATTTAGTAGTAAGCATTGTATCGCCGTCTAAAAGCCGGTGTTGGAGCCGACGCGAACGACTCTTAATGTTGAAGTTAGTGTTTTTCTAATAACTATAAAGATGAAGTTAGTATTGAATGCCCAAATTAAATGTTTTAGTGTTTCTCTATAGGTAACCTTTAGAGATAGTTATTATATAATCTGGCTTTTTTGTTTATTCTATATGATATGGATGAGAACAGTTATTATATAAGCTGGCTTTATTGTTTACTTTGTATGATATGGATGAGAGATAGAGTAAGTAGTAGGCTTTATTATTATATTTGCTCTAACCATATTTCAAAATATCAGTGAAATTTCAAAAATTTCATCAAATTTTTCAGGTTTTGACCGGAGATAAGATTCAAAATCTCAGCCAAACAAAAAAAATGAAAAAATTCGATCTTCCATGAATATTTGTTGAAAAACCAAAATTTTAATATGTTTTATAAAAATAAAAGAAACACTATTAGATTTTTATAAAATTGCACAAGCTTGATCATATTCTTAAAAAATACAGTAACATATTTAGCATTCCAAAATCATACAAAAATTTCAAAATAATTTAACTTCATTTGTTATATTTAAAAATTCAAAAACAGAATGAATACAATTGAGATAGTAACTATGTTATAATTTTATAAATTCGCTCAAGTGTGACCATGATCCAAAATTTTTAGGATATCTTAAGCATTGCCTCAGAACTCTTCTCTAAAAGTTTCAAAAATTCTAAACTTGTTTTGATTGCTCAATCAAATATATAGAAGCAATATATGAAGCACCGTAAGGCTTTTATTAGGATAGTAACGTTGTCACAATTTTTTAAAATTATTCAAGCTTAATCATTATCTAAAAATTTTATGAAAATATTAATAATACATCAGAACCATCTACAAAAAAATTTAAAATTCAAACCACATTTTACACTCGGTTGAAATTTGCTTGTCATCCTTCAGTAGCACTTTCCTAATTTGTGAAACTTCCTCATACTTGATCATTAGCTAAAAATTTTATGAGAATATTATTAATACATCAGGACCATCTACAAAAAATTTCAAAATTTTCTAACATAGTTTGCACTATTTTTCATTCGGTTGAAATTTGTCGGTTAGCCTTTTACCAGGATAATAGCACTTTTAGAATTTTTAAAAATTTATCAGCCTTGATCATCATCTAAAATTTTTATAGGAATATTAGTGATGTATCAGGACTATCCACAAAAAATGTCAAAAAATTTTTAACATCACTTTAATTTTTTTTTCACTCGATTGAAATTTGCTTGTCAGCCTTTAGTAGCACTTTCCTAATTTATGAAACTTCCTCAGACTTGATCATTAGCTAAAAAAATTTATGAGAATATTATTGATGCATCAGAACTATCTACAAAAAATTTCAAAATTTTCTAACATAGTTTGCCCTATTTTTCATTCGGTTGAAATTTGTCCATTAGCCTTTTACCAGAATAATAGAACTTTCAGAATTTTTAAAAATTCCTCAGCCTTGATCATCATCTGAAATTTTTATAGAAATATTAGTAATGTGTCAGGACTATCCACAAAAATTGTCAAAATTTTTTAACATCGCTTTAACCCAAGCCTGGCTCTAAGGGTGCATTTGGTTGTCTGGATGATGTTGGATGGGATATGGCCATCTAGTCTGGATAGGATAGAGTCATCCAGTTTGGATGGGATAGAGTGATCCAGGTAGCTGTTTGGTTGGGTGGATAGGGATGAGTCAATTTTTTGTTTGGTTGGGTGAATGGATGAGGATGCATGAGCTAATGTAATTAAGGTTTTGAATTTCGGTTTGAAATTTTTGGACAAAATTTGAACTTTTTGAAATGTTCGGATAAAATTTGACCGCAATTTAAATTTTTGGACAAAATTTGAATTTTTGAACAAAATTTGAATTTCGGACAAAATATCATTGAAAATTGAATTTCAAACAAAATTTGATTTTTGTTTTGACAAATTTTGACCAAAAATTGAATTTGACTGAGTACACTTTAGCAAAATTTGAATTTGAACAAGTTCACCTTTTAATACAGCAAGTTGGATGAGCTCGTCAAGCAATTTTTGGTGGATGGCTCTATCCAGCATATTGAGAAAATATTCCAAAAAACTGGAAATCCATATCTCATCCATCCACCCAACCAAACAAAAGAATGACTTCCAATTCAGAGATCACCATATCCCATCTACTCTTATCCACTCAACCAAACGCTATACAAGTACTGTGGTAACTGCACTGCCGGCTTGAGTTGGCGAGAAATGTACTCAAGAGTATGCCGTCAAATCATCGATAATATGACTTCCCACACACACACAAACACGTGAAATTAAAAAAAAAAAAAAACCAACTCGACGCGCAAGCAAGCTGCCGTCCTCTCAGTGGCAAAGAATTTCGCCGGCCGGCGCTGCGTACGGCCGACCGATCTTCCTGTCGCGCGGTACGGATGCTTGGCTCTGTCTCGTCAGACACATCGTCGCACATGGCAACAGGCAACACCGCAGGACGTGGTCCCCGGCCCGCTGCTGTCCCTCGTATTAGCGCACCGAAAGCTAGTTGTTTGCGTGACAATACGCTTTCGCCCGTGATCTCTAATCGTCCATGCTTTTCGTGATTAGCAAATGCAGTTTCGCGGCATCCGTCACAGTCCACGCACGAGAGCAACGGGGGCGCTGCGATGGCCGGCGCGACACGAATGTGCTCTGGGAGCGACCAACGACGGACATGGCCAGCGAGATGGAGTACACGTGCACGTTAATTAGTTCGCATAATCCTCTACATAAAATTAGCGCACGTAATGCACCTGCTGTTCTAAGATCACCTGGTTTCCTGCCAGAAAGGAGAACCTGATTAATTTCGTTCATGCTAATTAACCAGAGTAAGACAGCTAGGAATTTACGTGCTAATCAAGTCGAAAGTTGTTCAACTGTTGGGACATGGGTTTGATTTACTCCTTTGTTTAATTTCCGCAAAGGCCAATTAAAATCCTTCAAAACGATCGCGACAGAACCATGGGATCGGATGCAGGGCACCCTTTTTTTTCCCCCTAAAGATCATCGATGCACTACAGTGGAAGTAGGTATGTAACAGCTAGAATGCACTACTCCCACAAGGTGGTATTAACACAGGGACTAATCATCAAACTGTAGGATGCATGTGTAGCATATCACGCACATGGTAGTACAGTCTAGCATAACGCCGATCGTGCTGGCCGCGCGGTGTTGTTGCAGTGGTTGCTTGGCTGCCGTAGCTGTAGCGCGCGTTGAGGCAGCCCGCGGTTGGTCGGCGGAAGCCACGGCCCGGCGATACAAGTCGCTGTCGTGTCTTTGAGCCCTTAATGCTGATTAACTGCTTTCTACTGCGTAGATTTGAGTTGCAGTGTGGGGTAGTGTCAAAGTGCATGTACTCCCAAATTTTGGTCTGATTTAGTTTGCTCGACTTACAACCAAGGGACTGATTACCATGCATCTTTAAGTTCTAGCACTCCAAAACATCTTTCGATATGGTAAGATGGTACTAGGACTGTAGGACATTCATACAGCGCCCTCGACCAATACGTAAGTAGCAGAGACTCAGGGTCTGTTTGTCTTTTTGTTTTGGATTTTCTAAAAACCGATTCTGGATTATAGTTGTAGAGAATTGTTTATTCTTAAAAAGCCGAAATCCAAAAGTACATATGAAGTAGATTATGAATTCTAGTGTATATAGATGGGTTGGATTCTGATAATTGATTTCTAGAATTGAGTTGTTTATTTTTTATTCTGCTTTTAGAGCTAAAATCCAGAATCAAAAGAAAAAATAAACAATTCCTTGTGTCTAGAGCTGGAAACGAGCCGGCTCAGGCCAAGCTCGCTCAAGCTTAGTCTAAATTGTGGCTCGGCTCGTTTCAAAAACGAGCCAGAAACTATGTTTGGCTCGGCTTGAAAACTGATTCGAGTTGGCTCGTGGTGGCTCATGAGCTTGGCAACCATATCAGAGCAAGATAGTGGACATCATATTCTATTCAGTTTACTCATCACTTGGAAGAATTTTTAAGTTGTATTTGTACAGCACCATATCAAAGCAAGATACTGGATATCACATTCTCTTCAGTCTACTCGCTCGATGATAGAATTTCCTACATATACGGGAAAATATGACCCTCCCATGAAACAAATGACACAAGCAAACCATCCATATTTAATTGCCTCCGATAAAGTTAAGGAAGTTAATAGCAAGAAAACAAGAACTAAGAAACGTAAGCATAAAAAATGTTGCATTATCTGCAGACGCAATCAGCTAATCTCAAGGCGTTATATGCACCCCACTATTTGTACCAAACGGTAGCACCGATCTCTCCTACTTTCAAAGCAATAACAATATTTTTAGACGCTCTGCTCACTTCATTGTTTCTCTAGGTCTCTGGTCTCTAGGCTAGCCATTCGAGCCGAACGAGTCCACAGAGAAGCTGCGAGTAGCTTAGATTTAGCTCGTTACATGTATGTACAGAAGCGAGCTAAGAAGAAGGCTTAGCCCAGCTTGTATACTCCACGAGCTCAAGCCAAACCGACTCGAGTCTGTTTCGAGTCACGCTCGCTCACAAGCGTCAAGCTATTTTTCCTGCCCTAATTGTGTCCTCGCATGCACACAAGTGTGTGTGGACCTAGGCCACCTGGCTTTTTTTTTATTTCTACTTCATTTGGAAAACCGACAGCTAGAGATGTGATTGTCTTTTGCTAGTATCAACTATCAACCAACGTAACTATGGTTTCCTGCATGTTTTATTTATGCTGCAAACTAGCTAGTCTAAGGGGCTGCTAAACGCCAAAAAGGCTCCTTCGTGTTATGCGGAAGCCAACTACTTTTCATTACGACTGCAGTGAGATCAGATTTACCTGTTCAAAGATTTAAACATAACAAAACCGCGCGAGAACTAATATAATTTTATCCCAGACATGAAGATCTAGGTGTGTTTGGTAGAGCTTCAGCTTCACCAGATACGTGGATCTGATGGAGTTAGAGCTATGAGTACATTAAGAGTGTTTAGATGAATTATCTTATTTACATTTAAAATCAAAAATATAAACTTAATTCACTTTATTTTAGTCTACAAGTTTCAGATCTTAGGTGAAGTTAGGATCTGAAGCTCTACTAAACAGACCTCTAATATATAGACCAACACATGACCTAACTTTAACATATTGTGGAGTAGCTTTGACTGATGCATAGCTGGGGTGCACAAACACATCATTGGTGCTAGGATTAATTATTCATGATGCTCTCGTTCAGTATGGGGCTGTTTGGTTCGCTGCATCTGTTAAAATTTAGCTCCACAGAATACAAGATACTGTTGTTTGGTTTCTTGTATGAACATCTTGGCCTGGCTCCAACCATGCAGCGTAGCTCTCGCAGCCTGGCACATAGGAAACGCCAGAATCGGCCGTATCCCGCGAGCCAGGCTTGTTGCATGCGCTGGTTGCCTCACTGACAATGCATGCATGATGACATCATCACATATGTAATCTATTTTCCATCTATTTCTTGTAATATCTTTTGCTTACAATCTCTGATCACCGAACCGATTTTAGCTATGCGTTCCTGACATTTTTTCGAACAAAACTAGACCACACTCACCATATAAATTTTAAAAGATCAAATTTTTATTTTTCACTGATTTGAATTTTTATTTTTATTTTTTGAAATTTTTTATTTTTCCAATATTTATTTTCTTTTTAAATTTTTTGATGTTCTAGTATTACTTTTTCAAAAAAAATTATCCATCTCTCTTGAATTTATCTATCCCACTTCTCTTTTAGTGCACCCAAAAACAACAAACTCTGCATGTTTGTCTGTCCAATCTCATACAACCAACCAAAAAACATCACATTCCATCCGCTCAGCCAGGCTTTATGTGCTCCAAGCACTAACAATTCTTTTGTACCATCATGCATGCACCCACCATCATCCATTGGTGAAGTTGATGGTGAAGTAGTATATGATGTACAGCGGCGTTCACAGAGCTATATGGTATATATGCAGAGTACACTTTACCTTATTTGGAACTAGCTAGGGACAGTCAAAAAGATGGTACACTCAAATAGTTTCCTTCGATTTTTTTTTAAGGAAGAAGTTCCCTTTGATCCTGATTCACTCCATCGCTCTCCCTTTCCTTGCCCTCTAGCTCCCGGTAGGGCCAGGAAAAAAGCTCGTTTGTGGGGTTCGTTGGCTCGGTTCAAAATTACGTCAATTACACTCATTCTTTGGTTAAACATTGAAATGAGTCAATTTCAAATGAAATTGGATTTTGCTCTGACTCAGCTCGGCTCGTTAGCTCAATTCTAAAAATAATTCCAAACTATAAATAAAATAATTTTAAATCAAACTATGTCAATTTAAAAAAAAGCTCGAAAAACAGGTATTTGGGCTGATTTCCACTCCTAGCTCCTGGGCACTTTAATAAACACTTGTCGTAGAAATAGCGTGAATTAATTAGAAATATCTAAGATTATCTAAAACTAGGAAGTACCTCGTTTATACACGGAGTACCCAACAGTAGATCAAGAGGGCTGATGCCCACTCTACCGTAAGTGGCATCATGCATGGATACCCTTCTAACACCTCTAGCTAGCCCGGTATGGGTGTAGGGTGTTATGGATGTAGACCATGGAGATTGGTGGTAAAAGAAAAAGGCTGAGGGTCTGCCACTGTATCTATGTATAGTTCTTCAAAGAGTACAAAGTAACTCTCATTCCTTGTACTCTTTGGGCTTCGGCAAACCTCTCTGGATACTGTTTGGTCTCGTAATAACAACAACAGTAAAGATACTTCTCCTATGCTCTATTGCTACTCTCCCACACGCTACTTCACAAACATTACTACTAATCAAATAAAAGTCATTAATCACGCCTCCACCCATGCATACATCCTGTATATATCAATTGACACACTTGTATTCTCTCACCATATATACGAGCAAGCTATCTTTGCCTTGCTCATTTCTCTGTACTCTTTAGGCTTCGGCAAGCCTGTAGGATTCTCAAAGCATCCTTACTCTACTATTTGATCTCGTAACCACAATACTTAAGAGCTCTCGGATCAAATGTGAATATCTCATATCACATAGTAATTAATACTGCATGATGTACTAGACCATACCGTTTCAGCTGTGCGGACCAATGAAACAAATACAATTGATTGCATGATTACTATTTTTTTTCATAATTACTAGTCACTGATAAATCCTTGAACTTTCCTAACTCGTTCCTTGGCACATCAATCACAAGTGAACCTAACGTGACTAAATCTTCTCACATAACCAAATCGATCGATATCGTTCGGATCATCTTGCAATTGTGCTTAATTAATGTGCGATACCTCGTCCGAATTGTGCCGAGGCGCCTTATCGTTTCTTCCACTCGATTCCACAGTTTTCTTTGTAGTTTCCACGGGAAATTAATTTAGTCTTTGACCACATACTTTAGCCAGAGAAATTCAGCAAGCCTAGCTAGATATTATACTCCGATTTGTCATTTTTAAGTGATGTTTCTTACTTTTTACTATCTTCGAGATATGGCTTCTATCGTTAATTTTTAAGTTTATCTTATTATATTGTAATAGAATTATAATATTATGAGAGTATTTTTAGTGACAAATGTAATTATATGATTTTAATATAGCAAATCTAGATAGTTTTAAACATATTAGTGACCAAACTTTAAAAAGTTTTACTACGAGGATTTGATAGCGTAAGAAGGAAGGTAACACTAGTACTCTAGCACACGAACAAAATGATCAGGGTAAATGTCAGTCTCATCTGGATTACAGTTGTGGAATAATCCTCGTATCGTGATGATGCACATCACAATATTTTAGCATATATTTTTCCTTGTTGGACAAAGAATGCGGTTACTGTAGTGGCCAAATTGGTTGCAGATTGTTTTGGCAGCCGTAAGTCCATGACCTACACAAGCTAGCAGTCTTGGTAGGGAGTGGTGTTGGCAAGTTAGTTGACCACCCGGCCACCTGAAAAAAAAATGAACTCCGACTCTTTGCATCACACAAGCTAGCTAGGCAATGCATGCGCATATATATATTGCTGCATTTTGCAACGCGAATTGAACCGTACGTGTATATATATATCGATCTGTTGGTTGTCCCCAGCATTCCACCGGGAATTACTCCTTCGACTGTGGAGCACACCTTCAGTTTCCCAGCTTGCATGCTGGCGCCGGCGGCCGGTTGAAACACTTCCGCGATTCCTGAACAGCAGCTAGCAAGAAGCTCACAGCACGTCCAACCCGAGCTGAAGCCGCCGATAGCACCGGCGCCGGCTATCGCTTGGACCAACTCAACACCCCATCGAACGAGCGAATTACATGCGAGGCGACGATTTTTTTCTCGAGTCCCACGTGGGCCGTGGCCCACAACGAAGAACCGTGCCACGAATCAGAAAGGGCGCGCTGGTTGCCCGGCTACTTTGTCCAGTTACGAACCGCACGGCCAAGTCACACTTGGGTCAGCATCCACACATCTTCCAAGTTCCAACATCACGCTCTCTCTCTCGTTAGCCTCCGGCTGTCCCTTGGCCCTTGCATAGTTGCATGGAAGTTTCCGCGACCATGCAAAGCTCCTTGACCTCAATTCTTCAGTCAAAGCAGCACCGGCATTATATAGGGCATCAGGCTGTCCAGCTTACTCGATCATCTCCGTAGCTAGCTAAGCTCGAGCAATTTAATCAACCAGCTCAGACTTGGTGCATAACACCTCTCTCTCTCTCTCTCTCAGCTAGCTAGCAAACCTGCTTGCTGCTTTAACTCCAGCCAAATGGCCTGCAATACTGAGCTTCTCTCGAAGATTGCTGCCGGCGATGGCCACGGCGAGAAGTCGTCGTACTTCGACGGGTGGAAGGCCTACGACATGAACCCGTTCGACCTGCAACACAACCGCGGGGGTGTCATCCAGATGGGCCTCGCCGAGAACCAAGTACATATATATGTTATATTGGTTTTGCTCGATTAAGTAGCGTTTCTCGATCGGATGCTCATATATCGGTGTTGTAATTGTTACAGCTTTCGCTGGACCTGATCGAGGAATGGATCAAGACCCACCCGGAGGCATCCATCTGCACGGCGGAGGGCGCCTCGCAGTTCCTGAGGATAGCCAATTTCCAGGACTACCATGGCCTCCCGGAGTTCAGACAGGTAAGCTACGCAAACAACATATAAGAGTACAAACTTATTACGCACTATTATGTAGTTGGCTAAAATAAGCACCCGATCGACGACAAGGTTGCTGTTTGCGACTTCGAAAGCGACGGAGCAGCGTTCTCGACAGATCATTGCTAACTAGAATGTGAAATTGTGATGTGGCAGGCGATGGCCCAGTTCATGGGGCAGGTGAGGGGAGGGAAGGCCACGTTTGACCCAGACCGTGTCGTGATGAGCGGCGGAGCCACTGGCGCGCAGGAGACGCTCGCCTTCTGCCTCGCCAACCCCGGGGAGGCCTTCCTCGTGCCCACTCCATACTATCCAGCGTACGCTCCGTCAACCTTACGACAATTAAATTTGGTCCCTACCTCTCATGCATGTGGAAGTCATCAATAGACTCTGAATATCGGGTCAAACGTAGACAAGTTAGCCTGTCTGTTTTCTTATAAGTCCATTCGAGGGCCTACTAGAAATAACTAGCCTGCTCGGTTTTCCTTATTTGAGTTACGTTTTAAAATTTACCTCAGGCGAAAAAAAGTAGCTTTTCCCGTCCTCAATCCAAGTCCGATCTTGTTTCCTGGATTGTCTTGTCTTCAAGTTGAATCACGCAAACGTAGTCATGCAAGGAAACGCATGCACGATGTTCACGCCCCGCCGGGGTCTAGTCTATGGCCATGCGACTTACCAATGCATGTTTGCATCGTTGACCCCAAGGTCAATTGCATCTAGATACGCAATGCAACATAAGCATGCATGCACGTATAGCTAGCTAGGTTATGCGCGCAGGCCTGACGATATGTACGCTTTCGTTGTGATCACAGTTTCGACCGCGACTGTTGCTGGAGGTCAGGGATCAGGCTGCTGCCGATCGAATGCCACAGCTTCAACGACTTCAGGCTCACCAAGGAGGCGCTCGTGGCGGCGTACGACGGCGCGCGGAGCAAGGGCATCCACGTCAAGGGCATCCTCATCACCAACCCCTCCAACCCGCTCGGCACGAGCACCGACCGCACCACGCTGGCCATGCTCGCCACATTCGCCACCGACCACCGCATCCACCTCATCTGCGACGAGATCTACGCGGGCTCGGTGTTTGCCAAGCCGGAGTACGTGAGCATCGCCGAGGTCATCGAGCGCGACGTCCCCGGCTGCAACAGGGACCTGATCCACATCGTGTACAGCCTCTCCAAGGACTTCGGCCTCCCGGGCTTCCGCATCGGCATCATCTACTCCTACAACGACGCCGTCGTTGCCTGCGCGCGCAAGATGTCCAGCTTCGGGCTCGTGTCGTCGCAGACGCAGTACTTCCTGGCCAAGATGCTCTCGGACCGAGAGTTCATGGGCCGCTTCCTGAAGGAGAGCTCGAGGCGGCTGGCGGCGCGGCACGAGCAGTTCACTTCGGGCCTGCGCGAGGTCGGCATCGGGTGCCTGAGCGGCAACGCGGGGCTGTTCTCGTGGATGGACCTTCGCGGCATGCTCAGGGAGAAGACGACGGAGGGGGAGCTGGAGCTGTGGCGGGTGATCATACACAAGGTGAAGCTGAACGTTTCGCCGGGCACGTCGTTCCATTGCCGCGAGCCTGGGTGGTTCCGCGTCTGCCACGCTAACATGGACGACGAAACCTTGGAGGTCGCGCTCGACCGGATCAAGGTCTTCGTGCGCCAGCACCAGCACCAGAAGGCCAAGACCAAGCGCTGGGCCGCCAAGGGGCTCCGCCTCAGCTTGCCGCGCCACGGCGCCGCTGCGGCGTCGTCTTACCTCGCGCTCTCCAGCCCCATTGCTTTGCTCTCGCCCCAGTCCCCGCTGGTGCACGCCGCCAGTTAAGTCAGCACAGTTGATAGGGTGTACGTACATTCTTTTTTTGCCATCGCATGGTTGCAAAGGGGCATGGCCGCCTCTGGGTTTTTGCCGCTCGTACCTATGCGGTTGTTGCGGAAAGGTTAGAGATATACGGCATAGCTAGCTTTACATTTTACAAACGATTAGTGCTTCAATACTTTTTCTCTCAATATGGTAAGTTGCACAAATATTAAAACAAGTGAATGGATAAGTAATCATCATCTTTCGTTCATTCATGCTTTAATATTTATGTAACTATCAAAAGAAAAAGCATAGAATTAAGCTAGTACATCTCTTTACAGACGCTGCATTGGAGCCACATGTAGTATTAGGGTCCTCAATTCTTTCGTATATGGTTTGACTTTATTAGGATCCTCAATTCTTTCGTATATGGTTTGACTTTATTATCAGTACGTAAGATTGAATAACGATCGGGTAAGGCCTCTCGATCAGCTGTTGTAATTTGTAAACTTGTAATAAGGGATGATTGAAGATGTACCACACAGCTAGCTCAGCATGTATATATAATCAATTCATGGTTTTGCCATCTGTAAGGTGCCTGATTCTTCTTTCTTGAGTGTGCGACTCGATTTGTCTATTGTTTTTGGTGTTTCTCCATAGTCCACACACTTGCTTGTGAATTCCAAACGTGCATTAAGAGGTTACATATCTTTGCATGACCGATCGAGCAGGCTCTCTGTTGAGAGATAAGAATAGATAGAAGCTATCTTTAGCTGTTGATATTTATCTCCTTGTATTTAGCGTTTCTTGTTGTAATCTGTTTGTGCTGTGCTATATAAGTAAAGGGATGAGAGCCGTGACGGTTATCAAGTCAGGCAATACCACAATTCTAATCTCCTATTGTTTTTTTACATGGTATCAGAGCCTCTTCTGATCAATCATGGCTTCCACAAACAACTCTCAATCCAGCACCGTGATTGAACGTCATCAACATGGCGAGCTCGGTAGCCACCGGCGTCCTCCACGTCCGGCGTTGGACACTTCATCACGGTCAGATTAAACCGTGATAATTTTCTTCGTGGAAGGCTCAGATGATCCCATATCTTCGCAGCGAAGGTCTGCTTGGGTTTGTTGATGGCTCCAACGAGGCACGGAAAAACTCATCTCGGTGTCGTCACCGGAGGTGAAGTAATTCAAGCACCGAATCCAGCATATCTGCTTGGTTTCAGCGCGACCAGAAGGTGTTGTGCGCCATTCTCTCATCGCTCTCGAGAAGAAATTTTAAGTCATGTGTTGTTCATGGCATCTTGGCAGAAGTTTGGACTGCCTTGGAAGGCATGTTTGCTTCCAGATCAAGGCTCGCCTTGTTAAACCGTTTTCAACTCGCTAATCTGCGAAAAAAGGAGTTGTCTGCGTCAGATTATTTTCATAAGATGAAAAGTTTATCTGATATGATGGCATCTATTGGTCATCCTCTCAAGGAGATGGAGATTGTTTCGTATATTCTTGCAGGTCTTGGTGAAGAATACGATGCCTTCGTCACGTCCTTGACAACTCGATCTGAGGAGTTGTCACTAACTGATCTCTATGCTCATCTTTTGAGCCATGAGATGCGCAAGGAGGGCATGCAACGTGATGGGCATCTTGTCTCCTCTCGCAAACAGCGCATTCGAGGAGGCGCTATGGTGGAGGAGGTTTTGGTCATGGCAGGGCGTGGCGTAATAATGGTGGCGAGAACCAAAGCGAGAGACAACTCGTTCGTCGGGCAAGGTCACAACCAGAGGAGTAATACCACAAGACCGACTTGTCAAATTTGTAGCAAGCACGGTCATGATGCTCTTCGTTGCTACAGAGATACAACCACGCATATCAAGCGAGAGAATCAGCACATGGCGCATGCGGCGTCCATGCCAACCACTGGCCATTACCAGACAGACACAAATTGGTATGTTGATAGTGGTGCAACTGATCACATCACCAGTGATCTAGATAGATTGACGATCAAGGATCGATACAAGGGAGGAGATCAAGTTCAGGTTGCAAGTGGTGCAGGTTTGTCTATCTCCCATATTGGCTATTCTTCTATTAGTGGCAGCGATCGCTACTTCATCTTAGGAATGTTCTTCATGTACCAAAATTGATAAACATCTCCTATCTGTTAGAAAGTTTGCTCGTGACAATAATGCCTTCTTTAATTTCACCCAAATTCCTTTTGTGTCAAGGATCAGTCACGAGGAAAGTTCTTCTTCACGGCCAATGTAGAGATGGCCTCTATCTGTTTCTTTGCCAACCGATCCTCTAGCCATCTACATCAAGTTTTCTCCGTCAAACTCACTGCAGATCATTGGCATCGTTGGTTGGGTCATCAACATCGTCGATGAGTTCATCCATTCTTAGCTCAAATAATTTGTCTTGTCTTCCAAATAAAGTCACTCATGTTTGTGACGCATGTCAACTGGCAAAGAGTCATCAATTGCCTTTTAGTCAATCTGTTAGGGTTTCTTCTCGCCCCCTTGAACTCGTGCATTCTGATGTTTGGGGTCCAGCCCCTCCTTCAATAAATGGTTTTAGGTTTTATGTGAGCTTTCTTGATGATTTTAGTAAGTTTTCATGGATTTACTTGCTCAAACATAAGTCTGAAGTGGAACAGGCCTTTTTTCAGTTTCAACAACACGCTGAACTTCTTCTTGGTCACAAAATAAAGTCACTCCAATCTGATTGGGGTGGCGAGTATCACAAACTAAACAAGTTCTTCTCGTCCGTTGGAATCTCTCATCGTGTGTCTGTCCTCACACACACCAACAAAATGGTGTAGCTGAGCAGGAAGCATCGACACATTGTTGAGGTCGGTCTTGCTCTTTTAGCTCAATCATCAATGCCCATTCGCTTTTGGGATGAAGCATTTCTTACCGCTACATACCTGATTAATCGTCTTCCCACTAGAACTCTTGATGGTGACACACCTATATTCTGTCTTCTCGGTGTCAAGCCAGATTACACCATGTTCAAAGTATTTGGTTGTGCGTGTTGGCCCAATCTTCGGCCGTATAATCAAAGAAAACTCCAATTTCGATCTAAGCAATGTGTGTTTCTAGGCTATAGCACCAAACACAAGGGTTATAAATGTCTCGATCGCTCAACAGGACGCGTCTATATTTCTCGTGACGTTGTCTTCGATGAGTTTGTTTTTCCTTTTGCTAGTCTTTCACCCACTCAGGCTGAACAAATGTCCTCCAATTCCCGTGAACTCTTGCTTCCTTCACTAAGCATTGATCATGTGCCATTAGTAGTTGGAAGTCCAGCACGGGTAGGTAGCATGGACTTGTCTATTGCAACTAACAATATCTCTCCTGAGAACTCTATGCAGAATTCAGGAGAGCCATTGAGTGGAGAAGCAGGTACTGGTGGTGTTTCAATTGAACAGCCTGCAGTTTCTTCGGCGCCCGCAGTTTCTTTGGCGCCCGCAGTTTCTTCGGCTTTTCTGCAGTTTCTTGGTGTGGATGAGCAAAATATAGCATCTGTGCATGCTCAACCTGCGATATGAGGACACGACGCAAAATAATATTTCACGTCCAAAGATATTCACCGATGGCACGATTCGGTACTCTCTTCATCATAAAGCTTTCGAGCTACTCTTCTTTGAACTGTATCGTTTCTTGAGGCATTTCAACATCGCTTGGCGTGACTATGGACCTTGAGGTGAGGCGTTGACAAGAAACAAGACACGGCACTTGGTTCCTCCACGCCGGTAAAAACATTATAGACTCAAAGTGGGTCTTTAAAGTGAAGCTCAAATCGGATGGCACTATTGATCGCTATAAAGCGCGACTAGTAGCCAAAGGATTTTCGTCGGCGATATGGACTTGATTATGGTGAAACATTTAGTCTGTGGTTAAACCATCGACGAGTTAAATATACTTTCGATTCTTTGTGTCAAAAGGGTGGAGTCTTACAGATTGATATCAATAATGCCTTTCTTCATGGGCCTCTTCGGAAGAGGTCTATATGAGTCGACCACAAGGGTATGAAGATCCTACTCGGTCCAATTTTGTGTGCAAGCTAGACAAGGCAATCTATGGTCTTAAGCAAGCCGAGGGCATGGTACTCAAGACTTAGTGAGAAGCTTGTAAATCTTGGTTTTGTTCCTTCTAAAGCGAGATACTTCACTTTGTTCATCCTTCATCGTGAAAATATCACAATATTCATGTTAGTCTATGTTGATGACATTATTATTGCAAGTTAAATCGAAGCATTTGCAAGAAAATTGGTCAGACAACTGTCAGAGGAGTTCTCTCTCAAGGATCTTGGCTCGTTGAGCTATTTCCTTGGAGTGCAAGTGACATCTGAGTCAACAGGCATTGCTTTATCTCAGCGTCGCTATGCTGAAGATTTGCTTGAGAAAGCTAACATGAGCAAGTGTCGTAGTCGATCACGCCTTTGGCGATATGATAAGTTAAAGAAGGAAGAGGGCGCTTGATGAGAAAGAAGCAACGAGATCTGAGGAGCTTGGTTGGTGGTCTCCAGATTTAACTCTCACGAGACCGGATCTCTCTTATTGATTAACGAGTGTGCGGTTCTTACTTTGTCCAACTCAAACTCATTGGGCAGTATGTGAAGAGGATTCTTCGCTATGTTCAAGGTACCATAGATATGTGCTTAAAGATTGAAAATCCAACTCCTCTTTGGTGAGTGCTTTCTCGGATGCGGATTGGGCCGGGTGTTCAGATGATAGACGCTCTCAAAGTGGCTTTGCGGTGTTCTTTGGACCAAATTTAATTTCTTGGAGCTCGAAGAAGCAAGCTCGATTTCTCGTTAGTCTGAGGCGAGAATATAAAGCGTTGGCGAAGCGCTTCTGTGAGGTTATCTGTTGCGAGACACTCATGAAGGAGCTTCGGGTTGAATCAGCTGGATCACAGGTGTTGTGGTGTGATAACTTGGGAGCAACGTATCTTCACGGCCAATCCGGTGTTTCATGCGAGGACTAAGCATATTGAAGTTGATTTTCATTTTGTAAGAGAAAAAGTGGCGCTAAAGAACTTGATGTTCGATTCATAGCCTCTGCGAGATCAAGTTCTTGATATTTTCACAAAGCCTCTGGCGTGGTCATTGTTTGAGAGACTAAGGTCCAATCTCAACCTTGTGTTCACTGGTTGTGATCGAGGAATGTTGAGAGATAAGAATAGATAGAAGCTATCTTTAGCTGTTGATATTTATCTCCTTGTATTTAGCGTTTCTTGTTGTAATCTGTTTGTGCTGTGCTATATAAGTAAAGGGATGAGAGCCGTGACGGTTATCAAGTCAGGCAATACCACAATTCTAATCTCCTATTGTTTTTTTACACTCTCCACTTTCCTGTAGTGGTTGCACGCGCAGCTACCAGCCTGCTCTCCACTTTATTTCGTAGGTAAGAACAGTACTAGCTAGTATTCTTCAAGTTGCTGACGTTTGCCCTGCAAAATTGCTGACATCCGAGAAATCGAGCGATAAGCTCACCAAACTTTGCCTACTGACTCCAGCGGTGCACTCCATGCTTGCAATACACGCTTGTTTAACTTTTAGCGCGTAGTTGGTGTACGGCTTTTATTCTTGTTTGACTGACGTTTAGAGGAGCAACACCACCTGGTCAAGCCAAAGATTCGGACTACGCCGTCTCCTGCTTTCTTTGCCGCCTGCCGAATCCACGAAGAACTCTGTCGAGCAAGCTGGAGAAAACACGTCAAGGGGCACGTGTCTGTATTGCCCGCTTCATCTAACAGATGTCCTCAATGGCAGTATTGCAATTCTAATGTTGTTCGAGGGCATTGTGTCGTACTATGGGGTCCTTGTATATCAGTATCATCCCTAGTATATTGCAGTGGTACGTAGTTCCTGTTGGGACGTTACTCCTTAAAAGAAAGGATTAAATTATACTTCCTCCAGCTATAAAATTGCAGTGGCAGTCTCTCTGAGGACCTTTCTCTTTAAAAGAAAAGATTAGATTATACTCCCTTTGATCATAAATAATTGTTGTTTTAGATATATGTATAGTCAAACTTTCAAAACTTTGATTATCAATATCTTTTAAATATTTAATTCGAATACATACAAATCATATGCGGAGATTTGTCTCGAAAAGACTTTCATAATATTATAATCATATTAGGTTTTATAAATATATTATGAGAGGTGTTTCTATACTTTTCTTTTTGACAATTACATAAATATTAAAGTATAAATAAAGGATAGATAATGATTACTTACCCCTTCGCTTGTTTTAAGATTTATGCAACTTATATTGAGAGGAAAAGCATTCAAGCAATGTTCATATATTATAATAAAAATTAATAGCTAAAATTGTGTTTTAAAACCCGTATCGATTTGTGACAGAAGAGAGTATAAGCAATTCCAAACGACACGGAAAGAAAAAACAATGCCTTGCCGAGCAATCGTTGCCCGATCCCATCCCTGTAGGGTCAACTTTCAAAGTTTTGAAAGTTGCGCGCGAGTGTTGATAGACATGCACAGACTTTCGGAACGTCTTTTGCTTGAACCGTGTGCGCGTTCAAAACAATGACCCTTGATTGAATTCGCGCATGTTCACTGATTTGTTCAAATGGCACAAGAGCATACTAACTTGTGGTTCAATATTGAAAATTGGTACAAGAACCTTACGGATCAACGCACAGCCATCACCCTTGAAACTTATTACCTAGATATTTTCTCACGCTTTTGGATCTCATCCATCCAGACTCAATCGGATTGATTAGGTCCCTAACGGCATGGGTTTCTTTCTTGTTCCTACCTCATCCATTCCTACAGTTTCATATACAATTCCTTTGTTCCGAAATTCTCATTATATACTTGAAGTCTAATTATTTTTCCATGAAAAAGAGTTAGCTCTACAGCCAGAGAACATCATACTTGCAAAAGAAGAACAAAATACAGAGCGATTTGATAACGTCACAATGAACATGGTCATTCTCCATTATGCTAGAGGGTAAATAAGTGTATCTATTAATTTCAAAATGGGGAGCATGTGAGAAATTTCTAGCTATTTTAAAATTAATTTTGTAGTTAATTATGTTTCTTTCAACCTTTTTTTTAACATTTTGACCATATTTTTTGCATTCTTTTTAAAGTAAATTCTTATTCTCTTTTTGTGGCCATCTTAATTACATAATTGCTGGTGCCACCATGCATTCCTCCAATCCGACCTTTGTCATGTATAGGTCAAAGTAACGTACTAACGTCCAACGACGTGTTGAAACTTGCAGTACATCGGTCAAATTCAACTTCGAGAAATTGCAGAGATAGGAAACGATCGGTAAGCATATCTTGTCATAGACACATCAGCTTGGTTACTCTTGTAGCTGCATGCCTGCAATAAGACATTACGACTTTTAAGTTTCGAAAGTAAGTACGATAGATCTCTCCCTTGAAAAAGGTCAATTAAATCTGCAAGCCATTGCCGTGAAAAGTATTCGGCTTTTACAGATGTCAGGATGCAAGATTGCGTTAATCTTCACTTTAGAAGTCGAGAGACAGGGACATGGGCATTTAAAATGTTCGTCCTTCCAATTTCCAATCCACCCATGAGAAGAATAAAAAAGAACCACACAGTTACGTCCAAATCAAGGACATAAGTTTGGACCGTGCAAAACCCAGCACCTAAAACGAGCATCACAACAAAAGCTAAACAAATACCTCTCCCACTTCCTGCAGTACGTAGCAAAATTGCTCCCAAAATTCCAAAGGCGACCTTCGCACCCAGGTCCAGGTGTTTAGAAAGCGATATGCTCGCCATTCCAGGCCTCACACCAGTCGGACACCACAGTAGGGGTTAACCAAACCGTTTTTGATTGAAAACTGAAGTCTCGGTGGTATTAATTTATCATGAAAATCGTCAAAAACAGAAGGTATAAAAATCAAACATTTCGGAAAAAATTCAAAAAATAAAAAAAACTGATTAGTTTTCTCGAAAATCGAATGTCGAATCAATTTTTTCTCACGTTCAATTTTTTGAGCTATTTTTATCGGTTTTCTCAAAACATCGCTTGATTTTCACCGAATTTTCGACCAATTTACATGACATAAATTTTTTTTAAAAAAATAACCAGTTTAACAATTGGTTTAGGGTCATGAACCAATGTGATACGTCGGTTTTCATGTTTTCTCGTTTCGGAAAAAATTCAAAAAAATAAAATAAAACAATCGGTTTTCTTGAAAATCGAATGACGAATCAATTTTTTCTCGCGTTCAATTTTTTTAGCTATTTTTATCGGTTTTCTCAAAACATCACTTGATTTTCACCGAATTTTCGACCGGTTTACATGACATATTTTTTTTAAAAAAATTTAATCTTTTTTAAAATTTATTTTCAAATTTAACCAGTTTAACAATTGGTTTAGGGTCACGAACCAACGTGATACGTCGGTTTTCACGTTATCTCATTTCGGAAAAAATTCAAAAAAATAATAAAAAAAATAGATCGGTTTTCTCGAAAATCGAATGACGAATCATTTTTTTTCTCGCATTCAATTTTTTGAGCTATTTTTATCGGTTTTCTCAAAACATTGCTTGATTTTCACTGAATTTTTGATCGATTTACATGGCATAATTTTTTTAAAAAAAACTTAAACTTTTTTTGAATTTATTTTTAAATTTAACCCGCTTAACAATTGGTTTAGGGTCACCAACCAACGTGATACGTCGGTTTTCACGGTTTTCTAATCGATTTTCGCGATAAAGTGAACCAACACCACATCACACGTTTCCCCCCGAGTCCTCCCGAGTCCACCGACAGCAACTGCCCCGGTCGCGCGAGTCGTCACTGATGAAAATGACGGCGCCGGTGACCACCACCGCCTCCCTTCCTCTCCACCTTCCCGCCGCCCTCCGTCCCCTTCCCTCGCCTCCTCGTCCCCAGACTATAGCCCGCCTCGGCCTCGGCCGCCGCCGCCGCGCCCTCCTGCGTTGTGCTGCGGTGTCCGAGCTCGCGCCAGCCGCCTCCGCCGCCTACGGCGCGCTCCTCCTGGGCGGCGGTGCCTTCGCATGTACGCCCCGCCTCGTGCGCGTTTGCTAGTGTGATTTCTTCCTTGTTCTGTTGGGTTGGGGCTTTATTCTCTGACCATTGGCGCCTCTTTCTGGTGTGTAGATGCGAGGTCGGGGAGTCGAGGCTCCATCTTTGGAGGGCTGTCCGGATCTGCGCTTATGGGCATTGTGAGTGGACATCGAATATTCGCTACATTTCCTGAACCTTCGCTTTTGATTCGTTTGGAGGAGTCTAGCTTGTAGATTATATATCTAATGCTTTTTTAACTAGACCAAAGGAATTCCGTCTGCTAGAATAAGAAAAAGCGCTTCCGAGTTGATCTCGTCCTTTATAATATAATATAATGAGAAATTTTCTTTGTTCAGCGAGAACTTAATCTTAGAATAAAACACTCATTATAACAATTAATAAATGAAAAATGTTCCTAACCCCTCACTAACTTTTCTTTTGATGGATTCCTCTTATGATTATAAGTTATAGTAATAACTAGGAATATTCTAGTAATGGAATCCAATGGTATTTAACATCCAGAAAACTGCCAAATAAAATGCGTCCTAAGTAGAAATATCATAAGTACCGCTGCGCCCTGGGTCGTCACAAGGAAAACTATGTTTCAGTCCTCTTCCCCGTTACATAGAAAAAGTGAGCCACCTGTTCAGGTACATTTCCGGAACCTTTGCTTTTGATTCGTTTGCAGGAGTCTAGCTTGTAGATTATATATCAAATGTGGTGGAGGAAGTCCTTGTCTCATGACTCTTGCTATAGCTATTATGCTTAAACAAACTAGCTGCGTGCATGGCCTGCGCATTTGCATGGCTAGATTTATTATATAGTTTTTTACCGTCAAGGGATAGAACTTAGGTGTTTTAGAATATTTGTTTAGGCTACCTAGGTGTTTTAAGAAAAAAAAGTTACATACATTTTGATGTTAGAAGAACACCATTGAGCATAATACGTTGTGATGGTCTTACCATCTCGAGATTTTTTTTTCCCATTAATTTTATGTTAGATAAAACAAAAAACACTGCAAGATCCAGACCCAGGTAGATTATATTGTGGATCATCATATCTGAATTAGTGTTGTGTTTGCATGAAATTATGTAACTATTTCAATCTAATATATGATTAATATGCTTGGTTTCAAGATGGACTACACAATAAGTAATCTTAGCACCAACTCCTCCTTTTAAGTAGCAGAGATATGCCACCAAGTGCTTGCCTCAACCCTTATATGCCACTCATTGTCTCACTTAGGCATGGGCCCGAACCCACCTTGTTAGCGAGACAGCAAAGGATTTTGCAAATGGCATATAAGGATCTAACCCAAAAACATGTAGTCTTGATGTATTTACTTTGTTTACTTATCCTTAGAACTCACAATATTGAAGCTGCCACTATTCAACTCATAGTTGTTCAAACTTGAAATTTGAAGTGATTGGGTCTCCCTTTTGTATTAGTTTGGCTTGGATGCATAAAGCTTTCAAATAAATCAAATTGCATGTCATAATTAATCTAGATCCACCGTAACTGATAGGAGTGATACTTAATAAATTGTCCTACCCAGTTGTGCAGCTAGCTTTCTTTACAACTTGCTCTCTATTCTGGTTCATGTTTTAGATGCTTTCTCCAATTCGAAATACTTTTTCGATGACCAGTACAGCAAGATAATCTAGATAATGTTTTATGTCCACGCGCATGCATGGCAATATGAAAGATATACTTGCTCGGCCTTGAACTTCTTGTTGTGGGTGAGGAGAGCGTCGTTCTCAATGCTTATGGTGTTGAGCTAGCAGCAGAGGGTGTCATAGTCCTCATGTTGCTCCTGCTTTGCCTTCTACTAGCCACGGCGGTTCTGGCTTGTTGCCCCAGCTTGAAGTTCATCTCCAGCTTAGTCTGCGCCTGCTCCACACTCAGTTGCCACTTCTTCTCCGCCCCGCCGCCTCCACACCATCCGCGCCACCCCATCCTGATGCTTTGCTGCACTCCTAGTGCTAGCTCGTGGTGGTTGCTCACGTTGTCTGCATTGGGGTACATGGCGGCGACTAGGTGACATCACCAGCCTAAACCTTTTGTTTTAAATCACATCACCAGCCTAAGCTGATTCTACCAATTATCAACAAGCCTTTTTCAAAAAAGCTGATTAATCGGCAGCTCTCTTCCATCCAGCCAATTAATGCCACAACTATTAGTCTCCACCTACGTGTTGCATGTGTGCTTACAATCCTTGTCCTCGCCTGTCCATCATGCCATCCTATCAAGACATGGGAGTCGCCGCCGGCCTGTCATGTTGTGCATGCCACGCTAAGACCAAGCATAGGATTATTCTTCTCCGAGAGTTTTTCTTATTAGAACTCCTATCGACGGATTTATGTAATTGCTGAACTTTTGTTAGTTTTGTCAGATATGAATAAACTTAGAATAGAGTTTTACTCTAGTACCATAATCCCTACATCTAATCAATCTATACTGTTATACCGTCTAGACCCACCACAATCAACGATGTAGATCTTTATCTTTTTTTCTACTGATTAACATGGTAATTTCTAACCCTTGAGAGTGAACGTTGTGGCTTATTTTCTATCGTTCTAATAAAATAATAGATTAGTAATTTCATTGGAGACATGGAGACAGGATATGCTACTGAGTTGGTTGGAACTTGGAAGAACCTGAACTGCAAGTCTACCGTGGAATTGGTGTGTAGTTGGAACGGAAGCTGGAAAGGAATGCAATCTTCTAGGTGTGCAAAAGAACTTTCAGATCTTAATTCGACCTATAGGTTATTCGAGCGTCATGAAGTGAGACATTGGTTTTCTTTCCCCTTGCCCAACATGGCGAATTCCATTCCCAGAATCCCAGCACTACTGTAGGTTAGTAAATCTAATGACATGACAGCTCCTACCCACTGGAACATTACTAGAAGAACTTTGATTTTCTGTCCGATCATGAGGAGAGGAATAATGACCTTTTTTGTAGGAAGTGATTCTAAAGAAAATTGTACAGAATCTTAGCAATAGGCGGTTCTTCCAGAAGACTGTTATTATCCTTTTGGAAGGAACTTGGATAAACTAGACAAGAATGATACAGAGTTGGAATTTAGTAACAGTGTAAAATACAAATTCTATTTCATTTTTTTTTGATAGTAATGGAATTCAGCGGTGGAATTGTAGCCAAAATTTCTATAAAAATACTGTCAAATTCAAAATATCTATTTTTATGCATATTAGGATTTTGATTCTTGTCGACTTATGGATAAACCATACAAGACAAAAAAAAATGGAGTTAGAAATTTAGTTGCAATATATTTCTTTGCTTGGATGATAGGAGTGGAATTCAATTGTGGAATTGTAACAAGGATTCCTGTGGAAATACGTTGCCAAGTTTGAAATTCCATTTTTTCCCATGAATATTAGGACTGCGATGGTTGTGGAATTATGCGATGGAGTTTGTAGAAGGTCTTGGAATTGGAGTTATTCACAGAACTACTGTCCATCCTTCTTTTCATAGTGCAACTACTCCACGGGATTGTGATGTTGAATCAGATTCAATGGCAAATTTTCATCATATATTCTGGTTCCAACACTCTACTACCCACAACCTAGACTCTGAAGTCTTTCTCCAACTCCCTAAATTAAAATTCTGAAATATTGAGACTGTTTAAGGAAGGTAAAAAAGAACAAATTGTGAACAAAAGATGTATTTTTGGAAATCAATGAACTCATTGATGGTTACCTTTTTGGTTTCAGCAATTTTTCCATCATCTAATGCAGCCAGGTTCACACTCCAGATTCATTGCTCATGCATGTTGATTTTATAGATATTCTGACCGAAGTTAAATTAGTGGCACTCCTTTTCTTTTTTTCCCCTTTTCCCTTTTTTCTTTTTGCAATACCTCATGTGCTCGAGCTCAGTTGGAGGTGTGGATGTACGCCCCCACCACCCAGGTTTGAGTCCTCTTTGGCTCAAATTTGGGGGGCTTTCTTTTTCTTAATGAAAAGGTACCTAGTTCTACCAAGGTATTCTCGTATTTAGAACCTCGTGTGCTCGTGGCTAGGTATCCTGTTTTCTGTGACTAAAATTAAGAAGCTGTATAGTCTGATCATTATCTCTGCCAACAGGCACTCACAGAATTTTCATGGCTAATTTATTTGGTCGGTATGGTTAAATTTTCTTTTTGTAGGCTTATTATCTGATGCAATCACCTGAGACGAAGGCAATAGGTGATGCTGTTGGATTTGGATCTGCGTTTCTGTTTGCCTGCATATTCGGTACATTTCGCCTTCTTGTGCTTCTGTTTTCATGAAATTCAAACCTGATGTTGGAAGTCAAAACAACCAAACCGTCCTATTTTTCAGGTATCAGGTTGTACAATTCCCGGAAACTGGTGCCATCTGGCCTTCTTTTAGTTCTCTCTCTTGGTACCTTGGGTGTCTTTTATTCTGCTTACTTGCAAGACAAGGTGTGAACCACTCCACAATTTTGTACCAACTGTAGCTTCGTTGAAGGTTTTCTCTATTAAATGTAAAATTTTGAACCAACTGTCGGTGTTCCTTCCCTTGTTGTAGTCTCACGAAACATCATTTAGTGTTCTCTATTTGTTGCCAATGACAAGCGTGACCAAGCTTTCAGTCATTGATGTGCTGATTGCAATGTTGTCCGTGAGCTAAATGTTTGAGAACTTGTCAGATTTCAGCCTGTGCTTGCCTAGGCGGTCGGCGCAAAGTACAGATATGTTAGGTTGCCTTCCTAACTGCTGAATAAGTACAGACTGGTAGGCACACGCGCTACGCCGTGTGCAATTACAGGGCATAGAGAGCTATGTGCATCGAATGCAGTCATAAAGCTGTGCATCAAATAAATTTGCTTTTTACCATCTACAGACAATGTATACATAACATTAGATGTGCCAAACGCAGTGGATTGTCTGCACAGCAGAAAGATAAGATCAACTGCATAGGTACATCAGTACATGTCGAAACATGATACCCTATTATAGACCATCGGTATACGACAAAAATGGCTTCTGGTCTAGCACAGAATGACCATCGTTAGTCATCGGTGCTTTCACAACTTGCGCCACAGTTCTTCAGACATTTCAGACAAAGGCAAGATCGGTGGTGAATGTCTTGCTAAATAACAACTAAATCCAGGATATTCAGTACAATATGGCTCGCCACCTTCTTACGGAATACGTGTAATTATGGTTAAAAATACAATCGGTACCGATAAGATTGTTTGGACGCAAACTTTCGATGGTATCTACTTAGCTATCTCGACGTATCACATGCAGTTCACGAGAAGCACCTCTAAATCCTTCTATGCCACAACCTGGTCAGCATGGGCACCATCACAATGTAAAATCTTCCTTTGGCTTGCACATCAAAATCGGCTATGGACGGCACAACGTCTACAACTTAGAAGGTGGCCTAATCAATATTTCTATTAAGGGGGTGTTTGGGACAGCTCCAGCTCCACCAAAATCTGTGGAGTTGGTGGAGCAGGGTATTTCTACCTCCAGAAATTTATGGAGCTGGAGTTGTGGATACATTAAAAGTGTTTAGGTAGATCATCTTGTTTACATTTTAGACTAAAAATATAAACTTAATTCACTTTATTTTAGTCTATAAGTTTCAGATCTGAGCTGGAGCTCTCCCAAACAAGGCCTAAATGTGTTATCAGAGCCTAGAAACCATACATCACCTATTCATAGATTGCCCTCAAGTTCAACGCTTGTGGTCATCTGTTGCCCGATGGGTTCGATCGCTATCACTCTTACTGGACCAGTGGGAACCGGTCACACACCTGGAGAAATGGAACTTGCACCGTGTAAACCACCAAATGAGACTTTGAAAAGGTGTAACAATCTTGATTATCCTAATATGCTGTGAATAGTGGAAAGTGCATAACAGAGTGTTTTAGAACAAATGAGAAACTAACGGAAAAATTCTTCAATCCATCAAGAATGAGACTGCAAACTAGATTTTCGCTAGAGCAACATAGCTAACTAAACTAGTCGAGTGGCAACATTTAGAGAGAACCATTTTCTTCTTTCTTTTCTTTCTTTCTTTCTCCTTTTTTCTTCTTCATCTCCTACTTATCTATCCTTTCTTTCCCTTCTCCTTCCACCTCTATGTAGTTCCTATGGTGTAGACTACTGCACCTTATGCGTTTGGTTTGCTATCTTTCTAATATAATCACAGCACTAGCTATCCTTCTAAAAAAACCGAGGGTCATCAACGACCATGGTATACATGTGTTGACTTCTCTTGTCACATGTAGAATATCTACCTGTAAGTGACCTGAAAAATATAGACTTATGAAATGTAGGATATGCAAGAATTTTCATTTCTAATAGGTAAATAATCTGCATGAATTTTGATTTCTAATAAGTAAATAATAGGAAAAGTTAAATTTGTTTCAATAGGATGCATTCCCCTCGGCTTTTAGAAAGCCATTTTTAGCACAAAACAATAAAGCAAGTCTGCATGCTCAAAATAAATAGCATTGCATTTGCTTCTGTATTACTACTCCAGTGATTTAGTATGACAAACCTATTGGCTCAGTACAACTATTGAACTATGTACAATAGAATTACTCAAAAATTCCCATGACAATTCCCTTGTAATTTTTTCATGCGCACCATATTAGAGTATCTTATAATTAGTATATGAGTGTATTCAAAATGATAAAGGAGTATTTCAAATTCGTTTACGTGGTATGCCAAAGGTGGGAGTAACTGTACCTAGGAGTAGAATGTATTTTTCTAGAAGCCTCTTTTCTACCCTCGGGAGTAGTTACTCTCTGTACCATATCTCACAACGTAAAAAGTATGTTGTGTAAAGGATGATATGTACGTATAGTATACAAATATATAAGACTATCTAGATTGTATATACATTTTTTAAGGTGGTATGTATATTTTTTTCAACATACTTATTTTTATGTGCATACAATCTTGATAGTATTAGTAAAATACAATCTAGAATGTATTAGTAAAATACACTAAAAACTACAAATTTCCTTGTAATTGTTTTGTTTGGTTCGTATTGAAGTGTCTTATAGTTAGTATATGAGTATATTTAAAGTGATAAAGGAGTATTTCAAATTTATTTAGGTGGCATATCAGAGATAAGAGTAACTACTCCCATACAAGGAGGTGCCATCCTTGAGAGGGCCACGTAGCCTCCTCCTCTAGCCGTAGCTTTATCGCTTGAATTTGCCTCACGGTGTTCAACCAATCTCCATTCCCACAGCGGTCACCGCGGCACTCCGACGAGCTCAAGTGCATACACCCCTCCCTCTGGTCGCCACATCAGTATGCATTCCCTCCCGCTCTCCATGGCTAAAAAAGGTGTGTCGTTTTCCATTTGCATGTTACACCATATTTTCTGCCCACAAGATAAGAAGGATTTTGCTATGTATCACTCTCACCGATCCATTTTATTTTTCACTATAGCCTAATACGGATTCTAGCACGTTGTAGGTCCATCATTCTCATTCAAACATGGAACAACGTGAAGTTGTGCTTTTTATGGTGGTTTTACTTTTACTTCGTTCATGTTAGAATGATAACAATATTTATGCAAATTAGGTTGCTATTCTGCATTGTGCAAAAATGACAGATAATAGTATTAGCTACTGTTTTTTTGGTTTCGCATGGTTTCATTCTAATTATGTTATTGTTCATGAGTCATGTATGTCTTTTTCCATTGCTATAACTAGCCAGGATCACGTACTACGCTGCGTCGTGCGAAATTTTGTCGCGCGACGTTGCGTCATGCAAAAATTGGGAAATTCGAACTTGCGACGCTGCACCGTGCAAAATTTGGTTTAACGGATATTGTTGAAAAAAATTGTATAATTTCGGTTTTCTTGGTTTTTTTTAAATGGTCTACTAGGAGTTGCTGGTGAATTTGTGGATTGCTAGGAGCCGCTGGTGAATTTGTGTGTGTTTTTTTTTTGAGAAAACACAGAGGACCGAAAACGTATTTTTGTTTTTTGCACCCGACCGGTTTTCTTTTTATAAAAAAATGGATCACAAGAACTTGTCGGCGAATCTGTGGACTGCTATAAACTATTGGTGAATCTGTGTTTTTTTAGAAAACCGCGTGAGACCTAAATGTATTTTCATTTCTCTTTGGGTCCAATCTGCTAAAAACCAATTTCTTGGGACCTAAACATAATTTTGTTTTTGGGTCCTGTTGGCGAATCTGTGTTTTTTTAGAAAATTGCGGAGGAGCCTAAACGTATTTTTGTTTTTCTTCAGATCCAATTTGCTAAAATTTGATTTCTTAGGACCTAACCATAATTTTGTTTTCCTGGGTCCATCCTGTTAAAAACCGTCATGAGGACCTGAACGTAAAGCACGAAGTGACCTAAACTTAATTTCATCTTTTCGGGTCCTTTTTGTTAAAAACTGACTGGAGGACCTAAACGTAATTTCAAATTTTCGAAGGACATTTTTGCCAAATCGCTGACGTGGCGCTCCTGACTGGCTGGCATTCCTCCCTGCTATAATATATAGTATACATTTGTAGACTACAATATTGGAGTTAATTGTGCTGGTTTTCTTGTTGACATAATATTTACCACAATATGTCTTATCTTACAGGAAGAATGTTCAGCCCCCTCCCCACAAATGGGTCATAGTACGGGATTGAAAACTTCATATCATGCCTATGATCTAGAGTTTGATCTTATCATAGATGGTGAGTTTGATACTAATAGAGTTAGTATCTATTGACACTTAGTACAACTACCAATATACTTAAGAGTGGTACTATTAGACGCTATACCGTTAGAATTGATTCCAATGGTATAGTATGTTTCACTAGGTTTCGCTATTAATTGGTTCAGGGGTTTCATAACGTTTCATAGATAGGTTTCGCCATTAACTGATTCAGGAGCTCTGGGGTGGAGTCATCCTAATCTTATTCATTATTTGACATGTTTTACTAAGTTTCAAAGTATTCTATTCACGTTTCGTAGATTTCATTAGGTTTCAAAAGAGTTTCAAATAGATTTTATAAATATTTCAGCATATCTCAACAAATTTCAATGATTTTCTAATATGAAACTACAAGTTTCGTCAAGTTTTAAATCTGAAATTTGATTTAAAATGAAATTCAAAAATAATTTTAACTAACTTTCAAGAGGCTAGCTTCAATGTTTCATAAGTTCTAGGAAAAAAAGAATGAAAACCAATTTCATATGAGTTTCACGAGATTTGTCAAAAAAATTCAAAAAAATCAAGCGTGTTTCATAGGGTTTGTATATTTAGATGAAACACTATGAAACATCATGAAATTTATATGTGAAACTTAGCCCTGAAACATGAAATCTATTGAAACATAGTCATACACACTATCAATACCCGATGAAACTATAAACTTAGACGTGAAACTATGTGATGAAGCCTCATGAAACGTATTAATGAAATATTCGTGAAACGTTATGAAACTTATCCATGAAAAGTTATAATACTTGAACCTATTGTAACTTATGAAATATCATAAAAATTATTTCGTGAAACTATATGAAACTTATCTGTGAAATATTGTGAAACTTAACTGTGAACTCATGAAACCTTAGAAACTTAAACATGAAACCTACTAAAATATAGATGTAAAAACTATCAAATATCTGATAAAATTGTAAACTCATGCATGAAACTATGCAATGAAACCTCATTAAACGTATTAATGAAACGTCATAGAACTTAGCACTGAATCTTCCTAAAAATTCATAAAACCTAATGAACTTAACAAAATATCAATCTAGCCTACAGAAAAATAAGAGCCAATCCATCACAGAACAACCCGTGGACACCTGGACACCGTCGAGTTCTCCATCGACTCCGTGGATGCACTTCGCCTCCACCACTAACGAAACCACACACCGGTGCTGGCCCACAACCAACCGATGTAAATGCAAGGCGGGTGCAACGTGGACACGTCCAAATGGCAGGGCTCGTAATTGCCTTCTCCAGTCTGACCGTTTCCGTGCGTCTCCCACTACGCACCTCATGTCGTCCCGTCTCCTTCATGCCTCCTTGACTCAGTTCGGCTTAACTCGCCTCGCCTCCTCACTCCCCTCACTTTCCAACCAAGCTCCATTAATTGTGCTTCCCCTAATTTACCAAGCATAACATCGAGATCATGTGGAAACTGGGAAGCTAGCGCCAATTCAGGGTGAAGAGTATGGGAGCTCCCCACACCACATGGGCTACCAACCCATGCTCAACGGTGGCGCGGCCGGGACCTTGGGCAGCGACGTTGGTGGCGGAGACCACCTCCACCACCATCCATGCTTGCACAGCCCCCACATCACCGGTGCTGGCTCAATGACCCGACGTGCCAACTCGTTCAAGCGTGGCTTTGTCATAGAGATCAATCTCCAGATCAGATCCCCCCACTCAATGCAGACCGACGGTATCGGCAGCCCACTCATCGAGTTGCCGGAGGCATCCAGACAATAAATTAACGAGAGACCATACACTAATTCAAAGTACCATAAGAAGTTAGGGACGGTATACCGTTCCCTAGTATTTCTGTATAGTTAATTGATGTTAGATTCTCACAGATACGTGAGAGGCCTTTTTGTCTTTTGAGTTCTATACTTGAATAAGATCTAAAAAAATTCCTATAGAGGCATTCAATGCCATCTTGCAGATATTTTCATATTGTATTTGTCTTTTGAGTTCATTTAGTGGTTTTCAGTTAATTTACTGCCATAGCTAACTCCTTGATTCCTTTTTTATTCGGGAAACTGATGTCAGGTGCACATAGATCCACTCTACTGAAACACACAAACACTGAAATTCAGATAGGTATGTGTCGGCGTATTCCACCTGACAGGCCCGAGTCTACAGACCGGGTTTAGTTCGATAGGGGGGTGACTTTGGTAATCGGCAAACCCTAGCAGAGGGAAACTCCAGTACCTCTCACACTAACGAATTCTAGTGCTCCTTCAATTTGATGAACACACTGATTTTACCCAGGTTCAGGCCCCCTCCAAGAAGGGTAACAGCCTTACGTCCTGCCTGACTTTGGATTGAGTATAGTGGGCTTGGTTACAGAGCTTGCCGGTGACCAGCTCTTCTGTTGAGCCTTTTTTTTCCTTCTCTCTCTTTTTTCCGCCCGCCTCCCCTATGCTCTCAAGTGCCCTTATATGCATGGGCTTACATGGGTCAGATGGAGGAGGGATCGTCATCATGCCTATCTTACATGCATTTACTTCGCCTTTATCTGTTGTCCGTTCCTTCAAACCCTAATCAATGCCAGCGCATGCCTTCGCCCGGTTCTTCCGGAATGTGACCCCTCTGCGATGGGTAGGTGTGGGGCGTCAGAGGAACGGGCTTGTAGCAGAATTCCTTGGAATCGACGTGCTTGGTACAGCAGGCCTGTCTCTGACACGGTACGTCGGGGAAGGAGACTTCGGGACGAAGCCACCGCATCCCACCTTTTTGCATGGCAGCGGGATAAACAAGGCGTGCTCGCCCACCCGCCACGTGGACCGGGCACCGGCGCAGCAGGCGTGGTCGCCACTGCCGCCGCCCAGCGCCGCGTGGGCCGGCACTCGATGGATGAGGCGTGCTCGCCGCCACCGCCGGGCCACCACGTGGATCGGCGGCGGCGGCGTGGTCGGCCACTGTCTGCGCCGCTGCGCCATGTGGACCGCACCCAGTGGGCAGGTGTGCTCGCCCCACCGCCGCCGCCGCCACGTGGACCACGCACGCTTTTGTGCGACGAAGAGGGTATCCTGGCGTAAAGTACGCCGACAGTAGCCCCCGGGCCCACCCAAGAACGCACATTAGAGCTTCTCGAGATCTTACATTAAATGCCGGTGCATTCTTGGATGGGGCCATCACTCATGAGGATGCGACCGCCTCGATTCTTGCGCTTCATTGCATCCGTCGATTTTTTGGGGACCCGAAACGGCGCACGATCTTGTATCTTCGTGAACCGTCGGTGCGAGTGGAGGATACAAATAGGCTCAACCGCACCAGGCAGTTCACGCTTTTAGCACCCTTTGCAAACTTCATCTTCTTGCTCTAAATTTCTCTTGTCTTTTGCCATTTTCGCTTCCATGGCTTCCTCCGGCTCGCCTTCTTTTCCTGCTTCCACAGTGGACTCCTACGCAGTGGGGAGACTCCACACCATTGTGCCAGAAGACCCTCTCTTCTTCCGGGCCGGGACCCCTACGCCACAGTGCCCCGCCGACGAGATCATCATCTTCGTGTGGGGCATCATGGCGGGCTTGGTGCCGCCTTTTTCTGATTTTTTCCTCACCGTCCTTCACTTCTACGAAATCCATCACCTTCGCCTCACCCCCAACTCCATTCTTTTTCTCGCCATCTTCGCACACCTCTGTGAAATGTTCATGGGGGTGATGCCAAATCTCCCACTTTTTCGCTATTTCTTCCTCTGCCGCGCCTCCTCCGACGGCGAACTACTGGGGAGCTGCCATTTCCGCCTTCGGGATGAGATGGCAGCCCGCTATATACCCTTCCAGCCCAGATCAAACTGGAAAGCCTGGCGCAGCGAATGGCTGTACGTCAACGACGACAGCGGCGTTGAGGCTCTGGAGGTGCCCGCCGGGCCAGCGGTGGTCACCGAGAACTGGAACTCGCCCGTCGAAGAGACGGCAGAGCTCCTGGCGATGGCGACCCGCATCAACAACCTGCGGGACGCCGGGTTAACTGGGGCGCTGGTTGTTAGGGATTTTGTATCCCGAAGACTTAGCCCCTTCGTCAGCCAGATTCGCCAAAGATGGCAAGATCTGAGCGACAGCCGACATCACCCGCACCTTCCCTACCGTAGAAGACTTCACCGCTATTTTTGACTTTTTTCAGTATTCATGTCTCTTTTGTGTTGCTCCCTACCAACCGGCAGTCTTTTTTTTAACTTTGGCCAGCCGCGGGAAACTTGGATGGGCCACGTCTCAGCAGGTGGCTCTCCGGGCTCATGCCGCCAGTCCCAGCCGGCCTGAACTTTCCTTCATCGGCCCGGCCACTCGCCGACCTGGAGCCTGCGGAGCGCCTGAGGATCGTCAGGTTGCTGCCGCCAATGGACTCCACCGGCCTTGCCGTGGTGCCGCCGCTGCGTGCCTCGACGATCGTGGACGACCTCCCCTCGATTGGGCGATGGGCAAGCGGCCACTCGTCCCGGACACTTCAGGTCCGGGCATGAAGAAGGCCCGCTATGCGGGCGAAACCTCCGCCGCCACCAGCCCAAGGGTGGCGGTGACTTCACATGGGGGATCGCACCACCGCCTAATTGCAGCGCCAATCACGCGGCTGCGCCGTCACAAGCGCCAAAGATCTCCACCTCCAGCCATTGCGTCAAGACCATCGCCATCGGTGCCAATGCAGCAGGCACCGGCTCCGACGACCACGGCGCCGACTCCATTGTCTTCTCCTTCTCCGACTCCTCCCGTGGCGCCGGTCTCATCTTCCACGGCGCCACCGCCTTCTGCCACGGGGACCCATGCCGCCACTCGACAAGGCGGGCTTGAGGTCCCCAAGGCCAGCTTCAGCTTGAGGGCGACGCCAAGGGCGGCCCCTCAAGATGCTCCAAGGGAGCATACGCCACCTGCGCCTGCGGCGGAAGCTTCCGCCCAGACATCGCCGGCCGCCACCACCACTAGGACAGGGCAAAGGCCTCGACACCAACAAGACTCGCCCACTCGCCGCCAAAGACCGTCACCACTCTGCCAGTGCTCACCGAGCTCTTCACAGAGCTCAAGACTTGCACACCACTCGGCAGACACTGCCACGGCCGCTGGGCATGGAGTCCGGACAGTGAGGCAATTGGCAGGGGCCATCGATGAGCTGGCGCGGGAGCGGGAGAGGGCGGACGCAATGGCGGCACAGGAAAGGGCCACCGCGACCGCCCTGGTTACCATGCAGCAACGGGCGGAGAGGGCCGAGGCGACGCAGAGGACCTCCGAATACGAGGCTGACCGCCTCAGGCGCAATCTCGCCACCATGCTCAAGGAGCTTTCAAGATCAAAGATGCTCGAACCTTTGGGCGTGGGCCGAGACGCCCTCCAGACACCGCCCTGCAGTACGCCTACGCGACCAACCAGGCCGCGGAAGCGCTCCGGGGGTTGCCCACCGCCCTGGCCGCACGCTCCGCCAGGGAGGGGCAAGAGGTTGCGGTGATGACCGCGACCTTCGTGCTGGCTTGCTGGGCCAGCCGCGACGCTTCTCTGGACCCGATGGCGGCAATGGAGACCGGCATCGTGGGAGACGCCGCTCAGGCAGAGGCACGTGTGCGAGCGGCCGCCAAGCACTTGGCCGGGCAGCCGCAAGTGCAGCAGCCAGTCATGGATGTCGCCACCCCAGTGGCGGAGGAAGAAGACGCCGGCGACATCGACGTGGGTGATGAGTGAAGGGCTGGGCCGCCACTCCACTTTTTTGCTTTTACTTCTTTTGTCGATCAATCTTTTCTATCTGTATGAACACTTCAACAAATTTTAGCTGTAATGGATGTTTTTTGGTTTTACCTTCATGCTTGTTTGTTGTGCTTATTTGATATTGCATGCTGGAATTGCTAGGCGGCCAACTTAAAATTCAATTGAGGCGCCAGTTAGGCTTTTGAGTCCAGGCAACGTCCCAGAATTCCTGTAGAGGTCGCATGCAACTGACCACAAACGTAAATACAATACGCGCAAATTACATAGAACTTAGGCAAAGACAGCTTTGAAGCGTAATAGTCTGTGCTTGAGCACATAATAGTTTTGCCGTCAAAGTTTTATGCAGGGTTGTCATTGGCTGAAACCTTTTCGGAACTTAAATCCTTGTGATCTTTTAGAATCGTACCCCAGTGTGGCGCAGAAGGTGATAAGTTCCCAGGAGTGGTCTTGGGCCAGCGGCGCTCAACGGTGACAACCAGCGGTGCTTCTAAGAGCCAACCCGAGGTGTACGAGCCGTGTTTGAGTACCGTGCCAAATTCACACTTTGGTCACTTAGCCTTACCAGACGCTCACACTGAAGACTTTCCTTTAAGCACCAAGGAGCTGTCGGGTTTGTGATGTCCGTAATAACCATGCATAATTTGATCAATTTCAGCATACGCATAAGCAAGTAATCGGAGTGTTACTTGAAACACTTATCTGCTTATGTATTAGCCGGTGCTCAACTAGTTAGGTTGGGCGACCAAATTTCTGTCACCGGGCGATCAATGGAGACTTGGCGACCAGGCCCCCAAGCTGGCGACCAACCGGATTCTTCATGCACTATTAGATTTTTCCTTTTGAATCGGGCCAAAGCTTTAAAGTTTGACCCGTGCACATATGCAGCTATTGCAAAGGCGGATGAATACCATGCAGGGCACATACGATATAGATCATGACAACATAAGTCTACGCATGGGGTAATATTGGTTCACTCGTTTTGGCCTCCATGTTGTCGCCGTTTTTCCAAAACACGGCCTATGGCATTGTGCGGTAGAGCAATGAACTCCCAGAAGGATACTAGGCCACCGTGCTTATGTAACGACCATGCGGTTCGAGAGCCAACCCGAGGTGTACAAACCACATTTGAGCACCGTGCCAAATCCGCTTCCTGGTTGCCCATCCTTACCCGACACAGATACCAGGCATAATTATGGACCGATAAGGGATTGCCAAAACTTAAGGACCAATAGCATCCATGCAGCAAACTGTCCCGTAGGACACAAAAAGAGGAGTAATGACAAAGCCGAAAATCTTCAAGATAATAACATTATCAACAACCAATGACCGCCGATCAGCTGGGGGACAGGTCTATCCCGGGGCTGATCAAAGCAAATCACCGGGCACTTACAGTTTTTCATGGATAAAACCTTCGTAACAACTCCACATTGTAGGAATTCGCCAATTCCTGGCCGTCCTCAGTGGCTAACCGGACCGCCCCGGGTCGAGACACTGAGACCACCTTAAAGGGGCCCTCCCACCGGGGACAATTTTATGCAACCCAACATGCGTCAACCTCGCAAGAAGACCAGTCGCCCATCGCCGTTGTTCTCTCAGAGACCCGGTGGCATGGTATCGCCGAGGCTTTCTTTGGTATCGGGCGGCGCAAAGCGGCGTCTTGGCCACGAACTTCTTCCAGAGGTTGACGTCTTCTTGCCGGATGTCTTCATGGCCTTCCTCGCTGAAAACCGAGATGCGCGGAGAGCCGAACGACAGTTCGGAGGGGAGAACAGCTTCCGCCCCATACACCAAGAAGAAGGGCGCTCACAAGAGTCTTTGGGTGTGGTACGGAGCGACCACAGCACAGCCGGAAGTTCTTCGATCCAGCGCGCCCCCCGCTTGTGGAGTCGATCAAATGCCCTTGTCTTGAGGCCCTTCAACACCAATGCATTGGCACGCTCAGCTTGACCATTACTCTTGGGGTGGGCGACCGAAGCGAAGCATACTTTGGTGCCCATCTCATCACAAAACTCCAGGAATGCCGCACTGGTGAACTGAGTTCCATTATCGGTGATAATGCGGTTGGCAACTCCAAAGCGGGTGAATATCCTATGCATAAATTTGATAAAGAGCCGAAGCCGTAATGGCATCGCATCGCCTCGGCTTGACCCACTTAGTGAATTTGTCGATGGCGCATTTAAAAGGTGGGTGAAGCCCCTGCGCGCCCATGAATGCACTCAGATATCCAACCCCTGCATCGCGAACGCCAAGAGAGCGGGATGGTTTGCAGAGTTTGGGCTGGTCGGTGGACTTGCTTGGCGAAGAACTGACAAGCTTCGCATGTCCTCACCAGCTCGCAAGCATCCTGGAGGGCAGTAGGCCAATAAAATCCTTGGCGAAACGCTTTGCCGACTAGCGTTCGACCGGACATATGGCTCCCGCACACGCCTCCATGGATATCAGAGAGTAGGGCGCTCCCCTCTTCCCGAGTGATGCACTTCAGTAGAATTCCGTTTCTGCTCTGGCGGTATAGGTCCCCATCCACCAGAGTGTAGCACTTGGCCTTACGTGCTATCTTCTCAGCTGAGGCATCATCGTCGGGATCACTTGGTCCCGCAGAAGGCTAGGATTGATCCATCCATCGATCTTCCCACCAAGCGTGGCGAGCACTCGGTGTTCGCCGGCACTTTGTCGGGCCAAGCATTTCCGGCGCAGATCGGCAAAGACCGCCGCTTTCCTCCCGGACTTGGGGGCTGAGGCAGACGCGCGGCCTTTCCTCCCTGCACTGGAAGCTGTGGCTGCAGCGTCACCTTCCCCACCTGAGCCGGAGGCCGCGACGGCCACACCATCGTCCCCTCCTGAATCGGGGGCTGCGACAGCGACACCATCGTCCCCTCCTGGATCGTGGGCCGCGATGGCGACACCATCATCCCCACCTGGATCGTGGGCCGCGATGGCGACACCATCATCCCCACCTAGATCGTGGGCTGCGATGGCGACACCATCATCCCCACCTGAATCGTGGGCTGCGATAGACGGTCGCGATAGTCTTTTTTCGAAAACTCCGACCGGGACAGAAGCCCTTGAGGACGCAAGCTGCGAGAGCCCATCCGCAAGGTGATTATCACGCCGAGGGATATGAATATATCCCAATCCTTCAAAACGTCGCTCCATTTTTCTGATCTCCGCCAAGTACGCTGCCATGGTGGGGTCAGGGCATTGAAATTCCTTCCTCGCTTGATTGATGACCAGCAGGGAGTCGCCCTTGACTTGGAGACGCCGGATGCCTAACGCCGAGGCAATACGCAACCCTGCCAGTAGGCCTTCATATTCGGCAATATTATTAGTGGCTTTAAAATCAAGAGCAACAACATACTGAAGGACGTCACTAGTCGAGGAGACTAGGACAACACCAGCCCCTGCGCCCTCCAATCTAAACGAACCATCGAAGAAGAAGGTCCATGGAGGCGACGCGGGGGCTTCTTCCGCTTCAGGAGTGGCGGGAGTCCACTCAGCAACAAACTCCGCCAACTTTTGACTTTTGATGGCAGTGCGGGGGACAAACTTAAGGTTGAACTCTCCCAGTTCCACTGACCACTTGGCAATGCGACCTTCTGCCTCACGGTTGAACAGGATTTCTCACAGCGGATAGGCCGTGACCACAGTAACTTCTCGCCCTGGAAATAATGCCGCAGCTTCCTAGACGCTACCAGGACTTCATACAGCATTTTTTGTGCCTGTGGGTATCGGGTTTCGGCTTCATGCAACACCTTGCTGACATAATAGACTGGCTTTTGGACACCTTCCCTCTCTACCACCAGCACAGCGCTGACCACTTCAGGAGTAGCAGCGATATACAAAAGCAACGGTTCACCTTGTGCAGGGGAAACCAACACTGGAGGAGAGGTGAGGTACCGCTTCAAGTCTTCAAAGGCCTCCTGGGCTTCATCAGTCCACTCGAAATGGTTAGTTTTCTTCAACAGCTTGAACAGGGGTAAGCTTCTTTCTCCCAGTCGGGCGATGAACCGCCCGAGGGAGGCCAGACACGGCTAGGCATTGGACACGCTGGTCGCACGTGAGGCTTCATATGCTCAATTGCTGCTATTTTGTCTGGGTTGGCTTCAATACCTCGATTGGACACCAGGAACCCCAGTAATTTACCGGAGGGAACGCCAAACACACACTTTTCTGGATTCAACTTCAGGCAATTCTTCCGAAGATTGGAGAAGGTTTCCTCTAGGTCCTGAATCAAGCCTTCACCTTTTTTGACTTTCACAACCAGATCATCAACATACACTTCAAGATTCCGCCCTATCTGTGGACGAAAAGTAATGTGCATAGCACGTTGGTAAGTAGAACTAACATTCTTTAAACCAAAGGGCATCCTAATATAACAATAAACACCCATAGGGGTTACAAAAGCAGTTTTCTCTTCGTCCTCCACCGCCATGCTAATCTGATGGTACCCAGAGTATGCATCCAGAAAGCACAGCAATTCACAACCTGCCGTAGAGTCCACAATGAGGTCGACTCGCGGCAAGGGATAAGGATCCTTTGGGCAGGCCTTGTTGAGGTCGGTGAAGTCGACACACATTCGCCATTTCCCGTTGGACTTTTTAACGAGTACAGGATTGGCAAGCCACTCAGGATGAGTGACCTCCCTGATAATTCCTGCGTCCAATAATTTCTCCACCTCGTGCCGAATAGCATCTTGCAGCTCCGGAGCTTGCCGCCGGATCTTTTGTCGAACCGGGCGCGCTTCGGGGAGCGTTGCCAATCGGTGCTCGATCACCTCCCTGGGAACCCCGGTCATATCGGACGGTTGCCAGGCAAACACGTCGGAATTACACCGGAGGAAGGTGACGAGCGCGTCTTCCTATTTGGCGCTGAGGTTGGCGCCGATGTTGACAGTTTTGCGGGGCTCGCCCTCACTCAGGGCGACCACCTTAACCTCACCGGCAGAGCCAGGCGAGGCGCGGGTCCGGGCCTGAGGGGCTCCCAAGCAGGCGGCATCAGCACGCTCGGCACAGGTGGCACCACTCATATCAAGCGCGAACTTATGACAGCGCAAAGCTTCAGACTGGTCCACTCGGATGGTTATGGGGCCGGCAGGCCCTAGCATCTTCACCACCATGTATGCATAATGGGTCACCGCCATGAACTTGGCCAGCGCCGGTCGGCCAAGCAAGGCATTGTAGGGGAGATCAAAATCAGTGACTTCAAAGTCCACCAACTCGGTGCCATAATTATCCCTTTCTCCAAAAGTGACGGGGAGACGCACCTGGCCCACGGGAATTGCACTAACCCCCGGGGCTATTCCAAAGAAAGGCAACGACGGATGCAGATCCTGCTGCGGGATTTGAAGAGCCGTAAATGCCGTAGAGGACAGATGCCGAGAGAATCGCCTCGCCCACTAGCACACGACCAGTAGGACATTCCGGATCAGGCGACACCACAACGGAGATGCCACGGGCGGTGGCGCAATCGTGGTGGTCGGCCGATCAAGATGATCGCTCTCCGACCATTTCAAAGATCCGACGCGACCCTAACTCGATCTCAGGCGCACACTTCTCTTCAACCGCTTGCAAGCGGTATAGAGCTAAGAGCGGATTTAACCGCCATAGATATACGACAAGGTATGATCCGCCTGCTGGAAAGCCAGCGGGGCGGGGTCTTCACCACGATCACCATCACGAGGGTGACGCTCATCGTCGCAAGGGCGACGCTCCTTGATCCGGCGCTCCACCATTCGGTCCACGACTTGACAATTATCCAGGTCATGGGTGTCAGTTCGATGAGTTGGGCACCAAGGCGCTCTTTCCCTCCGCCCCCGGCGATCGTTCCTACGACCACGGCGGTTATCGCGCCGGTCACGGCGATCATCGCGCTGGTCACGGCGATCATCATCTCGCCGGTCACGGCGATTGCCGCGCTGATCACGGCGGTCGCGCTCCGGTGACCCAGAGTCATCGCGGTCATGCTCGGCGGCCAAGACCCGCCGGGTCTCTCCTGCCTCGCGCTTCCGCGCCTTCTTGTTTGACGGGCCGGAACCCTTCGAGGTCCCGGCTTCATCTTTTCCTCAGCCACCCTGGGGACCAGATCCTGGTCCCCTCGCCTCCGCAGCCCGTGCGCACTTATGCGCGAGGGAAAACAACTCGGAGGTGGTGCTGATAGTACGGGTGGCCATCTTCTCCTTCATCTTGCGGTCGCGGACGCCTCTTCGAAAGGCGATGACGACCGATTGCTCCGAGATGTGGGGGATCGTGTTGCGACAATGGCAGAACCGCCGGATAAAATCACGCAACGACTCCCCCTTATGCTGCTCCAGGGCATGCAGATCATCCTCCACGCCCGGCTGCGCGAAGGAGCCTTGGAAGTTGGCGACAAAAAGGCCACACAATTCCTCCCACGAGTGCACCGACCCTCGCGGGAGGTTCAACAACCAAGAACGGCAGAGCCCGCCAAGGCCGTCGGAAATAGTTGGCCATGACTTTTCCGCACTCCACCGCCGCTTCGTACCACCGTTGTATAAATTTGCAAAACTCCTCCAGATTGGTAGTGCCGTCAGAATTTCTATGGATGCTTCAAGGAACTTTTCAGCCCTCCATACGGCGTAACCGCCGGGAGAACGCCTGATATCCAACGCCATAAACAGAGCCCGACCGCCCACCGATAGCTCGGCCCGGAGAGCGAGGGATAGGACTCTCCGCTGAATCGGAGGAACTTCCATCTTCGGAGGCCACCCGCTTGCCGCGCCCCTGCTCTTGAGCTGGGCGATGTGGCACACGGCCGCGAAGATCGCCGCTTCGCCAGCGGGATTCGTCAAGATGACTTCTTAGGTCCCCACGGTTCCTTTCGGAATCGGGACCGCTACACAGACGCCTTCTTCCTCGCCCTCGCCCGCCTGGTCAGGCACCGCCACTGTGGCGGCTAGAGCCTCCGCGAGCCCCACCACGCCTGGTGGCGGAGTACCACCGATGCTCTGCCGGCCGGGGGGCCCTACCCGAAGTTGGGCCGCACCGACAAGGCCGGCAAGATCCTGCAGCCACGGAGTGGCCGGGGAGTCTCCTGCAAGTTCCACCGGAGGGTGGTCCAGGAGGAGACGAGCCGCATGTAGATTCTCCGAGCCGGGTGGCCGCCCATGGCAGCCGGCTGTCGTCGACGGATGCCCCACCGCCGCCACGGGAGCATCGCCAGCGCCCTGCGGGGGTGGAGTGAGACGGTCTTGCGATCGACGGGATTGCTGGGACACACTCTGGGCATGGCCTGACACCTCTCCTTCCTGATGCTGCGAACCCGCCATCTCCAGATGCATGGAACTGAAAGAAAACATCAAAACTCGCCGGAGAGATGATCGAAAAAACCAACTACCTTCCCCTACCTGGCGCGCCCCTTTCGGCGTATTCCACTTAACAGGCCCGAGTCTACAGACCGGGTTTAGTTCGATAGGGGGGTGACTTTGGTAATTGGCAAACCCTAGCAGAGGGAAACCCCAGTACCTCTCACACTAACGAATTCTAGTGCTCCTTCAATTTGATGAACACACTGATTTTACCCAGGTTCAGGCCCCCTCCAAGAAGGGTAACAGCCTTACGTCCTGCCTGACTTTGGATTGAGTATAGTGGGCTTGGTTACAGAGCTTGCCGGTGACCAGCTCTTCTGTTGAGCCTTTTTTTTCCTTCTCTCTCTTTTTTTCGCCCGCCTCCCCTATGCTCTCAAGTGCCCTTATATACACGGGCTTACATGGGTCAGATGGAGGAGGGATCGTCATCATGCCTATCTTACATGCATTTACTTTGCCTTTATGCGCTGTCCCGTTCCTTCAGCCCTAATCAATGCCAGTGCATGCCTTCGCCCGGTTCTTCCGGAATGTGACCCTCCGCGATGGGTAGGTGTGGGCGCCGAGGAACGGGCTTGTAGCAGATTCCTTGAATCGACGTGTTCGGTACAAAGAGTTCGCTCGACACTCAGACGTCGGGGAAGGAGACTTGGACGGCCACCGTGATCCCACCTTTTTTGCATGGTAGCGGATAAACAAGGCGTGTTTCGCCACCGCCACGTGGATCGGGCGCCGGGCGCAAGGTGGCGTGGTCGCCACCGCCGCTTCGCACGCCACGCCGACCGACACTCGATGGGCGTAGCGTGCTCGCCGCCGCCGCCGCCACGTGATCGGGCGCCGGCGTAGCAGGCGTGGTCGCCACTCGCCGCGCGCCATGTGGACCGGCACCCAGTGGACAGGGCGTGCTCGCCCACTTGCCCGCCGGGCCGCCACGTGGACCACGCACGCTTTTGTGCGACGAAGAGGGTACCCTGGCGTAAAGTACGTCGACAGTATGGTACCATTATTTTTAAGCAGTTCTCCCTGATTTAGCTTATTGAGATTGTAGAGAGATGTTGAATTGTGAATATGACTAATTGAGTTACTGGAAAAATATCATATCACATTTCTCATTTCTAATTTGTGTCCCTAGGAACCAATCGTAATGCTTGCCATGCGGAGATCAATGCAAAAGAGTAAAAAAACAATTGTTGCTCTTTTGATGTTCCTATTATAATCTAATTTTATCTCTTTTTTGACTTGATAAGCGAAAGTACACACCAACATCATCTTATTATTACAGGTCTATAGCCTTATATATTGTAATTACATTACATTGGGTGCTGCAAGTTTGTGTTGACTAAAAATTATGTCTAGATACGTTCTCATTTGAAAAATATTAGCCTTTGCGTCAATAATTTTAATCGGCTATTTATATACTTATAGCACTCGGATTAATCGTTGTTTTTCAATCAAAAGTATGCAATGTATGACATGTTTCACAATCAGTTTAGTAGCTGTCCTTCAAATTTGTGGTAGCTAGCAAGCCTCTTTTGTTTTAAAGGAAGTACAATTATGAAGTAATGAAAAGGAACCACCAAGAGTCTCAGACCTACTTGAGAGTAAATTTGGAAAGGAAACGTGTAGTTTTCCTGTACCTCTAATCTATCTATACCTATACTAATTAGGCACTCTGAAGAAGCTCCCATGTTAACCAGAAAGATCTGACCATCTATTTGTTGAGCCTGACTTATAACGATTTAGATTAAAAAAAAGAGTCCATGTCAAGTACAATATTACGTTAACTAGAAAGATCTGGCCATCTATTTGTTGAGCCTGATTTATAATGGTTTAGATTAAAAGAAAGAGTCCATGTCAAGTTCAATATAAATTAAGAAAAAATCGAAATAAAAAATTAAAGAAATTAGCAATCCGAATTCCATACTATTTTCAAAGTAAATCCATAAATAAATAAAATTTGAAATAATAATTAAATAAAATTAGCAAATTCAAACGATGAGTCTATCTCAAGTACAAGCCAAATTAAGTAAACTAAAATTTAGAATAAAAAATAAGAAAAATTAGCAATCTGACTTCCGATTGCACAAAGTAAATACATAAATATAAAAAATTTGGAAAAATAATTAAATAAAATTAGCAAATTAAAATAATGAGTCTATCTCAAGTACAAGCCAAATTAAGTAAAATTTAGAATAAAAATAAAATAATCAAGTAGATTTTTGTACAAATTCCAAAGTAAACCCTAGAAATAAATTCAAAATAGTAATAAATAAAAATATAAATTTTCATATGAATTCCAACCAAAAACTAAAAAATCTACCCCACGATAAAAAATATGCAGATTCTAAATAATAATTACTCAATCCATTCAACTTTATAGGTTCTCTTGGCACTAAGAACAAGATAAATAACTAAAAATTAGAATAATAATTAAAAATTAGCAAATTAAAACAATGAGTCTATCTCAAGTACAAGGCCAATTAAGTAAAATTTGAAATAAAAATAAAATAAATAATTTGATTTTTCATAAAACTCTAAAGTAAACCCTAAAAATAAATTCAGAATAGTAATAAATAAAAATATAAATTTTAGTATGAATTACAGCCTAAAACTTAAAAAATCCACCCTAGGTACAATAAAAAATACGCAAAGTCGGAATAATAATTACTGACCCTGTCCAAGTTTATAGAGTATATTTTCTCTTAGCACATAGATTAAGATGATATTACAAATGATCATTCAATGATATTGCACAATTGTAAGTTCAACCTTCATTAGTTATGGTTTTGGTGTTAATGACAAATCTAATCTTGTGTTAATGACAAATCCAATATTGAGTTTATCCCCTAATGCGATATTGTTATTAATGACAAATCTTATATTGAGACTAACTTGTTTATTTAGAATACCTTTGATTAGTCTCATCGCATTGAAAAATGGAAAACCCAAGGTATGTATGCGTATTCATTCTAGTATTAGTTGCATACTTTGGATTCAAGTTAAAGTATGAATGTCCCCATTACATTTACCACAAAATGCGCATTATGTTTCTCAATCCATATATTACATGGATGCACATATTTAGGGGGAGTTTGTAGTTTAACTTGAAAGTCTCTTTGTATTGATCGATTCGTTATTAACACACATAAGGATCAAGACAAAGAAACTAAATCCTTGAGTATATATTTGAATTGCCTAGTTATAAGTATACTCGTGGAAATATAGGATATGCTCCAATACAATCAAATTGAATATGTGCATATTATATCCAAGTCAATCATACTTATGCACATATACATGTGGAGTTTATTCTATAGTTGATGACTTAGGGTAATGATCATTTCCATACAATTTACATATAATGGATCATTACTTTTCATCAACATGAGTATATGAAAACTTGTGTAGTTAACATATACTCATATCAATTTAAATGATAATTTAAATTGAGTTCATTTGTCTTGTTAATAATTAAAGAACATTTCATCATGTGTTGATGGTGTTCCTTGATTAATTAAGGACAAATGAATAGCTCTTAAGTATAATGAAGCATGAGTTGCATTATTATACTTAAGACACAATTAAATCATTTCAATTGATTTAGGTTGTGCTCAATTGATCTAAAGGCATCCATTATGTGTTAATGGAGTGCAAGAGATAATTGAGACAACCATGCATCTTGGACTAACTATTTGTATGAGTTGTGATTGAGTTAGGTCCAAAGATGGATGAGATGATGAGAACGGGACAAGGACGGCATCATGAGTTGATGGGCGTCAAGAATGGATCCCGAAAAGGAGTCGAGTGGATATTCCGGGGGAGTATCAAAGTGAAGATCATAAAGACCCCAAAGGGGATTGCTTGTGCGCGGTGGCGAAGGTATAATTAGATAGGCTAAGGACTTTATAGTCTTTGAGTCTAAGGTTTTATCGCCGTGCTATTAAGAGGGGTCGTTCCCTTTGTTTGAGCTTCATCATGTGTTGGTGATCTCATTCCGCGTTCACTCAAGCTCAAATCTTATTTGATTTGGTTTTTGCATATGGGTTAACCATTTGGCATGTGTTATGTAATGGGTTAAACTTATGCTTTGTTGCATTTGGTTTTCGTGATAATGCTTTGATTTGCATGTGTTGCAAGAAGTGATAAGCTAGTGCGTTGGCTTTTGTGTGAAGTTCACTTTTGCATGTGTTGCATTAGTTGAAGCTTCATGTTTGGTTTCACAAAACAATCTTTCTTAAAACCGTGTGGTTGCTTGGAGCTAAGTTTTGCATGTGTTGCAAAAGGAGAGAGCTCAAGCACGAATTTGTGTTTGTGTGTTTGTATGGAGCTAGAGGCTTGCATGTGTTAAGTAGTAAAGAGCTCATACGTGTGATTTGGTTTAGTTGATGTTTGGTTTTGGTGTGAAGTCGATTTGGTATGGTTGCACGGAACTAGAGAATTGCATGTGTTGCAATTAGAGAGTTCATGCACTTTGATTTGATGTTGCTTCGAGCTAGACTTTTGCATGTGTTGCAAAGAGTAGTGCTCAAGCATGAAATGTGTTTATTGTATTGTTTGCAAGTTCAGCAGCGAATAAACCGAGGTTTATGAGTCCGAATTCGAGAGCATGTGAGTGGGGCTTGCAACGGTGTTGGCAAGTTGACCGGTCTTGTGTTGACCTTCACATGGCTAGGGGGATTAATCTCATAAACTCGAGTTTGATTCGCTTAATACGATTTGCGAATAGTTCTTGAGTCGATTGCGAAATGTGTTTTCGCAATTTGGGTTGAATTCCTTGAGCATGGTTTGAGTTGGTGCAAATGTGTTTTGCACGTGTGTATGATCATGTGTTGATCATCTAATGGGCTCAAGAAATGGTTTTTGATTTGTCGGAAAAGAGATTACGAAAATCCGGAGCTGTTTTCGCCAGGCGGTGTGACTGCCCCTGGCTGCTGGACCGCCGGCGGCCTGACCGGCCCCTCCGCTTGTTTTTTCCAGAGACTGCGTTTGCTTGATTTTGTGTGGGCGGACCGGACCGCCGGCGGTAGGCGACGGCCACGCAGGCGACCGGCCGTGGTGCGGTCACACCGGCTGTAATCTGCCGAATCCGACTGCTGTTCTGTGAGGGCTTGGCGGACGGCTGAGGTCCGGCGGACCGGGTTTTTTGATTTTACCATTTTGCCCCCAAACGGCTAGTTTTCTTGTGGGGACTATAAATACACCCCTTGGGGGGCTTGGGCAGGAGGTTGGCTGTGTGTGGGAGTTGTGTGCATGTGTTGCTCTTCTCTATTTGCCTCTTGAGCTTAAGAGTGAGGCTAATTGCATGTGTTGCAATTAGTGAGTGGTTTGAGTGTCTCTTGTGCATGTGTTGCACTTGAGAGAGTCCTTGTGCATGTGTTGCACTTGGTGATCACCGGAGCGATTCGTTGTGCTCTCAGAAAGTTCAAGCGGAGGAGCGGCTTATTACTCTTGGAGGTTACCGACTCCTAGACGGCCAGGGCTGTCGGCGCTGGAGCTCTCAAGGTGTGAGAAGCCCGCAAGTTTGTGAAGGTTCGGGTTGAGCCCACGCCAAGCGTGAAAACCACGACTAGTGGAAAGAGGCGGTGCTCGAGCGGAGCGGTCCAAGTGTGGGCTTGCCTCAACGTGGACTATGGGAGACCGGCAAGTCTCCGAACACCACGGAAAAATATCGGTTGTCTCTTTTACTTTCAAGTATTTATGTTTATTGTATATTTATCAATTGCTTGATTGTGTTAGAAGTGCTTAGTATTAATTGATTGATCAATTTAGTAATTCTTGTATAGAGACATAATTTAGTTAGTGCACGAGTGAGCCTAGTTGATTTAGGCCTTAATTGTCAAAATCGAGTTTATCGCCCGCATTATAATTGATTAGGTTTTGACATAGGGGTTGATTAGAGCGATTGTTTAGTGAGCGATCGAATTTCGTAAAACGCCTATTCACCCCCCCTCTAGGCGCATCCTCGACCCTACAACAATCCCTAATTATTATCCATACTCGTTATGCTATATTCAATGCATATATGTAAAGGATATAAAGTAAAGTTAGATATTTATTACTAGTATAGAGGGGAAATCACACTAATTTTGGATTGAAATATAAAATACAATGTATATTTATGCACAAGATCATTAAAAAATGCATCCTATACTTTTTTAACGCAACGGGTCTATATCAAGTACAAGCCAAATTAATTAAAATTCAAAATAAAGAATTGGCAATTTTATTTCTATTGTAATTTGAGAGTAAACCTAAAAATAAAATTCTGAGTAATAATAAATAAAAATAGATATGGATTTTTATACTAATTCCAGCATAAATTGAAAAAAAATCCACCAAAAGTACAATCGAGAAATATACAGTTAGGAATAAATTAAAGGATGCTTAAAATTTTGATTTGTATGTGAATTACAATGCTAAATTCTAAAATTATTAAAATTCATAATATAATCTATTAACTATACTAATTATGAACTATGAGAAAAATTTCACATTAATAAAGAAAAGAAAAAAGATTTAGCATCCATCTAACTAACTAAGATTATAACGGCTATTAAGTACAATTCAAATTAGCAGATCCAAATGACTTTATCTAAGAAGCTAGCCCGTGTGGATGCACAAGTTACTGACTAGTGTATTATAGTTATGCATATGACCATTCGTTAACCTTTGCAACAATGGGAATTAAGTTCCCATCTCTAGAACTACATGTTTTCAGCTGAACGGCAAAACCAGTTGATGGAAATAAGCCATCCATCATATTTCTGTGCAGGCTTGGCTTTGCATATATGAAACAATGAAGCCTTTTTTTTATTTTGGACCAAATGCAATTTTAGAGATTGTATTTATAGATACAAAAAACCTACTAAATGATATACTATTTCCCCCCTCTCGATGGGATAGATAGGCAGACACCATCTGATCTAACACGAAATGCATAAATTCTAAAGATTCTTCATGTCTAACACACGCGACCATGACTCATGAAGTTTGCTTGTAACAAGATGATTCTCTCTCCCCCCCCTCTCTGTGAACTAAAAATTCCCAAATCCAACCCAGAAAAACCACAAATTGATAGCATTGGGTACCAATGGCCACAAGATCACCACAGACAAGTTGGCTGGCGGCGATCTATCTCCTCTCATGCTCTAGTAGAGCTTTGCCATGGTAGATCTAATGTATAAAAGTTCTTATGTCCACTTTAAGCCTACAACATGTGTGGATGTGTGTGGAGGTGACCATAGAGACGACGCAGGTCATGTCGGCAGGCGTGTGTGTCTCATAGCTATGGGTATGTCTGCAGGTGCCCTAACACGTCGAAAATGTGTCATAGACCAAAGCAAGGTTAATCTTAAATAAATTAATAAAAAACTATGGAATAGTATAGTCTCGGTTGTTTTTTCATTGGGACAGTTTGTTACCTTCGGATCAACTGTATGCATTATTTGCAACCATCTGATCTAGCCTCATCCAAAAGTGCTGCTCTCTTTCTCTCTCCACACCTCACCATGACCAGAGCCAACTCCATCTTCAGATATAACTTTTCCCATTTTCTTCTCTCTCTACAACAATCAATGCTGGCCAATTCGCTGTCACTAGAGATGAATCTCACCACCGAGCACCACCATCAAACTCATCATCTTCATATCCAGTCTCGACCGATGATGGCGGCTACAGCGGGCACAAGTGAGGGCAGCAGCTCACAAGAGTAAGGTGCGATGACACAACCATTGGGGTGAGCTTAGGGAGACGTTGCATGTTGGTCGGGATGGTTGAAGCTCGAGTGAGTGGACTAGCGTGCGACAAGCGATGGCGTGTGAATGCAGCAACTGGTGGTCATAGGCTCGCCTGAGCAAGGAAGGTCGGTACATCCATAGGGCTATTTTGGTTCTAAAGATTCATTTTTAGTTTTGAAACTTAATGCTTCAATCATGCTTTAATAAAGTTTTAGAATGTTTTTATCTCTAAATCTTGAATTGTAGGTTTGGTGATTGAGTTTCAATTATGAAACTTGATGTTTTGGTAAAGTTTTAGCTATTTATGGCTTGTTTTCATGAAATTAACTTGTTGAATTCTATTAAAATTGTGCTAAAACCCACTTGAAACTCAATAAAACCAGCCTAAAACTTTCTCGAAAACTCTTGAAATATGTTCAAAACTCCTTGCAACTTCGTGTGTCTGTTTTGAAACTTGACGCTTAAATAAAGTTTCAAATCTAATTTTGAGTCTCAGCTTTGATGATTGAGTTTCAATTATGAAACTTAAGTTTTGGTTTTGAAACTTGATTGTTCGGTCAAGTTTCAATTGTATATAATTTGTTTTCATCAAACTTGTTGAATTCTTTTGAAACATCCTTGAAACCTTTCTAAAATACTATTGAAACATGCTGAAACCCACTTGAATCTTTCTCTAAAACCCTTGAATGTGTTCAAAAGTACATGAAACTTTTATGCTTTGGTCCTGAAACTTCACTCTACTTGATGATTCAACAAACTTGAAAGTTCTCCAAACATGCATGAATTATGACTTTGAAAAATAAAACCTTGTATTTTGAAATTTAAAACTTGTTGAAACTTCCTTAAAAACATACATAAAACTTGTTGAGACTTAAAACTATTTTACTGAAACTTCTTAAAGCATCTTGAAACTTGTATGGAACTTTTCACACAACACACTAAAACCTTCATGAATTTTTTTTTACGTAATGCAAAACCTTATAAAACCTGAAACTTCATGAAACTGCAATGGTATAGTGTGGGCTAGCAACTCTCTTTAATTTACAGAAAAATTATTCAATGGTATATCGTTGGATGTGGTTTTGAATGGATAGCAATATGCACAATACCAAAGCCCTCCCCCCTTGCTCTCTCTTCCGTTACCCCTCCCCCCAAATTGAGTGCTCTTCTTCCCACCTCTCTCTCACGCACAAAATCTTTCCATCTCTCTCTCCAATGCACAACAAATCTTTCCATCTCTCTCACTCTATTGTTTCCTCAAATCCAATGCTCATGTTTCCATTTCTTTCTCTCCTAGTTTCCCCAAACCGAGTGCTCATGTTCCCATCTCTATCTCTCTCTCTCCAAATCAAGCAACACTCATAGCCAATCGTGAGTGCAACTGAGCTAAGCAGAGATTAGAAAGGGATGCGGCGAGCATGCTCAAAGCCACGGTGGCTAAGGGGAAGCACATGGCGTATTGTGGATGAAAAGTACAGTGGCGATTGTGCATAGTGCATGGCTGTTGTGATTAAGCTTTGCCCAGTAAATAAGGAGCCACAAGCAAGCTCGATGGCAGCGGAAAGCCACCAACCGACATGGAGCCACCGCAGAGAGTGGTCATGTGGCCGCAGGTGAGCACATTGAGATTTTGCTCGGAGGCAAGCTCAGTGGCCGCAAGTGAGCATGCTGGGTTTTTTTTGGGTTTTTTGTTTGTTTTTTCTTGTGAAACTTTTGTTGAAACTTGAATTTTGCTTTTGAAATGTAAAATTTTAATCAGACTTTGGTGAAACCTGCTTGAATTTTGCCTTTTAAAACATAAAACTTTTGGAACTCTGATGAAATCTACTTTAATTTTGCTTTGAAATGTGAAATTTGTTGTAACATTGTGAGACCTACTTGAATTTTGCTTTTTGAAATGTAAACTATTATTGAAACTTGGTGAAACCAGCTTGAATTTGTCTTTTGAAATGTGAAATATGTTGAAACTTGGTGAAACCTACTTTAAATGTGCTTTTGAAAGGTGAAACTTTTCACAATGCTTGAACGTTTGATTCAAGTTTCATAAATATTCATGAACGTTTTATGACGTTTCATGAAAATTTCGTTAGATTCCATACAAAATTTATGAAGTTTCATTCGAAAGTTTCAGGAAAATTTCATTAGGTTTCATGAAATTTGGTTCAAATTTCATAAAAGTTTCTCGCTAATTTGTAACAATTCCTCTCTTACGTCCTCTTCATTGTTTTATGTAAGTTTTAAGATGTCTTGGCTACAATTTTGTATGTTTCATAATGTTTCAGTAAGTATCATGCAAACTTCAGTAGGTTTCGTGAAATTCTATTCAAATTTCACGCCAATTTGTAACTATTCCTTTCTTGCTTACTCCTCATGATGAGACTACTTGAAACTGATTGGATTTGGCTATTAAAACTTGAAAGTTGTCCAAACATGTATGAATTGTTATTTTGAAACATAAAACCTTACATTTTGAAACATACAACTTGTTGAAACTTGCTTTTAAACATGCATAAAACTTGAAACTATTTTACTGTAACTTCTTAAAATGTATTGAAACTTACATGAAACTTTTTTTTCACAAAATGCGAAATCTTATAAAACCTGAAACCTCGTAAAACTCCATGAAACTGCTGTATTCCAATGGTATAGCATGGACTAGCAGCACTCTTATAGATCAGCACTCGTACATCAGCTGCGGTGGCATTGGCACTGACGGGAGATGAGACAGCTGCTTGCGGCCCAAACGGAATGGACCGGCATTGCCTCTTCGAATCGAACCCCTGGACGATGCGCCAGTTGGCCGGGCTTGTTCTCTTGCCCGTCCGTATCGTATCAACCACATCTCCACACGATAAAACAAGAAAAACTCCTTCGTCCCCGTGCAGCTAGCTAGCCGTGGATTGTGTTCGGAAGAAACTAATGCACCGTGCGCACCAGAACGATTAACCTACTGACCGCCGGAATTGCGCACGGTAGTCAGCAGTACAGGATGGCTTCTTAATTCTTATACGTGCGCAGAACTTCGCTGGGTTTTTTTTCGTCCAGATGTTGTGGGTGGGCGTACTCTGGCTTTAGCAGGCGCGTATATGTTCTGCCCTGTATGCGATGCAAACGTACGTGTTTAACGGCTCGATGATTGGCTAGGCTAGTCTCCTGGACTATATGCATATATGCACGATTGCACGCCTAGCTAGCTAGTTGTCAACGAAAATCAAACTAAACACGAGAAACCTCGCAAGCATGCGGTGGATGCAACGGAAGTCTCGGCATTTCCAGGAGGGGGTGCAAAGAGGAAAGGACACCAGAGAGAGGTTAAAATTTGCGCATTGATGGCGCATGTTGCCGCCGTTTTGGAATGGCATTAGCAGGTTCCCGTGCGTCACTTGCATCGTACCCACCTCACCACCACCTTAACTCAACGCACGGGCCCTCCATTTCCATCCGTCCAAGCGCCATTCCTCTCCGTCCTCCCCTCGCGCTCGCAGATCGCAACCAATGCGCCTTTCCGCCCGTTTGCCGTTTTGCACGCGCCTCGCCTCGCCCGTTCCACCATTCGCACAAGCGGCCACGGGTTTTACGTACCCTTTCGTGTCCCTTGCGCGCGGAAAAGCATGGGCTTTCACGAGATTGTACATCTCAGCTGTGTGAATGACGACTTACGGTGGGAGGGTATTGAGGTAGAGCACAAGTGTGAAGTAAACGCAGAGGACAGCAACAAAATGGGAAAAACTGGACGTACGAACACGAGTAAACAAAGAGGTAAAGCCGGTAACTCCAGTGGCTTTGAATTCGCGAGATCAACAATTTCTTGGAAGTAATCTAAGCTACACTGCAGTAATTAAGCACGTACGCGTTACTACAGGCGCCATGCCGGCGGAGGGTGCCGGCGGCGAGGTGGTGAACTCTGCCTCGGCCTCGTCGCCCTGGTGGCCTCGTGGTGGGGGCCGGCCGCGGGGGCGAGCAGCTCGTCCCAGATCTCGGCGAAGGCCCGGAGGATGGAGTCGTGGTGGTGCGGCGCGTTCAGCGCCAGGAAGCGGCGGAGCAGCTCGCGGAGCTCGTCGCCGGTCACGATCCCGTTCTCCACGATCATGTTCAGCATCGACCGCCGGAAGTCGCCGAGCGGGTCGTCCGACTGCTTCACCACCGCCACGCTCCCATCGAGCCTTCCTCCGCCGCCGCCGGAGCCGTCGTTTTTATCGCAGCTCTTCACTTTCCGGTGCTTCGGCGCCTGTGGTGGCGGCAAGTGCTTGGAGTTTGCTTTGCAGTTGCCTCTGTCCATGGTCTTCACGTCCCGCGGCTGCTGCGGCGGCAACGGTAACGGCGGAGGTAGCGGTGCTGTGATGTGGGCGTTTCCTTCTTGTCCATTGACTTTGTCAACGCTCTTCACCCTCCGATGCTGTTGGGTCGCCGGGAACTGGAAAGACGGCGGCGGCTGCGGCGAGAAGTTGTCGTGGCCTTCTTTGCTGTTGCGGTTGTCACCGCTATGCAAAGCTCGGTGCTGCACTGGCCGAGATGGTAACGGTGGAGGCGGAGGAGGCGGCGGTGGCGAAGTGTAATTTCTGCGGGGGCTCTTCACCCGCCCCCACAACATGACGCTCTGCTCGAGCTCGTTGAGCTGGCGCAGCAGACCGGAGAAGCTCGGCGTGGTCGCCCAGCTCTCCCGCTTGCAGTCAACCTCGTCACCGTCGGCCTCAGCCTCGGCGTCCTCCCACAGGAAGGACGACGAGACGGAGGGCACGGTCAGCGTGCCCGTCGACGCCGACGCCGACGGGTGCGTCCTGGCCCTGGGCCACGTCGCCGTGGACGTCTCCGTGGCGGAGCACAGGGACGATGCGGACACCACCACCGCCACGGCCTTGGCGTCCTTGCAGCCGCACCCGAGCCGCTTCCTGGCCGCAACGCCGGGGATCATCCCTCGCGTGTAGTCCACTTCTGTCGCCCACAGCTCACAAGAGTCCTGGACGGTGGCGGGCAGCGCGGCCTTGTACTCTAGGTCTAGGCGTTGGCATGTGATGCGGCTCGTGAGTTATAGCGGGTCGACGAAGCTAGTGGGCTAAGCTGCGTCGCCTGTGTACTGTGTACCGTGTACACACATGTAAGCGACCTGCGACACCATTCGCTTCCGTTTGCTTAAAGGCAGAAGGCAGGAAGCTACGACTCACTAATTTCAACGAACGCCGTCAATTAGCGCTCGAAGCATCAGTTGTGCTGAACAGTAATACAGTACACGATCGAAGCTGATCCTCCTGATCGGTCCTCGTTACAATTTGTACTCATTAAGCTAGCCAGCGAACTGTATCCTTCGCTGCAATTGTTTGATAGATACAGGGGAACAACTAGCTACTACTATACTACTGGATACTCATTGCATGCCCGCTCGCATGTGCAATCATCAAAGATTACACGCAGCGGAGTTTGAGAGGGTCCCTGCAACCAAAAAGATTCAAATTTCGTTTTCAGATGAAATCTCGCTGGTGACCGAAATCTAATATCTTGCCGAGATCTCGAATTTTCGGATAAATCTTAGACGAAATTCAAAAATAAAAATTCAAACCCGATTTTATTTCTATCAGGAAAAACGAAATTTCAGACAAAATTCCCAAAATCTCGACGAGATTTACCGAGATTTCGACGAATTTGCACCGAGTGAAAAAATAGGTCAAACGATGTTGAAAAATTTTAATTTTTTTTAAGGTTATCAACACATCAGTGATGTTCTACTAAAAATTTCAGATGATTATTAAATATGAGAAATTTTTAAAAATTCAAATGATGCTACTATCTTGATAAAATGCTCATCAACAAATTTGAACCGAAGTAAAATGGAACAAATGAGGTTAGGAAATTTTGAAAATTTTGTGCATAGTTCTGACATATAACTAATATTTTCATAAAATTTTTAGGTTATGATCAAACTTCATGAATTTTTAAAAATTTGGAAAGTTCCATTGTCCTGTTAAAAGCCTTACTAACAAAATTGAACAAAATGAAAAATGATTCAAACCATGTTAGAAAATCTGAAAAATTTTTGTGAATGGTCCTGATATATCATTAATATTTCTATAAAATTTTTAGATGATGATCAAGTTAGAAGGATTTTCAAAAATTCTGACAGTGCTATGTCTTGATAAAAGCCTGATGAATAATACGTAGATTTGTTTTAGCAATCAAGAAAGTTTTAGAATTTTTAAAAATTTTATAGAAGGGTTCTAAGGAAATTCTTAAGATTCATAAAATTTTTTAATCATGACCACACTCCAGTGAATTTATAAAATTCTTACAATACACTATACTATTTATCTTTTTTCTCTTTTTTTGATTTTTGAAATATGACAAATGAAGTTCAATGATTACATAGATTTGATTGGGAAACAAAAAAGTTGAAAATTTTAAAAAATGGTACTGAGGCAATTCTTAAGATTTCATAAAAATTTTGGATCATTCTCACACTCGAGCAAATTTATAAAATTCTGACAAGATTATGGTCTCAATCATGTTCATTCTATTTTTGATTTTTTAAAGATAACAAATAAAGTTCAATTATTTTGAAAATCTTTTTGTATAATCCTACACTACTATATATAGTTCTATAAATTTTTTAGATCATTATCAAGTTTATACAATTTTATAAAAATCTGGCAATGTTTATGCCAAAATTTTAAAATGTCTCAAAAAATCGGTTTTTCAACAAATTTTCATGGAAGATGTCTTTCTTAAGGGTTTTTGGACTAAATTCGGTTAAATATGGCCATAAAAGTTTAAAAACCGGTTAAAAATCCTGAGATTTCGGCGAGATTTGCCGAAATCTCATGAAATTTCAGATTTTACTATAATAATTTATTTATTAATTAATATTTTTCTAATCCGGACAGGATTTTGAATCTCGTGAGATCCGAAATCTTCCAAGATTTCGGTGAAATTTCTCCTGTTTTCGACAAGATTTCTATCCATGCCTGTGACTGCGTGCAAGTCTTGCAAGAGTCCTGCAAGCCCGGGCGTGTCTGCAGCAGTGCAGTAATATTTGTTTGAGATAAAACTAGCATAAAACTTTTGGGGTCAAATTGTGTGTGCTCGGAGGGATGCCGCGAGTCTTGAGGCGCTTGTCCTCATTTGGAACAAGGCCATTCGTTCCGCTGGATTTTGGCGGGTCTCGGGCACCCTCATGTGCCGTAGCCCTGATCGAATCATTCGAGCGTGGAGAGTCTAGACTCTAGAGTATGGACGCTCGGATAGAGATTAGTGCAGCAGTTGCAACCGCACAATGAGCAACGATATCTAATCTGAGCCGCCTATTTTCAGATCCAATGATCCAGATTTAAACACTACTTGCTACATTAAAAAAGTGCTACAATACCACGCACAATCTGAACTGTCTATATGACACCACGTGGTCTCTTGTAACTGAACAGAAACTTGTCCCTGTAGTATACGGTGAGAGTCCTCAGCAGGAAGTAGTAATCCTGAAAACGTGAATTAATCAAACCGGTGCTTTTAGCAACAACGATGCATGTAGGTCCCCATGCCACAAATCCTACTAGGATCATCTGATAGGACTAGGCATGTGCTTGTGGGGACATCACTTAGCAGGCATCGCTCTTGTGATATGATCTCTCAGCAGCATATCCAACTAAACTTGACCCCAATTTTTTTTTCTCTCAGGAGCAGATGTAACTTGTACTAGCCTCTCCCCTCCGTAACTAATAATTCTCGAGAAAATTATAACTCTAATTAGTATCTATATATGATATGATTACTGTATTGGAATAGACGAGCAAAAACAGAATTCGATCGAAGGATACCATGCACATTTTACATAAGCAGCTGGTGGATGGAAAAGAGTGCACCCCGGGGCCCCCACCGCATATGCTTTGTGTCATGCACATTATGTTTTCAAGTGAAGTCGGGTGGCATATTTGGAATGCAAAAATTTCGTATAAATTTTATAAGAAACAATATAATTTTTATGAGGGCATCTTAACCACAGATATAACCATGTCTAGTTCAATCCTTCCTAAAGCTGAACCAGAACCAATGGTGCAAGGATCTCTCACTCGAGCTCATGCACGTCGACTTAAACATCAGGTTAATGCGTTCTTGGATTTAAATAAACATAACCAACAGAATGAAATATTACTTAATGTTTGTGATGATATTGTTATGTTTAAGAATAAGGGAAGAAACACTCCAAGTCGTGCTACAAGACAACTACAAGAAAGGATGCAAGGTGTGAATCCAAACAACCAAGTGGGAACGCGAAAGGGTTTCAGTTCGGACCTTAATGACCAGTCTGGATTAAATTGTTCAAAGAGAATGCAAACAAACTCCGTTTGTGGTATGTGGGTACTTGTTTGAAAGCTTAATTCCAGCACTTTCCAACAGATCCGGCCTCACCTCCAAATTCAATGCAAGCACTTAGATATCGACAATTCTTTTCGGCGACCAGAATCCTGGAAATGAAAAGCTAACAGCCATGTGTGGAAACATCCAAAAAAGTTGAAGAGTCCTTCTTATGTATATAAATGGGACGTGTATGGCTTACTTTTGGGAGGTTTTGGTTGATTGTGTTAGCTACTGCTAATCCTTGTAATTGTGCGTGTCGGTTAGACCGCCTGAATTACTCGTTATCGAAACCCCACCGTCTTTGTTCTTGTTTCAGATCTTAATCACATATCTACAATTTGAGTTGTTGTTCATCGTGTTCTTGCTCGTTTTTCGATTGCTTGCAGGGATACAGATCTTTGTAGTCAGGTTGATCGCGCTTCCGGCAAGATCAATAACCTTCGTGAAGTTTGGTGTATCGGTTGCTAAGGCACAACGTCTTGAATGTTTGTAGTCGGATCGCTAATGTCGAACCCTCAAATCGAAATTATCCATCTCATCGAAAGATCGGACCAAACCTCCTATCAATTTTCATAAGAATCCTACAAAATTCTCATGTTCCATACTGTGCTTGAGTCTAAAGCTAGCGCCCTGTTTCCTGTACGCACGAGGAAGATTCTAAAGATTTGAATCAAGCTGCTCATTTGTGTGCCAAGGAAGCTCTCTCTTTTAATTCTGTCTGTAAGTGGTTTGATTCCATTAATTCCTATATTTCATGCCAACTGGATTAGGCATGACTGTACCTCTTCTTTGAGGAATGAATGAAAAGGCTTAAGCTTGATCTAAATAAAAAAATGGAACAAACAGGCATGGTGTTTCAGATTCATTCTGCTAATTATAGTACTCATTTGATTATCTACAGATGACCGAATACTTGGATCTATGTCTTGCATGCCACTCCGGCATGTCCATATGTAAAGTTATTATTACTAGCATTTGACTACACCTTTGTCTAAAGTCATGCAATGACAGCTCGGTTCTCCTATCTCAACAGCTGATCGGTTTAGTAACGAAAGAACACCATGATGGCATCAAATGACCCTATATTCCCAGCTGAGGCTGCATGCACATTTTTTTCCGACGGTAAAACAAAAGAAAAAAATCCTTTAATTCTTTTGCTTTGTTCCTCTCATACAGTACTCTACTCGTGTCCACGTCTGCACATTGCTCACGTACGTACCCTGCCACGGTTTCCTGGTTTGCGTGAGTCCGCCTGGACGGGAAGAGGATAAGCACGACGCCGGCAGTAAATCGCAAGAGGGATCATCTTTGGCCAGAGGGAACATTAGCCTGTGGTCGTGTGCATAATTATTCCGGGACAGCTAGCAACTGTTGCCCCGGCATGATGGTGTGATGTGATGTCCTAACTCCGTCTCCTTGGACATGCACACATACAGGAATGGAACGGTTAACAGGGTTCAAGGTGGGTGCACTTGCCCGTAATCTGCGAATTGTTTTTAGAGGACAATCTGCAATTAATCGCATGTGCCCAGCGGGTATCAGCAGGGAATGCTCTCTAATCTCCCCGTGGATTTGGTGAGGAATGGGACCCAATAACAACCTAAATTTGAGTTAAGATACAATAAATTTGTAAATCAATCATATGTTTATGTAGAAATATTCAAATTTATTAATACACGAGAGGGCAGGATAATACTAAATGAGTTATATAATATAATTATACAAAACTATGGTAGGCTAGTGAGAAAATACTAATTTCTATAGATATTTAGATGTATCAATATATGATATACAAGTGTCTACTGGAGAATAACGAGTAACGGAGTCAGGGGAAACATTCCCATTCTCGTCACCATTTAAGATGATGGAAATATACCCCCCCTCCCCCCCCCCCCCCCACACACACACGCGCGCGCACACACGCGTATATCTTCCCTATTCAGCTCCCACTTTCGCTGCGCTCCTTGTATGCTGTGTCCCCACCTCAGCTATTGGGCGTATACTACCTTCCATATTAGCGGAAGAGTTCACGCCACCACGTTCGTTTGAGCCGCCGGCTTAAATTTTTTTTTCGCGATTTAGTCCTTTTAGAAATTACGAACAGGTTCTTCGTGATTTTTTGAGAGAGGAAGATTTTTTCCTCTAAATTCGCGTTCAGATCCCTTGTGCGCCGTTTTACGAAAAGAACCTCCCGTTAGATTTATATCGCGAACAAGTCCTTTTCTAATTTTTCAGGATAGCGGACAGGTCCAAAAACGTAACATTTAGGTCCTTACTCTTTACGTCTAGATCCTTTCTCCGTTTTTCCCGAAAAAAAAGTTTTTGTCATTAGAAATACGTGTGCAGCTGTCTCTAGACTTTTTCCCCACCTCGATTTCCCATCTCAAACTCTAATATTTTTTAAAACATATATTATTACTTTGCGAACGCGTCGGTCTCTAATATTTTTTAAAACATGTCCTTTCTCCGTTTTCTCGGAAAAAAAACGTTTTCGTCGCCAGAAATATTTGTGCAGCTCTATCTCTAGACTTTTTTCCCAGCTCAATTTCCCACCTCGATCTCTGATATTTTTTTAAACATGTATTATTAATCCGCGAACACGTCGATCTCTTATATTTTTTAAAACATGTATTATTACTCCGCGAACGCGTAGAGTGTTGAGCTCGACAAAAGAAGATTATCATCTCTAATAATTTTTCACCCTTTTCCTCTAGACTTTTTTCCCACCGCGTTTTCCAAATTTCGGTCTCCAATGTTTTCCAGATAATTCGTCGAAGGAGATATTTCTACAACTCTATCTCTATTTTTCCCCATTTCGACGATTTAAAAAACGTCAGCCGAAAAAACGAAATTTTTTCTGAAAAAATGACACGCGGCGTGTTACGTCATGAAATTTTTTGTCCTTTCATCCGTTTACTCATTATTTTGACGATTTAAAAATAAACGCAAAATTTCAACAAAAATCAAGACGCGCAGATGTTACGCCATGAAAAATTTTGTGTTCTTTCATTGTTCAGCCATTATTTCACGATTTAAAAAATAGAACACCGCCGAAAAAATTTATGAAAAAAAAATGACACGCAGCACAGACATACATACGAACAATTTTCTAGTACTAGTTCAATGCCCGTGCGTTGCTACGAAAAATAAAATTAGTAACAAAACATAAAGGTTAAGCAATAAAAGAAAATTGTGCTACAAGATCAAATATCTATATCTCCCAATTACAAAAGTTTTTATGATTTCCCATTAAAAAATGATGAATAGGGCATTCATCCCAACGAGGTGTTCTTTAACACAATAATGGGCAAACTGTGCAAAGAAGGAAGGTTTGTGCAGGCCCAAATTCTGCCGATAAGAACGGTAAGAAATCCACAAAGCCCAGAGGCAATACTGCTTGCACTCTGCCCAGACCAGTCCTGAAACAGAAATTCACTAACAGATTAACACTACACTGAGAATACTGAGCACATACTAAAGTTTTCATATTTTGCTCACCTTGAGCATTATGGCACTCGCTAAAATAGTGAGGATTGTAAACATGGCATAATAGATTCCCAGAAACATAAAAATTTTGCTAGTGATACAAGTACTTCTTGACGGATTCCCATTGATTGTAAACAATGGAGTACTCACTTCGATGGGGAAGCAGGAACACACTCATATTCCTTCTCCCATGGCCGGAGCACCACAATCAAGATGCTCATGGACCCAAGGGCTGCCTCTTGGTTTGCTACGAGGACGACCTGACGTGGGAGAAAAACACAACGATGGTTTTGGTGTTCCGCCTCTCAGACACTGTTGACATCATAGGCATCGCCATGAGCTGCGTTGAGCTCTTGCCACCACAGTTCGGCGCTGCTAGCGCCGTTATCAGGAAACTCGTCGCTGAAATGCCGATGGCAGTGGCAGTGCGAGACGCCGGAGAATTCAATCAGTCCGCCATGTCTTCACAGCGGAGCCGCTCTTTATGGAAGTGCCATCAGTCTTGTTACGACCCGCCCAGGCCCAATAACGATACACCGCCAGTGTTGGAACACGATTACGGAGGAGGTCCTTCAGTTCGCCAGCTAAGGAGCGACAAATAAAATGTGGGTTAATTGATCCCAATATATCTAAAAAAAATCCATCCCAATAGCTTTTTATGATACAATCACAAGGAAAGAGAAAAGATTAAAATTGTATCTAGTAAGGGAAGTTTAATGCATTGATGTTATTCATCACAAGATTATATTTGAGAATTTATGAAAGAACTGCCAGGAATCTGGGGTTGGTTTTAGACCTGTAGTCAAATATTATATAATCTTAAAATAACAAAGTAAAAAAGACCTGGGGATAGTTTATAGTTTTAAAAGAACATAGTGAAATAATATGTTCACATGGAATTATCAAATTTCCTCTAAGTTTATCACAACTCGGCTAACAAAGATCCAACTCACAGGTCCAAACTATATTTCCTTTGTTAGTTGCATAGCTAACAGAGTGGGTTGGGTTGATGTTATCTGCTTAACTATTGCATGAAGGTTAATGCAGTAAAAAGCCATCACATGGTATTAACTCTCATATGGATAGCTAAAAGTTTGAATTCTGTTGTACAACGTTGTGGAGCCCTTATTCATTGTGTGGTTCAGCAGCAAACTCTGGACATTTGGGGCTTTAAGAGTCTGGGCTTTAGTACGGAGTTCCATGTGCTGACCAACTCAGCCAAAAGTTCAAGATATTAATTAGGATGGGTGGTCAATCTTAAAATATTATAACATTATCTTAACTAACTAATAAATATGCTAGTAATAAAGCACATAGTTATGTGTTAGTGCTGTATTGAACACTGCAATACTAAAACAGTGATGAAATGGCATATACGCCACATCATAACATGGTTTTGTGCGTTATCAAACAACTTATCCCAGGCCAACTGAAACAGTACATGCTAGTTTAAGAAAGAAAAAGAAATTTGTACATTCTAAACATCATGACAACGGAGAGAATCATTAATTCCATTATACATTGCATGTTTAAGTAGTATACCATCTACAAAGATTATTTAACCATTGTTGCAAACTATTTAAATTAGTTTGCCAACATGCATAAATAAAATGAACCGAACTGAGTCAGTGTGCATTGACAATCTAGAGAATGAATATGTAACCAAAAGGGAAAGAAGAACAACTCATGTGGGATTATTAATGTTTGACAATAAACATGACAAATCATAAGGTTGCTCGAAAAAAATGAGACTGCAATAGACTAATGTATGAAGATCCCCTACATTTTCCTTGGACTGGGATGGCCTCGGTGGAGCTGGTGCATTCACTTTCTTGGTGTAAGGAAGGACATAAGTACCAAGGCTTCCCTCTTTTGAACTGCGTTTGGTGTAGGTGGAGTGGGAAAAGCAACAACCTGGTTCTTGTATGAAGCAAGAACATCATCAGTGATCTCCAATGCTTTGTTTGCAAACAGTCCTCGGTGCCAACTCTACACAAATGCAAATTACTACTGCAAACAGGAATAAAATTGTCTACTCTTTTTGATAATGAACAAATTTATGCCAGAAATATTATATGTAGATGCTTCTTGCTAATTGCTATTGATCAAAAGACCAAATCCATCGTACAAATGGCATATTTCTAGTTCTGCAACGGAATTGATAAACAGAAATATTCTATCTAGATGATAATAATTGGGAGTAGAATTACCAACGAATCCATACAGGACACTGACGATTGTGAGCATTGAGATCATCATGGAGTCCCCAGATCACATCGTGCCCTTTCCCTGAACCAGAGTGCTGATTCCGCAATGTTCTTCCACATCACAAACCCATAGTCATTCAGACCCAAACTGCACGCAACATCAGTTGTTGTGCCTAAGAAAAGCAATTAGAAGAAGATGCATATGAAATTTCGAGGGGGCTCCTTAAATCCCAAAATACTAAAAACAAAATATCAAGAAAAAGAGAATCAGTTCAATAGATTTCCTCAAGGCATTACTTAACAAGAACGAACCAAAAACAGAAAATCACAAAGAAAAAGAAATCAAGACTCAAAAGATGGTTTCACTCACCACGAGTAGCATCAGCATGAGTAGGCACTAAAGCCAGGCTCGAATCCTCCTCTTCAGCCGCCAGAACCAATTTGTCCACTGGTGTGGGCTTCTGCCTCGGCCTTCATGGATTCCTCCTCCGCCTCCTCACAGTTCGTCCGACTCAATCTCATTCTCTGGCCTCCACCTCGCCCACCAGATGGTAACCAGTGTCAATCTAGTTTAGCGTAACAGAAACATAAAAATTTTGCTAGTGATACCTCAACCAAGTAGTAAGGGGGTGTTTGGGACAGTTCCAGCTCCACCAAAATTTGTGAAGTTGGTAGAGCAGGTATTTCTAGCTTCAGAAATTTGTGGAGCCGAGTCGTGGGTACATTAAGAGTGTTTAGGTAGATCATCTTGTTTACATTTTAGACTAAAAATATAAACTTAATTCACTTTATTTTAGCATATAAGTTTCAGCTCGAATGGAGCTGGGATCTGGAGCTCTCCCAAACAGGGCCTAAGAGTACCATCAACTACGGAGTCGCGCACCACCAAGAAACGAATTCAATCAAGGCATATGTAAGAGGGAAGGGAAAGCTTACCCTAATGGTATACAGGAAGTCATTATCTTATTCAGAAAATTGTCTTAGAGAAACATACGTACAGGGTCCTAGCCAGGCCATACTTGCAGCAAATAATGAACCAAAAAGTTGCCCTAGCGTAGCACCAGCCCCAATAAAACCAAATAGTCTTGAACCTGACTGAATTAAAAGAAAAATCAGGATTTGAAAATAAAAGGCAAAAAGTACCAGTGATTACATGTAACTTTTGATGCAGTTGTAATGATACCTCACTATCCATGACATCAATTACTCTTGCCCAAGTTGATGACATTGTAATGAGATTAAGCAAGGCAACCTTCAGATGGAGAGAGTTATTCAAATCAACATTCGGTTTGAGACTTAAAAATATGAACAGGACCATGTAATATCAAAAGGCTTACCCAAAGAAACAAGCTTATTCTCACTAATACGTAGAACCAGCTGTGATCTCCCCACCCAGCAGGTTCATTTGAACCATCATCACTTGACTTGATCATTATATAAAGAGAAACAGAGAAAAATAAGGCCTTTTGTGTCAGGAACGATTGCTCTTCGATTAGGAGATTTAGGAGGAACAGAAAGTGGCTAGAGTGGAAGAGGAAAGATGCATGCAAGGATAATTTGTTTTCTCAAGATTCCATGGAAATACAATGCTATCGATGTTTATTACCTGGGATATAGATGGGGAATGCCCAGGGTAGAGGCAAACCAAAGAACAAAAAATGCAAGAAGAGATAAGCTGAAGAACCTGATCAAAACCAAAGCCTGAAATTACAGACATACGTGATAACATTAGCTTGTATCAGTGAAAAAGAAATAATTGCAGCATTTGTAGCTCATTACGTTTTTTTTTAACAAAATGTTCTAAATTCTTAACATGGAGACCTCATGAAAACATAGACAAATAAACAGAGGCAAACTGAGAAAAAAAAAATTTAGTCATAGAAAAGCTAGCTAAACCATATATAAGGACAGTTTAGTGCAGAAATATCACAACTTTCACACTTGCATGGTAAATAATAATATACAACCCAACAGTTTTTCCTCTGTTAGTATAACCATGTTTCAGCAAAATTTTGGACTATAACAGACAGAAACGATCCAATTGAATGATCCAATAAAACAAGGAAGGGCATGTTACTCTAAGCAATCCGAAAACAATTCCGGTCACACCCAAGGCAAACATCACATCTTTAGCACAGGAAACAATATAAAGGTGTAGTTTTAACTACAGAAACCCAAAATCAAGAATATACATGATGAGCTAAATAATTGAATTGGACAAGCATTGCACTAAAAGCAGCGCACAGTAGTTGAACTTAAGAGTCAAACTGCGTAAACAAGTGCAAAACAAAGTTTCTAAGTAAATCTATTACAAAGCTTTTCATCTTTATATCTGAACAATCAAACTGGTCAGCTTCAAGCATAAACCAAACCAAAGCAAGCCAAGTGAGTAAGGTAAGTGGGCAGTGATACGTTACGGACCCTGGGCTTGGGGATGGATGGGAGGGAGAAGGCGAGGGAGGCGACGGGGGCGGCGAGGAGGGTGAGGAGGAGGGAGCCGGCGAAGAGGCCCGGGAGGCTGCCGAGGCCTAGAGAGATGGCCCCCTCGTCACGCAGCGGCAGAACCACGAAGTAGGCGCTCAGGATCTGCACGCAAAATCTATCTATCTATCGATGACTGCATTTGGAGATGGCACAGCAGGCACAATTCGATGAAACGGAATCGCTTACGAAGAAGAAGGTGGAGGCGGCGCTCATCAGCGGGGGGATCTCGTGGGGGAGAACGGCCACCAGCGACGACACCGCCGCCACGGCGCGTACGTGGAGCCGGTGGTGAGGTGCCGTCGCCATTTCCGCCTCCGGCAAGTGAGGCGGTACCTGGCTCGTCGATGCCGTCGGGGCAGTCGCAGAAATCGTCATTGAGCTGTTCCCTGGTGAACTTGCCCGATCCGTCCCTGCACTTGATCACGCCGCCCCGGTAGTACGCCTCATCTGCACCCAGCAACGCCAAATCAAGAACCACATCCATCTAGCAAAGGCAAGGAAAGAGAAAGGGAGAAGAGAGCGACGCGCGGACAGATCGCGCACATGAGCGCGACCCAGTCCCCCTGCTTGCCGAGGTTCTCCCCGAAGGGGAACCTGCCGAGGTAGAACTCGAGGATGCTGAGCCCGAAGCTCCATATGTCGCGGAGTGAGGCGTTTGGGGTGCGGAGTGGATCGCGCGTGTGGGGTTTGCGGTGTCGCAGACATTTGCGCCGAGGATCGGCGCCGAGGATCGCGCGGGGGCGGCGCGGCTTTAGGGCTTGTTTGGGGTGCGGGGTGGAGAGGGAAGCGACGATCGCGCGGGGGCGGCGCGGGTTTAGGGCTTGTTTGGTCTGCGGGGAGGGGAGCGAAGCGACGATCGCGCGGGGGCGGTGCGGGAGGGAGACGATCGCGCGGGGCGGCGCGGGTTTAGGGTTAGCTTGGGGAGCGATGCGACGATCGCGCGGGGGCGGTGCGGGAGGGAAGCCGTACCACTGCCACCAAGTCGTGCATTATAGTAGTAGAGATACATCCCAGCTAGACTCCGATGTTGTGCTTCTGGGCCTAAATAGGCTTGGAGGCAGTTTCTGTGCCGCGCGCGCGCCTCGTGGTCCATGGTCGGCTACCTGGGCCGCGCCACCCATGCGGGCTGGCTCCATCTCGTAACCAAAAAAAAAATGATATGTGGCATACGTCCGAAGCATTGCACGCTTGTTCAACCGTTTCGCGTATGCACACTTTTCTTTTCTAAAGAGCAGTGTTTTTATGTTTTTCATTTAGATATTAACATAAATATTAAAGTATAAATAAAAGATAGATAGCAATTATTTATCTATTTGCTTAGTATAATATTTATACAACCTATATTAAAAAAGAAAGTATTAGAGCTGTGCTCTCCCGTAAATTAGCTCCTCATCCACCTTCACTCCAGTCTCCACTGTGAAGTGGATTCCACACCGTTATGACTTCTCCAAATATAACACTTGCTTCATCTCCCTCTCCCAATCTCATCTCTGTCCCTAGGCATCCACGTCGCCAACTACAAGAGCTCCAATTAGAAGCTTTGCCATCGAGACTCCATTATTGAGCTGTCATTGTCACCATAATCTGTTGTTCCTCTCTCTCTCTCTTATGCATGAGAACTCTGGTGGAGCCTACTGCCAAGAGCTCCGGCTGCGTCGTCTTCACATTCAGCTAGATTTGACTGACGCACCTCCCTTTTGGTGAGATTTGATCAAACTGCCTCTACATCTGAAGAGCTTCAACTTTGCCTTTGTGCTTCTGCTTGTGCCTCAGCTTGATCTACCCCTGCTAAGCTTCGGCCTTGACATCTCTGATGAGCTATGGCTGAGCACCTCTAGTGACCCTCCACACCTGAGTACCACCACCGCAGGGATATGTTGCAATAAGTTGGTTTCATTGTTGCCGCAATACATTTCAATGTTGCAGTAGCTTTTCGCAATTGTCGCAGCTTTTGTACTTTTATTCCTATAGCTGTTCATTTGTAGCTTCTCACAATTGTTGCAAGAAGTGTTTTTGTTTGTTGCAATGTGTATTTATCAAATCAGTAACAAATATTTTTTTTTGCTGTAGGTGAAGATTTATTTATTGCAGAAGTGCTCTTCCTGTTGCAAAAAGTTATTTATTTTGTTGCCCCTTTTTGCTGCAATGGATTGAGGAACATGCTATATGTACATCTCTAAAATGTTGTAGGATTGCAAAATCATTTTTTAGATATGCATTTGTTGTTTTAAGTACCACTACACAGTTTTTTTCAAATAGATTGGTCAATACTAATTTAGACATCCAATACTACTCAAATATCTATAAGTTATTGAGAGAGCCATATTTTTAAATCTTTCCTCAATGTTACTTGTGTATTTTTATAATATTGCATGTGCTATCATGAATTGTTGTATGCTTTAAAAAAAATTGTTACCCTATTTTCAGAGCGTACGTTGAAAACGTTCCGCCCCAGTATCAGCCATTAAAAAAAACCCCGCAAACTCAAGCTGAGAATTGAGATGCGTGCGAGAGGCACTCTCGGACGACGGATAAGCGCCAAACGGGCTCCGATTCCGAAACATGGTGCGGAGCGCGCATTTGGTTAAGTGGCCCAGCGAGCTCGGGACCTGGCTCCCATCACGATACTCTCTTCGCTCTCGGCCTCTCTCCTTCTGGCCCGTGAGACTGTGGCCGTGGCCGACAGCGGCCACCACCTCGAACCACTCGAGTCTCCGCCCCGGCCACCGACGCTTGCCGACCATGGCCCAGGCTCCGGCGCGCGCCGCCTCCGCCGTGCGGATCTTCGACGCGCACTGCCACCTGCAGGATCCCCGCATCGCGGCCGCCGCCCCCTCCCTCATACGCGCTGCCACCGCCTCCGGCGTCGCCCGCTTCGCGGTCAACGGCACCTCCGAGGTCTGCCTTGCCTCTGGGTCTCCCGAGAACACGAGCAACTGCTCCTCTCTGACCCTTGTCTACCGGATGCGCGCAGAAAGACTGGCACCTGGTGAAGCAGATGGCCGAGGAGCATCCGGCCGTCGTCCCCTGCTTTGGCCTCCACCCATGGCAAGATTACCTGACTGCCTCTCGCGCTTCTCTGCCGCTTATTTTCTGTGGTTCTTAAAAACCCTGACTTTGGTAGGTGGGTACCAGAGAGGTCGCCGGATTGGATGGATTCGCTTCGGCGGTTCTTCGCGGAGACCCCAGAGGCGGCTGTCGGGGAGGTGAGCTCTATCCGTCAGTTTCCTTGCACTCCGAGGTGCTAGGTTATTTGCCAGCGATAGAACTGCGGTAATAATATGGACTGCCTGCAAAGTGCAAGCTAAGGCTTCCCTAAGACAAGCCTTCGTGTTTTAACAGCAACTAGCCAGCCGAATTTTAGCACAACTGCATGGTTAGATGTACTTGTTATACGACTCTGATGCTTATGATGAAATACAATTGTATTTATTATATAACTATAACAACTCTTATATCTACCTGATTAATTTGCACATTGTAATCCGGACCCAAAAAAAAACAACCTTGTATATCTTTCTCTTTTTCTTCTGATTAATGTGCTAATTTCTAGCCCTTGAGAGCAAACATTGCGGCTTCTTTTTCCTTTACTGTAATGATAGATAATTACTAGATAGGATATTGGTCTACTGGACGTGCTCATGATTTTTATTCTGTCGCTCGTTTCTGAATTGAGTGCAATTTTGTCATCATATTTGTTCAGATCCTCTTCTGTTTTCCTTTTGTCATCCATAGGACACCGCACTGAACTTTATCTGCCCTTAAACATATAACTTGTTCTACTCTTGGCATGTCACTATAGTGCAGATTGGTCTGGACAAGGGTTCGCATGGAAAAAATATTGACTTTGGAGAGCAGGTCTGTAGTTAGCGTGGACCCTTCTGCAGTTCTTTTTGCATATGATTTTACCAATAGATTACCTGATGGATGTGGCCACTGTAGCTATTAGCGTCCTGGTTTTAGTTTTTCAATTTTATGTCTATAATGCCATAGCAGCAGAAAAATTATATTATCACAGGTTGAAGTGTTCCAGCGACAGCTCGAACTTGCTAAGGAACTGAAGAAACCTGTTTCTGTTCATTGTGTACGTGCCTTTGGTGATCTTCTGGAAATACTGAAGTAAGATATGTTCTTCATTACCTTTTTGTTTCCAGTATGGTTATCTAGTTGTGCAGGCAGGTACGAATAGTATGTTTGCCTAAGTTGAGACGGTAACGTTTTGAAGATTTTTCATTACATAGATAACCAAAACCTTGAGAATCCTGCTTGTCTTAGATAATAAAGGTCATACTGAAAGTATAGATTGGTTCAAGACTTACAATCCACTAATGCGGATGCCATGTAGCTTCTCCTCACTTATCTCCATAGATAACTGTGGCATACTTCACTTCTTGTGTTAACATTTTGGTTGCCTGCAGGCAAACTGGACCTTTCCCAGCAGGGGTGTTGTTGCATTCGTATATGGGATCTGTTGAAATGGTGCCCAGCCTTGCAAATTTAGGCTGTTACTTTTCGTTGTCTGGTTTCCTTACTGGCATGAAATCCACTAAGGCAAAGCAAATGCTAAAATCAGTAAGTAGGTTAATTCTACACTACGGCATTCCATCTCAGAAGGATTTACCAATGATTGCATTTGCAATTGTTATATAGATACCCTTGGACAGAATTCTGTTGGAGACAGATGCACCGGAGGCATTACCAAAGTTGGACGATGTTTCTCTATTGACAGTCCCTTTGGACAGTTCAGATGCGGATATTGGAAAGCAACAGAAAGATTCAAATTCACAGGCAGCTACCACTTCAAATGAATCCTTGAACCATCCAACTAATATCCACATTGTAAGATTTTTGCTATGATGCCCTTGCCTGATATTCTCGTAAAGCAATCTTTCTTGGCAAAAGCATTTTTTGTGGATTGTCTTTTCACCTAAGCCCAATGTTTCTGTGTTTGCGAACTATTTCAACGATAATGCACCCTATTCGGTAAGGATATCATTCTGGTGGGCAACCTGTTTTAGATCTTAGACTCTTTACGGCATAATTGTATGGTGCTGTTGTTTGTGTAAACTGCTTAATCAGTCCACTGCCAGCTCACCACTCCATGCATGTTCCATTGTCTAAAAAGGGCTTGCTTACTTCACATTGTCGCGTAGAGCATTCATGGATTTATTAAAAGCTTCTAATAAACTATGCCTCCTTTTTGTTCAGGTTTTGAAGTATGTGGCATCACTGCTTGAAACGCCAGAGGCAGAACTTGCCGAGGTGAGTTACAAGAATGCTACCAAGCTGTTTTCTTATCCTGGATCCAAAGTTCACCCTGAAGCTGAAGCTGTCTGGTTGGGTGGTGATCCAATCTGAACCCCTGTTCTTTTGAATCTTGGTGCGTTCTGCTTCTTAATATTTATGTATACCATATGCTAGTAACACTTAAGAGACGATACTGAAAATAGTGATCCTCTACGGTCAAGTGTCAATCAGTAAAGAAATAAGAAAGCAGCTATTTAGTTATAGACGGTGCTATCTTATTTAGTTATAGACGGTGCTATCTTGCCAAATTTTCTTGACGTGATTTTACATTTGTTGAGAGGAGAGCAATTAGACGTCCAAATCGGAGGTAGCTAGTAGATATGTTGTCATTGAATGATGAACTGTATAACGCATTGCAACAGCCAATCAACCAATGGTGTTCTGGATCAGCATTTTCTGTTCCAAAAGGCTGCAACATAGATGCAGTGTCCTTTTCATAAGGACGCAGATTGAGATTTGATACTATAATAAACTGAAAGCGTGATGCAAATGCAGGCTGTAACGTTAACTTCTTAAATGAACACTTCGTAACCCCGACAACAAACCTGTTAGCTTAGCGACTTGATTCTACAAGGATGGCATGTGTCAGTTAGTGGCAAACAGAGTAAGAGATGATAACAGAATTTGGTCCCTTTGTAGTTTGTTTGTTGCTGATTCTTGCATTGAATGGGCTTTGGCTAACACGTAAAGATTGTTCAGCAAAAAATCCATCACTCATGATGTAGCATCTAAACAAAGTACGTTCAGCCGGAACATCTATCACTAGAAAGTCCTCGGCGCTTTCATGATTTTCTTTTTTACAATTGTACAAATATTAAAGCACGAATGAAAGGTGAATGGTGATTATTTAACCTTTCGCTTGCTTTAAGATTTATGCAACTTGTATTGTGAAGGAAAGTATTGAAGCACTGCTAGTTGCATTCCACCAAAGTTCGTATTGCATCCTCGACCTTGCGAGTACCACGGAATCTGTGTAAGATGCCATACAGCCCAATGGATTAATTGTTGTAGTATGGAGTATGGTGACTGGGTTCAAACTGAGATCCTGTTTTTTTTTTTTGAGGGGTACTGAATTACCAGAAAGTTGATTTTTTATTATTGATCAGAAAGCGGTTGTAGCTTTTCTTAAGAATTTGTTTGGTAAAATGGTCAGAAGTTATCAATAAGAACAGAAATTTGAAATTTGAGTGTTTAAATGACTGAAATGATCTTAAAAGTTCTGAAGGCTTGTTTGTACGCCGATTTAACTTAAATATTGATCTTTTAGATTATATTTGTAAAAATATTAGGTGATGAATAACTAAGCATTAGTTATATTTTTTTCATATTATTACATATATTTTGCTTATTTTTCTTTATCTTGTGCGATGCAAGCACATAAGGACAAAAAAAAATGACACGATAAGGACAAAAAAAAAAAAAAAACCTGTATCGATCCTCTTATGTCGATAAGCTTAGACCCGGGCCAACCATATAACCAGCTCCAATACCTCAGTCTTACCTACCTTACATAAATGCCCATTCTAAAACAGCAAAAGCGCTGTCCGAGTGGAAACCATCCCTATCCTGCAAGAAATATCAGTGCCCGGGCCCCATGCGCACATAATGCACGTCCACTTCCCGACGAGACGCCGGCCAATGTGCTACGGTTGGGCACACGCCTGTCTGCTTTAGACTTTAGAAGCAGCGTGAACGAACAAACCGATCAAAAGTTCGCATTCGCCGGATCAACAGAGGGGAAGAACTGAAAGGAAAGCCAGCGCGTGAACAAAAAAAGCATGTGCTTTTAGCATCTCGCTCTGGCTAGAACACTGCAGCGGGAAGCTGAATTAACGAAGAAACCAGAGAAGTAATACTAAACATGCATATATGTACATCTGATTCCGAAATGATCAGGAAGCAACAAACAAACTAATTAAACACGTACTAGAAGTCAAGCCACTGTGCATGGAAGGAACTATCAAGTATGGTATGTAACGTAACAGGCCGGTGCGCGCGGCGCGGCCAAAAACTAGCTAGGCTCCTAAGTATGCACCGGGCGGTGGGGACGCCTCGCGGCCGCGGCCACACGGGCCGGAGGCGCAGAGGGAGAGCCACGCGAGGATCGGCGTGCCGAGGAGAACGAGCCCCGCGGGCACCATCCAGAGGCGCGCGTTCGCCGGGTGGAACGCGAGCGCCCACCACACCAGCAGCGCGGCGCCGCCGAGGCATACCGCGACGAGGCTCGCGGCCGTGGCAGCCAGGAACGAAAACGACGTCGTCACCGCCTTGGCCGTGGCTGCGCTTCTGCTGGTGGTGGTGGGGTGGTTGGGCTTTTGAGGCGGCCCCGCAGCGGCAGCCTCCATGGAACCGGAGGAGACCTGACACGGCCGGCCGTCCAAGTCCCAAGTTTTGTATGCATATATAGCCCGTGACTTGGACCGGCGGCGATCGTGCATATAGATTAGGCTGACTGGTGAGCTACAGTGCTACTTTGCTCCTGTTGTTAATAGAATTTTTTTTATAGTTTTTACTATCTTTTCTACTTTTTGGTACTACTCATAATAATGATACAAACTCTCTAAAATTAAGGATAACTAGCCATGTGCCCGTGCATTACAACGGAAACTCAATTTGCGATAAAAAGTTTATTTGCAAAGAGCACTAACAGTGACAAAGGTGGGTAATTAAAGAGCAGTAGCAAAGATGAGTAATTTTGATGAAGCGAAGCGGGAAAAAACTCTTACTTTATATAGTAGAGATTTGATGATGCCTCATGTAACTTCCGAGACGTTAAAATCTCGAGCAGTGCTTTCATACTTTCCTTTCCAATACAAATTACATAAATCTTGAAGGAAACGAAGAGGTAAATAATCACCGTATACTATTTATTCATACTTTAATATTTACTAGATAGTTTTTGCGCGCTACGCTGCGCACGTATATGAATATAGGACAATGGTGTTTGTGCATACGTAGGTATAAGCTGAGCGAAGAATTTGGTGCTGAGCGAAGAACCTGGCGTTATAGGAATGAGTTAGTTTCGTCTCAGCAAATGAACAGTTATGGAATGTGTAGTAAAAAAGAAATGCTTTAGAAGGAACGTCATTTCTGATTGTTGAAGAATACTCTGTATAAGAATAAGGTAGTCAGATTTGGTTAGATGAAATCGACGATTTGTCAATGTAGAAGAACAGAACAAAAGATATATGTGAAACAATATCGATTATCTGCATGTAATCAGATTGGGAAACAAATAAAAGTTCTACAAAATTCTGGTCCAGCTAAGCAAAATCAAATGAAGGAGAGTTCTAGTTCTGTTTCAGCGAACCATGATTTACGGAATGCACAGTACAATGGAACATATGATCCGGAAGGAACACTATTTCTTACTATCCCAGAATACACTGCATAAGAATGGAATGCTAGGATTTGGTGAGATCAGATGTATGATTTGTTGATGCAGAAGAATAGAACAAAACATATGGATGAAATAGCGTTAATTATTTTTATAGAGTAAATAGATCGAGAAAGAAATAAAGAGTTTCGTGAAATTCCTGGTCTAGGCTAAGGAAAATGAACCGAAGCAGAGTTTCAAAAACGTGCTGAGTAAACGTTTTTCTGGTAGAAATTATGAAAATATGAGTTTCAAATACGAAATATAGCATGAGATGTAATATAATTTCTTAGTTCAGGCAGGTCATGAGATAATCAGTAAGTATAATCAAACACATGGGTAAAGTGTAACCAAGTACATGGATAAGTAAGAGTGTCGTTAAGTATTCAGTAGGTACTATATTGGTGCAATACGATACAGAAAAAGTAAACTGATAGCAAAAGGACGGTGACTACCGGCAGTTAGCTAAAAGGATAACACGACTAGTGCATCGATATTATAAAGACTGAAATGTGGCAAAAGATGAGATGTATAAGTATATACATCATTTAAGTTCTGTGCAATTGGATACGAACTTATATAACCGTAGTGGGAAATACATATAGTATAGACTTTGTTGCCGATGAAGACAAAATGGGATCGGCGAGCTTCAGAAACTTAGGTCTGTGATGGGTAGAGAACACTTGGATGCGCTGCAATGAAAAATAATAAATAAGAATGGAACTAATAAGGGAAAAAACTTTTTATGAGTCTACCTGTTTCACTGTGAGTTAGGTGTTTTGTCCTGAAATAGTTTTGTCTTAACGGTGGTTTTTCCTGTCATAACGCAGAGATCATATATGCAAATAAGAAGACTGTTTCAATACTTTATCAGATATGAGTATAGAAACCGTGCACAGATGAATATCAAGAGGAACATAACTCTGCATGGTCTTGCGTAGCGGTGAGATCTGGATCAGTAATATTGAATGATCTCTTGAGCAAATATTGTGTGGCGATAATATCTGAAGCAATAGAAGTCGATTCAAATAATACTAACATGTGGGGGTTAATAAGAGGTAAAGCTTGTAGCGATTTACGGGCGATGGCGGTATTCCTTGAGATGAACCAGTAGCAGCTCCAACATTTTTATGAAATTATAGGTATATATATTTAGATAAGGAGAAGTTACAGATATAAATAAGTGAAGGTTGTTCTGTATCATTCATAGATTCTATCATAGATAATGTGGTTAGTGAAAATCTAAGACGTGATGAGTGTTTGACCACGGTCAAGTAACACCGGTTCTTATCGGGTCCACATCGGCATCAACTGCGGATGTGGACACGATAGCTGGCTCACGCTTTACCAAAGGAGGAGTTTGAGTTAGTCGCGTGGGAATCATGTTACCCCCTTGCAAAAGGTTTGTCAACATTGTTACATACTATGAAGAGGAGAATATCTCTCAGCATGAGCATACAACCTTACCTAGCAAGAAGCGCAGGAGATTAGATAGGTAACATGGTAATGATGGTATCAACCTCAATGGTGTATGTCGTTTCATGTCATCTCTGCATGCAATGTATGTATTCAATTAAAGTAGTATTCTATCAGCCATCACAGAAAAGTCAAGGCAATGAATGAGTTCTTGTAATTCTGCACTCGTTAATGAGAGGGAGCAGTTTTCTTTGAAGTTGTAATTTTGTTACATGTATAAGAAAGATCGCTTTTAACTTTTGAAGTTATTTTACGAACAGTTACTCAAAAAGGTACAAAAATTATTAACACAACATCAAGAAAATGACCATACACACACAACATGATGCGACAAATGCAGGTGAATACGGGCATGGCTTTATCCAAACTATCCAATCATGCATGTATCTGCTAAATGATAATATAAGTATATAACCCTTGGATATACTGCTTTCCAACCCAAATCTATTTGCCAATTATGAACTTGGCATTCAAAAGGATCCAAATAACTCTCTTCGAATTGCATGCTGAAATACAGTTGTAGTCCCATAGCCCTAATCCAATTCTTCCAGACAACCTCAAGGAGTTGAACACAATCTGATCCAAAATTGTCATTACAGAATATAATTTCAGATAACACCATGCCACAACAAATCGCCCAAAAATCCTTCTATTGAAAGATATCCTGGATAGAAATTAGGTGTAGGCTACATCGAACAAGAAAGAGACGCAGAGGTGCACATTAAAATATGATAAAATCAAACTAAATTTCAATTCTACAATTTTCTGTATAGTGAGGTAAGCAAATCTAAAATTACGGCAGTATGCTAAGGTCCCAAAAGCAGACAAAATTGAAGTCAAGTCAGCTTGTTTGCAGTTCTTCTGTTAACAAAGTTGCTATTGTGTTCTTTCTCATAACGTGAGCCTTCCATCAATTCAATAACAATTAACCTACTGCAGGATTTTAATCTAGACAATTCAGCTACACAACAAACTTCCTAGATGCAATATGGCACAAATTAGACATAAGTAAGAAACAAAACCTTTACTACCTACAGTAGCAAATACAACGTTGTCCAAAAAGGACCAGAATTACCATGTTCACTAAAAGTCAGCTATATCATTTCTTAATAGAACAAGTTACACCTGAATCAATGACACTAAACTCGGCAAGCTATTACATACGCTTTTAAAAGTGTACATAGAGAAAATGGTTCGGTACATTTCCATGTCTCAGATGGCAAATTATACTAAATATACAATTTTTTAAGTATAAACTATAAAGTGCTAATCTTTAAACTATATGAGAGAGAGCAAAAACTAATGAAAAAAAATACAAGCATGATGTTCCTCATTGTTTTATGTGATATAGATTTACCTCCAGAGGCCACAGAACATGCACTGAAATCACCAAAGGAGTTGAGAGATCAGAAACATCTTAGCGGGTTTGATTCCAACCCAAACCAGTACCATGTTTGTTGATGGTAGACTGTATGGGTTCTACAATACCCTTTCTGCTTTTTCCAAGGGCTTCTCCCTAAACAAATTTGACCAACAGCTGCCAAACAAGCGAAAACTATCAATTCACATCAAGGACTGTATTACTTGTTCGTAACCTCCAACCATTCTAGTAGTAATCAATAAAGAGGGGAGACAAATCTAAAGGACATAATAATATCCAAGTAAGTTACCTCAACAAAAGCATAACCATGCGGGCTTGGAGGAATCTTTACGGCCTTGAAGGAATCTTTAAGTTAATCTCAACTATCACTCTATATGCAAGAAAGAAAAATCTTGCAATATCGATCTCCATACAAAACCGGAGTGATATTTACTTTCACGGGTGCACCTTTTTAAGTGAATGGTTTCAGAGGGATGTAGCTATTTTTTAAGTGAATGGGCGCAACCACCAATGCTAGCCTTCAAGATTTAAAACACGAAATTAGCGAATTAGCGCTTTGTAAACCGCAGATTCTTCCAACATCATTATGACCGATTCCTTGTTTTCAAGATAAATAGTCGATATATGATAGAACCGAGCCGCCAACCTTGTAGAAGAGGTCCTGCACCTCCTCTCCCCGATATCGATAGGAGGTTCTCGATGTAAAGCCCGACCAACTCTGGCGCCTATTCATCCCGATGTTTTGAGAAATACAACATTCGGATGTATCAACCAAAGCAGAGGCACTGAAGACAACTAAAAAAAGATTTTCGTGACACAATGGAAACCAGAAGAAAACACACCAAAATCACTAACCGGGGGAAAAAATCACATGTCTTTTTCATGCTGAATCGCAGGCAAAAATATCAACCCAAAATAGCTCTCCTCAGCTAAAAATCTCAGTACAATATGTAGCGTCATAGGTAGTTCAAAGTATCAATCTCCAAAAAGTAGTTAAGGTGTGAAATCTCCGACCTCTTACACAGGAAGCACAAACCCTAGAACACCAAAAATTTAGAAGAAATTAGAAGCTAAAGAGGCATAATCACATATACGCACACCATACCGACAGTAGGAAAACCAAACTGCATGTAAATCGATGAACTACATCTCACAAATGAAGCGGGCAAAAAGCCGTGAAAAATCAACAAAAAAAGCAGATCACTGATAGAGGTGGAGTCGTGCGACAAAATAGAGAAGGAATCGCATCGAGAAACAAGAGATTCAAGGTTGTCGCCGTCCCCAATCGCCGTCGGTTTAACGCTGGCTCTGCGAGGAGAAGGGCAAGCAGCGACAGACACTGTGGTTGGGCAAAGAGGAGAAGAGATCTTGGGGTTTTGTGGTATAAGGAGGCACGGTGGAAGGCTGCCGTTGCATTTCCCGGGGGCAAAAGAGGTAGAGCAAAAAGCGGCGGAGCAAAAAGCAGCGGAGCTCACGAGGAGAGGCAGGCGAGTGGACGAAGCGGAGGGGGAAAAAAGCCACGCGTCCCAATCCTTCCTGCTCTAAAAGATAGATCCGCAGCATGTACCAATGAAGGAAACGTAGCCGGAGCAGCCGACCGCTCTCTGCATAGAAAGATCGAAGAAGAAAGTAACGGCGCCGAGAAAGAAGAGAAGGAATGGCCGAAACGCTCATTGCGAAGGGAAATCCGCAAGCTGAATCGACGAAGCAAACACATCATCGACGAAAGGGGAAGCGCGAGGAAAGGAATGGAGGGCGACACCGTCGAAAAAGACTCAGGGCCAAACCTCGCAAGAACTGGAGGCACGACCGAGGCGCCACAGACAGGACGCCTCGCGAAGATGGACACGTCTGGGAAAATAAAACGCGGGAGAGGAGACGTCTCAAACACGGCGATGCGTCCGGAAGTCAAGGCCGCAAGAAGAGGACGAGCGACGGTCGGATCGTATGCACGCAGCGGATGAGCAAGACCGAAAAACGGGTGGCGTGGTGCGGTGAGAGCTCGCCGATTCCACCGCTTTAATATATAAGTTATCGCACACCATACCGGCAAGAGGAAAACCAAACTGCATGTAAATCGATGAACTACATCTCACAAATGTAAGCGTGCAAAAGCCGGAAAAATCAACAAAAAACACGCATTAGCTTCGATAGAGGTGGAGTCGTGCAGAAAATAGAGAAGAAATCATACCAGAGAAACAAGAGATTCAAGGTTGTCGCCGTCCCAATCGCCGTCGAAGTCAAACGCGACTCGCGAGGAGAAGGCAAGCGTGTGGACTGTGGTTGGGCAAAGAGGGAGAAGAGATGCCGGGGTTTTGTGGTATAAGGAGGCACGGTGGAAGGCTGCCGTCGCATTTGCCGGGCAAAAGCGGCGGAGCAAAAAGCAGCGGAGCTCACGAGGAGAGGCAGGCGAGTGGACGAAGCGGAGGGGGAAAAAAGCCACGCGTCCCAATCCTTCCTGCTCTAAAAGATAGATCCGCAGCCTGTACCAACGAAGGAAACGCAGCCGGAGCAGACGGCCGCTCTCTGCACAGAAAGATCGAAGAAGAAAGTAACGGCGCCGAGAAAGAAGAGAAGGAATGGCCGAAACGCTCACTGCGAAGGGAAATCCGCAAGCTGAATCGACGGAGCAAACACAGCATCGACGGAAGGGGAAGCGCGAGGAAAGGAATGGAGGGCGACACCGTCGAAAAAGACTCAGGGCCAAACCTCGCAAGAACTGGAGGCACGACCGAGGCGCCACAGACAGGAAGCCTCGCGAAGACGGACGCGTCTAGGAAAATAAAACGCGGGAGAGGAGACGCACCGAAACACAGCGATGCGTCCGAAGCTGCGCTCGCAAGAAGAGGACGGAGCGACGGTCGGATCGTATGCACGCAAGGGATGAGCGGCGCTGGAAAAACGGGTGACGTGGTCTGGCTGAGAGCTCGCCGATTCCACCGGCTTTAATAGATAAGTTATACAACTGTTAAAAAGAAAAGCGCGGAACACCTTGTTAAGATAAATGTTGTAATCGTATATTACTGGCTATAGATAGAATCTTCTAAATATAGTTAGTTGATGTATAGATAGAATAGAAAGATTTATCTTGCCGTTAAGATCTGAGAACTTCCCGCCGTGGTTGATTCGCCATATAAACATGCGACGCAGACCTCTACGGAGGTTAAGACGCTTCTTCCTGCTTTCTCATGGTATCGAGCCAATTCCTCCCAAAAGTCTCTATCTTCTAGCTGTTCATGGTGTCTTCTTCATCCACGACGGCGCTCTCGCTCACTACATCTCTTGGGCATCCGATCTCGGAGAAGTTAACCGTGATAATTACGGTTTGGCGTGCTCAAAGTCATGCTTGGTCGTGCTTGGAGCACGCACTAATTGGTTATCTGGATGGCTCCAAGGAGAGACCATTCGAGAAGATCACCATTGATGGTGTGGAGGTTGACAATCCTGTCTTCACGCCTTTGGATCATTCAAGACCGGCGGGTTCTTGGCTATCTCCTCTCAACTTTGTCTCGTGAAGTCCTTGTTCAGGTTGCACATCTTGAGAACGCCGATCTTTGTTTGGAAGGCGATTGGGGAGATGTTTTCGTCTCGACCAAAGGCGCGGATCATTGATTCGATCGCAATTGTCTAGAGAGCGTAAAGGCGATAGAATCGCTGCCGCCTATTTCACCAAGATGAAGGGTCTTCCGATGAGATGGCAATGGTGGAAAGAAATTAGATGATGATGATGTGGTGTCTTACATCTTAGCGAGATTGGATCTTGAATACAATGGATTTGTTTCATCTGTTTCCTCTAAAGCGATATTTCCTTGAGTGATTTGTATGCGCAATGCTTTCTTATGAAGCAAGATTGACTCAACAATCCTCTCGATGGTGGTTATCGGTCATCGGCAAATATAGCGTCGCGTGGTGGACGTGGCCGTGGCTATCAAGGCAGAGGTCGTAGGCGCTTCAATGGAAGAGGCCGATGGGGCGCGACTGCTCGATGGTCCTGTGCCGTGTGTCAACTCGCACAAAAGAAGGGCATACTGTTCACTCATGTTGGAAGAGGTTTGATCGCTCGTTCTCTGGTGAAAAAGGCACAAATCAAAAATGAAAGGACCGATATGTCGCCTAGAGGGGGGGTGAATAGGCGTATTAAAATTTTGCAATTAAATAAAATATCCCGAGAAACAGAGTTCGGACTGTCCGAGGATTTTGTCCGGATAGTCCGGACTAATTGTCCGGATAGTCCGGGTAAATTATCCGGATACTCCGGACTGAACAGCTCGAAGAGGGATTTTAAATCTTTGCAAGATTTCAATAATCTAGCTGAATACAAATACTCTAAATGATGTCAGGAACCTGAAAAGTATATAGATCTAGAGCCAAACTTAAAGAGAAAGTAGATCGGGGCTCCAAAAGATTCAAGAACCACAAATCCTAGCTCAAGCAAGTGAGGAACACAAAGACAATAATTTTTACCGAAGTTCGGATTCTTGAAGGGAATCCTACGTCTCCGTTGAGGAGGCACAAAACCCGGGTCTCTCTTGACCTCTATCCTCCCGGTGTTGCACGATGCACTCGCTAGTCTTCACTTTTTGCCTCTTTCCTTTCGGAGGCGAGACTTGCCTTCACAAACGACCGGGGCTCTCCACACGAAGATTGGAGGCTCCCGGTGACTCCTTGCCATCTAGGAGCCCTTCAAACTCCAAGAGTAACAAATACGTCGCTAAATCAACTTAGAGGATGAACTTGTGCTCAAGAATCAACAAAGCAAACTCAAAGCACTTAAATCCCCTCTTTTCTCCCCAAAGATTCAAACCAAATCAAAGATTCAAGTGAGGAAAAAGAGGCTAGGGCTTAAGAGAGTGAGAGAGTGAGTTAGAGACTTGAATGCTGCAATGAATGAAGTGCTAACGGGTAGATTTGGAGTGAGGGCTTAAATAGCCCATCCAAAAATCCAACCGTTACAAGTGTGCTGCGCTAAGTCCGGACTATCCGGACATTTAGTCCGGAGTGTCCGGACTCAACTCCATATTCCAACCGAGAGGGTGAGCTCGGAATGTCCGGACATTATCTTCGGATACTCCGGACAATTTCCCCGGAATGTCCGGACTAAATGTCCGGATACTCCGGACTTACCAGAGAAAAGCAACCGAGGACCCTAGCTCGGAGTATCCGGATTTAATCCCCGGATACTCCGGACATTTTCCCCGGAGTGTCCGGACTAAATGTCCGGATACTCCGGACTGACCTCCTCGGCCAAGAGTACCCTTAAATAGGAAATGCACTGTTTTAAAATTCTTTTGAAATGCAATTTTCATCCTATGAGCACAAGCATATCCTAGAAGCGATTTTCCGTCGTATCCCCCTTAATAGTACGGCTATCCTTAGACTCAATAATAAAAGAAATTCAACTAAAGTCTTGATGCCGCCTTTTCAAATTTTAAATATGGTAGGGATCTCCAATCGCCTTTCCAACGATGATATCTTCTTGATCACTGCATAGAATCTCATTTGCAGCCGTTAGTACACGCAATTGTGTTGCCATGAATCACCAAAACTTTTGAGGGGCCTAGATGCACTTTCAATCTCCCCCTTTTTGGTGAATTGATGAAAACACAATTGAGTTTGGATAAAAATTTGAAATGATATAGTATTTGGAAAACCAAATACTTGGAGGGTGGAGCTCCCCCTAAATACGTGCATTAGAGAAATTTGAGTAGAGATTGAAATGCACATATTTAAGAGAAAAAGGTGCAAGAGCTCCCCCTAAATTGTTGCTTATGATAGAATATGACAAGATAATCAATAAGTAATTTTGCACAAGTAGATATGTCATGAAGTCACACAATTGCATTGCTAAAAGCAAATGTAAGCAAGGTATAGTTCAACATCATAACCAGTTCACGATCACAACCACAACCATAAGCACAAGTTCGATCAAAGCAAAGACGAATAAATAAACCTAGAACCAAATCAAGCACAACCAGAAGGATAAACCGATCCACTCTCTCCCTTTGGCATCAAGACACCAAAAGGAAGAGTCTCTGACAAAAGGATCACTCGTAAATGCCGCCGGAAGGCTCGTAGTCCTCCTCCTCGGTATTGTCGGCTTGCTACATCGGGCGCGCCTACAGGGTGCGAGGAGGTGGAAGGTCGAAGAGTCTGTAGAGTAGCGGAATCCATTGTAGATACATGGTGACTCCTTGGACTCGCTCTTGGTGGAAGATCCTCACCTATTTGGCGGCGGTAGAGGCGCGGAACTCACGACGGTGCTCACGAAGCTCACGACGGGTCTCCTTGACTTGATTAGACACATCTTGGCAAAGGCGGAACAGGCACTTAAGCATCCTTTTGATAGTGTCGCGGCTAGTACGAGGAGAGCCTTCTCCCGTGGGAGAAACTGGAGCTGCCGGAGCTGGCGGAGGAGCAGAAGCTGGAGCTGGAGGAGGGACAGAAGAGGATGCTCGGGCTGGACGACCACGGGGGCGCTTCTCCAAAGGAGCTGCAGGAGCGGCAGAAGCGGAAGCTGAAGGTGCACGGACCTTGTAGGGAAGGTGATCCACATCCTTGACAAAGTCAAGGCCCGTGACGTGCTCAATAAGAGCCATGATGAATGGCGCATATCCGCAGCTGCTGGAGTGGCTCAAAGAGTTGAGGCGGATGGCCTCCCAAATAAAATCCACGACATCAAAGCTATGAGAGCGCTCCACCAAGTGATATAGCAAATTACGCCCATAGGAACTGATAGCGGACGCATCACCCTCCTTAGGCCATAGAGTGACCCGAAGAAGCCTCAGAAGAACAGCAGCCACAGGTTTGAGACCTTTTATAGTGCCAACCACGAAATGCTGAGATGAATCATATAGGTCTTCAAGCTGCTCAGGGGCCATCACTTTCTTGTCATGTAATTTTGCATCACCATCAGCTGACCTTAGATGCAAAATCCTAGCAAAAGTCCTCTTGGTGGCCACATACCAAAGCTTATCGGTCATCCACCATATGGCTTCTTGCTTCTTGTCGAAGTAGAGAGTGGCATAGAATTGCATAATAACTTCATCATTCCAAGAATGCATGAAACTCATAATGTCCTTTACCTTATGGCGCTCACAGATTTGAATGGCTTCATTAAAGATGGGGTTCTGAGCCTCAGTCATGTATAGCCAGTCAATCCTTTTCATTTTCATCACGGGGTGCTCCATGGGGAGAAGGACTGTCTCATAATAATCTGAATGGAACCTGTTCCAGAATCGCTTGTCGACGTACTGATCTTGGTGGAACTCAAGCGGATCCTTGTTCCTTTGAGCTACAATCGCTTTGCCCTTTCCAGACCCAACCCGATAATCAACCACACGAAGAGGCATCATCTGGCCTGGGTATCTCCACTGGGGTTGAAGCTTCTCAAGCGGTCCAATTGCCACTCTTGACTCTTGAAACTGCTTCTTCTTCTGCTCACGACGCCTTGCATGGGCATCCGCGGGATGCTCATCGGCAGGAGTCTCCTCGGGATCGACGTGAGGAGGAGCTTGAGCGGGAGATGGAGCAGCAGGAGGACCCATAAGCAGATTTGCACGACCATGGCTGATCTTCCTCACGCTTTGCCTTTTCTTCTTGGGAGCGCCGGAAGGGGAGGAAGGAGGTGACTCAATTGGGCGCTTGCCGGCACCAGAACCTCCTTGCGAAGAAGCCATCTGAGGAGGAACAAGGATTGAAGTGAAAAAGGGTTCGCAAGAAGGTAAGATTTGCAATTTATATTTTTGGACCGAGAGGTACAGCTCGGACACTCCGGACATTTAGTCCGGACTGTCCGGACAATTACTCCGGATACTCCGGGGATTTAATCCGGAGTGTCCGGGGTATAGTCCGGATACTCCGGATAAAATGTCCGGATAGTCCGGGCTGTACAGATTTCAACCCAAAAACCTAACTTGCAACCAATGGGGGATCTCTAAAAGCACATTCTAGGATTTCAACAAGAATATGAATGTACTCTAGCAAAGGAGTCCTAACCCAAGGTATTTCAAGGATCAAAAGGAGATTAGGGCAAAGGATGTCATACCACAAAGATGAACCACCAAAAGCGAAGAAAAGTCGAGGAGATCCTTCCTAAGCCCTCCAAGGTTGATCCGGAGGCTCAGGGGTGAGAAACACACGGAGATGGAGGAGAACCGAGGGCGGCTAAGGCGAAGTTTTGAAGAGATGCGGTTGAAACAAATGAGAGAAGAGAGAGAAAGGATGCCCCCCCGCACGGGCTTAAATACCCAAAGCCATCTCAGTCCGGACACTCCGGACATTTAGTCCGGATACTCCGGACAATTAGTCCGGACTGTCCGGGCTGACAGCTCGGGATCCAAAGAGGAGTTTCAAGGATTTGAAAGGGATGATTGACTTGAAGCAATGAGAAAAGTAGTCCTAAAGGCCCTTTGCACAATGTGACTAGCGAACACATAATCAAACAATCCATAGTCACATGACATTGAGCTTGATCCGAAGATCAAATATTTCATCCAACACAAAAAGATTAGAGAAAAGGACCAAATAAACTTTTCTAAAACGTTTTCCAAGCATCAATCAATGTCATGCACTTCTCAAGCCAAAATGCGAGAATCAAGAATATTTAGCCCACTCCTCAATTCACAAAATCTCTTCTCATCAAGTGGCTTGGTAAATATATCGGCTAACTGGTCATTTGTGCTCACATGTTGGATATCGATATCGCCTTTTGTGGAATGGTCTCTTAGGAAATGATGGCGGATATCGATATGCTTGGTACAGGAATGTTGGACGGGGTTGTTGGCAATTTTTATGGCACCCTCATTGTCACACAAAAGTGGCACATGGTTATAGGTTAGGCCATAGTCATTTAGGGTTTGTCTCATCCAAAGCAATTGCGCACAACAACTCCGTGACTCGTATTAAACTTCGGTGTGGATAGGACTCTTGAATTTTGCTTCTTAGAGGACCATGAAACAAGGGATCTACCTAAGAATTGACAAGTCCCCGAAGTACTCTTCCTATCTACCTTACATCCGACATAATCCGCATCGGAATAGCCGACTAATTCAAAAGATGACCCTTCAGGATACCAAAGCCCGAAATGAGGAGTGTGCACTAAATACCTCAAGATTCTTTTTACGGCCACCATGTGGCACTCTTTGGGAGCGGCTTGAAAACGTGTACACATGCACACACTAAGCATAATATCGGGCCTAGATGCACAAAGATAGAGTAAAGAGCCGATCATCGAACGATATACCTTTTGGACGACCGGTTTACCTTCTTTGTCGAGGTCTAGATGCCCGTTGGCTTGCATCGGCGTCTTAATTGGCTTGGCGTTCTCCATTCCGAACTTCTTGAGCATGTCCTTGATGTACTTTGTTTGGCAAATGAAGGTTCCTTCTTTAAGTTGTTTGACTTGAAATCCGAGGAAGAACTTCAACTCGCCCATCATGGACATCTCGAATCTTTTGGTCATTATTCTGCTAAATTCCTTGCATAGATGTTCGTTAGTAGATCCAAATATAATGTCATCAACATATATTTGACAAACGAATAGATCATTATCAATGTGTTTAGTAAAGAGTGTAGGGTCGGCCTTTCCGACTACAAAACCTTGACCGAGAAGGAAATCTCGAAGACATTCGAACCACGCTCTAGGTGCTTGTTTAAGTCCATAAAGAGCCTTGTGTAGGAAGTAGACGTGGTCCGGATGATCTGGGTCTTCGAAACCGGGTGGTTGCTCAACGTAGACCATTTCGGAGAGTGGTCCATTCAAGAAGGCGCTCTTCACGTCCATTTGATACAACTTGAAATCATGGTGAGTAGCAAAGGCAAGTAATATTCTAATAGATTCAAACCTAGCTACGGGAGCGTATGTTTCCTCGAAGTCCAAACCTTCTATTTGCGTGAAGCCTTGAGCAACCAACCGTGCTTTGTTTCTAGTCACTATTCCGTTCTCATCTTGCTTATTCCGAAACACCCACTTGGTTCCGATCACGTTTTGCTTGGGTCTTTCAACAAGCTTCCACACTTGGTTTCTCTCGAAGTTGTTCAACTCCTCTTGCATAGTCATCACCCAATCCGGATCTTGGAGAGCTTCTTCTACCTTGACGGTTCAGAGAAGACACAAAGAGTAGAATTCACAAAATTTGCAAGTCGAGATCTAGTGGATACTCCTTGTTAATGTCTCTAAGTATGTTGTCGTAGGGTGATTGCGTTGTATGCTTTGATGAACTCTCGGATGAGGAGTTGTTGCATTTATCGTTGAATAGGACCTCCGTCATCTTGAGAAGTGTTGGAACCATCTTGAGCTTGAAAGGAAGAGGGAGGATCAACATTTGGAGCAGCGATGTCCGGAATGTCCGGGGTTAAGTCCGGACACTCGGAGATTTTGTCCGGATACTCGGACATTATCCGGACACTCGGGTTGGGGTGCTCGGGATTGCATCTGCTCCACGGTTTTACCTCCCCAATGGCCAATTTATTGATTGCTTCGCATGGAGGTTCTTCCTATCAATTTCATCACAATTAACTTGTTCTACTTGAGAACCGTTAGTTTCATCAAATGTTAAATCGCGAGATTTCAACTACACGGTGGTGTTATTGAAAACCCGATATCGTAAGCATTTGATCCATAACCAAGTAAAATCCTTCATCTACTTTAGGAGCAAATTTAAAAGACTTAGCTCTTTTGTTGAGGATGTAGCATTTGCTCCCAAAGACTCGGAAGTAGGACACATTGGGCTTCTTCGGTGAGGAGCTTCGTCTGACCGTCTTCTTTAACAACTTGTGAAGATATAGTCGATTGGAGTTGTGGCACGCGGTGTTGTGGCCTCGCCGAGAATATGTCGGAGACCTTGTACTCGTCAAGCATCGTGCGTGCCATCTCGATGAGGTTCGATTCTTCCTCTCGGCTACCCCATTCTGTTGAGGGGAGTAGGGAGCCGAGAACTCGTGTTTGATTCCTTCTTCATCGAGAAACTCTTCAACACCGGTATTCTTGAATTCGGTGCCGTTGTCGCTCCGAATTTTCTTGATCTTCACGTCGAACTCATTTTGAGCCCTTCTCATGAATTTCTTCAAGCTTCCTTGGGTTTCGCTTTTATCATGCAAGAAAAATACCCAAGTGAAGCGAGAAAAATCATCAACAATAACAAGACCATACTTGTTTCCTCCGATGCTTATGTAGGCGATCGGCCGAACAAATCCATGTGAAGCATCTCTAGGGTCTTGTGGTGGTCATCACATTCTTGGCGGGATGGGAAGCACCGACTTGCTTCCCGGCTTGACACACGCTACACACCCTATCTTTCTCAAAAACGATATTGGTTAGTCCAAGGATGTGATTGTTCTTAATGAGTTTGTGAAGATTTCTCATACCAACATGGGCAAGTGGCGATGCCATAACCAACCCATGCTAGATTTAGCCATTAAGCACGTTTCAAGGTTAACTCTATCCGTAGAAAAATCTATAAGATAGAGATTACCCTTTAAACGACCTTTAACGGCTATTGAACCATCAACCCTCTTAATGACATCCACACCCTTCTCACTAAACACACAATTATAGCCTGCTTCACATAATTGTGCAACGGACAATAAATTGTAGCTTAGAGATTCAACAAGCAAAACATTATTTATATGAAAATCATTTGTAATTAGAATCTTACCTAAACCTACCACTTCACCTTTTCCATTATCGCCAAAATGATGCTTTCACTATTAGATCCATTGGCCTCCAAATGTGCGAACATTGCCCTTTCTCCGGTCATATGATGTGTACATCCGCTATCCAAGATCAACTTGATCCACAGGAGATGTAGGCCTACAAAATGAAATTTAGTTTTTGCTCTTTGGTACCCAAACTTGTTTAGGTCCACATGCGTTAGTGACAAGCGACTTAGGAACCCAAATAGATCGCACATTGGGATGACTTTTGGACTTGCCACTAAGGGGACAAGCAACTACACGACCAAGGTTAGTTCTCTTAAGCACATCTGAGGCAAAGAAAGTAGAATGAGTCTTATATTTGGAAGTTCCTTCACTTTTAATAAAATGAATGGGCTTGTTCAAGGGGGCAACTACGATGTTGCTCTTTTTGCCCTTAGGCGGAACATACCAAGCCCATACTTCATAGTGTTACCTTGGCGCTTAGAGATACTCCTCTAATCCTTTGCTAGCCTTATAGGACTTTTGAAGTCCATCTTCAAGCATTCCTTGAGCTTCTCATTTTCATGAGCTAATACTTGCAAAGTCTCAAGTTTAGTGGCACAAGTATCAACATTGATATTATAGCATCTAGCACATCCATTGCTAGAAGATGGTAATGAGGAATTGGAGACAAGCTGTCGAGGAGTTAGAAAGGCTATTCGAGAGATCAACAAGCTTCACCTCAAGAGTCTTGCAAGCATCCTTCGCTTTAGCAAGTTCCTCTACGAGTGAAGCATTGGTGATCTCAAGACTAATTAACTTGGAGTTGGCCCTTTTGAACTTTCGACCAACTCCTCGTATTTTCTTCTCTCATTTATTAGACTCTTCTCTAGCTCAATATTTTCTCTTTCTCAAGAATAAGCAAGTCTTCTTGAGCTTGAGTCGTCTCTTTTGCTCAATAGTTTCCTCAAATTTCTCAATATCTTTTAAAAGTAAATCTAATTTTTGAATGTCAAAGTCCTTAATCGACTTGATTACACAATCATCGTCACTATCGTTATCACTATCATCCAAGCAAGAATTAACAATAGAAGAGGATGAAGCTTTGATTGATACCTTAGCCCTTAGCCATAAGGCACATTGGGCGTTTTAAATCGTCATCGCTCAAGTTGTCGAAGAGGCCCTTCGACGTTGTCGGATAGAAGATCTGGCGATGGCGGCGAGCGATTCCTCCTTCATCGGAGTCGGAGCTTGAGTGGTCGAGTTAGAATCCCCTCTTCTCCAATGTGTGCTTGCCCTTGTTCTTGTAATGCTTGAACTTTTTGCTTCTTTCCTTGTCCTTGCCGGTGCTTGTCCTTCTTGTAAGGCTTCTCTTCTTTCTTCTCTCGATAAGGACATTGGCGATGAAATGGCGGGCTCTCCACATTCATAACACTTCCTTGTTGAGTGTCGTCCTCTTGACTTGTTCCATTGGCCCTTGGGTGACTTCGGTTTGTAGCCCTTCTTCTTAAGAAATTTGTTGAATCTTCTTACAAGCAAGGTCATATCTTCATTGGTTAGGGGGCCACTTGGCTCATCATCTTCACTTGCACTTTCCTCAACTTCCCTCACGGTCTTCACGGCTTTTAGAGCAATACCTTTCTTCTTGCCCGACTTGAGTTCTTCAACGACTTCGGCTTCCTTTATCATCATCTCGTCCATCATAAGCCGGCCGATGACATCATGAGGAGTCAAGGTGTCGAAATTTGGCCGATCTCAGATTAACTGAACAAGGTTGCGGTTGGTAGGAGTGATTACGCGGAGAATGATCTTCACCACGGCCTTGTCAGAAAGATCGGTGCACCCGAGACCCTTGGCTTGATTCACAAGCACCATTAGCCGGTCAAACATCTTGTTGTAGGACTCTCCTTCCAAAGTGAACCGGCTTAGCTCACCAATAATGAGCTCTATCTTTGATTCACGGACACTTGAAATCCCTTCATGACTCACTAGGAGTCTATCCCAAATGGCCTTTGTTTCCTCAAGTCCATCCACTCGATTGAACTCGGAATCACTTAAAGCATTAAACAAGGCATTTGGCCAAGTCATTGAAATGTTGATCTTTATCTTGGCGGGAGTAAGGTTGTCGGATCCACGGGCTTGAAACTGTTTGCACAATCTTCCAAATAGGCGGGTGAAGTGATCTCAAGTGCATCTTCATCTTATGTTTCCAGCGGTATAGTGAGTGCCATCGAAGTGAGGCGCTCGAGGAGAACGCGGAAACATACGATGAAAACTAGAGACACCAAGAGAGGTATAATCAAAGGAATGGCAACCCTAACACGTCGCCCGCACTTTTGGTTTGGGTGAGGTCTTCGGTAGTCTTCCCTCTTGTTTGCGACATATTGATTCTCCAAGCGGTTAAGCCAAATTATGGAGGTTTGGCTCTGATACCAATTGAAAGGACCGATATGTCGCCTAGAGGGGGGGTGAATAGGCGTATTAAAATTTTGCAATTAAATAAAATCTCCGAGAAGCAGTCGGACTGTCAGAGGATTTTGTCAGGATAGTCGGACTAATTGTCCGGATAGTCCGGTAAATTATCAGGATACTCGGTTGAAACGACTCGAAGAGGATTTTAAATCTTTGCAAGATTTCAATAATCTAGCTGAATACAAATACTCTAAATGATGTCGGGAACACGAAAAGTATATAGATCTAGAGCCAAACTTAAAGAGAAAGTAGATCGGGCTCCAAAAGATTCAAGAACCACAAACCCTAGCTCAAGCAAGTGAGGAACACAAAGACAATAATTTTTACCGAAGTTCGGATTCTTGAAGGAATCCTCGTCTCAGATTGAGGAGGCACAAAGCCAGGTCCCTCTTGACCTCTATCCTCCGGTGTTGCACGATGCACTCGCCGGTCTTCACTTTTGCCTCTTTCCTTTGGAGGCGAGACTTGCCTTCACAAGCGATCGGGGCTCTCCACACGAAGATTGGAGGCTCCGGTGACTCCTGCAGTCTAGGAGCCCTTCAAACTCCAAGAGTAACAAATACGTCGCTAAATCAACTTGGAGGATGAACTTGTGCTCAAGAATCAACAAAGCAAGCTCAAAGCACTTAAATCCCCTCTTTTCTCCCCAAAGATTCAAACCAAATCAAAGATTCAAGTGGGGAAAAAGAGGCTAGGGCTCAAGAGAGTGAGAGAGTGAGTTGGAGACTTGAATGCTGCAATGAATGAAGTGTCAACGGGTAGATTTGGAGTGAGGGCTTAAATAGCCCATCCAAAAATCCAACCGTTACAAGTGTGCTGCGCTAAGTCCGGACTATCCGGACATTTAGTCCGGAGTGTCCGGACTCAACTCCATGTTCCAACCGAGAGGGTGAGCTCGGAATGTCCGAACATTATCTTCGGATACTCCGGACAATTTCCCCGGAGTGTCCGGACTAAATGTCCGGATACTCCGGACTTACCAGAGAAAAGCAACCGAGGACCCTAGCTCGGAGTATCCGGATTTAATCCCCGGATACTCCGGACATTTTCCCCGGAGTGTCCGGACTAAATGTCCGGATACTCCGGACTGACCTCCTCGGCCAGGAGTACCCTTAAATAGGAAATGCACTGTTTTAAAATTCTTTTGAGATGCAATTTTCATCCTATGAGCACAAGCATATCCTAGAAGCGATTTTCCGTCGTATCCCCCTTAATAGTACGGCTATCCTTAGACTCAATAATAAAAGAAATTCAACTAAAGTCTTCATGCCGCCTTTTCAAATTTTAAATATGGTGGTGATCTCCAATCGCCTTTCCAACGATGATATCTTCTTGATCACTGCATAGAATCTCATTTGTAGCCGTTAGTACACGCAATTGTGTTGCCATGAATCACCAAAACTTTTGAGGGGGCTAGATGCACTTTCAAAAAATCAGTAGCAGCTGTATCATCCTATGGAATAGACACAAATTGGTATACGGATACCGGTGCAATAGATCATATAAGTAGTGAACTCGAGAAGCTTACAACTCGAGAAAAATATCATGGTCAAGATCAGATTCATGTAGCGAATGGTGCAGGTATGAATATAAGTCACGTGGGTCAAACAATTTTTCGTACCCCTACTCGCAATCTTTATCTTAATGATGTTCTTCATGTTCCTAAGGCCACGAAAAACTTAGTTTCGTTCATCGCCTTGCTTCGATAATAATGCCTTCCTTGAATTTCATCACGATTATTTACGTGTTAAGGATCGGGAAGCGAGGAAAATCTGCTCCAAGGTAGAAGTCAAGGTGGTCTTTATCCCATTCCTTGAAGAACTTTGCTCACCAAGCCCTTCTTTGCTCATCGCAACCGTCCTTGAGATGGCACAAAGTCTTGGTCATCGTCCTCTATAATTGTTAGCAAATTTCTTAGAGACAATAATATCCCTTTTGTTCTGAGTCAAATAAAGGTGTTGTTTGTGATGCTGTCAAAAGGCAAAGAGTCATCAATTACCATATTCAAGATCTACTAGTAGATCTTCGGTTCCTTTAGAACTTATTTTTCGGATGCTTGGGGTCCTGCTCCCATGTCTGTGGGTCGATATCAATATTATGTAAGCTTTATTGATGATTTCAGTAAGTTTACATGGATTTATCTTCTTCGAAAGAAGTCGATGTGTTTCAAGTTTTTATGAACTTCCAACAACTTGTGGAGCAGCGGTTCAATAAAAAATTCGTACCATGCAAAGCGATTGGGGTGGTGAATATCACCGATTAAATACCTTTTTTCAAAAATTGGTATTGCTCATCATGTCTCTGTCCTCATACTCATCAACAAAATGGTTCTGCAGAAGCATAAGCATCGTCATATTGTTGAGGTTGGCTTATCTCTTCTTGCTCATGCGTTCATGCCCTTAAATTTTGGGATGAAGCTTTTCTTACGACCACCTATCTTATCAATCGCACTCCTAGTCGAGTGATTGATTTTTCAACTCCTTTGAACTCTTGTTTCATAAAAACCGGACTATAATTTTCTTCGTGTTTTTGGATGTGCTGTTGGCCAAACCTTAGACCATACAATACTCGTAGCTCCGGTTTAGATCCAAACAATGCTCCTTCCTTGGATACGATGGGCAACATAAGGGATATAAATGCCTTGACATCTCCATTCGGTCGTGTTTACATATCAAGAGATGTCATCTTTGATGAACAAGTTTTCCTTTCTCCAAACTTCATCAAAATGCGGTGCTTTCGACTACGTCTTGAAATTCTTCTCCTTCCTTCATCCTTACTAAATCCGAAGTGCGCTAAATTTTCCGTGACTAATCATCTTTGGTGGAGTTAACAATATGCGAGGACATCGAAAATTTGTCTTTTGGCTTCTTTGTTGATCGACTCTTTGCTCCTGCTGTTGGTCGATCTCCTAATCATCGGGGAATATATTCCAATGATTGTGGACTCGGAGTTACGGATCTTCTTCTTACGCATTATTGCCGAGTGGACCTTGATTCGGGCGTAGGTAATATATCGGCGAGGAATTGCGTCGTCGGGCAAAAACGATTAGTACCGAGTGAAGGAAGTGGCGAAGCGATTTAGCGTTGATCTTGCGAGTAGAAAATATACCAGCGAAGAATTGTTGTGCGGGTGAAGCAGTCGATCTTAAGTGAAGGAAATGGCGCAACATCTTGACGTCGGTAAAGCAAATTTTGGTAGCCCTCGCATTACGGTTGCAAAATAATATCGAAGCCTCGGTTCGGATGATGGCCTTGTCGGATGGGGATTATTAAGCTCAACAGAAGAACCAACCACTTTTGAAGATCTGTGTGTAATGATAAGCGGAGAAAGGCTATGGATGAAGAATATCTGCTCTTATGAAAAATAATACGGCATTTAATTCCATATCGAGAAAGGGCGAACATCATTGATCGCAAATGGGTATATAAGATTAAAAGGAAATCTGATGGAACTATTGATAGATACAAAGCTAGACTTGTGGCAAAGGATTCAAACAAAGATATGGTATTGATTATGAGGACACTTTTAGCCCCAGTAGCTAAAAATGCTACTATTCGTCTTATTTTGTCTCTTGCGTTACAAAAGGATGGAGTATCGCCCGACTAGATGTTCGAAGCAGCGTTCTTGCGGTGTTACGGAGGAAGATGTTTATATGAAACAACCGCTTTGGTTATGCGAGATAAGTTTGCTCCCAATCATATTTGCAAACCGGATAAATCTATATATGGGTTAAAACAAGCACCTCGAGCCTGGTATTCTCGTCTTTCAAAAGGTTATTGCAACTTGGCTTCAACGCGTCTAAAGCAGATACTTCACTTTTCTTCTTCAGGAAAGGAGATGTCATTATGTATTTTTTGGTATATGTTGATGACATTATTGTGGTAAGTTCCTGTGACAGAGCTATCTCAGCATTACTGCATGATCTTCGCATGGACTTTGCTCTCAAGGATTTGGGACGGCTACATTACTTTCTTGGCATAAATGTCACTCATATGCAAGAAGGACTGATGCTGTCGCAAAGAAAATATGCAATGGATTTGATCAAGCGAGCAGGGTTGATGAACTGCAAGGCAGTAGCTACACCTCTTTCAGTCTCTGAGAAACTTTCGGCAACCACTGGTACTCCATTAGGAAATGATGATAGCACTAAATACAGGAGCATTGTAGGTGGCCTGCAGTACTTGACTTTGACTCGTCCTGACATTGCCTTTGCAGTAAACAAAGTCTGTCAGTATTTACATGCTCCAACTACAGTTCATATGACAACAGTTAAGAGGATCTTGAGATATATCAGTGGAACTCTAGATATTGGACTGAAAATTGTTAAATCTCAGTCTAATACTATTAATGCTTTTCGGATGCTGATTGGGCAAGATGCTCGAGATGATAGAAGATCTCTTGGTGGTTTTGCTATTTTCTTGGGTTTAAACCTGGTGTCATGGAGTGCAAGGAAACAAGCGACAGTGTCCCGGTCAAGCACAGAAGCTGAATATAAAGCTCTGGCTAATGCAACCGCAGAGGTTATTTGGCTTCAAACTTTGCTAAGGGAACTTGGAGTATTGCAGCCAAAAGCAGCTATATTGTGGTGTGACAATATTGGAGCTACATATCTGTCTGCTAATCCTGTGTTCCACGCTAGAACAAAGCACATTGAAGTAGATTATCATTTTGTCGAGAAAGAGTGGCTCAAAATTACTCGACATCGATTTATCTCGTCGGAGATCAAATAGCAGATGGTTTTACCAAAGCACAGACAACAAGCAGATTGCTCGAATTCAGGAACAATCTTAACTTATGTAAGTTATGATTGAGGGGGAGTGTTAAGATAAATGTTGTAATCGTATATTACTGGCTATAGATAGAATCTTCTAAATATAGTTAGTTGATGTATAGATAGAATAGAAAGATTTATCTTGCCAGTTAAGATCTGTAACTTCCCTGCCGTGATTGATTCGGCCATATAAACATGCAGACGCAGCCTCTACGGAGGTTAAGACGCTTCTTCCTGTTTCTCACACCTCTCTAAGATCTCCACCAGAGTTTCACTGCACCAGACCAGAGTACCAGACCGTCCATTGACTGCGACTAGCTAGCCCGCCGAGAGGGGGGTCTCTCTTTAGTCTTTCCCATCCTCACAGTCAATATCTTCTTTCCAGCCTACGGAGAAGAGCAAAAGGCGCGAGAATTCTCCTCACAAGAAAAAGCAGGAGAAATAGGGCTCAAAAAAGGTACCGTGAGTCACATTCTACACGTTAAAGACGTGTTAGCCGATCTAATTAAGCCTTAGAGAAGTGATGGAAGAAACACAGCCAGTCAGACATGTCAGGGCACGGCACACGTCTCATTTGTATCGATATTGGAACAGCTCGCGGACGTTGATGGGGGAAGCGGCAGCGGCGTTGCCGTCGAGAAGCTTATTGGCGACGATGAAGTTGACGGCTTCGGTCGGGTGGAACGCATCCCAGAAGACGTACTTGGAGCGGTCCTTGCACAAGGCGGAGCTTGAGTTGGCAATGACGATGCAGAGAAACGGGGGGAAACTGCCTCCGCAGCAAGGGTTCAGTGCATTCTCAAAACCTGTCCATGCCAAAGAACCAAGATTTCGTTTACAAATGCAACGCTGGATTCTTAAGTTTCTTTAATGTTGCGCTCTTCTGAAAATTCTGCAATTTTGTGCTCTGCAAATACTGTATTTGCAGGAATTATGTAGCCGCCGCAGGAAGAAAATCTTACATTTAGGGTTTACAAAAGCATACTGGACACAAGATATATGTGAAAAAACCCATATAAGAAAAAATCTCGTGAGACCTACTGCAACTCAGACTTTTTTTTTTGCTATTTAAGCCATATTTATACATGTAATCCTTGAACATTATAGTGGATTGTTTCTCGTAGGTTTTTTCCGTAAGTATTTTTCCACATTAAATCTTATCTTCAGTTATTTTGACGTGTTTCTAACCCTGACACTTACCATATTGACGGTACTGTTGGATGATTTCCATCACGATCTCGTACGTATTTGCGAAAACGAATACACTCTTTGGACCCTTCTCCTGGTTCAGCTTGTTGACCGTCCTCTTCAGTTTCTTGTTGTAACCCTCACTGAGTTGATTCGCAGCTGCCGAGCACTCCCCTGCAGGAATGAACTCCAGAGCACGAACGTACGGTATGCAACCCAGTGGCCCGACATCGGCAACAACAAATTTTCTAGCCCCCAATTCATTTAGCCGCTTCATTGAGGAAACCAAAATATATGATCAGCTTGAAATAGGAGTAAACGAAAGAAAGGTACAGTATCTATGGCATTGTGAGTTAGAAATTGCTAGCACCTTCAGATAAAATGTCAGGTTAGAAACCAAGGCATCCTGAAAAACCGACGGATCGGACTTCTCTCTTCCAAAGAATGGTATTGAAGGTGAAAGATACTCTAAAATGTCATTGGATCCAGCAGCTACCGTGAAGAGCGCCTTATCCAAGAACTCAGTCGCAGCTTTCTCCCCCATGATCTCCAATATTTGATCTCTGGTCTTTTCGAAGTAGCTGATTTGCTGTCCTAGTGACACCCTTCCGATCTACCAACCAAATAACGAGTTCACACAGTTACATTTCATAAGCAAAGCAAGCTGGGGGTAAGTACAGCAACTGAGCAATTCACATACATAAAAAGAACCAGTCTCATCCAATATGCCAGAAGAACCAGAAGCATAGTTAACTCCACTGTTAATCATTTCAGCACTTGAATTTGGAGCTAAGTATGGTGGAGCAAATGATTTCTGCCCTAAGGCTTCACCTGAGAGCGTAGTGAACGAAATGTTAGATCAAGTATGGATAAACTGAGTAAAGTTTCACGTGCTCATACGTGACAAAGTAGACATTACCAATGACATCTGCAATGGTCCTCCCATTTGTGAATCTTCCAGTTGGCTTGCCACCAGAAGATGCAAAATCAACACCGTATGGAGGAGCATTGGCCTTGGAAAGGGTCACAAGATAGTCGTTGTTGCCTGCATCAACAAGGGAGTCTCCGAAGATAAAGAAAGCATGAGGCAATGCTGGAGATGGATGAAACGAGAGCAGCATCACTGCTATGAAGAGAGAAGAGCGGTAGGGGACATGAAACACAGCCATCTTATGTATGCTGCAACCTCGAAACATCTCTAAGATCGCATATATTCCCATGCGCTAGGCACTGGCATGCTTACTGTGTCTGCATTCGTACCATTTGACATGGTCAATGTTTTGACTGCTTCAAAAAAGATATAAAAGTAACGTGAAACCAGTAGTGCCAACTGAGGTGACACCTTAAGATCTGAACGAGAATACTTTCAGTTGGCAGTAGTCCAGGCAAGCAGTCAGACAGAGCTGCCCTTATCATGTTTGGCCAACAGAGAATGAATGAATCCCTTCTCAAAGAGGAAAGCAAATGCATTTACACAGCCATTCACTGACATAGTTGTTCTTATCATGTTTGGATAATAGCGAAATATATTCATCCCTCCTCAAAAAAGAAAGCAAATGCCTTTACAGAGCCATTCACTCACGCGGGTTGCATTGGCTTGTAACGTTACACGATGACATATCAGAAAGTTCGTATGAGCAAAATCAAGAGATCACTCACTAGCTTTTGAGGTATACAATACAGAGTCCAAGTTCACTGTGGCTTTCGTTTACTCGGCAGGAACCACATGCGATGTCTCCAGACGCTTTCGTCAGAAGCAAACGATTATAATATACACTCAAACCTTTAGTACCTACTACCTGACAGGCTAACCGTTTCTACTCGCACAAACTAGAGGAATGGATGATCAGCTAAACACAGAAGTGAAAACAATTTCATTACCAACTACATACATTATCATTATCAAATCATACCCAAGCTTGCCTTGGTTCTCCAGGAGCATCGAAAACCACAACGTCTGCAGGCTTCTTCATGGACCTACTCAATTGGAACACAGGGTGCCTGCAAAGCCTCTGGACGCCTTTCCTAAAACTAAATTTGTCGAACAAGCCTTCCACATTTCTATTATCAAATTCTTTTCCAGAGCTGTTGACTTGGCTGTTCGAATAATTACCAAGAGGAGAAACTTCTCTCTGGCACTTCTTGTGATCCATATCGCACTTCTCTAGTCCTTTAAAACCATTTTTTCCATCGTGATGGAGACCTTGTTCAGCTCGAAATAGGAGTTGATCACAAGTAGTGGCCCTGCCAATAATAGGGTGATCAATGTTTTTCTGACTTGAACAAATGAATGGTTTTTCCAAATGTTCTGGAATCTGAGGTTCATCTTGATCATTTGGGGAATTAGAGCATGACTGCAATGTCTTAGTTGCTCCAGCAGCGTCCTCTCTTTCCTTTAAAGTCTTTACGATTAATGTCTTGAGGAAATTCATCACCTGAACTGCATGTATCAGGGCAGTTAATGGATCGGCCATCTGGAAGACATATCCTGGAATTAGTGTATGCACATGGCTGTCTTGTTTTAAAACAAAGGTATGCGCACGGTTAAATATGCAGATAAGAAGAGACATTTCCAATAACCTGAGTCATGTTGGGTGCGAAAACCATAGCGATGTTTCGAGCATTCATCTTGTTGTATTTTTCATGCTCCACAACATCGGCCATCAGATTGATAGCCCAATTAAGTAATGCTGCCTCCACTGGTTGTAGCATAGAAGCAAGGAGAGCACACTCCTCTTCGGTGTTGCAGTACATTACTTGCTCTGGTGTCAGTGAGTCCAATACTCCTGTTGGAAGTTCCCGAAACCATGCCTACAAAAAGGCACCACAGATCACGGAATGACGTACAAGTAAGATGGGAAAATAACATGTATATCTAAAAATTCATTGCCCATAAATAGATTTTCATTTTTACTTTCATGATATGTGTTCCTCGCACCAACTTATTGTGTATTCCTTCCTGACTGTTGATATTTTAGGCTCTAAACATGTTCGAGTTGCAGAAAAAAAAAGGTGAGGTCTCATACACAGAGAATATTTGTCTCTCAGTCCAAGATAATTCTCGATGCTGTCAATTAAAGAAAGCAAGAGCTAATTGCAGATAAAAATTACTGGGGAAGCTCACAATACCTTTATCAACCCTGCAAGGCAGTGTAAGTCAACTTCATCTGGAACAGTACCTCTGTTTAATTGGTCCCTGACACAGACTTCCTGGCTATTTTCTGCGTTTATTCTGAATATCCCTTCAATCTAAGACCACGATGTATCAGCATTCCCAAGGCTTGAATACTGAGATTTCAGTTGCTAATTTGTTAGCTTACAGCTCAACATACCTTAAGTCCCTCTCGTAGATACAACTTTCTCTGCATCATCAACAGTATTGTGGGCACACTATTTCCTCTATGATCAAATGCACATTGCAAAGAGGTTGGCGAAACGCCAAATACACTCGCACTGCATGCAAAATTAGACCTAGAAAACGTTAGCAACTAGCACTAAATAGTAAATGGGATGATGGTGTTTATGGTCTTATGATATTTAGTTGATGTAAATATACCAGATAGACTTTGAATCTAAAGGCACTATTTTTTTTAAAAAAAAAAGATTAGGGCGCTACAGCAGTGTGACAAGGAGAATGTCCATATTCCTTACCTCATCTAACTAGGTCATAAAAGAATTATTGGAATCCTGATTTGATGTTTACAACCTAAAAAGATGATGTAATGGCATTTGTAAATGCCAAACGGACAAAAACATTATAGACTATATCTGATGCAAGTACAAATCTATACCTATACTAATTAGGTACTCTGAGGAAGCTCTCACGTTAACCAGAAAAACTTAGCCATCTATTTGTTGGGCCCGAATTATAACGGTTTAGATTAAAAGAAAGAGTCTATGTCAAGTACAATGTAAATTAAGAAAAATTCAGAATAAAAAATTAAAGAAATTAGCAATCTGACTTCCATACTATTTTCAAAGTAAATCCATAAATAAATAAAATTCGAAATAATAATTAAATAAAATTAGCAAATTAAAATGATGTCTATCTCAAGTACAAGCCAAATTAAGTAAATAAAATTCAGAATAAAAATAAAGAAAAAATAGCGATCTAACTTCCATGAGATTTCCAAAGTAAATACATAAATATCAAAGATTTGGAATAATAATTAAACAAAATTAGCAAATTAAAATAATGTGTCTATCTTAAGTACAAGCCAAATTAAGTAAAATTCAGAATAAAAATAAAATAAAATAATCAACTAGATTTTCGTACAAATTCCAAAGTAAACCCTAAAATAAATTAAAAATAGTAATAAATAAAAATATAAAATTTCATATTAATTCCAACCTAAAACTAAAAAATCCACCCTACGTATGAAAAAATATGCAAACTCGAATAATAATTACTCCATCCACACTAATTTTATATTAGAATATAAAATACAATGAATATTTATGGACAAGACCATTAAAAAATACGTCCTATACTTTTTTGATGTAGCGAGTCTATATCAAGTACAAGCCAAATTAACTAAAATTCTAAATAAAAAATTAGTAATTTTATTTCCATTGTAATTTGAGAATAAACCTAAAAATAAAATTTTGAGTAATAATAAATAAAAATAGAATACGGATTTTTATACGAATTACAATATAAATTGAAAAAAAGCACCAAAAATACAATCGAGAAGTATACAATTAGGAATAAATTAAAGGATGCTTAAAAATTTGATTTGTATGTGAATTACAATGATAAATTATAAAATTATTAAAATTTATAATATAATCTATTAACTATACTAATTATGAACTATGAGAAAATTTTCACATTAATAAAGAAAAGAAAAAAGATTTAGCGTCTATTTAACAGAACAAGATTATAATGGCTATCAAGTACAATCCAAATTAGCAGATCTAAGTGACTTTATCTAAGAAACTAGTCCGTGTGGATGCACGGATTACCGACTAGTGAACCTAATCCAAAATAAAAGGTAGGCTAGAATATTCCCATTAGTTGCCCATGCTGACCAACAACTTCAAACAGCCCCATTGCTTAAAGCTCAAGCACTGTAGTAAATCAAGTCTGGCTACAGAATCCATTGAAGAGCTCAACCGTTAGCCACGCCACAAAATTCTACAATCAACTTATTTCCCTCGTGTGCCCTCCTATATCTTCAGAATCGTATGTCCTCATATATCTTGAGAGTGTTCCATTCGTTGCTCCATGGCACCTATGCCAGGAGCAAAGAAGCCCGAATCACCCCAAAAAACCACTGAAATTCTCAGTTCTAATTCTTGGCATGGGGACTAACAGTATAATATACTAGAATCAACTGAACTTTTTATCAAAAGGTACCACTTGTCCTTTTTTTTAGATCCATTTGTTGAATTAATTAGTGCAATTTCCTTAACGAATTACCCTCTTGCCTTGTATCGTTTGAGAGCATAAACTAAGAAAAGAAACACAAAACTTAGCCCATTTCCACGTCCTAAAAACAGCATATTTCCATCACCTTGCTTTTTAGGATATCCTTCCCTGAAAATAATTCATGTGTACTTTTTGTACCACAAAGAATTTGTACGCTAATTGAATTGGGGAACACACACACCCAAAAAAAACATTTCTTCTGTCTAAATATCATAATTATTGTGTTGAAAAGTACAGCTCGAACATTGTACGTAGCATCTTTCAATCCCCAACCCAATCCACGGAAACTATAATTCCGTCACAGCAGCAGTGGCAAAATCATACAGCATAAAACTAAAGGACGGAAGAAACCGAGGAGTAGAAGAGAGGGAAAAAAAACAAAGGAATAAATCACACCGGCGGGAGAGTAGAGAGCTCACCTGGCGCTGGGCGTGGAGCGGGGCACGTCGGGCTCGAGGTCGGCTGGGAGGCCGAGGAACCCGCCGAAGCGGTCGAAGGTGACGTGGGAGACATGCCGCACATCCGTGGGCCGCCCAATCTCCATCCCCTCCTCCTCCCCCACCGCGCCGGTGCTGCACATCACCAGAGACCTCCGCAGCGCCCCCACCACCGCGCCCACCAGCCCTCCCCATCCCCTCCCGCCCTGCAGCATCAGCGGCGGCGAGACCGTCCCCTCGCTCCCTACCTCCATGTCGTCGTCCTCCTCGAACTCTTCCGCGTCCTCCTCCTCGTCCATCTCGTCGTAGGACTTCGAGGGGGAGATCTGGAGCCCGAACCTCATCTGGAACGGCGCCATGGCGGAGTGGCGGAAGGGGGGAGGCGCGCGGGTGCGGAAGGTACGTGGGAGCGAGGCGGGTGGCCGTGGTGGTTTTTATACTTAGTTTTTAAACGACTAATTGATTCCTCATCTTGACCTTAATTTTTTTTAAAAGAGAAGGCAGGGCTCAACCGAATACATTAAAGATATGGGAGAACAAACAAGTTTACATGGAGTTTTGAAAATCGAAAGAGTTCGGACAACATGCACAAAACAACCAACGCTGCGGACAACGTCTTAACTCTCAGGTCAAAAGCGGTATAGTCTCAAAAAGGCGTGAAGAGAGCAGATCATGATTCATGAAGGTGGTCTCCCCGCTAGTCTTGAAAAAAAAAACATCCACCACTTCAGATCGCCGCAAAGGCAGCCACTCGATTGTGCACATCTTGGATGATTGTGCTCGCTACTTGCTGCACCGTACGGTAAGTATTTTTGAAGATCCTATTGTTCCTCTCTTTCCATAGGTTCCACAGACTATATGTGACAACCCCATCGAAGTTCCTTCGTCTGTGCTCGGGCACCAACTGACGCACGTTCGTCCACCATGCGGAATTTCCTAGCTGCACGATAGGGAACTGTGGAGCAGTGTGTTCAATTTGAAAAAACTGGAGCACCCTCATTCAGACTTGTCGTGCAAAGGGGCACAGCAGCAGAAGGTGAGACGATGTTTTAGGTTCGGAGCCACAGAGAATGCATATGGTGGAGTGCGGCCATCCCCTGAAGGCGAGCCTGTTAGCTGTTATAATCCTGTCCTGAATGAAGAGCCAGGCAAATAACTTACATTTTCCTTCCGTGATGGCCTGCCAAATCATCTTGTAGCTGTGATCCATGGTGGACTCGGCGAACTGAGTTCTATATGCCGAGCTTGCAGAATACTCCCCTGTTGACGTCCATTTCCAGTCGATGGTGTCCTCCACCTGCGCTTGTAGCTAGACCTGGCGCAGCGCGAGCCATAGCCGAACAAACTCCTGAAGCTGTGTTTCATTTGTGTTCTGCGTAGAGGTGGAATCCAATTCCCGAATGCCAACAGGTTCTTCACTGTGCCTCTCCTGCTCCGGACTAATCTATAACAAGATGGAGCCAAGTCGGCGGGTGATTTTCCCTGCAGCCATTTGGACTCCCAGAAATTAGCTGTTCCACCATCTCCTAATGTTATGATGGTACTTGCAGCGAACAAATTGTGGTCTGAGGCGTCACAAGGAAGTGGCGAACCTGCCCATAGTTTTTGCCGCTCCTTCCAAGCATACCAAAGCCATCGAATTCGAAGTGCCCGATCGAATCTGTCGATGTCTTTTACCCCTAGACCCCCCATCAACTTCGGTGGACAAACTTTTTTCCAATTAACAAGGCAATGCCCCCCGTTGCATTCCTGCTCGCCTTTCCAAAGAAAATTGCGTCGAAACCTGTCCAGTCTCTTTGTCACCCACTTGCTGAGTGGTAGCACTATGAGATGGTATACTGCAAGAGACGTGAGAACTGAGTTTATTAGAGTCAATTGGGCCGCCTTGGACAACATCTTCCCTTTCCAACCCGCCAGGCAGCCTCGCACCCTATCAATAAGGGGTTGGAAGTCGGACCTTTTGAGTTTTGATGGGTGGAGCGGGAGACCTAGGTACCTACAAGGAAATCAATTTACACGGGGCGGAAACTCCTGTAGGATTGTTGGCAAGCTGAGCGCTTCACACCTTATGGGATAGACTTCGCTCTTTTGAAGATTGGTGTGAAGATCTGTGGCTCCTTCGAAGAAAAGTAGGATCTTCTGAATTGCTTTGAGCTCTTCCCTGTGGGGTCGTGCGAAGATGGCGACATCATCTGCGTACAAGGATACACGTGTTGTAACCCACCTGGTTGGAATCGCAGAGACGATGCCTGCATCCGTCGCCTTAGAGACTAACCGTTACAGGGGATCCATGGTCAAGATGAAGAGCAAGGGGGATAATGGGTCTCCCTACCGTAGGCCTTTCCCGTGCTGGATCGAGGGACCCAGGGCGTCGTTGAGGAGAACTCTGGAAGAGGTGGATGCCAGGATCATGGAAATCCACTCTCTCCAACACGCCCCGAAACTGATGTGGTGTAACAGTTTGAGAAGGAACTTCCAACTGACGGAGTCAAACGCCTTTGTTATGTCCAATTTGAGGAAAATTGATGGGATTCTTTTCCTGTGCAGGTCGGTGATCAAATTTTTGGCGTAGAGAAAATTGTCCTGAATGAATGGAGCTTTTCTTGACCTTAATATCTTACTGCTACCTGTTTGTTGCGTGTGACTACTTCCCCCTGTTGTTACCATTGCTGTGAAAAACAACCAACTCAACCCACTAGTAGACCTATTAATCAGTGAAAGTGATTAAATTGTCACAAATAGCTTAACTAGAATGTAATTAATGCAGTTCAATGATTAATTGACTGTATAATCTGATTAGTTGGCCATTTTCGATTATTCATCTATTTTTCCCATTTAATCACAAAATTAGCTTATTTCCATTCACTAAGTACGATAAATTAGTTTATAATATTTTGTCAAATGCTGTGTAGGGTGATAATTTACAAGAACTTTGGGTAACTAAAATATTTCTAATTAATTATAAACTAAAATAAATATATTAATAAGAATACATAATCATCTGTTAATCCTGATTAATAAACTTATTATGATTAATCATTTGGTGATACCACACCTGTCCATTAAGCGCATACATTTTTCACAACACTTGTTGTTACTGTTTGTGGTTGCTTTCGAGGTTGTTCATTAGCCTGTGATTTGCTTTGTTTTGAAATGGGCGGCAGAGCAAAGTGGTTGGATTATGGTGGTATTAATTAATGGGATTTTTTAAGGTACATTAAATTTAATACGAATAGTTCATTATTTTCGATCTAATAGATCATATTAGCTAATATTTATTTATGCTTCCTCTAGCATTAGCATAGTAAGAAACTGTCGGGGGTTGAATATTCTCTATAGACGACCATCGTACCCCGGCGGCCCCGGGCATGCCCTTGCTCGGGCCTCGTCCCCGAGAAGGGGCTTCGGACCGTCCGACCTTCGGGCTGGGACAACCGCCATGCTCGCCCCGAGCAAGCATGCTCGGGGTCCCCGACCTGGCGACCCGGTCCGACTGAAGGGACCTCGAGCCTCGCCCAAAAGCTGGGCACGATCTACGAGGGCGGCGCGGCATTAATTGCGTGGCGACTCGGGGGCCTGGCGCACAGGGACTGCACGCTCGCAGTCTCCGCGTCCGCCATTCGCGCCCACTACACCCACGTCGCGTTGCGCCCGGCGAGAGGTGCGGGAACAGCCGCGCCCACGTCCGAACAGTAGAGCGCCCCCTGTAATAAATGCTGTGTCGCCTGTATTGCCCTATAAATACCCTCTCGCACGAAGGATTGAGGGTTGTTGTTGGTTTTTACTTATGATATTCTCACCTGTACTCAGTGCTTGTTACGCTCAGTCTTGAGGGGTACCCTCAGAACTCCCTGCGCTCCCCGAGCAAGCGCATTGTAATCCCTTTTCACACTGTAGCATAATCACTGGACGTAGGGTTGTTATCTCCCATGCGAGAGGCCCGAACCAGATCAAAAAGAGACCCCCTGTTCGTTGCGATTGTCATTGCCACCTCGTTTTGTAGCTCGGTAGGCCCTCGAAAGCTATACCCCCTGTGAGAAAGGGGCCTTAGGTTGATCCTCATTCAACAAGTAAGCTCGGCGGAGGACCGGTTCCTAAATCGTCGACAGAAACCTTAACAAATTAATGGTTAGATGATTATATCTAATTCGTACTAGTTAAAATATTACTTACTACCCCCTCCATCTAAGTTTATAAAGTATATTTCTTCTTGTCACATATACAAAAAGATATTGAAATGACTAGATTACTCTTAATTATTATCACAAAACACTATATTTAATGCATGCATATGGATAATATAAAGTAAACGTGATCTTTATTAGGGGTAGAGAGAGCATCATAATATTTTTTATATTGAAATATTAAATACGTTCTATAATTATAGATAAGACTAATTAAAAATACGTTATAAACTGGGACGGCAATCGTAAAATTTCTCTTAATTAAAAGCCGTCGTTGGCTAGTGGGGCAGAGTGGGGAGCAGCAGGTGGACTGATCGGTCGGCCAGCTGCTTGCGCCGTCGCGGCAACGTGCGTGCATTGCGCGCGCGGTGCGTGAGGTCTTTACAGCCCGGGTGGTTCCGGTTGCAGACTTAGCACGTGCCCCCGCGCTCGGCCGGAGCACGATCGATTCACCCTGCCGCGCGGGGGCAGGCAGGCAGGGCCTCTTACCGGTTTGGCTGCCGCTTCGTAGATGCGGTGGTCGGAAATGGTGCACGGGGCCGGCGGCGTCTTAATTTGTGCCGTTTTCGCTTCGAATCAGACCGGCAAGGAAAAGGTGGTCTATCCGTCTTTACAGGGTACTTGCTTGGGGAAGGGCAAGTACGCGGCTTTCTGCGCCGGACATCGCACCGGCCGCCCGCGCGCTTCCGTAAAAGGATCGATCGCGACGTGACAAGCCAAGCACGTACGTTTCAGATATTTCAGATCTTGCGCTAGTGTGCTATCGCCTATCGTTTCCACGGACGGTTTTTGGCTTCCCTCTATAATTTCTTTTGCCTTTTTTCTCGTACAATTTATTTTTTTATAAAAAAACAAGGACAGGGCTCCATCGATAGCCAGCAGAAGCGAAATGTATTTTCTTCGTACATGTTGCTCCTTTAATTTGATTGACCCCCACTTTTTACGGCTCCGCGGCTCGTAGCCTCTCGCAAAGCAAGAGCGCGGCATGCATGCCTGGTCTGGTCGTTCGGTTAAACCGAAAATTTCGGTTTCAGTTTTCGGTTTTTTAGACAATTCGGTTATTTCAAAAACAAAATCGAAATATGTTTGAATATTTCGGAAACCGACATTTCGGTTAACCGATAATTCGGTTTCGGTTTCGGTTTCGGTTTTAACCGAATTAACCAAAGTTTGATTGTCAGGAATCAGCAGAAAGAATAAATTGTCTGACAGAAAGGAAAAATACGCACATCACACCAAATATTTCAGCCTAGTTCACAAACTCACGAAACTGTGTGATCACGGGCAATAAACATTACAAGAACATTACATAAAAGTAGTGAATAACTGAATATAGATAGCAGACCCACTAGCAAAGTAGGAAGAGGATTAACACATGCTCAAGCTCAAGTTCTCAACCTCCATGGCTCCATTGGCTGCCAGTGCCCAGCACTCCAGCAGAGTAGCAGACCATGTAACCAAATGCTAGCAGCCTGAGAATGCTTTGTGGCAACCCTACGACCGAAAGGAAAGAAAATGGCTCAGTTACTTTCACCCAGAAAGACTTGACTTCAGTCCTCAGTAGTCAGTAAACCGAGATGACATAGGGCTCCTGGTTTATGAGTATATGTCCAAAGGATCATTAGACAGATGGATCTATTACCGACATGACAACGCCCCTCTTGATTGGAACACACGGTATAGGATTATCAGTCACATAGCCAAGGGCCTATCTTTTCTACATGAGGAGTGCAGACAAAGAATTGCTCATCTGGATGTTAAACCACAAAATATCCTTTTAGATGACAACTTCAATGCAAAACTTTCTGTTAGTCTGGCTAATACGATTAGTTCGGTTAACCGAGGTGTAAAACCGAATTAACCGAAAAAAAATCGGTTATTTCATATAGCTAACCGAATCGACAATCGAACAATTCGGTTTCGATTTTTTCGGTTTCGGTTCGGTTTTTCGATTTCGGTTTTCGGTTTCCGGTTTATTTGCCCAGCCCTAGCATGCTTAGCGCCAGTCGCGCGCTCTCCAATGAACAGAAGATGCAGTGCTACAGGTAGGCAGGCACGTACACGTAGTTCACCACATGCACAAATACGCATACGTCTTTTCTATACACGCTAAATAATTAATTAAATGCTTCGACGATGTTCATAATGCATAAATATGTGTATTTATTTTATTTGGTGAGCACTCGCGTGGAACTTGAGCTTCCAACTTCGAACGCGGATGGACAGCACGCAGGAGGCTTGCTTTGTGTGAAAAGCAATCAGGACCGCGCACGCCTCTCTCTCTAGCTAGCTCGTATTTATGGTCGCTACGTGTACTCGCGACGGCTGGCACGGCACGGTTCAAAGTCTGGCTTGTACAAAACGGACCGGGCCGGACAAGTATGATACTGTAGCACGAGCTGTACCGAGTCTGAGAACCAAGCACGATGGGCGACGATCCAGCACGACACTGTAGCACGGGTCGTGTCATGGTCTAATGACCTAGGGCATGAGGAAGAAGCTCAGTATGAAGATCACAGATCCACAGAGCGTGAGCGTTATAGACGTACCCAACAGTATGAACGCCACCCCACCGTCGGCATCTAAAAGAGACGGGTTAGCTCTCTCTCTCACCCGTCTCTCTCAATTTCTCCCTCGCTCATCCGTCTCTCTCAATCTCCATTGCCTCTCTTTCTCACTCTCTCGTTACCCTCTCCCTCGCTCGTGTTCAGTACATCCCCCTCGTTCTACCAATAAATAAATTTTAATTCTTTTTTCTATAATATTTGTGTTCACTTCCATATGTCTTTAGTTCCTTTCTTTTTCATCACAATAGTGCAAATGGGCTGAGTCTGGGCCGACACGGCACGAAACAGACACGAAACGTAAATAGGCCATACTTGGACTCGCCGAAGGTAAGTCGGGCCGGACCGGCCCGACACGGCGGAAACGACAGGCCGTCGCGGTCCGGCACGATTTAGACACAAAGCACGAGGGCCCGTGCCAGACCGGCCTGGCCCGCACGACGCCCACCTCTAACCATAACCCATATATGTAGGGGTGGAATCGAGTCGAGCCGAGCCGAGCCAGGCTCGGCTCGACCGAGCTCATCAGTTTTCGAGCCGAGCCGAGCCGAGCCGGCTCGTGAGCCACCTGGCATGTGGGCCCGTCTCATTGCGTCAACTCTCAAGTATGTTCATTGTATGTTCCTTGTTCAATATGGTGTATGAATGCCAAGCCGATTGAATGTCGTGAAGTCGTGGCTAATTTTGTATTAAAATTAAGCCTCATGTAATTTGGATAATCGATTAATGATTAGTGATTAGTGAAAGTGATTCTGAATATCTGAATTTTACCGAGCCTAACGAGCCAACGAGCCGCTCGCGAGCCGGCTCGGGCTCGGCTCATTGTAGTACCGAGCCAGACGGTAGGCTCGGACTCGGCTCGTTGATGCACCGAGCCGAGCCGAGCCGCACCGAGCCGAGCCGAGTCCGAGCCGAGCCGCGAGCCTCGAGCTATTTTTCCACCCCTACATATATGGACCGGCGGCAGATCTGCACATTTCGGACTAGTGCTTGATATCTGTCTCCAAATCTGCAGCTTGTTAGTGAGCTAAGTACGTACTTGGTGTCGTGAGCATATATAATTATTTCTCCTCTCCCGTTATTAGTTTATTATTACTAGCAGGCTCCTAAATTAGAGCCAGAGAGCATGCACGAACGCAAGCAGTGTCGCACTTGCTATAATCATGTGTGTGGTGCAGTATTCCCGCTAAGATAAGCGCTATAGCACTCATCATACGGCCAGCATAAAAAAACAGTGGCTCCTTTTCGTTCTTAATAATAGGTGAGTTAACAATGACAGGTAGATAGGAGAACTTTTGCGCGCATTTTCTTTTACCAAGATGACATTTCAACTTACCCATGCACATGCATGGTAGCTGTTGGTGCGCATGTCGTCGTACGTGGAGGTGGCGTGTCACTTGTTTTCTGTTATGCCGAGCTACCACGACAAGACAACTCCCGTGTATCAGATGCAGATATTGGCTCCTATAGCTAATTACTTTTCCTTTGTTTAATTAGGGACAGCTCCTAATTTTACTTGGGTTCTAAGCAAGGTATACCTCTCTATCTCTCTCGGATTCAATTCTTTTCTGCAAGTTCACCCTCCCTCACCTGCATGTCGTCCGTTAGGGCATCGCTTTTGGACGAAAAAGAAGACGATCGCGATGTAGGCTATACGTGTGTTTGCTTTTGCAGTTTTCTGAGTTAATTGTCTCCTCGATCGTTAGGTTTTGCTGCATCGACAATGATGTTAAATCTACAGAATCCGAGCTGATTTTCTACATAATCGATTACAAGAGAGTCCGAGGAGAGTAGAGCATTGTTTCAATCAAATCGCTGAAAAATAGTGAGTGCAGAAACAGAATGGACTAGTAGTCAAATACCATGCAAACTTATTACGTCATTCAACAAGAAACTAGTACAACATGAGTCGTATATATGGCCGGCCCGTGTCTAACCGTAGTTAGAAGTTGCTTACACCAAATTTTTGGACACCTGCATGATAAGTGTATACGTAAGAACAGGCAGATTAGCCAGGAGAGGTGAGAGAGAGAACCTCTCGGTGCAGAAAAGAAGCATGTGGTGCAGGCTAATTATCACAGGTCACAATTCAGAAAGCATGCAGTGCTCCATCGATCAGGACTCAAGAGATAGGAGGGAAACCCTGTTTTAGATGACGGGTTAGGACCTAATAATCCACCATTTTTGAAAACCAAGTGGACTAGCACGAGAGAGGGCAAAAAAAAAAGAAAGAAGCAACCAACGCCTACGTTCCACCTGAAGATGATGTGAACCCAAAAAAGACAAGGAGAGACAACGCAAAAGCTAGTGCAGGTTGCTTCGTCTCCAAACATATCGATTTCAGATTCTTGGTGCACAGCGCTTTTGGATTCGACAAATGGCCACGAGCTTTGGACTTGTCAGTTGTCAATCCGACTGGTGGCCACTCCCAACAGCAGAAGCTAATAGCAAGAATAACTCGATATGCAAATTAGTACACAACGAAAACGAGAACATCACAAGGACGCTGCCACTTTGCTTGCGATTCGATGCGCTATACTGCAATTAGATGGTGTCGCCCTGAAATGGAGCACTTGATAGAATGAGGTGTATTTTTTGGGGGGTGGCAGTATAGTACTGTAGCCCCCGTTGAATCTGATAGTACGCACTCCCATGGGAATGACACTGACAAATATGCGTGCTAAATTCTTGACTTTATCGTAGTGGAGTAGGATATTGTTGTTGCAGCAGGTTAGGTCAGAACTGGTAACTTAGCGAGCACAAAATCTGTGGGACACCAGTCTTTTGCCTATTACTCCAGTTGGTTAAGAGCTAATAAGACGATCTATATGGTCATTTCCTTTACTGTGTGGTATCCCAAGAACTTGACTTGCCAGTGCTTTTCATAGTCATGGTCAGAGAACCCGTTCTGTATATGGCAGAACGCACAGGCGTAAGTTTGCGAACAGTTCAGTTGCTAAAACTGGTGCACATGCAAGGTATAGAGCCGGTAGACATCTAAGATTGGCAGGCTGGTCAGATGAACTTTAGAGCTACTCATGTAAACATTTAACCAAAAGCATTTATAGTTTTGTTCGCAGTAGTTGAAATTTCAGATTCACCTTAAGCCTATAATATGGCATGGACCATGAATGGTACCAAAAGAAATATTCCCTTTCTGGCAAAGGTAGGTAAAAAAGGTCATTTGCAAAGAAGCAGTATGTAATTCGTTTTAGAAGCTAATATCGCCCTAGGGAAAGGGATCCGATGTAGTCCTATGGAGAATGCAACTTAAACAGTCTTCGCGGAACCATCTGATAAAAAATGGACGTTCCAAATCGACTAAAAGCACTATGCAATTTTTTACTGTACATAAATACTATTTATAGTACTGTAGCAAACGCTGTTTATCTCGCTTTTACCCTGTGAAGACTGTTTAAGTTGCAGATCCCTTTCCTGCCCCTAGCAAGAGAAGACGAGCACAAAAGAACAAGAAGAGCAACCAAGGCAGCGTACGTGATGATGACCCGAAGACCCAGGACCTCTGCAGAATTTTGACTGTTACCATACTTATGTTTATGTCAATAAAGAGTACCGATATCATAGACTTTCCATATCATTTCAGACAATAAGGGGTATTGATGTCAAACTTTGTATCATCGCGGCAAAGATACTTCACTTGAACGGGTTGAATCTCACTATCTGCTGATAACAAGATTCCACTGACATCCAGACACCACAAGTCTACAACACGATGTTTAATCAACAGTAATATTTGCCAGTAATACAGAGCTACCGTTCGCTTGCACTTCGACTGACAACTCTCAGGACGCTAGCAGTCTCCTTTTATTATTATTGGTAGATAACCAAACTCTCAGGACCCAACATTGACTGTTTTAAGTCCAAAAAAATAAATACCTCCGTCATGCCACTGAGATCCATAGTTTATGTACCATCGATGGTTTGATATAGATCTAGAGAGAGGTCCTACACATGTTTCCTAGTAGTTACGATCTGGAATGAGTAATACAGAGAAGTAGATTGGCACAGAATAGTAACAGCGAATTGTTGAGAAATGTTTGTACTTGATAAATAGATGGCCATATTTCCATCAATCAAAGCATTATACACTTCATTTCCTATCTAGATGCTGGTGATTCAAAGGTATGGAAAGTGAAGATACGCAGTTGTGTACAGCTACCACAGTAACCAGACAAACCCCAAGCAAGAAAGCAGGGTTGACTATAATAGCAGCTAACGTTTCAAGGAGTAGCTCTTTCCAGTAAACGCTTCGAACTTAGGCTCGACCTTCTTCGGAGGTTCATCCTCTTTTACAGGAGCCTGTTAACAGTAGTTAAAAAGAGATAAGCAACTACTCAGATGATCTTAAACTAGAGTGCATAACTGCATATATCCATAGTTTCGTATCACCAACTTATTGCAGGTAACAAAAACAAGTTAGGCTGAGACACAACTCTGCTCGTTACAGAAATCTCACCTTCAAAATGTCTGACAGAATAAGGAACAAATTAAATGGATTCAGTTCTTATACATAGATCAATCTAAATCTAGCTAGCATCCCGCCATTTGTACTCAAATACACTGAACTTGAAAAGGTTAACTCACCAGACTACAATTTCAGTAAAGAAAAAAGGAACCTAAAAAATTGAAAAACAGCAGGGTGTCATTGCAGTAGAAATACCTTTCGAGGTTCTTTGTTGTTGCTTGCACTTGAACCGAAAACAAGCTTTCCAGTTTTCTGACGCGTGGAATTGCTAGCTCCTGAAGATGCCGGTGCTGCCGTTTGCTGATTTGCCCTTTTGTTTGAATCTGAAGGTGCAGAACGTGCGGCAGAAGGGACCTCCGCTACTTGTTGTTTTGAGGCTTTACCATCCAAGCGCTTTCCAGAACCAGTAAATGGTTTGAATTTTGGTTCATCTTCAGCATCAGCATCTTGATCTGGAGATTGCCAAAACAAAAGATGGTTTTGAAAAGAGAAATTTACAAATACCACCCCAAGACACCTTACATTTCATGGATTTGACAGACATAACCATAGAGTAAACATGCTTTTAGAATAATGCTAACAATGCAGAATCAAAGAAACTTGCAATAATCAAACCATACCTTCAGGCCAACAATAATTTGAAGCAGAGTTATAATAAAGATGAGATACAGAAGCATGGAAAAGGAATGTTGCAATCAGCAAATTGGTGGGAGTGCCTGGTGCCTTTGATTCTTGCATTTGTTCTATTATGGTTGTTTACTAGTTCATCTTATGTTGCAGATAGTCTTGTGCAAAATACTAGTACTCTTCAGATGGCAGCACTAGTACTGTAGTACACATAAATGCAGCTTCTAGAATCTAGACTAGACACGGAGGATAAAATTTTTAACAAAAGCTAAAAATTCAATTCAAAGTTATGATTTTGACAAAAGCAAAATACAAACCTTCTGCAGGTGCCTTGTTGGCAGGAATTATGGATTGCTGTGGTTTTTCAGGTTCTTTATAATCAAGAGGAGGTGCAAAGTCCACTTCACAGTCTGTCTCAATAATGCTAACTGCAGAAGCAGGCTTCGTTTCAACAATATCGATGTAATACTGTTTGTTGTTGTAAGCTACCATGATGCTGTCACCCATGGTTAAACAGGAGAAATTTCTTAGAGTTTTCTCCAAGCTGCAAAGTTACACAACAAGGCATAAGAATAATGAATGACAAAAGGAATGAAGGGATATTATATAAAGTCTAGTACAATTTTATCGGATACTGACATGGCTTTTGGATTTGAGATGTCCAGAAAGTCAGTTGTGTGAGGTTGCAGCTTCACGTATGTACCCTTGGGAAGGGTTGCATTCTTGACACGGACAGTGTCACCCTCTTGAAGAAGCATGTTTTGCATCATCTAGACATATATAAATGAGAGAAGAATAATACAGTAAATCAATCAGAACATGTTTCTTTGGCAATATAACTGTAGAGCAGTACGTCCACTTATGGTACATACCCAGTAGGGCATGATGATCATGCCTTCTTCTGCCACAAACTCCAACACACCGCAGTGCGAAATTCGCTGAGTGGCATCGTTGTGCAGCTCAAATAGCATAGGGTACTCAATGTGCAGTGAAGCTATTGAAAATAAACCCAAACAGTTAGTGGATACCTATTTTCTAAGAATGATCAAACCAACAATAGGAACTAAGAAGCTATGAAGTTCAGCCTAAGGCTAAGGACAAAGGGACAAATTCAGATTCAGCTTACCCAGACGATCAAGGGCAGACGGCGGCATTATTACTGCATTGACAAAAATAATATTATACCAGAGGTATGTCATATGAATTGTAAAATAGGAGGAGGTGAAAAGGCCCACAGGCTTACCTTTGTCACCGCCTTCCAGGTGTGGCTGGAGAAATTAAATTTTTGAAAGATGGTTAAATCCAATTGATCATGTAACAATCGTACATATAAGCAGATGAAATTGATAGCACAAATAAGATACCTTGTCAAAAAAGGATGCTGGATAACAGCGGTACGTTTGCTCAAAGTTACTCCCATGGTAACCATATCCCCCGTAAAACTACATAAATAAAAATTTGGGTTAGTTAAGCATATACCACTCAGCACAACGAGCAAACAGTAACACATATATGAGACAAAGCACAACACAACTAATGATTTTATCAGTGGCATCTGTTAAATATAAAAAGCTGCTGGAAGCTAAAATCGAAAAGGACCATAATACAAGGAATACAACCACCGCAACTATCACACAAAAAAAAAAAGTAAGCACGCTTTTAACCTACAAAATTATGGCCATTTGCACATCCTTTGTTGGTGTGAAGATCTAAAACCTTGCCATTGACTCTTCAACTAGTCAGCAAGTTCCCCACCACTACTATTTGATCTTCAAACATCAGCTCAACAAAAATGGGAAACAATACTTTGTGTGCTCATTTTTTTCAGAAATAAATCATCACAGCTACTATGTGTGGACTTATTGAATTGATTTGCGAAGCATTCAATAAAAAAAGGGACAAATTATGCATACAGGATGGAATGATCTAGTGATTAGTACCTCAGGACACTTCATTATAGTGTATTAATTCACTAGGGGTAACAGGTATCCTCAGGAAAACACTGTGTACTAAAATGTGTTCAATATTAAATTCATTTTTAGGGGGTGACCGTTATTGTTTTAGCCTGTAGTTATATGGGGGCGACCAAGCAGTTTTAATATGGTCAGACTAACATCGACTTGTACATTTGAATTTCAAAAGAATCCTTTTAAGACTAGTTATGTTCAGCTCTATCCATCAAATGCCACACTTTATCCACTGACTTAGCATGGCTGAATTAGTTTGCCGGAAAACTTCTGGGAGGCATAAATAAGAACTTTAAACATACATTAGGTGAATTATATAGTCCTACAGAAATTCCAAACAGAGGGACAAAATGCAGTCACTTAAACAACCCAATGGTCAGATGTAATACTGATGGCACTGAGTTGCATAAGAAATATAAAGAATTTTTAATGGCAGTTCAAGTGATGCATACCATTTTGGCGTGGAATTTTGCTTCAACTTCTCACAGACCTGTTATGTACATAATAACAGAAATGCGTAAGACGATAACTATTTAAGTTGCAGAAGAAAAGTTATAAGATCAATGTTTCCCCCAAAGAGAGAACTAAACTAACTTGACAGGGAAAGTAACAATTTTAGCTGGTTATCCCAAGGATCTCAATCAAAATTTCCAAATGATCAGCAAGCCCGAAACACAAAACACCAACACCGATACTGTTATTCACAATGAAACGAAGCCTAGATCCGAAACCCACACAGCAGAGTAGCACACTATCAAGAAGCAGTATGCTCCACCCCCAATCTTCTCTCGAGCCTTGGATCCAAGCTAACAGCATGAACTAATTCCAAACCAACAGGATCCAAAACCAAATATGGTGGGTGCAGATATGTGCACTTTGCTGCCACTGGCAGAAAGCTTGTGACGACAAGGGGTGTTAGTGGCGAGGAATCGGAGGAAGCAGCCAGCTTAACGCCGTTTCATCAGAGAAGCTACAAGCCTACAGCACCTGTATTAATACTAGCACACAAATCTGTGATGGCTAAACGAACACCTCAATTGCTAATATTTCGTAAGAATACGATCACTCCGGAGGATGCTACGACCGATGAAACAAACGCAACACAAACGCGAAATCCATCCGATCCACAAAATTTAGCCTAAGCACGCGACTGCAGTAACCCCCCATCCTCAATCTACACAAACTCCTCTGCACTCGCCGCCTAGATCTTATCCACACGAATCACTTGGAGAGGTAAAAAAAAACAGAAAACCTAGCATTTTACCCAAGGAGCAACCGACCGACCAGTTCGCGGAGACGAGACGAGACACCAAAAGACGCCGCGCAATGCGGCAAGCCACGAGGGGGGGAAGCTGCTTATGAGTGCGTGAGGAGAGGGGATTCGAACGGGATGAGGCAAGGGGACTCCGAGATGCGGGTGGAGAGAACGGATTACCGCGAAAAGAAAGGGGGGCGGATTCGGAGAATATTGGAATCGCGTGAGCCTTCCGCGGAGGAATCCAGAGCAAGCACGACAGCGCCGGTGGAGTTCGGCCTTGTTATGGTTCGCTTCGGATAGCTGCCCACGGCCCCACGCTGCTTGTCTTACCGAATCTCGGCAATGTTGAATTGTTGGAAAGTATTTGATTTGCTATTTAAATTTTGGTAAGGTTTTCTTTTCTCTTGATCATCTCGTTTATTTTCTTGTTAATCTTTAGCTAAAATATTAATATCTAATATGGTGACTACATTTTAATAATACTAGAATTTAATAAGATAAATTTATCATCAAACCAAATAAACACTAAGTCCTTATTTAGATGACCCATTTCCGGATCGGGGTCCCTCTCGCCTTCAGGAGCAAATCTACTCGGATTGCGAAACGAAACGACATGACACGAGACGAGGCACGCAGACCAAATCTACTCGGATATTGGAATCGACTGTGGATTATGGGCTCGAGGCATGAGAAACTCGCGCCGTCGTGGCCCAAACCTACAGGCCCTAGGTACGGGAGAAGAGAACCAGGGATAGCAGTACTTACGGCAAGCATCAACTGAGTTTTGTTTGGCACTTTGTATATTTTTTTTCATATTTGAATAGTATGAGAATGAAATTGCAAATCTGACTATCTTTCTAATCATTGAAGCAAAGACAGGCGGCACGTGTAGGCTAGGATTCGTGTCTCAGCCGGAAGGGGTCGTAGGACTGACTCAGACAAAGCGTTAGAAGTACGATCTCCGAATCTATAAGCTTTGGCCTGCCTTCTTCCCTTATCTAATCTCTTAGGTAATAAGAAAGTGGTGTTAATTGTCACGCTAAGGAGCTGACCAGTGACATTTCTATTTCAATTGGGCTTTGTTTGGGTGGTCTATTCTCATATGAGATCCTTGCGGATGGTCTGGAATTTTAGACTAAAATCTTAATCTATTTACAGAAATTCCGACGGGGAATAGACCTCACAAACTAGGTCTTGAAGTCAACCTTATTATACTCACTCGTAGGAGATCATCACTCAGAAGGGTGGAGTCAAATAAGAAGTAGAAATCTACTGCTCAGTATAGTACTAGCGGTAATAGGAAGATGGTGTCTCCCCCCAATTCTCCATGTTCTCAGTTTAGATAAGCCCTTCTATACAAGGACTGTCTTTTCTCTCCTTACCTAGTTCCTTTTCAAGTAGAGTAATGTCTATGTTAGATTCTCCGGTCGAAATACGGGAAAACTCCATCAAATTCTTTATGGAAACGGAGTTTTGCGAATTCTCCCCGGAACTGGAAGATCATTTCGAGATCTTCGAGCATATTCGAGGGTTCAATGTGACTATTGTCACTTCGGCCAATACAAAAGATGAGACTTTCCTACCGTAGAGCGGTTTTTTACTAAAAGACGAGAACTTTGGCAGAAATGTGTGTCCCGTCTCCAATGCTATTTCTATAAATGAAAAAACCTATAATAATAGATGAATTAGAAAACCCAACTGGTCTTTATGATTTGGTACCGTTTGAACTAATTGGTCTAATTCTAGCCTTGTACTACAGCACCTTAAGATAGCATGGTATCTCTTTGATTGCAGCACGTGCTCCGACCAGTATAATAAATACGGACCCTACAAATCTATCACGATTTGAGAGCGTTGCAGATCTTGTCATGATGGGGGATCATGGCAGGAGCCTACTACGCTACAATACCGCGGCATCTCCCGCCACAGTACCGCCAATGCACGCCACTATTGCGGACAACGTGCACAAGGACACCTTGTCTTTCGGCCAGCTATCTATGGTTCCAAAGTACCTATAGGCGCAATCAAGTGGTGGATTCCACTAGTTTACTTTTCTTGGGTGTTTCCAAGATGATTTATAGCTGTGGATTTAGGAGGGCGGACGGCCTAGTAGTGTAGTGGCTACAGGAACAGAAGGATTCAAATAACTGAAGAAAGTAGAGCAACAATGTTGCAGAACCGTATAGTAGAAAACAATACTAGTCACTGAAGCCAATAACTGATGTGCAACAAGGGAAGAACCGAAGAACTAGCTAGGACCTATACGTTCGCCATCCATACTGAAGATTGTGAATAACTGTTTTACATGCACTGCTTGAAGCGATTCTGACGTTAAACTCTCAGGTTTGGATCTGGACCGGGGCAGGCAAGACCGCAATGGATTGGATAGTAAAAGATGAGTAAAATTGTCACAACAAAGCACATGGAGAAGCATAACGGCATGGCCGCATGAGCATCTGAAGTTTCATCCAGAATCGTATAGTACTATTGCAATCTCCCACAGAGAAAAAACATGCTGCCAAGTGGTTCCACCAGTCAGTAGTCAGTGACTCAGTGTGGAGTGTACTGTTTGTGGACAAAGCTCCACTCCAGCAAAATATATATTTACTACTACGCGCCAGATCTGATTGCCCTTGTTAGTGCCTCCCCAATAATTCAGTGTGCAGCTTTTGCTGAATTCTGACAGCAAAATTTACTGCGTTCTGCAGAGCGCAGAGCAAATTTACGCTTGGTGTCGGTAGTTGTTTATATACGCACACGCTACTATTTACGTAAGAGGATTCTCGGCCTACCGGCTGTGACAGCTCACCATTTTTTTCCGAAAAACCTTGGATATTTTATAAAAACCGCTCTAGTTTAGGAAAATTTGCAACAAATTCTTGGCCAATATTGTTGCAAGAAAACCCCTGATTTCAGAAAAATTACAGGATCCTTGCCATCATTTTTGCAAAAAAGGACTCCCCAAAGTCTTGTTCTTATTCTTTGTTTATGCGAAACAACCCCCATAAATTATCTGTTTATGTGAAACAGCCCCATAAATTCAAAATTTTGTATTATTTTAGTTTTTTTTGATTTTTAGTGTTTCGTTCGTTAAAGAAAAATTGACATCCATCGTTGAGGTTCGCCTTGGGTTTGTTTATACACGTGTAACACGTCACATGCTACTTGTTCAGGAATACGTAGGTCTAGAAGAGCCCCGCCGAACTGCTATGTGCTAGAGTGCACTGTTGGTGACTGGTGCCATCTGGTTGACAAGATGCCATAGGTTTGCATCTCTCTCCCTCCACTCCCGGTCTCACTCAGGTTCCAACTTGGAAAACTCGCGTCCCTAATAATACTTAAAAATGTGCGGCATCCCGACTCCCGAGTTACATGCAGGTCTACTCGCTTCAAGACAAGGGCAATCGGAGATTCGGAGTCATATATCAAAAGGAGAGGAGTCGTAGCGCGCGCTAGACTGCTAGTTGTGCAGTTATTGCTTTCACTCCTTCAACTGAAAGAAGAAAGAAAGAAAGCTTCAAGAGTGCTCATGTGGCATGGATGAATGATGGTGCATGACGAGTGCTCTGGTGATCGATCATGGTGGTCTTCAGTTTGCCGAATATCATGCATACTAGATGAGTAACCGTGGCACATCTCGATCGTTGCTCTCCTCGAGAAAACACACAAACATTTGAAAGGATATAAATATAATTACGTTTTTTTTGCATTTATTTAAGGTCATTTCACGAAGAACCCACAATTTTACTGAACTAAAATGTCTTTTGGTAAAAAATGGCTGAAAAGATCTAAATGTAATTACATGTTTTTTAATATCTATCTGAGATCCTTTCAGGAAGGATCTATGAATTCGCTGAACCAAAAAGCTCTTTACATAAATCTTTTTTTAGGATCTTTAACGGAGGGCTGTCACGTAAGCAACCTCTTGCCTAGGGAACTTGCCCAACTTTAATATATGGTATGATTCATACCTCAGTACATTGATTGGTAATGCGAAATTTAGCATGCGTGTACTCCAGACTCCACTCCAGTATCTGACGAGAATTTATACTGCAAGATCAGACAAGCATGCTATGGGAGAAAGAGAAACTGCGGTCCATTTTCAACCCACCTTGATGGCTCATTCACTCGTGCACATTCATATGTCCGACTCACAAACGCCTTGCGCTTCAACGCAACTTTAAGCCCTTGAATCAGTCCTAAAAAAAGTTGCTAATTACGCAAGGTGCGCATGAGGCCTTGCGCCGAATTGAGGAGCTAGATAATGCGAGGGCAGTATTTAGGAGCTCCGGGGCTCAAGCCAAGTATGACTGTACCGACAATCCAAGATCTCCCATCAATTGCCAAGCAAGCGTCCAGCATTGGTGGCCAGTCAAGCCAGTACACTGTGCTCCAAAGCATTTCTTTCTCCAATTGCCAAAGAAAAACAAAGTGCCCACAGATATTGATAATACATCCATCCAGACAAAAGATAAGCGGGTCCCCCTCTCATTATCCAGGAGGAAACCAAGTGCAGAAAAGAAAAACCGGGATATATATATACTGCATACAGAGGCAGAGACGCAGCAGAGTCATGAAATTTTAGAAGACCGGGCAAAACTAAGTACTCGACGATTCAAGACGAAGGTTTGCCTGAAAAGGCTCTAATTTCATGGCGTTTACAATGGCGAAGCTATAATGCACCTCCATAGCTCGTCGCCGGGGGATCCGCCGGTGATTGCATGTAAACACCTACCATGCCACGAAGATTGAAAATGCAAGTTTAACGGCCATTAAGCATCATCCCCCATCCCCTTGAACCAATTGGGATAGCAAAATACAGACAAATGTACCGCACAAGACTACAAAGACAAGATCTAGCTCTGGTAAAAATGAGAATAAAAACAAAGATCCCAAGAAACCAAGCAGGCCCCTTCACAAATCAATTTCCTACAGAGTACTACCGAGAGTACAGAGCAGCCAAGAAATAGATGGCCAGGAGAAGAGACAACCAGATCCTGCACTAGTAGCCGTTGTGGTGGGCAACCTCACTGTCCTCTGCAACATGGCGTGGCAGAATCATGCCGTGCCAAGAACCACATGGCTCTTTGCTTCCACTGACACCTCCCTAACCACGAGATTAGAAACCCCAACGGCTCCTTCCCCCTTTGCTCGCAGTTGCCTGGGCCAGCCACGTTCGTTGGCGGGAAATGCCGGGGGGTTCTGGCTCCCAGGCCCCACGTGTCAGTTTGACCGTCGAGAGACGCACACCGGCTGAGACTAAGACTAATCTGAACTAAGGAAATAATTAGCGAAAAATGGAACGGGGTACTGGACTGAATCTGACAATGCCGGCCGGAGATTACGCTGGGGATGGCTGGGAGGTGGGGTCGGCGGAGGACGGGATATCCGGGCCGACGCGGCAGCCCTCGAGCATGAACACCACGTCGCTCATGGCCGGGCGGTCCAGCGGGTCCGGCGCGGTGCAGAGCAGGCCGACCTTGATCCCCAGCAGGAACTCCTCCCATTCTGACGACTCTGGGTCGAGCTCCAGCAGGCCCGGCTCGAGCAGCTCGGCGACCGCCCCGCGCTGCAGTTGCCGCTTCACCCACTTCACGATGTCCTCATCCTCCCCGGCGAACATGCCGGGGCGCCGGCCTGTGAGTAGTTCCAGTAGCACAATGCCGAAGCTGTAGACATCTCCTTCTCGTGTGGCCTGTCCGGCGGCCGCCGCGTCTGGGGCCACATAACCGAGTGAACCAACTTGTGTCGTGGCCGATGTGGATGCAGCCGCTGCGGCTGCGGCAGCACCTGCAGTCACCACCATTGGCTCCAGACCAAAATCAGACAGGTGCGGCTCGAAGTCAGCATCAAAGAGGACGTTTTGTGGCTTGACATCGCCATGGACGACACCGGACTGATGGAGGAATGCAAGGCCGCGGGAGACACCGAGGGCGATGAGGTGCCTCATTGGCCAGTTGAGGATGTGGCCGTCTTGGTGGGACGCTTCTTGCAGCAATGTAGCGAGGTTGCCGTTGGGCATGTAGTCATAGACCAGCAGTCGAACATCCGGCGGCGGCCCGGCGTAGTAGCCACGGAGGACAGTGAGGTTTCTGTGCTTCACCTTGCCGAGAGACTCGGCCTCTTTCCTGAACGAGCCCTCCTCAACCACCACGGCGCCATCAGCCGAGGTGGAAGGAAGCCGCAAGATGGCCAACACGGTGCCGTCACTGTAGCAAGCCTTGAACACGAGACCATGGCGGCCACGGCTAAGCACATTCTCCTCATCGAACTGCCTGGTCGCCTCCACCGTGTCGGCATAGGTGAGCCGGGAATTGAACATGATCAGCTTCGGCTGGCTGACACCATTTTCCGTGCTTGTGCCGCTCGACCCACTCCCCCTTCCAGGGCTGCGTCGCCTCTTCTTGACACCATCGCGCCTCTCAATGAACCGGCGTCTCCACCGCAGCAAGCTGAACACACAGCAGCAGCAGAACAACACCAAGAGCAGCACAGCAGCAGCCACCACACCAATCAGCAGAGCCAGGCGCTGCAACCTCTGCCGCCTCCGGCGCCGCCGATACTCACTGCATTCGCTCTCCAATGGCGGACCACACAAGTCCGGGTTGGAAGCAAATGCTGATGGGGTGCCAAATCGGGAGCCGAGAACCGCTGGTATCTCGCCAGTGAGGCCATTGTGCGACACATTGAATGATAGAAGGCCTGGAATCCGAGCCAATGAAGCAGGGATGCCGCCTGTAAGATTGTTGGACGACAGGTCCAGTGTCTGCAGCTTCGAGAGGTTGGCAAGAGAGGCTGGTATCTCGCCACCAAGATGGTTGCCATCAAGCTTGAGAGTGGTAAGCGACGAGCAGTTGGATATCTCCGGTGGTATCTTGCCAGATAGCTGATTGTGGCTCAGGTCAAGCTCCTCCAACTCGCCAAGGCGGGACAGATCACTCGGGATTGGACCAGTCAGCTGGTTGCCCGTGAGGTCAAGCACGGTGAGGTTGGAACAATTGGCGAGCTCCGCAGGCACCTCCCCGGAGATGCTGTTGTGAGAGACCGAGAGCACCTGCAGTGATGGCAGGTACCCGTACGTAGCCGGGATTGACCCTGAGAAAGAATTCACCGAGAGATTGAGATGACGGAGGCTCCACAGACTGCTGAACCCTTCTGGAATATCACCAGAGAACAAGTTGCCGGCGAGCGACACATGCTGCAGCTGTGGCAAACCGAAAAACTCTGCAGGGAGATTGCCTGAGAGGTTCTTCTGACCAGAGAGGTCAAGAACTCGCAGGTTCAGCAGGTTGCCAATGGTCGACGGAATGCGGCCGGAGAAGGCATTCCCGCTCAAATTTAAACTCTGAAGGCCGGACAGATTGCCAATGCCAGGAGGTAGCTCACCGGAGAGCTTGTTACCGGAGAGGTCCAAGAACGTCAGATTCGCCAGCAAGACGAGCTCACCGGGCAGGTCACCAGCGAGTCGGTTCCTCGGTATGGACAATGTTTCCAGCCACGAGAGGTACCCCAGACTGGCCGGAATCCGACCAGGGAAAGAGTTCCCGCCAAGATAAACCTCTCTGAGCCGCCGGAGACCTCCAAGAGCGGCAGGCACCTCGCCGGAGAAGCGGTTGTCCTCGAGATCAAGCACCTGGAGCGCGCCACACCTCCCAATCTCCGCAGGCACGGCGCCAGTGAGAGCATTACCGCCAAGGCGCAGCTCCTGCAGGGCAGTGAGTTGCCCGACCGCCGGTGGCACATCACCGGTGAACGCATTGCCAGAAAGGTCGAGCACCGTCAATCCCTGAGCCTCGGCGAGCCACGTCGGGAACGGTCCACCCAGTTTGTTGCCCCTAAGTCCACCACTTGGAGATCCTTGCCGAGCCCTCCCGGCACGTCCACCTGCGAGAACTGGTTCCCGCCGAGCTGCACGATGCGCAGCGACGAGTTCCCCTCGGCGCCGAATGCCGCGGCAGGGATGGCACCGGACAGCCGGTTCCGCGACACCGAAAGAATCTGCAAAGAGGATATCGCCGCGACCGCGGCCGGCAAGATGCCGCGGAGCGCATTCCCCTGCAGGCTCAGGTGGAGCAGCGCCGAGCAGTTGGCCAGCGCCGAAGGGATGGTCCCTTCAAGAAGGTTCCCATCCAGCCAGAGGAAATGCAGGTCCTGCAAGGTCCCCAGCGACGCCGGCACTGTCCCCCGTAGGCGGTTGAACGACAGGTTCAAGAACTGGAGGTTCGTCGCCGAGGCGCTAATGTTGGCCGGGATGGTGCCGGAGAAGGCATTGGAGGAGAGGTCGAGGTAGTTCAAGTTGGGAGGAAGCGAAGCGGGGACGGGGCCAGACAGGAGGTTACCGGACACGTCGAATGTCTGGAGGTTGGTGAGGTTGGCGAGGAAGGACTGGGGAATGGGGCCGGAGATGGAGTTGTACTGGAGGAAGACGGCGCGGATGGAGGAGACGCGGGAGAGGGCCGCCGGGATGGTGCCGGAGAGCGAGTTGGAGCGGAGGCTGAGCTTCTCGAGGTGCTGGAGCGAGGCCAGCGCCGGGGAGATGGAGCCGGAGAGGCGGAGACGCGGGAGCTGCAGCTCGACGACGCGGCCGGTGCCGGGCGCGCACGCGATGCCGCGCCAGGAGCAGGGCGCGGACGGCGAGGCGGCGTCCCACCCGGACATGGCGGCGTAGGGGTCGCGCACCCCGCGGCGGAACGCGAGGAGCGCGTCGATCTCCGCCTGCACCTCCGCCGTCCGCGCCACCGGCGGCGACGCGGGCGCGGGCGCCACCAGCGCGAACGGCGCCGCCAGCAGCATAACAAGCAAGAACAGCAGCCGTGGCGGCGGCATCGCGGGAGCCAAAGGGGAGCAGAAACGGAGTGGGGAAAAGAATTCTTCTTTTTCTCGCGGTCTTATCAGCCTGACTGCGTTGGCATTTAGGTTTTCATGGAGATGGAGAGAGCGGAGGAGCGAGTGTGTCCGCGTTTGCGTTCGCATTCGCATTCCCAGGAGAGGGAGAGACAGGGACTATAGAGGGAGAGCGGGGAGTGGAGAAAAGGGGGTTTGGTTTGGTGGCGAGGTTTTGGACGGGTTTGGGTGGGTTTCGAGGCAGTTTTTCTACTCGTGCTGTGCGCGTTTTTTATACAGCTCTTTTGTTCCTTCTAGAGGTGACACTTGGACCGTGCTCTTTTGGATCGGTCAGTATTCTAGTTCGGTCCGAAGTTTGATTTGACATTAAGTAGATCGTATTGGGCCGATATGATCTTGAAGACGTACGCTATATTGGGCTCGAAGCCTGAGACGCGATGGGTGGCATGACCCGACAGACACCGTTTGTAGAAAACGGCCATCGCATCACCGATGACTAAGAATGAGGAAGAAGCGCAGCGTAAAGATAAAGCGACTAACGAGAATATAAGGCGCTATAGACGCTTCTTCAGTATGAACGCTACCCCTATCGCCGTCTCTCTCAATCTCTCTCGTTTGTCTCGCTCACTTTTTAGGTAAAATTACTTATTTCTAATACCTATAAAAATTAGGATAAAAATACTCATTTTAATACGTATAAAAACACAGTATTTTTGACCTGTTTAGAAAACTAACTTTATATAGTAAAATAAAAATCTAACCCTAAATAAACAGCACACAAGAACGGCGTTAAATCTGGTAGGGAGAGAAAGAGAGCATACAGGAACGCTTTGTGAGGTGCTTAGTTAACGTTAAGCGCGCTTTTATGACTGCGACGGCAGGCTGTCACGGCAGTGCCTCTTTTACCGGAGAAGGAAGACTCACACTGACGCCGTGGGGCTCCCCGATGCGCCGACGGGTGGGGCCGTAGGTAAAGCTGGAGCTGGACGCAGGGTGTCAGTGGTACTGTGGGATGTGGGCCCGGTGTGTCCGAGCGGCATCCGTTTCGTTTAGAGCGGATGGGCGCATGGGGAGTTTGGGTGTGCCGCTGATGGAAGAGATGTCGATCGGGCTCCGAAGTCTTCGTTTCTCTAGTTTCTCGTCAACTTTTGTTTTTTTTAAATCTACCCCTTTTCGAATAAATATATTGTTAGCTACCATGCGAACCGTTTCTAGGTGACTAGGTCTACCATAGGCCGACAACCAAAGCTGCCGAGCACTAAAAGCTCCGTAAGCTTACTGTTGTATGGAATGTGTACGGAACCTCCTTCTAAGCTATGGGAGATCGTGGTAAGCCAGTGTTGCTGTCGCAGTTGATTTATGTACCGTGGATCTTGAGAGGGGATATTTTTGTAAATTTATTTAGAATAAAACTATATTTAAAAAAAAAGTTTGTCAAGAACATGTGCCAGTTTGTTAAAGAACCTGTGCCATGTAGGCCGTGCTCCGTGGGAATTGGCATGCTTGGCCTGGGATGCTTGCCTGCCTAATGTAGCTTCAAAAGTTCCATTATTGTTCCTAATTCTCTTGTGTTAACAGTTAAGCAGTAGTATGGGTGTTAGTTAGTGTACAGTAGAGCATGTGAATCGTTGTCTGGCCTTTTTAGAACTTGAGAATGGTCAATTTTGTTGATGGACAGCCCTTTGTGAAGGCTGAAGAGAATGATTGTGATGGATTTCACATTTACCAGCTCTTTTCTTTTCAACTGTAAATGTTACTAAGTGGTACTAGTAGTCAGATGGAATTCCTGAAAAAAGATTGATCAAACGGAAGACTGAGATAAGCAAAAGGAGGTCGTACAGACAACTTGCATGGCTATATCAAAGAATACTGAGTTTTATACGTTATCTGCTTATTCATCAATACAAGATGACAAATTCCTGTGGTACGAAGACAACAATAAGTAAATACAGAAGAGCAACTGGAATACTAGTGCCAGTGGCAAGTGCAAACATTTGTGCTGCTTTATTCTAGAAATTGTGTGGAGTATACCCTGAAGCAGCTGTACTTAACAATACTGCATTGAATTGTCACTTGCCATCCAGCAGCTTACGCCTTTCACATTTTCAAACCCTAACAATCGTTACCATGTTCTTAACAAGCCTGTATAACTCTAATTCTGACAGTGCAAACTGTGGTTCCACGAGTGGATTCAAGCAACCACTGCACCCAAATTCATAGCAGAATAGGAAAATACTCATGAACCAAATTCTTACGGAAAGCGTATTCTCGTCTCTCTTTTGTTCTTCCTCCTGATCTAGAGCATCACGTTGTAGTACACAATATACAGTTTATACGATATACAATAGTAATGCTCCCATTCCGTGCCAGCGTCGCATCCGTCTTTCGGATCTGACTTTTTTGGATCCTTTTTTTTCCTTTCTAGCGAGCAGCCAATTAGATGGGCTATGGAGTACTTCACTGTCCTGTAGGTACTGCCGTTGTACGCTACAAAATCTCCCAGGTTGGACTTTTTACCAGCTGCTGATATGATATCAAGCTCCAAAATTAAGCATGCACATGCTGCATAAGATGGCAGTACTGCTGCAGTGAAGCACGGAGGTATAGTATAAGAATACTAGAATCCTGTCTGTTTGATGCCGGTGATAAATTAAGGCCTAAATCTTTATTAACTCCGAATCAAGCACATGTGCCCAGCACCGTATACCTGCAAATCTGCCTCTCTTTTGCCCGAATCTCTGTAAAAAGATTTGAGTACGTTGCCTTCGATTTTTCAGCTTTCGATTTCAACTAACCGAAGCACCCATCGATGTGAAGACTTCGTTTTTCTGCACATAGAAAACAGAACTACTCCATTTATAGCGACTATACTAGATTATTACTAGGACTAGTTGACAAACTAAGTTGATGTCGAGCTTTTACTCGTGGTAATTACCTCTCAAGATGAAAATGGAGGAGTAATTGCCGAGACTGATGAGCGATGACAGATAGCACCACATGCTAGCGCTGCTGCTGAGATCAGACCATCTGCCAGGGCGGACCAAGAGAGAAGAGGCTCCAATAATTCATGAAACGGCCATATGGGCGCAACCTGGCTTTGTTTATCGTGACACTGGAGCACCAGCCAAGCAGTGTCAGCTTTACTCCTCATCACTGTGCGTGCGCGGTGCGCTCCTCCCCCTCCCCTGCAAGCAAGTCTGTAAGAAAACAATGTGCTCCGATGGGACCAAGCCAATGGATCTTCAAAGTTTTGGTACTCTTTAACTGTCCTCTCCGGTCTCCACTACCCCTTGTTCCATGGAACATATATACACTACTAGTACTACACAATACTAGCGAAATGTTAGTGCACAGTGTTCAGGCCAAAACATTGCTGAATACTGCAGTAAAGTAGAAGTAGATTCTAATGGATTAAGAATGCATCTAAGCAACATGTCTTAACTTGATTGAACTATGATGGCGAGGTCATGATTGGTGAGTCAGTCCATGGCATCTTGTTGGAACGGTGAGGTCATAATTTGGACACTACCAATTATGTTGGGAAAAAAAGAGAAATTTTATGGTGTATTGTACTTGTAGTATATAGTAGGTAGTAGAAATCAGATCTAACCGTTGATTTGTTAAGGATATTTTTACTATTTTACTATAAAAGAAATAACTAATTTGATTCATTAGATCGAAACAATTGAACGGTACAGAGCTTAAAAAAACCCAATAAATGTCGAGCTGTGGATGTACATGCTTGTTTGAATCGCACACGAACATAAGAGAAATCACGCCATTCGCAGTATTGGAACCCTGGTGTGGTGTGCTGCGGATGAGTTTCCCTCACACACTCCAAGTGGATGCCTTACGTGTCCATTAATGTCCAAGTCCCAGCCGAAAATTGCAAATGAGCGGGAAAAAGACGAGAGGCAGAAGAGCAGGCGGAAGCCACAAGAAAGTTTTGGTCGCTTTCTACTCAGAAAAGAAGAGGTTTTGGTCGCATTTTGCTTGCCTGCCATTTGGCGACCCTTGAAGAGGGGACACTAGTGCCCGTGCACGACCGTCCAAAACGGCAGAACTTGGACCACACACACATCCCTCTCACGATCGTCAAGCGCCTTTCTGAGTTCTGAGTTCAGTTTTGACATCTTCTTACTACTCCTAGTACTAAAAGTTATGGTGCTTGGACGCTGTATGGGGTGGCATCCAAAAATCAAAGCTGTTGGAAATGAAAGTTAGAACCGAACGGCGCATACGGACAGCTTCGTCCATGCGCATAGAAGTGCTCACATTCGTTTATTTTTTCCCACATTCCAAGGTGCTGGTGCTACTAGTAAATGGATTTGTGATCGAGACTTGGGTAGCACATCCCGCACAATTTGGCCGAACGAGCCCACGGAAGCGTCAGATTCCTTTATGCCTTTGCTCATCAATTTCAGGCGTCTACTGTATCGACATTTCACTATTATTTCATTTCAGTTTCACGATTTCCAGGTACCAACTCTTGGCAACGTCCCCACGCTCCTATAAAGTAGTACATTGCTTGAAACAATCAACAGAACAAGCACTAGCAAGTGCGAGTTCTTTGAGTTCCAAGGATCCCCACCACCTGAAGGAAAGAAAGAAAGTTCAGCTCTCATGGTGTCTGCCGATCAGTAAGTAGGTTGAGCTAGTGCCTAAGTGGGCACCCGCCATGATGCCGTTCCATTCTCAGGGCGGCCCGGCAAAAGAATAAGAACGATTAGTCTACAAGAACCGCACTAAACAAGACTTGAAAAGAAGGACCAAGTAGGCAGTGTGCGTGAACACATGTCCAGAAGGGAGGATTAGCGGGGCAAAGACAAGGAGCGTGTCCCCTCTCGCGGATCCATGGATGTGCTTTCTGACCAAACACCTCAGTCTCATATCCCGGCCAAGTGAGGAGTATGAGTGCTGTGGGTTGGATGGTAGTTTGCTCACTTCCATCAGCTCAGCTTTTCTTTTAGTAGCGATGGAAAGGAAATGGCTAGCGTTTGTTCCGATGGAGGAGTACTTTAGAGGATGGTGACCAGATTACTGCTGTAATGAGTGTGCTGAAAAATGGGAAAGGGCACCCAAAGTAGCTTGGGATAGGTTGGTGACATCATAGGGAGAGTATCTCCACCCATCAAAGTTTCTGCAGAGTTCTACCTGTATCTCTTCCCAGTTCTCAGATGTGTATCAGTGTGACAGTATATGCTAGTAGAAAAGAAGTAAAACATTTTAGCCGTGTAAAGTGTTTTTTTTAACCCTGATAAGCTCTGTCAATGATTGGCACTGTCTAATAATATTAGCAAATCGATATCATTCGACACAGAAAATTATATGGCATTGGATGATCCCACTCAACAACTCAAGTACTGATCTTTGAAGGAAAGGGCTTATATAGATGATCCTTTCAACCCTATATATTTCCACTTTCGACGCATCAATATTCATTTCCAGACCTGTTCAGCCTTAGACTGTAAGTAACAGCAAAAACACGAAAAAGATTCAGCTTGAGAAATTACAGATACTAAAAATTATTAATGTTTTCTGCTCCATCCGTGCTCCATGTGTTTCGGGGTGGCGTGGAAGCAACGGTTGGTCCACATGCGTCCTGGTGGGCTTATGTGGGAGAGCTCTCCTCGCACCTCCATGAGAGGCCTGCCTAGCACCTTGCACATGACAGTATGGCACCGATCGAGTCGTGGAACTGCGCAAACGCAGCCCCCCATGGACCGTGCCCGTGTGCGTCAGGCCTTCTCCTGTAGCTGGATCTCACACAAAGGGCTGCGAATCATGTGCCTCTATGTTGACCGCGTGCACGAGAGGAAAAAACAGAGGTGGCCCATAACTACCCCAAATTTACCTGGCTGTGCATGTGTCATGGCAAAAATGACATGTAGTCCTTCAATGGCCGGGCCTACGAGTCGCCCTCATGGGCAAATTGCCAGGTCATCGCCATAGACACACACACCAACTCCACCTAGCCTCGTGCCCCCCCACTCTCCCATCTATCTCAAAACTAGTAAGGGCCACCTCAACCTTGCGGCCCATACCCCCTCCTTATTTGCAGCTGCATGGGCTCTCCCTCCTCTTATCCTGCATGCTCCCTCCTCTTCCCATGAACCCATAAGGCTCATCTCGCCAGCCGACACTACTACATAATGGTACATCACTATCGCTTCATCTGGATTGGTTCTTAAATTTTTAGGAAAAAACGATTGTGATAGATGACTTAGGAGGGGTAGTAAAAATAATCACTATCGGTTCTGAGGTTAGAAGTGATTGTGATGTAGCACTGGACATATCACAATCGGTTCTTATGTGAGAAGCGATGTGATGATCATACATCGATACAAAAAAGCCGATTTGTAAGGCGATCGATGTGTATGATCATCACTATCACTTTTTACAAAAGAACCGATTGTGATGTGAACGTGTACATCACAATCGATTTTTACTTAAGAAGCGATAAGTATATGTGTCCCATCTATAATACCAATACAATTCCTAAAATGAAGCCAAAATCTAGCATCTTTGAGCCTAGAATGGCTTGTAGTGAACTGAGAATCTTTAGGTTTAATGACATCAGCAGCTAACCGGTTTACAGATTTTAACACCTCATTGAACTTCCTACTAACGGTGTCTCCATAATGGCCAAAGCAATTTTGTACTTAACTATTAGATTGGGGTGCTCCACAAGTCCATAAAACATAGCTAATGCTTCTTTAGAACAAATTTCTTTAGATGATTTAGACCGTAGTTGTTATCCAATGTTTCATATAACTTCAAAAAGACCGACCTTCTCATTCTGAACATATTGTAACACTTATCTGAGTCATGTAGTTGCTCCTCAACCCACTGAATTTTAGTCATGGTAAGGACTATCGTTGGCTTCTTGGTAATAGATTCACCGTGATAATCCACATAGTCCAAAGCAATAAGTGCAATCAATCTCTTCTTCATATCATCTTCTCCTTGTTGATTTTCACCATTAGTGATAACCTCCTCATCACATGAATCAATTAAACTTGAAGAGCTCATTTGCCAACATAGTCACAATAAGAAAGGTTCCAACAACATAAGACAACATGTTGCATAACTAAGTATAGATCTAACACACAATATATTAATAGATACATAACATATGAAAGATTCAAATAGGTCCAATATACAATAAATTAATAGGTTCAAATAGCATAGGTACATAACACGTGAATAGGTTCAAATAGCACAACACATCACATTAATAAAATGTTCAAATAGCACAACACAACACATTAATAAAATGTTAAATATTAAAAGCTTCAAATAACACATAATTATCTAGTGTTTCTTCCTATCCTCCCATGCTCTCCTGAGCCATGGAAGTCTCCCAGCTGGTGTCTTGAAAGTGACAAACACATCACGGGATTCCTTTTTGATAAGAAGTTGTGTTGCATAATAATGCTCATCATTGCCTTCTTCAGCCCTAGCTTGAATAATTGAATTAAGCATTTCAGCTATCTCTTGCCTAACAGGATCAACCACTGTAGTACTTGTAGAATTGATAGAATTTTTACTAGTTTCAAACCTCTCCCATAAGTCGGCAATGCGCTTCATCTGGATATCTCTAAAAGTCCCCTTCACCTTCTTTCCCTTAGGTGAGCTTTGAGCAAACCTTTTCTCTTTGGTGCACTTGTCTATATTAGGGGAGACTCCATGTGTACCATTGCCCTTTCCCTTTGCACCATAATCAACATCTTTACCTCCATCTTGAAAGTCCACATGGTTTGCCCCATCAACTCCTGGTATCGCTACAGACTCATTTGAACAGCTTTCACCATCAAACATAATGCTTAGTTCTACTTCATGCTCAAGTGGTGCATACCGGAAGATGTGGCAGCCTGGCATGGCCTGAAAACAAAATAAGCAACTTAAGTAATTTTCCACATTTCATTTATATATCAATATAAACAACATATGTACCACTTAAGTCTTGTTGTTCTTTCAACCATTCATCACTAGCAAGAATGCATCCAATGGTAGGATCCCTTCCCAAATCTGAGGCCCTTCTATTAAGTTACTTCCACATCACATAATGGTGTTTCAAGGTATCCCACTTGTTTTTTTAATTGCAAGCGGGTATACGTCCTCTTTGTACATTCATGGAATTTTTGCATAAGGTTGTGGTAACATCTGTTATTCAAACGTTGTTGCGGCTTGTTGTTGGCATGAACTTCTTCCACACATATTTGTATGAACACCCCATTTGCAAATGAATCCCAAGTTGCTTTGCCTTTGTGGGGTTTTCTATCTTTGAATAGTGATGGTTAAACAAAAACAACTAATAAAAAGAAAATTGAAGTAGCAAAATGCATAAGATTGTTATTTACATTGAATGTGTGTTCCATGCAATACTTGTGATCAATAGTGTCAACTGGGTAATGACTTGGTTCAATTTCTATAACCAATGCATTGGAATGCATTCTTGTATTAATTAAAACATCTATGTGAAGTGCACATCATGATAAATATTTCACTCACCCAAACAAATGTATGATAAGGCCTGCTAAAATCCCAGAGATAAGAGGACAAACTTGGAAGTGCTATCTGTTAAGGACATGAACTGAGCTAATTTGCTTATCCAAAAACAACACTTTTCAACCAAACCTACAAGAGTGTAATGCTTACGATAAGGTAATTAGAGTGGTCAATCAAGAACCCTGCTTGGATATGGGAGTAACATTTCATAAGCTAATTTTTAATACGCACAATACTATCAATACTGAACCTGTCTCTCGTGACAAAACCCATACCTAGACAGAAGCACACGAATGGAACCTGAGCTTAGAATAGGGAACTAGTATGTGTTTCAAAGGCTGATTCTACCTTCCAAAATTTCTCCAACTTAAAGGAAAAGGTACCAGCAGGTATCATGCTACAAAATCATTATACACTTCTAACATTGTTAGCTGAGCTTTGTAGGGCTTTTATTGTTCAATGCAAATCATAGCAAAGAAGTAAAAGACCAGTATGCCCATAATTGGACTTGAATCAACCAAATTAGTTAGTTCCTTTCTATGTGGATCCACGTGCCCCAAATTTTATCTTCATCATATAGCAGGATGGCAGTGAGGAAGGAAAGGCTCTACCAACAATTTCTATGGACGCTAAATTAACACTGGAGCTCATTGCCTAAACCGAATTAACTATGATGAAGTTCTTTGCTAGATTACAACCATCCGACATGAACATCAGCCAGTGCAAAAGAGAAGTTTACTACTGCACATAATATCAACATCTTTTTCATATAGCATAAACCAACATTGTCATGTCCAGAAGAAGAATTTGCTAGTGTTGCCCATGATACTGAAATTCTCAAAATAGCAAAGATTACGATTGCTGACTATGCTCACATTTTTTCATAGCTACTAATCAATTTTCATAGCTGCAACTCAACATCTGGATCTGGAGCTTATCGGCGGTGGTTGGTTCATGGATCTGGAGGGTAGTCAACGGCTTGAGCTCCTTCACGGATGAACGAAGGAGGGAGCCGGGGCCGAGGGGGTGGAAGGCCTCGAGCCAACAGCAGCGGCGGATTGGCCTCGAACGAGCGATGACAATGGTGGAGTGGCCTCGGACTGGCGGCAACTCGTGGGGAGGCGGAAGACCTCGAGGCCGGCGGTGACTCTTCGGGAAGCCAAAGCCCTCGGGCCGGCGGCAACTCTTGGGGAGGTGGAAGAGCTTGGGCCGACAGCTAATCGCGGGGAGGCGGAAACCTAATCACCTCTTGTGCTTAACCGGAGGCAAGGCTCGGAGCTAGGGAGTGTGGGGCGTGGGGGAGTGGGGGGCCGGTGCCATCCAATGGCAAAAAGTGTGTAATTACCTGCAAATGGCATGGGCAATTTGTTATTTCCTGATCCACAAAATTGCCACAGCACTAGCTTTTGATTGTGTGTACACATGAGAATCTGATTATTCGAGAATCACTTCAGAATTTTTGTGTTTGGCATAGAATCAACTTTTTTATAAAGCAAAAGTAGCCTACAATTGGTACCGAACGAGGCCAAGACTTGCTTCAGCTTTGTCGGGAATTTTGGGTCTAGCTAGGCCTCATTGTCAATATACATTGTCCGTATGAAGTACGAATATTTGTTGGGCTTGCAATGTGAAACCTTACCATTATTTTGTTCAAAAAATTGAAATATGGCAATCTCGAGTTTGATTATTCTGGTGTTTTTGTGGAATATATGGCCAGCCATTTCATTGATGTGAACATATTGATAGCATGGATGCAAACTTTTCTTTTCTTCTGTAACTAACATGAGTGTAAACTTTAAAACCGTGGTATAACAATACTTGCTGAGAGGTGCTTCAATGCTTTTTTTTACAGCTGCACAACTATTAAAGTATGAATGAAGGGTAAATAGTGATTACTTACCCTTTCGCTTGCTTCAAGATTTATGTAACTTGTATTAGGAGGAAAAGCATAAAAGCATTGCTCATACTTGCTTGCTCTGCCTATTGATCATTATACTACCATGTGTACTTAGATAAATACGGTGCTTTTTTTTGCCTATCATCATTGAATTGCTCGATTGCATGCTTACATGAATGCTGCCCTTTTTAATGCTTGCATAGGGTGCCATGAAGTTTATTGAAGAAATCCAGCTGCTGTTTTGTCACCGAGAACCAGAGGTTTAAATCACGATTTTCACGACAAGGTCCCAAAAAAGCTATAGCACCTATCGTGAAAGCTATACTTCGTTGTTTTTTAGTATTAAAAAAATAAATATGTACATAATATAAGTCACCTCCAAACAAAACATTAAACTATGGTACTTTAGAGGTATTAATATTTTTATAATAAGAATATAAGTTAAGTCTAGAATCAACAAATATGCTAATACACGTCAAAAACCATAACTGATAATGATATCATAATATTCTTAATAACAAGTACTTAAGCACTAAGAAATATGAATGTTGGATTATCAAAGATGGGCGAGATAAGGTTTTTACTAGGTTTTCTCACAGTTCAAGCTAATAAGAGATATATTTGAGCCTTCTAGTAATATTGGATTTCAAAATGAGTCTAATATTTTGGTCTATGTGTACCTATATAGGATAGCAGAGCTATCGCTAACTACTATGGTATACAGCTACAAGCTACTACTAGCTATAGCGTTTGTAGTTAATATAGTAGAACATTAGCTTGTAGCTTTATGTTTAGGGTAAAGAAAAGCTATAGCTAGCTATTCAGAACATTGCAGAGAACTAGCCTCTTATTGCTTAATGAGAATGGAATGAACATGGGAGCTATCTTGAGTCTCGAATAAGATAAGGACAAGATCAGTTGCCATGGATCATTTTCTATTTGATGGTCATCATTTGAAGATTAAGGATACAATATAGTGTGTAGTTTGGAGGCCAAACATAATTGATTACATTGTACTTTTGTAATTATCTAAAACATAGTGTTTTTTGTTTGGAGTTTATTTAGAGGTCAAAACTTAAACTTTTTTGATCTATTGTTCCTTAATTAGATTTCTTTCTTGACTGCATTTGCTCGTCATTGCCATCTGATCAAATTTGTGAAATATAATGGTGAAGAATGGTTACTAATTTCGTGGATGTAGAGCTGCAAAATAGCGATGTGCGACTGTTTGCCTGAATCGCATGGAGCCATGGATGTACGTAAGACAGTGATGTGCGATTGTTCACCTAAATATGCTAAGACACAATTTTATATCCAGCTACATTAATTAAGAACCTGTATTACTCGCCTAAAATAGTCTATGCATGATTGACCAAGGACATCTAAGAATATTCCCTTTATGCATTGTTATCATGCTAGTTACACCACGTATTATCGGTACCAATATTTTCTGTGTCTTATATTATTGATGCTATGGGATAAATATGTCCCATTGCAAAATGAAGAGGACACTGCCATCTTATCTCTATTGGACTAGGATATTGTATTTGTGTCTATCAGACTAAACCGTGATGGTCAAATTGATAGTCTTTTACCGCCTAACATATCATCCCGTATACATATACGCTAGGTAGAAAAGTTGTTTGATTATTCATATCAGAATAGTTAGATTTATACTTTGTTTCCACTCCACTTTCCATCAAGTTTTCTTTCAATAACACGATAGACGCACAACGCATGCCAGATGGTCTAGTCCTTTATTAACATAATCATGCTAGCAAAACATCAACAGAAATACAAAACCTAGTGCGATATATAGTCCCAGCAGGACTGCTTACTGGATGAACAATGGAGCGCATTGATAGCAGAGATTTAAGTACCAGAAACACCTGGACTTACCTCTCAAAACAAGTGCTACTGATGTCATGGAAGGCCACGGCTACAGGTAAGTTATCTTTATGGAACATTAAGATGACTCATCACATCATGGTATCTCAAATCAGTAATCGATATCAGCTAGGTTGTCACAAATTGACAAGTTTCAATTTCTGCAGAGAACTTTATTTCCAACGCTTAAAAAATACTAATAAATACTAGTATACTACTATACATCAAAGTCCAACTATCCAAGTATCTTCGTAATTTACGACAGAATACAACCCTTATTGAGCATATTCAGTGTACCACGAATACTTAAGTTAAACAATACAACAACAAACATTTACATGAATCTGCTCCATGCCAGCCTTGTGCATTCTGGCCAAAACACACGAGTGTTTGGCATTTGCTGCTGCACACGGGGATTGCTTGAGCAAACTGAGCCATGTTGTAGACACTACCATACAAATGGGATGATGGCATAACGAGAACGAGGGTAGTCTTCAAACTTTTGAAGGTACCATTTGTGTGTTTGTACAGCTGCAAAGGACAAGTTTGTTATCTGCACAAAAAAAGGTGAGTTTAGTCTGCTGAAATGAAAGAGAAAACTGAAAGGACACCATAACCGCAAGTTGGTCAAATTCCGGAAATCATCACTTTTCTAACCCCCTCTACCTTGTTTTTTGCAAACCTAAGCCCCCACGAATGCATTTGCTGATTTGGCCCCCACCCCACCGCCGAAGGCGTGATAGACGACACATATTCCCTGCTGCACCTAAGAAGCGCAGAAGCTAGGGCTGCTATGCCCGAGGAACGTGGGAGCGGGCCTGCAAGCATGGGAACATGCACTACTGCACTTGGGGAGCACGGGCGTGCGAGCTGGCAAGCGTGTGGCCGAGTAGCGCGGAAGGAGGCCCAGCGACCTTCCGCGTGGGAGCGCAGAATGTGACATGTGTTGCATTCCGGTGCTTCTGCGATTAGGGGTGAGGCTATTTTGCAATTGCGTTCGGAAGGGGGCCAAATTTGCCCCAAAAAAGGTAGAGGGGGCTAGAAAAGGGATGAGCACCAGATTCTGATTACGATTGGTGCAAAATGTAATAGTGAGGCATACCACAAAAATGAACAGGAACCACACCAAAACGTCTGAGCCACCACTAGCTACCAGCATGCCGAGATATATGACCTATAAACCAAAACAACCATAAATGTTAGACATACTAATTTAAAACCCACAAGAGTTGCATTAGCCAGCAGCTTAGCGCCCTAGTTGAGTCAAGGCAAACAGCAGCAAAAGTCGATCACGTTAAAGCACACATCCTGTCATGTAAATCTGTTAGGCTCATTTAGTTAGTCGACAAATGTGAAGTAGTTATCAAGTTCCTAAGATGATTTATTATTTTATCATATTTAAGCTATGTACAGTGTTTGCATTTTCCTGTATGGCTGATCACTCCTAAAGCGAATTTATATTGTCGAGTTTTGTTGCACTCTACGAGCTTGGCAGGCAAAATGGGGGACAAAACAAATTTGATGAGAAGTTTGCAGTAACATCGAACAGCTTCAATGCAAAAAATCAAAATTCCAGCATAAGCAAACAGAAAAGTTCTTTGTTTTTCACCCACTCCTGTCGGGGATTGAAGCTGGGTCAGGAGCTACACCCTCCCGCGTTCTACCAGTGAACCCATCCCAGCCCCCTCGTGATTTTTAATATCATTAGTTAGCAATGTAATGAGAATTTCTGCCATATTTGTCAGAATAGTATGTGTAACATACAGAATATGAGAGAACAATGGAGGCACTCACTAGTTCAGCAAGGTAATGGGGGCAAGACACACGATTAAACCAGTCACCGCAAGGAATAACATACTCATCAGAATCTTTGTGTTCACGCAATGACCCCTGTCAAAGTAGAAAACATAAACTATGAAATCCAAAAGAGTAACTAAATCTGCAAAACTGTAGCCCAATAGTTTGCAAGAAAAATGCATAACAGTGTAGTTTCTTCCCTAAAGGAACAAAAAATAAGCATACTGAATAACCTAATAGATACGATTTGACATTTCATGAAGGGTTCCTGATGTTGGCTGACCAAACAAGTTTCTGTACTGGGGATTTCTATTTTGATATTGCCAATTGGACCCACCTCTCAAATAGAAAAACAATTCCAACAAGACATACATTCAGTTTTTCTGTTTGCAGTCTCAACTTTCAACACATTGGCAGGTGATTCTTCTGTTTTGGACATTTATGATTCTGCTCTAACATCCTGTTCACATTTACAAAGAAGAAGCCAGCTAACAGCTAGTATATCTAGGGTTCTAGGCGGATCGCATGAGGATATTGGCGCGATGCTTTAAGAATCAATTTAAGCGATCATGGCGGCGAACGGCAATGCTAGTGGCGATCGATTTAATGGTCGCAGCTATGGTGATCCGCCGATCACCTTTCGTGGTGGTCTTCTTCCCCAAGATTTCAAGTTGGTGGTCATAGGCGATATGGAGTCGTGATCGCGTTCAAGATTTTGGAAGTATAATGATTCAAATAGCGCGGTGTTCTTGGTGGTGGCGCCGAATGTTGGAAATCGAGGGTCTGCGGATTGCTTACGTGAGAAGATTTCGATGATGTTTTAAGCTAAGCAATTCAATGAAAAGGAGAGCTCTGCGATCCAGTGTAGTAACAATCAAGGCTTCTTTTTTTTTTTTTTTGTTTTGTTTAAGAGTGTGTGCTTCTTGTTAGCAGGTAGGAGAAATTTCAGGACTTGTATCATCTTGATGTAATGTTCTTGAAATTAATAAAATCTTCCTTCATCTAAAAAATATCTAGGGTTCTAGGCACATTACAGAGAAGCCAATACTTACAAGAATTGCATGGCAACGGATCTGATGGAGGGAGCCCCAAATGAATATGCCTCCACTGCATCTTGCCGCTGCGAACGTGAACCCGCCATCACCGGGTGCAAGGTCCTTTCGGACGGAAGACCGAAATCCGCCGGAGAGATGGATTTACTTTAAAATAGTATGGAAGTTAAATTGCTAATTTCTTTAATTTTTTATTTCAATTTTTTTCTTAATTTATATTGTATTTAACATAGGTATTTTCTTTTAATCTAAATCGTTATAACTCAGGCTGGTCACATCTTTCTAATTAACATGAGAATTTTCTTAGAGTGTTTAATTAGCATAGGTATATAGATAGATAGTTGGACAGATAACTGCATACGGCATGATATGGCCCGCTTAAACACTGATTTGATAGTCATAGTAGCTATATTGTATATGGGCCTGCGAATCAACTGTATTTGCTGGTATTATGTGGCTAGCAGGCATTCAGCTGGCAAATCGTTTTTAATGCGGCCTTCACAACAGTTCGCAAGTTGATTTACGCATTAATCCTTGGTAACTAGCCGTCCATCAGCGAGACAGCAACCGGTCTATCGATGAGCTCGCAGCTGAAGCCAAGACACTCCGTTTAGCTGAACATTGTGGCCGAGTGGCGAGCAACTTGTAGGTAATTTCTTCTTCCGAAAAAGGAAAATGTCTGATTTACCCATGTCACAGTTATGTAGACAGTAACTGTGAGCATACACGATTCCTGAATCTGAAGATCAACCTGGCAATCTAGGTTTAAAAGGATAAGATGCAGAGGCCTGGAACTGGAACGTTTGCTCATGTGTGAACTGTGAACACAAGACTTACAATTTCAGCCTCACTTCTGTTCTGTTCCTCCTCTGCGCGTGCGCTTGGACGCTGTTTCCTTATGATCACCCTAAGATCGTCATCATGTGGCTATTGCGAACGAATCAAATCCGATAATTCTATTTCTCAACCAAGGACGTAGCTCTGGAATGTCGGACCGTACTGCCGTTGGAAGTTGATCTACAGTTGGGAGATCAGCGGCGGAAATGGCGGAGCACCCGCTCGCACGTGAATTATTTGCCGAAACCGCTCGAACCTCCCAGAAGCCAGAAGCCCAGAACAGCTAGTGCCGCAACTGGCATTCGCAGTGGGTCTAACCATTGCAGCGTTGCCACTTGCCACGACACGATTCTCCGACTGGAGCGCACATGGAAGAACAGCGGCGTACGCAACGATTTATTATGCGTTACAGCTATCAATAAGCGCTCTCTTTGTCATCAGATAAGCAATCACCTTTCAAGCTATACAGAACCGTGGTGACCTCAGATTACAACGGAATGCAACAAAGCATAGGAATCCGGGACTGCACAAAATGATTACCATCAGAGCAACTCCGATCAAGAAGAGATACCTGCACAAAGACGCCAAATCTTGACGAATTGCACAGTTCGAGGATCAAATGAACATCAACAGCCGCGACTCGGAAAACAAAAAGATCTCTTTTGCAGTCTATCATTTAATTATATACCTTCTCAGCAAATGGGTCATAAAGAGCCTAGGTAGGTTTTGATGCAATTTCCTTTGAAAAGGTGAGTAAGAATGCAACGGGGTTACTGTCTATCAACTGGAAAAAAGCATGTAGACTAAATATGCCGGGGGTCTAGAGGTAAAAGACTTGCACAGATTTGGTCGGACGCTTTGAGTTCGTTGGTTATGGTATGCTTTCAAGGACCGAAATAAACCGTGGGCAGGTTCGACTCTTTTTTGCGTCGCCTTGGACCACAGTTTGTTCACAACAAGCACCATCATCACATTAAGCAATGGCGAAACAGCAAACTTCTAGAAGTCCAAATGGTTACAGGGCAAATCACCAGCGGAATTGGCCCCGTCCTGCTACAAACTAGAACGGAGAAGAGGGGCACAGTGAAAGACCTGATAACATCTAGGAATTGAATTCGGCCTATGTGCCGGATCACAAACGAAATGCAATTACAGGAGTTCCTTCTCCTATGGCATGCTATTTTACCAACAGTTAAGCTACATTCTGAGACGGATGATGATATTGTTTGGAAATGGACGTCAAGGGGGAGTATTTAGCAAACTCAGCATACATGACCCAGTTCATCGGTTCCACTATAGATCACAGCTACAACATGATTTGGCAGGCCACCACAGAGGGGAAATGCAAGTTCTTCGCTTAGCTCTTCATACAGGACAGGATTCTAACGGCTGACAAGCTCACTTACAGGGGGTGGCCACATTCCTCTACATGTGTCCTCTGCGGGTCGGAACCCAAGACAGCATCACACCTTCTGTTGTTGTGCCCTTTCGCACGGCAAGTTTGGATAAGGGTTCTTATACTTATGCAAATAGACATCAGCACTCCTCGACCAACCTTGGTTCAGCTGGGAAATTCCGTATGGTAAAAGAACGCACATCTATCGATGCCCACGTCCAGTCGAAAGGAGTTCGATAGGGCCGTCACATACACCCTGTGGAACATATAGAAAGAGAGGAACTGTAAGATCTTTCAAAATTCTTACGCCAGACGGTCAGATGAGAGTCGCACTGCCATGATCGTCCGAGGATGTGCACACCCGAATGACTACCTTCGCGGTGCTCCAAAGAGGTAGGTCTACTCAGCTTTGAGTTCTCTCTATTCAGATTAATTTGAGATCCTTCTGGTACTGACGAGCCATCCCCTATCATACGTGTTTCTAGTTATGTACATGTTGTTTAAATTCGGTGTTTTGTTATATCCTTAATTCACTCGAAACTTCTATGATTTCTTTTGTTATCAACCCACTTAATATATTTGACAGAGCTTCTGCCTTTTCCTTAAAAAAAACAAAAGGGCAAACACTGATCTGATAATAGTTACAAGCTTTAAAACATTGAAAATTGGGGCAATTGCCTTTCAGATTGAGATAACCGCAAGTCCATTTCAGAGAGGATCAGATGGAAACACCTCCATATCGACAAACCTAGCCAGTTCTTACACTACGCCACACAGTATACATAGAAAACCTAAGGGAGGACGGCGCATCCGTTTGTACAGATCCTAAAGACCAACCACATCATTCAGAACTAAAACTATCACAACAGCTCAAGCTGCGGCGGCCTTCCGTGCCTTCTTGGCCGCCGGCGACCGGACGGTCTTGGGCTTAGCCTTCGCCTTGGCCGCGGGGACTTCTTGGGCTTTGCGACCGACTTCGTCCCCGTGACCTTGCGCTTCGTGCCCGCGGCAGCCGTCTTCTTGGGCTTGGCGGCGCCCTTCTTCGGCTTCGCGGCGTCCTTGGCTGTCTTCGCTGCGGGCTTGGCGGCGGCAGGCTTGGGCTTGGGCTTGGGCGAGTCCTTGGCAGCGTCGGAGAGCTTGTAGGAGGCCTTGACCTTGACGAGCTTGCCCTTGGCGGCGAACCCGCGGAGCTGGACGGAGAGCATCTTCTTGTAGTTGGCCGGCAGGGACGCGCCGTGCTTCTCTTCCATGTACTTGGCGATGGCGTGCGCGCTGGAGCCCGTCCTCTCCTTCAACGCCGTGATCGCCTCCTTGATCATCTGCGCAGATCAAATTCAAGATCGCGTCAGCCCCCATTCAATCGAAACCAATCAACCACAAAGACGAACCCCGAATACAAGAGACCACCGAACGCTCACCTCGAAGTAGGGAGGGTGGGAGGCGCCTGCTGAGGCAGCCTTGGGCTTGGCGGCGGAGGACCTCGTCTTCGGCGCCGAGACGAGCTTGGCGGCGCGGGAGGTGGTGGGCTTGGCCGTGGCCGGCATCGTGGGCAACGGAAACGGAGCTCTGAAACTAGTACCGTGTGTTTGTTTGGTTTTGAAAGCTCGAGAGCTTGACGGATTTTGAGGGGCCCGGGTCGAGGCTGGTTTATACTTTATAGAACGGACGGGGGCGATCCAAGGCAATGGGAATGCTGCAATCTGATTGGCCAGAGAGGGAGTGGCGCGGATCGGGATTCGCGAGTGGAGGGTTGGGCTCACCGCGGCCGTCGGATGGATAGGTGGTGCGGCGAATGGATTTCTATCTGTAAACAAAAACTCTGGGGCGCGGCTCGGTGGAACACGTGCATAGTGGACCGATGGGACGGCGGCCGCTTTTTCGATGGGGACGTGCGGCTCTGGGGGCTGGCACGATTCCCCGGTGTTCGGCGGAACGGGTGTAGGTGAGAGGGTGGCTCTTGATTTGCGCGTGGTATCAGGCCTTCGATTTCCAATCTGGAATCTGGATATGGTTGTACGGGGAATTTTCGAGAGTTTTCAAATTGCGTTGCGTCGAACCGGGTCCTGGGCCTGTCTTTTCATGATCAGATCTAGGAATGAAAATGGACGCGGGTGTTACGTGGACGCCCACATAAAATTGTTACGTGGACGCCCACTCGACCCAGCTCACGAGAAAATAGCCGCGCTCGCAAGCCCGCTTCGCGCCCGCATCATCCGCATTTCCTCACGCTAGGGTTCCTCTCGGGCTCCTCACGGCTCACGCTAGGGTTCCTCCGGATCGCCTCTAAATCGCCTCTCGCTTCGGCGCCTCTCTAGAATCGCCTCTCTTTCGCCGCCTCTCCTCTCAGTTAGCGCTCACAATTTCTTCTAGAAGCAAGCGAGCCGTAAGAAAGAAATTAAGGGTTGATTTGCAAGTCTAACAAAAGTAGAGAAAAGGTATTGCCTTTCTTGAAAACAAAGGCCGGTGCGAAAATGCACGATTCGAGTGCTATCGCTGCTAATTAATTGCTCAATCTTGTATTTTCTTTTTGTATTAATTACTCGCAAACACCGGTTGTATTCGAGTGCTACCTGCTGTTAGGGCGTCTCCGATGGTGCTTGCTTAAATAGTATAAGCGTCTTATCTCAACATTTACTTGGGTGAAAGAAGAAAAAGTGAGAGAGAGATATGAAGCGACTACTAATGTATAGTCGGTATAAGCGATTCCAAGACACTTATTATCTATTACATGTGGGCCAATATTTAATTTTATAGATAATGCTATAGCTAATCTATTGGAGAGATTGTCTATATGCTATCTATAGATGACATAGATATTTCTTATAGCTAGTACCATTGGAGATGCCCTTAAGAAGGTCCTTGGGCAGAACACCAGTTGTATTAATATTACTCAATCTTGTATTAATATTACAAGATTAATACAAGATTGAGTAATTAATGCAAACACCAGTTGTATTAATACAAGATTCCTTCTGGAGGTTGATTACTAATGAAATAATTCAGTTGTATTACACCAGTTGTATTCCTTCTGTAGGTTGGATTTTTGGAGGTGGGCGGCTGTTATCTCGGTCGATCTTGGGGTGTTCTTGGAGGAGTCGATTGTATGTCTGAATTGGGTGGGAGCTCTTAGGAAGTGGTGTGGGGATGATAGATTTGAGCTGGGAGCAGTTTATGTTTATGTCTGACCATCATGGACCATTTCTTGTTATTAACGACAAATTTGCACGAATTTTACCTTAAGAATGTGCTTCCTCGTGGGGGTTCATATGAAGCAGTACATACGATTGCTTATTTTATCAAAAGAAAACTATCTTATCTTGTTTAGGCGTACCTGTTGGATGGTGAGAGTGAGGCTTCACCAAAGTCGGGGTTCAAGGAAAAGAGGTTATCATGTTGTCATAGCCCTTTGTTTTGCTTGCAGGATGCATTTATAATTGGATTATTCTCATTTTGATTTGTGCATTACATTTTTTTAAAAAATGTCATCTCATTCATTGTGATAGTTATGGGTGGTGATTGGCTAAAGTGTCCTAGTTTATATATGCTAGCATAGGGGTTAAGCCAGTTCTATTGTGTGCAGGTATAACTGGGATTTGCGGTCGTCTCTTGTGGCTGCTGAAGTATCGTACAATGATTGATTTTTTTTTTATATATAAAGGGCTTGAAATATGCTAATGATAAGGGTAGTTGGAAGCCTATATATTCTTCTGTGTCTTAGGCTCCTAGATGGTATTAGATGGCACTTATCTGATTCTATTTGGTTCTTGTTTCTGCTATCTTCATCCTGTTACATTATGTACATCCGGTGTTTGGTACATAGATGGCTAGCTTTGCATGCATGGTGCAAATCAAGGGTTCTGTGTGTGTGTTAATTGGTGGTTCTGAGCTGCCTATAGGGGAATGATTTCGTCGGATAATGACAATATGATTTGGTTGCGTAATCCTTGTTTTGTATTTTTTTTTTTTGGGCCAATATCTACATGACTACATGTAAGCAACCTACACAGACAGCATATCTATTTTTATATGTTCTAATTTACTTTTAAAAGAGAATTAGAAGATTTTACGGGTTTTGTGGATGCCGCATTGCCCGCATAAGTTTTTTGTGAACTACCGCAATATCCCACATTATTGTTTGCGGTCAATGTGGGCAATGTGAAACTAACCCATACAATCCTAATCAGATCATATACAACGGTGTGACCGTGGGTTGTGCCGTGTGCTATTGAGTCGACGGACGGGTCTGGCCGGCTTAAAAATAAATAAATAATGCTAATATAGTATATAAACAGTGTTTTATGCAGTAGAAAATTGTATCTTGTTTTTCGCCCGATCCAAACCGTCGATTTTCGATTGGATGATCATGTGTAGCTTGTTTAAATTATAGTCCTTTATCCTGACGTGACGTTTCGGTCTGTACGTTATACCATCTAAGATTTTTTAGAAACGAAAGAGAGACAATCATATAGATAACATAAAAGATTATTATATAAGTTATCATTCATAATAAATACTTTTTCATGCTATGATTAAAAATTATATGATTTTATATAAATAATTTTAAGATATTATTTATTATAAAAAATTATCTTTAGTTTTAGTTTTAGATACATAAAAAATATATAAACAACAATACGTGCTCTCACATCAAGCTCACGCCTTCCGCCTTGTCCCAACTAGCTTGTACCCGGGCTGGGCCAGCCTTGTCCTATCTGAGTTTGGGCTCTCTTTTCCTACGAAGAACCAGTTCGGCCCCTATGGGAGAGGATTCTTGTTGGTACATACATTGCTTGAGCTTCTGCACCTCAAGATTCCTCTAAATATGTGTATTCCAGACGATCTTTTGTGAGCACAAGTTCACCCCTGGAAGCCCGAATCCAGTTCTCGGTTGCAATGTTCTGTGTAGGAGTCTACATCCAAGATCAACGGACGAATATAGTTTTTCCGTATCTTAGCCTACATTTTCTTTCGTAGATTCACTGTCAATACGAGAATGAATTTGGATTATATTTGATACACGGCTATGGGAAAGCGTCTTAGACCGGTAAGAGGTAAATTTGTGGGTATTACACATAAATAGAAAATATAATATTGGTTGCACCAAACCCATTACCACCGTCGTTTCAACATGTAGATGACATAAAGGAAATGAAATATCAAAACACACCATTTCATACGGATAGGAACAATCCAATTCCATTAAGAAATTATTACACTATAATGTTGATGAGGATTAAATAGTTCTTAATAAATAAACTTAATGTCTAGAGTAATTGTGGGATAGATATTTGCTTTGAAAGTTTCTTTCGAGCTCCCTTGGTCTAGAAAAATATGGTCGGATCAAGAAGTATCGACCACCTCTAGCCAAGTATCAGTCCACTACAATTAACTTGTTCAACGGTTATTTTGAAACAGATATACTTGATTAGTCGAACTAGATCCCGTTCTCACATACAAAGCCTAAGCTTGGTTCAAGCTTACTTGTGGTTGAACTCTTAGGTCTATCCCTCGAGGCCTTAACAAAGATCAGGTGTATTTACTATTGTAACCGCAAAATAGCAATCGCATGCGAGATTTGGGACAATATTTTTTTAGATCTAACGGTCCAGAATGATCGTTGTATCGCCTATTGGCTGTAGTGCCTAGTGGTGAAGCCACCACAAGTTACTGGGGTCCTGCAGCGCCGGCTCAGCCGGGCGCACCCATAGTTCAAATTCCCTCCTCCAATATTCAATATCCCATCCAGATTTTAAAAATTAAAATGCTATAGTATTTTAGAAATCTCTGTGAGATTTCGATAAATCTCACTGAGGCCTCGTTGTTTGTGCTGGTTTTGACACATTTTACCGGGTTGCTCGGATTGCAGGCTAGATTTGGCTTTAATTTTTTTTGAAGCGTCGTTAGACCATCTATGAGGAATACATGCAAACAAAGTCGAAACTTTTGTTTTGTTGGACGTAGGATTTAAACTCACACCCTTCCAGGGCTCAAAGCCTTAACTCTCCTGTGATAACAAACTGAACCAAGCCATGTTTCATATCATGCATCAACGTTGAAAATCTTTGTAGCCTCAATCTGAGATTGAAGTAACAAAAAGCATAGACCTTTCCTCACGGGCTCACAATCCACTCATTTGCTTTACACTCTGTGTTAACTCAACGCAGACCTTAATTCCCCTCATTGGCCGACCGAATCTGGGCATCTTTGGCGAGCTTTCGGGCTTCTCCGGCCACCAAAACAGGTTAGCTCGCCACCCAGGACCAAGATCTCAGGCATTAGGGCCGAAATCTTAGGTGGATTAGGGCAAAATCTCAATAATGCGATGTGGCCAGTGGTGGGGGTGGGCGATAAGCAGACCTGACCTTAGGATGTCGTAGGTTCATGGTGTAGCAGCCAGTCTTCCACCCATTTGAATTTTCCAATTGAGCATCCTGTGTATGGTTCATACCATACAGATAAGATCATGGGAGGTATAGTCCTAGATAGAGTTACGACAGATCAAGCATCTCTTGGTCGTTTAACTACATTGATTTACTGGCCGTCAAATGCGCATGAGATACATCATCAAATACCTTCACGATCAAAAGGCCTGTTTGGGAGAGGCAATGGTGAAATTTGAAAAACCTTTTGGTTTCTTTGAGGTGTGCATGTTGTATTTGCGGTTGTGTATTTTCTTGTTATCTTGTTTGTAAATAGGTATTCTGTTGTAGCTTTGAGGAGACCAACCAAGCGGAGAGGTAACAAAATAACGAAATCTGTTGATGTCCAGAGTGGGGAGGTGGCGTGAAAGGCGGCAAGGTGGGGTGGCGAAGGTTGATAAAGCGAGCGTAGGGTAGAAGGTGGTCAAGCGAAGCCACGGTGGCTCCTCCTCGGCGACTTGACTTTTGGGGTGCCTACGTGTGACAGCTTCAATTGCTTTGAAGCCATCTTTGTTTGGGGAACTTTTGGCTAAAGTGAAGCACAACTCCCCAAAAGCCAAAGAATTATCTAGATGGGATGGCTCATTATAAACATTGAAAGTTTGCCTAGCTACTGCGGGGACATGATCTGAGAAGAACACAAGCAACAGCATGAGAAGAGGTATCACGAGATTATTATCGATAATGAGGAGGTAGAGTTTGCACCACATGCGTACTAAACTCGTAGGTACACAAACGCATTGTTGTCCATACTTTGCATGATTCTACTCCTTTTCATTATGCATCTTTTTGTAATATATGTTAATAGTGCATACTTATTCTTCAATTATGGCTATTATAGGTGGTTCGAGACTTTGGGCTGAGCGTTGCATTCTGGCATCATCCGTGCTTTCACACGTAGTTCTTACGTGCTTCTGTATAGTCATATTTGTGGTGTATATGTGATTAATTGTCATATGTATCAATTTTATTTCATGTCTATTATTTTATGATGCCAATTTATATTGATTATTTCCAATTGTAACCCTCAAAATCTAAATATCAGTCGAAATTTCTTACTTCATATATTGATAATCATCTAAAAATTTTATAACAAGATTAATGATGCATCAGGACCATCGAAACAAAATTTCAAAATTTTCTAACGTGGTTTCAAATATTTTCTATTCGGACATCACCACTGTCTAAATTTTTTAAAATTGCTCAAGTTTAGCCATTTTCTAAAAATTTTATTGGAAGATTAGTGATATGTCAAAATCATGCAAATTTTTTTAAAAAAAATTCTAACATGATTTGATCCATTTTTTACTCGGTTCAAACTTGCCCCATTAGTGTTTTATCAAGACAGTAACAATTTTTGAATTTTAAAAAATTCCATAGGCTTCATAATCTTTTGAAATTTTTATGAGAATATCATTAATTTGTCATAATTCTCCATAAAAAAATTTCAAAATATTTATTCATCGTTTAATCTATTTTTCGATCATTGGAAATACACAGAAATCTCGGCAAGCTTCATTTGTTAGCGTGCTTATTGTTGGGGTACCCTCTCGGCGCACAAAACCCTTCACGTGGCGGCTTTGGCGGATGGAATGACGAGCACGCCCAGGCAGTCTTGCGCCACGTGGCGCCCGACGGCGGTGGCGAGCACGCCTTGCTCCGCCCGACGCCCGATCACGTGGCGCCTTGGCGGGCGAGTGGGCGAGCAGTGAGCCGAGGATTTAGGTTAGGGGCCACGTGGAGCAACTAAAAATTATCGTAGTATCCATAAAAAATATCATAGTAATATCGATGCATTTAAATTTAAAAATAGCATAACCACATGTCTACATAAGAAAAATATGACATATTTTTAGATTAAGAAACTTGCATCTCTATTAACTTAAATTTAGTTCTCGACTACCTAGAAGATCATACAAGTCAATAAGTTTATACGAACTAATTTTATTTGCTAGTTCTTTTTCAATGTAAATTATCATGCAATGTCGAAGAAAGTCATCTCCTATTTTATTTGAATCACGGGTCTTGACAAGTTTCATAGCTGAAAATACTAAGCTCTTGTGGTTCTTTGTTGACAGGAAGAGTTATAACCAATCATAACGACCTATTAACCATTGAATAATGGAAAGTTTTACTTTTTATATAATCCATTTGTTAAGTTAGTAAGAGAAATTAAGCATTGCATACATCAAGTTGAGAAAAATGAAATCTTTACCTATTGAAAGTGGACTAGACTTTTATTTCTTTGTTTGCTAATGCTAGCTACTATTAATTAATATCGCTAAACTTTATTTTGATTAGGGGCAGGCCCTGCCTTCTTGGCCCATACAGGCGGCTCACGCCCATAGGCAGTCTTGAAGCCGTGTGCGCCCGACAAGCGGGTGGGCGACACGCCTGCTCGCTCGCCGCCAAAGGCAAAAAAGGTGGTCTTGGCGGCCCGCCTCGAAGCCTCCCCCTGTCGTCTGAGTGCGGGCGGCGAACTCTTTGTGTCGAGACCTATCAAGCTGCAAGGATTTCTGCGACAAGCCCATTCCTCTAATGCCTCTCACCTACCCGGTCAAAGAGATGTCACGTCTGCAGGCGGGGAAAGAGAGCCATCGTCGGCATTTAATGAAATTTGGAGAGCAGGACGACCTGAGGAAGGAGTAATAAATGCATAAGGATCGACATGATGACCCCCTTTTACCTACTCCAGTTAGCCCGACCTATATAAGGGCCTTGGTGCATGGGAGAAGGGGGACGAGTCGAACAAGCAAGGATTCTGCGATAGAGTCTAAGGAAGAACTTGTAACTCACAAGCTCAGCATCTTTATTGGGTTTCAAACACTCTTAAAACAATCTAGTAGGAAGTAAAGGCATTGCACGAGGCAAAGGGGCTGAACACAGGTAAAATCTCTGTGTCATCCATAGTTCATAATAGTCAGATTAGCAGTGTGGGAGTCTCTAGGGTTTCCTATCGCTAGGGTTACGTCGTGTGAGGCAGCCCTCTCTAGAACAAAACCAGGTCACTGTAGACTACAGACTGTCCAGTGAATCTGTGAGCACTCAGAGATTTCATTTTCTCGGTGAAAAAAACCATATTGAAATTTCATTTTCATTTCATCTAGGATTTGCACGAAATTTGGAGATCTTGGCGAGATTTGGTCACCTCAAGATATCATTCAAAAGCAAGATTTGAAACCTTGGGGCACCCTATATATATATATATATATATATATATATATATATATATATATATATATATATATATATATATATATATATATATATATATATATACACACACACACACATACATACATATATATATATATACACACATAGGAAGCCTTTTAAAAGTACTCCTAGGAGTACATACTCCCACCTCTAAGATACCACTTTATGAATGTGTTATACTCTTTATCACATTTGGTATACTTCAATAATAATTCTAAGATACTCCAATGCGATATATTTGAAAAAATTTCATTGAAGCCTTTTATTTCTACTATATATATTTTCCTATATGTAAAAAAGTGTATACACAAATTATGTATACACAAATTATGCTACAAAAAATGGACATGACGAATTTTTCATGGAACTCACTTTGAAGTATCTTATAATCACTATTAGAGTATACTCAAAAGGATAAAGAAGTATAACAACATCATTTAAATGGTATATTTAGAGTAGAATCATACTCGGGAGTATAGAACCATTTTCCTATATACATATATATATATAGGAAAATGGTTCCATACTCTCCGTAATACTACTCCTTTGAGTATTCAATCGGATCCTTTTTGAAAGACGATCAGACGGGGGGCCCTCATGAGCTTACTTGTTGAATGAGGATCAACCTAAGGCCCTTTTTACGTGAAGGGTTTAGCGTCGAGGGCCTCTGAGGACAGCGGAGCAGGCGCACAAGACAATCGGAAGGCCAGAGGTCATTTTTAGGCTGGTTCGGGCCTCTCATGGCGGAGATAACAACCCTCGTCATGGGTTTCACTAGTGAGGGTGTGTGTTACAATCGCTTGCTCGGGACCTGAATGCTCTAAGGCGCGAGAGCAAGCTCTGGATGCGTATCGTGTGAATCTGAAGTCAACCCCGATCCAAGTGGGAGGGGGTATTATAGAAAATTACAGGAGACAAGTCATTCATTACGAGGAGGCTTTCTTTGTGGAAACGCTTTCTTTGCATAGTGGCCGTGCCACGTAGAAGAATGCCGTCTGACGATAGAACGATGGCCTTGAGACCAAAAGCGGCGGCCGGGAATGCGCCATATATCCGAGCGCGATATCTCTTGGCGGCATTAAATGCCACGCCGTCTTGTCGTGGACACCCATTTGGATTACTCGGGGCGAGCATCTGAAGGTTGGTCTGCGTCGTTAATAGGGCAAGGGCAAGGTCGATTGATTAGTAGAGCCGATGGTAGATCTGATGCAGCGCATCAATCCCAACGGCTAGCCCCGAGGCTAAAGGGAAAAAGGTCTTGAAGAGGCCTCGCCTTAAGCCTCTAGACTTCTCGGAGGAGGATTGGAGTGGTGCGGCAATTTGTCGCGACACCGAGCCTCTTTAGCTTCGGGGCGGGGAATCTCGTGTGAAGGAAGCGCTACGGCAGAAACAACTATGCTGGGGTGAAAATCTCCGGCGAAGATTCTTAGTGGCATCAAGGCTAGCGCTTTCGGGAAGAAAAGATCTCATGCGAAAAAACTTGTTGCGGCATTGAACAACGGGCTCGGGGATAGGTGCGCTCAATGAGCGAGCATACTTAGCCAAAGTCGAGCCAAATAGTACCCTGGCGGAAAAATCGGCGGTTCCTTCCTCGCGAAGCATCGTGGCGTGGTTCAGCTGACTTTTTGAGGAACCGCGCCCTTGAACTAGCCGAAGACCGAGCCGCCCGGTGTTAGCGGTCGGCAAATCTTTACTTGCCCATTCGACTTCTCGCCTACAAATACAAATCGGGGCGGCGAAAAGCCTTTTACTTCTTCATCTTCATCCTCTGCAAAAGCTCCGCCACAAACTTCCGCATCCAAGCTCCCTCTTTCATTGCGGCGCCATCCGTCAAAGTCTTCCCGGTAAGCGCGGTTTGGTGCGACAAGATCCGACGGAGGCTCGGGTCTTTGCGAGGATCATGGGTACTTGGACCCTTATTCTTGGAGGGTCGGCGTGAAAAGCCCGGCGCCCGCACGACAACGAGATAATCTCGTCGCGAGCTCTACCGTCAATGGGCTCGGATGCGAAGGCGAGTTCTGGGGATGTGCTTGAGCAATGTCGATGCGAGGTCACCCACTGAATCCCAACTCCATCCTTGTCTTGAACATCTTTGCCCATCTCTGCGAAGGCCGTGGGCACCCTTCTCATGTAAGCCTTTTCTTCCATTTCTACAATCTCTTCCTTGTGGCGATCCCTCCCCACCGGTGCCTGTATTTCCGTTTGAGACTTGGATTCGCGTATGAGTTCCCCATCTTCACCCTCAAGGATTACATTGCGGTGGGCGAGCCTTGGTTCTACTTGCGGAGGTGCAGGGAGCTCTCTGCCTTCTGCCAAGCGGCGGTGCCAAGCAAAGACGCAGCGCCCGCCGGTCGGCCAGTGGAAGCAGAGATCGATGGCGATCCACGAACTCTCGAACATGGGGCTTACAGGCGGGACATCGTCCGCGACTTCCTCGAGGCAGAATATCGCTTTTGAGGCGGAAGGCGCCCTTCTTCAAGGTCGGCGGGTGGGAGGACCTCACCTGGCCGAATCTGGTAGCTCTCCGACTTGTGGTAATTTCGCGGCGTATCGCCGCTTGAGCCCATGTTGACTCCTTGTGCAACATGGTGACAACCCGGCTTATTTGGGTGGAAGGAGGTTCTGCGAGATGTTCGGGACCCGAAGAACAAGGAGCTTCGTATGACCGCCAATCTGAAACGTGCATGGCCGTGCGGCGAGGTAAGCCTCCTTGGCCATTTATGCTCGGGAACAACATCAGAGCTTTTAATGACATTCCGCTTCCTTTGGCGGGAAAAACTTGCCCTTGAAATGGGTGTGGCGAGCTCAAATCCAAATGACGGCAGCGGCGTGCTCCTTCCATGGCGAGAGCCGAAAGGAAGGGTAAAAGGCTAATGTATACCCATGAACACCGAGCGTCGAAGAAGCGGTAGCGCCCGCAACCCAAGCGACACTTGGAGTATCTGCGTCGGAAGGTAAGACGCTGAAGCTCTGGTTGGAGAATTATAGTATGGCGATTCAAATCGAAACCGTCGGCGGAAGAGATTGATCGAGGATGGTCTGGTAAGCGAGGGCCTTGGCGAGGCTTCGAGGATGTGAGGGTCGGCCTCGGCGCCAAAGCTGGGAGTTCGGGATCATCGGTAGGCCTGACCTGCTGTGAGCAAGGCGGCCGGGAAAAACTGTTGGAGGGTTGACATGGAGAAGGTCAATCCTCGGTGGCGAGGATCACCAAGACCTCTGAGAAAAGCTGGTTGGTGCTGTGGCGGTGGCGGTGAACCCTACCACGACGCCCGTGCAGGGCTTAGCCAGGTGAGCCTCGATGTTTGCTTTGTCTTGGTCTTTGTTTTTATGCGCTTGACCGAGCTAGCCCCACCGTGACATAGGCGACATAGCTCGTAGGTTCATTCAGGACTATCGAAAAATGGCTTCTGAGCTTGTCGACATTGCCCTAAGCAGGAATATGCTCTGACGCGTGACATTGCGATGGTAGGGCGTGGAAGGCGGCGGAGAAGTTAAATCATGACGACTAAAGGCGAGGCGGGGCCTCCGGCCTCCGAACCTGATAGGCGATGCAAGAGGTGGTCGAGCTTCAAGATCCGGTGAAGAATGCGCCCAGGAGGCTCGAAGCCCGGCGAACGGCATGCTCGGGGCGACTCTTCGCCCTTGGCCAAGGCGAGCAAACTGCCATGTGGGCAATGAAGACCTGAGCAAGGAACTTGCTCGGGGAAGATGCGTGGCGCTTTATGGCGATTCTCATGCGGGGAGGCCGTCGTCCTCGAGTGACCGCGTTTCAAGGACTTCCGGGCTTGTCGCGACCCATCTCAAGAGACAGGAGACATTCGGTGGTGGCGATCTTGAGCAATACCGGGGAAACGTCGCATTAGCGTTGCTCGGTATGGATGCTCCGCTATTTTGGTGATTTTTCTTCTTTGGATCTTGTGGGAGGGTTTTACTTAGAGCTTTTACGCGCGGCTTCTTCAAAAGACCTTGGCGATTTTGAAGAGGTGTTGATCATCCGGCATACTGAGCAGCTTTCTGAAGAATCTCATGCTCGGGTCGAGAAATTTGGAGGAGAAGGTGGCGACTTCGAACGGCGGAAGTTTTGCTCACGCAAAGATCTTAGAGGCGGAGCGAGCATCGGCGAGTCAAAACGGATCCGGAGCTCGGCGAGCTTGGCGAGAAAAGTCGAGACTCCCTTGATCCAAGGAAAACAGCTGCAGCTGCGAGAAGAAGGTGCTTTCGCGCTTCGAGCAAGAGTTAGTCTGTTGAAGCAAACCGCTAACTTTGGCGGAGAAAGATCTCGCCTAAGCGGAACAAGGTTCGGGGCTTGAGCAAGAGCTTGGCGAGGAAGCGACATGCCGTACCCTTGAGATCAAGGTGGGTGAGCAGGAGTCGGCCGGAGCCAAAGAAGAGCTAGAGCAATGGAAGCGAATCTGGTAATTTGGAGAAAGACGGCCCTTAGCCAAGCTAAGGCTCTTGGGCTCGGCAGGTCTAGAACGAGAGAAGCAGCGTGCTCGAGACCTCGAAGCCAAGGTGGGCGACCTTGAGCGGAGCGTGGCCTGAGTGCGCCCTTGAACCAAGACAAAGAAGTCGGCGACTCATGAAGAGGCCGGTAGTCGTGGCCCGGTGAAAGGTGATCGACCTTGAGGCCAAGATCGTGACTATCGTGAAGCTCTCTGCGGCAGCTTAGAGGAAGCGGCGACTCGTGGGGTTGTATATTTTCTTTTTACTTTGGGAACTTTTTAAATTGATGACAACACAGGCGTAAGCTCTTTCTGCTTAGTATTTGTTGTCTGCGATGATGCCTTTTCTTTTTCACGCAAAAGATAGCTGCGAGGTAGACATAATGTAGGCGAGAGCAATGCATGGGCGACATAGGTCGAAGTAAGTTGTAGAAGAGCGACTTAGCGTGGGTAGAAAATGCTCGAAAGGAGCAACAATTTTCGGCGAGTTGTGACCAGTGACAAAAATATCGAGCAGGTGGTCGCTCCTATCGACCCATTGCGAATAATGCTCGTGCACCTAAGATTGGAGCAAGAGTTTGTTCGCGGAGAGATGAAGAAGCCTTGCTGACCCTCCGTAGAAAACAAACTGTCTGGCGACAAGCGTGGATAGGTTGGTGGAGAACAAAAACAGTGTGATAAGACTTGTTGACACTTGGGATCGTGACCTTAATTTTCTTGAGTGTGGTGGTATGAAGGGAGGCGCATGGCTAATAAACATAATGTGGAAGCGATCAACCGCGCAAAAGCCAGAAGCTAAATCTAAAGCGGCCAAAGGGTGTACATTTTGCGACTTGTATCGCGCGTGATAGCTCTTGCGGACCAAAAGGTACGGCTTGTCGAGGCTGAAGCCTTTGGTGGTGGCGTTTTAGTGGCGGGTGTTGCTCGCGCCCTTATTGTGTGTTGTCTGGCGTCTGGCGATCCGATTTTAGCGAGGAAAGAAGGTTTTAAGCGGATGAAAGTTGTATTCTTTGCAAAAAGTAAGGTCGTGAATTTACAACATAATGTATAATGAAAATGAGTTTAGACATGGAATTTCTTGGCGGTGATCGATGTTCCATGAGCTAGAACCATGTGACCATCTGCCATTACAAAAGTGAACGGCCGGGCGTAATATTTGAAACGGCAAGTGAATGGTCCCTCCACAGGAGATAGTTTGTTGATTTTCGATGTGTCTGAATGCGGCGTGGGACAAAGGTCGCCAACACGCAGCGCGGGGCGGATTGACTTGGCGCATGCTGAAGGGTTTCTTTGTGAAGCGGTGATCGGAGTTGTGCCTTCTGGCGGGTTTCTTGGCGAGATCGAGGTCAAGCGGCGCTCCACGACCTTGGTGGATATCTTGACCAAGTGTATTCTTGGGGACGAAACACGATTTGTAGGCGGGGCGGCCTCTGCACCATACACAGTGGAATGGCGTTCGCCGTGGCTCGGCTTGCGATGGTGCGCCTGACCGGAAGGACGGAAGGAAGCTCGTCCACCCATGACGCCTTAGCAGGAGAGGTCTTTGAAGACCCTTTTCTTGATCCTTGTAGTATTTGGCGTTTGCTCTTTCATTTGCTCCATTGCTCTGCGGATGGGCTCTTGGAAGCGCAGATCTTTGTTCGATGTCTTCGATGATGAGGCTTGACTAAACTCGCTTGTGCGAGTGCCATTGTCCATGATGGCGGTTGGGAACCCCAAAGCGTCCCGCGTTCTTCGCGGAAAAATCTCTTAGCTACTTGGTAGAAATGGTTGAAAGCGGCTCGGCCTCGATCCACTTAGAGAAAGTGTCGATGTAGCGAGCAAAAATTTGCAACCCTTTCGACCCGCGGGAAAAGGCAGAATATCAACCCCAAGGTCGAGAATGGCCATGAGAGTGGGATGGTGCATGCAGCGTCTGTTGTTGGTGGGACTTACAGGCGTGGAATTGCCACGCTGGCAAGTCGCCACGATCGCCCTAGCGTCGTCTAGCGGCAGTGGGCCAATAGTATCCCAGCAGGAATGCCTTGCTCACGAGTGTCGGGAAGGGCGAGTGGGCTCGCACATTCCTCATGGATGTCTCACGAGAAGAATTCGCCCTCTTCTCGAGATATGCACTTGGAGAGGACTCAAAGTGCCCTTTTGGTCTGAGCGCCATTCACGAGCTTGTAAGCGGATGGCCGCCTTTGCGGTAGGAACGCTCGGCTTCTTCCTCGGGCAATGTCCCATGGGCAAGATCTTGGATGAATGGCACCATCCGATCGCACCTTGCTCGAGGAAGGAGGCGTTCTGCATGCGCCTCTTGTGCCTCCTCTGAGAGGAATGGAGGACTTTCAGTGCTCGGCCGGTGCCCGGTGGGCGAACATCTGAGGTGGTGCCTCCTCTCGAGAGGAATGGAGGGCTTATCACGGATGCTCAGCGGCGCCCATGATGGGGGCGAACAGCTGCGAACCGACCTTAGAGAGTTGGTCGGCCGATTGTCCTTCACAGGGATGTAGAGTACCTCGAAATTTCTAAAGTCTCGCTCCATCTTCCTCACCTCAACCAAATAAGCGCCATTGGTGGTCAGACAACGATACTCCTTGTTTACTTGGTTGGCGACCAGCTGTGAATCACCCTTCACAATGAGTCATTTGGGCGTAAGCGCCTTGCTGCGCTGTGGCAGGCAAGAGGCCTTCATACTCCATGCGTTATTAGTTGCGGCGAGTGTAGTGGATGACGTATTAATGGGTCCCTTGAGGACACGATTACCGCCTTGACCCGGCTCGTAAGCTCGGGACCCGTCAATACATGGTCGGTGGCGTCGAGTCGAGGATCTTGAGATTCGGTGGTGGGTGGCGGGGTTAAATCCATTCCACTCTGAAGTCTACCAAGACACAGGACTTAAGCTGCGTGCAGGCGAGAGAAGTGTATGTCGAACTCTGCGAGTTCCATGGCCCCTTTTGTCCGTTACGTGGCGTCTGGGTTTCTTAGGATGTCCCTAAGCGGGGTGGTCGGGCGGCGACCACGTGAGCTTGGAAGTAGTGGCGCAACTTCACGGAAGCCATAGTGTCGTCTGAGGAGTTTGGACCTCGAAGTGCGCTCCTTTGGTCCGTCGCGATGCCATTGGCGTAGTATACGGACGGTGTGTCCTTCCGCTCTACCACCAACAAGAGCTTCTGGCGTGGGGTGTGCATGAGTAGAGTAGGGCAGCTCCCCGAACCTGGCGTGGCCAAGGCCGAAAGTGGGCGAGTACCACTAGCTCCTCGAAGGAGGTTAGCCTCTTCTGTCGAGCAAGCCCTCGTGCTGCGGGCGCCTTAAAAAGCGAGCCGCCGCCGGCAAAATGAAGCGGCTCGGGCACGCCATACGTCGATCGGTGCGGACCTCTTTACGGAACCGGGGCGCATCCTTTCGATGGCCTCGATTTTCTCAGGTTAGCACCGATGCCTGCGGCGATGAGATACTGAGAGCACTTTGCCGACTTTTACCCCAAAAGCGCATTTCTCGGGATTGAGCTTTATTCTATGTCTCGGAGATTACAAAAGGTTTCCTCGGTCGAATACATGACTGAGGGAGCTTACTCTTAACTACTATATCATCCACATATACCTCCGGGTTTGACCTATCTGGTCTGGAAAGTTTTTACGCATCAAAGCGGCTGGAAGGTCGCCCGTCGTTCCATGATCCCGAAGACATGGTGCGTGTAGCGAGCGTGCGAGCGGGGTGATGAAGGAAGTCTTCTCCTCGTCCCGGAAATAAGCTAATCTGGTGATAACTGAGTAGGCATCAAAAACTCATTACAGGATTCGCAGTTCGTCGACCGGTTGATCAATCTGTGGCGATGGAAAGTTGTCCTTTAGGCGGCGTTTAGCCGGTGTGGTCGGCCTCGCCACTTGCCCCCCTTCTTCTTCACAATGGCGGGATTTGCGGCCACTCAGGGTGGTCGACTTCTCTATGAAGCCGACCTTGAGGAGTTGTCGAGTTCATCGGGATGATCGCTTCTTCTCTGGGGAAAAGTGCACGAGCTTGGCGCGGGTTTCTTGTCGGGCAGGCGCTGGCTTGTGCTCAATCACTTCCCTTGGGACCCGGGCATGTCGGACGGTTCCCAAGCCGAACACGTCCGCGTTCCTCGGAGGAAAGTGATGAGCTCGAGCTCTATTTGGGGTCTAATAAGACCCCGGATGGAGACCTTGGTCGGTCGGCCTTGTCGAGAGGGGCCTTGGTTTCTCCTCCGGTGGAGGGTAACTTTTAGTCGGGAATCTTGTGGCGCTTGGTCAGGGCGTATTTGGGGGGCTGCAGAGCCATGTCGGCGCCTTTACAAATCCTGACTCAAAGGCATACTGTGGTGCGCCTTTGATGGTGATGGCGCCTTTTAGTCCGGGACCTTGGGGCATTAGTAGGCGTGGTGCGTGGCGGCCATGAACTTGGGCGGGCGGCACTGCCAGAGATGGCGTTATAAGCCTTGAAGTCAGCGACTTCAAAATTGATCGGCTCGGTCGGGAAGTTGGCGGGACTCCCAGCGTTCTGGGCAAGACAATCTGGCCAGGGGCTTGATCGAAGTGCGGGGCGATCGAAGAAGCGGGATAGCGATGCCGATCTTGGATCGAGGAACTTGCATCTCGTCCGGGGCCGAAGCAGATATGAGGTCGAGCTCCGCCATCGGCGAGGACTCGGCGACCTTGGCGTTCTTGATGGTTGGGCTTCGACCAATAGGAGCCTCTGGGGCTTGGTCATTAAAGCAGGACGATCCTCCTTGGAGAAAGTGAGGCGGCTCGGACCACAGTATTGAGCAGGTGGTTTGCCGTGGGTTATATGGCGGACCTCCGTCTTTGCCTCCTTGAGGTCCCTGCGGGACTTGTAGGTAGAGCCCCGAATATGGCTGCGATGTGGTTTTGGGGCTCTGGTATCCCGTGTTGTCGTCGTCGTCCTCGGCATTGGACCCTTGCCCTTGCGGTCTTACGCCTTGCGGGAGGCGTGGGCATGGGTCCTTCGCCGTCGTAGTAACCTTTCGGCAGTGCGCCCGAGTTGGCGATTCGCGGAGGTCGTGACTGCCGCTTGATGGTGCAGGCGAGCCGGGCACCGAGGGCACCCTTTGCTCGCGTTCTGGCGCCCGGCCTTGGTCGTCGCGACCTTGATCTTCGCGGTCTTGAGTCGTTCGCCATGCGCGGCCGGGCTTAATCGCCGCCAGACTTCCGACCATGGTATGCCTTGAGGGGGCAATCGATATGGCGGCAGTGCTTGGTGGTACCGGCCTCTTCTTCTTTTGGCCTTTTTATCAGCAAAGGCGGCGCTTCTTGCGAGAGCCTTCGAGCCGGTGGCGGTAGCTTGCCTTCGTCGATCATCCTCTTCCATTATGCGGCCTCGTCGGCGTTAAGCGTATCGATCGACCATCTGAAAGCTTCGTTGGCCGTCGGTCGGGTGGATCTCCAAATCTGCGTGAAGCGAGCGTTGCGGACCCCAAATTTGAAGGCGGACGATTGCCTCATCCGAGATGCTCGGGATGGAGTTCGTGCTGATAAACCTTTGGACAAAGTGGCGCGAGTCTCTTTGTCCATGCTGGATCGGCCGCTCGGATCTCGTGCGTTGCCGGCGAGTGTAGCGACTTTGGAAATTCGCGGAGGGCATCGCGAGCTGCCGCTGGCGGATCGAGCCTCATACGGTTGAAGAGCCCGTCCTAAGCGAAACCATCGAGAACCATGGGAGGTAATTGGCCATGACCTCTCGTCCCCGGTATACGATGGCGGTGGAGTAGAATTGAGAGGAATTCGTCCAGGTTACGGGTCGTTGAACAGCTCTATGTGGCGAGCTTGAACTTGCTCGGCCACCACCTGATGAAAGGGCCGAAAAGGCAAACAGCAAAGGCTGTCGTGGCGACCTCGCGGAGGGATCACGATGGTCGAGGGCCTAGTCGGTCCTTTCGCCGCGGCTTGATGCGGAGAAAGCGCCAGGCGCCTCGAGAAACGATTCGGAAGGCTCATGGCGGTAGAACACGCCCGAGCCCATGATCTGCCGAGAACTACTCGGGCATCCTCAGGAAACGCTCTTGCTTCCACGCCCGCCGAAGTAGGACTTCGGGGCATCGTGTGAGGCCGAACAGGGAAGGGTGTCGGTGGTCGGGAAACATTAGGTCCTTGGGCTGAGCGACCTGGAGGCCTATGTCGGACAAGATTTTCAGATTCTCGACCACAGCGCCCCATGGCGCCCGAGTCCGCTAAGCTGGAGTAGTTTTGGAGGGCGCCACGGCAATCGCAATGGCGTGGGCGCTTCGGCGCTCGGGGAAGCGATGGGAGGCGACCTTGAGGCGGCGCGCCGTGCTCGAGGCGGTATTATTGGGATCTTCACGAGCCGATCTCGACCCAGCCTTGCTCCCGCTTCATTTGGCGGTGGGTGATCGCAGGTTCCCTTGGGGACAACTCGGGCGGTCCTCGCTGACATTGTCTTTGGCGTGGGGAAGCCGAGGGTGATGCGTCTTGGTGCGTCCTCCTCCCGCCATGTTGACCTCTGCGGGAATACTAAATCGTGTGGGCGACAGGGGTGGTGTCGTCGCCATATTCCCTGGTGAGCTCGAGGCGTCGGGAGTGGCTCGATCGCGCGGAGGTCGGCGTGTTCTTCCTCGCGAGTGAGGGTATTCGATTGCAGGCGGAGAAGCGGCTCTGCGCCGCGGCTCTGGGAAAGACTCTGGTCTCGGTGTGACCTTCCGAATTGCCGCGCCGCCCTCGCCGTCGGTGGCGTAGTATTCATCGCCATCCTCTGCGTCGTCGAAGCGCGAAGGTCTGATAATCTGCGAGTTCGGCATCCTCGGGGATTCCTCGCGAAAGGACTCGGTCGATCCCCACAGACGGCGCCCGGTTGTCGGCGATTGAGACGGGGGCCCTCGCCGAGCTTACTTGTTGAATGAGGATCAACCTAAGACCCTTTCTCGCGAAGGTTTAGCGTCTGAGGCCTCTGCGAACAACGGGCAGGCGCACAAGACAATCGGAAGGCACATGGGGTCGTTTTTAGGTGGTTAAGACCTCTCATGGCGGAGATAACAACCCTCGTCGATGGGTTTCACTAGTGAGGGTGTGCGTTACAATCGCTTGCTCGGGACCTGAATGCTCTCTAAGGCGCTGAGTAAGCTACGGATGCGTATCGTGTGAAATCTGAAGTCAACCCCGATCCCCGTGGGAGGGGTATTTATAGAAAATTCTGAGACAAGTCATTCATTACGGAGCGCTTTCTTGTGGAGAGCGCTCTTGCATATTTTGTGGTGTATATGTGATGAATTGTCATATGTATCAATTTTATTTCATGTCTATTATTTTGTGATGCCAATTTATATTGATTGTTTTCAATTGTAACACTCAAAATCTGAATATCAGTCGAAATTTCTTACTTCATAGATTGATAATCATCTAAAAATTTTATGACGATTAATAATGCATCAGGACCATCCAAACAAAATTTCGAAATTTTCTAACGTGGTTTCAAATATTTTCTATTCAAACATGACCACTGTCTAAATTTTTAAAAATTGCACAAGTTTAGCCATTTTCTGAAAATTTTATGAGAAGATTAGTGATATCTCATAATAACGCAAGTTTTTTTTAAAAATTTTTCTAACATAATTTGATCCATTTTTTACTCAGTTCAAACTTGCCCCGTCAATGTTTTATCAAGACAGTAGCAATTTTTGAATTTTTAAAAATTTCATAGGCTTCATAATCTTTTGAAATATTTATGAGAATATCATTAATTTGTCAGAATTCACCATAAAAAATTTCAAAATATTTATTCGTCGTTTGATCTATTTTTCGATAGGTGGAAATACACCAAAATTTTGGCAAAACTCGCCGAGATTTCATTTTTCTCAGTAGAAAAAAAAACCATATTTGAATTTTCATTTCTTCAATTGAATGAATTTTATAGGCAATGAATATTACCGGAACATATTTTGCATAACAAGGTAGCGGATAAATAGCTCTATGACTTGATGATGTGCTACATTAAACTTTTTTGGAAGACTCTATTGTTTCACTCTTTCCACCATTCCCAATGGGACAGGATAATCATTGTTTTTACACCTTTCCGGAGGCTCGGTTGATAGTTAATGCGGTGTAGATTCCATTGCTTGAGGTGTGTCGCCGGCTCCCACCGGTCTATTTTTTTTTATCCTGCCCTTCTACAATAGTACTATAGTAGTGCAGTAGTGCTTCAGGTGGCTCCAACAGTCTGACTAGTGGCCTGTTTGGTAGAGTTTAGATCCCGCCATCCGAGATCCCAAACTTGTAGGCTAAAATAAAGTAAATTAAGTTTATATTTTTAGTCTAAAATATAAACAAAATGATTCATCTAAACACTTTTAATGTACTCACAGCTTCAGCTCTATAGATCTGGTGAAGTTAAGATTACCCAATTTCTGATCCAAGTGAAGTCCTGCTAAACACACGCTAGATTTCATGTGAACCGCCTCAACCGCGCGTTCTATACACCACACAAATTCATATAACCCGTTTATGGCTTCCACCGTGTTCTCGCGTGTAAGCCGGCGGTGGGGAATTTGCTGAAACAACGGCGGACAGCAAAACTGACCTTGTCGCGGGGCAGCACCAATACGGCGGTCCGATGCCTCCGGCGGCGGCATGCAGCCTGCAGCAGCGGGCAGCACCAATACGGCGGTCCGATGCCTCCGGCGGCGGCATGCAGCCTGCAGCAGCGGCGAGCGATGCGCCGGGCTTTTCTGGGCCAAGTTGGCTTTTCAAGGCCGGCCGATTTGCCACCGACACGCCGGGTCGCAAGGTTCGCTGCACGTCCGGTCTTCGTAATCACCGGAAGCGCGCATAGCCGAACCAAATGGAAGCCCAAACCGGCCAATGCTGGAGGGAAGCCTACTTGCCCGCTTAGCTGGTCTTCTGGGCTTCTGGCCATACCACACGGCGACTTAGCGTGAAACTTCGGCCGCTGTTTCTAGTTTTGAAGCCTACGTGTGTTTAGGTTTCCTGCACATTTCTCTTTCATCGTTGGTTTTTTTTTCTGAGAATTTATAAATTTAGCTCTTTTTAACTACAAAAGTACCACCAGATCACACATATCACCTATCTCTACCACAACAGGCATCTGTAGAGCTCGGGTACTAGTACCCCATCTTGCTGAGCTCAGGTACCGGGCTAGCTCTCTGCCACGATGAGTGCGATTCTAGCAATCTACTATGGTAGAGGAGTGGAAGATGACATATGCGGTATGCCGATGCTTCTAGGTGGAGAGATGGATAAGTTTATAATTTTGTTGAACCAAAAATGGGAAAAAAGAAGAAGAGCCAAATAGGCCGAAGCTTCTCTAGTTTTCCTTGCGGCACAGTGTGAGGGCCGTGGGTCGAACGAAGCACCAGTCTACCGTTGACAACTTGACATGAACCGTCAACCGTCCTGCCCACTCGAGGCCCAACAACAACTGGTCAATGCCGTCGGCGTCTGTCTTTCCTGGAGAAGGAAGCATGGCGTCGCTGAAGGCTGCTAACCCGGGCGTACGCCTCGGCTGGAAGGAGGCTGCCGCTTTGGGATCCGCTTCGCGGCTGGCGCTGCCTCGCCCGGCCACGGTTGCGCTCGCGCCACACAGGTCGTCGTCATCTCTGACTGCTGCCTTTCAATTTTTAGTCTGGTCAATCTATTGCGCAACATGATCGACCATCCGACCCAGCTTGATGGAGTATGGTGTGAATTGGAAACCTATGGAATGTCATTTTTGTTCGTTGTCTTTTCGCTTACTTGAGCTGTGTACTAGTAAAATCTGAACAGAGTACCTTCCGAGTCCTTATTTTTGTCAACGCCGTCTCCTCTTATGGTTGATTTGCGAATTTCGATTAGGTTCCCACTTCCCAGGAATTCGACCATTGGATTCTTGTTTGCGGGATTGGGATGATGGAGAATTAGAGATAAAGGAGAACTGGACTAATTCTAAACTTGGACCTCAGAATAGTACATTTAAGTGTGTATGTGGAACTATGAGGATTTTTATGATTACGCGCTCCATAACGATATTTTAGACGAGCGAGGAGCCAGCGATGCCAGGCCTGTTTCCCAAGCATCAGGCGTTTGTTGGTAGGTAACTCGAGAAGGTTTCATTAGTCTTAGGGCATGTTTGTTTCAGTTTTAGATTCTCTAAAAGTTAATTATGGATTATAGTTGTAGAGAAGCTGATTCTCCAAAAGTTAGAATCCAAAAACACATATGAAGTGGATTGTGGATACTAGTGTATATAGGTGGGCTAGATTGTAAGAATCTGATTCTAGAATCAGACTGTTTGTTTTTTAGGCCTATTTGTAGAGCTCCGATTCCAAATTTCTCCCGAAATCAAACTTGTAGGCTAAAATAAAGTGAATTAAGTTTATATTTTTGGTCTAAAATGTAAACAAGATGATCTATCTAAACACTCTCAATGTACTCACAGCTTCAGCTTCATAAATCTGGAGAAGTTAGAATTTTCAGCTTCACCAGATTCACGAATCTGGAGAAGCTGAATCCCTGCCAAACACACCTTTATTCTGCTTTTGAGGCCAGAATCCAGAATCGAAAGTTAAAACAAACAGGCCCTCAGTAGTTTGCACTTTTTTATTCAAGAAATCGTGTTTCTTACTTTCTTTGTGACTCCTGCATATATCCTACGATATATACACTTGCCACCTCAGTTCTTCAGGATTTCAATCCTTGAATACATGTGTAACTTTCCTTGCTATCTTTTGAAAGAGTGGCCATGGGTTTTTAGCTCATTTATTCTACCTATATTAAGCTTTTACTTCCAAAAGCAACACACTAACACCATGAGGTGCTCGTACAGGATTACCAAAGGGAAGTTTCCAGTGGCAGCCATCGCTCCAGATGATTATCTTCCGATGCGAAGTAGTGAAGTGAAAAATCGGTAACTTGTTTAGTTAGAAAAGAAAGCATTGAATCCTGTTTATATTTATTTGATCATATACTTGCTAGTACTTTTTGCTTGATGCCATTGAACAAGCTGTTTAGTTTTTGCTTGATGCCATTGAACAAGCTGTTTCTCGGATGAAGTTTGTCATATACCTCTAAGCTAACAAGAATGAAATCTCTTTTGTACGTACCTGAGATTGTACTGCTCAATTTTTATTTCTGATCCCTCCCTTCTATTTTTGAATTGCCTCAATTTAAAAATTAAGATATCCTGAAAACTTCTACTTTCAGTAGCCACTGGTTGGAACTTGGAAGCCAGTATTTCACATGTCCAAATCCCCTTTCTGTAGACTTTTGTAATCAATCATTACTTCGTTTGTTAAGTCCAAGAAAGGCCTATTTCTTAGACTAGCAAAGCTTGAAGTCATTTCTTGGCCCCTTTCGAGCTTACATACTACCATCGTGGCATGGTATGATCTTTAGGGCAAAATGCTTTACTAGCACAAGAAATGCTGATCATGATTTCTTCCCTACCAGTGGCTGAATTGGACTGATGCATGTGAGGAATAGAACATGTGAAATCTCCAAAAGCCACTGAGAAATAGAGAAATGAAGTGAAATTTCCTGTATCAAAGACAGGGGATGAAAATGGTAATGGGAAAATATGAGCAACATCAAAATTGTTGAAACTTGTGGAAGTGCTAGTGTGGATCAATCCAGTTTGAACCGTCACCCATTTGTATAGTTATCATAGCTCCGTACTGGTACCAATTTGCCTCTTCTCACAGCCATATTTATGTGTGTACAATCTTGAGTGACTTGTCTCACGTAAGCTAGGTACTGAGGACATGCTTGATGAATGATGATAACTGACATGTTCAGGTATAGTCCAGGAGTAATCATTTACTCAATAGTGAAACATAAAATGTGCTTGTTATATTCCTTTATTAAGACAATTCTGTGAAATTAGCATAGTCGTGGTGAATTATCCCTTCTCTCTACTAGATAGGCCATTGTTGTAGCTAGAAGAATCTTGTCAAACTAATCTGTCTTGGCTGGACAACACATGTCGATTGCTATATGCAATATGCTCGGTTAAATGGTACTTGAATTGTCATTTCAGTTCATTCTGCTAAATGAAATGATTCTGTACAATCCTGGTGATGATAACTGTAAATTTCTTGTTTGGTATTTAATAGCTTAATAGTCACATAATTTGCATAAATCTCACCGTTTGCACACAAGTATTTGAAGTTTTTGATACATCATACATATCTGCTTCTTAGGTCTGATCCTTCTCTGTCTGAGTCGCAGGACATCAACAAGTGACATCAAAAGCCTCAGACTAGTCACAGCGGTCAAAACCCCCTATTTGCCAGATGGAAGATTTGATCTTGAAGCATATGACTCTTTGATAAACATGCAAATAGATGGTGGTGCTGAAGGTGTAATTGTTGGAGGAACAGCAGGGAGGGTCACCTTATGAGCTGGGATGAACACATCATGCTCATTGGCCATACTGTTAACTGTTTTGGCACTAAAATTAAAGTGATAGGCAACACAGGAAGTAACTCAACCAGAGAGGCTATTCACGCGACTGAGCAGGGATTTGCTGTTGGCATGCATGCAGCTCTCCACATCAATCCTTACTATGGGAAGACCTCAACCGAAGGAATGATCTCTCATTTCGAGGCTGTCCTCCCGATGGGTCCAACAATTATTTACAATGTGCCAGCCAGGACTGGTCAGGATATTCCTCCTCCAGTTATTGAGGCAATTTCAGGGTATTCAAACATGGCAGGCGTGAAAGAATGTGTTGGACATGAGAGGGTCAAGTGCTACACTGACAAAGGTATAACAACATGGAACGGTCATGATGATCAATGCCATGATTCTAGGTGGAAATATGGCGCCACTGGAGTTTTTTCTGTAGCTAGCAACCTTGTTCCTGGTCTCATGCACAATCTCATGTATGAAGGGGAGAATGTGATGCTAAATGAGAAGCTACTGCCTCTGATGAAATGGTTATTTTGCCAGCCAAATCCGATTGCTCTCAACACTGCCCTGGCTCAGCTCGGGTTGGTGAGGCCTGTTTTCAGATTGCCATATGCTCCTCTTTCCCTTGAAATGAGAATTGAGTTTGTCCGGATTGTTGAAGCTATTGGACGGGAGAACTTTGTGGGACAGAAAGAGGCGCGAGTTCTCGATGATGATGATTTTGTGTTGGTCAGTAGGTATTAATAAGTGAGTTATGTGTGTCCAATGTATGCTGATGAATAGCGGTTGTGTCGCAGTATGGTAGTTTGCAGTTCTCCTTTCAGACAATTCAGTAACTTTTAGAGAGTAAACTAAGAGATGTAATTGGAACCCGTTTGGTTTCTTTGCACTATGTAATGCCTGGTCTATTTGAGAATAAACTAAGAGATGTATATCATCCTTGTGGTCCGTGAGTGTTATTCCTTCTAGCACAATATGCATACCCTAAATCATGTATACATGCACCGGCTCCCGGTTCTGAAGTAGATTGTTTAGTCATTCCTACTCTGTTTTCTCCTCTTCCTCCTTGTCCGCCGAGTTGCTCTTGGTGATGGAAGACACGAGCGAGAGCGGCGTCTGCTTCGCCCATCGCTTGATGTCGTACAGCCTCTTGCCGGCCTTCCTCCCCTTGCCGTGCGGCTTTGCCGCTCCGTTCTGCCGGTCCTTGGTGATGGCGATGGCCAGGTCGTTGGGGAAGAGCGAGCGCCAGACGAACGCGTGCAAGAGCGTTGACACGAGCAGCAGCGACACCATCGTCGTTGACATGAGGGAGAGGCTCACTGCGAGCGCTCTGCTCATGAAGCACGGGACGGCCTCGGCATACTTGACGGTGGCGAGCGATGCCGTCGTCATGGGGAACGTGTACGACCACCACGCTATGGAGAACCTACAAAAACCACAGTGAACGATCAGTTGACCGCGCCAACGACGCAATCGTATGAGGTTTAATTTGGAAGTGTAGTAATCACCGGAAGCCGCGGAAGAAGTTGATGCGCACGACGAGGGACATGTACAAGAAGAGCGCCATGAAGAAGAATGTCCGTGCCACGGCGTCGAAGCTGCCGTAGATCGCCGCCCACGCGAGGCTCGCGGCCGACGGCGTGGCGATGAACATGGAGTACACTGGGTGTAGCTCCTTGGGCAGCGCCTCGTTTGTCGGCAGCCGCTGGTACAGCGTGACGAACACGACGATGTAGTGCGCGACACCGATGGCCCAGAGGAACTTGCCAGCCTCCGCCCACCCGACCCTCGCTGCCAGGATGGCCCCGACGAAGTTGCCGACCACCGAGAGGTGGGACGACGGGTTGGCCACCTTGCACAGCCTCCGCTTGCCGCCGGACAGCCACTGCCCGTATATCTTGAGCTCGAGCGCGAACAGCGGCGCGACGAACGCGCACCACACGGCCGGGTGCGGCTGCTCGGGCACGAAGGAGCGCGGCAGGCCGATGGTGAGGAACATGGCCGCGATCCACGGCGCAAAGAAGAAGTTGACGCGGACGGGGTGGAAGTACTCGCGGCGGATGGCCTCGAAGTAGAAGACGCACTTGAGCGCGTAGGTGACGGACATGGCGACGAGCACGGCGGCCGCGAGCAGCCACAGCGCGACGTTGATCATAGGCGTGACGCGGAGGAACCGCATCGCCGGGCTCGCGGCCAGCGCGCCCCACAGGATGGCCTGGCTGCCAAGGCCGAGACAAACACCGAAGCAGCCGATCGGGAACCGCAGCAGGAACGGCCACACCTCGTCCTTCGGCAACAGGATGTCCTCGTAGTCCTACACGTACAACTTTTCAGTTCCTGTTTGCAGCAGTTTTAAGAGCTGCACATGCAGCAATAGAACAAGGCGCCTCGTGTTGATGTAATGCAAGATCACTTACGCGGACTTCGTCTAGCTCAGGGCCCCGGAGCGCAGCGAAGTACCGGCCGGCGGGGACGCTCTTGTTGAGGGGATCCTCCTCCGGCCTGCCGTTGGACAGACCCTCCACGTGCGACGGCAGATCGACGTCTGACTCCCTGATCCTCGACGGCAGCAGCGAGTTCTGCTTGCTCAGCGTCGACTTGGTCCGGAACATGCTGAAGTCGCCCCTGCGTGCCGTGCCGTCGCCGCCGGCCTGGCCAAGGACGCCGCTGTGGTTCAGCACCCCGAGGCTCTTGCCGCTGCGCGGGAGGGCGCGCTGCCCCCTGCCGCCGTTCTTTCCCCCTCTGTCCATGCCCAGCACCGTCACGCCGCTGCCGAGTGAGACCTGCCGGCTGAAGGCTCTCTGCATCGTCGGCGGCCTCCGCTCGCCCCGAAGGTTGATCGGCCCACTCATCGCCGACTGCCTCGCGTCCTCGGGCTGCGCCGCGCGGATGTCGACCGCGTGATGGCCATTGCCCGTCGAAGACAATGGCTCGGCTGCCATTCTGAAGCAACGTTGGGTCGTTAGCCACTCACAAGTCACAGCAAGAAGGTGCTGGAAATGTTGGTAGCATTTTGTTCAGCGCCAATATAAATGCAAGCTCCGGCGGATGCATGTCAACGTGGGTGGTGCTTCTTTCACGTGTGCTACTGGCGTCACTGCGTGCATGCATGGAGCTAGAGGCCTTGAGCGCGAGAAGCCATTGCTGTCCGAGTGGTTGGTCGATCGGAAGGAGATGGATCGCTAGCCATGCCTTTTGCTCCAAAGAAAACCATTTTAATGGCGAGGTCACGGGTTGTGGAATCCATTGGGTGCGCCACCGTCGTGCGGGTCATGAGATCTGCGGAAAAGCTGAGATTTCTAACCATGATGTGTGAAAGGAAGAGGTCGAGAATGGCCGGAGGCTGCCTGCTTACTGTTGGAGGTTGTCATTTTGGCAGAAGTTCACGGGTGAGTTCCCAGGTTGCTATGCAAACGACCATGGTGGATTCCTGGTACATGCATCTCTGACGCATCAGCGTTACTCTGCTTAAGATCAGAATAGGCGGCACCAGGAATAGTTTTTTTTTTTTGAAGAAAAAGGCAGGAGCTCTGCCAAATGCATTAAGTTAGGGGAAATAGATAATGTTTACAAGGACCTGACAAGATTAGGAGTTAGATATTCGGGCGTAAGCCCGCCAGGCCAACGAGAGCAGAGCCAACAGAAAAAAACAAACAACTAGAACAACAGAGAAACGCTCAAAGCATCTCAAAGGCCATTGCTCTGTTGCGCGCGTCTCGGACGACCGAATCTGCTACCTGTTGCACCGAGCTGTAGATGTTTTGAAAAATCCTATGATTCCTTTCTTTCCAAAGGTTCCATAGTGTGTATGTGACCACCCCATCAAATTCTTTTCTCCTAGATTTGACCATCGAGAGGCGAGAGTTCCTCCACCATGTGGAATTCCCCATGTGAACTTCCGAAGGTTGAGGAATAGTGATTCTGCTTGGGCGAAATAGAATGTGATTTAACACGAAACAAAAACACGGGCGTGTGTGTGATAAAAAACAATTCAGCAAGTATTGCCAGAAGAGTTCAGGTTAGCTAAAAAAATAAGCAAAACTGGCAGATAGGCCTGTTATTAAGTAGGAGATAAAAGTATCATCAAATGTCACATGTTTCTCGTCATACAATTTCCTCAATCATCTTGCAGCATTTCTGAATGAAGATGCATACTGCATACATGTAGTGCTACAGTACTTGTAATTGTATCTGTGGAACGGTACTTTGCCGGCCAAGGAAGAAAAAACAGCATGAACAAGTGTGCTATTGCTGTCCCTGATGTGCTAGCTGATTGAGCTGCTAGAGCAGCAAGTCTTCTTTCTGCCGCGGCTGCTCTTTTCTCTCTTTCCTCGGCTAGTTTCCTTTGTCGTTCCTCCTAGGTAACAGGTACATCAAGATATAATATAATCATGCATGTACTTCGAAACTATGTTATAGTGTGTAAAAGATGGTTGCCTTTTTGGAACTTACCTCTTTTGACATAGCAGTAGGCTGAGGCAGCTGATGCTTTTGTCAGGCCTCGCACAGAAGCAGTTGTGTTGGCCATTTGGCCTATTGAAGTGCCCTTTCCATCATTTTGGGGTTGTGGTGCTTGCGCCTACAGTTTGAAAGGATCAAGTGAAAGATTTAGGAAGCTGAATAACATGGATGGAAGACAATGTAAATCCAACGACTCACAAGTAGTAATTTTTATGCAAATCATGGACTAAACGCCAACAGTACTCAACAGTTAAGAAATCTGTACTAACCTTTTCCTTTTCTCTTGCTTTCTTTAATTTTTTCAGTTCCTTTGCTCTGGCCTTCTTCTTCGCGTCCTTCTCAGCCTACAGTACAACTACATGTCAACTTATGCAGCCATCTTCTGTGCATTCACTCAATGAATTTTACAATAACAGCTTCTGAAGGGAGAACAAGAAAACTTTATACAGGGTACATAAAACTCACCTGCTTTGCAGCCTGTGATTCTTCCATATCCTTTGTTATTGCACTAGGCGCATCAGCAGCATGCCAATCCCATTTTTCAAGGTTGAGAGCCATAAATCTTCTGAATGTATTTCTAACTTCCTTGTCTGAAGCCAGCATGTAAGGTGTCTTTCCTCTTTCATCTTTAATGCAAGGATCCAAACCCTGCTCAAGCAACGCCAGGGTTCGCTGAGCATTGCCAGACTTTGCTGCCTCATGAAGGGGTGTCGTTTCATTCTTAGATGATGGTATGGATGTTGCTTCATTCTTATTAGACGAGTCCAAACTTAAGGATGAGACAGAAATAGATTCCTCGGGGTCCATAATTATTTTCTGCTTTGCTCCTTTACTTTGTTCAAAACTTGTCAAATTTTCCACATGGGGTAAGGCTTCATCCATGATAGAGCATTCCATCTCATAATAGAGCTGTGTTAGGTTACTATATACCCGTTTTTGCTTCTTTCAAGGTGGGTCGATGAACAGGAAATGGGACTGGACGAATATCACATGCCTGCAATACCGATTGAGTCCTATCTCCATCAAAGAGCATCTGGCGGTTCTTTGATGGAGCATATATAAAGGCACAAACACAGATGTCGAAGTATGACTTCCAAGAAACAATCAAGTCTTGAACTTCCTGCAATAAGATAAACAAAAAAAAGAATGAGAGAGACATGTAAAAAATGAGGCAATGTGGAAATCAACTTGTGATCAGCTTCTAATATATCATCTATCCTACATTTCCAGTGAACAAGCACCAAAAGTAACTTTTGCTTTGAAATGTATTGCACCTTTCTCAATGCTGCTTCATTATAGCGGTGAAGAGACGAGAATTTTTTTTAAATAATATTATTTTAATTCGAAATTGCGACATTAATACACGTATTTTAAAAATTGCAGAAATAATATCCGTCGCCAAACCGCTTGGCGATAATAGGGTCGCCGCCAAACGGTTTGGCGATAATATGGTAGTCGCCACACGGTTTGGCGACTATACTGAATCCCGCGCGGTCACCGGTGATGTTCTCGGTGATGTACCATTGTCGCCAGTGAGGTAGTGGTCGCCACACCTTTCGGCGATTACTTAGTAGTCGCCAATCCGGTTGGCGATTACTAGTAGTCGCCGAAGGTGTGGCGACTACTAGTAGTCGCTCAACTGCTTGGCGATAATACTGCATATTTTTAATTTGTAAGTAAATTTTGTTGTGAACTGCTTATGCAATAATTGTTATATTAACAGAAAAACTAAAAAACTCTTGTCATGTAATAGACGGAAGAATTATTTTAGTTCGTTAGTGATACGATCTCACTTTTGTATTTTCATAGCCCCGCTGATAGGCCATACACGGTCTAAAAAAGACGGAATAAATGAAGGCCGCCTCACGCAAAGGCTTGGCTACCACTTACATATGGGCGTAGATAGCAAGACGTTCCTCCGCATTTTGTTGCGAAGTCGGAAAAGGCACTTACGGCCACTGAAACCACGGAAATTGTGGGCACTAAGGGTTTTCGCTGTCTCATGGGACAAAGCGACACGGTCCAAAAATTACGGAAAAATTCAAGGGCGGCCCACGCAATGCGGGCTACCACTTACATATGGGCGAGATAGCCGACGCTAATGGCCATTTGTTGCGTAAAATCGAAAAGGCACTCATGTAGAATCAACGAAAGCACGTATAAAAATTAAATTGGACAACCACGACGTCGGAAAATTTTGAAATTTTTTATGGAGGTTCCTGATAAATTAGTGATATTACCATAAAAATTTCAAATAATTTGAAGATCTGAACAATGTTTTTAAATTCAAACAATAAAATTTGATTGTTATGAACATTTGAAAATTTAATTTTTATTGTTATGAACATCACACACAGGAATTTTTAAAATTTTATGGTCGTCAACAACTCATGTTATGAACACTTAAATTATTTGTTGAACATATATAAGGGCACATACACCGAAAGATCTGATGAGAAAATAAGCAATAGATTAGATTATATTATATTACATGGGCATTACAACAGTGACGAGTTTAATAAGGAAAGCATCGCTCGTCGTGGTGGAACAAATGATCGTTCCGCCTATCCGGGTACAAATGAATGATGTCATACATTTTCGCATATTACCCGACCTGCTCTAATTTTGCGATTTGTTCTCGGACACCGCTCAATCCCTACTATGAAAGAACTCCATGGGGTTCCGAAGTGCTCCCAAATTGCCGCCGATTGGGTGGCCTATGCCGACGTCTCGTGTGTATAAGACTTAAATTTTGGTTGTTCTTTATGTGGATTTCGCCTCCCATATGGGCATGTCATCCCGATTCCGGCGCCCCTATGTTAATACCACCCGGTTCCTGGATGGTCCGCGCAGAACGCTGAGGATTTATTGCGTGGTGCGGACCTCGTTGCTTCCCCTTGTCCCTTCTTCGAGAGGAGGAACCTCTTGCGCCTCTCATTGTGTTGGCCGTTGTCGGAGACATGCGAGGCGCCTACTGCTTCGCTCGACTCCACTATATGGTGCAGAGAGTGTGTGTTGGGCTTATGCTTGACAACCGAAGCGTGCCTGCAACAATGCAAGATGCCCGCTTTGGTGGTTGCATAACACCGTATGCGCATACTGGTCCGCTTTTCGGGCGGTAGTGGCACCACGGAGAGGGTTGCTCCCCGCTTATCCCATGCAAAGGTTGCTCGAGATGTGGGTGGTACGTCTCCGGTCCACCTGGGCTTGAAGTAGCCGCACCATTCATCCTCAGCAAGGGCACCAGTAGAATCTCCGGTCCGCTAGATCACCGTGGCGGTATCAACCATCGCCTCCGTGCCATGTTCGCAAACGCGGGGCTTTCGGGTGGCCCGGAGGAGGTTCCTCCTTTGACTTGTTGATGTTCGAAAGTGTCCTTTGAACTCCCCGTGTGCGGCGAACTGCTTAGAACTACTAATTTGTAAGACTAACATGAGTATAACGCATGAAACTCACCGATTGGTTGGCCCTCGCACACCGCCCCGAGTTACGTCGATCTAGAAAAGGACATATCTGGCGGCCTCTCCCACCGTGAAGTTCTCGGCGAAGCGGGTGGTTGTCGTGGCGCTTGTTGAGAAATTCAGAAGATCACGTCGTCCTACCGCCGATCCATTGGAAGAAGCAACACCGCCCTCGTGGCCGAGAAAAGAAAGAACGATGCATGAGATGGTAGTGTTACCTCATTGTGTGGACACCAATAGGTTTAACTTGTAGGTGCGCACAAGAAGAGTGAGCGCGCGCCGCCGCTCCATGGGTAGATTGCTCAATCTTCGCCGGTAGGTTGCAACGATTTTGGTCGGGCAACTCCGCAGAATCGAGGCGCCGACGCCATCGCATCCGGATATTCGGGGCGGGATGACTTTTGCTTGCTGAAGAGGCGACGGTAGAACGACATTGTGTCCTAATTTGTGTAGATTTAGCTGACGTTGATTGCTGGTTTGGCGTGTTGGATGTCTACCCTTCGCCATGTTTTATAGTGGTGGTGAGGGTTACTCTGCACGACGTGTCACCCATCATCAAAGCCGCGTGTTGTCGCTTTCACCGAAAAGCGGGTGCGCGTGTTGTCGTCTCACCGAAAAGCGGGTGCAACGTGTTGTCGCCTCACCAGAGCGGCGTGGTCCAGAGTGTTGTCGCTTCACCGAAAAGCGGGTGCGGCGGTTGTCGTCTCGCCGAGCAAAGCGTGGTCCGAGTGTTGTCGTTTCACCAAAAGCGGGTGCGGCGTGTTGTCGTCTCTGCCGAGCAGCGTGGTGCAGCGGTTGCCGCCTCTCCCAAAAGCGGGTGCAACGTGTTGTCGTCTCACCAGAGCAGCGTGGTCCGAGTGTTGTCGCTTCACCAAAAGCGGGTGCGCTGTTGTCGCTCTGCCCGAGCGGCGGGTCCAGAGTGTTGTCGTTTGATCAAAAGCGGGTGCAGCGTGTTGTCGTCTCTCGCCAAGCAGCGTGGTGCGGCGGTTGTCGCTTTCATCAAAAGCGGGTGCGTGTTGTCGCCTCGCCCAAAAAGCGGGTGCAACGTGTTGTCGTCTCGCCGAGAGCGGCGTGGTCCGAGTGTTGTCGCTTCACCACTGTAAGCATGGCGACGCCCCGCGGTGACCGCCACCTCCCGAAGCGGTGGAAAGTGTGCGCTCCGGCGCCAACGGTCCACCAGACAAGACAAGAGGCTCGGCCGAACGGAAAACGCCGTGACCGCTCTGGACCGTCTGCCGCCTCCGCAGATCTCGGCCTTCACCACGCCTCGTGAGGCCTCGATCATGCGAGCGAGGAAGCAACCCAGACGCGCTAACCTATCGACATGTAAATTCAATTGTTAGAAGAAATGCAATTGTGCGAGCAATGAAACTTGTAAATGTAGTGCAACTCACGGCGTAGAAGGCTGGGTGGAGCCGCCAAGGTCTCGCTGGCACATGGACCCGCAGCAGAGGCACGTGCTCAAGGCCCCGTGTGGTGTGGATGAACGCACGGTGCCGTCGGTCCAATGAAGAGTCAAGGAGTGACTCTGGCTCGGTGCTCCATCCTGCAAGTAAACAGAAAACAAAGACGATTAGTAATGTAAATCAAAAGATCAAGAGTTGGACGAATAAACAAACGACAAACATATTACGCAATTCAATAGAAAACATGACGAAAGGTACAATCAGAGATAAAACGATACACGCTATGTAATTCAATACAAATTACATAATTCACTACATAAACATGATGGAAGGTCCAACATACTCGCAAATACCTAACATAGGATAAAATGGTACATATTACACAATTGAATACACATTACATAATTCAATACATAACACTAATAGCATTGCGCTGTTTTGTGCCCGCACTCACCGTGACCGAGAACACCTCCTAACAGGCCACCCACTTCAGATTCATCCATGTCATTGCGAATGCGCTTAGATGTGGACGCCACCGCCTCGGTGCACATCTCCGCAAATTTGCATCCGTAGACATATTATCATCTGTTAATGGCGTGAAATCACCTTGTGCTCGAAAACCACGGAACTCACCGGACCTGTATTGACAAGATGACCCTTCAAGTAGAAAATGGACACGTATTGCGCCGTGTTCATCCCAATTTTCCCACAAGCTGCGATCACATGCGGCAGGAATATGAAGAAGTCTTGGCTTGTTGCGGGTGCATTCACACCATCCAAAGGCCCCTTGGCCTAAGTTAACCTCGTGTGTAATAACCACCGTGGGTTCCCAATCCCCTTTACACCGGAGAGTCACTCAAGCGGTACTCAAGGACTCGGCTACGCACCATATGCACCGAGCTTTATCGTGCGCTCCTCCATGTAGGCCATCATCCGCGCAAGACAAGACGGGCGTTTGCAATGTCGTGGCATGCAAGATACCTCCGCATGCCTTTTCTCGAAGTACCCAACGATGCCGTGCAAAGATGCCTTCCAGATGGCCACAAGTGGTAGCGACGCAGCCTCGATGACCCAATTGTAAACCTCGGCTATATTCGTTGTCATGACACCGAACTCGTTCAAACATATCGCTTACCACGATAACTCTAATTGTTCAATCGTCACGGCTATGTTAATTTAGTATACTAACATGGCGCCCAAAGGTCATGGAGCAATGCCCACTTCTCCAACGGCCCGCTCTATCAAAGGCGAGAAACACTTAATGTTTCTTGACGATCGCCTCCTCAGATTTGGAGGATCGGCGCCCGAGGGGTGATAGCCTTTTCGGTGGGCAATCGTTCGGCGTTCTTTGGTTGCTTCTTCACTCTTCAATCAGGCGGTAGTGTGCTTGTCCAACTCGCCAATATCGCGTTGAACTTACGTGTTCGGTTCGCTTGCATAACCTCTTAAATAGGTTCATCGCCTTCTTACTCTTGAACCGCTCGAAAAATTTGCTCCCAAATGTCTCATGCACCACCTGCTCGCATATCACGCCATGGAAAAGGCTCATCAAGGTCCTCCTCAGAGAGTCTTAATTGACGAAATGATACCTTTATGGCGGTCATGGATGATGCACACGTTAATGATCACTTAACTACCCGAACTTCAAATGTCCGAAAAACCACACCAACTATCCTGTTCTCACCCTCAACAAATGCAAAGGCCAATGGAAGTATGTGGTTGTTCCCATCAATTGCAATTGCCGTTAGAATCGCCTTGTATTTCCCGACCAAGAATGTACCATCGACGACAAAGAATGGACGGCAAGACTAATGACGCAATGCAAGGACCCAATGAAAAGAAAGCTCGACGAAATATCGAGACCCGTTACATTATCCGCTTCACTTTCTTCAAAAGCGGTGTACGTGCGGGTTGGTTTCCTTCAAGACATCAAGCACACGAGGTAGGTTACAATACGAAGCCTCATATGTGCCAAACCTCTTTCTAATGCCTTTTGCTTCGCACGCCAGCCATCGAGTAACTTATCCGGTACTTAAATGTTCTCAAGATTGCTTTTCAATATAAGAACACTCAATGTCCCGCTTCTCGATGATCTCATTGAACATCACGCTTAGCGATTACTGCCGATTCAAGTTGCGGTGTTTCACCGTAACATTTTCTAGTCTCCGCATGTGTGCCCATCTACTCGTGATGCAATCCAAAATGTCTCGACTTGACTTGTAAGCATGTACTGAATTCACATCCTTCGGTTACGCACTTCACTGTGTATCTATCTCGATCGACAAAACAACTCGAACTCTCTCTGCCGCGATAGTGCCCACAAATTTCACCGCCTAACTTCAACTCGTAATTGTTTATAAAACTTGATTCAAATTAACGGCATTGCTACCATACTCCCAACGCGACTCATGCCCCCACAAAACTTCCATACTAGCTTTGTTTTTCCTGCTCCACTCGCCGTGATGGGTACATCCGCTGCCCAAAGATTACTATGCATTTCATCATCTCCTCCTCTTCCTCATCTTCGCCGATGTCATCATCACACTCCAACATTTCAGCTTCATCTTGCCTCGCCATATGGTCCACCAACTCCAATTGATCAACAATTTGCTCGATTTCTCCCCTTCATCCGCCTCGACCTTCCGCGTGTGTTGATCCTCATATCATCTTCCGCTGCTACCTCACCGCCACCACTACCCGAACTTGTTCAACAGAGTCGACGTCTTCGCTTTACCACGCCGCTAATAATCACCTCTTCTCTAGGGCACGCCGCACCAAAGATTACACATTCAAGGCTAGATCCCTTGCACCACCTTAACCATTTCGCCACAAGTACGTCCGATCTATTTTCTTCAACTCCCACAGAGCGGGTTACCCTTACTACGCGTGAATACGACTTGAATGGTAACAGAGTAAACACTTGCATCCAAATAAAAATATTTGGTCAACCAAAGCTTTATATCACGGATGCTAACTCTATCAGACATAAGTGTTCGCCATTGTGATCTGCAAAACCGCTCAAATCAACACCATTCTCGCCTAATTTTTATTTCACCATCGCCATAGTATACCCTAAATTTCATTTGATCCGACATTATCGCAATTTACATAAACAAAATTAATTTCTATATCACCACTAACGTTTAATATCACTAGCTAAACAAAATTAATTTTTATATTGCATCAATATCTAAATTAACGATTCCTCCTAAATAAGAAAATTATCATGCCAGCATTTTGTACTAACAATCTAAAATCGCTATATTGCATCAAAATCTAAATTCTCTAATATTGCATCTAAAATTTCTAATATCGATATTGCATCAATATCTAAACTCTCTAATATTGCATCAATATCTAAAATCTCTAGTATCGACATTGCATTAATATCTAAAATTTCTAATATTGCATAAACATCGATATTGTATCAATATCTAATATTTCTATTATCTCAAAATTCTAATATCTAAAATCTCTAATATCTAACATTTCTAAATTCTTAATTTTCTAATATCTCAAATTCCTAAAATTTCTAAAATCTACAATTTCTAAAATTCCTAAAATTTTCTAATATCTAAATTCCTAAAATTTCTAACATTTTCTAATATCTAAAATTTCTACATTTCCTAATATGACAAAATATCTAAATTATTTTACACTACACAAATTTAATAACAAAATTAAAAAAAATACCTTTTTTTCTTTTTTTCTTCCTCCTTCCTTCTTCCTCCCTTCTCCCTCCCTCCTCTCTCTCTCCTCCCTCCTGAGCCTCCCCTCTCTCTCTCTCTCAAGGCCTCCTCTCCTCTCCTCTCTCTCTCCTCTCTCCTTCCTCTCCTCTTCTTCCTCTCCACGCCGATCGCTTCACCGCCGCCTTTTTCTTCGTTTGAGCGAGCAGAAGAAATGACCGCCGATTCGTCAACAGATTCGGAAGAGTCGCCACACCGCTGGCGACATCGAGTAGTCGCCACACCGCCGGCGATTACTAGTAGTCGCTAAACGGCTTATTACTACTCAAGAGTCGCCGAGCGGTGTGGCGACCACTCCTCGACTGGCGATATTTGGTCACACGGCCGACACGCGGATACGGTATAGTCGCCAAACCGTGTGGCGATTACTCCTATTATCGCCAAACCGCTTGGCGACGACCTATTATCGCCAAACGGTTTGGCGATCGGATATTATTTCTGCAATTTTTAAAATACGTGTATTAATGTCGTAATTTCTAATTAAAATAATATTATTTTAAAAAAAATTCGAAGAGACGAGCCAGCAGAATGTGCAACCTTCCCAGTAGCATCTTTTCCGGATTGCCTCTTTCCAGCCTTTGCCCTTACAACATATCTAAAATATAAATGGATAACGATCATTAGGGGCTTATTATTACCAACCAAGTTTGTCAGCTACAAATATACTACTATGCCAACTGAAAGAAGGAAAATTGTTACGCAAAACCAATAGATGTGACACAATAGACGCATTAGGATGACACAAGAGACACGTTAGAATTTTTTAATAAAGAAGTCTAGAAATTTTCTTCACAAAAAATATATTTGCATAGGAAAAGGTGCATTTCGTGACAGGGTAACAAGAAGTTCCCTGCAGCACAAACACACCTCTGTTTTACAGGGTCAATACTGTATAGTGTATATAGCATAAATACAGCAGATTATCAAATGTTGTTATAACCTGATACCTCAAGGTTCTTTATGAAGTACAGGGTGTACATAAAAATCACCACGTCATTATTCAAGAAGAAAATATGGCTATCCAACTTGGTATGCATAGAAGTTGAAACAAGCAATCTTGTAACCTATGAAATGTTTTGTGGGTTATGATTGAGTTTCCATCAAAAACACATACAGCGAAATGTCCACCACTTGATAGTAGAATGATTCTCAAATGTGATGCATCACGGGGTTCACATGTCAAATGTTTCACTCTATGTATCATCTCATCCTCCTGTACAAATGATGTAGATCCGTGACTTTCCATCTGGCAAGACTTGCAATCAAAAAATGTTTCTTCGTGCTCTTTCAACAGTACGCATCTCCAGATAGAAACCGTGTCACCAGAATGACAGCGAAAATAAAGTTTCTTCCTGAATTATTCCTTGCCTTTAGCTGAGAGTCCACGATCTGATGCAGGTCCATTTTCAAGTTCATCCTCTGAACCAGAAACACTAGATACCTCCAAATCATCAAACAGAGAATCAACATCTGCTTTGTCTAAGTCCTCTTCCTTGATAATAGTTTTACCCGCAATGCTCAGCTTAACCTAACAGGAACGCCAAAAATAGGTGCAAGAGGGTCAATAAGATGAGACACATGTACCATATTTAGTACTTCAAGAATGATATGCTGCACAAACCCCAACAGATATTGGACTAAATGAAACAACAACAGGAGGTGATTTGCGCATTTTTACTAAATGAAACAACAGGAGGAAATTTGAGCTTTTGTAAAACTCCATGCAAGAAGATAATTGCTTTGTTTTTAAAGTATGAAGTAAGTAGAAAATTTCTCACAGCACCTTCAGAGCTTCAAGGTAACTTGAAACTAAAAATTGCCCGGAAGCTACTAAACAGTGATGAAAAGCAGCCAATCAGTTTAATCCACGGATCACCAAAGTTAGTGTAGTACAGAAGAACAAAAGGGAGAATGTGAGACAGACCATAGTCACCAACGGCATTAATATTTCTGTTTGTAGGACATGATCAGTGTGTTTTTTCGTTTGCACATTTTGCTGTTTGGTGTGAGTGATGCCATGCACAAGGCCGATGTATGTAATAATGCAAGAGGAAGGGCGATGAGAGTAGCTTGTCTCCTATGAAATAGTTAGATTTTGGTGGGAAACATCAGCATGTGACAACGAAGTTTTCCATGTGAAGTTTGTGAAGGACATGCCAGTTACTGTAGAAAAATATAACTAATTAAGAGAAACTGGTGACCATCTCATATTTTTTTCTCGAAAACGCAAGAGAGCTGCGATTCATTTCATTTAAGAAGGAAACAAAGCACCAACCTAAAGGCTGGTAGGGACACTACAACAAAATAACACGATCACAACCACAAAGAAAAACAAAAGGCTTAACCACCCAACAAATCTCGGAGATGCCTAGCACCAAAGAGACCATCCATAAGACCCCTCATCCTTGACAGCCGCCACCACAAGATCCACACTAGGGATTAAATCATTGAAGACACAAGCATTTCTATGCTTCCAAATTTCCCAAGAAGTGAGAATGATGAGAGTTGAGCCCTTTGCGCTTCTCCTTGGGAATAAGATTGAGCGTGAGGCTCCACCATCGAGAGAAGGACTTTGAGCTAGATTGGGGACTAAGGTTGTGGAAGCCAACTTTAAGAAAAACAACGAACCAAATCTGCCTTGACACCACACGCTTAACCAACAAATGCTTCATATTTTCACGAGATTGCGCATAAAAAGGGCAGGATGAAGGATGGGGAGCCCATGCTTTTCCAACTCCGTCACTGCCTAGCAACGATTAAGAACGCAAGCCGATAAACAATTTACATTTTAAAGGAGCCCAATTTTTCCAAATACTTTTCCACGAGCAAAGCTTAATGGATCCTTCAAGAAGGCCAAATAGGCAGATTTGCTTGAATAAACATGACAATTGGAAAATTTCCACACATGCTGGTCCTGGACTCCTTGTTGCAACACAACTCCCTCAATCAGCTCCCAAGTTTGAAGATATTCGATTATGACAGGAACCGAGAGCGCCCCTTTAAAATCGGAAATCCATCTTCTGTTATCCAAAGCCTGTTCCACAGTCCTTAGCTTGATGATTTTTTTAGGCACCAAAGCTGTCAGGCTTGGGGCTAAATCTAAAAGAGATTTACCATTCAACCAACGATCAGACCAAAACTTTGTGTTAGCGCCATTACCCACAAAAGAATCAACTGCAATAGAGAACAAGGCTTGTGCATTGGGATGAATATTAAACTTCAAATTTCAAGGTCTGGCGCAGATCGGTTTTCGCAACCAAAGCCATCTCAATCAAGAGCCCATCCTAAGGTGGTCAGATCATGGATGCCTAAGCCACCAAATTGGATAGGGCGCTGGACCCTTTGCCAAGAAACTAAACAATTACCACCATTAACCCGCTCTTGGCCCTTCCAAAGAAAACCCCTTCTAATTTTGTCGATTGCCTTGATTACCCACTTAGGAATGTCAAGAGCAATCATCCGATAAATGGGCGAGGTCGTAAGGACCTTTCGACCATAACAAGCACCGCCACTTTATTCAACAACGAAGCTTTCCACGAAGGCAAATAATCACCACCTTGTCAATAATTGGTTGCAACTCACCTTGGATGGATTTCTAAAACAGAGGGCGCACCAAGGTAAACACAAGGAAACTAAGAACCCGACAAGGCAGGAGCTCAATAATGTACCATATCATCATCATTGCACTGAATTGGCAATACTGCACTCTTGACCATCTCATATTTAAAAATCAAAACTCTTCACTGCGTGTTTTTTCTTATCAACTTAGGATTTAATTGAAGCAGCTAGCGGAAGCTATATAATATGAGATGGGTGCATCATTCATTAGTTATTTAAACAAATGCTATCTTCTTTTTAGAGATATAACACAATTTTTTTGCTGGAATAAGTAAATGTGCCTTGTAAGTTGTAACTGAGGAGCCCACACAATGTAAGTGGCCCATCACAGCAGTGCTAAACTGACCCTTACAGAGGTTATAGTGCCAAAATCTATGCATTGGGGTACCAATGCAATGGTAACGTGTAATGTTCCATATTGTCAGGCTTATGGTTAGCTCTTGCTAGGTATCATTGTACTATGTCGTCAATCTAAGAGGTTCAATTAATAATCTGTTGCTGTTCTCCGATAAGTAATTGACTTACATCTAATATACTCCCTCCGGTCACAAATAGTTGTTGTTTTGGATATCGACACCGTCTCCAAAATACATCTTTAACCACTAATTTCTATATATAATATATTTTATAAAACCTAATAAAACTATAATATTACGAAATTACTTTTCGAAACAAATCTACACATATGATTTTAATGTATGCAATTTGAATATTTAAAAAGATATTGACAGTTAAAGTTTTGAAAATTTGATTGCACCTATATCCAAAACGACAATTATTTATAACCGGAGAAAGTAATTGTGCATTCCACCACTGAAGAATGTCTCCCATGATCTCTACTACTTCTAATTATAAGTTGATGGCGGTGGTCTGTTCTCTCCCCCTCCCCTTCGGCATACCCACAAAACTATAATTGTCCCGATCTTCTATATATTGACGAAGGAGAAAGTTTTAATTCGGTTGGATATGCATGCATGCGTGATCTACGGCGTATCAGATTCTTATCTCAATCAACCGATTCTATTTTCAAATGCTGCACAGCCGATTCTTTTACCATATACTGCACACACAGAGCTTCTAGAGTTACCATGTGCTTTTGAGTTGCCATATGCATCCTTTCCATTAAATATTTACTTGCATATGTAGATAAGATCATCTTTTCTTTTTATCTAATCATGTATGGACTTGATTCCGACCGGTTAGCAGCATGCGCATGGCTATACTTGACGCGACTTATCTCTATCTCCACTAATTCTAATTAGGAGTTGGTGGTGGTACGTCCGTTCTCCACCCTCACCCCGATACGTATGCGCACATATGTGGCTAAGTGGGAAGCGGGCAGTGGCCACCCAGGTAGATTGGATTGGATCATCCCGTTGTGGGAAGTAAATGAATATGCATGACTCATTTATTACTTTCCTTTTTTTACATTGATCTGGCATTCGAATCGGCGGCGATCACTCAGTACTTTTCGGATTGGATTGATTGATTCCCTTTCAAGGAAGCAGAGCTCCAATTCATAGAGTTGGGTCTCTTTCCCTTTTGTTGCCTTCCTTATTCGATGATTTCGTAATTTAGATTCCATAGATATCTCATCGGTTACTGAATCTATATAATCTCACTACTTGTTGCCTCTCCTGCAAATGTGTTGAGTTTATCCGTTGAGCGGAGGTAATGGGCGACCTTCTTGATTTCGTCGATGCGACGCAGAAGCAGGTCGCTGGTAGTGGACGGTGAGATAGGCTGGCGGCAGTGCTGGAGCTCGTCGCGGTGGATGATGTCAATAGGTTGAGGGAGGAGCTCGCAGGGGGAGGCGGTGGAGCTGGTTGATGGGGTGAGATTATAATATGGCCGGAGCAAGGCGTACGAGCCACACACGCCGCTGATGGTGACAGCCACGTACAAATGACGCCTATCTCTTCAATCCTTTGCGTCCATAGGGCAACAGATGATGCCCTTTTCGGTCGATCGATCGATCTTGAATTATGGTGTTACAAATTTACAATCTCAAGTGTTGTGATGTTATTATTTAAGTTTGTAAAATTAAAGATAATTTTAAGCTCGAGTTTGTAAACAGGTGCTTGAAATTTGTATACTTCGATAATTGATTTACATATTTAACCATTACATATTTAGAGTGAATATTATTATTCAGATAAGGTTAGTGCTCTTTGCAAATAAATTTTTTTATCATAAATTGAGTTTCTATTGCATCGCATGGGCACATAGCTAGTTAGTTCTAACAACTAAACAAAATTTAAACTTATTCTTCAATCTATCTTCGTATAGAATCAGAATGTATAACCAAAGGGAGATGCGAAGTAAACTGAAGAAGAAGGGCGCGCATACATACGTTGAGGCGGTGGAGGTCGGACTTGAAGCGCTCCCGCTGCTCCTGCAGCGCCTCGAACTCTGCGACGCAGGTGTTGCACGTCCACCTGAACCCCGCAGCCCCCGACGGTTGCTGCTGCTGCGACGGCGAAGGCGGTGGGCCCGGTCGTGAGGGCTCGGACGGTTCCGCTTGGGAGGGGGCCGAGGGGTGGGCCCGGAGGAGGACGGGCGAATCGAACAAGTCCGAGGGGAGGTTGAAGAGCGAACGAGGAGGCCTCTTCTCCGGCGAGGGGCCGCCATATGGGAGGAGGTCAGGAGGAGGCCGTGGTTGTGGATCCGACGTTTCGTGCCGTGCAGTATGTGAGGCGGCGGCGGATCCGCTTCAGTCATCCAAAGGCTGCTGCACGCTCGGAGCACCGCCAGATCAGAAATCGATGTCAGAGAACAGCGCCTGCGTGTTTATCAGTTCTATCATGTTCGATTCAATCACCGGATTTCTTCAGATTGACAATTTGTTTTGATCAATTATTATGCCTTCTTGCAAATTCTTCTTCACACCAGGAAATGCTACCTATCCTAGCTAATCGTGAGAATAAATCCTAAGTGCAACATATACAAGCAAGTTACTACTGTATGTTTGGATTCGAATCATAAACTTTAGAAAAACATGCAGGATACCGGATACCTGTACGAGTCGGTAATCGATCCAAGTTAGAGTGCATGTGTTTAGATACTTCTTCCTGACTCTCAACTCAGGTCATGTCTGTTAGAATAGAATGAAAACAGGAAAACCGAATGAATGAAGAAGTTATTATTTGCATTGATCAATTGTATATATTTATACAGAGGGAAGAGATGCTTATGCATCTATTGCCAAAGGACACATCCTTTGGATACAAGAGAAACTGCCTAATCTATTAACTGCCTAATCTAGGCCTTTGATGAGATCACTTGAAGATAAACTACCATCAACTGTCTAATCTAATGGTTCACAACACTCCCCCTTGATCGAATCTTCCTTGAGATCAATGCATTGTTGATTCCTTCAAAATCTTGTGGGAATAATCTGAAGATTATATTGATATGCCATCAAAAACTCCTTTAAACCCAGTGGGAAAAAATAAGGAGAAAAATATGACATATATAAGTGTGATTAATAAATCACTATGTCTTTGGTAGCTCCTCTAAAAACCCCTATGGGGAAAAATGGGAGATACGACATAATATATTAAACTCCTCTAAAAACCTTGTAGGAAAAATATGAGAAGATATGTTGATATACTGTTGAAAACTCCTATGAAACCCAATGGGAAAAATTTAGGAGAAAACTGATACAGTATATGTAAGTGATTGTCTCTTGTGAACTCGTTTGAGAAAATCTATTATAGGGAAAAACCCATAAACGAGTTTGAGGACAATTCATGTCTTTGATGTTTCCTTAAAAACCCCAATGGGGAAAACAGAAAACATGACATATACTCGTGTTAATATTACCTCATTAAAAACTTTTATGAGAAACCTTGTGAGGAAAAACTCATGAAAGAAAAGAGTGTAATATTAGTTAGGACAGGTCAATAGTTAGGAGATATCTCCCCCTGATTTTTGCAAATTTTGAAGTCGTCTCATACCAATCCCATGAACACATTTCAAGAATGTAGAAGATGGTAATGACTTAGTGAAAAGATCAGCGAGGTTATCGCATGATTTAGTTTGCAATATGTTTATCTCCCCACTTTGTCAGAACTCATGAGGATAAAACAATTTTGGAGCAATATGCTTAGTTATGTTGCTCTTTATGTAACCTCGTCGCATCATGTAACACAAGCAAGATTATCTTCATAGATAATTGTAGGTGATTCAATAGAACCAATGCCACATGATTATTGTATGTGGTTAATCATTCTGCGAAGCCATACACATTCACGTGAAACCTCATATAGTGCAATAATTTCAGAATGATTAGTGGACGTAGCTACCAGAGTCTGTTTAGAAGACTTCCATGAAATAGCTGTTCCACCATGTAAAAATACAAAGCCTGTTTGAGATCTGGCATTATGGGGATCTGATAAATAGCCAGCATCCGTGTATCCAATCATAGTAGGATCTTGATTTCTTTCGAAATATAATCCAAGATCCTTTGTGCCATTAAGATATCTAAGGATATGCTTTACACCTGTCCAATGACGTTTGGTTGGTGCAGCGCTATGTCTAGCTAGTAAGTTCACTACAAATGCGATATCAGGCCTGGTGCAATTTGCAAGATACATAAGCGCTCCAATAGCACTGAGATAAGGAACCTCGGGTCCCAGTACCTCTTCTCCATCATCACATGGTCTGAATGGATCTTTCTCCATATCTAGAAATCGAACAACCATAGGTGTTTTAGATGGATATGTTTGTCCATATTGAATTTCTCCAATATTTTCTAGATATAGGCTGATTGATGCACTAAAATTCCTGAGGGAAGGTGCTCCAGTTGTAAACCTAAGCAAAATTTGGTTTTACCCAAATCCTTCATCTCAAATTCCGTCTTTAGGTGATTGCGTGCTTCATCTATATCGTTAGAGTTGCCAATAATATTTAAATCATCAACATATACGGATATTATACAGAATCCCGTTGTAGATTTCTTTATGAAGACACATGGGCAATCATCATTGTTTGTGTATCCTTCTTTAGAAGGAATTCACTTAGTCGGTTGTACCACATTCTACCCGACTGTTTCAAGCCATATAGTGACTTGTTGAGCTTTACACAGTACATATTGCGATTCGCGTTTGGATCCGGAATTGGGATTCCATCGGGAACCTTCATGTATATGTCCGAATCAAGTGACCCATAAAGATATGCTGTCACTACATCCATCAACTGCAAAGATAGATGATTTTGAACTGCCAATGATATTAAGTATCGGAATGTTATCCCACTCATAACTGGAGAATATGTTTCATTGAAATCAATGCGGGGTCTCTGCGTGAACCCTTGTGCTACAAGTCTCGCTTTATATCTCACCACCTCATTGTTTTCATTCCGTTTCCGGATAAAAACCCATTTGAATCCCACAGGGAAGACTTTTGGAGGTGTAGGTATTGCAGATGTGAATACCTTTCTTTTATTAAGCGAGGCTATCTCAGCTTGAATTACTTCCTTCCATTGAGTCCAGTCCGAGCGCTTTTTGTACTCTGCCATGGTCTTGGGATCTGGATCATTTAGGAGGTTATTTGCAATTGTTGCGAAGAAGTAAGTGTCGACAATTGTAGTCTTTCGGTCATATGATTCTCCGTAATCGATATAATTAGTGGAAATTTCTTGCACCCTTGATGATGGCTCATTATTTCCCATAACTATGGAGCAGGCCCGATGTCCCGGGATCGATAATAGAGTGCACTTTTGATCTAGGTTGTGAATCAACTTGAGGTTGACTTGTACTTACTGATTTGGAGGATTTTGTCCTCGGTTTCTTTTGTTGCTTGCTAGAAGCTACATCCTTAGCCGTGGCCTTACTTCTCCCCCTCTTATTTTGAAGTGGGAGTTAAATGGTTTTATTTGGTACCTCCACTCTTTCAGGCACATTTCGGGCAGGATAATAGGATTTAGTAACACCTTTAGTATCAGTAAATGCCTCTGGCGATTATTTGCAATGTGTTGCAAATTTATAATTTCTGAACTTGAAGTTCGGTTTCTTGAGTACGTGGATCTAAGGTGGAGATGTCTACAGCATCCCAATTAATTTCCGGGCATTCTTTTTGGTACTTGAAATCTCCCCCTAATGCCGGGAAATGATCCTCATTAAATATACAATCAAGATGTCGGGCCGTGAATAAGTCCCCGTTAGGGGCTCAAGGTATTTAACAATCGACGGAGATTGATACCCACATAGATCCCTAATTTCTGTGTGGGCCCATAGAGTGTACGCTTGGGTGGTGAGATCGAATGCGTATATAAGAACCGAATTTTTCGCAGATGGGAAATATTTGGTATATTTCCACATACTAATTGCGAAAGGGGAAGTCAGATGATATGCGATTGGTCACAATTGAATTAAGTCGCAGCGTGTAAGACCGCATGACCCCAACATGAAGTTGGCAAGTTGCAATTTTGTAATAAGGGTCTTGCAATCCACTTGATTCTCTTTATAAGAGATTCTCGCCAAACCATTTTGAGTATGAACATATGGGATGAATGTCAGTACTTGAATTCCTAAAGCCATGCAATAATCATTGAATGCATGTGAGGAAAATTCAGCAGCATTGTCCAATCTTATCAATTGAATCTGGTGTTCAGGATAATGTGCTTTAAGCTTAATAATTTGAGCAATTATTTTTGCAAAGGCATGGTTACGTGTGGATAAAATACACACATGAGACCATCGAGTAGATGCATCTATAAGAACCATGAAATATCTGAACGGACCAGACAATGGTTGAATAGGGCCACATATGTCACCTTGAATACGTTCAAGGAATTTGAGTGGCTCATGTTGGATTTTAAGATGAGAAGGTTTCAAAATCAATTTCCCATTGCACATGCAGTGCATATAAAATCTGATGATTTTGGAAATTTGGCAGCATGTAGATCATGACCATTAGAATTGCTGATAATTTTTCTCATCATCCCTATACCAGGATGACCAAGGCGATCATGCCAAGTCTGGAATGCATCAACATTCTGAAAAATTACCTTGTACGCAACATGTGGTACGGGTTTAATGTATGTGTAGTACAATCCAGACGGTAAAGAGGAAATCTTTTCAAGCGTTTGTCTGCCATATCCGTAATCTTTAGTGATGAGGAGAAATTCCTCATTATTGTCATCATTGGTTTCAATATAGAAACCATTTTTGCGGATATCTCTATAACTTAATAAGGTACGTGTTGAATCAGGATACAATAGTGCATCTTCGATTGTGATTTGAGTACCCATAGGAAGCATGATAGTGGCACGATCGTAACCAACTATCATTGCATCGCGTCAATGATTGTCAAAACATTTCCTTGCCTCTTAGTAAGAGTTTGGAAATATTTTGTTTCCTTAGTATAGAGTTAGTAGTACGACTATCTACTAGGCACAATTCCTCCTCCATCGATCGACACGTGAGAAATCTATATATAAATGAAGAATTTAAAATTCTTAGTGAAGATATATAGAATACATACAAACTTTATTGAATATCAAACATAATTATTACATTTATTGGGATATCCAATATGTCAATGTGATGACAATATTATGTAATACAACACTTAGGACATAATTGTGCTTTATTATTATTACAATAAATAGAGCACTAGACTTGGGATCTAAGAGATTGGGAGCCTAGTCGAAGTCTCCAAACATGTCATTGGAAGAAAATTCCATGATCATATTCTCTGTGTTGTCTTGATCCTTGGCTTCCGGTACGTCGTTGTTGCTTGGTTCCTTGGGAACTTGTTGCGAACAACCAGCCTCTTCCCTAGAGTTGTCAGGTTGGAAGTTGAAATGGGCTTCATACTTTTGTCCTGGGGTCGTACGTCCACGCCCCACAGACTTTAGATAGAGATCAACAAGGTGACTTGGGGTACGACATTTCTTTGTGATGTGGTTATAACAACCACATTTCTGACAAATAGGCTTGTCATTTCTTTGTTTGGAAATGCCTTTACCCTTATTGGGGACACGTGACTTATCTTTCTTATTGTTTCTGCGTTTGTTTTTACCATGGGAATTTCGTTGATAGTTCTTAGGAGAACCATTAAATTTAGGTTTATTCTGAGCATTGGCATGAACTTCAGGCAATGGAGCAAACCCAAGAGGGCGCTGCTGATTGTTCCACACCATGAGTTCATGGTGTCGTTCAACCTGAAGTAATGATTGAATAAGCTCGGAATAAACTGTGAAATTCTTCTCACGATATTGTTGTTGAAGGATTCTTTCAATGGAAGCATTGTAGACAAAGTCTTTTCAATTTTATCCGCATCGGAAAGTTCCTTCTCCCAAATTGCAACTTAGTGCTAATCCTATGAACAACATGGTTATAATCACCAACAGTTTTAAAATCCTGAAGGCGAAGTTGGGCCCATTCAAAATTGGCCTCAGGCAAGATTAGTACCTTTTGCTGTTCATAGCGTTGCTTGAGAGAAAGCCATAGTGCACGTGGATTTTCCTCCAACATGTATTCGAGACTTAAGGTGCGGATGTATATCTTTGCCTTATAACATATAAAGCAAGATACCTATGTTGATCACCTATTGGTTCTGCACCTTCCGCTTGTTCAAGAAGTACATAATAAAGTCCACGGGTCGCAAGACTGACTTTTATGTCCATAGCCCATGTGGGATAGTTGTGTCCGTCAAGAGCGAGTACATCAAACTCTTTAGCGACCATATTTCCTACATGAGGCAACCATAGATTTTGTTTAATTTACTATGGGTAAATTAAAAATTGCTATGGTGATGTTGTAAAATGCAAAAATAAGTTGTAAACAAGTAAATTCTTGTATCATGAGTGTAAACCTCGAATATGCGCTAACATTTTGGAGGTAGTCACCAAAATGGTGTAGACCTCTTATGGGCATAATCTGTTGATACAGTAGATGCCACTTGTGTTATGCAACTTTGTATTTAATACATATAGGTAATCACTGTAAAAGTGTAGACCTTGTTTAATTCATATTTCGTATTGGATACGCACGTTGAGGATTGACATCCCGCAGTAGTAACTATGGTACTACCTTGTGTATGACCAATAGAGATTATGAATTAAGATATTGGGTACGCACGTTGAGGATAGTCACTATGTATTAAACACAGTGTAGATCCCACAGTAGCAACTATGGTGCTACCTTGTGTATGGCCAATACCAAAAACTTGTGAACATTATGTTATACAAAGTGAGGAAAACACATAAAGTATTTTGCATATAAATATATTTATTGAAATATGATCCAAATACAGAAAAGGTTAACTTTTGTCGGAGCGGAGCTCCGGCCCGTCGCCAAATTACATGAAAACCTAATGGTTTTATTGTGAATTTGCGACAGGAAATAAAAATAACATATATACAATGGCCTTTGGGCCGATAAAGCCACTGTAGAGGCCCATCCAGCCACAGGTCAATGCGGGCGAGCGGGCGTTGGAGTAATTTGGGCCGGAGCGACCCAATCAGGCCGAACCGGACTAGTGAGCCGCGCTGGCATTTTGGGCTGCGCCAGCCTTTGGGCCACGCCATCCTTTTGTTGACCAGAGACGCGCACGACCAACAAAAAGTCGGCCAATCGGCAGATAGCGCTAGGGTTTCCCCCTTGAGCCGCCCCTGCCAATAGCCATTTCTGCGTCAAGTGCAGCCACCGGCCAATTCACACGGGCGCAGCCACCGCCACGCCGTCACGCCGCTCGCCCCGCCGCTCCCTCAGAGTGGGGAGTACTCCCCCTCATCGGGGGAGATGAAGCCACCTCCGCCATTGAAGATCTCTTTGTATTGATCTATTCTTTATTGACACATACTTATGCACATATACATGTGGGGTTTATTCTATAGTTGATGATTTAGAGAAATGATCATTTCCATATAACTTACACATAATAGATCATTACTTTTCATCAACATGAGTATATGAAAACTTGTGTAGTTAATATATACTCATATCAATTTAAATGATAATTTAAATTGAGTTCAATTGTCTTGTTAATCATTAAAGAGCATTTCATCATGTGTTGATAGTGTTCCTTGATTAATTAAGGACAAATGAATAGTTCTTAAGTATAATGAAGCATGTGTTGCATCATTGTACTTAAGACATACTTTAATCATTCAAATTGATTTAGGTTGTGCTCAATTGATCTAGAGGCATCCATTATGTGTTAATGGAGTGCAAGAGATAATTGAGACAACCGTGCATCTTGGACTAACGATTTTCATGAGTTGTGATTTGAGTTAGGTTAAGTTCAAGAGATAATTGAGAACGGGACAAGGACGGCATAATGAGGTGATGGACGTCAAGAGAAGATCCCGAAGTTGAAAGAGGAGTCGAGTGATCCCGAGGGAGAAAATAAGTGAAGATCATAAAGACCCCAAAGGGGATTGCTTGCGCGCGGCGGCGAAGGTATAATTAGATAGGCTAAGGACTTTTGTAGTCTTTGAGTCTAAGGTTTTTATCGCCGTGCTATTAAGAGGGGTCGTTCTCTTTGCTTGAGCTTCATCATGTGTTGGTGATCTCATTCTGCGTTCACTCAAGCTCAAATCTTATTTGATTTGGTTTTTGCATGAGGGTTAACCATTTGGCATGTGTTGCGAATGGGTTAAACTTATGCTTGGTTGCATTTGGTTTTCGCATAATGTTTTGATTTGCATGTGGTGCAAATAGGATAAGCCAATGCGTTGGCGTTTGCGTGAAGTTCACTTTTGCATGTGTTGCATTAGTTGAAGCTTCATGCTTTGGTTTCGCAAAAAAATCTTTCTAAAACTTGTGTTTGCTTGGAGCTAAGTTTTGCATGTGTTGCAAAAGGAGAGAGCTCAAGCATGAGTTTATGTTGTGAGTTTGTATGGAGCTAGAGGCTTACATGTGTTAAGAGTAAAGAGCTCATCGTGTGATTTGGTTTAGTTGATGTTTGGTTTTGGTGTTGCATGGGACTAGAGAATTGCATGTGTTGCAATTAGAGAGTTCATGCACCTTGATTGATGTTGCTTGAACTAGACTTTTGCATGTGTTGCAAAGAGTAGTGCTCAAGCATGAAATTGGTTTAATGTGTTTTTGCAAGTTAGTTGTCAGCGAATAAACCGAGGTTTATGAGTCCGAATTTCGAGAGCATGTGAGTGGGGCTTGCAACGGTGTTGGCAAGTTGACCGGTCTTGTGTTGACCTTCACATGGCTAGGGGAATTAATCTCATAAACTCGGGTTTGATTTGCTTAATACGTTTTGCAAATAGATTTTGAGTTGATTGCAAAATGTGTTTTTGCAATTGTGGTTGAGATTCCTTGAGCATGAGCTAAGTTGGTGCAAATGTGTTTTGCACGTGTGTATGATCATGTGTTGATCATCTAGAGGCTCAAAGAATGGGTTTCGATTTTCGGAGAAATGATTTTGGAGTTGAAATCTGTTTTTCTCCTGCGGCCGGTACTACCGGGCCTTGCTTGCATTGAAAGTGCATCTAGGCCCCTTAATGATTTTGGTGATTAATGACAACAAGATTAAGTGACTAATGAGCCTTGTGAGTATTATGAACAGATGAATACACTCATGGGAAAAGTCGCTTAAGGAAAGAGGTCCCTCAAATTCGAGAAGAAAAGGCGTCGGGTAAACTCAACGGGTGTATATGTTTTTAAATTTCATTTGAGTTTAAGGACGGCCGTACTATTAAGAGGGATTTGGCAAGAAATAGTTTTAGAATGATCTAATGTGCTCAAAGATGAATCCTAGTCTATATATGGGTCAATGTGTAAGGTCCTAGGGGCAAAATGCTCAAAAAGGTTCGGAGTATCCGAATAAATCTTCGGAATGTCCGAACTGGCCCCCTCGGTTGCTCAGGCAAAATTTGGTTCGGAATATCCGAAACTTGGTTCGGAGTATCCGAGCTTGCCTTCTCTGTTGGTCGAGTTCATTTTGGTTCGGAATGTCCGAACATAGGTTCGGAGTATCCGAGTGGACCCCCTCGGTTAGGGCTAAGTCTTTTTGGTTCGGACTATCCGAAGTGTCGTTCGGACTGTCCGAACAGTGCATTCTGTTGCCCTAATCTCTTTTGGTTGGACTATCCAGAACATGGGTTCGGACTATCCGAATCGTGTGTTCATTGCCCTAGTTCAAATTGGTTCGGACTATCCGAACAATGGTTCGGACTATCCGAACAGTGTCGGGCTGAAGTGAAAAACGGCTAGTTTTGGGAGGCTTTAAATACCTCCCCAACTCCCACCTACCATTTATCTAGTGCATTCAATACATCCCAACAGCTCTTTTACTCTCTCTAAAAGCTCTAGTGTTCTCCTCCCTCAAATCTTGTGATTCTTGAATCTTTGGAGGGAGATTAAGTGAGAGATTGAAAGATCTAGTGATTGTGATTCATCTTGAGCACGTGGTTCATCCTCAAGCGGATTTCTTGCGGGATCTTTTACTCTTGGAGGTTGAGGACTCCTAGACGGCTAGGAGTTGCCGGTGAGCCCCCAAGCTCGTGTGAGACGCCGCCGGAAGTTTGTGAAGGGTGAATCCACCTCCGCAAGGGAAGGATTCAAAAGTTAACGGGTGAGTGCTTGGTGCAACACCTAGAGGGTAAGGGTTGAAAGAGACCCCGGCTTTGTCGCCTCAAGCGAGACGAGGATCCCTCAGGATCCGAACGGGAAAAATCGGTTTGTCTCGTTGGTTCTTGATTCTCTCACTTGCTCATATTGTGCTTAGTTAAATCTTTGGAGATTCAAGGATTTAAAAGGTTGTTGGTGCAAACATCGGTTGATTTCTCTACCTGCAAGTAATCTTAGTCATAATACATCATTTGAACCTAGATTCTTACTCTAGATTTGCTAGATCTATTTTCTAGGGTTCTTGTGCTCGAACCAGTTCGGACTATCCGAAATTAGGTTCGGACTATCCGAACCACTCGGACAGTCCGATGATAATTTCGGAGTATCCGAAGTTTATTTTTCCGCTGCGATTTAAAATTTGTAAACGCCTATTCACCCCCCCTCTAGGCGACATCTAGGTCCTTTCAATTGGTATCAGAGCCAAATCTCCTTAGTTTGGCTTAACCGCTTGGAGAATCAATATGTCGCAAACAGGAGATAAGAATACCGAAGCCCATGACCAAGATAAGGGCACGGGCTCCGGTATTGGGGTTGCAATTCCATTTGATTATCGTTCCCTCGGTGTCTCAAGCTCTTCCTCATATGTCTCCGTGCCCTCGTTGGCGCCTCATTTCGATGGCACTCACTATGCGGCATGGAAACATAAGATGAAGATGCACTTGAGATCGCTTCACCCTTCTATTTGGAAGATTGTGCAAACAGGTTTCAAGCCAAATGATCCCGAGAATCTTACCCCCGAAGAAGATAAAGATCAACACTTCAATGATTTGGCAGTCAATGCTTTATTCAATGCCTTAAGTGATTCTGAGTTCAACCGAGTAGATGGACTCGAAGAAGCAAAAGCTATTTGGGATAGGCTCATGGTCAGTCATGAAGAAGTTTCAAGCATCCGAGAATCAAAGATAGAGCTCATCATTGGTGAGCTAAGCCGATTCACCTTGGAAGATGGTGAATCGTACACTAAGATGTTTGATTGTCTGATGATGCTTGTAAATCAAGCTAAAGGCCTGGGGTGCACCGATCTTACTGACAAGGCTGTGGTGAAGATAATTCTTCGTGTGATCACTCCTACCAACCGCAATCTTGTGCAACTGATCCGAGACCGGCCAAACTTCGACACAATGACGCCTCATGATGTAATTGGCGACTAATGATGGATGAGATGATGGTTAAAGAGGCGGAAGTCGAGAAGAACTCAAGTCCGGAAGAAGAAGGGCATTGCTTTGAAAGCTGTCAAAGTTGTGCGTCAAGTAGAAGAAAGCACGAGTGAAGATGAAGAGTCATGTGGTCCATTGACAAACGAAGATATGACTATTTGTGCGAAGATTCAACAAATTCTTCAAGAAGAAGAACTTCAAACCAGGAGGTCAATCAAAGAACTTTGGAAGAAAATCAAAAGGGAGACATTCCACAAGAAGATGTTATGAATGCGGCGAAACCGGCCATTTCATTGCCGAGTGTCGCATAAGGAAGGCAAAGATGAGAAGCCACACAAGAAAGACAAGTATCGGGCAAGGACAAGGAGAAGGAGAAGAGCAAGAAGTACAAAGGCAAGGGTCAGTGCCTACATTGGAAAGGAGTGGAACTCCGACACCGACTCAACTCCGACTCCGAGTCAAGTTCGACGAGGAAGGAGGAATTGCCTCCGTCGCCATCGCCGTGCCTACCACTCAACAACGTCGAAGAGCCTCTTCGACAACTTGAGCGATGACGACGACAACGCTCCTATGTGCCTTATGGCAAAGGGGCACAAGGTATCATCAATTGCCTCCACTCCCTCTATTGCTAATGATTGCCTAGATGAGCACGATAGCGATAGTGATGATGATGACATTAACACCATGCTTAAGTCTGTGAAAAACATTGATATTCATAAGTTAAATTTGCTCTTAAAAGATATTGAAAAATTGGAAGAGGTAGTCGAACAAAAGGAAGCTACTCTCGAGGCTCAAGAGGATTTGCTTATCCTCGAAAAGGAGAAAAACCGTGAGCTAGAGAAGAGTTTATCTTTTGAAAAAGGAAAGAATGAGGAATTGGTTGAGACCTTAAAATTAACCAAATCCGAGGTGATTAGTCTTGAGATCACCTACGCTTCACTCGAAGAGGAACTTGCGAAGTCGAAAGATGCTTGCAAGGCTCTTGAGTTGAAGCTTGTTGATCTCAAGAATAGCCCTCCGATTACCTCATCTATTAGTTCTAATTCTTTTTCATCCTCTACGAGCAATGGATGCGCTAGATGCTACAACGTTAATGTTGATACTTGTGCCACTAACCTTGAGACATTGCAAGTGTTAGCATTTGAAAATGAGAAGCTCAAGGGGGTGCTCGAAGATGGACTTCAAAAGTCCTACAAGGCAAGTAAGGGACTAGAGGAGTTCCTAGGTAAGCGACAAGGTAACACTATGAAGCATGGGCTTGGATACACTCCACCAAAAGGGAAAAAGAGCAATATTGTGGTTGCTCCTTTAAACAAGCCCATCCAATTTGTTAAGAGCAAGGAAAACGCTAAGTACAAAACTCACTCTACATTCTTTGCATCTTATGTACTCAAGAAAACTAACTTTGGTCGGGTAGTTGCTTGTCACATTGGGGGTAAGCCCAAAGATAAATCTTATGTGCGATCTATTTGGGTCCCTAAATCACTTGTTTCTAACGTGCGTGGACCTAAGCAAGTTTGAGTACCAAAGAGCAAAACTAAATTTCATTTTGTAGGCCTACATCTCCGTGGATCAAGTTGGATCTTGGATAGCGGATGTACACATCACATGACCGGAGAAAGGGCAATGTTCGCTCATTTGGACGCCAATGGAGCTAATAGTGAAAGCATCGTTTTTGGCGATAATGGAAAAGGTGAAGTAATAGGCTTAGGTAAAATTCTTATTACCAATGATCTCCATTTGAACAATGTTTTGCTTGTTGAATCTCTAAGCTACAATTTGTTGTCCGTCGCTCAATTGTGTGAGGCGGGTTACAAGCTGTGTGTTTAGTGATAAGGGTGTGGATGTCGTTAAGAGGGATGCGGTTCAATAGTCATTATGAGCGGTTGAAAGGAATCTCTATCTTGTAGACTTCACTACGGATAGGGTTAACCTTGAAACTTGTCTTATGGCTAAGACCGGCATGGGTTGGTTATGGCATCGCCGACTTCGCCCATGTTGGTATGAGGAACCTCCATAAACTTCTTAAAGGCAAACACATCCTTGGATTAACGAATATTGTCTTTGAGAAAGATAGGGTGTGTAGTGCGTGTCAAGCGGGGAAGCAAGTTGGAGCTACTCATCCCGCGAAGAATGTGATGACCACCTCGAGACCCTTGGAGATGCTACACATGGACTTGTTCGGCCCGATCGCCTACATAAGCATTGGAGGAAACAAGTATGGGTTAGTTATTGTTGATGATTTTTCTCGCTTTACTTGGGTGTTTTTCTTGCATGATAAAAGCGAAGCCCAAGGAAGCCTGAAGAAATTCATGAGAAGGGCTCAAAATGAGTTCGAAGTGAAGATCAAGAGAATTCGGAGCGACAACGGCACCGAATTCAAGAATACCGGTGTTGAGGAGTTTCTCGATGAAGAAGGCATCAAGCACGAGTTCTCGGCTCCCTATTCTCCTCAACAGAATGGGGTGGCCGAGAGGAAGAATCGAACCCTCATCGAGATGGCGCGCACGATGCTTGACGAGTACAAGGTTTCCGACATTTTCTGGGCGGAGGCCATTAACACTGCGTGCTATAGTACAAATCGTCTGTATCTCCACAAGATTTTGAAGAAGACGGCGTACGAGCTCCTCACCGGAAAGAAGCCAAATGTGTCCTACTTCCGAGTCTTTGGGAGCAAATGCTACATCCTCAACAAGAAAGCTAAGTCGTCTAAATTTGCTCCTAAAGTAGATGAAGGTTTCTTGTTTGGATATGGATCAAATGCCTATGCATACCGAGTTTTCAACAACACCACCGGTGTGGTTGAAATTTCACGTGATGTGACATTTGATGAAACTAACGGTTCTCAAGTAGAACAAGTTGATCGTGTTGTGATTGACAGGGAAGAACCTCCGTGCGAAGCAATCAAGAAACTGGCAATTGGAGAAATAAGACCACTCGAGCAAGTCGAAATTCCAAGCACCTCAAATCAAGGTGTTCACGGCCGACGATGGGCGCCCGGATGTTGCTCCTCTTCCTCAATTCGAGCTCAAGGCGGCTCGAATGCCACTCAAGATGATGAGGGTCCAATCCAAAGAATTAATGCAACCGTACCTCATCCAAGAGTGCATCAAAGCGTGCACGAGATCATCCCGATTGACAACATCCTAGGAGACATTAACAAGGAGTATCTACTCGATCTCGTGTCGCAAATTTTTGTGAATTTTACTCTTTTGTTTCTTCTCTTGAACCGCTTAAGGTAGAAGAAGCACTCCAAGACCCGGATTGGGTGATGGCCATGCAAGAAGAGTTGAACAATTTCGAACGGAACCAAGTATGGAAGCTTGTCGAAAGGCCTAAATAAAATGTTATCGGAACCAAATGGGTCTTTCGAAATAAGCAAGACGAGAACGGAATAGTGACGAGGAATAAAGCCCGGTTAGTTGCTCAAGGCTTCACGCAAATCGAAGGTTTGGATTTCGATGAAACTTATGCTCCCGTAGCTAGGCTTGAATCTATCAGAATATTACTTGCCTTTGCTACTCACCATGATTTTAATTTGTATCAAATGGACGTGAAAAGCGCCTTCTTAAATGGACCACTTTCGAAATGGTCTCGTTGAGCAACCACCGGCCAAGACCGAACCATCCGGACCACGTCTACTTCCTACATAAGGCTCTCTCACGGACTTAAGCAAGCAAGGCGTGGTTCGAGTGTCTTCGCGACTTCCTCCTCGGTCAAGGTTTTGTAGTCGGAAAGGCCGACCCCACTCTCTTTACTAAACATATTGATAATGATTTGTTTGTATGTCAAATATATATTGATGACATCATCTTCGGATCTACTAATGAACACCTGTGCAAGGAATTTAGCAGGATTATGACCAAGCGATTTGAAATGTCCATGATGGGCGAGTTGAAGTTCTTCCTCGGTTTTCAAGTCAAGCAACTTAAGGAAGGAACCTTCATATGCCAAACCAAGTACATCAAGGACATGCTCAAGAAGTTCGGTATGGAGAACGCCAAGCCAATCAAGACTCCAATGCAAGCCAACGGGCATCTAGACCTCGACAAAGAAGGTAAACCGGTCGTCCAAAAGGTATATCGCTCGATGATCGGTTCTCTACTTTATCTTTGTGCATCTAGGCCCGATATTATGCTTAGTGTGTGCATGTGTGCACGGTTTCAAGCCGCTCCTAAAGAGTGTCACATGGTGGCCGTAAAGAGAATCTTGAGATATTTAGTGCACACTCCTCATTTTGGGCTTTGGTATCCTAAAGGTTCATCTTTTGAATTAGTTGGCTATTCCGATCACGGATTATGCGGATGTAAGGTGGATAGGAAGAGTACCTCGAACTTGTCAATTCTTAGGTAGATCACTTGTCTCTTGGTCCTCCAAGAAGCAAAATTCGTGAGTCTACATCCATAGCCGGGCCGAATATATAGCCGGGGGAGTTGTTAAAGCGTAATTGCTTTGGATGAGACAAACTCTAAATGATTATGGCTCGACCTATAACCATGTGCCACTTTTGTGTGACAATGAGAGTGCCATAAAATTGCCAACAACCCAAATCCAACACTCCGTACAAAGCATATCGATATCCGCCATCATTTCCTAAGAGACCATTCCACCAAAGGCGATATTGAAATTCAACATGTGAGCACAATTGACCAATTAGCGATATATTTACCAAACCACTTGATGAGAAGAGGTTTTGTGATTTGAGAAGTGGGCTAAATATTCTAGACTCTCGCAATTTGGCTTGAAACATGCTCACGTTGATTGGTGATTGAAAAATGCTTTAGAAAACCTTATTCTCTTTATTTTCTCTTATCTTATTGTGTTTGATGGTTTTTGATCTTCGGATCGTGTCAATCATCTTGTGATCATGGTTTGAATTGTTGTATGGCTCTCTGATCACGTGATGACTTGACTCTCTAGGTCCTCTCATCTATTTCTCGCTCCGGAGTCATTTCTGCCATTTTTTCTCATGCCATCCTGAGAAAACAGTTCGGACTGTCCGAAATTCCATTCGGACTATCCGAACTGGTTCGGACTATCCGAACTAAAGTTCGGACTGTCCGAAGTGGGGCCTTGGGCTTTTTAAGCCACCCGACCCTCTCTCTTCCTTCTTTCTTCCCCTCACTTCATTTTTTTCGGTTTCTCTCTCCTCTACTCCGCCCTAGCACTTGGATCTAGGGTTTTGGCCGGAGATTTTGCAATTTGAGGGCGTCAAGACTTTCTCCAAGGACAAGGGGTTCACCTCCATCATCCTTGGTGCCCTAGATTTGTCTTTGGAACCTGGTTCTTCATCTCCATAAGATGGATCCCTCTCAAGGTGGCAATCCTCACTCTGGCCAAGCTGACATCGATGCGGCTCGCTCGAAGAAAGCTAGGCATGATCTTCCCGCCGGTGGCTCCTCGGCGGCCCTCGCTGATCCTCCTCAAGACTCCCCTCCGGAGTCTCCCTCCGCTCATTCAGCCGGAAGACCGAAGCGCCAAGCTATTCGCAAAAGGAAGAAATCTGGTCATAAAGGTGCTCCCAGTCAAGGTGGTGGTAGACAAGGGGATGAGGGTCAGGGAGGCAGTGGTGCAGAAAATCCTAGGGATGCCATGCCTAGGTTGAGGGCTGCGAAGAGTGCTGCACAGCGCAGGGCTGGAGAGCTGATTGGCCCTTTGGAGATTCACCCCGCTCGTCGTGCTACTCCGATGGGTGTCACTCCAAAGAAGAAGATTGATTACTGCATTGGGCAAGGGAGAGGCAAAGAAGTCCGCCAGCACAGGAGTTAGGATCCGCTATTGTATTTGCAAGAAGACTATGTGGATAAGCGGTTCGGAATCACTTTCAACAGACTTCTCGACTCTGTGATTCTTTGAGAAAAAGAACCCGTGGCATTGATGCAAGATACATTGATCGGGATTACATGACTCAGCAGGATGACACAGTGTTCAATGAAGTAATTGCTGCTTGTGAGCGCCACAATCTGAGAGACATCATGTCATTCAAGTGCAAATGGAACAATGAGGTGGTGGCGCAGTTCTATGCGACCCTGTTCGTCGACACCGATGCTGAGAGTACCATGTGGTTCATGGTTGATGAGCTATACTATTGTGTGACCAAGGCACGCTTTCTCGATCGCATTGGTTTTTCCATCGATGGTTTGGGATAATCTGGACAAATTGCATGTGTTTGACTCCTCGATATAAATGATCGACTCCTCTCACGCAGCGACTCTCGAATTTCAAGTGGGCACCACAAAAGGTTTAAAGCCTTTTATGCTATCTGTACAAGTTGCTGAGGAAGACCCTGTGGCCCAAGGAGGGAGACGCCACCAACATCAGTTCCTACTCTAGGAACCTGCTTTTGAGGATTGGCGAGGGTTCTAGGACGTTTGATGTGTTCGATTTCATTTGGCAAGAGATCCGCCTCAACTCCCTTAGCCCTCGCAGCAGCTGTGGATTCGCACCTTACGTGACGTGCATGGTTGAGAGCATCTCTGGCTTGTGGTTTGCTAAGGATGTGGAGCATGTGCCGTACCGTGTCCGTGTGATCAAGGCTCCACCTCCTCCAGCTCAGCCAGTGCCTCCTCCTTCTGCGCCCTCTACCAGATCAGGTGCCACTTCAGCGAGGCCTGCTTCAGGTGATCCTTCTTCTCCCAGTGGCTCCATCAAGAACATGCTTCGTGCTATCTTTTGCCTTGGGATCAAGAACCACAGGAAGATCCGACAGATGAATGAGAAGATCACCGACACTCGCCGTCAGCTTAATGTCATAAAAGGGAAGCTTAATCTGTCTTGTTCTTCAGAATCCGAGTCAGAGTCTGATTCAGCGACAGTTGATTCGGCGACCCGGCAGCTCTTTGACCTTCCCGCCACTTCGGCGCCTACCGGTGACGATGAGGGCGACTCTCGATATGTCTTGGCTCAGAGAACGAATAAAGCAGCGGCGGCAGCGATGATGGCAGCGAGGAGTGACCCTTTTGGTGCCTTGATGCCAAAGGGGGAGTGAGGAGATTAGATTTCGTTATTGCTTGGTTGTTTGCTTAGTTTGCTTTGTGTTATTAAACTTGTGCTTTTGGTCGTTGCTTTAGTTGAACTATTGTTGCGTATACTGGTTTGCTTGTTGGATGCTTGATATTAATAGCTTAATTCCATTTTTCTTTGGCAATGCATTTGTGTGATATCATGTCATATTTATTTATGCAAATTATCTGTCATATATCTTGTTATATTCTCTCGAAAACAGAAATTTAGGGGGAGCTCTCGCAAAATTTCCCGTAAATATGTGCGTTTGACATTCCACTCAAATTAGTTCAATGCACACATTTAGGGGGAGCTTCTCCGTGTATTTGGTTCTCCAAATACTCTCTCATTTCAATTTTATCTAAATCTAATCGTGTTGTCATCAACTCACCAAAAAGGGGGAGATTGAAAGTGCATCTAGGCCCCTTAATGATTTTGGTGATTAATGACAACAAGATTAAGTGACTAATGAGCCTTGTGAGTATTATGAACAGATGAATACGCTCATGGGAAAAGTCGCTTAAGGAAAGAGGTCCCTCAAATTCGAGAAGAAAAGGCATCGGGTAAACTCAACGGGTGTATATGTTTTTAAATTTCATTTGAGTTTAAGGACGGCCGTACTATTAAGAGGGATTTGGCAAGAAATAGTTTTAGAATGATCTAATGTGCTCAAAGATGAATCCTAGTCTATATATGGGTCAATGTGTAAGGTCCTAGGGGCAAAATGCTCAAAAAGGTTCGGAGTATCCGAATAAATCTTCGGAATGTCCGAACTGGCCCCCTCGGTTGCTCAGGCGAAATTTGGTTCGGAATGTCCGAAACTTGGTTCGGAGTATCCGAGCTTGCCTTCTCTGTTGGTCGAGTTCATTTTGGTTCGGAATGTCCGAACATAGGTTCGAAGTATCCGAGTGGACCCCCTCGGTTAGGGCTAAGTCTTTTTGGTTCGGACTATCCGAAGTGTCGTTCGGACTGTCCGAACAGTGCATTCTGTTGCCCTAATCTCTTTTGGTTCAGACTATCCGAACATGGGTTCGGACTATCCGAACTGTGTGTTCAGCTGCCCTAGTTCAAATTGGTTCGGACTATCCGAACATTGGTTCGGACTATCCGAACAGTGTCGGGCTGAAGTGAAAAACGGCTAGTTTTGGGAGGCTTTAAATACCTCCCCAACTCCCACCTACCATCTATCTAGTGCATTCAATACATCCCAACAGCTCTTTTACTCTCTCTAAAAGCTCTAGTGTTCTCCTCCCTCAAATCTTGTGATTCTTGAATCTTTGGAGGGAGATTAAGTGAGAGATTGAAAGATCTAGTGATTGTGATTCATCTTGAGCACGTGGTTCATCCTCAAGCGGATTTCTTGCGGGATCTTTTACTCTTGGAGGTTGAGGACTCCTAGACGGCTAGGAGTTGCCGGTGAGCCCCCAAGCTCTTGTGGGACGCCACCGGAAGTTTGTGAAGGGTGAATCCACCTCCGCAAGGGAAGGATTCAAAAGTTAACGGGTGAGTGCTTGGTGCAACACCTAGAGGGCAAGGGTTGAAAGAGACCCCAGCTTTGTGCCGCCTCAACGGAGACGTAGGATCCCCTCAAGGATCCGAACTTCGGGAAAAATCGGTTTGTCTCCTTAGTTCTTGATTCTCTCACTTGCTCATATTGTGCTTAGTTAAATCTTTGGAGATTCAAGGATTTAAAAGGTTGTTGGTGCAAACATCGGTTGATTTCTCTACCTGCAAGTAATCTTAGTCATAATACATCATTTGAACCTAGATTCTTACTCTAGATTTGCTAGATCTATTTTCTAGGGTTCTTGTGCTCGAACCGATTCGGACTATCAAATTAGGTTCGGACTATCCAACCACTCGGACAAATCAGAAGATAATTTCAGAGTATCCAAGTTTATTTTTCATTGCGATTTAAAATTTGTAAGCGCCTATTCACCCCCTCTAGGCGACATCTAGGTCCTTTCATTGCGGTAGTACATAAGTCTTGATACTCTAGGGGCTAAGTCATGGTAGCTTTTTGGCGATCGTGTGTTTTCTTTGGTGGGCAAGGCAAGCACTACTGATTCGGTGGGAGCGGTAGTACTGAAGTCGATACTACTGCGCTTAGAGGGCTGGTAGTATATCATAAATGTGTCCGATTAGCCGGCCGTTGAGACTCTGGCGGTACTCTAAACCCTTAGAGGCGGTAGTACCACAAAAGGCTGATTCGCCCATTTTGCCTCCAAGCGGCTAGTTTTCTTGTGGGAGGCTATAAATACCCCTTGGGGGCTTAGAACAAGTGTTCTGGCTTGGTTGTGTGTGGGAGTTGTGTGCATGTGTTGCTCTTCTCCCTTTGCCTCTTGAGCTTAAGAGTGAGGCTAATTGCATGTGTTGCAATTAGTGAGTGGTTTGAGAGCCTCTTGTGCATGATATTGCTCCAACTAAAGGAGAGGAGAAATGTCTACATCTCGACGCTCAAGCTACTAACGTTTTATTTAGCGTTGTGAGCGTAGAGATATTCAATCTCATTTGCAATCTCAAGAGCGCTCATGCTATGTGGATCAAGCTTCAAGAATTATTTGAATCATCCACATCAACAAGTGAGGATTGCATTGAGGAAGTGTCGGTTGATGATCCTTCATCTTCTACAACAAATGATGAACCGACAACTCCATCAACCTCAACCTCGCCTCAGCGACGGCAATTTTCACTCCCATCAAAAATTCGTTGCTTCATGGCAAAAGGTAAAAATGAGGTATGTGATGACGAAGAGCCCTCTTATGATGATTTAATGGACATGTTAGAGGAGCTCAATAATTATCTTGGGAAGGAGAAAACAAAATATAAGATTTTAAAACTTGAACGTGAATCACTTCAAAGTGATTATAATATGCTTAAAGAAAATCATGAATCCCTCCTTCTCAAAGAAATTTATAAGTCTAAGGTGGATATAGGAACCACATGTAATTTAATTGATGAAATGCCATGCTTAGATGTAAATTCTAATATTTCATCAAAAATTGACATGTCCACCTCTTGTGAAGACTTAATTGATTCACCTTGTTGCTCTAATGAAATTATTTCAAGTTCCTCTATGTGTTTAGATGCTAATCTTGTAAAGGAAAACAATGAGCTCAAGACCCAAGTCATTAAGTTGGAAAATGACTTGAAGAGGTGCGTAAAAGAAAAAGCCCTCCTCGACGAGATCTTGAGCAAGCCAAGGGCGCCTCAAGATAAGCGAGGACTCGGCTACAACTCCAAGAGGGAGAATAGCAAGACGAGGCACAATGCGAGACACTCGAAGACTATCAAGTGCTTCGCTTGCAACAAGAAGGGCCATCTCGCCTCCGTGTGCCCTAATCAAGTGGATAACAAGGCCACAACATCAATCATGAGGCAAACCGGTAAGAAGCAAGTCAAATCGGTCAAGAGAGGGCCAAATAGCGTGACGTGCTTCAATTGTCGGGAAAAGGGGCATTTCGGTAAGGATTGTCCCAAAGGTATAACTCCTAAGCCTACTCTCATTAATGATAATTATTTGCTTAGAAAGGACAAGAATGGCAATGTGTTTGCCAAACTTGTCAAGTCCCTATCTTGACTAAAAATGATATACATTTGCATAGGAAGAGTAATTCTAGAAATGTATTTGCTCAAAATGCTAGGTTTCCTAAGAATAAGAAAAATCATGATGATCATATGCTTAGGAAAATAATAGCAAAACATTTACTAGATTTGCTAGATCCTCTAAGCCATTTCATAATTTTAATTATCACATGCTTAGAAGAGATCAAACTAGAAATAGTTTTGCAAAATATCATTGTCCTCCTAAGCCATTTCATAAAAATGCCAATTATTTGCCTAGGAGAAATAATTATTGCAATTCTATTTCTAGTCATGTTAGTCAATTCAAAAATGCTAAAATTAGGACCATTTGGGTTCCTAAATCAATTGTGACTAACATTGTCGGACCCAACAAGGATTGGGTACCAAAAATCGCCTAAAAGAATTTTAGGCAATAAAGAGATGGATTGGATGCTTGCACATCAAGAGGAGAAGGATTACATTCGTCTACAAGTGGTGTCAAGCATGAAGACAATCATGTCCATCATAAGCCAATGCCATCTCGGTAACAAGCATTTAAATTGATTACTATTATGTTTTATAGCCTTGTGTAGGTTATATTGTAATATTCATGCTAGAATCAATTTAGATTGCTTTGTATGGACACTTGCTCTCGCCTCTTATCTATTCTCTTATTGCAAATCTTGAGCAAGTTTAGAAGTGGCACATTTAGGGGGAGTGTTAATTCATATTCATGTGTATCACATCCCTATGTGTGTGCCCATATTTATATAAGTGCATATATGTACTTTCAAAATCAACCATTTAGCCAAAAAGTCAAAATGTTGTATACCATTAGTAAACTTGTGAAAAACTAGTTGAAAAATGTATACAAATATTTTTGAAATGATTTTCAAAGGTTTTGGTCTTACAAAAATCTATTTTGAAAAGAAAACGAGTTTTAACTCCAAAATCTAGTTACTACTATCTTGTTTTGGATTTAAACTTAAAATTTTCATAGAATTAAATGTAAAAAGATTTTGAAAGTAATTCCAAAACGAAAATCCTAGAGTTGGTCACTCTCAACAACTTTCGTGTTCAAAAGACCAACTTATCAAAAGATATTTGATTTTGAAACTCGCCGAAAAACTATACTTGACCCATAATGGTCATATTATTGCACTTAATGAGTTTCTCCATTTGGATCAATTCTTGTGTAGAATTTTGATTCAAAATGGTATTCTAGACTCATACACAAAATTCAAATCCATATATCTTACCCTTGCTTAATTTGAATTCTTGTGTTGTTGATTTTGACTTGGTTTCTATTTGCTTCTTCGAATGGACTATTTAGATCAAAAGTCAAAATTGTATTTAAATGACCCAAATTTGTGAAAAGCTTTGTAAAAGTATTCTACTATGTATTCCAAATGTTTTACAAGCGTTCAAAATGAAAAACTATATGTTGAAATCGAATTTAGCTCAAAAACGATTTGATTTGATCCAAAAAGGCCTATTTAAGCAATATGCTCAAATCGTGGCATTCGAGTTGGATTTCATCATAAATCTTGGCTATACACATTCTTGATACATCTATCTAAACCATGGAAAAAGAAATTGCATGAAATCCAAACCGAAGTGCATTTTGAGGCTTTTCGTGAAAATCGATTTTCGTTTTTGCCTCAAAACGCAATTTGCCATAACTTTGAAAATAAAATTATTTTGATGAAAATTCTTTTTGGAAAACCCTCTAATTAGTCCAAAGTTCATTTCTGAAAAGTTTCAAATCCATTGGACTTCATTTGAATCATTTTTGCCAAAGATTTGCAAAAGCCCGAAGTTCTGGTCAGTCAGGACCGGTACTACCGGCCCTGGTGCGTGGTAGTACCGCAAACCCGGTACTACCGGACCTGGTCTGCGGTAGAACCGGTTCTGGCAACTTGGGTCTGATTTTTTCCAGAATTTTTCGAAATTCTTTTTGGGATATCTTTTCGTTGGTACTTCCTTTTTTTCAAAAATTCTTTTTCGGAAAGTTTCTTATGATCCCAAAGTTCTTTCGTGCAAAATTTTCAAAAGTTTTATAAATTATTTGGATCGCTTTTTCAAGTGGTATCAGTTTGAGCATTTAATTTGTTTTAAAGAGTGATTTTCACTTGATCTTTTGAAAAGACAAAACTTGCGCAATTCAAATGCAAATAACTCCATGATTCATTCATTGAATATCTTGGAGAGTTTATCTATTGCAAATTTTGGGCACTTATTGGCTTCCAAGTGATATCATATCTTTATTTTGCTCTGATACTAAATCTTTGTGATATTATTGATTCTTCTTGAGCTTTGCTTTCTTTCGATACCCGTAAGTTTATATTGCCTTGATTTTATTGCTCTGATACCCATCAATGTTATCGATATTTCCTTTAAGTGGTATCAACTCTTTGTGATTTGATCCTAAGTGGTATCAATTGAGCCTTTATTCACTTCATATGCTTACAAGTGGTATCATTAAGTTATTCTTTTTTTTATAAGTGGTATCTTGAACTTTATTGCTCATTTTCTCTAAAGTAATAAAGGAATTCAAATAATCAAATGGTATGTTCATTTCCTTTTTTTTAAAGTGGTATAATTGAATTCGATTATTTTCTACAAGTGGTATTTCATTGCCTCTTTGTAGCATTATTGCGATACCCACATTCTTGATTAAGACTTTTCCTCGCAAGCTAAAACTGTAAGTTCAACCGCCTAAGATTTCTCTGTGTGAGAATCTTTATGTGTTGTAATTCATAAAAGAGGAAAATATCTAGTTGAGCATTGTTCTTAAATCAAAATTTCAAAATGCTCATTTCTTTTGGATCTTCAAGCAAGCCCTTGAGATTAATTTTACAAGTGGTATCTACTTTCTCAAGTGGTATTCTTTTTGGGTTCCTCGTTTACCCGGTTAGGCAAATTATTGGATTCTTCAAGAGAATCATATTAAAAATTTGCAAAGCCTAATAAAATGAGGAGTGAATTATTTGAATGTGTTTCAAATAAACCGTGTGATACCCTTACTTCGTTTTTCATGCCTATCTTTACAAGTGGTATTTGTTTTACAAATGGTATCCACAAACCCAAATATGGTCTCTTCTCGAGTTTTTCCTTCTTTTAAGACCATGTTTAAAATAAAACATGTTTTCATGTTCAAATCATTGGCAATAAATTGAAAGAGTGTATGGTTCTTTTCCCAAGGTCATAAGTGTTTATTTCAATTCTTGTATGACCTTCATTAAAAAGAGATAATTTTATGGGGGAGAATTAGGAGCTTAAAAAGAGATAGTTAAATGCCAAAAAGGGGATAATATTTAAAAAAAGGAAAAATGTATGCCAAAAAGGGGGAGAAATAATTAAAATGTTCTTTTAAGATGGGTTCTCCATGTTTTGGTGTTTAATGCCAAAAAGGGGAGAATTAGAAAGCTTAATATCATTTTGGCTTAAAAAGGGAACTTAATATGATTAAGGGGGAGAATTGATTCTCATATGCATTCAAAAATTGTCAATGATTATATTGTTTAAAATGTGCATATGCATTCGAATAGCTAATTTCTCTCGATATGTTAATTTTAATCCAAATATGCTTATTAAGCTTGGATTTGTCATTAATCACCAAAAAGAGGGAGATTGTAAGTTCAACCTTCATTAGTTATGGTTTTGGTGTTAATGACAAATCTAATATTAAGTTTATCCCCTAATGCGATATTGTTATTAATGACAAATCTTATATCGAGACTAACTTATTTATTTAGAATATCTTTGATTAGTCTCATCGCATTGAAAAATGGAAAACCCGAGGTATGTATGTGTATTCATTCTAATATTAGTTGCATACTTTGGATTCAAGTTAAAGTATGAATGTCCCAATTATATTAACCACAAACGTGCATCATGTTTCCCAATCCACACATTACATGGATGCACATATTTAGGGGGAGTTTGTAGTTTAACTTGAAAGTCTCTTTGTATTGATCTATTCTTTATTGACACATACTTATGCACATATACATGTGGGGTTTATTCTATAGTTGATGATTTAGAGAAATGATCATTTCCATATAACTTACACATAATAGATCATTACTTTTCATCAACATGAGTATATGAAAACTTGTGTAGTTAATATATACTCATATCAATTTAAATGATAATTTAAATTGAGTTCAATTGTCTTGTTAATCATTAAAGAGCATTTCATCATGTGTTGATGATGTTCCTTGATTAATTAAGGACAAATGAATAGTTCTTAAGTATAATGAAGCATGTGTTGCATCATTGTACTTAAGACATACTTTAATCATTCAAATTGATTTATGTTGTGCTCAATTGATCTAGAGGCATCCATTATGTGTTAATGGAGTGCAAGAGATAATTGAGACAACCGTGCATCTTGGACTAACGATTTTCATGAGTTGTGATTTGAGTTAGGTTAAGTTCAAGAGATAATTGAGAACGGGACAAGGACGGCATCATGAGGTGATGGACGTCAAGAGAAGATCCCGAAGTTGAAAGAGGAGTCGAGTGATCCCGAGGGAGAAAATAAGTGAAGATCATAAAGACCCCAAAGGGGATTGCTTGCGCGCGGCGGCGAAGGTATAATTAGATAGGCTAAGGACTTTTGTAGTCTTTGAGTCTAAGGTTTTTATCGCCGTGCTATTAAGAGAGGTCGTTCCCTTTGCTTGAGCTTCATCATGTGTTGGTGATCTCATTCTGCGTTCACTCAAACTCAAATCTTATTTGATTTGATTTTTGCATGAGGGTTAACCATTTGGCATGTGTTGCGAATGGGTTAAACTTATGCTTGGTTGCATTTGGTTTTCGCATAATGCTTTGATTTGCATGTGGTGCAAATAGGATAAGCCAATGCGTTGGCGTTTGCGTGAAGTTCACTTTTGCATGTGTTGCATTAGTTGAAGCTTCATGCTTTGGTTTCGCAAAAAAATCTTTCTAAAACTTGTGTTTGCTTGGAGCTAAGTTTTGCATGTGTTGCAAAAGGAGAGAGCTCAAGCATGAGTTTATGTTGTGAGTTTGTATGGAGCTAGAGGCTTACATGTGTTGCGAGTAAAGAGCTCATACGTGTGATTTGGTTTAGTTGATGTTTGGTTTTGGTGTTGCATGGGACTAGAGAATTGCATGTGTTGCAATTAGAGAGTTCATGCACCTTGATTGATGTTGCTTGAGCTAGACTTTTGCATGTGTTGCAAGAGTAGTGCTCAAGCATGAAATTGGTTTAATGTGTTTTTGCAAGTTAGTTGTGCGAATAAACCGAGGTTTATGAGTCCGAATTTCGAGCATGTGAGTGGGGCTTGCAACGGTGTTGGCAAGTTGACCGGTCTTGTGTTGACCTTCACATGGCTAGGGAATTAATCTCATAAACTCGGGTTTGATTTGCTTATCGTTTTGCAAATAGATTTTGAGTTGATTGCAAAATGTGTTTTGCAATTGTGGTTGAGATTCCTTGAGCATGAGCTAAGTTGGTGCAAATGTGTTTTGCGTGTGTATGATCATGTGTTGATCATCTAGAGGCTCAAAGAATGGGTTTCGATTTTGGAGAAATGATTTTGGAGTTGAAATCTGTTTTTCTCCTGTGGCGTACTACGGGCCTTGCTTATGATAGTACCGTAAGTCTTGATACTCTGGGCTAAGCCGCCGGTAGCTTTTTGATCGTGTGTTTTTTGGTGGTGGGCAAGGTAAGCACTACTGTTCGGTGGGGAGCGGTAGTCTGTAAGTCAGTACTCTGCGCGCCTTAGAGGGCTGTAGTACATAAATGTGTCCGTTAGCCAACCGTTGGAGACTCTGGCGGTACTCACTGCCCTTAGAGGGCGGTAGTACCATAAAAACTGATTCGCCCATTTGCCCCTAAGCGGCTAGTTTTCTTGTGGGGGCTATAATACCCCCTTGGGGGCTTAGGGCAAGTGTTCTTTGGCTTGGTTCTTTGTGTGTGGGAGTTGTGTGCATGTGTTGCTCTTCTCTCTTTGCCTCTTGAGCTTAAGAGTGAGGCTAATTGCATGTGTTGCAATTAGTGAGTGGTTTGAGAGCCTCTTGTGCATGTGTTGCACTTGAGGAGGCCTTGTGCATGTGTTGCACTTGGTGATCACCGGCTATGATTCGTTGTGCTCGGTGAGGTTCAAGTGAAGGAGCTGACTTGTTACTCTTGGATGTTGCCGACTCCTAGGCGGCGTGGCGTCGTCTTGTGAGAGCTCTCAAGGTTGTGAGAAGCCGGCGAAGTTTGTGAAGGTTCGGGTTGAGCCTACGGCGGCGTGAAAAACACGACTAGTGGAAAGAGGCGGGTGCTCGAGCGGGAGCCGGTCCAAGTGTAGGCTTGCCTCAACGTGGACTAGGGGAGACCGGCAAGTCTCCGAACACCACGGAAAAATATCGGTTGTCTCTTTTACTTTCAAGTATTTACATTTATTGTATATTGTTCAATTGCTTGATTGTATTAGAATTGCTTAGTGTAAATTGTTTATTCAATATAGCAATTCTTGTTTAGAGACATAAATTAGTTAGTGCACTAGTGAGTCTAGTTGATTTAGGCTTTAATTGTCAAAACCTAGTTTATCGCTTCCGCATATATCTTTGATTAGGTTTTGACTTAGGGGTGTATTAGAGCGATCGATTTTAGTGAGCGATTAATTTTGTAAAACGCCTATTCACCCCCCCCCCCTCTAGGCGCATCCTCGACCCTACAACGCGGCCTCCTCCAGCGACGAATCGGGCGATGGCGCTCTCCTCCAACATGGCGCTCGGCGTGGAAGATCACTTGCAGAATACCCAAAGGTATGATCATCCTCTCCATTTTTACTTACCGAGAATGATGTCTGTGATGGCGTGTTCTTCCGGTGCTCAGTTCTAGATCGTGCTGATAACGTGTTAGAATAGAATGAAAACAGGAAAACCGAATGAATGGAGAAGTTATTATTTGCATTGATCAATTGTATATATTTATACAGAGGGAAGAGATGCTTATGCATCTATTGCCAAAGGACACATCCTTTGGATACAAGAGAAACTACCTAATCTATTAACTGCCTAATCTAGGCCTTTGATGAGATCACTTGAAGATAAACTACCATCAACTGTCTAATCTAATGGTTCACAACAATGTCCATACCGTGGCCGCGACGGCAGCAGGTGCTGGTGGCTCCGCCACTTGTCTTGTGCTAGCCACTATGTATTACAAGAGTATTTACCTTACATGCCAGAATTTCACGTGTTACCGCGGATGATGACCTCTTAATTTTAACAAAGAGATAAAAAATATTTTAAAAATAGGTAAATAAAAAAGAAAAAGTACTGTAACACAATGTTAACATAGAGAGAGGAGATTTTTTTTTTTAAAAAAAACTATAGGACGAACACGTGGCAATAGAGCGTCCAGCCTCTCCGTACCTCTCCAATAATAGTATTTTTCATATTTGGTCTGTGTGAATGAAATTGTAAATTTGAACTCCTTTCTAACCATGAAAGCAATGACATACGACATGTATCACTTGTTGTCGCAGCATGTGATTCGACCAGCGTGACAAGTGCAGGACCCACAAGTCTTCCGCGGTGTGAGACCGCGATAAGTCTTGTCACGCTAGGGGACCACAACAAGTCTAGTTGCATTGCTACTGCTTGGCAATCCTGCTGCGTACGGGGACCATAATAGAAGCTTGCCACATTATAGGACAGTGACATCTCTTGCCGTGGTAGGCCTATCCGACATATCGCGATGCAAGTCACTACCACAAAATTAGCTACCTGTCGCGATAAGAAAACACGATAGATGATACTTGCAGCTGCTTTAACGGAACTAATTTTACAATTACCTTGAAGAGGACCAAAATAAAAAAAGATGCAACAAGACCAAATCAGCCAAAGCCACGCTTTACAAACGGATGCGGCATCCAACGCCTCCCTCTGCCCCAGCATCTGACCGCTCAGTGCGTGCATGCAGTGCTTTCCCTCTCCCGCAAGCCACAAGCGGCGCCCCCAAAAACCCACTCGCCGGGGCGCCGGCCACCACCGCACCGTAGCGACCCAACAAACAAAAACAACTGGCCTGATTGTTACACATGTCAATGCACACAGGCACAAACAGAGCGCCAGTAGCAGTAGCAGAAAACAAACAAGGAAAGGTCCATAAAGAACTGTAGGGAATTTGATCTCATCAGGTGGTACGGGCAGTGCTGCATGTGGGCGATGAGGACGCCGGCGGAGGAGAAGCCGAGGCGCGGCGGGGACGGCGCATGTGCATTGGTGGCCCGGGCAGCGACGTCGTGGACTGGCCGGATCGGGAAAGCTGCGGCGGCTGCTGCTGCGGGGCTGCTTCCACAGGCTTTCTCGAACGGCCGCGGCCACGGTGGACATGCCGCTCGCAGTGCTTGTGCCCCTGCACCGCGTCGCGCGAGCACCGCCACTTATTGCCGCCCGTGCGCCGGCACCGCCCCGGCTCCGGCTCCAGCTCCAGGCTACTCTTGTAGTCGAAGCACAGGCTCCCCAGACCCATCACTGCACAAATTAAACGACCAACGTCGGCAAAAACTACTCTAACAACGTGCACGCAACGCGCGTTACGCACGCAATGGCGAATCAGATGAACAAGAGAAGAATGCGGGCCGAACGAGGAGGCAGCGACGCTCTTCCATATGGGGAGCACGAGGTGCACTGGCACTGGCGCCCCGGCGGCGAAGTAGCGGTAGATGAGCACCTGGTGCTCCAGCTCCTGCCACTGCATGAACGCCAACGCCGACAGCCGGGTCACGCCCCGCGTCGCCGCAGATGCTTCCGGGTCACTCCCACTGCTGTCGCTGCCGCCCAGACCGAGACCCAATCCAAGAACCAGTGGCGAGGGCGCCGCCATGGTCACCACCACTAGATACATGACCAAACAAAACACTACAGAAACAAATGACTTGCTCGTGGCAGAGTGAAAATACGACTCGTATGGTACGTTACATGATACATCTCCTACCGTCGTTTGAGTCGGCGCCGGAGAGGCGGGGAAGCTTGGACGGCAGCGGCGAGTAGGCTTGCCTTCCCTCGGCCATTTGTGAACGTTTGTGTAGGTGTGGGTGCGTGAGACCGAGCAGTTGCTCGAATGGCTAGCGGCTAAGCAGCGCCGTTGAGCACGCAGGCGTTCGGGTGCTCGCTTCCTTCACTCGCTTCCTTCATAAGCGCAAAGGCAGAGCTACTGACCAATTTTTTTTTAAAAAAAGAAGATATAGGTGCGTCGTAGGCTCGTAGCTTGTGTTTATTTGTATTCTCTGTATGAATATTAGTATTACGGAGGCAGAGCGAAATGGAGCGTGCTGAGCGGCCGTCGCTTGTCCGTGTCAGTGGGACTGGGATATATCTCAAGTCATGTATAACAGTACATGTCAATTATCTATATAAAATATCATTTAGAATTTTTTATGATGTGGATAAGAGAAAAAGAGGATAAAAAAAGATGATGGCTACTATTTAACAGACGAATTTATACTATTGTACATACAATATATTAATTGTATGAGATATCATTCCAGATAGTTATATAGACAATTTATTTTATAATTTATCTTTAATCATATTTACAAATAATATGGAGATATATTGCATAGGGCCACCGTTTATTAGGGCCTGTTTGTTTCAAATTTAGGGATTATAAAAGTTTTTAAAAGTGAAAGGTTAATAAACAGATGACTTTTAATTTGGATTGTAACAATCCGGAATCCAGATTGTTAGAATCCCACAATCCATCTTGGAGGAGCTTTCCTCAGCTTTTTTTGGTACAAAAGACCATAATACCCTTCAACCTTCCAACAAAATAAGGCAACACAACAGGCCGAGGGTACCACAGACTTTTGCCACGCAGAAACAACAATCCAAATATACTATAATCTAAGTTACCAAACAGTCATCAGCTTTTAACAATCCAGCTTTTAACAATCCAACTTTTACAATCCAACTTTTAAAATCTGCTTTCTATAATTTCTAGCTGAAACAAACAGGCCCTTAGACACTCCGCTGACAGCTTGACTACTGCTCCTATTGGGTTCTCACCGGATGCAATGACTGAAAGTCTGAAACGGCAAACCGGACAGTATGAATGGGCGCATCAGCCAAAGGCCCATGGGCCCATGGTGGTGGCTAGATATGTCGCGCGTAAATTTTTTCAGCTGGGTTTGATCGTCGATGGATATGCAGTAAGTACTTGAATTTTTAAATAGTAATACATTTATTTATTAATATTATATAAATAAATCATCAGTATAAAATTACACAAATAACCTTCTAACACCGTTTGAAATAGCTACAAAAGTTCCGTCGCTTTGTTACTATTTCAAACGACGACGAAAGGTCCATCGTCAAACGAATGAACATCGAGTGTCACATCAATCGCCACTCCATTTGACATATGAGGCTCTTTCATAATTTCAAACGACATAGAAATGAATCGTTATTTCAATTCATGATCAAAGTCAACCTATTTAAGGCGCAAAACACCGGCCAAAATTCACTTTTATTCGGAAAGAGAGAGAGAGGGGGGGGGGAGATGAGAGAAGAGGAGAAGAGAGGGGAAGACGAGGAGAAGAGAGGTGGATCTCTCCATCTTAGAGGTGAGTTTTCTGTTTCTTTATTGGTTTAATTTTGAAATCATGGGAGGTTAGTAAAAAAAATAATTACATCTATAGTTGTATTGGGTAGTGGTTAGATATGTAAATAATGTGGTTATAGATATGCAATTCTTTAGAGTAGTTTGTAGTATGATTTATTCTCATAGAGCACTAATTTATTATAGTAGTTAATTATAGTGTACTGATTAATTTTAGAATAACAGATATGCTAATTATGCGAATTCAAAACATGGAGAGTGTAATCACTTTCATATATCTAGTTATTTCTCTAGTGTGTAGTTGCAGCAGTATGTAGGATCCACTATTATCTATGTATGCTATATAGATGCAGTACACATGGTAATTTCGATTTGTATGAAATATGTATGATTTTCCCTTTTATAGAGTGTTACATGTTAAAGAAATCCCCTAGTATGCAAGTTTATTTCCGAGTAGTGAATTTGTTATTAGGTCTACTTCGTGGTATTTAACCGAATGAGCATAGTGTAAGTGACTACCACACATCGATATTTCACATTGTATGTTCCATTTCACATATTACTAACTTTATCCGTGCATAACAGATGTCGAAGTGTTGCTACTTCTTTTAATAGACTGGCAGTCCGGAGAAGCACAACCGGCATGCACCTAGTAGAAATACATGTTGAACTATGCAGTAAAGCTAGGAACATTACACATTGAAAACTTTACATCTCAAAGGACAAGGGAAATGCATGGACGTTCTATGGGGGCCAAAGTGGTGGTGGTTGACACCCAAAGATGTCCTTACAATCGAACATGAGGAGGTGTTGCCAAAGGCCAGAGCTGAGTGCGGGGAAGACAAGGGAAATATTTTGATGGTCCTTGATGCTCATGCAGAGCGGGAGGTTATTTCAGAGTGAGACAAAACCTCTTTATGTACTTGAATCTGAGTATTGGGCAGCCCTTGTGAATGCCAAAGTCCACATGGGAGACAAGAGCAAAGTGAAGATGGACCTTGAAACATAGGATGCATGACTTCTTTTCCATAGAGTGTTTTTTATTTCAAAAGGCGTACATGTATCTTAGTTACAGTTCGGATTCATAATTTATGCATGTTGCCATTTGTACGGTAGGAGTAGCGAGGCAAACATATTCACCTAACCAAACCCTACATGCCATGTAATTCACATCTGAAGGATCAAGATGGCGATCAGAGGGGTGAATGATCCTAAATCAAATTTTCCCCATCTTAAAACAATCCAAACAAGTCCTCAAAGAAAAGCACCCAAAGGAAGCAAACGAAGTGAACAAACTGTTTTGGATGGCCGGTGCTACCGCTGGAAGGTCAGTAGCACCAGAGGTTGGTAGCACCGCACCAAGGGCTGGTAACACCGGGCTCAAGAATAGCTGATGAACCAGCATGAACTCTAAAAACAAATTTTGATGAATCTTTTGATCGGTTGAATAAAAATTCATGAAACTTGGTAGATATGACCCTAAAGATGTTAGGAATTCATTCCAACCTTCAATCATAAGGATTAACATCAAAATTCCGACCTTTTTCACTTTGAAGGAAGAATACATCAAGTTGGAGTAAAACTCAAGAACTTGATCTAAGATTTACTTGTGAGGTTTTGATGATCAAGATAATCTTGGATAGCCTCCCACATGTCGTAGCAAGCTAGAACACAAGTCAAAAACTCGCAAACATGATTTTGAAGATTGATTCACTTAAAAGCACAAAATTGGTTTCTTACAAGAAAAACACATTGATTGCCTAGATGATTGAAATATAATCTAAGAGAAAATTCATCCATCAACCAACATTCTCGATATAAAAATCAAAAGCATGTAGAAGGAGAGAAGGCAAATCCAAATTGCATAAATGTAAATTGTAAGAATGTAAGTGCGGAATTTAAGTGCAGAATTTAAATGCAGGGTTTAAGATATAATGTAAATACGTAAAAGAAATTAAGCATAAGGAAATGGGTTTTGTATTTTTGGAAGGGAAGTTTACAAAGCCTCACAACAAAGTGGGCAAAGCTTAAAGGAGCACCAAAAACCTCAAAGCCTTCAAGGGGGAAAGGTTATCCCTACCTCTCTATTTATATTACTCTTGGGCCACCTACCACCTTTGGATGAGTCTCTCAACCCTAGGACACTCCATCAAGGGCTAGGATTGACCCACTCACACAGTCATGCAAGGGCTAACTCAAAACCTATCTAACAAACCGAGTTTTCTTACATGGTTTTCAAAGCACACTAACTAGACCCGCTATCCTATCAACTGAACCGCGATCCGACGGCCCTCCTTAATCCATGCAGCGTCTAGCTAGCATCTTTTCCTTCCTTGTCTTCTAGGCTTGCATCGACTCCGTCTCTGATTGTCTTCGACGATCCTCGACCGTCTGGACCTCTGGTGACCTCACCTAGTCCTAATCATCCTCCGCCTCACCATGATCAAACATCGTCATCCTGCAACCATTAAAAATAAGAAAAACTCATCACATAGTAATGTCCAAAAAGATATGCAATTAAACTTCTAAAATTATAATTTTTAGATCATCCATACTCATCAAGGTGGTGTTACTGCCCCCTAGCTGGTAGCACCGCCCTTCATCCCAAAACCAGAAATATCCCTCTCTGGAATTTTCATACCGCTCCAAAGGGCCGGTGCTACCGCTCGCCCAGTAGCACCGGCTACCATGGCTGGTAGCACCGCCCGACGATCATCCCTTAGAAAACACTTCTTTGGAATTTTCACACCGGCTATTTGAGCCGGTGCTACCGCTTGGCCAGTAGCACCGGGCCAACATGGTCGGCAACACTGGCTTGCCTGAATCCATAAAAACACCCTCTAGAGATTTTCCACACCACTCTGGGATCCGGTGCTACCGCTCGGCCGGTAGCACTGGAAAAAGCAGTCAAAACTCAAATTGCTTCAAATTAAAGATCCAATTCAAATCAAACTCAAATCAGAGCATACCAATATGGGTAGACCTCCACATGGTCTTTCAACATCTTCATTATATAGTGTTATGTTAGGCTAGAAATCTGATGTTCAATGCTCTATTCTTTCTCAAACCATTTTTTAAAAAATGCTTGCAAATGTGTTTTTGGTAGTCGGGCGACAGTAGCAATAGGTTAGTGGAGGTTGTTGAGCGATGGTAGCAATAGGGGAGTGACATGCTAGCAAACCAGGTAAGGTGGCACATGGGTAAAGGTTGGGTGGGAGTGACGACACCTATGAGTGGGGTTGGTGGGGTTAGGGTGTGGGTGTGTGTTTGATGAGATTATACATGCGAGAAGAGGAGGACGAGGATCACATGTGCTAGATCCAATGCTAGTAAAGGTGGTTGAATGAACAAATCAGTCACCACATTACAAAGCTATTAGTGACAACCATCCCAATTGATACCTTGTCACCATCCTAAAAAATAAAATGATGGCTTTGTTGCTGTAAAATTCTCGATACCAATCGTCCACTCCAAACTTTAAGGAACAGAGCATCTCTTCTTCCAAACCCTTTAGAGAATGAATAAGAGCTCGTCCCATTATAAGCATTGGGTCCTAGGCCGACCATATAACTTAGGTTCGCATGCTAGAGCCTGGAGCCATTCCCCAGCCTAACAGAGGGATGAAGAAGGTGCAGAGATAAGAGATCATCCCAACAAACAAATGGTGACGAAACCTTCATGTTTTGAAATTTCGTAGATATTTGGAGCCCTAGTTATGAGATCATAAGACAACTATCCCTTTTCCTTGTTTTTGTTTAAGGAAAAAGTAGAAGTGGTCGCAAAACATGGTTCAAAAGTCAGAACCACTTGTTCACATGGATAAATAAATTGAAATGAATATTCGTGGTACTGAAATCTCGATCGATTTTTTAACCATCAAATCATGATCCAACCCCCGTATCACCTCCCTTTATCTATATATAAGCCACCCTAACTCTAATTCTAACCCTCCCCAACTCTCACCCTAGTCATCGCCACCCACACCCCCTCCCTGCATGCCACCTCTCTACAACTCACCGTCGTTGCCTCCTGTGCTTGCAAGCCTAGTGACGAGCACATCCTCTGGCGCCCGTGTCATCCTCCTTCGTCTTGCCTCCCCTAGTACCACACATCCTTTGGCACCCGCGTTGTCCTCCTCTGTCTTGCCTCCCCTAGCTGCCACTATCTTCTTCCTTCTCTTCGACGAGATGCCTCTACCGTTCTCTTTCTCGTCTCCAATGATTATCACTGCTAGATCTACAACCACCTCCTGCCACCTCTCCTAACCGCTCATACTCGTTCAAGGTTGTTGACCCTACTAAGAAAGAAAACCATTTGCAACAAGTTCATTTATGAGCAACATCTAGCTTTATCACCATCTAGATTCATTAACTAAGATAGGGGAAATCGAGGTCATGGCGGTGGTGTGTGGAGGCATAGTGGCAGAACACAACCGTGGGTTTTTGTAGTATGAGTGTAAGACATGCCATGTCGTGGCTGGTCATGGCGGCTATATGTGTAGCATGAATGTATCACACATGGCGCATTGGTGCGGTCAGATGTGAGAGCTAGCAGGCAAATGGGTGGAGGAAACAAACGTTGTGAACGTTTGTTCCTCCACTGTCATTTGCAGTCGAAATGCCTTTCAAGTTTCACCCTAAATGAAGCGTTTGATCGAACTTACGACGGGAGCAAAGTATGAACAAGAGACAAATGAATCAATCATGGGATCATGCATCACAGGTAGCGTCGTAACCATGTCCAAATTTTGAGAGCATACATCCTCTAAAAAACACATATGAGACATCATAAAGAAAGAAATACACAAGCTTTCCAACTTCCTTTTCTTTTCAGCATGACTCATCAGCAGTCATCGCTCTTGGCTCATAAGAGAATGTACACTAACTTGTGTCACGTCATATTCTCTTACACTCACTCTTAACACCTATTTTTTTTACAGTTTTTCTTTGAAGTAGGGCCACATGTTATTTTTATTTTAAGCTTTACCTTCTCATGCCACTCCTTTGTGGCTCTCACTCCCACCGGCTCCAGCCATCTCTCACTCTTCGCCTCCAACCGGGGCCTCTCCTCTTTCTTTCCACTTCCTTGACGCCTACTTCCTCCCTCCTCCTTCACCCTCTCTCCCCTTATCGTCTTCGGTCGCTGTCTTCTCCATTATCCACTCCTGCATCACCTCTGACTGACGACCTCTCTTCTTCCCCGACATCGACTATCTCCTTTCCTAGTCACCCTCTCTCACACCATCATCGACCAAATCTGGTTCACCGGTGGACGTCCCATTCATCACCACTGTTGAGTCGGTTGCTATCACACACACCAATCTTCATCGCCATTCGGCTGGCCGCGCACATAGAAAGCTACCGAGCTCCCTAGGTGTGGCAGGTGATACGTGTGACCTGTCATGCCTTCTGCAGTCGGGGACTGAACCATTTTTACAAATTTATTTAGAACAGTTCTAGATTAATAAAAAGCTACGAGGAGGCCAGAAAAGGTAAGCCATTTGGTTCACTTGCACGATGGCGATTCAACAAATGAGGTACTGTAATGTCCCTCCTAGGGATGAAAACGGATCGGATAGTTTCTGACCGATCTAGATATTTTCAGATACGAATTCTGTCGGATTGGATATTTGTTGGATAGTATCGGATTGGATACGAATATGGATTTTTTTGTCGGATACGGATTCGGATAATTCAGATATTGATGGGTCGAATATCTGGATATACATGTGGATTGGGCCAAGACTACTCTTTTAGCCCAAAAAGATTTCTTAATTTCAGAACTATTTTCTAATTTAATTAATCCATAAAGCAAGTTTCAATTATTAAAATTAGCAAACCAACTCCAAAAATTATGATTTTTTAAGAAAATTCTAGAAAAATCTAACATTTAAAAAATTATTTTCAAGATTTTATCTGATTTTTAATTTTCTCAAAAAATCAAGCGCTCCTATTCTTAATAGGAAAATATTTTAAATTAGTAGCTAAAAATGCATACAAACTCATAAATACATAATTTATTATTTTAAACATAATTCAACAAAGAATATAAATCTTGGGTCATTACATGTAAGTGTTATATTCTTTTTCTAGAGACGTGACATCTAAGTATTATCAAATTATTTGTGTGTTATGTGTTTGCTTCTATTTGTATCTCTGAGCAAGGATTATCTTTATTTTGTATTTTGATCTAAGTGTATAATAAACTAATTGTATGTGTGTGACAAACTAAGTCTTATATAATTTTGTTTGCGATATGGTATCTAACTATTGTCTAAGTGAATAAAAATGCTTATATTTGTTCAATTTTCAATAATGTTTTGATCAAATCAACTAGACATGTGTTTTCATTGATTATTTATGTACAATCTAAGGGGTTATCATGTTCTGATAAATATTCGAAATTGTATCTGATTCGATTCATATTTGATCTGTATCTATATTCGACATTATTCGTATTCGTATTTGTATCCGTTTCTGCATCCGAGAAAAAAATACAAAAACAAATATAATAAAAAATACAAAAAAAATACAAAAACAAATATAATACAAAAACAAATATCCGTATCTATCCGTATCCAATCCGTTTTCACCCCTACTCCCTCCTCCATGTAGAATTTTTTTTCTGATATCACGTGGTTTAGGAAGCCTTCGCTTTATATGGTCTTATGTACATTTTTTTTACAAATCTACCCTTTATGTATGCATTTACAAGTTTAGTCCCCTCCACCGTAGAAAAGCATGATAGGTGACACTTGTCCCTTGCCGTGCCCAAAGGGCGTGGAAGGTGGTTGATGCCATGGCAAGACAAGGGATCACGGGGCGCCGTGCTCGGGTAGCGTAGGAGGCGCTGTTGAGCTACGGTAGTGCGGCAAATGAGGCTTGGGCACACTCCTACGCTCCTGCATTGCTCCCACGGCCCCTCGCCCTGCCACGGGCTAGCTACCTTTCACGTTATCCGGATGTGGCAGGAAACAAGTATTGATTGTCATGTCTTTTAAAGTGAAAGAACCAAATTTATAAATATGTATACCATAAGACTAGATTTTTAAAAAATACATAATTTGAAGAGAGTTGAGGTAGCACCGCTAGAGATGGGCTCCGGCTTGAGCACCTCCTGCAGAAGCACAAACTACTCAACATTGTCCTAGTCATTCAGAGGCACTGACTTAGGCGGTCAATTACCGTGACGGGATCTTTTGTGAAGTTAAGCAGAAATAGCAGCTAATAAAATGAGAAGTCATGAGATACTTTGATATGTTTGGAGCGGTTTCAACTTCGATTTATCCCCTTATAAGTCAGAAGCTACTCTAAACGACATGCTTCTTCATAGCCGAAAGCTAAAGCCAGCATCTTATTTGTACTAGGAGAAGCTGAAAGTCGAAAGATGATTTGAGGTAACTTCCCATGGTTTTGGTGGATTGAAATTCTGACTTTACCACTAGGGTTGAAGAAAATTACCCCCTCCTACTAAGTATAAAATTCTAGACTACATCTCTTTCATCTTCATTCCTTACTCGCACCCCTTACACTTAAAATCCAAATTGCCAAACACCAAACATCTTTAGCTCGCCCATTCAACCGTACAACCTTTCAGCCATGTAACCTAGACGAAAACTACTTTTCAAAAAAGCTACAGCTATGGCCCTATTTGAGGGCACAACTTCAGCTTTCAAATAGACAATAAGCTCCTCAAATAGGTCAGTTTTTAAGTGGCTTTGGGTATAAACTAGAAAATCATTATAACTGGCGAAAGCCAAAAAACAATAGTTTATTGTGGAGAGAAATTAGATGTTTGCCAAATAATCTCTCATAAAAAGCTATAATTTATATAAACCTTAAAGAAAGCGAATAATCATTATAGATCTTTGATTCGTGCTTTAATATTGATTCAACTTTTGGAAAGAGAGGCTTAGAAAAAATTCTCGTACTTAATTCATATTCTTCTCTTACAATCCAATAAAGAATATTCATAGGTTACAAACTATGGAATATACTAAAAAAATCTTTTGATTTCTTCTTCACATCTGTCTCAAACAATCATGTTGCCGCGGTCTTATCATCTTCAAAATTAACAATATACGATTAGCGGTGTGTACCATTTGTTAAACCAGTATTATTCACGCCTCACCACGTCAATATAAAATAACAAAGACAATTAAACTAAGGCTGTCCCGGACAACTTTTTAAAACATAAGGTTAAAATCGGTTATTTCTATGGATTAAAAAGCTGATACAAAGTACAACTTAATTTTAAAACTTTTATGTCTGTATAGAATAGAAACACCGTGCTCTACAACCACATTGAGAATCAACAGCTCAGCCAAACTTCACACACAAGCAAGAGTGTACTCCAACCGCAGAAAATCATCACAGCTATCAAAGAACCAGCTCATGGCACGCCTAGACATTAGTGCCCCACACACACGGCCACACCACACTCCACCGAAAAACCTAACCATGGTCAAAACCCAACCTGACCTCGATTCTTAACCCCATAAAGGCATGGCCGCATGGACAAAACCCACACCCAAAAAGCTAAAACCCCCACGCCACACCGGAGACTACTCTCCCTTCACTCCCTTTCCCCAGCGCCACTGCCGCCATGGCCGCCACCCACCGCCTTCTCTGCCTTGTGGCCATCTCCCTCGCCATCGCCGCCACCCGCGCTCACAACATCACTGACATCCTCGATGGCTATCCGGAGTACTCGCTGTACAGCAGCTACCTCTCCCAGACCAAGGTCTGCGACGAGATCAACAGCCGCAGCACGGTCACCTGCCTCGTGCTCACCAACGGCGCCATGTCCTCCCTCGTCTCCAACCTCTCCCTCGCCGACATCAAGAACGCGCTCCGCCTCCTTACCCTGCTCGACTACTACGATCCGCAGAAGCTGCACTCCCTCCACGACGGCTCCGAGCTCACCACCACGCTCTACCAGACCACCGGCGACGCCTCCGGCGACATGGGCCACGTCAACATTACCAACCTCCGAGGCGGCAAGGTCGGCTTCGCATCCGCCGCGCCCGGCTCCAAGTTTCAGTCCACCTACACGAAGTCCGTGAAGCAAGAGCCCTACAACCTCTCCGTTCTTGAGGTATCCGATCCCATCACCTTCCCCGGCCTCTTCAACTCCCCGTCGGCCGCGTCGAGCAACCTCACCGCGCTTCTTGAGAAGGCCGGTTGCAAGCAGTTTGCGCGGCTCATCGTGTCGTCCGGGGTGATCAAGATGTACCACGCGGCGATGGACAAGGGGCTGACGCTGTTCGCGCCCAACGACGACGCCTTCCAGGCCAAGGACCTGCCGGATCTAAGCAAGCTGACGAGCGCCGACCTCGTGACGCTGCTGCAGTACCACGCCTTGCCGCAGTACGCGCCGAAGGCGTCGCTGAAGACCATCAAGGGCAACATCCCAACCCTGGCCTCGACCGGCCCAGGGAAGTACGACCTCTCTGTCGTTGCCAAAGGCGACGATGTATCAATGGACACCGGTGTGGACAAGTCACGCGTCGCGTCGACCGTGCTCGACGACACCCCGGTGGCCGTCCACACGGTGGACAGCGTAATGTTGCCACCGGAGCTCTTCGGTGGCGCCCCGTCGCCGGCTCCGGCACCCGGACCGTCAGGCGAGGCAGCGGCGGCTCCTGCACCCGAGGCCTCCGCGCCGGCGCCCTCTCCTAAGGTCGGCAAGAAGAAAAAGAAAGGTAAGTCGCCGTCGCATTCCCCGCCGGCGCCCCCGGCCTCTTCGCCCGATATGGCCCCCGCCGACGCGCCGGGGGGAGACGAGGTGGCTGACAAGGCCAACGCCAAAAATAACGGCGCCACCGCAGTGGCCATGAGCTTTGCGGCCGTGGTGGCCTCTGTTGTTCTGGTCGGTGCGTCGTTCTTGTGAGCGGCAAGTGTTCGACGTTGCGCACTAGTTGTTCCCCTCAGGGCATGCATGATGTCATGCAATCCGGTGTTGCCTGTGAGTTCGTGGGCTCCATTGATATGCTCATCCGAAGTTGTTTTCTTCTTCCTGGTTTGCTGGTTGGTCGGTAGGTGGGATTCGATCCTCAGGTGGAGACGGTGATTGTGATGCCTATTTTGGTAGTTTTAGAGCTCTCAGCTGTAAGTCTTTCGAGTTGGATTTGTTCTTATGATTGTGCTGTGCTCGTTCCAGTTGCATTCTAGCATCAAGAACTCCATTTCACATCCAGTATCTTGCTGAAGCTACACGCAATTACTTCCAAAATGACTTCGATCATAGACTCGTTGCATGTTACTCTCTTACCTCATTGTAGGTTCTAGTGTTGCACATTCTAAGATTTTATTCCAGTTATTGGCGATCTTACTGCACACGCAGCTGGAAATGGGATTGATGTGGCCAAAACTGTACTAATGTTCTGCCTTCTTTGTTAGTGAAGCACCGTAATAGGCCCCTTATTAAGGCTTCAACCTGGTAGATGGTGGCCGGATTTCCCATTAATTTTGGCTGGGAGTCAGGACCATATGCAAGCAGTTTGCATTTGTGCCTCGTCTGCCCAGGCCAACAATGTGACGTCGGAAAATGCAAATGCAACTGAATGGAATTTGGATTTTGGTGGCCCAGTTGAGTCTTGAAATTGGTTGCATTTTCAAGCCATTTCCCCACTTCAAATTACTGCATTACCTTTGGAAAAAGGTTTTACTCTTGTCCCTTTTATGCTAAACTAGGTTGGGTTAACAGCGTTCTTGCATGAGGAAAAAATCTAGTTGGCCTGCGCGCGATGCCACGCCGCGAGGGAAAAATCTGGCTGTTTTTCTAGAAAACTGCGTTGTGGGACCTAAACATCATTTCGAATTTTTTGCATCTGGTCTACAAAAAATCGTGAAAAGGACCTATCTGCGATTTCAATTCAGCTATAAACCGTGTGTAGGGACCGGACGTAATTCGATATTTCTCGGGGCTATTTTACTAAAAAATGGCCGAAAGGACCTAAACGTGAAAAAAATCGGCGAAAGGACCTATACGCGATTTTCAATTCAACTATAAACCGTGTGCAGGGACCCGAACGTAATTTTGATATTTCTCGGGGCTATTTTACAAAAAAACAGCCGAAAGGACCTAAACGCGATTTCCTAGGGACCTAATCGTAATTTCGGATTTTCTAAGAGGACCTCGTAGGGGCATACATCGTATTACAGGAGGTAAAGCAATTCTTCCGATACTATATGTAGTATATTGGGTAAAACACTTTCTTCAACTCTTGAAACCGTTTTGAACCCATCTTTTTGTCAGCAAAACATGTTTTTGATAGAACGTGGTGTTGGAAATGGGCGCAATATTTTTATTCTAAATTTTATTTTGAGGCAAAATAACAAAAGACTAGAAATGCATAAAACAACATGCAACACATTGTACTTTAGAATATCTTAAGAATTGTATTTTAATAGAGTCGGTTAAACACACGAACGACTTACTATCGGGCTTTTGAAGAAAAGCGGAAGAAGCAAAGCGGTTACGCTGATGCGCTGCCCACAAACCTTATTGCCGCCTCGTGTAGGTGAATTTTGCAGCAATAGCTCAGAGATACCGCTCACCCTCCTTTATGGTGTATGTCGAGGAGGAAGGTTGGTGAGGTTCAACAGCTCAACTCAACAGTACAATAATTCAGAGAAGAGGAAGAATAAAGGAGAATTCAATGTCCACGTCTTGGACGTCTCAAAGAGTTTATATAAACACGTACTAATGGCGATCACATTATATCATTAAATATAGCGATTACTAATGGCGACAATTTGAATCTGGCGATTACTAGTAACCGATTGCATAATGTCAATTAACTCATTAAGTGGCAGATTGAATGGAGAGATAATTGAAAGGTCGTATAATGACATTGAATTAAAACAAATATTTAAATCTCATTTACTGAATTAAAACAAATATTTAAATCTCATTTAAACAGACTGAATGGAGAGATAATTGAAAGGTTCAGTAAAACAAAAGGTGAATTAAAAGTGCCAGGAGACACACTACGAAAGGTTCAGCAAAACACAAGTCACGCGAAAATATGAATGGAGAGATAATTGAAAGGTTCATAAAACGAATCGTGCGGCGTGCGTGTGTGTGTTTATACTTCGACAATTTCCACTCTATATCATTCTCATGCCAAGTGTCATTACTCAAGAGATGAAAAGAACTTCACTTTTTAAGTTATCTAACTTTCACTTAGCTAGGCAATATGGTACTAAACCATGCATACTTTAGAATTAAAGGAAACGGACCACCCAATGAGCCAATTTCTAACACGTAGCACACAATCTTAGATCTAGATGGCCAAAATGACGTGGGGCCGCTCTTCTATGGTACTCTCTCTATTTAGACATATTTTAACTTTACATAAGAATTAAAGTTAAGGTGGAATTGAGAAATGTATGAGTAAAAATGATTTAGATACCCTTAACTGTCTTGAAAAATGAGAGATAATATTTTGCGTGTGGTGATCATGAATAAATATATATAGTTAAGAGAGAATAAATAGGAGTATAATGAAAAAAGCTCATTAAATATACATGTAAGTAAGTCTTATATTTTTTGATCGGAGGGAGTAAATGGTGTCTATGGATGGCTCATGGTAGGGTGGATCTATATGCCATTAAAATATTATTATATGTTTTTTGTTTTAAATATTATTTATTTTTGGTTTTTGCCACCTCAGATACACATCATGTGCTGCATAGATCAAAATCATTGTTTGGTTGGAGAGATAGATACTAAGGGCCTGTTTGGTAGAGCTCTAGATCCCAGCTTCTCCTGAGATCTGAAACTTGTAGACTAAAATAAAGTAAATTAAGTTTATATTTTTGGCCTAAAATATAAATAAGATGATCCATCTAAACATTCTTAATGTACTCACAGCTCCAGCTTCACGGATCTGTGGAGCTAGAAAAACCTAGCTCCACCAGATCCACGGATCTGGTGGAGCTGAAGCCGTACCAAACAGGCCCTAAATAGAGTGTTTGAACCAATTTTAACCGATTTTGAATATGAGAGACGATTAAACCACAAAAAAATCGAGGGCCTAGTTTTTTTTTTCCTTTACCATTTTACCCACTGTCCACACACTTCTTTCATCTAAAAATATAAGATGTATTTTGATTTTACACAAGAATTAAGATTATATTCAATTGAGAAAGGAACAAAAGAAATGACTTGGATTGTCTTGGAAGATGAGATAATACTTTTTGTGGTAATGAATAAATACATATGATTAAGAGAGAATAAAAAAGATATGGAAGAAAATATCTTACTAAATTTATAAATAAACCTTATGTTTATAGATAAGATTATTAAAAAAAAAATTGATATAAAATTGGACAGAGGGAGTACAACCGTAACATTGCCTGATTATGCACTGAGCCTGACATCATGGGTCCATATCCTCGCCGATACGCATGGGTAACGCTGGTGGAGCTTGTCTGATTGCGGTACATAATAGTGCTGGAAAATTAGGCGTATTAACGATAAATCTATTTCAAAAATAAGATACGATGATAATTAAAGATAGAACAGGTGAAACAAATAATCTAGACAAAAATAATATGCAAATTACAATGTCTATCTTATTTATATTATTAGATAAATAAAACATAGATGTGGTTCATGTGTGTTATCGAGATGACGCGAAGATGTAGCTGAACCGATACTAGATGGCGATATAGGCGAAGCTGATCATCGGTGAAGAAACTAGTGAGCAGTCGCGTGAAGACACTTCCCAAAAAACATGATTTGCCCTCTCCCAATGCAGGATCTCCAGGACAGACGTTTCAAAGACCCACTCTCCCAACAGTCGGTGCACATCGGTGAAGGGACGGGGAAGATGGAGGCAGCGTAGTACTGAGGAAGGCAAAAAGTTCAAGAGATAGATCTGATATGTGTTCTGCATATATATATAACAGAGATACGATATGAGTCGATTACGGATTCCGCGTAAAATCCGCTCCACGATTTGAGTCAGTTATAGATTTATTCGCACAGTTAATACTACGTTAACGTAACCATGTTGACTACTAAGTCTCACACTACAAAAACTGCAAAAGAGAACTGCGCCTGCGTAAGCCATCAAACTCGATTTTGCCGCACTATTCACGCACATGTCGCGTACACGCCTAGCGAGGTGAGTAAGCGCTTGTGTTCCTCCTTTCTCTCCTCATGCTCTAGCTTGATAGAGGGAACCTTACTTTATAAGGTAGTTTTTATCCACCATCACTAGCAATATAGAACTATTGTATTTTCATCTCTCTTCTACCTAATAGGTCTTTTAAACTTTTCTAAGAATTATTTGTGAATTTAATGGAACTAGCCCAAATAGTTCCAACAAATAAAGCTCGAAGAAGATGATGGTCTTGGCTAAATTCGGATGCCGAATTCAGCGTTGAAAAACGAGAGTGCAACCGCACCTCTCAATTGTTGTATTCCTCAGATTATATAGCGCACACATACATGAGTAATGTGTTACAATAGTACAGATCAAGCAACAAGAGTCATATGCTATATGAACTCTATCCGGCGAGCAAGGGATGACAACAGATCAGGTTAGGTGCGGGTTTTATAGAATTCGATCCGACAGAAAACCTGAATTAGAAAATTCGATCCAAACCCGAATACCCTATCGGGTAAAAAACTATGCTCGAACCCGAACCCGGTGGATACCCGACGGTTTGTGTAGTACTGCAGTTCTAGGGGTGGTAATAGGTCGGGTCGGGTGTGGGGTTTGCAAAACTCGACCTGATAAGAAACCCGAACCGAACCTGGTGCATGCCTAGAACCCGACCTTAAATCCGGCGGGTATTCGGAACCTGACAGATACTCGACGGGTATGTGCGGTATTTCGGGTACCCGATGAGTATCCGCGAGTGAAAATTAGAACCCGAACCCATCTCGGGTACCCGACCCGAAGAACCCACAGATAAAAATTAGAACCCAAACCTGACCCAATCGGGTGTAGAACCCGTGGGTCTGATTGTCATCCCTAGAAGCCACAGCAAGGGTGTAATGTAGCATGTCTGGCACGGAGACAGGCCAAACAAAGCCAACGCAGGAGTGGAGGCTGAAACCGATTCTTACACACCCCCGCAGGTTGAACGGTCGAGGCGAGGAGAAGAGCGCTGGACATTCAAATTGGAACGAAATCCTTCAAACAACTGCATCGGCAATCTTTCAGTGAAAGTATAAGCATATTGAGATGTGGATGGTACACGTAGGAACTGAGCATCCTCAACATCAACCTTGTCATGAACAAAATGAATGCTTAGAGGACCAAGAAATAATGTTGTCATCGATATAAAGGTAATAACCCAAAGTCGAACAACGAGTGTTAGGGCTATTTGATTAGACGGTAAGAGAAAACTGTTTAACTTATAGTCCTTATGTAACTGCATGAAAGCCCTGTTCGCGTCACTCACTGGTAGTGATGCGGATAGAATTATTTTCGTGTTTGGTGATCTCATGCCAAGATTGATAGTTGAAAGGAGCCAAAACAGACGGTCAATGAGCGAATTGGCCCTACTTCTACACGGTCCGTGTGGGGTCTTTCGAAATTTTGAAAGATGAACAACGGTTGAAGACTTGAAGCACTGTAGTGTGTCGGTGGGTTAGAAGGAGCTCCAAAACAGTCATATGACTGCAACCCTGACAGTTGCACCAGCAAAAACACTAGGTCGATTCTACTGTAGTAAAATAATGTAGCATAATATTGTTGGACGATTTTCATTCGTTGTCTCGATCCAACGATCCAAATAGATAAAGACTGCTTAAGTTATAGTTCTCGAAAACTAAACCCTTTCCCGTGGGTTAGGGGGAGGCTCACTAACCTTTTGACTCAGGTGGCTCTATTTGTTTTCTAAGTACTAGTGCAAGATTGAAGTCCCAACATCTGGATTCTGGAATTCAATAGTGTTGCATGTGGGATGCTTCTACGTGTTTCATGTGGAAAGAAAAGACAGTTCTTTAAATCCCAACCTCAATTTCTTAAGTACAAAATCCGGCGAATAGAAGTCCTAGAGGCCCCGGGAGAAAGCTTCTAGTCCTAAAAAGATTAACACTTGCATCTGGGTTTGTTTTTATTTGTCGGCCGCATTAACAAAGGATTAGTGGAAAGAAAACAAGTGCTGTCAGCCATGTGGGTAAGTGGGAATTGAGTCCTGCACAAGCAATTCATAAGCTGGGCCTGAAATGGTCGGCAACAAGGACTCAAGCACAACAGGATGTGACTCGGTTAAGGAGCAGAGGTGGGAAAAAAACTCGAAACTCGCGAGTTTAACGAGTACTCAGAAACTCGACTCGAGCTCCTTCCTTAACGAGTCAAGTTGACTTGAGTTTTGAACTCGTTAAGATAACGAGTTAAACGAGCGAGCTAACAAGCTTAACGAGCAAACTAACGAGCTTAAGAGTCAGAAAAAAAACATTATAAGTCTGTAACTCTAGCCCTATTCCTTCAACCTTCAGACCTATTTTTTTCTCCATTTCACATCCACAATTCCCCAATTCTTAGCTCGGCTGTATCTATGCTCATACACTCATAAAACTATTGAATATTGAAGCTTTGTAGCACCTTGATGAGTAGATAGTCAAAGGCATCATAACAAGCTTAACGAGCTAACTTGAGCCAACTCAAATTTTAACGAGTCAAGCCGAGTTGAACTTTTAGCTCGTTAAGAAAACAAGTTGAGTCGAGTTGACTCGTTATCTTAACGAGTTTAACGAGTCGAGTCGAGTCGCTCGATATCCACCCCTACTAACGAGGCTCTTGTGCCGTTATGCGTCGTCAAAGTGCTCAAGAAACCCGTCCAAAATACCAGTAAAACATTCTTGTTACTGAGCATTCCTTATTATTCATTACTCTTAACGGGAAATACCGATCTACACTCGAGTGTAGCTGCTCCTACTATCACAGCCGCAATGTGTACATTGAGATTGGTGCAAGTAATTCCATTTTCTGATTTTTCGTTTGATTTAGGAAATATGCTAGGAGATTTAAGCACCGATTAAAGGGGGAAGTACATGTGGACCCACCGCCCCCTTCCGTCAACCTCACCATCCCTCTGTTTGTGGTTGAATCTTGAATGTGCCAACGAATAGAATGGTATAATATGAATTATCCTTTATTGAAAACGTGCGCATACACTAGTGCTATACACACAAATACAAATAGTCACATACATACCATAACAGTACAAATCACATACCACACCATATACAAATACATAATTTTGCATGGGGAAAAAATAATTTTACAAAACATATATACTGTGCATCTTGTATTTGTATTGTACATTACTGTACACCAGAGAGGAGGAGGGAGAAAGATGTACATGCAGCGCAGGTGCATTTTGATCGTGCCCTGCCACTGCGAATCATCAACTGTAACACTGTAACCCGATGGGCTCGTGATGGATTTTTGATGTACCAGCCAATATACCGTCTAATGCTGTCAGGTAGAAAGGTTGGGGTGAATGAATGAATGAATGAATGATGCAGCTGAGGGAAAAGAAAATGGGAGGCGCAGCAGCTCGCACCCGTCGCTCTGTACGCTAGCTAGACAGTGCCAAGACCTACGTACGTACGCACTCATCAGTAGATATGGACTGACGACGAGCTGTCTCCGGCAAACGAGGGTAGGCTACTTTAGAGCGTGCACGAGAGGGGGTGATCATTGCCGGTTCGGAAAGGCGGCGTGCTACTGTGCTAGTCCAGATCGCTAGTGCGACATTTGCTCGCCATGGATGAACCATTTTAAACGATTTTTTCTAAAAAAATATGTTTTAAATAATTTTATAAAAAATAATATGCCAAAAAAATAACAAAAATACATATGTGTCACTATTTAAAATAGCGACAGAAGCTCAGTTGCTATTTCATTTAGCGACAGAGGTGTGTTTTGTTAGAGATTGTATTGCCCGACGGATTATTATATCGTGGATTCATTTGGTCAACAAGGCTGAGGTTTTTGTCTCCAATATATTTGACACGGATGCCAATTAAAATGACGACAAAATTATATTTTTGTAAAAATATAAAAAATGTATTATGTTTTTTTTTTAAAAATGCCCTTTTCAGCAGACGATTTGTTTCCTTGGAGCCCAAGAAGACTTTCCCGTTCTGTGTGTCAAGGTAGAAAAGGTTTGGTACGGGGGGCGTCCAAGGCGCGTTGGACGAGGCCGCTCGTCCAACGCACGCGAGGCCGTTTATTTGTTTGTCCTGTACGCACCGCTCATCAAGGGAGTCTCACGCACGCGGCTCCGCTCGATCTGCTGAGTCGGCTGGCTCACGCATAGCGCTACGTCCACGGCATTTAGTCCCGTTTAAGCCGAACTTTATCGCGAGCTAGCACAGAGAAATAATGTTATTGCGAGCGTTGTGCTCCTCACAATAGGTTTCCTATGCGCGCGCACACACACACACATATATATATATATACTAGTAAATTTTCCACGGCGTAACATGCCGCGCGTGTTATTTTTTCATAGATTTTTTTTTCGGCGATGTTTTATTTTTTAAATCGTCGAAATAATGAGCGAAACGACTTAAAGAACATAAATTTTTTTCACGGCGTAACACGCCGCGCGTGTCGTTTTTCGTAGAAAAAAATTCTTTTTTTTCGGTGGTGTTTTATTTTTAAATCGTCGAAAAAATGAGCGGAACGGTTGAAAGAACACGAATTTTTTTTCACGGCGTAACACGCCGCGCGTGTCGTTTTTCATAATTTTTTTTTTTCGGCGGCGTTTTATTTTTTAAACCGTTTAGATCTTTATTCTTTGGTACATTTTCATAAAACAGAAATGAGGCTCGTGTCGATGTGGACAAGCCAGCAAATTCACAACCAACCATACTGCAAATCACAGGACCTTTATATCATAAAATGGAGAGTCTGGCACTACGGTACTACGTCAGGGCCATTCTTTGAACGTCTGAATTTTTTTACGAAAAAATGACCGCCGCGGCGTATTCTGGCAGAAATTTTTTGTCCTTTTAGCCATTTTGCTCATTATTTGACGATTTTAAAAATAAAATGCGTAGTAAAAAAAATTTTTCTCTGAAAAAAGCTTGCGGATATTCATACGAAAAATTTCGTATTCTTTCAGCCATTCCGCTCATTATTTCGACGATTTAAAAAATAAAACACCAACGGAAAAAAAGAAATTTTTTCTACGAAAAACGACACGCGCGGCGTGTTACGCCGTGAAAAAAATTGTGTTCTTTCAGTCGTTTTGCTCGTTATTTCGACGATTTAAGAAATAAAATATCACCGAAAAAAATTCTATGAAAAAATAACACACACGGCGTGTTACGCCGCGGAAAATTTACTAGTATATATATATATGTGTGCACGGGAAACCTATTGCGAGGAGCGCAACTCGCGATAACATTATTCCTCTGCGCTAGCTCGTGATAAAGTTAAACCGCGGGACTAAATGCCGTGGGCCTTGGCTATCTGGAGCCGGCCCGACTCGGCCGTCGGCGAACGCGTGCGTGAACTCCTTGATGGCGGCGTGTAGAACAAACAAATGAAACGACCTCGCAGCTGCGTTGAATGGCGGCCTCAAAGCAGCGCGTCGGACGCCCGACCGAAAAGGTTGGGCACCTAGGCCCAGATTCGGAACCCAAACTCATCCAACGAAGCCTGTCAGGGCATCTTACCAGGCCAAGTACCACGCCGAAAAATTATAGGTGCAAAAGTGAAGATGCTAACCTTACATGGAGGGCCATGTCATGTAGAGGGGACATCCAACAGAAAAATGGCACAATTCATTGAGCTAAGTTGATTATTTACCACTCATCAATAAAAAGCCTTATAGCGCCTAGAATTGGAGGAAGGAGAGGCGTCACGTGTCATTGCGGCGTTTTTTGAAAAAACCCCTCCGTTTCTTCGGAATTACGGATAGGTCCTTCGCGATTTTTGTGAGACAAAGATTATTTTTTTTCTTGGCGTTTGGGTCCTGGCATGGTAATTTACGGGAAAAACCTCCCGTTAAGTTCAAATCGCGAACAAAGCCCTTTTCTAATTTTTGGGATAGCGAAGCAGGTCCAAAAAAATAACAAGCAGGTCCACGCTTCTTACGTTCAAGTCCTTTCTCCGTTTTCCCAAAAAATAGTTTTAAATCACCGAAAAAACAGGAAAAAAGGTTTTCGCCACCCAAAAACCGAAAAAATTGTTTTAAATCGTGAAAAAAGCAGGAAAAAAGTTTTCGCCACCCAAAAAAGCGGGAAAAAGTTTTATACACAAAAAAAACCAGATTCATGAAGGTTTATAGCAACTTAGCGGTTCTTAGGTCATTAAATGTAGCGGGTTTTTGTCGAAGGTTTATAGCGGTTCATGGATTAGCATGGTCAGAAGCGACCTTTAAAGAAGGAAATACATAAAAAAAATCTGTTTTTTCGGGACATCACTTTTCTTTTAAAAAAACAAAAAAAAACGCAGATTCAACCACAATTTTTTAAATAAGGCACGCATCGACAAAAAAAACCGCGGATTCGCCGAAAGTTTATAACAGCTTGTGTATTTGCCAACGGGTCATAGCCGTGGGTTTTTTTTTAAAAAAAGGTTGATTCGTCAAGGATTTATATCGACAGTAGATTGACGGCGGATCTGACGACCCATTTCTTTTAGCAAACACAAAAACAAAAAAAACACGGTTTTTAGCGGTAGCATAATCGCCATTCCACCTAGTATGTTATATATAATAGAGGCAAAGATTGCCGGCCTCCCAGGGCCACGTGTTGCCCCTGGCAAGGCCCCTTGAAAAACTCAAAAATTACGTTTAGGTCCTTTTGGAAAATCGCGTTTAGCTTCTTTCGGTCGTTTTTAGGTAAAATAGGCCCGAGAAATATCAAAATTACGTTCAGGTCCCTACACACGGTTTATAGCTGAATTGAAAATCGAGTTTAGGTCCTTTCGCCGTTTTTTTTGTAGACTGGACCCGAAAAAAATCGAAATGACGTTTAGGTCCCACAACGTAGTTTTCTCAAAAATATGTTATATATAATAGCTAGAGGCAAGGATTGCCGGCCTCCCAGGGGGCCACGTGTTGCCCCTTGGCGAGGCCCCCTGAAAAACTCAAAAATTATGTTTAGGTCCTTTTGGAAAATCGCGTTTAGGTCCTTTCGGCCGTTTTTTAGGTAAAATAGGCCCGAGAAATATCAAAATTATGTTCAGGTCCCTACACACAGTTTATAGCTGAATTGAAAATCGCGTTTAGGTCCTTTCGCCGTTTTTTTGTAGATCGGACCAAAAAATCGAAATAGCGTTTAGGTCCCTAGCTTGAGTTTTCTCAAAAAAAGCAATGGATTTTTTCCTTGCGTGTGACATCGCGTGCAACTCAACCTAGTAAGATGAACATAGGTAGGATTTGCCACTTTGACTGTATTCTGGTACTCTTTTCTTTTTCTTTGGCCCAAAATCGCATGTGAAATGCCCTCTAAACCCTTTCTTTTGCTCCTCTCTTCTCTTCGCTCCCTTCCCTTATGTAGATATGAGGTCCACACACGTACAAATACGTGCTCGTCCCCTGCGGCGTCAGCGAAGTCGAGGCCGAAGCAGCTGTTCGAGAGGTAGCTACTGCAGGTATCGCCGGTGGAGAAGCTCCTGTTGTTGGTTGCAAGCGGTGGGGAGAAGGATGAGTTGGAGGCTCGGAGCCGAGGTCAGCGTTCCTGGACGGCATGGTGCGGAGCTTCTAGGACGACGGCAGCGGCAGCACGCTGCTGCAACTGCTTCCGTGGCGGAGAGACCGACAACGACTATGGCATGGTTGCAGCCACATCATACCTCAGTGCAACCCGAGGCAAGCTGCCTATTCCGACAGACGAGCTATATACCCTATTTATACTTTTATCTTTATCTCTACTACTTCTAATTTGGAGTTGGTGGTGTCACGTCCGTTCTCCACCACTAACCCACAAAACCGAACTGGATGAAATCGAACCGGACGAAAAAAACCGGTCTATTCTTTTTTTTTGCTTTCGTTTCTCGCGATAGTTCTCGATCTCGTTCCTCCCGAACAAAACCGAACCGGCCCCTTCCTCTCCGGATAGCTCCAGATTTCGTTCGTCCCAATCTCATTCCTCCAAGCCATCTGCCATCATCATCTCGATCCGGCTCTCGATCCCGCCCCTTCGAGATCCGGCTCTGATCCAAGCAGCGCTTGCGTCGTGGCCGAGCAAACCTCCTTCCGGCGGCAAGTTACGGGTGTTAAGCACCACCTGCGGCGCCGTTCTTGATGTCCACGTCGAGCGCCTCCGAACAATTGAGCACCATGCCCTCGCGGTCCTTGGGGGCGGCTCGGGGAGCTTCTGCGACCTTGAACCATTTATTTTCAGATCTTTGGGGCGTATACCAAGAATATCATTTCTAAATTTGTTTTAATATCATGAATGCCTAAATTCATGTCAAAGGAAAACCATAAAACTTGTGTGTCGGGAGAAATAGATGTTTGATCTTGTAGCACAATTTTTTTTTGTTGTTTGAGCTTTATGTTTCGTTACCAAATTTATTTTTCGTAGCAACGCACGGGCATTGAACTAGTTTTATATAAAATGATTGACTTAGAAGTACGATGTTTAGATGCAACAGATATTATATACTACTATGGTCCTACTTGGGAGAGCTCTAGATCCCTACTCCAGCTCAGATTTGAAACTTATAGGCTAAAATAAAGTGAATTAAGTTTATATTTTTAGTCTAAAATGTAGATAAGATGATCTCCCTAAACACTTTTAATGTACCCACAGCTCCAGCTCTATAAATTTCTGGAGCTAGAAATACCCTACTCCACCAACTCCACAGATTTTGGTGGAGTTGGAGCTGCCCCAAACACCTCATATAACTCACTTTAATTAAGCAATATTGACTAATCCCACCACTGCTTCACGTAGAGTTTTACATTTACGGACTGAGATATTACATTTGCCCCCTTAAATTCTAACGCCCTCAGCAATGGTTTCGTGTAAAAAGATTATTTTCAGATGTGCTATATTTAGACTTAACAGACATTACATACTACTATAACTCATTTTAGACAAACAATGTGAGGTTAATCCCATCACTGCTCCACATGTAGCTTCGCATTCACAAGCCGAGATATTACATTTACCCCTCAAGAGCTGACTTCCTCCGCGGCATTCCGCATATGCGGCAGATGCTCAGAACCACCACTCAGTAGAATTTTTTTTTAATAATACATTTTTTATTTGGAATTTCAAAAATATTCCACCGAAAATTTTTTTTTCAGAAATATACCTCTGTCGCACGTCCAACGTCGTGACGAAGGCCTAAATAGAAAAAATACAGGCGGCAGTGCGGTGGCGTGGCCTCTGTCGCCGCAAGAACGTCGCGACGAGGAACCAAATGGCGTCTGTCGCCGCGGCGAACGTCGACGAAGCGAAAAAACACTGTCGCGCGACTAAAGTCGACGACGATAAAATCGGCCGATGGTCGTGCGGCGAGAGCGTTTATATGAGCCGCTCGCCGTCTTTATTCTCATTTGTGCGGAAGAGAACAGAGAGAGGAGAGAAGGGAAGAGGAAGAGGAGAGAGGGGAAGAGAGAAGGAAGAAGAAGCGGTCTGCGCCCTTGTTTTGAGGTAAATTTTTGTTGTTTACTTTTCTTAGCGATAGAATTATGATATGTTAGAAATAGTTAGATCTAGAGCATTGTAGCGATAAATAGTGGTAGATTAGAAATAGTTATAGATGTATGTTACGGATAAATGTAGGTAAATTGATAGGTCCTGACTAGTTCTAGTTTAGAAAATTTAGATATTTTTTGCGGATAGGAGTATATCGGTATATATTGAAGGAAATATAATTCACGAATGAGTATTTTTTAATATATAAGTACATCGATCTGAATGTATGTATTATTAGCAATGAATTTTTACGGATAGGAGTATATCGGTACCTATTGATGGAAATATAATTTTTTCTGAGATATAACTACATCGATATGAATTATTAGGAATGTAGATGTTTTTACGGTTAGATATATATTTTACGTACCATGTAGGTATAGTTATGTTACGTCATAGTATTTTGTACGAAAGATAATTAATTAGTGGGTGAATGAATGGATTATGAATATGGCGAAACGAGTTCCATTTAGGATTTATTATGGAGATGGGGTTGTAATGCATGGTTTGGAGGTGCGAGATCTAAGTAACATGCGATATGTAGGCGAAGTTTGAGTAGGCTCGAGGAGCGCACATTTGGTTCCGTGTTGAAATGGTTGTATTATACTTTTCGGATGGAAGAAGACAAGTGTGAGTTGAAGGTATTTTGCCTATGTAGTGTCTTGAAAGCGACACTATTCTTTGGGAGTTAGTTGAGCTAAAGGGAACGCATCGTGGAGATCATATGTGAGGCGAGAGCAGGGGATGGAATCAAGTGCTTTTAGTGCGAGCATATGAGAGGATGTTGCCCCCAGCCAGTTGGGCCCGGTGAGTGTAGTCGACCTCAAAATGAGCTCGGCCGGTGACACTGAAATTGGGGATCTAGCCATGAGCAACATGTTGACAAAAGTGGTGAACGAGGTTCGATTCGGAAGGATGATGAAAATGTTGGCCAAGAAGCGGGGGTAGTAAAGGTGAGCAAATTGAGAAATATGACTAGGATGGAAGAGGAAGACCGTGAGTCTGTGAGAAGCGAAGAGGAGGGCAGCGATGAGTCGGATGAGGAAGATGGAGGAGATGCGGAGCCGCTTGTGCGGTAGGAGTGGAGCCATGACAATTTAAAAATATGGTTGTCAATGAAATGAGGAGATGCCTTGGCGATCTGGTGATAATGAGGTTAGGCATAACAGTATGTACCCGACAAAAGAGGTTGTGCGAGGATCCGTGAAAGATTGGGCTATATCATTAAGAAGGACTTTCGGGGTTAAGAAATCCACCCCAACCCGACTCTGACGTGGTGTGTGAGATCCATGGGTGTCGTGGAGAGTGCAGCGTACAAGCCCAAATGGGGCACCCATTGGATATGTTCGAAGGTTGAGCGGCATAAATGTATGGTGAGAAGCGATGATGGCTCACGAGGAACCTATCATCCGGGTATGTCGCGAACATCATGTCGCAGAGATAGTGGAGAACCTCGGTTTTGAGCCCGTGCTATTATCCGGCGATCGAGAAGCAGATGTCGATACACAATTAGCTACGGGAAGGCGTGGAGGGAAGCGAAGGCACTAAAGCGAGGTTTGGGAAGTTTGAAGACTCGTACCACAACCTCCCGCCTTTGCTCGGTTGTATTCGAGGAAGAAATCACAGGACCTACTATGATTATCAAGATTGTCCGTCGGACAAGTGGCCAACTAAAATGCATCGAGGAGAGTGTTCTTCGCATTGGCGCTTGCATTAAGGCATTACATCCTTGTCGTCCGTTGTTGTGCGTGGGCGGCACATTCTTGGCCAAAATCTGAGAGGGCAAATCTTGGCGGTGTGGGCGTCGATGGGAACAACAGATTCTGCTGTTGCCTTTGCCTTCGTGAAAGCGAGAACTACGAGAGTTGGTGTGGTTCCTCTGAAACCTAAAGATCGGGGTGGTCAAAACTTCGTCGGTTGTGCGTCTTTGCATAGCGAGCATCTTTGGGTTGTAGTGCTATCAACCCACCGCAAGCGGGAAGATGAGCCATTAGATGGCACGACTTGCGAGTCGATGGTGCATGAGGCATTTGGGTGCAAACTTCTATAAGCAATTCAAGAACAAGCAAGCGATGAACATGTTCAAAAAGCGTGTAACTCCAACCGGAGAGGAAGTTCGAACTCGTGGAAAAATCTTGATGACGACAAGGAAACACAAGGAGCGAGGCGAACAACGATGGCGCCCGATGGAACACAAGAAGCGGTAGAGCCTCTTTTCCCCCCTTAGCAGAGGGCGAGGCGACTAACCGTAAATCGGAGGCAAAGGCCAATCAAATGTTTCTCGAATTTGGATCAAGCCACGAACCGAAGAGAAGTGGTTCTTGTTATATGACACACATGGTGCGGAATCACGGTGTGATGACCACTAACTGCGAAGTTTACAAGCTGGGTAATCTGAGGATGAGGTGTCTTCCATTGGTAGGAATTGTCGAGGGAGTGCTGAGGGGTACAACCAAGTACTTTGTGGACAGGCATGCAGCTGCTGAGATAGTAATGAGAGATGAGAAGGTCTTGTACTCTTCGATGATCACTAAATACATGGATGAGAAGGCTCAGAAGGCGGCCAAACATAGAGCTATCAAAGTTGGTGCACGTACTGCTGCGCCGAGGCGTCTGCGCGAGGATAAAGGAAGGCGTGGAACCAACGGAGGTTGTCACTCAGAGTGCATCTTCTGGTGAGTGCAAATGCTCGTGCAACAAGCCATACCTTTTGCATAGGCCATGTTCTCATGTTATAGTGCATGTGCTTTATTTGGAATGCAACTTTGGTACATACCTATCTGAATATTACATGAAGGAAAGGGTAATGGCAACTTGGGGCGAGGAGCTTTATGGTTATGGTGTTGTGGGTTCGTTCACCACAACTCCTAGTGTTGATGAAAGGTTACGGGTCCTGATTTTGATCGCGAGAAGAAGCGAGCGTCGAAGAACAAAGGCGTATAAGAAATGACATGGATGAGTCGGAAGGCAAGCGCGTGAAGAAATGCTCATTGTGCAACCAACGAGGACATCGTTCAAGAATTGCGAACACAAAAGCGAAGAAGGCGAAGGAGGAGTTGGTCACCCGACGGTGGGGAAGGATCGTCCTCTGCGAGGCTAGCTGCGAGACCTCATCGCACGGATGACTTGCGGTTTGCATTTAATCGATGTAACGTGTGTTGTATGAACTATACTTTGTACCTAGGCTATTGCAGTGTTGTGGCTTCATAAATTGTTGTAATGAACTTCTCCGTTTTTATGTGCGTATCTGTTTCAATATATTGTTGTCATGCTTGCGTACTTTTACGGACTCTTACATTTACATTTGTGTTTCTGCTCTCACTTTCATTTTTTAGATTGCGGTATGGCTCACCGGCGAGGAGATGATGAGTGGCCGTCTGAGTTCTTGGACCCTACGTCGGCAGTGGTCACCGTGCGCATAGCCTTCTTGTCCCGGATAGCGGAGGGACCTGTGCGGTGGGCATCCCCGACCTAGACCATTGCGCACACTGGACGCTCAATCGCGTTGGATCCCGGGTAACATACCGATATTTAAATTTGTAAACATGTTTGTTCTAGCACCGTGACTACCGCATGATGCGATATCAATTACATGTTTATGTTTCTTAGGCTTGAGCATCGGGGCTCTTGCCCTCGCCGGATGGTGGACCTCTGGGACACCGGTTCCCTCTGACCGTCGCGATCACGCTCGGTGGATCGGTGGGCCGGAGACGACACCTTCCATCTCCTGTCGGGAGATGGCGATCACTACGGGCGTCTCCTACCTCCTCGGCCTCCCGATCGCCGGTCTGTTGTGGTGCCCAGGGCGTCTCCCCGATGGCGGCGCGATTCTGCTGAGAGGTTCGGGTGTACTACCACGCCATTCACAGGACCGCCGACCACACGCCGCGGACCGACCTTGAGGTGGCTTATGCAGTTTGAATGCGTAAGTAGCATTTCGAACTAAATTGTATGCGTCTTGCTTGAAATAACTAGTGAGCTTTATGTTCTGGCGTGAAGCGGTCGTCGAGCGATGGGCGGCGAGAGGCTCGCCCGCCACACAGGCGTACCTCCTGTGGCTCTTGGTGGACCATGTTCACGGCGTCCCATGGGGATAAGCGTGTCCACGCACTGGTGCGATTCGCGAGAGATCGCGGGCGCACCCTGACGCCGTGCCACGGTACTCGTGGGGCTCGGCCGTCTTTGTCGCCACCTACCGTGCACTCTGCGTCGGGTGTACCGCGGTTCGCGAGGGCTCGATCTTGGAGGATGTCAATCTTTGCTACTGATTGTGGGCGTCTGAGAGGTTCGAGATCGGCCGGCCCAGATCGACCTGCGGCTGTGGTGGGCGCATGACGGCGGTAACGTCGGCGGTCCGACCATGGGCACCATCGGTACTGCGGCGAATGCGATATTGCAATCACGTGTTTGATATTTTTGTTTAACTTTTACGAGTACTAGCGGTTCGTTCTATCGTGACTCTGACTAGCTGGCGCTTTTGTTGTCGCGGGTAGCCTACCGCGATTCGCCGCTGCGTTCGACCACCTCCAGCAGCGACGCGTTCATTTGGGCCGTCTGTGAACCTTGAAGCTGCAGCGCCGTGTAATGGTGGCTGTCCACCCTTTGCACCACGACGCGCCGATCTTGGTTCACCGTCGGTTCCTCGTGTTCGGCGTCACGTCGAGGACTCTGTTGTCCATCGCGTGATGAGGCGGTTTGGTCTCGGACAGTGTTCCCGATACACGGCGTCCGTGCGATCCACCGTGGCCCACTCGTAAGTTCCTGTATTGATGTTTTATAATTATTCTTTGCGTAATGCTATCTAATAACGTTGTACTTATTTTTCACCCACGAACCTGATAGGAAGGGCGACTGCGACCACCCCACAATGCGCCGCGTATCTTTGCCTTGAAATTTGAGAGTGGGGAAGCGACCGAGGGCGTCTCGTCGGTGCGCCCGACGTCTTGACGTCTGGGCGTACCGCAAGTGGTACACTCCCGGACTTCGTGTGCGTTTGGTGCGTGTCGACCCGATCCTCCTAGACACGTTCCGTGGTGGCGGAACCGTACCCCTCCATATGGACTCGGTTAACGCGCTTTGATGCGTTGCGTCATACCTTCGATATAATTTTTGTGCTAACTAATTACGTAATTTATTTTGCTAACTAATCCGTAATTTATTTTGCGGTGGCGTCTTTGCACTATCGGCCGAGGAGCTTCGCGGCTTATGCGGTCGGTGACCACCGGAGAGGGCGTGGCGAGAGGGCGTCACCGCTTCGTCGGGAGGTGTCGGACTGACTTGACGCGCGCCCTCGGTGTCGAGTCCGGCCTCCCCTCGTCCCGCGGGCGCGCCGCTCAGCGGGGCGAGTGCGCCAGTGCGTCTTCTGCGGTCCGCCCGCGGCCTGCGAGAACGCGCTCTATGGCGGTCGGGCTTCGGTGAAATCTTGAAATGCCTTTGTTCAAGTGTTACAATCGCGTATTACAATGCTCAAAACAATTCTTTATTTGAGTACAGGCCCGCGAGTACACTTCTTCGCGCCGCGTCTGGACCGCGATCACGGCGACTACGACGGCGAGGCGTGCGGACGGGGAGGACTACCGTGATTACCTCTCCACGGGCGTCTTTGGGGTGGGGCATCATCATCCTGGCCGTCTGGGCGCCACCACCAGCGCGGCCTAGTCGGCGATGCGGGCGCCCGGCAAGCGCGAGCTACTCGGCCGAGTGCGCGGCGCCTCGGCTAGGCGCGAAGGCCCCACCGCGCGCCTCGCGGTTGGCGTACTCGCGGGACGAGTTCGGAGGAGGAGAGCCTCCCGAAGCGAGTAAGCAGTAGTTTCTTTTGATTTTATTATTGCGGTATCTTATGTACTAAGTGTTTCATTTGAAATATGTTGCACTTGCATTTGTATTTTTGTAAACTTAATCTTACGTGCTTAGTTGTTCCTTTCATCGGCTAGGCGCTTTGTCACACACTAGCACCTTTACTCCTTTGGTAGCACCTTTACCACGAAGAACACGACCATGAGCATAGCATGACTTTTCGGTAGCGATGTGACTACTCATTGCTAGCGACTTTACCAGGTGACCGACGACACACGCATAGCATGACTTTTCGGTAGCGATGTGACTACTCATTGCTAGCGGCTTTACCAAGGCGACACGACAACACTGCATAGCGACTTTTCGGTAGCGATGTGACTACTCATTGCTAGCGACTTTACCGGTGAGGCGACAACCGCCATTAAATGACAACCGCGCGCAACACGCCATGAAATGACAACCGCTGTACCGCAGCGCATCAAGAGCTGTAATTGTGTGGAGTAACCCCTTACCACCACTATAAAAGCGGTCAGGGGTAGACATCAACACGGCCAAACCACAATGTCGTTCTCTGTCGCCTCTTGACAGCGGTCATCCCCCAATATCCGGATGCGATGGCGTCGCGCCGAGATTCTGCCGGAGTTGCCCGACCAAATCATTGCAACCTCTGGCGAAGATGATGCAATCTACCCATGGAGAGCGGCCGCCGCGCTCACTCTTGTTGTGGCGCACCTATGAGGTAAAACTCTGGTGTCTACACAATCTGAGGTAACACTACCATCTCATGCATCGTTCTTTCTTTTCTCGGCTAGTGGCCGGTGTTGCTTCTTCCAATGGATCGGCGGGCGAACGGCGTGACTCACAATTTCTCTACAAGCGCCACGACGCCTACCCGCTTGGCGAGAACTTCACCGGTGGGAGAGGCGCCGGGATATGTCCCTTTTCTAGATCGGCGAGCTCGGGGCGGTGTGTAAGGCCCAACCAATCGGTGAGTTTCATCGTCATACTCTTGTTAAACTCACAAATTAGTAGTTCTAAGCAGTTCGCCGCTACAGGAGTTCAAGGACACTTGCGAATGTGGTCAAGTCAGCGGAGGAACCTCCTCGGGGCCACCAGCCCGGCGTTTGCGTACATGGCACGGAGGCGATGGTTGATACGCCACGGTGATCTAGCGGATAGGAGATTCTACCGGTGCCCTTGGCGAGGATGAGCAGTCTTTGGTACTTCAAGCTGGGTGGACCGGAGGCGTACCACCCACATCTCGAGCAACTTTGCATGGGATAAGCTGGGGAACAACCCTCTCCGTGGTGCCACTACTACGAAAAAGCCAAACCCGAATCGCCTCACGGTGTTATGCAGCGACCAAAGTGGGCATCTTGTATTATTGCGAGGCACGCTTCCGGTTGTTCAGGATAAGCCCAACACAAAGCTCTGCACCATATAGTGGAGTCTGAGCGAAGCAGGCGAGCGTCTCGCATGTCTCCGCCAACGGCCAACACAGCAGAAATGCAGGAGGGTTCCTCTTCTCGAAGAAGAAGGGACAAGGGGAAGCAGCCGGCCGAGGTCCGCAACACGCAACAAATCCTTGACTCGTTCTTGTGAGACCATCCAAGGAACCGGGTGGTATTAACATAGGGGCGCGGGAATCGGGATGACATGCCCATATGGGAGGCGAAATCCACATAAACAACAACCAAAATTTAAGTCTTATACACGAGAGCGTCACGGCATAGGCCACCCAATCGGCGGCAATTTGGGAACCTGCGGAACCCCATGGAGTTCTTTCATAGTAGGGATTGAGCGGTGGCCAGGACAAATCGCAAAATTAGAGCAGGTCGGGTAATATCACGAAAATGTATGACATCATTCATTTGTGCCGGATAGGCGGAACGATCATTTGTTCCACCATGACGACGATGCTTTACGTTAGTTAGTTAAATCCTTTGTTGTAATGCCCTTGTAATATCATCTAATCTATTGCTTATTTTATCATCCGAACTTTGATTGTATGTGCCCTTATATATGTATTGTTTGAATTTTAAAAATTCCTCATATCTTAAAATAATTTGAAATTTTTATGGTAATATCAGCGATATATCAGGAACCTCCATAAAGAGTTTCAAAATTTTTCGACGTCGTAAAAGTTTCCATGGTTTCGTGGCATAAGTGTTTTTTCGATTTTCGCAACAAAATGCGAGGCAAGCGTCAACTATCTCGCCCATCGTAAGTGGTAGCCCGCATTGCGTGAGGCGCCCTTGATTTTTTCTGTATTTTTGGACCATGTCCAACCTATCTCTGTGAGACTACGAAAACCCTAAGTGGCCCACGATTACCGTCGTTCGTGCTTGCGAGTGCCTTTTCGATTTTGGTAACAAAATCTTTGGGCCTCGTCCGACCATCTCGCGCAACGAAGTGGTATGCCACGTTGCGTGAAGCGCCCGTGCTTTTTCCGTCATTTTTACGCTATATTGGCGGACCTTACGAGGCTCGAAAACCCTAAGTAAAATCGTATCACTAACGAAATAAAATAAATTTTTCCGATTCATTCTGGGACAATTATGTACAACCAATTTACAACAAAATTGTCAACAAAAATATTAAATACAAAAATTCCCCTTCTAGCACTTTAAATGCGTCACGTGACCTCTTGTAGCACTTTAAATCGTGCGACGAGTTCCTTTAAACCTTGCCATGCATACGTTCTCCGTCTGACGAGCCGTTCGGTTCTGTCGCCGTTCGCCATCTTGACAGGAGAACGCGTCGGCCCGGGCACTGTCGCCGTGTATTTTCTATTTAGGCCACATCGCCGCGCGTTGGGCGTCTGACGGTATATTCTGAAAAAAAATTTTGGTAGAATATTTTTGAAATTCCGAATAAAAAATGTATTATTAAAAAAAAAATTCCCACTCAGTACATGTTTGTGTGTCTAATACTGTGATATATGCTACACCGTATGGTCACTCCAGGGCCACACGCCCAGCCCATACGTGCCATGTGCCATATGTCTGTGCCAATGTTCTATATGTGCGCGTGCAACAAGTTTTGATGCTCTGATACCATCAGCAACACCCTAGTCTAAATTTTGCTCAAGGTCCTAGCCTTTGTCTTTTTCATATCTTTCAAATGCGGTTGAGTTTCATCTTCAAATTTTGCAGGATTGTGGAAGTTCACCTCCCCTACATATGGTAATTTTTTGAGAATTTTTTAAAACTTTTCAGGTGGTTTTCACGGAATGGGTGGTTTGCACTACATATTTGCATATATATATATATATATATAATTTCCTTTTAGCTATTTACAAATGTGAGTTGCTACCATGGATTAAAGTAAAACACACAATTTAAAGAGTTGATATAATAAAAAAGAAGTGGATAGAAGTGAAAAATATATAAAATAGCAAATATTTAAAAATGGAGTTAGTACGGGTTCAACTCGCTAGCGAGAATCTAATGTGTGCAGACTGACTGTTTTAGGGTCTGTTTGGTAGAGCTCTAAATCCTGATTCTCCAGCTCCAGCTCCTGATTTTCTATGGAATCGATTCTCTGGTGGAAGTGATTCCTGTCTGAGAAATAGTTATTAACTTGGTGGGCAGGTTTATAACTGAGAGATTGTGAATCAGGTGGGGAGCATGTTTTTTTAACTCTTAGACTGCAAGTAAAAAAATATTAATCACTTACTCGGATTTTTATATGAAGTTGGTTGATTTTTTCTTATTTAATAGAGCTCCTTAGTTTTTCACGAAAAAAAACAGAAGCTGAGAGCTCTGTTAAACGCAGCCTTGCAAACTCCAATGCGCACCGTGCCCCGTATGGAGCTAGCTAGAGCCAGCACTAGTATTCAGAATACACAAAATTCATACAACATTCGATTCTGTTAATAACCCATATCGTACTGTAATTCACATCTAGAACCACGGTCCAACGTAAGATTACAGGTAGTAGTAATCTTTTAATTCTTCACACAAGGAATCAGTCCTGAAAAAAAAACTGTAAAAGAATGATCAATTGGTCCTCTCCAGTCTCCAGTAACCAAATTACATACTCCTCCAGCTCCGGCGCTGCTCGGCGACCCGCCGCAACATGCCGTCGACCATGACATCCACCGCGTCCTTCATGCTGCCCCCGAGCCGCTCCTTCTCTGCCGCGGAGTAGACCAACCTCGGTATCATCTCCACCATGCGCTTCCTCATCCGCCGCACCCGCGCCTTCGGGATCGCCGCCAGCACGCCACGCACAGTCACATTGCCAGCGCGCAGCGCGTCGCGGTCAATGAACACGGACCAGTCCCCCTCGCGCCTGTCGTCCACCGGCACGTACCACCCTTACTGTCGGTACGTGCTCCTCCGCCAGAAGAGCACCGGCACGGCGCCGCCCACCATGCAGTCGAACAGCGACCGCCACGTGAAGCTGTCCCCGCGCGGCTAGAGGCTGGACCGTGTGCCCATGAACCAGTGGCGGAGCCAGAAAGTTTCAAAAAAGGACTTAAAAAAGAGACATCCAAAATGAACTACTATGACTATCGACATATTATAAAATAGTTAAAATTTAAATTGTATACAATATAAGTATGTAATCTCGCCTCGTGTTCACGTGCTCTGTGGTCATGAGAGTCTTTTACTAATTCTTGAGCTAGTGGGCGGTGGGGGGGGGGTGGGCTCCGGCCCACCCACCCTGAGTGCTCGCCTGCGCCATGAACAACTAACGTGTGATTGTTCTTGATGCACTTGCCCTCGGGCTTTGTCCGGTGAAGCCGCCTGCCCCCTCTAGCACTCCTCCAAGCGTATGCGAAGTCGCCCTTGATGGTCGTCGCGGCGCTTAGCGAAGCGAAGAAGAAGCGCGGCGAGATCTTGACGTAGTCTTGCCTGTAGCGCCGCGTCGGCGGTGTCTTGTTGGTGGAAGCTTGTGGGGTAGGGATGCCGACATCCATGGCGTCCAGGTCACGCTTCGATAATGGCGGGTGGCGTTAGCGACCGGGCATGGTGAGAAGTTGCTACCCGCCGCGCCGTCCGGCGTTTGGCGGAAGTCCCATGTGATCTGACCCGGCGTAGAGGTGGGCCTTTGGTAAGACTATTTTAGGCGGCATGAAAGGCACGTCCGATCGGCCCGATCCTGACTGGCACGGCAAAGCAGTGCGCTTTGTGTTGAATGTGTGGGTGAGCAAATCAAGGAGTAGGAAGAAAACTATGGATGTACTGGAGAAAAGAAAGGGAATGCATCTATACGTTGTATGTGTGGGTGAGCAAATCAAGGAGTAAATGCATGGCTGCATGCATGTGACTAAAAAGACAAGCGAATCAAGAAATCGAGAAGAATAAATACAATAGGATTTTGTTTTAATGGGAGAAAAAGAAAGTCCTAGGCGGATAAAGAAATAAATCAATCGTGATCATTCTCTCTTGTAGTAATAGTATAAATGGGTGGGACCTAGGCGACCTGACCGAAGTAAGCCGCGAAGCGCAAATAGGCCGTGCACAGGTTCGCCGAAGAGAAGCCGCAACCCGACCCGGCAAAGCCGCAGAACGATGGGCGTCACGGCCGACACGATTTAAACCGGCACGATGGGCCGTCTTGAGAGCTGGCCCGACGCGAGACGATGCCACTTCTAGCCAGTACGCAATGAAATGATCATTTGTTGAAGTATAAGTGAATTGACCTTTTCTCATCAGCTTAAACTTTTGGGTGAACTGGCTGGTGCATGCAACTTAATATGGTATCAGAGTCAAGAGATCTCAAGTTCAAGATCCGATTGAGCACAATTTTAAAAAATATAATTGCGATCTACTTCTATTCCACGTTCTAGGCCTGAGTGATTCTGCACGTGAGGGGAGTGTTTTAAGTATAAGTGAATTAATCTTTTCCTATTAGCTTAAGTTTTTGAGTAAATTGGTTGGTGTATGCAACTCAATACTAACCGTGGGAGTCCCTGTAGTACGCGCGCGACGCAGTCCCTGTCCCGGTCGGCGTCGGTGGCGTCGGACAGCCAGCCCCGCGTAGAACGGCACGAAGAAGGCCGCGGCGCGCGCCGGGCCGGTGGTGCTGAACTCCTCGGCGTCGTCACCCCACAGGAACTTCATCCTGCCCATGGGGTACGGCTGGTAGCTCAACATGTCCCCTTTCTTGATGGCGTGCCCGTCCGGCAAGGTGTCGTCTGAAAAGCAGTACTACTTGACATCCTATAATTAATGAAACGGCAATAAAAATGCAGTGCCGATCACCACCCAAATCATGACGTACGGTGCGCAACTTATTAGGAAATACGCCACGATTCGGGTCAACTCACGATGAGCACCGCAGGGTACAGCCGGAGGGTCTCCGTCAGTGCTGCGTGCTGGTACTGCATTGCTGATGGCGTCTTCGGTTAACCATGCGGTGAAATCTTGGACGCCGACGTCCCGGCCGCCGGTGGTGGCCTCGCGCACTTCCCGCGCGATTTTGTCCCGGATGCGCTGGTTCTTGCAGAGCACGTAGAGGAACCACGACAGAGTCTCCGCCGTCGTGTCGCGGCCGGCGATCATGAAGTTCAGTATGATGTCCCTCAGGTACTTGTTGTCGAAGCAGCCGGGATCTTTCCCACTCTCGAGCAGAAAACTGGACAGTATGTCCTCTTTCTTGGCTTGCCAGAACGAAAGAAATGTCAAAACAGTGCTAGTCGTTGATGGTGCGGACTGACCGCTTCATGGCCGCCTCCGACGAGACGTTGAGGAGCCACTTTGCCTTCCAGAGCAGGTCGAAGAATCGGTACAGCACCTGCTAGCTCGCGTCGTCGAACGCCCTGGCGAACGCCGCGCCCTCCTCGCCGGACCCGGGCAGCCCGCCCAGGTTGGAAACCGAACCCCACCTTGTATATCGACTCCAGCGTCGACCGCATCAGCACTCAGCAGGTCCTGCGTGTCCGCCGGCCTCTCCCCCGCCACAGGGGCGGTTACGATGCCCGCAACCGCAAGGCCGCAAGCTCCGCGCCCGTGTCACGGAACACGAGGCAGCTCTTGTGAGTCTGTTCGGTAGAACTTTACATCTTAGTTCTATTTGAAATCTGAAATTTATAAGTTAAAATAAAATAAATTAAATTTATATTTTTATTCTAAAATGTAAATAAAATAATTCATCTAAACATTTTTAATGTCTTTCATAGTTTCATTTCTACGGATTTGGTGAAGTTAGGAATCTAACTCCACTAGATCTAAACCTTTCATTGGACCGGCTCCACAGATTTGGTGGAGTGCGTGGAGTGGATAACTCGAGGCTCGCGACCTCGATATCATTAATGAACCACCGTAGGTTAGCTATAATAAATAATCATCACTTTTCAATTTTGCTCAAAAACTCATTTTTCAAAATACCTTTCTGGTTTGGGGGACAATATTGGGTGGACCACGAAAGGTGAATCTTGGCCCAATCCCCAAGCCGATGACAAGCCCACTATGGTGTGGAAAGAATGCAGGAGGTACCGGTGAGTGCGGTGTGCGTCGAGCGCATGTGTCTTGACAATTAAGGATCAACCTCTGGGCAAAGTAAATAACTTTCAGTCCTCTCCAACCACAAGTTGGGTGATTGACTCTGTTGGCTGAATGCCTCTGGTGTGATTCCCATTCTCTATGGAGGAATGGATAGCGTTTTGGTTTGGGGTGAAAGCGGAATGGTCTGCGGCCATTGGCGGTTTCGCAGATGGGATTCCTCGGTTAGTCGGATCGCGAGGCAGCTTTGGCGATGGGTCTGAAAGGAATTGATTTGCACGCCTCTTGGTAGGTGCTAAAGAGAAATTCAATGAAAGGTTATGTTAGTCTCGGTGGACGCATGCATAAAGTTGCATGTTTATCGGTTGGCACTAATGACAGTAGATATCTTGTGGGTAAAGTTGAGTAGCTCTGCGGAATAATCTAAATGGTATTGAATCTGGCAGGTGCTTAGATTAATGAAGGTGAGTTAATTTAGGGTGATTCCTATAACTGAGCTCGAGTAGTTTTAATAATAAACTTGTCGTAATCTGGATTTTGCTAATAAATCAGTGGTAGTGTTGTGATAATGATATTGATTGATGTTTGTATTTCTTTCATACTATACGTAATCTTAGCTCATGCATCCACCAAATATTTAAACTAGTGCCAAATCCTTGGAACTTCGTGCATGTAATATTCGGAATTTCCGTGTGGTTTCTTTGAGTCACAGTTATGTACTCACCCTTGCTCCAAATCCTTTTTTTAGATTTCACGGGTGATGAGTTCGAGGAAAGAATGTAGATGGCGATGATGATTGGTTTTGAAGGTCTATTTTATGATTTTTTCAGTATACTAAATGTAAAATTCTTTTCAATTGAATGATCAATTTAACTAATATTTATCCATATTATTTTCTATAATAAAGTATTAGGAATATTTTTTATAAATCAATAGCTAAATTTGATTTTTATTTACTATCATATATTACTTGTATAATGTAAATTTTTCCTGTGTGTGGGTGGAGAATAAAAATATGAGATGCCTGCCACAGCGTCTCTGGATCTTCTTCCAGCATCGGCTTGTTTCGAGAGGAAGGGAGCTTGTGAATGGATGTTTTCCGGAGAGAGATAGGAGGAGGCAACAAATCTCCTCGTTAACAAACATGTTGACCACATTACCATTATTCCTTTTCTCCTCTTTATTGTCTTTGAAAGTCAAGGTTGGGGGTTTAATATGTAGGAGTGGCTAAATTAAAAGAATTTTTTGGTAAGGATATTCTCTCTTTGAGACAAGCGACAACACCCTCTCTTCAAAAGCTCTCTTGTTAGATAAGTGGCATAACTTATTTCCTTCTCCACTTTTCTTTTTTTTTTTCCTCGAAGGCCATTTTTTTGTGACAAGTGGCTACACCTCATTCATCTCCTTTCCTCTTACATTTCCTTCCACTCACACTAAAATGGTTTTTCGTATTTCAAATTTCCCATGACTTTTTAAAAATCAAATATTTTTTAACCACTTTCAAAAGTTTTTTAAGCGAAAATTTTGAACCAAAAGTTTGTTGAATATAAACTTTTCGATCCAAAAATTTTTGGAGTTGAAACTTTTGATTTAAATTTTTTCGAGTTGAAACTTTCCATGTTAAAACTTTCTAATTTGTAATTTTTGATTTAAATTTTTTGAGTTGAAACTTTCTGATTTGAAAATTTCTAAATGAAAATTTTTGACTTGAACTTTAAATCAAAACTTTTCAAACAATAAGTTTTTGAATTGAAAGTTTTCTGAGTTAAAACTTTGCAATTTGAATTTCTTTTATTTAAAACATTTCGAGGTGAAACTTTCTTATTTGAAGCTTTCTAATTTGAAACTTTTTGATTTAATTTTTTTGAGTTGAAACTTTCCATGTTGAAAGTTTTCAACTTAAAATTTTGAGATGAAGCATTCTAATTTGAAATTTTGCATTTTAATTTTTTTGAGTTGAAACTTTCTAATGTGAATTTTTTTATTTAAAATTTTCAAGATAAAACATTCTATTTAAAATTTTTAAAGTTAAAATATTCTAATTTTAAAATTTTGTGTTAGAGATGGAGAAAGAGGGTAGGAGAAGTGGACAGGGAATTAAAGAGGGAAAATATAGAGGTGGATAAAGAAAATGACATATGGTATCTTAGGCTCCTAAGGTTCTTAAATTTGTTTTCGCTTGATCTGTTGACCACAAGAGATGTTCTAGATGGGATGCGAGTATGCGACGTTGTATTCTTTTGGGGGCTAAAACACCAGTTTTAACGAGAGATACAGAGATATACATCCCCTTTCGGTACATCAGCTAGACAGCAAATGGCCCATCACAATTACACACATTTAATAAAGAAAACTTAGAAAAGCAACATGAGAGCGCGGGATTGGAGTGGTACAAAAGTGGTTTTCCGTGGAAGTCATATTTTCAAGAATCAAGTCCAACAGGAATCGATCAGTGTGAACATCCCTCGAGAAAGAATCAGTAGTACAAATGACTGATAGAATGGAGAGAGAAAGTAGTGTCTAGAGGAGAGAGAAAGTAATAAACCAATGCATAGTTTTCCAACCCATGGTTTCCATAAGCGGTGTTTAGAGGAGAGAGAGAGCAATAAATCAATGCATGCACCACAAACACAGCTTAGTAGCGCAGTAAACGTCAACCCGGTTTGCTTTCGTTTTTGCGTCTTAGTACCATGGCGAGCCAGTTTCTTGCATGAGACCACGGTTTCTTTGTTTTCCTTCTCTCCTTCCTTAATTCCTATGCCACATCAGATTTTTGTAGTTGGCAGCATAATTAATTCTATGGACACCAGCTGAGGTGAAGGGTTGGGACTGCCCTAATAGAACTGGCGTTGGTTCTTTAGAAGAAAAAAAGATAGAATGTGAAGAGAGGACGACAATAGAGGGCAGAATCCATGTCATCTAATGATAAAAGTAAAAACAACTACTATAATAGATGACACCCTAAAGTTGTCTCTATAATATTCTATAATATTTTAATTACGGTATAAAAAATGTTTATATATACAATAACTCACGTAATGATTTTTAATACTGTCTATATAGTCGTCTCTTCACTAAGAGACATATATACTCTCTCTCTCCTCGTTCTCGCACTTTCATATCAGTAAAAATCTTATATGGCAAAACATATAGACAAATGGCATCACATCATTATGCACGCTCTTATAGTCCATAAGGCAGTTGATGGGGCTTTGATTTCCGCTTGCAAACACAAACACTTCGCGATATTTTTTAATAATACATTCTTTACAATAAAATTATAGAAAAATATATCAAAAAATAATTCCATAAATACAATTTATTTGGCGACTAAAGTTTCCCACCAATCTATGGTCAATTCATCTGGTCACAGAACCTTCCTATCAGCTGGATCATTTGGCGCCGTTCTCCTGTTGTTAAGATATATTGTAGTTCCTATGTTTACCCGATCATAGATGGGATCACCTTCTATAGTTAGATATGTGTATAGATAGAAATAGATGATCCCTCCTTGATTGTGTATCTGTACTTGCCACGCTGGGGGCTTTTCTCAGCCTATTAACACGCACAGCGGCCCTGAAAGGGGTTTAACGCTTCCTGCCTTTTTCACATGGTATCAGAGCCAACATACCTGGGTTTTGAAACTGCGCCGCCAGTTCTTCCTCATCGTGTGACGAGCTCGATTCCGCCGGTATCCGTGCGCCGTTCAGCCTCTGGCTGTTGGTCCGTGCTTTGTCGCCTTTGGTGATTCCGCCAGTATCTGTGCTTCGTCGCCCGGATCGATTCCTAGATCAATTGGCCCTGTGGACCAGTGCCGTCCGTTTCCGCCGACAAGCTCATCCGCATGTGGGTGCCTCCGTCGGCCTCCAAGCTTCCTCGTCGCCGAGCTCGTGGGATGGCGTCTCCGATCTCCCCTTCTCCCGGGATGGCTGCCTCCGCCTCTGCCGTCTAGCGCGCCGACCCGTTGTCTAGTCGTGAAGCCTGGCGCCATCAACCTCTCTGGTGCGCCTCTTTTCGGTCCGGCCCTCGAACTTCTTGCCACCGCCGCCCGTGGTCGAGTTCGACCAACGCTCTTGGCCGTCTTCGGTATTTGGGATTTCAACCGTCGGCAATTCCTTTTTAATGGCGGCTCTGTCCTCTCCTTTTGGGCACCCGATCACAGAGAAATTAACCAGAGAAAATTATCTGGTGTGGCGTGCGCAAGTTCTTCCAGCTGTGCGTGGAGCACAGCTACTCGGCTACCTTGATGGATCCAAGCCGAAGCCTGAAGAGACCATCACCATCGACAATTAGGAGTAGGAGAATCCAGAGTACGTTAAGTGGATCCTAAAGGATCAGCATGTTCTTGGGTACATCCTTTCTTCTTTGTCTCGTGAAGTATTGGTGCAAGTTGCACATCTTGAGCACGCGCAAGAGGTATGGAAGGCAATCACTGAGATGTTCTCGTCACAATCGAAGGCGAGAATAATTCAGATCAGGTCCCAACTCTCTAGGGAACAGAAGGGTGAAGCAACAGCAACAGCATACTTCACCAAGATGAAGGGCCTTGTCGATGAGATGGCGGCGGCTGGAAAAAGACTCGATGATGATGATGCCGTGTCTTATATTCTTGCATGATTAGATGCTGACTATAATGCCTTTGTTTCATCAATTTCCAGTAAAGACAATGTTTCTCTGAGTGATCTTTATGCTCAGCTTCTTACATATGAGGCCCAGCTTAATCTTCAATCAGACAGTAGCGGCAACACTTATCAATCTTCTGTGAATGTTGCCTCCCGTGGTGTATGTGGTCGCGGTCATGGCCGTGGTTGTGGACGCACACAGGGCAAAGGCCGCGTATCAGGACGTGGCTGTGGTGATGGTCCGCGGCCCACTTGTCAACTCTGCAATAAAGAAGGGCGCACAGTTCACACTTGTTGGAAGAGGTTTGATCGGTCCCATACTGGTGTTGATGATGGCATGCATCAAAAGACCGCGGCTGCAGCAGTATCCTCCTATGGAATTGATACTAATTAGTATATAGATATCGGCGCAACCGATCATATCACTAGTGAACTTGACAAGCTCACTACACGGGAGAGATATCTCGACCAAGATCAAGTTCACACTGCCAATGGCACAGGTATGCATATAAGTCATATTGGTAAAACTATTTTTCCTACCCCTACTCGCAACCTTCATGTCAACAATATTCTTCATGTTCCTAAGGCCACTAAGAACCTAGTTTCTGTTCACCGTCTTACATCAGACAATAATGTCTTTTTTGAATTTTATCCTGATTACTTTTCTGTCAAGGATCGGGACACGAGGAAAATTCTACTCCAAGGTAGATGTCAAGGTGGCCTTTATCCTATCCCTTTGAAGAAATCCACAAGTCAAGTCCTTGCTGTTACTCGACCATCTCTATCACAATGGCATAGTCGTTTTGGCCATCCTTCTTTTACTACTGTTAGCAAAATCCTGAAAGACATTAATATTCCTTTTTTTTATGAGTCCAATAAATACACTATCTGTGATGCCTGCCAGCAGGCAAAAAGTCACCAATTACCTTACTCTAGGTCTCTTAGCAGATCATCTGCTCCTTTGGAACTTGTGTTTTCTGATGTTTGGGGTCGTGCACCCTTATCTGTTGTAAGGTACCAATATTATGTAAGTTTCATCGATGATTATAGCAAGTTCACATGGATTTACATCTTGAAGAATAAATCTTATGTGTTCCAAGTTTTTCTGAATTTTCAACAGTTTGTGGAAAGGCATTTCAATAGAAAAATTCTAACTATGCAAACCGATTGGGGGGGTGAATATCAAAGATTGAACTCTTTCTTTCAGAAAATTGGTATTGCCCATCATGTTTCATGCCCTCATACCCACCAACAAAACAGCTCTGCAGAATGAAAGCATCGCCATATCGTTGAGGTTGGCTTAGCTCTTCTAGCACATGCCTCTATGCCTCTGAAATTTTGGGATGAAGCCTTTCTCACAGCCACTTATCTCATTAATCGCATGCCCAGTCGTGTTATCAATTTTTCTACCCCTTTGGAGCTCTTGTTTCTTGAAAAACCAGATTATAACTCTCTACAAGTCTTTGGATGTGCATGTTGGCCTAATCTTCGACCCTATAATACTCGCAAGCTCCAATTTCGTTCTAAGCAGTGTGTTTTTCTTGGTTACAGTAACCAATACATAGGATATAAATGTTTAGACATCTCTTCTAGTCGCGTGTACATTTATAGAGATGTCGTGTTTGATGAAACCATTTTTCCCTTTGCTAAGATGCATTCCAATGTCGGTGCCCAACTTCGTGCTGAAATCTCTCTTTTACCTTCATCCTTATCAAGCTCTTGGGGCATGTAAAATAGTTCTACTAATACGACTAATGCTCCTAATCATGTTGTTGAGAATATTGATGAACAGGTGCAGGATGAAGATCTGATTGACAATGATGCTGGATATTTGGATGACTCTCCTACTCAACCGGCGACGAATGATGGTGTGATTGATGGATTAAATCCTGGTGACTCTACTGTATTGCAAAGTGATCCGACTCCTATGGCTGCGCCTGGATCTTCGGTACAGGCTGCACCTAGACGTCCTCGAACGAGACTACAAAATAATATTCGAAAACCTTTGGTTCGAACTGATGGAACCATTAGATGGGGCTTAACAACCATAGGAGAACCTACAATCTTCGAAGAAGCTCTCTCCAATGACAATTGGAAAAAGGCTATGGATGAAGAATATGCAACACTTCAGAAAAATTCAACCTGGCATCTAGTTCCTCGCCAATAAGGTAAAAATATCATTGATTGCAAATGGGTCTATAAGATAAAGAAAAAGTCCGATGGCACTATTGACAGATACAAAGCCCGACTAGTGGCTAAGGGGTTCAAGCAGAAATATGGAATTGACTATGAGGATACATTCAGTCCAGTTGTAAAGTCACCTACTATTCGTTTGATTCTTTAAACTGCGGTAACAAAAGGATGGAGTATCGTCAACTAGGCGTACAAAATGCTTTTCTTCATGGTGTCCTTGAAGAAAAGTCTATATGAAGCGACCACCGGTTATGAGACAAAAGCGCACCAAATCATGTGTGCAAACTAAACAAAACCTTTGCATGGATTAAAAGCAGGCACCTCGAGCATGGTACTCTCGACTTCATAATAAATTATGTCATCTTGGTTTCACTGCATCAAAAGCAGATACCTCTTTGTTCTTTTTCAAGAAGGGACATATAATTATATATTTTCTGGTATATGTTGACGATATTATTGTGGTCAGCTCGTCTGATTAAGCAATCTCAGCTCTACTTCAAGATCTTAGAAATGAATTTGCCCTCAAAGATTTAGGCCAGCTGAACTACTTCTTGGGCATTGAAGTTACCCATGTAAGAGATGGTTTCGTCTTATCTCAAAGAAAATATGCAACTGACTTAATTACTCGTGCTGGGTTTCAAAATTGCAAGGTTGCGCTATGTTCAAGGAACACTTAGTGTTGGGCTGAGAATTGCAAAATCTCAAGACCATACTATAAACGTCTTCTCGCGATCTGTTGGGCGAGTTTTGTCAAGATAATGAGACGGTCTCTGTGGTTTCTTTGTTTTTCTTGGATCTAACTTGGTCTCTTGAAGTGCCAGGAAACAACCTACAGTCTCCCGATCTAGCTCTGAAGCAGAATATAAAGCACTAGCCAATGCGACTGCGGAGGTTATTTGGATTCAAACTTTGCTTAAAGAAATTGGTGTTTCTCAGCCAAAAGCAGCCATACTATGGTGCGACAACCTCGGTGCTACATATCTTTCTGCGAACCCTGTTTTTCATGCTAGGACAAAACGTATTGAAGTCAACTATCACTTCGTCCGAGAAAGAGTAGCTCAAGGGCTGCTAGATATCCGGTTCATTTCCTCTGGTGATCAACTTGCAGATGGTTTCACCAAAGCGCAGTCCGAATATAGATTACAAAATTTTCGAAACAATCTCAACTTGTGTAAGTTGTGATTGAGGGGGAATGTTAAGATATATTGTAATTCCTATGTTTACCCGATCACAGATGGGATCACCTTCTATAGTTAGATACCTTTATAGATAGAAATAGATGATCCCTCCTTAATTGTGTATCTGTACTTGCCACGCTGGGGGCTTTTCTCAGCCTATTATCACGCACAGCGGCCCTGAAAGGGGTTCAACGCTTCCTGCCTTTTCACACCTGCCGCCAGCGTGCGGCCTCTCTCGGCTGGGGTAAAACGGCTCGACCTGACAGTTGCGCACCTGCACTGCACCGCTGCACGGCCATACTTTTCTTCGCTTGCACTCACAGGCAGACCGCACCTGTGCGAGAGTTTCATCGAACGATAAATTCGGGGAGTTAGGGCAGTCCCAACCCTCCACCTCAGCTAGTGTCCATAGAATTAATTACGCTGCCAACTAAGTAAAAATCGATGTGTCATAGGAATTAAGGAAGGAGAGAAGGAAAAGCAGAAAAGCAGTGTCTCATACAAGAAAATGGGTCGGCCTTGAGCACCAAGGCGCAAGAAACTAGCAAAATATGCATTGGACATTTTTCTTGCTGCTGACAAGCGTGTTTGTGGTGCATGCATTGATTTATTGCTCTCTCTCTCCTCTAGACACTACTCATGGAAACCATAGGTTGGAAAACTATGCATTAGTTTCTTGCTTTCTCTCTCCTCTAGACACTACTCATGGAAATCATGGGTTGGAACTGCCCTTACGAGCCTGATCGATGGTTGGTTAAGCAAGCAAGGCGCCTTGTAGGGTGTCCGTTGGCCGCGTGGCGCCGTCGGTCCGGCCATTCAAGTCCGGGTTTGAATTGAGGATTGGGTACTGGAAGTAGCAACCGTTCCAGAGGAGCAAGCGGCCGGAGGAGACGACGGTGAGGGAGGGTTGTCTCTAGTGTCTACAAATGCATTACGTGCGTACCGGCGGCCCCGCGTCCCCTCCGGCCTCCATACCAAGGTCCAAGGCAGGCAGCCAACGTTGTTGTTAGGGCCGCTGCGCTTCTGCCATCTCATGGCCCGCAGTGATCCGGCTCCCCCCGAGACCAAACACCTGGTCTCGGCCCAGGTCTCCCACATCCATTGGCCCAACGAGCCACAACCAAGGTCTGACCCAACTCAACCCAAAAGACTAGCTTTGATGGGTGAGGATGCCCCACCTTATATGTTGTGCTCCCCACAATCAATTACCGATGTGGGATTAAACCCAACAATCTCCCCCATCACACATCGGGCCCAACAATCTCCCTCGTGACATCAAGCCCATGTCACCCCGAGACTTGTTTTCCAGGCTCCCCCACAACCGTGTGACCCTAGAGACGTTCCGAGTTTCAAACCTTGGGCTCTGATACCACTTATTAGGGCCGCTGCGCTTCTGCCATCTCATGGCCCGCAGTGATCCGGCTCCCCCCGAGACCAAACACCTGGTCTCGGTCCAGGTCTCCCACATCCATTGGCCCAACCAGAGCCACAACCAAGGTCCTGGCCCAACTCAACCCAAAAGACTAGCCTGATGGGTGAGGGATGCCCCACCTTATATGTTGTGCTCCCCTACAATCAATTACCGATATGGGATTAAACCCAACAGTTGTGATATGACGCCATTTTGCGCCGTTGTGCAGGTTTATTTATGGGGCTGTGGATTTATATGGCCGTCAATAATGGACTGTCTATTGATGGCGATTGGAGGTACAAACAGAGAAAGATACTAGTAGCAGCCTAGCAGGACTTCAATTCTGAAATTTGCGCATCTTTAACCTGGCATAGTTTAAGTTAGGCTTCATGGCCTGCACTCAAGTCTAGTGCACGTTTGGTTTTGGTAAGTTTAATTTCAGAGACATTCACTGTTCCGTTGTAGTTCTGAAGGCAGTGGTGACTGGTGAAGGTCTGGCATGAAGCTCAGTGAGCAAAAGGCCTCGTCATCACGCCATTCTGGCTCCCAAGATCCCATCGACCACTCGCACTTGCAGTAGGGCAGCAACGTATGGCCTAACGGTCACTGGCAGCGGCAGTAGCTCCTGTTGTCGCTAGTCCCTACCTTCTGCTGGGGTCTGGTCGGCTTAGATCATTACGAGAGAATGACAAGACACAAGCGCATCCAAGCATCGCGTACATACTGTCCACCGGGCATCGGCGTTCCCGTTGTTTGGGATGGGAAGTATACACCTTTGGCGTTCGTACTACGGTGGTACCAGAACACGAGACACCGTCCGTCACCTGCCCTGAGCTGGAGAAGAGACGCGTACATGCATGGTCCAAGCCGGGAGAGGCAGGGAATTTTTTTTTTAATAATACATTTTTTTATTCGGAATTTCAAAAATATTCCACCGAATTTTTTTTTTCAGAAATATACCTCTGTCGCCCAACGTGCGACAGTGGCCTAAATAGAAAAATACACGGACGACAGGTGCCCGGGCGCTGACGTGCCCTTCTTCCTGTCGCACGGAGAACGTGCGACAGAAGCCGAAAAGGAACCTGTCGCACGACGAAAGTGCTACAAGATCCCATCGACCACTCGCACTTGCGATGGGGAGGCGGACCCGGCATTTCGGTAGCGTGTCGGTGTCCGGACACCTCCGGCGTAAAGGGTGGCGTCCTCTCTCGTCACGTCCTCTCCGGTGGTCGGTATTGTACCTGGCTGCTGAAGCTCCTGTCTTGATAGTGCAAAGACGTCGATCTGCAAAATAAATTACGGATTAGTTAGCAAAATAAATTACGAATTAGTTAGCACAAAAAATATCTAAATTTTCTAAACTAGAACTAGCTGTGACCTATCAATTTACCTACATTTATCCGTAACATACATCTATAACTATTTCTAATCTACCACTATTTACTGCTACAATGCTCTAGATCTAACTATTTCTAACATATCATAATTTACTGCTAAGTAAACAACAAAAATTTACCTCAAAACAGTGGCGCAGAATCTGCTCTTCTTCCTTCTCTCTTCCCCTCTCTCCCCTCTTCCTCTTCCCTTACTCTCCTCTCTCTGTTCTCTTCCCGTACAAATGAGAACGATCTGCAGGCAGCGGCTCATATAAGCGCTCTGTCGCCCACGACCATCGTGCGGCGGAACCCAACGCCCGCTTTGTCATACGACCATCGGTCGATTTTCTTCTTGTCGCACTTTAGTCGTGCGACAGTGCCTTTCGCCGTCACCTGCGTTACGTGCGACGAGAGAATACGTCGGCCTTGGGCACTGTCGTCCGGGTATTTTTTCTATTTAGGCCCCTGTCGCACGTCCATCGCACGTTAGACGTGCGACAGAGGTATATTTCTGAAAAAACAATTTTCGGTGGAATATTTTTGAAATTCCGAATAAAAAATGTATTATTAAAAAAAAATTCAGAGGCAGGCGTCCATGAGCGGAGCCCATCCCGTCTGCAGCATCCTTCCATCCACTTGCTGTCCTATCCTCACTCGGACGTTACCGCTGCCCAAAGGCAAAGGCCACGGAAAAGCGTGCACGCACGAGTTCCGAGTCACCACGCTGGGCGCTTGGTTGTGTGCGCCCGTCGCTTCGTGTTGTACGATTACAGTGGTGCTGGCCCCTCTCTTTGGAGAGGGGAGGGATTCGATGCTGCGACAACGACGGCGGTAATTTTGGCAGTCGCCAAGTACCAACACCGTCGGATCACAAGAGTCGATAGCTAAATTGATGTTATGGTGCTCGTCTACATTGTTCACTACACCGTCGGATCACAAGAGTCCGTGATACGACTGCTAGAGTTAAGATAAAGTCGCATTTTACCTCAATTCCTCTCCTTCCTGAGATAGGTCTCTGTCTTCTTCGGATGCTTTTCATATCCAGTGGCTGTGGCCACGTCGCGCAGGGGCAACGCGTTGCGGCGTCCGTGATCTGCTCGAGGAATAACAAGGGGCAGAGATGCGTGTGCCACTACAGGCAATTCGTGGTGCCCGTGCCTGAGATTTCACCGCCCAATACAAGTGCCGGGCTAAATTTGCATCTCTTCGCGTCCTAGTTCAGCCTGTGGATTTGGTACGCATTTTCACAGCTCTCAGTTACGCTTTTTTAGATCAATAGGATTTTTGGTGTAAGTAACTGAAGAACGTGTTTTAGTTTAAACTATAAATTTGGTATTAGATGGATTGCATAAGGAACCTCATCAAAAATATCTGTAGTAGGCTAGTAGAGTGGCTGGGATATGTCGGCCTGGAACAAACAAGTGCATTGTGCAAGGTTCTATGGTGCCGCAGAAAGCACATATTGAAGATACTCTTAGAAGGTCATTATTATTGATCGTCTTTAGGTTTAGAATTTTTAGAAATAGCATATATAGTGCAATTTTGATAAGGATTTGACTGGTCTACAGGGCTTCAATACCAACCCATAAACTAAATCAAGGAGTTAGGGGGCCATCCGTCGGTATGAAGGTGGTCGATCAGGGTACGATTAAGATGAGTGTGTGACATCGTCCTGCCTTCTCTTGTCACAGGAACAAGAACACACTCAACATGGCACCACAGGGAATTAACTTCTTGTGATCTAATAGTCAATCACAGACAAACTCCTCGTGTTGTGTCGCTTTGCTCATGTGACACTTCAAGTGTCTTAGGAGCTCGTCTTTTAATAGTTATTTCAGCCGTACGTCCAATCGGGAGTTTATCCAAAATTTTCATGCAACTTAGCCAGATGGGGCCTCCTGATAATGAGGGCGAGGCCATGGCTTGTCTTCTTGGAAGCTCAGGAAGGAACCCATTTCTCTGAAGCAGCAGCAGCACGTTTCACGGTTTCACCCATCTCAGATTACCGCAACTGTCGTACAATCCATTTATATTCTATCTAAATCGTACGAGCTGCCTTTGGCACTTTTCCTTGGAGTAGGTGATGTTACTGTCGCTAGCAATTTTCTTCCAGTAGTACGTAGCGTGGCAGCGTCACTGCCATTAACAGTGGCACAAAGAGCACATGAATTGCCCCCCTGAACCCGAGCTACCGCCGACAAGAGCTGAATCAATGTGTTTAAACCCATAAGCACCCTATGTGCCGTTCGGCTGGTAGGAAGTTTGGATCCACGTGTTTTTCTTTCGGGACTACTAGATAAGGAAGCGCGGCGGCACGCCGCGCGCGTGAACAAAAACAAATTTGTGGTTTTTTCGGAGGAAAAACGGACCACGAAAACATTTTTTTGGAGAAACGAGGAAAAACGGATCACGGAAACATTTTTTCCAGGGAAAAACGAATTTGCGTTTTTTTCCGGAGAAAAAACGGAGCACAAAAACATTTTTCCTGGGAGAAACGGAGAACGAAAATATTTTTTGGAAAAAGAAAAGGACACATGCGTAAGGCGGGGACTTATTTATTATATTTTGGACCCGACCGCTATCTCGAAAAATTAGAAAAAGGCTCGATTCGCGATTCGTATTTAGCAGGTGCATCTTTTAGTAAAGTAACAAACCAGGACCCAAAGCATAATCCGGAAAAATTTTCTTTACCTCACAAAAAATCACAAAGGATCATTTTGTAAATTCGCGAGGGACCTATCGTAATTTGGAGAAGCGGACGGACTTTTTGTAAAATTGCGGATTGACACGTGGATAGCGGTCCATCCAGAAACTTGCGAACTTTACGTAAAGAGCGGGGACTTATTTATTATATTTTTGGACCGACCGCTATCTCGAAAAAATTAGAAAAAGGCTCGTTCGCGATTCGTATTTAACAGGTGCATCTTTTGTAAAGTAACAAACCAGGGACCCAAAGCATAATCCGGAAAAATTTTCTTTACCTCACAAAAAATCACAAAGGATCATTTTGTAAATTCGCAGGGACCTATACGTAATTTGGAGAAACGGACGGACTTTTTTGTAAAATTGCCGGATTGACACGTGGATAGCCGGTCCATCCAGGAAACTTGCGAACTTTAATTAGGGGAGGATTTACCTTGCGGATGGAGTAGCGGTAGAGACACAAAGGGTCAAGGCACCCCCAGAAATGAAAATATCTCCTAGAAATGGAGGAGGTGACAAGCAAACCTACCAACAGCCTTCTACCCTATGAAACCGCAACGAGATAGGTCATAGGTCATTTATTTTGCTATAAGAACATGATAGGTGTCTGTTACAGCATAGAAATACGGTAGATGGCTATCGCGGTCAAGAAAACTACACCAGGGTAGAGACGAAACTAGTCAACAGTGAAAAAAACCAGAGCTCTCCGGATGGATCCACTTCAATGCGGGCAGAAGCAACCACCTCATTTATTTGTTATTTACTCTCTCTCTCTCTCTCCTATTCCACAAGGGGACACTGCAGCTCACTCGAGACATGTAAGCTGGACTGCGAGTATACATAAGCAGCAGACTGCTGCATCTCTTCTCAAGTCCAGCCTTCATCTCCAAAAACATCTTTGTGTCCATCCAGTTGTTCTCGTCTCTTCTCCATGGATTTTAGCAACGCAAGATGGAAGGCTCCATCACTGTGCCTAGTGTTTGTGCTTCTTCAAGCAAGCCTCTCCGCTTGCGCGCCTATTCCCAAAACATACATCGTTCAGATGGCCGCGTCTGAGATGCCAAGCTCGTTCGATCATCGCCATGAATGGTACGCTTCCACGGTGAAGTCCGTGAGCTCTGCCCAGCTAGAAGCTCAAGCGGACGACGCTTACGCGAGGATCATCTACAACTACGAGACGGCCTTCCATGGCTTCGCTGCTCGGTTCGACGAGGACGAGGCCGACCGGATGGCCGAGGCGGCCGGCGTGCTGACCGTGCTCCCGGAGACAGTCTTGCAGCTGCACACCACTAGGAGCCCGGACTTCCTGGGCATTGGCCCGGAGATCAGCAACAGCATATGGTCCGCTGGCCTCGCCGACCACGATGTCGTTGTCGGCGTGCTCGACACCGGCATATGGCCCGAGAGCGCCAGCTTCAGCGACAAGGGGTTCGGCCCCGTGCCGGCCAAGTGGAAAGGCCTGTGCCAGACCGGCCGCGGCTTCACCACCGCGAACTGCAACGGCAAGATCATCGGCGCGCGCATCTTCTACAACGGCTACGAGGCCTCGTCGGGGCCCATCAACGAGACGAGTGAGCTCAAATCACCGCGCGACCAGGACGGGCACGGCACGCACACCGCGGCAACTGCCGCGGGCGCGCCCGTGCAGGACGCCAATCTGTTCGGCTACGCCGGCGGTGTCGCCCGTGGCATGGCGCCCCGCGCCCGCGTCGCGGCCTATAAGGTTTGCTGGGCAGGCGGCTGCTTTAGCTCCGACATCCTGGCGGCCGTCGATCGCGCCGTGTCGGATGGCGTCGACGTGCTCTCCATCTCCCTTGGTGGTGGCGCCTCCCCCTATTACCGCGACAGCTTGTCCATAGCGTCGTTTGGGGCCATGCGGATGGGCGTGTTCATTGCCTGCTCGGCCGGCAACGCCGGACCAGACCCGATAAGCCTCACCAACCTATCACCGTGGATAACCACGGTGGGCGCGAGCACCATGGACCGTGACTTCCCAGCCACGGTGAACCTCGGCAACGGCGCGAACATCACCGGCGTTTCGCTTTACAAAGGCCGGCGAAATCTTTCGCCCCAGGAGCAGTATCCGGTGGTCTACATGGGCGGCAGCTCCAGCATCCCGGACCCCAGGTCTCTGTGCCTCGAGGGGACACTGGAGCCCCGCGACGTTGCCGGAAAGATAGTGATATGCGACCGCGGCATTACTCCTCGGGTGCAGAAGGGTCAGGTAGTCAAGAAGGCCGGTGGCATCGGCATGATTCTCGCCAACACTCCGGCGAACGGCGAGGAGCTTGTCGCCGACAGCCACCTCCTGCCGGCCGTCGCCGTGGGAGAGTCTGAAGGCATTGCGGCCAAAAAATACAGCAAGACCGCACCAAAACCGACCGCGACGCTCAGCTTCGCGGGAACCAAGCTCGGGATCCGCCCGTCGCCGGTTGTCGCCGCGTTCTCGTCCCGAGGCCCAAACCTCCTGACACTGGAGATTCTCAAGCCGGACGTCATCGCGCCCGGCGTGAACATCTTGGCTGCATGGAGCGGCGACGCTAGCCCGTCGAGCTTGTCCAGCGACCGCCGCCGTGTCGGGTTCAACATCCTGTCTGGGACGTCCATGTCGTGCCCTCATGTCGCCGGCGTGGCTGCACTGATCAAGGCAAGCCACCCGGACTGGAGCCCCGCGCAGATAAAGTCCGCGCTGATGACCACCGCGTACGTCCACGACAACACGTACCGGTCGCTGAAGGATGCGGCGACCGGCAAGGCGTCCACGCCATTCGAGCACGGAGCTGGCCACATACACCCGCTGCGAGCTCTGAACCCTGGGCTGGTCTACGACATTGCCGAGGACGACTACTTCGAGTTCCTCTGCACGCAGAACCTGACGCCGATGCAGCTCAAGGCCTTCATCAAGAACACCAACATGACTTGCAAGCACACCTTGAGTTCTCCCGGCGACTTGAACTATCCGGCCATCTCCGCCGTCTTCGCGGCTCAGCCGTCGGCAGCCCTGACGGTGCGCCGCACTGTGACGAACGTTGGTCCTCCATCTTCGACCTACCATGTCAAGGTCACACAGTTCAAAGGCGCGGACGTCGTCGTCGAACCGAACACCCTGCACTTCACAAGCTCAAACCAGAATCTTCCCTACAAGGTTACGCTGAGAACCAAGGCCGCCCTGAAGACACCCGAGTTCGGAGCTCTGTCATGGAGCGACGGCATCCACATTGTCCGGAGCCCCATTGTCCTCACATGGCTGCCACCAATGTGATCTTTCTTTTTTATTTTATTTTTTCTGCATTAGTCAAGTCTTGGAGCAGAAACATCTGCGTCCTGAACGCTGGGTAAGCTGCGTCCTGAACGCTGGGTAAGCGAGCCTGATATATCAATTGCGTAGCAGCAGACACAGGAGTTCCACTTACCGACCAAAAACGTTTGACATGATCCACGTCAAAACAAGCTTTATTCCTCAAATGTATTCATGGTTATTCCGAAAGCCCAGTAGCTGGTTGATTGTTTCTACAGTACTTTGTTGTACAACATATTGGAGTGAAACAGTAGTACGGAAAACTCGATTATGACAGATTTAGCTTGATTCCCAAATGGTGACACCATCACAGGTGCAGAGCTTCTTGTAGTTCTCCCCAACCCCGGCACTTCTTGCAATCACGGCTGCTGCAATCCCAGTGTCTGATCTGTCCTCAGTTGCATACAGCGCAATAGAGCGGCCAATCAAGTCAGCAACTTTCATTCTCTCTTTCGATCCTGAAAAATGGGCTTCTCCGTTCTCTCCAGCTTCTAGTGTTCCCAGGTCACCGAGGGTCTGTTTCAGAAAAGCATACACATAAGAGGTTCCAAATTAATTTTTTAGAATTAAAGGATCCTGGATAATCAAATACATAACTTGCTGCTACCAAATTGTCATTTCTCAAAACAGGATTGTTCTTGAATATCACCGTTTTTATGTTATTTCTTAAAAACCATTTTGAACAAAAGTAAATACAGCATAATTAATTGACATGGTTTAATCTTGCTGGCAGTGCTCACTAGTAGTCCATTCAAACCTCAGCTGAAAACATATCCTGAGCTTCAGTTTGCAGTCAAATCCCAAAAGATGTCTGCACTCTGCAGTGTCAAATCACGCAACACAGATCTAATGAAATAAATGCAAGCAGTAAAAAGAGGCCTGACCAGACCCACCAGTGAGGTGAACTACAGTTGTTCAATTCCGATCCACTATGTTCTGAAAACACATGTGCTACAGCGTATGCACAAGAAGCCAGAAGACCAGTGTGTTACTGATATTTACTGGAGCCATTTAGTTTGGTGAATTTGGTCATTGTATTTAAGACACAATGACTGCTTTGTAGCATGGTAGATCAGGGAAGGAAGCAGAAATAATTAAAAAGAAATGCTCTAGGATGACATACAAGCTGTGACAATTTGAACTGAATGGGATGCAACAAGTGCGAATAGGGGTGGAAAAAAAACTCGAAACTCGCGAGTTTAACGAGTACTCGAAAACTCGACTCGACTTAACTCGAACTCGTTCCTTAACGAGTTGAGTCGAGTCGAATTGGGTTTTGAACTCGTTAAGGTAACGAGTTTAACGAGCGAGCTAACGAGCTTAACGAGTCAGAAAAAAAACACTATAAATCTGTAACCCTAACCCGTTCCTTCAACCTTCAGACCCGATTCTTTCTCCCCATTTCACATTCGCAATTCTCCAATTCCCAGCTTGGCTGCGTCTCCACCCTCGCCCTTGCTTCCGACACCTTCGCCGCCACTGTGCTCCTCTCCTCCACCGACAAGCATCATAACGAGCTAACTCGAGCTAACTCGAGTTTTTAACGAGTCGAGCCGAGTTGAGTTGGCTCGTTATCTTAACGAGTTTAACGAGTCGAGTCGAGTCGGCTCGATATCCAACCCTAAGTGCGAAAGAGCATGTAATGTGGATGCAAAAATGTGTCCACAGACACGAGTATATGCTTGGAACAGGCAAGCCTTCTAATGATACATGCAAGGAACCTACTTACTTTGGTGGATTTGGCCATCGTATTTATGACACAATGAATGCTTTGTATATTAGATCAGCAGGGACTGGGAATGTACAATAGTAGAGACAACATTTCCTATAGTTCGTCTCTAAAATCATTCCTCTAACTATTTTATATTATTTTAAGCACATTTCCCCCTCACACACCATCACCATTTGCGTTGGTTTGTGTGTGGTTCTCTCTTACACAAGAGATAGCACTTCCCTTTCCTCACCTCCTCTTTGCTCCACTTAGGATTTTGCTGACATAGGGTGTGTTTGGTAGGGCTCCAACTCCACTAGATCCATGGATCTGGTGAAGCTGGGTATTTCTAGCTCCACCAGATCCGTGGAGCTGGAGCTATGAGTATATTAAGAGTGTTTAGATGGATCATTTGTTTACATTTTAAACCAAAAATATAAACTTAATTCACTTTATTTTAGCCTATAAGTTTCAGATCTCAGGTCTCAGGTGAAGCTGAGATCTGAAGCTCTACCAAACAGGCCTATAGTATAGCTAGACGATAGCTGAAGTGGCACTATTGAAAAGCTAAGAGGTAGGTGAAATTGCACTATTGGAAATACCCTTAAAGAAAACAGAAATAGCCAATCGGTTTTGAGATATAGCAGTAGGTTACCGTAGAAACTGTGACCAGCTATGCACTGCATGGATACAAAATTCGCAAAAGAGCATGTGTGGATGCAAAATAGTCTGGACATGACCACCTGCTACGAAAACACATGCCTGCCACAATACTATAGCATCATAACCGATGATATTATTCATTCCAAGGTTATGTTGCGGATCGCGTCTACGTCCGGCGGCAGGCTCAACAGAACCAGGCTGCGTCCGACTCGCCGTAGAATAAGGCGCTGCTAGCACGGCCGTTGCATAAGCCGTTGCATGCAGCAGAATCTTTCCCTAATTAGTTTATCTCTACTAGTTTGGTTGCAACTCTTCCTAGTTAGTTTCCGTTTGTAATCAGGACTTCCCTACGTATATGAGAGGGATTAAGAGTCTGTTAGAGATCAATAAAAGGTGAACAAGCAAAGCGAGAAAAGGTGCGCTTCGGTACCACCAAAACCGATCTCGGTATTGCCGTCGATAACCGGCCGGTAGCACCGTCTGACCGACTATCTCGCCGTCGTAGATTTCGCTTCTGACGGCGCCCATCCTCGCGCGCAGTCTCCGCTTGGGGACTCGTGCGTTCAGCGTTCCCAAACCCAAGATCCACATCAAGCGGTATCGAGCGAAGATCCTCCGGCGCAATTCCTAGCCACCGCGCCCGCAAAACATGGGTAGTGGAGAAGGCGATTGGCGATCCAAGATAACCGGTGACGTCGAGGGCCTCAAGTAATCACTAGCGAGATTCAAGAACCTTGGCGAAGCGGTCAAGTCGCAAGGAAGAGGCGGAGGAAGCGGATGGGAGCGGTTGGGCGCATGGCCGCGAAATCTCTGGACAGGGCGATCGCGAGACGCACGGGTCCATGGGATTCGCTGCTCGTGGTTCCGACGCCCCTGCCTTCCATCGAAGAGGACCACGGGAGCATGGCGGTGGCGATGATCCCGCGATTCCACGGCGCCCGCTATGAGCTCGCTCTTACGGCAACCTGAGAGGACCCTTTGCTCGCTCCGTCGGTGTGAGCGGTTCGCAAGAGCATATGACCTTCCCGCCACAAATGCGTGCAGATGGCGGGCTCCATCTCCATGGCGAGGCTCAAGAGGTTCTCGACAATTGGGAACTGGAAGGGGGGCCCACGTCTTGGGAGGACTTCTATGAGACGTTTCTCCAACGTTTCACACGGACTGCCACCGCAGGGCCGCTTGGAGATCTTGTCAACTTGAAGCAGGGAGACCGGCGCGTGGACAAGTACGCGCGGGAGTTCCAGCATTTACTCGCGCGCGCTCCACACATGAGAAGGGGAGATCAAATTGAGACATTCACGGCGGGATTGTCCTTCTCTGGCTGGCGGCGTGCGTAGGGATCGGCGCGTGATCTCGCGAAGCGGTAGCCTAGCGCGTGAAGCGAGCGAAGGAAGACGCGTGGATCGCAGGCGGCCCAAAGCGTGCCGACACCGGGGCGCACGGGTTCCGTTCGGTAGGGAGTCTGCGCTGCGGCAACCTCGGCGGAGGTGGGCGGCGCCGCTTCGTGCGGCGATCCGCTCCGAGTGGGATGGCGCCAGGAAGGCGCGCGTTCAACGGGGCGTTACCTCCGGCCTCTGGAAATCGAGCGGTGTCCACGGCGTCGATCTTCCTCTTTGCGCGTCGCCGCGTGCGCGCCGCCTCGGTCGCGAGCATTTGGCGAGCAGCAGGCGAAGGGCTTATGTTATAATTGCGATGAAATTTATACCAGGGGACACCATTGCAAGCGAGTGTTTTATCTGGAGGTGCTGAACGAAGGAGATGAGGATACGACTAAAACAGAGGAGCCGGAGGAGGCGGCGAATTGTCGGCCTTCGCGTTGAAGGACCGGAATAATGACACTATCACGATTGGCTATAGCCATGCGAGGCCAATCGTTGAATCTTGTTGGTGGACACAGAAGTACTCACAACTTCATCGGTTGGCCGTTGCAAGTCGTTTGGGCATTGACATGGTCGAGCCGCAGGTCAGCAGTGCGAGTAATAGCGCAAGACAGTTGCCATGTCTCGGCCGATGTCTGAGAGGAATTCACCGTGAAACCCACACCTTAGAGCTCCTTCTTGATCATTCCTCTGGAAGGGTTTGATGTGGTGTTAGGGGTCCAATGGCTCAAACCGTTCGGCGACATTAATTGGAATTTTGATTCCATGCGCATGTCGTTCCAACTAGAAGGGCACCCCATTGTTCTCCAAGGCACTGGAGCCGCACCAACAGAGTTGCACGCACTCAAGATAGAGGAACAACCCGGGGAATTGGCGACCCTCCTACATTCCTTCCAAGATCTGTTCCAGGAACCCCGAGGTTTGCCTCCCTCTCGAGCTTGTGACCATCGAATCTGTCTGCGGAGGCACCAACCCGGTGGTAGTTCGTCCATATCACTACCCTTTCCGGCAAAAAGACGAGATTGAGCAGCGGTCGAGTCTATGCTAGCCAAGGATCATCCGCCGGTAGATCACCATTCTCGTCGCCGATTCTCTTAGTCGCAAAGGAGGATGGGACACGGAGATTTTGCGTGGATTCTGCGCCCTCAATGACAAGACGATCAAAGATAAATTTCCAATACCGGTGGTTGAAGAGCTCTGGATGAGTTGCATGGCGCCAGTATCTTCTCCAAGCTGGACCTCCGTTCGGTATCACCAAATACTGGATGGCGAAGGGACATCGACAAGGCGGCGTTCGCACTCACCACGGCCACTTTGAATTTCGGTTATGGCATTTGGATTGTGCAATCGCATCCACCTTCGAGCTCTCATGAATGAGGTTCTCGCAGATTTCCTCATAAATTCGTCTTGGTCTTCTTTGGCGATATTTTGATCTCTGACACCACGCTTGCCGAACACCTTTGCCACCTCCGTGCGGTGCTTGATCGTCTGCGTCTCCTGACCTCTTCCTTAAGCAGACCAAGTGTGCTTTTGCAGACGAGAGTGGGCTACCTAGGCCATGTTATCTCCGACAGAACGGGTCGCCGCTAACCCAACGAAAGTTCAAGCTATCACGGATGGCCTCGTGGCGTCAATCCTTTGAGTCTTGTGACTTCTGGGCTTGGCGGGTATTACCGCCGGTTCATCCACCAAGATGCATCCATTGCGAGCCGTTGACCACACTTCTTCGCCGTCAAGACTTGGTGGGCTGAAAGCCGGCCAAGACTTTCCATGCTCTTAAGGTCGCCCTCGATCTGCTCGATTAGCCGCTTACGGACTTCACAATCACCTTCGTCGTCGAGTGTGATGCGTCCAGCACGGGCATTGGGGCCGTCTTGCAACAGGAAGGCCATCCGGTGGCATACTATAGTCGCAAGTTGGCTGAGCGGCATTGCAGGCTTGCCGCTTACGAGAGGGAGCTCATTGAATTGTCGAAAGCCATTCGACATTGGCGACCATATCTTTGGGGCATCCGTTTGTGGTCGCGACCGACCACGCTAGTCTCAAGTACTTGCTTTCGAGCAAGCCTTGGTGACTCGCCAAGCGGCATTGGCTCGGCAAATTAATGGGATTTGATTTCGCGTGGAGCACAAACCGGGCAGCGAATAGGCGGCGAGATGCCATCGCATGTTCGAGCGGCTCCTTCTGCGTCGCTATCTCGGCACCGATTGGCTCGGTCTGGAGGAGGTCCGTGCGCTATTGCGTCAAGATCCGGAGATCCAACGCCGAGTCAGAGGTCCAATCAACGAGTCCCGTCGGTGGCGACCATCGAGGCTCCTCCGAGTGGACTTGGCGAAGGTCTCCTCTTCGGCATGGCCGCTGTACCTCCGTCCTCATCGGACTGCGCCAGAGGTGGTTGCGGCCTTCCACGACTTAACCCATGAAGGTGTCCACAAGGCGCTTCATCGGGTTCGTCGGCAATTTTCTGGGTTAATCGGCGACACACCGTCGAAGACTACATCAAGCAATGTCGCGTATGTCGGTGACACAAGGCCAAGACGCTTCGCCCCGCCGGCCTCCTTCAACGCGCTCGGTTCCACGGCATGTGCGGCGGACATCTCGATGGATTTCATTGTCGGCTTACCCAAGTCCGCGGCATGTCGGTCATTACGTCGTCGTCGTCGTCTCTCCAAATACGGACACTTCATTGCCCTTCGAAGATCCACGGCGGCTCAGCGGTTGCCAACACTTTCTTCGATCAGTTATGCGTCTCACGGCATGCGAGTCCATCGTCTCGGACCGCGACCCCATTTTCACCGGCGCCTTTTGGTAGGACCTCTTTAAGCGTTGCGGCACCCGCCTCCTGACGTCCTCAGCTTACCACCCCCAAACCGATGGCCAGACGGAGGTGGTCAACCGGACCTTGAAATGTACTTGCGTTGCTTGACTCTGAATCACCCATCCTCTTGGGTCAAATGGCTACCTTAGGCGGAGTTACGCTACAACGCCGTATCACTCTGGGTTACGGATGGCTCCGTTCGAACTTGTTTATGGACGGCCGCCTCCAAGTCTACTTCCGTATTCCCAAGGAGCTACTGCTATCGCCACAATGGATTGCCAGTTGGTCGACCGCGATGTTCTCCTCGCACAAGCCCGCCATCATCTCCTCCAAGCTCAGAACAGGATGAAGCAACAATACGATGCGGGACATCGGGAGGTATCCTTTGAGGTCAACGCCTGGGTCTGGTTGCGGCTCCAACCTCATCGCCAGCTGTCCTTGCGAGCCGCCGGCCAGCACAAGCTTTCGCCTCGGTTCTTTGGACCATACCGGTGCTTGCGGTTTGGGGAGGTGGCCTACCGGTGGCGTTTGCCTCGCTTCGTATCCATAGCGTATTCCATGTCTCGTTGCTCAAACCGTTCCACGGCACACCTCGACTACAAAGACCACTATTGCTCGACGACTTGTTGTTGCGGGCCCGTGATCGACTGAGCCCGCCATGCTTCTTGCCCAGCGGTTCGTCAAGGGCCACCGCCAGTTCTTGGTCTAGTGGAGTGGTGAGCCGACTTATGAAGCAACTTAGGTGGACGCCATCGTTCTTCGCCGCTCCTACCCGACTTCAAGCTTGAGGACAAGCTTGCTTTCGAGGAAGTATTGTTGCGGATCGCGTCTCGTCCGTGGCGAGCTCAATGAGAACCAGTGCGTCCAGGCTCGTAGTAGAATAAAGGCCTTGCTAACACGGCCGTTGCATAAGCCGTTGCATGCGGCGAGAATCTTTCCCTAATTAGTTTATCTCTTCTAGTTTGGTTGCAACTCTTCCTAGTTAGTTTCCGTTTGTAATCGGGACTTCCCTACGTATATGAGAGGATTGAGTCTGTTAGAGATCAATAAAAGGTGAACAAGCAAGGCGAAAAGGTGCGCTTCAGTACCACCAAAACCGATCTCGGTATTGCCGTCGATAACCGGCCGTTGTGCCGTCTGACCGACTATCTCGCCGTCGTAGATTTCGCTACGACGGCGCCCACTTCCTCACGCGCAGGTCTCCGCCCGGGGACTCGTGCGTTCCAGCGTTCCCAAACCCAAGATCCACATCAGGTTAGTTACCTCATATGTTATTAATTAGAAATCGAAATAGCACATGATAATACCTAAACCTCTCCAATCATCCCACCTTATCATGTGTGCATCATTTATTAACCTCACCAATGATTTTAAGTGTTGGAATATTACCTTGTCAGATAAATAATCAAGTGGATTATATACTTTGCCAGTACTTTCTGCACCTCTTGTCAAATCTCCACTCTCATTTATTGACCATCCATGTTTACCAGGTGACAGACCACTAAAAGTGACTTCCACACTAGCCAATTCCATGTTAACTTGGGCCAGACGAACAACACCAAATATAACCGGCACTTTGAACTCAGCTACAGAAGCAGAAACAAAAAAATCTGCAAATGTTAGAGCACAGAATTAGTTACAATAATAGAAAAGATGTGCAGCACATAAGCAAAATGAGAAATGCAAGCAATCAAAAGATTGTCTTACATAATATTTTTCAATCGAAAATTTAGAATAATGCTTTGTTAAACAACTAAATAAGTTCAGCAGGACCTGGTGCAACTTAAACGCATTTTGAAGATATATCTCAAGTAGCATTGCAGTAAAAGCAAAGAAATTCAGAATTTAGATATTGGATATATCTGTCAATTATGAAAGTGTGACGCATACTGCATACATAAAAGCCAGTTAAGGCCCAAAGCTATAAGTGCCTACACTTGTCAGAGGAGTATATTCCAGTATCAAATTCACACACCACTGATCTCACACTTCCCATAATGAAACATTAAAATCCAGTACCACACAATTAAAGAACCATAGTACTGGCAGTGGCAGATAATCAGGCTGATTTGCAAGGTTTTAGATGGAAAAGCACGCTCAAGAAATATAGAAATTAGCACAGACCATTTGGGTTCCCTTGGCCAATCAGCCGCGCATTTCGACCTATTTGATGGAGAGCATCTAACATTGTCTTCACTGGGAGAGACCCAAGAACTCTAACAACCTGGTTCTTCAAGTCCACTTCGACGTCTTTTATTCCTGCAGCAAGAGGCAGTCTTGATAAACCAAAAAGAAATGGTTAAAAGTGAAAGTATAAACAAAAATTTATTCAATAGAGCATTAAAATAATATGGTCCCATACCTTCAAGAGTTTAAAGCTTGTTTCTCACTGCTGTCACACAGCCCTCGCATTTCATGTCCACCATGAATTCCGTCTTTGGACCATAAAAGCAACTAGATTATTAAATAATTCTATGCATGGAGAAATCAAACCATCTCAAATAAATGCATAAGGAAACATGAAGGCTGAAGCGATCTGACTGCTTGATTTTTATTTTAAGATAATGTACAAAGAAACACAAGCCACGATAGTGACTGTATCAAAACACTACAGAATGCCTATTTTGTAGAACTGAAAGAAGTAAAATGCGTTCATTACAGCCTTGTCTTTCTAGAAGAATTTGAAGTTAGATCTACAGTATACAGAACTCAAAATTATTTAAGACAATGTAAAAATTCATTCTAAAAGAACTGACTAGTGGAGTTTTAGCCAGCAGTTGCCCATAATAGGCATCCCAATCCACCTGGAGCATAGCATTCCTTTTTGGATGGAACAGTCCACAACCCCTCTTTATGGTAGGTCTTTGATATGTACAGATTAGTTCCTGAATTACCAAATCTTACGTTAAAACTTTAGCTTGTAAGGAAGAAATTGCAATAAGTTCTTTAGTCATATGTGCTAAAGACAATTGATCTTTATGAAAATGACACAGGACCTTAGCTTCTGAACATTTTATATATTCAGTATGAGAATTACATTACCATTTGTATAATTGGATCAAATTTCTTTTAAACATTTGTTGTGGGACTGGCCCACCATCCGTGACCTCAGCCACGTGATCACCGGTTATAAAGGACCCTATCCGCCAACAGCAGGGTGACACGTGGGCGCCAGAGAGGGGCAAAAGCACCGTGTTACCCCTATTACTGTAGCACTTAATGGGGGCACCCTTGTAATCCACCTTCCCCCATGGGCACTATAAATAGAGCCCCATAGGCACCATTTGAGGAGGTTAAGCACTTGTCATCTTGATATACAAATACAAGGAGCTACCTTTTGCTCGTTCCCCATGTTCTTCAAGCTTTCACGAGCCCCTTAACCGTACTATTTGGTTCTGTAGCCACAACAGCCTTCTTTACAAGGCATGTAAAATTTACAAACAAATGTTATCCATTTTAACTGTCTTATCACCGTCTCCAACTATCCATACGGACAGTACCTCTCAAAGCAACAACCTGAAGACTGGATGGGCAGATGGTAGGTGTGAGACTAGCTAAATTGGGCTCTCCTCTTAGTCCTTCCATATCTGCGTTTTATTCAAGCTTTTGTAGAACAAAAATTTAGACACCAACAATCATTTTGATTCCCTTAATAAATCAAACATCCCCCCCCCCCCCCCCCAAACACCAGCACATCCAAAATTTTCTCTCGCGCAACTCATCCACTAACATGCTCATTGCTAAATCAGGTTGCTTGATAGCTCTAATCCCCCACTAAAGCAATGGTTTAGCAGCACTGGAAGGTGCAAAATCTGCACCAGTCTCAGAAAACAATCTATTCAGGCAATAAAGCTAACTACAACAACCAGCTTATCAAACGTATTAGTATACCAAATTATCACTAATTCACTATACAAGCACTCTGACCAATTGGCGAATTGTTTTAAACCTAGAGTGAGATTCTTCTAATGCAATTGCCCACTTCCAAATCACCAATTCAATCCGGTATCTAATCCCTCAACAACTAAAAAGGCGCTCTCAATCATATCCCTACCCTGGTAGCATCGCGGCCAGACTAATACGGAAAACAAAAATGCTCTCGTCAAGTTTCGGGCGCTCACAGTGAGCTCCGGGGGCACGGTATCGTCAAAAGACAAGGCATGAGTGATGAGACCAAAAATCTCAAGACCCTAGGCGAGGCGAGCACGTATGGACAGCACATCAAGGACGGAGCCGAACCTTATCGGGGCCGGCGAGACCGGTTGTGGCGGTGGCCATCGGAAGGACGGCGCTCGGAGCGCGTACGGATGAAGAGTAGGAGGACTGGAGGAGGCAGCGAACGCGGAGGAGAGGGAGGTGGGCAAGGGGAAGTGGACTTTGGAGGAGGGAGAGGAGGAGAGGGCGCAGGCTGCGACGGCTGCCGCTGGCACAGCAGCGGAGGCGGCGGTAAAGGCCCGGAGGAAACCCACCATCGGTGCCCCCGGCCTTCTGGAAGCCTCCTCTGGTCTACAACTACTTACTTCATGCGGCGACGGCTTGGGTTTTAGTGATATGTGTATGACAGTCGGTCAGGGTGTTATAAAGTGAATTACGAATTTTAAAGAGTGTCGTTGGTGTCAATCTTTCACGGGAGTACAGATGGGCAAGTTTTAATTTAATATTATTTTACTTATACTAGTATAAAAGTATTTTTAAGATCGAGCAAATCTAATTTCATTCAAAATTAATATATTTTAATATTTAACTAATAAATAAATGTAATTAAAGTAAATTTAAACCCAGGTAACAGACCCACCAATAACAGCTTTTTTTTCCACTGGAGTCGAGAAGTGTTCGTTCTGAACTCGAACTTGACTGGCCGTTCCAGTACTCGCTTGTTTTGAGAGGTGGGTGTCGTGTCGTGTCGGGTCGGACTGGTTTGATACGGATCGGTTTGGTACAGATTTATCATGTTTCGGATCTAAATCGTGTCGGACTGTGAGGGCTCATCGTGCTCGTCGTGCCGGGCCGGGCTGACCCAGCTTGCCTTTGACGAGCCCAGGCACGATCTATTTGTACTTCGTGTCGTGCTGGTCCAGATCTGACTCATTTATACTATTACTACAAGAGAAAATGATCACGGATTGATTTCTTTCTTTATCTTTTTAGGACTTTTCTTTTTCTCCGGTCAAAACAGAATCCTATTGTGTTATTCTTCTCAATTTCCTTAATTCAATTGCTTGTTCTAGACACATGCATGCAGCCATGCATTTACTCCTTGATTTGCTCACCCACACATACAACATATGGATGCATTCCCTTCCTTTTCTCCGTTCTATCCATAGTTTTCTTCTTTTACTCCTTGATTTGCTCACTCACACATACAACACAGGTGCGTGCTGTTTCGGACCGTGTCGGCCCAAGCACGGCTCAAACTGTCATGCTGGACTGGACCGCCCATCGTGTCCGATTGACAGGCCCGGATAACCGTACCATACCGATTCGAACCGTTTAGAACAGTTTCGTACCAAATCATAGATCAAACATACCTCGTACCAACTCAAAATAGCCCGGCCCACTACCCATCGCTATTGTTTCAGAACCGCAGGTTGCGTTTCTTGATCTCTCGAGAAAAGTCGGAGGCTGACGCTAAATTACAGCGACCGGCCCAATGGCGAGTTTTCTATCATTGGGCCCTCGAGCTAAGCCCACATAAGCACGGGGTTCATTCGATTAGGGGAGGGAACAGTGATGGATGTCCTGATATAGTGTGGGCCCGCCGAAATATGTATTTGTTTAGTAGGGCCTTGAAATCATTTAGGGCCCAGTGCCCTGACGGTTAACCAGGCTCTTCTGTGCTTCAATTGCATTGTAAAGTACTCACTGAAGTACACATCCTAATATTTAAGCTCTTTTACGCTAAATTTAATATGGATTTTTCATTATTTTTAATCTAATAGATTAGATTAGCTAGTATTTGTTTGTACTTTATTTGGTAGAATGGTAGGAGGAATAACTTTAATAAATTAATGGCTGCATATAATTTCTACTGCTCACCATTACCACTAGTACAATGCACTGTAAAATTTCTCTAATTTTTCTCTCTCTTTTTTGTGATTACAAGGAGTACATAGGGTTAATGTAACCTAGTTAACAGAACATAAACCCTACAAAAAACCTCAGAACAGAAGAGAATAAACAGAAGCCCAATATCTATTGCAACTTCTTGGATATAACAATGATACTGCATATAGTATAAATATAACAATGATTAATCAATCATATGAGTTCAACATGCAACAGGTTTTTCACAATTTAACAAGTTATTTTATCATGTAGTCGAACAAAATTGCAAAAGTATCAAATATTCCTTTATGTTTTGCAAAAGACTGCCAAGTATTTATGTAGGCAAATGGAAGTATATTCTTGCATGTTAAGCTCTGATGATGTCATGTAACATCCCATAATTTTATCTTTAAAATAATAAAAAATAATTTAAAATGTTATTGTATTTTTTGAATTTTCAGTGAATAATTTATTTTTTGGATTTTAATAATTATTTCAGATTTTGGTATTTTCTATGATTTTCTAGATTTTAAAAGGCTTTCCCTATTTTCAAAAACTAAAAAGTAATTTATGTGTAAAAATAAAAACCAACTTTTAGTTGAAAATAGTTTTGTTAAATTCAAAATGTCTAAGAGAATTTATATGAATTTTCTCCAATTTTGTGAACTCTATTTGCTATTTTCTAAAAAAATATTTCCTTATATTAGAAATTATCTATATGTTATTATATTGGAAATAGTTTTAGCTGGTTCAAAATGTCCTATTTCAATTCTCTAAAAGTTTTTAGAATTTTTGGGGCTGTTCTAGTATTTTTCTATATTTAAAAAATTATTAGCATTTAAAAACTATTTACTGCATAAAAATAAAAATGTTGTATTATTTGTTTGGGCTCAACTGAAGCTGCTACAATATGGGCTGTAAATATCTGAATGGAGTTATTCGAAATTAATCAAGAATACAATCAGAATGTTCCGATATCCTAAATCCGATGCCAATTCCGAAACCGACGACGAATTCGACAACTTTTCAACACGACTATTCGAATTCGATCTGAACAGATCTGATCGGTTGGTCGGTCGGCATATATCTGATCAGATTTCACCCTAGCTGCGTATGACATCCCATACTTCTTCAGTGAAGATGCTCTCTAAATCAGCGAGGTCTGACTGCTTTAGCTGTAAGCCTGTAAGAACGAGAAGTCGCGAGTACTCAAAAAGAAGCTGCTCTTTCCCTTCGTGAGTGACTGCGTCCCCATTCTCGCCTCAGCCTGGAGATAAACGTTTTGCGCCGTTGCTGGCTCGCGTGGAAGTGAAAAGAAGACGTATTTGCACGGTTGCACCCCTTCTTTAAGCCACAGGATACGCAATCTTTGGCGCGCAATAGTTCTCTGCAACGAGGCAAACACCAAACGTTTCAGTTTAAGTTTCTTCCTCAACCACGCCTCTAACGCAAACTAGCATTAAACGCTAAACAACAAGGATTAATCCAGCAAAGCGCGAACCGCAAAGGAAGGTACACAAAGCAGCCGAGTAGGCAATACCTTTCACCGGCGTGAACATAGACAAGTGAACGGAGTACTACAAGCAATCCGGTCAAATTACAGAGACCAAATATCGATCCCTGCATCAACGTGCGCAGGCACAACTCACAAGTGCCACTCTGTAGTGAGAGCAGTAGTGTAGCTGAAAGCCTCAAACTGTCAAAAACGATCCTCTTAACCCTGGCTGAACCTTAAGCTGGGTCTAGTTACAGGGCAACTCTCCTTTGGCAGAGGGCTTAATAGAGCTACAAGACTTCACACGCTCCCTGCCAAGAGAGAGAAGCCCTGAAACTGGACTGCTTAAATATTCCACGCGTGATCATCTGAACAATCGCTTCTTTCTTCTTCGTCTTTCTTATCTTGACCGTGTTGCCCATTCCTCTCTGCCGCATCACAAGATTTATAGGGAACAAACCCAGCGAAGGCATATGCTTGCATGATTTTCTAAGGGTTTTAAACCATGGATATCCTCTTGGCATCCAACATCTCACTTTCCCTTTTTTTTTTCCTTCATGGTTATGTCCCTCTAAAGTTCACACCCCACTATGGGATTCTCTTTCCTTCGAGACCCTTCTTTGGCAGTTGGCAGTTGGTACTTTCCACAGTAAACTTAAGTGGTTATTATTTTTTCTTTAACCTGAGAAGAGATGGGAGAGTAGAAACGTAGAAATATACTCCTACTTGACCATGCAGTAACAAAATCTGCGAAAACTGTAGGTCACGAATGCTTCTGGACAGGATTTCTTATCGAGTGAACTTAAATACAGATTTCTTTTTGTTAGACGATACAAATTTCATTTTGATAGTAGATAAGAACAGAACACACACTTCCAACAATATGTGCAACTTATCCCGAAGAAAATCCAGCCCATACCTAGTATCAGAGCCAGACTATCAATAGTGAATCAAGCCTTACATACTGCAATATAGATACTTAATATGCCTCCGGACTTTTATGAGCGAATTACAGTTTTCTCCTCCCTAATCCTTCAGCGCCCAACCTCTCGTTTTGTATTTTGACTCCCATATACCTGTTAAGTTACAGACATAATCATTCATTTTGATTTTTAAGAGATTGATAGGATTCCACCTAAAATGAAATCTTGGAGACAGAAAACCATTACCACTAGGACCTGTCTAAAAAGTGCTAGAATAAATGTACTGATCGACAAGGTGTACAAAGATGACCAAGAAGCAAACAAGGAGTTACCTGCCGAGCATCATGACGGTGGCCTGCGGGTTGGTTCCCGGCGAGGCATTGAATGTGGAGCCGTCGATGACACGCAGCGCGTCTACGCCAAGCACCCGGTAGTCGTCGTCGACGACCCTGCCGACCTGGCAGCCGCCGTGGTAGTGCCAGATGGTCATGACGGTGTCCTTGCAGAACTGCTCCAGCGACTTGGAGTCGTTGTCGTGCCGGGGAAGCAGGTTGACGGGGAATCCCGCTGTCATGTTGAGCAGCTCCTCGACAGAGAAGTAGGGGTACGTGAAGTTCTCAAAGGCCTTGGACTGGATGATGCGCTCGATGATCGACACGCCGGCCACGCAGCGGCGGAGGTCCTCGGGGTTCGAGAAGTAGTTGAACGTCACCGCCGGGTTGTCGTCGGGGTCGCGGTTGCGCAGCTCGAGGTGGCCAGTGGACAGCGGGCCGAGGACCTTCTCGAGGATGAAGCCGCCGCGGAACGCCGAGTCGTCGAGCTGGCTCATTGCTTCCGCCGCGCGCACGATGGCCTCCGGCGTGCGCTGCTTCGGAGGTACCGTGCCCAGCTGCCCCGTCTGCAGGAACAGGGGTACTCGTCAGTCTTGCACTGATCACTTCATACGTTTTCACACTGTCACTTGCAATGCATCAACGTGGCATGCATGGACCGTACCAGTGGAGAGAACATGCCGAAGTTGCGGGGCCGGTGGTCGCCGCCGGAGCCCAGGTGCCGCGCGCCCCAGTTGGCGCCACTGGCGCCCTCGATGTAGCTCCCGAGCTCGGTGATGCCGACCACCTGGATGAGTGACACCTCGACCGGGGAAGGCGACGGAACGTAGATGGCGTTCATGGGGTTGTCGGCCATGCCCTGGCCGACCGCGGGCTGGTCGAGGACGGGGTGATGCCGAGCGAGCAGAGGTGGTCGGCGGGGCCGACGCCGCTGAGCATCAGCAGCTGCGGGCTACCCATGGCGCCCGCCGACAGGATGATCTCGTTTCCGCGCCCGTTGTTGAGGTACGCCTTGTGCATCCGCCCCTCGGAGTCGTGGAACACCACCCCGTGCGCCACTGGCCGGCTCCCTGGAACGAAAAGTGCGCGACATTAAACGTCAGTCAGTTCGGTTAGTACTACACGACGGCAGGCTAAATTTGACGCCTTTCTTGGCGCGTGCACTCATGCGAAACACAAAAGCACCAAGACCTGTCACCTCTGACATTGAACAATATCTTGGCCACTCTGGCCCGGAGCAGCAAGTCGAGCCCGTCGGCGCGAGCGTACCGCAGCAAGTCCGCGGCCGTGTGCCGCCGCCCCTCCGCGTCGAATATCGACCCGCCGACCTTCGTCCCGTCGAGGTGGTCGAACGTGAAGCCGTTGTCCGGCGCAATGCCAGCCTCCAGCAACCCCCTCTGCAGCGCGGCTTGCCAGGGGCCTAACTCCGGCTGGAACGCCACCACGTCCTCCACCCACCGGTACGCCGCCGTGGTCGCCCCGAGGTCCCACCCGGCGCCCCGCACGTAGTCATCGCTCGCGCGCGTGTAGAACCCGGCGTTGATGCAGCTGCCGCCGCCGAGCACCCGCGGCCGCGAGTTGATCACGCCGTCCTCCGACACGAACCGCTGCGCCGGGGACCCCGGGGACGTGTCGGACAGCGTGTCCGCGAAGCGGGTCATGTTCCCGATGCGCTCGTCGTCGTACGGGGAGCCACCGCGCTCCAGCAGGAGCACGCTGAAGCGCTCCGACAGCGTCGCGGCAAGCGGGCACCCGGCCGTGCCGCCGCCCACGATGATGTAGTCGTAGTACGACACCTGCGGCGCCTGCACCGCGTCCATCATGAACTTGTAGTTCATGCCTCGTGCTGTTTTACACATGCATGGAAGTATGGAACATTCTATTATCATCAGTAACATATTATGGGAATAGAGAGGACGAAATGGAGGAGCGATGAGCGCAAGTAGATCAATCACCTTGCTGGGGCGAGCAGCATAGGAACGCATAGAAGCTTGCGGCGATAAAGGTGACCAGAGTTTGATTGAACGGCTGGTCGGAAGTCATTGGGGCGCCAAATGTAAGTTTGTGATGGGCCTAAGATGACAAGTATTGGGGTTTGGTTTCTGTGTGACCAACTGTAGGAAAGAGTGCCATTATATAGTGAGCGCAGCACAGAGTACTGGACTAGGAGTGGTTGCCGCATGGATTGGTTGCGTCTGCCTGATGGAGCTGATGCTAGTTCACGTGTGGAACTGTAACACCGCTGTCTAAAATCTCATCAAAGTTATCCGCGCACAAAATGCACCCTGTTTATACTTTTTGCCGGGGATTGAGAAATTTCAGCAGCCGACCATTGTATCCCGACGGCCTCCGAGTATGTCCATGTTCGGATGTCGTCCCCAAGAAAGATCTTCGGGTCGCTTGACCTCCGGGTCGACCCCCGTCCTCCGTCGAGCTCGCCCCTGAGCATGCCTGTTGGGGAGTCCGTGACCAGACGACCCGGTCTGCCGAAGAGACTTCGGGCTTCGCCCAAAAACCGGGCGCAGTCCACGAAGACGACGTGGCATTAACTACGTGGCGGCTCGAAGGTTTGCGCGCTCACAATCTGCACGCCCGCGGTCTGCGCGCCCGCGATCTGCGCTCACTGTACCCACGTCGCGCCGTGCCCGGCGGGAAGCAAGGGAACAGCACCACCCACGTTCGGAACAGTGGCACGCCCCTCTGTAATAAATGTTGTATCGCTTGTAACCTCCTATACCTTCTCGCACGAAGGGTTCAGGGTTCGACTTCATTCCCTGTTTTCCTTATACATAGAGCTTGTTGCTAGTGGTCCGGAGAATAGTCCTTAGAACCTCCCAGGGCTCCCCGAGCAAACACATTGTAATACATTCTCAAGAAGTTAGTGCCATCACTGGACGTAGGGTTGTTATCTCCCCTGCGAGAGGCCCAAACCAGATCAAAAAAGTCTCCCCCTGTTCGCTGTGATTGTCCCGACCACCTCGATCCGTAGCTCGGCAGGCCCTCAGACGCTATACCCCTCACGGAAAATAGGCACTAGGTTGATCCCTCATTCAATAAGTAAGCTCGGCGGGGGACCGAGTCCCGAATCGTCGACACTTTTATTATCGTTCGTGTAAAAAAATTAATTCAAATATGGTATATATATAAACCTAATAAGTATTATATACTACTACAACTCACTTTGAACAAACAATATATGACTAATCTTACTACTGCTCTGTATAGACCTTTGACCAACAGGCCCAAGATATTAAAAAGGGTAAATTCCTTATATGTCACTGGAAGTTTACCTCATCCTCTATTTACCACTTATTGTGTCAATGACATGTGAGCCCATTGACATATTTTGAAATTTCTCAAATTCACAATGGCAAATTGGAAATTAATCTTATTAAAAAGCACTCTGTTTCGCCTCCTAACTTCGTGGCCATGCATCTGATACAGGTGTTCAAATCGACGTGCACACGGTGTAGGACACCGGTACTTAGTAGACCATTTGTTTACCAGACGCGCCTTTCACATTTCGTTTAATTAGAGAACGATACCATATTTACTTTGTAGTCGTCGAAATTGAACCAAACAAAAACATCGCTGCATGGCAGAGCTTCTGCTGTCTTGTTGTAGGCCTATGTTTCAGGATTCTTGTTGTAGTCGTCTTATTGTAGGCCTATGTTTCGGGATTCTATCTTTCTTTAATGCATGGCAGAGCTCCTGCCGTTTCTTCAAAAAAAAAAACATCGCTGCGAACTCCAGGGCTACAAGCAGAATTGCAGTCAATGTCAAAGCTCTGGTAAATCGCCTCACGATCAGGCAGGCACACTTGTTGTATGAAGGATCGTGGCGCACCAAAATGTGTACATCAATGCAAATTAATACTTAAATTTAATTTTTTTTATATTTTTATTAATTATGAAAATTAATAAAAAATGCTCAAATGGACCAAAATCAATTTAGAATAATTAACCTAAGATCATAAAAGAAAAATAGAAATCCATACTCACTGATCCATCAGAAAATACGCGCAATGATTTTTTTATATGAAAACGACCATAAAATAACCTTCTAAAATTTTCTTTTCTCCGTGCGCACTGACGCTAGCTTCCAGCGCTCTGTCGCAATTCCTGCAGCGCACTGTACCAAAGTACTGTAGCCTCTCGTTTGCTGCACTTCGTTTTGCAGCCGCTATTCGCGATGGAGCGCGGCTACTGGATCTTCGGTCTCCTGCACGAGCAGGCCCTTTCTTTTGCGTCGCACGCCTGTCCTCTTGCGCCGCCGTTCCACTTTTTTTTTTCCTTCCCTCTCTGGCTTCAGCTTTTATCTTTTCTTTTATCTGCTGCACCCGTACATCCTCTTTTGTACTCACTTAACCCTACCATCCATCCTCTAATCAAATACATACATATATATCCACTAACCCAATAACATATAGTTCAATATATACATACACTGTCTAAAACTCACACGCATGCACGCGCATGATCTGCCTGTCACATGACCCTCTAGCCTGCACGGCCCGCTTACCGCTATACTGCATCGTCCGTCTGCATAGACTTCTACATATCCCATCTCACTACATCTGCGTCTCTCACATGCTGCTCTTCAGGCTATGCGTCACTTGCGTGGATTCTCCTTGACATGCAATGTGTTCGTCTCGCATACCTACGCTGCAACGTGTATCTCGCATGCTTGCGCTACACCTCCTATTGCCTGCGCAAGAACTCCTGTTACAAATAAGCCAAACCCAACACAATATTTTTTGAGCAGAAAACAGCAGTGGAAACCACTACTGGGCAACTTTATTGAAAGAAAGGAAAGAGCACAGAACATAGCTGATGAGAGAATAGCTGAAGGAAAAGAAAAAAGAAAGAAAAGAAAGGAAAGAAAACAAATCAAAGGAGTCTAGCATCCTAAGTAGAGGTGGGCATCGTAGAGGTGGGCATCGTGCCGAGCCGGGCCGGCCCGGCACGGGCCTATCGTGCTTCGGGCTTAAGCCGTACCGGACCGTGACGGTCTATCGTGCTTTCGTCGTCTTGCGGGCGAGGTTAGCCTAGCTTCGCCTTGGCGAGCGAGAGAACGCAACCCATTTGCACTTCGTCTTGCGTGCCGCCCAGTCCGCCCATTTATACTATTACTATAAGAGAAAATGATCACGGATTGATTTCTTTTTTTATTTATTTAGGACTTTCTTTTTCTCCGGTCGAAACAAAATTCTATTGTGTTTATTCTTCTCGATTTCTTTGATCCAGTTGCTCCTTCTAGTCACATGCATGCAGCTATGCATTTACTCCTTGATTTGCTCATCCACATGTACAACACAGTGCGTGCTGTTTGGACGTGCGGCCCAAAGCACGGCCGGATTGTCGTCTTGGTAGAACGCCCATCGTGCTTGATTAGCGGGCCGACACGGCCGGACAACCGTCTTGCGCCGGCCGGACCGTTTAAACGATACCATCTTGGGCCGTGCCTCGTCTTTGGTCAGGCGTGCCTCGTCTTTACCAAAAAAGCCCGGCCCAGTGCCCACCTCTAATCCTAAGCAACCAAGCTAGGTCTTAGATTAACATCCACCCTATAAGACTGCAAATGGATTTCGGAGAGGAACCAATCCTTCCAAATCAAAAGGCTAGCAGGAACAGATCTAAAAATCTTATCATTACGTTGCTTCCAAATGCCCCAACAAGCAATCATGGAGACCTCCATGAAGAATGAATCACCAATAGATAACTAGGAATCCGAGCTTCCAAATGCCCCAACACAGTATATTGTTCTTCCACAAATAAATTATTCATTTCAATAAATAATGTTGTCACAAATATTATTATTAAATTAATTATCACATATAAATATTACGAATAGAATTAACATTGTACAAATGCATGTATGACCACACGCTACGGTACAGTACAAGCCATCACGCCACGAGCGTGGGCAAAGAAAGGGCAGGAACTAGTCGAAGGACTCAACGACCGAAACAACCTGTGAGCTCACCTCCATCCGGAGCGGTCGTGTCAAAACCTGTCATTTTCTCCTGCAAATCTAGCACACTATTCTTGTTTGGTCGCGACCTGCTACCGAGTCCGATGCGAGGCAGCAGGTGCAGGTTTAGTAGCGCGGCCCATCTAAACGGTTGACGCGTACAGGTCTTGGATCCTCGAAACGGTATGGTTCAGTAAAGCTTATTTAACACGATCAGGTCCCTGCATTTGGAACTTGGGGGTTGTGGCCTAGTAAAATCGTCTCGCGGCCAGGAACCGTTGGGAGCTTACAATAGTGCTTCAGGATTGCTATTTGTGTAGTAGAAATGCATGCTGTATACTACTGTACAAGTGTGCACCGTCCAGCTCGTGAAGAAATGACTTGTTGTCCATGGACGCCAGAAATCATCTCCATCTTGTATTTCCAACACAATGTTGTCCGCTGTGCATCTGAATCTACAACTTCAAGAATGCAAATGCAAACAAAATACAGCTGTTCAATGCATACATCCATGAAATATCTGTAGATTTAACATACGGACATTTACACTGTCTATTATATATCAAAAGCTCATCGAGAGTTGCTAAGAAAAAGATAAATATATTAGAAATTCTCACAAAAAATAAAACAACTAGCTTTAATCTTGTGGACCCTAATTACGTTGAACTATAGTAGCCATTGGATGTTATTATTTTAAAAATATCAAATTGTCCATCTAAAGAATCTAAGTTGTAACGGCTTAGATTAAAAGAAAGAGTTCAAACCAAGTACAACAAAAAATTAACAGAAATTTTCAATAAAAAATAAAAAGAAATTAGACACTTGATTTTCATACGAACTCCAAATTAAAATTTGTACATAGAAAAATTTTGGAATAAAATTGGCAATTAGATTTGTATATCAATTATAGCCTAAAACTAATATTCAAATTAAATAAATAATAATAATAATCAACGGTTTAGATTAGAAGAAAGAGTGCATACTAAGTACAATAAAAATAACATAAATTCGTAATAAAGAAATAAAAGGAAATCGACTATTTAACTTTCATACGAACTCCAAATTAAAACTTGTACATACCGAAATTTGAAAAACAAATAGGTAAAACTTAGCAATTGCATTTGTATATGAATTATAATCTAAAACTGATATACAAAATTAAATAAAAATAAAAAAAAAAAAATAACATAAATTCAGAATAATAAACAAAAAGAAATTAGCCATTTTTTCATAAAAACTCTAAATCAAAACATGAAATTAGAAATAAAATAAAAACAACAATAAAATATAACGAGAAGAATAAAAATAAAACAAAATTAAGGATTTTAATTCCATACTAAGTGAAAAATATAAATTAAAACTCGTACATAACTAAAATTCAGAATATAAATTAAATAAAATTAGCAATTTGAATTTGTATATCAATTCTAACCTAAAACTAATATTCAAAATCAAATAAAAAGAATAATAAAATCATTGACTTATATTAAAAGAAAGAATCCATATTATGAATTTATGTTATATTAAAATAAAGAATGCATATTCTGAATTTATGTTATTAAAAGAAAGAATAATAAAATCATTGACTTATAATAAACTACCCGCCTCTTTCGCGCGGGCCGTCCGTTCGTGAAACAGTAGCTCGTCTTCCCTCCCGGATGGGCCTCAGCGGCGGTATACCAGTGGCCGTGATGCTTGCTAAGCAGTTGCGCCTCGCGGGGCGCCCAGCACTGCACGGTCGAACTGGCCGCCCGCCCCCACTATTCCAGACAATTTGGTAGGCAGCGTGCGACAAAATTGGGCCGCCAGCCGGTGTGCCGCTACAGCGGACGTCTACCACCAGGACAGGGTACTTCAACTAGTCCGCGATGTCACCGTTGCCGCGCGGGCTGTACTTAGTTACTACACGCGGAAAGGGCCCAAAACGGGGTGCACTGCTTCGGTGGACGTCTTCTCCTGGATGGTATCCGGCGACCGGTGGACGATCCGAATTAGCAACCATTCAACTACGGTTTTGGTTTGTCATCCCTAATAAACACTAGTTGCGCTACAATTTCAGCGCCTCCTGCTTTGGAGTTCGGCTTTCTTGTCGTGAGTTAGTCACCTAACAAAAGATTTATTGGTCATGCGGAAAGCACTTGTACTCCAACCAGAATTGAAGGTCTCGTCGTACTCTCTATACGGCTTTGTCTCGATCGATTCTACGTCTCCTCCGTCTTGATGATGAGGAAAGCGTATACGATTTTTTTCATTTTATTTACACTAAACTAGGTCACGACTCTCGATCCTATTTCGTTGAAACGTATGCACGAAAAATATCGTGAAATATGAAGAGAATACCACAAGTATAAATCAGAATAAAGAGAAAAGCACGCAACAAGCTAGAGCGGGCCCATTCAGCTATACTTTCTTGTGTACTACTATATACAACCAATCATTTCCTCTCCTCCCACATAGAGAAGTCATCAACATGATCGTAGATGACAAGGAAGCAAACTAGAGAAAAGAAGGAAGCGCAACACTCTTTTGAGTTCTTGTTGCTCATCCCCGCGTTCATGGAAACCATGCCACGCAAAAACCACACCACGGAAAAATCATAGCTAAGTAGTGTTCTTGGTAGGACTGAGCGCGATGACGAGCCCCGGGAAGACGTCGTCGGGGTCGTGTATGTGCGGGTTCCTCTCCACGATGAACGGGTCCCCGCACTTGTCGCTGATGGTGTGCAGCGTCTCGCCTTCCCCCACCACGTACACCTCCTCGCAGGGGCGGGCCGCCGAGCCGCCGAGCCGGTGGCCCCGGAACTCCTCCACGGCGCCCTCGTCGCCCGCGGTCTCCGCGTGGAGCGCCCCCAGCAGCACGAGCGCGACGAGCGCCACCGCGCACCACCACGACGCCGCGTCCGCGGCCGACACGGCCGCCGCACACAGCTCCGCGCGCCGGAGGCTTGCCACGGGCGCGGCCATGCAGCCGGGCGTGCACCGCGGACTCTGTGCCCGTTTTGGCTGATTGTTTTTGGGCCTTGTGTTGCGTACTTGCGTTTGCAGCGTAAGTTGCTTGGTTTATAGAGTGGAACGGCACGGATGTGGTGGTTTGGCCTCGCGGACTTTTGTGACGGTTTGTTAAACGTGCGAGCCCACGTGAGAGGGCAAAGGGAGTGTTGATCAATGGTGGTTAGGTGCTATGTACGGCTTGCCAATTGTGACAGGGATTAAATAGCCTTGAGTCATTTCAAGTACGAGGTCCGTAAGTTACGGCTGATAATTTAGCAACTCTGATTCCTAAGTTACCGTTAACTTTTGACCAGGTAGCTGAAAGGGGTAGACGCTAGTGGTCAAATCCTAGTAAACTTAGAAAACAGACAGTGATCAAGAGTGATCACTACAAGCGGTGATCTGTACTGTAGAGAAGTACATGATTCGTATTATTTTAGGTGCTGGTGTTGAAATGATAAGGAGCATTATGGGTGATAATAATTAGCGGAGCTATTTTGTTTGCTTCATATCAAAGCATGAGTGGATCAATGCATGCCACAGGATTTGTAGGCCGTGCCACTCAGATTTGGAGCAGGGGACCAAGCAACCACCGTGCGCCGTTTGCTGGTAGGTTCTTAATACCCTTTCCCGTGTGGCAGTCTCGCTTAGCGTCCGTCTTAGAATGGAACCGTGGCGTTAATTACAATAATTAAATCAAGTGGTTTGTTTTGTTTGCCACGGTGATGGTCTGGTTCGGCGAGACACCCTTGATCCGTTGCTGTGATGGAGACGAGCTTAGCCAGCACGACCTGTCGGCCCCAACCATGCGGTGCTCTCGCGACTCAACATCATCTAACAGGCTGAGAAAATTCTTTATTTACCATTCAAAGTTGATAACTTCTAAAATATTATTGTGAAACTGCTCTTTCCTTTATTGCTATCAAATTTAACTTCCATCATGTTCTTGCCACTCTCGTCACTTTGCCGTGAGTTAACTGTCATTTGCAACCTTGACTTTATCAGATTTTTTACAAAATGACAATCTACCCCTTGGTCAAAGCCCTTTCTTCTCCTCCTCTCTTTCTCCACGCTGAAACAACTTTATCCACCATTGCCACTCATTTCCATCGAATCAAGTCCACTTGTCAAGTTGTTTAAATAAGAATGTAATGGGGATGAAGATGATCAAAATAGTCTTTTCATGTACAAGTTAACGGCCAAGTAACAGGCCACTGACAAAAAGTGGTAAAACAAGATGAAAGTTAAGATTCGATGGTAATAAAGAGAAAAGCAGTTTCGCGATAGCATTTTAGAGATTCAGCTAACTTTCAGTGGCAGATAAAAATTTTATCTTTTCTATGTGTCCACGCCGCGCGTGAGTAAGTGCTGCCTCACGCCCTCACCACCATAACAACTGTTCACCTAATGATGTTGCCTAATTTTGGCGCTTGTTTGTGTTAGTTTTCAGTTGTTTTCATTTTAGAATCGGCAGTGTCCAGGTTAGGCGTCAATTCAACAGTGGAAAACAAATCTGTACTGGCCCCAGACTTCCCAAGAAGGCATGGCAGAGCGTGATATGTATGACAAGGACTTGGGTGGAGACGGGCGCGTCTGCATTGCTCTTTCTTGAGCGTCGGCTTCCCCAAGTCTCCCGTCAGCGCATAAGCGCCTTTCGAAAGTACTGCAACCCGAGGGTTCCTTGAGAGTTGAGAGGGATGTGTGAGGCCAAGTGATGCCTTTGGGCCACTTAAATGGATGAGCAAATCTTGCAACTTATACTGGAGTTTTTGGAAGATATCATCAAATTATCCTTAAATTTTTGTATCTCTTGTATTAGCTTAATGTATTTTTTATTACCTCTTAAGAATGGTAAAAAATCTCAACTTACATTACATGTTCCATCACCATCATGATACTGTGGCTAAGATCATGACTCAGATGCCACCGAATATTACATTTAGACGTACCTTATCAGGTGATAAGCTGACGGCATGGTTAAATCTAATAGCAAAATTAGCTAATTGTCAGCTTTCTGATGGTCGGGACACTTTCCACTGGGGTTTACATAGCCATGGCTAATTCTCTGTACGTTCTATGTATAGTTATTTGATGAACCATGGTAATCCTTTATTCATTTGGAAGTTGAAACTCCCTTTAAAGATTAAAATTTTCCTCTGGTATTTACATCGAGGAGTAATTTTAACGAAGGATAATTTAGCTAAAAGGAATTGGATTGGGAATAAAAAATGTTGTTTCTGTAATTGTAGTGAAACAATTCAGCATTTATTTTTTGATTGCCAATATTCTAAAATTATTTGGCAAATAGTTCATATTGCTATTGGTTTATCGCTACCAAGGTCTATTTCCCATATGCTTGGTAGTTGGTTAACAGGCATCGAGAAGGGTGCAAAGCGCTTGATTCTTGTGGGGGGCGTTGCTCTATTATGGGATATTTGGTGCATAAGAAATGAACTAACATTTGAGAAAAAAACAATATTCTTCTTTCATGCAGGCTACCTTCAAGGGAACATACTAGATGTGGTTTTGGGCCTTATTGCAGTCTGAGGACAATAGGGAGATCTTTCGTGTGGCAAGCAAGGCATTGGAAACGGTGGCTTTGGACATCTTTGCCAAGCATGGATGGATGCGCAATTATAGAATTTCCTTTTAATGTTAAGCTAATTTAGCTCATTGGTTCACAATAATGTTTTACGGCTGTGTCCGTTGTCAAACTCGGTTGTGTGCATTTGCAGAGACCGGATTTTAATCTTTTATCTAAAAAACATTACATGTTCCAGATAGACGCACACATCAAATGATAAGTCGGCGCCTTTTTATCCTAGTTCATCTGTACATCATTCCAAACCTAATTTTGAACAGAACGCAACGTTATTGTTAAGAGGTTCAGATAGGCAGCATTAAGCCTGTTTCCGACCTAATAATATTTAACAAGAAATTAAATGCCCCAGTTCTCATTTCTCTTAAATACCTCGAGATGACTGTTCATTATTGCTCATATATAACATGGGCCGATCGAAAGGACACCCACAACAAAAAAAAAGATGATCGGTTGCAACCGACCTTGAATTGGCCGCAAGGTCACGGCTTCCTCCTCCTCCTCCTCCTTCTTATTATTATTATTGCTAATACTACTACTACCACCACCACTACTCTTATTATTATTATTATTATTATTATTATTATTATTTTCCCCAAACCAAGCGTACGTACATTCTCACCGAACAAAGCTTCGTAGGGGACCACATGATTTTAAGATGGAGGAAAAGGTCAGAAAGGCCGGTTTACCGAACTTAATCTCAGGCATGTTTTGTTCTGAAAGTTTCCAGTTCACGAGAAAACGATGTGGCACCAACTTGACGCAGCTCCAAAAAAACGACCGTAATTTTGTTCTCTTATTTGGAGTGACTAGGAGTAGTACAAAACTGTCGTGGAAATCTAAGCGAGGGAAGAAATATTCTGCAGGCTTATGAAAGAGAACCACAGGCTCACGAGCTGCACTGCGTTTGCAGTATATAATTACACCCCGATCGTAGCAGAGGTGTAAGAGCACATGACTAATAGAGCTCTTGCAGTATTACCGCCTCCGAGTAATGCAGAATAACATTACAGCGGACTGAACTAATTATAATGGGTCAGATACTGTTTCTTCCAAAACCTACAAACAGTCGTTCCCCTCATTGGCTGCCAAACACATCTCTGTACGTTTGCTATTTCTAAAATACACATGCCCACCAGTTTGAGACTCCATCTGTTCATTCTTTTGCTCATTTCCACACCTTCAGCTCACCAGTTCCGTTCCCAGTAAAAATTGATCCACCAGGATCAGCACCCCTCTCACTTATACTATGAAACAGACAAGACACTCACTCCCGTCACAAAATATTGTTGTTTTGGAGATCGACATGGTCTTCAAAACGACCATCAAACTACAGCACCACAAAAAATTATAATGATCGGTTGCTTTACTAAATGCCTATAAGGGGATACAATCACTGGAAGACAAATGATATTTACAAATTTATACATACAACAACTTCTAATTCCACTGAAGATATCATATACAGATAGATAGTGCTAAAAGGTTTTCGTCCTCTAATATATTATCCATTGAACCAACAAAGCCTCATTGCTCCTACAACTAATGAAAGAACACCACCCTGATGCCCGACAAGAGAAGCAGCAGGTTCAAAGCAGTTCCTTGCTGCGCTAAATCCCCATCCAAAAATCATTCCATCCTGCGCATAGCAGAGTATCAGAGAACGTATGACGCATCAAGCACAATACTCTACAGTTCAATTCTTAAATTCACACAGTAGCACGTCTGGTGCACCAACGAGAAGGGAAGTTACTTGAGTTGCAGCGAAGAGAATCCCATTGCCAGCCGCCAGGGCATATACTTAGCCAGTTGGCCCACTTAGGCTCATCTCGGTTCCTGTTTGTGTATTCCGAGCCCGCGCAAACCCAGAACCAATCATACAGGAGACATCACTACAAATGCTAAGTACGGTATTCACCTTCATGGCATCAGGATGTCCAACAAACAGACATGGCTCCTCACTGATCAGGCACCCTACATCTCGCCTTATGGGCTATGTTGTTGTTGATAGCCCCTGTACACTAGCACAGCGCATCGACACAACACAAGATGACATAAATTTTGAGATGTTCTACGGTGCCTGGGAGTGGTGAGTTCCGTCCGTTACTTGTAATTTGGCTCAAAGTATAAGGTATTTTGATGGAAGGTACTTAAGCTGTGGGGTAGGTATCAACTTAAAATAGGATAGAAGGGTAGATAAGTGATTGCTGTATCTTTTATAATAGTATTAAGTATTTCGAAAGAGAACATAAATATTAAAATATGAATGAATGGTAGATGATAATTACTTACTATTTCGCTTGTTTTAAAATTTATGTAACTTGTATTATATAGGAGAGAAAGCATAGAAGTACGGCTCAAAAAGAGAATGGTAAAATATATTGTTAGAGTTAGAAGCACGACAAAATAGCTAGAGACAAGATTTAACGTGAAAAAATATTGCAGAAAAAAACCATAGGAAACAATCCACTATAATAGTTATAAGATTACATGTGCAGAAAGTTGGCTTATATAGCCAAAAGAGTCATAATTATAGAATACTTGAACTAACAACTTATTTAGATAAAACTAAAAGATATGTTAAGTTGAGATATTCAAGTTATCTTTAGCAAACCTCCCCTTAACTCAAAATCTATAACGAAAACACCATGAATACAAATGAGCTAAAAGTCCAAATGACTACTAAACAAGTAAGGCTAGAACAGTCAATCTAAACATTTAAAGTGTGAAAAATCATAAAGGGTATAAACGCTTCTCATAATTAAGCAAACTACCAGTAGGTCGAGAGAAAGACTAGAATAGTCAATTCAAACACACAGCTATCAACAAAGTAGTCGAAGAAATCTAGGTATTCAAGAATTCATAACCCTATTAAATTCTGAGTATTTGCAACTGACCTCCTAAAACAAACACTTAATCATCAAATGGCATAAGCCAAGACGTCACATGTAGCGTTTGATAGATAGTGAAGAACTCATATCATGAATTTTTGATATGCTCCAGATGGAACATAAAATTTAGCAATCTGCCTACTGAAAATCTATAACATGGTTAAAATTGCTCTTACAAAAATGTCAAGATGAAAAAAAGTTCTTGTGCTATCAATGAAGTATAAATTGCAGTAGATCCCTCATATCGAGCAAAGATAACAAACAACGTTATAATATCCACACAGAAATAAACTCCTTCTTGCACTTCAACTTTCATCTTAAACTGACATTGAAGCAAAACCCTCACTAGAAAAACTCTAAAGAGTTATAATATTATCATCAGAGTGTCATCAAATTTCTAATTAACATTGCCAAAACCTCTATAATGGTTGTGCAAGTGATCCAAATAGCAACGTATTCAAACAATGAATAAAACACAAAATTCAGTTGTCTTCTTAACTGACATATTTTTTCTTCTTCAAAATAGATGATGGAACGTCAAAGAAACCGACGATGAAACATTGAATAAATGCTCCAATGATTAAAAGCCCAACAATACCATAAATAATAGGCATAACAACCTGAATTGCGATGAAATTCACCAATAATAAGTATGAAAGTCTGAAACAGTAATGAAATACCACATTTTGTTGGCATTGCAATGAAAATCCTACTTTTGGCACTGAAGCTGCTCTAAAGCCAGAGCCGATGGAACCCAAACCGAAATTAAATTGGGCATTGAGATTTGTTTCAAATCCGTAGCTTTGATGGTTGTCTTGCGCCTCTTTAGTTCATGGCTGCCTCATGGGCAATGCTTCATGGGGGGCAGCTGGGTGAGCTTGCGGGCCGGCATAGAGGCCAGTCGGAGCTGGCGCGAAGGCCGAGTGAGTTGAAGTGAAGGGCTGGCCGTCGGCGGCTGGAGGCCGAGCGGCGCGACCGGAGCCGATTGCGGTGCAGTACGGGGTGGCCGTGATGGAGGTCAGCACGGTGGCCAGGCGAGCCGTCAGAGGCCGACCAGAGGCGGCCCACAGCGGAGCGGCCAAGGCAGGAGTGGCTAACCTGCTGATGGCTAGCGGGGCCGGTCAAGGCGCGCAGAGGTTGGGTCGAGGGATGCTGGAGGAGCCGCGTGGATGCCAAAGATGGCATCGGAGAGCGTGGGCACCTGAGTGGCAGCACGGAGGTTGCGTCGCGGAGGAGACAACGCTGGAGGGTCGCTAGTCGAGAGCGCTCAGAGGTGGCGCTGGTCAGTTCGTTTGGCACCCAGAGGTTGGTGCAGACAGCCGCACGGAGATGAGCCCGACCGGTACGGGGGGTCGTGTGGCGTCGAACCCACCGAGGTGGCTGTGGAGGTGGGCCGACTGAGAGCGGAGGTGGTGCTGGTCGAGGCAGCCGGCTCAGAAGCCGGCGACGACGATGACAATGAAAAAATCCCCTGTACACACTGATGCCGTGTGATGGTCGCCCCTGGGTGTCTCCTCCTGGGAGAACAGATCAATCTAGAATCCTATGCTCGATACTATTTGTTAAGATTTTGATACCACTTATTAGGTTAGAACCACTGTAAAATAGTTAGAGACAGAACTTAACATAGAAAAATTCTTGTGAAAAAAACCCACGGGAAACAAGCCACTATAATGGTTCTAAAATTACCTGTACGGGAGTTGGTTTATATAGCAAAAAAAAGTCATAATTGTAGAAGATTTAGACTAACAATTTATTATCTTAACTTACTATATCTTTTGGTTTTATCCAAATAAATAGTTAGTCTAAATCTGCTACAATTTAGACTCTTTTGGCTATATAAATCACCTCTTGTACATGTAAACATTGGAACCATTATATTGGATTGTTTCTTATGATTTTTTCCCGCAAGGATTTTTTATATAAAATCTTTATCTTTATTATTTTACTATACTAACTCTAACAAATAGTATTAAAGCTCTAACATATGATAAAAATACTTTTCTATGGCAAAAGTTAGAGATGAAAAGTCAAGCATGAAAACACCCTGAACAGAGTAACGACTCCACAAAATAGCATGGTTAGATAAAGATAAAGCTTTTGAAGTCACGTCAATGGCGGATTCTAACACGCGGCAAATTGTTGCGGGACTGGTCAGCTTTGTATACCATTTGGTAAATTAGATTAACACTAGGTAACTAGATACAACCTGCGTACTTCGTAAATTATTTGAAACTATGTAACTTAACAGGACAAAATACATGCAGAACATACGGCTCTGATTCTTTGTATATGACCATTCTCAAGAGCAGTACCACATGTATATACGACTCTCACGTTCGATTTGCAAAGGAAGAAAATAGAGGTTCCACAAATTGTTGACCAAGTTTTACTTGTGGATTTGTGTGAGTACTACTTTCTCGTCATTTTTTTGGCGTGGACTAGGCGGCAGATGACGGCAAGGAAGATAAACAATAAAAAGAATTTTTTTTAAAATAATATTATTTTATTTCGAAATTGCTACATTAATAACGGTTTGGCGACAATAGTGTAGTCGCCAAACGGTTTGGCGACTATACTATTGTCGTCAAACGGTTTGGCGATAATAGGTTAATCCTACCGTTTGAATGCAAATAACAGAGATGACCCAATAGTCGCTAAATGATTTGGCGATTACTGTAGCTACAGTAGTCGCCAAACCGTTTGGCGACAATAGTAAAACGCTTCGTAACTTTTTACTCGAACTCGATTTAGGTGATCTTGGACTCTATGCGAAGCTTATGAAAAAATCTTCGCATAGAGTCCAAGATCACCTAAATCGAGTTCGAGTAAAAATTACGGACGTTTATTATTAAATAGCTAAACGGTCAGTGATCATTGTAGCTACAGAATCACCAAACCATTTAGCGACTATTGGGTCATCTCGATTATTTGCATTCAAACGGCAGGATTAACCTATTATCGTCAAACCGTTTGACGACAATAGTATAATCGCCAAACGATTTGGCGACCGGATATTATTTCTGCAATTTTTTTAATGCGAGTATTAATATCGTAATTTCTAAAAAAAATAATATTATTTTGAAAAAAACGCCACAATGAAAATACAAGATAAATTAGGGTTGTTACCCGTCAGTATACTCACAATAAAATTCAAACCCAAAGCACCCTTTACTGAATTAACAGTTGGTATTTTTTAGAGTAAAGGCACCTCAAGTACTTCCCAATCGCCGTAGAGAGGCTAATAAGTTTCACGTTGGATGTGCAGAGACTTGTTACAGGTCTTGGACCTCACTTGGATTCATGAACTCAGAAAAGCATTCTCGTGACTCATCCAATCTCCATGAGGCAGAAGATCCAACAAGCAGGGGCACGGAAACATCTTTCTTTTCAAATCATCAAATGGTGTAGCTGTTCCAGCCTTCCAGAGTATGGAGCACGGACTCTGGACTATGGAACAAACTAGGTGGGAAAGCGCGCTACGCTGCGCCGGTTGAATTTCGATAGCATGCGCGGTTATGACCTGTTGGCAAATCCATAAGTTGATATAAACCTTCGATGAATCCGTGTTTTTTTGGCGACGAAAACATTGTTTTCGTTTTTTTTTGTGCTGAAAACATTTTTTTCGGTTTTTTTTGTTGCGTTTGTTAAAAAAAAATGGGTCGTTAGGACCCACCGGCGAATCCGCGGGACGAAAACATCGTTTCCGTTTTTTTGGGTGTCGAAAATATTTTTTCCGGTTTTTTTGGTTGCGTGCGTTAAAAAAAATGGGTCGTTAGGACCCACCGGCGAATCAACGGGTCGCTATAAATCTGCGAACGAATCTACATTTTTTTTAAAAAAACCCGCGGTCACGATCCGTTGGCAAATACATAAGTTGCTATAAAACTTCGATGAATCTGCGTTTTTTTGGTGACGAAAACATTTTTTCCGGGTTTTTTGGGTGGCGAAAAAATTTCCCGGGTTTTTCGGTGGCGAAAATATTTTTTCGGAAAAACGGAGAAAGAACACGAACGTAGAAGCGAGGACCGGATGTTATTTTTTGGACTGTTCGCTATCCGAAAAATTAGAAAAGGGTTTGTTCGCGATTGAAACTAACGGGAGGTTTTTAAAGTAAAAATACCGGGCCAGGGACCTAAACGCGAAGAAAAAAAATATTCTTGTCTCACAAAAAATCGCATAGGGACCTATTCATAATTTCGGAGAAACGGAAGGGCTTTTTTGCAAAATCGCAAGGTGACACCTGGATGCCCCGGTTGCTCTCCAAATCCTGCGCATATAGGTAATGTAATGATGCAATTCGTGTTGTAATTGAGATATGTTAGTCATCAAATAAACCTATCAGCCTTCTTGTGGGGGAAAAACAGATATACAGCGATTCCACAAGATGGGCAAAGAGACTACTTCAAGTTTTCACTATATGATTGGATATATCGATTGCACAAGAGAAGAACCGAAGTCAGGGTTTCAACCATGTGAATTATGCTACTTTCAATACGAAGATGTTGACTCAGGTGACATTAAGATTTAAGATGATGCTCCAAGCATGCTTAATAAACTTATCAGTGCCAAAGATGACATAGTCAGGGAAGAAAATGTAATGCATGGCCAGCTTGATGTACAAGCGACACAAAATTTTTTTATCTCGGTGTGCTACTCAGGTCAACTCGGCGGCAAAATTTTTCTGAATAGACAACGTTTTAGATTTTGCACTTGAACTAAGGCAAATATGTAAAAGACTAAATTACCCTCTTTTATTAAGCCACTTATTGCTATTGGGTAGTGTGTATTCCTCTAGTCTATAGCATTAAATGATCTTGAAAATAGCCAAAGAGGATGGATATATAAGAAAAAGAGGGTGAAAAGTTATCTCAAAATGGTAGAATATCATGTATTTAGGAATAAAATTTAAAAGCTAGAATGACATGCATTTCGGAACAGAGGGAGTATCTTTTTGCCTGTTGCTGGAAGTTACTGAGAGCATCCTCTAAAAACCCCCGCTCTGCCAAAAGCACACACCAATGAGAAGCATAGTTAGCAATATTGTACCGGTATTGGCTAGTATATACCAAATCGTCACCTAAATTGGTACAAAGTAGCCCTCAATACTGGTCATACCGTCTCGATATTTATCAATACCAGCTATACTAGCTTCGATACCATATAATACCAATCATACTAGCAGAATTGATAATATTGTCTATTGAATTATATATTATATTTGATAGTGCTACCATATATTTGGAGTAATATTATAAGTGAAATTTAGTGAACATATAATTAAATATGTGTATACTTATAAATATATATTATTATATTAAACCTGAAAAGGTACGCCGGTATAGATTGGTACTGTAATGTATCATTTCAAGAGCTAAACCGGTATAGTCTCTGGTATGGTATCGACAAGTTTGATGAGAAGCCATCAAAAATCAGTCTGACACACATTCTCTTTGATTGTTGCTGTCAGCTTTGAAGCATCCTCCTCATTTTTTCAATCGGAACAATTATGTTCGAGCTACAACAGTGGCGCTGCCTGATTTTCTTGACTGTGCATCCTGACAAAATATAGCATGAATCAGGGTCATACCGACTGAACTATGTGCAACTGAACTATGCATTGCACATATGACAGAGTTCATGTCACGGACCTGGGCTTGGACTGGGCTTGCACGCGGCCCACTCGGCTGGGAGCAATGGTGGTACAAAAGGCAAAGAAGCAGCGCAGCTGAGGGCATCAAAAAACATACGAAGCATTTCTTCTTCTTCCTGCCGACTGCTCTCTCCATCTCTCTCTGCTACCTCAAGTTCTCTGCTGCTATACCTCCAGCTCTATGCTCTTCCCAGTCTAAACTCCAATTCCTCTTCTATTGTCCTCAAATTATCCAAGTACTAGTGAGAACTTGTGTGGAGAGGATCAAGTTTGTGACATTTGGTATCAGAGTCGGTTCATCTTCATCACCGCCGCTGTGCATCTTCATCTTCCGATCGGTTGCGCCGCCATCCGTCGTGCCGCCAACCGGCCACCGCCGCCGCTCGTCTTCCGTTGGGCGCTTCGTCTTCTTCACCGAGCCAAGCCTCAGATTCCTTCGGCTCGTACACCGTCGGGCGTCGTGATCTTCTTCGCCCCTGCTGAAGGTACGTAGGGTGTGCGTCAGGCTGGCTAACTCCTGTTTGGCCCGCCCTTGCTGCGAGTTAGCTGCTTGTTGTCACCTGTGGTTGGGTTGGTGGAGAGACATAAGGGGTACTTGGAGGAAGAGCAGCAACGGGTGATTTTCTTTGTTCTTTGGGAGCTCTTGCTGGCTGGGCATATATGTATCCATTGCACACACGCAGACACAGCAGCTCGACCAGCAAGCATACAACAGCATCCAGCCCTATCAGTGCATACCAGGTGTTTGAGGAAATGTCAGGTCACCAAGGGGCAAACACCGGCTATATTATTCATGTCAAGGTGAGCCATGTGCTCTATCCGATGACCGAGGAGGTGTTTCACCAGGTCTTTGACACATTTGGTGCTGAAAAGGTGTATGAGCTTGGAAGGACAAATAGCGTGGAGGTGCTCATCCTATTCAGGTCATGCCAGGATGCGACGCGAGCTCGAGAGGCCCTTCATGGCCGTTGCATCTACGACGATTGCTGCTGGCTGGATATCAGATGCTTACATCATGTCTCAGAAGTTGCAAGGGAGGATAAATCTTTTATTGGGAGGCCTGCAGAGTTTGCACTTGTAGACACTGGTGGCAGTCCATCTTTCCTGGAGTCTGGTGAAGATGATGTTGAAGAAGATTTGGATGATAATACTGTTCACTCTTCTGGCAGCAGTGAATGTGACAGCAATATAAGGATTTGTGCCACATATGACCAAAGCTAAAACAATATCTCGAATCTTGCATGCCACTACAACGATCAGGCTGTTCAACCTCCTATGAAAGCGGCAAGAATAGAACAGGGTGCTCCTCCATTGGATCCTCAACAGTACATGGAAACAACGAAACAAGTTATGCAAAATCCTCAGTTTGTGTCAATGGCAGAACGTCTTGGGGATGTTCTTATGCAGGATCCTGCTATGACCAGTATGATGGAAAACTTGACTAGTCCATCACATAAGGAGCAGCTTGAAGAGCGCATGTCTCGCGTTAAGGAAGATACAGCCTTGAAGCCAATTCGGGATGAGTTAGAGAATGGTGGTCCTTTGCAATGATAAAATCGAATGACCTCAAATTCTTCAAAAGATTGGCGTGCAATGGGAACTACCATCCCATTTGGGCGCTTCTTCTGCTGAACCTTCTGCATCAAGAAAGCGAGGAGGAAGGTGGAAACGAAGATGAATCCATTGTCCACGGCGCTGCTAGTATTGGTGATGACGAGGGTCTGAAGAAGGCTATTGATGGTGGAGCAGACAAGGATGAAGAATATTTTGCTGCTGCTGGGGTTTCAAAGAAAATTAAAATATTCGAATTTGATGCTCTTTTAAATGACTGCGTTGATATGCATTATCCATTGATTGAGATGGCTAGCAAGTCCAAGCTTAGTTCTGTTTATTGGAACAACTACATAAAGAACTACTTGGCATCAACAGATTATGAGGGTACGTTGGGTGACGAGGCGACAAATTTGGAAAATGATTTGCATGACGATAGGAGGAGTTTGCTTAAATACTGTGACTTTGCAAAAGCCCCAACAAGGCCCAGTCGGTCGTGCATGCAGAAATGCAACATCATCCAAAGAGAAACAGGTGATCTAGTTTCTTCTGGAGAAGCTTCCCAGATGGTAATTGATGAAGCAGCAAATGAGGGATCTTTGACTAACATCCAGTCAGACAACAGAGAAGATCAAATCTACCAAGAAAACACTTGCTCTAGCAGAGTCAGACAACAGAGAAGATCAAGTCTAAGGCAGGAGCTAATTTCACTTCTCAGAGACCTGAGACTTTGCATGTTTTTCTCAAAGAAGCCATATGAAGTGTTCCTACAGTTTGGTGGATACGGACAGAGCGATATTCTCATAAGGAAGTGTAAGGCAAGGCTTATGAAGCCTGCATTCACGATTGTCCGCGATGAAAGTACTAAATGCTTCCTCTTTTTCATTTGGGAGGCTATCAGTGTTAGGGATCGCCTGACAGCAGCAACTGCTGCAGAGGTTCCATTTCATCATTCAGTATTACCAGAAGGCCGTGTATCCAATGTAGTAGTTGGACATGCGCATTGTGGGATGGTTGCAGCGGCTCGCTGGATTGCAGATCAAGCCATTCCCTGCCTCCGCAGAGCAGTCGAGAAATTCCCAGACTGCAGGATTAAGATCATTGGGCATTCAATGGGTGCTGGTATTGCAGCTATTTTGCTACGTGAGAACAAGAAGTTACCATCCTCTTCATGTATTGCCTTTGGACCAGCTGCTTCCATGACCTGGGACTTGGCTGGGTTTGGCAAAGATTTTGTTACTACTGTTGTTAACAGAAACGACTTGGTGCCATCTTTTGGCATAGTTTCAGCTGACACCCTTTGCACAGAGGTTCTGGCATCATCCTGGGCACCTAACCTCTGGGAACAAATTCAGCAGACAAGAATCTTGGGTTCTGTAAATCGCTCTTTGAAGTTCTACGGGGCCTTCTCCAAGAACCTGCAGCTTGGCATCCATGAGGACTTCTCGAACAGGAACAAGAGTGTTGAGCTCCTGAGGTACCACTTCACCAAGAGCGGAAATGAGCTGACCAGCCTCCAGGACTATGTGACAAGGATGAAGGAGGACCAGAGCTTCATCTACATGGTTGACCAATATGTTGATCAAGTTGGGAGCAGAAGTCTGTACTTGCAGTTGACATGGGATCTTGGTGGTGATTATATGTCTAATCCCTGGTTTGCTATCATCGGCTTGGGGACAAGCCGAGATTCAAGGAGGGAGGAATGTCACGGACCTGGGCCTGGACTGGGCTTGCGCGCGGCCCACTCGGCTGGGAGCAATGGTGATACAAAAGGCAAAGAAGCAGCGCAGCTGAGGGCATCAAAAAACATACGAAGCATTTCTTCTTCTTCCTGCCGACTGCTCTCTCCATCTCTCTCTGCTACCTCAAGTTCTCTGCTGCTATACCTCCAACTCTATGCTCTTCCCAGTCTAAACTCCAATTCCTCTTCTATTGTCCTCAAATTATCCAAGTACTAGTGAGAACTTGTGTGGAGAGGATCAAGTTTGTGACAGTTCAGTACAATTTGAAGCAATATACCATGCGCAAATTGCAAAACATAGATCGAAGTTTACATGAATTTATGAATTTAATGTTCTTCAAATCCATATATACCAGGGTAACAAGAAATCAAGATAGGTTAAATCCAACTATAACTTTCTGCTTGAGGATACACTAATTCATAAAAACAGGCCAGTTATTATCCAATCGCAAAAATCTATTTAACCTAATTTAATTGAAATGGGCAGAGGCTCTTCTAAGCACACAAAAAAACATACAAATATATCATCAAAACAAACTTTTATTATTAATAGTTGAATACAGGTATTGCATGTTATGTTTCCAGATGCACCACTCTAGCCAGTTGAAGATATACAAGTATGAACATCAAACTATGTGGTTACTGCCTCTATGGACTACAGCAACTTACTGAAGTATGTAATACCGAAGCAACTGTGCTATTTTGAGATCATAGCATCCCGACGGATTTTGCCGATCTGCATCTCATCTACAACCAGAAACAATCTTACAGCAGTGTAAGCATAACTATACGCAAAGAACAGAGAAAAAAAATCTCACAATACTTGCCAGCAAAAATAGATGAAACATTCAGGCAAATGTTGGTACATAGTAAAGTTCCAAATAAAATAAAAGGACGGGTAGTACTCTGTGTCTGTCTGTGGAACCTAAGACAAATGGACTTGACATACTTTATACAGCAGAAAAGTTGGGCAAACACACCATTTGTAATAGGAACCATTGCATATTTTCCATTGGATTTCAAGTTTGGTATAAAGCGGAAGGATAAATATTAAATAATTAAATATTACCACCACTGAACTGAAGACGAATGAACTTAGATTGCTATATATATGCAGAAAAAGGAGCGCACATACATCATTTCTAATAACAATGGTTGGACTCTTTGGAAGCTTTCTCGGCGCCCTCTTATCTGCTTTACATCTGATGGAGAGCTGACCAACACCAATTTCTTTCCAACACTTGGTAGCATCATCGTGCTACATCAACAAGAAGACACTCTTCTATCCCACTGACAAACACTCTAATCCCATCAGGACTTTGGATAAAAGAAAGAAAGAACTCTTCTATACTACTGACAAACACTCTAATCCCCGATTTGACGTCGACAAACTCATTATTCTCAGGTTGCAAACCTTCCCTTCCAAGCCACTGCCGTTAGTCAAATGTCCGTTGACCACAACTTAGAGGTCTCTCTTTTATGGTAGTGCCCAAAAATGCAATAACCTCACCTCAGTAATGGCTGGCATCCATGGCCTGCGTAGTCTGCTGCCGAATACGTTTTGACATTTTTTTTTCAAATCTAACTTTCAACACATTTTTTTTTCTAAAAAAATGGCTTCTCCTCATCACAAAAGATATGACAGGCGACATGTATCCCCTACCACGTTCGGGGAACGCGGCAGCCTGTGGGCGCATGGGCAGGCGCAGTGGGAGCCGATGAGCGTCGGAGTAGCGTGATGTGCGCTGGCGAAAGTGCCGTTGTCATGACGGCAGGGCGGAAGCACAGGATCTATATATATATAGATCTAAATCCAATATTTTGCTTTCCAATGGACCAATAAAATGTACTACACTCCCATTGCTTCATCAGCCCGATGTGCTCTAAGGGTTCGTTTGGTTCAAAGGTAAAGGGCAGTGGCGGAGCTAGTGGTTGGCACGGTTGGGCCGTGGTCCAACCATTGCTCCGCCCGCAGCCCACTAAAGACTTTTGTTGCGTCATTACTTCTGTGGTGAAGGTGAGGCGATCAGCGACTAGAAACGAGGCACATGGCATGCAAGCAATGAAGCAAAGCAAACTAGCAAAGTAAGGGCCGGCCAAGGGCAACCAGAAGACATTCTTGTTGATTCAGCCATTCGGGTGATTACTGATTAGAAGATCAGCGCTTGAGTTGGGTCTGGCAGGCGTGCATGCAAGAAAAAGGCAGCTGCATATAATAGTTTTTGGCGTTTTGATTTTCATGTTTGCGGCCGGCGGGATGCCACGACGAAGAAGCTTTGTTTGATCATGTTTTCTGCAATGAAGTTTGTCAAAAATAAGTTGAGAAATAAGATGGGTGATAGTCTTTTGAATGATTGCCTAATCACCTTCATTGAGCGAGATATATTCTCCAAAGTGGATGAAGATAATATAATCGAGACTTTCATAGCCATTAGAAGGCGTAAGCCTGACATAAAGAAGAAGTAGAAAGGTAATATTCTATGAACTATTGCAAAACCTTATTATTATCTTCATATATATTATGCATTTGATACATTTTATGTTATATGTTACCTTGCTACCTTTTTTTAAATTGGACCAACCTTACTTAAAATCCTAGCTACGTCACTGGTAAAGAGTGAATAGGATAGCCTCATTTATTTTTTTTACACCTATGCTGTTGTTTGTTGGATGGATAGGTGAATAAGGGCAGTCCAAGAAATAAGAATATTCTTCATAGATGCTAGATGAGATCATCTAATGAAATTGGCCGGATAAGGCCATCCAACTTTCATCCTACCAACCAAACAAAAACTTGACTCATCCCTCTAATCAAATATAAACTTGAATAACTTCATCCTTATCAGAATGGATGGCTCCATCACATCCATAGCCATCCACACTTTGCTTTTGAACCAAACAAACCTAAGATTCTGTATCAATTCTAACATGGTCCGTCTTCAGCAAAGATACAGGCCATAGCAAAGTTACAGCTCAGAGCTTTTCAGCCCAACTATTTCCGTATTTCGAACTGTCTTCAGGCTTCACATTGTCAGCTGACAACGCAACTCGCCGAACTGTCTTCAGTCTTCACATTGTCAGCTGACAACGCAACTCGCCAACTAATTCTCCAACCAAAGACCAGAAGATATTACCCTCCAAATCAACGGCTAGCATCTCCTGTTCGTCCTCACTGATGCATCTCCACCGTCCGATCCACTCAATCTCGTCCTTATTCGCCTTCCAATCTGATGTTAAAGAGCAGCCCTGTCCATCCAACCATGCCTTAGCGGTCTCCAGCAACGACTTTGCTCGATCTGGGCCGTCCGATCTTTCCCCGTGGCAAGACGACAGCCCTTCGCAGAAGAAATCCAGTAGAAGCTTCTGGAAGCAATGGGTGGACCCGGGGGCGCTCGCTTGCAGCACGTCCAGTAGGCCCTGCACGGGCACGCCTTCACCGTCTTCTCCTATAGAGTCCGATTCCGCCATGTGGCAGCTGATGTCATCCGTGACCGTGCTGGCATAGTCCACGTCGGATGTGTCCAGCTCGGCCATCTGCTCGAACTGCCGGATTTCCTGCAGCAGCTGCTGACTTGCTCCTGTACAACAGAAGTTTTTAAAACACCAACTTAGGGCGATCGATAAAATGGTGAATCAATTATATGAGCTGCGAAAACAACTTGAACTAAAAAAGAAATAGCAGTAGTGTTGGAGTATAAATTATATTCTGTTGCATGATTAATTCTCTGGTGAAACGATTAGCTTCGGCTTCATTGATTGGTACGGCCGACAATAGAGAAATGGTTACCACGCTCCTATACAACAACAGGTGGACCTATTGCTATCCTACATCACGGTAGATGACCTACTGCTGTTTATACCACAGTGGATAATATGTGCCATCTCTCAATCCTTCCATAGTTGAGAAGGGGTTAAATTTTAAATTTGCTTATTATAGGGACCAAAGTTGGAAAAAAAACCCAAAGAGAGAGGCCGAAACATGCCATCATTGGCATCTCCAGTCACAACACAAGGTATTGGAACTTGGGAGTGGCCCATCACTTCTCGCCCTTGCTAGCTTAATTGTAGCGTTCTCTGGCTGCCCAGACTCGAGAGAATGCAAGTCTACAACCCAACAAACTATGCTTAGTTACTGCCTGTATTACGACCAACTTTTCATCATGATGAACACGTAAAGGATTACTCCTAACTGAAACCCAACTTTTATTATGAACACGATGAACCATTTACTGCAAAATGCGTTAGGTTTATGCCCATCTTCATACTAACCATTTACTGCAAAATGCGTTAGGTTTATGCCCATCTTCATACTATGTCACATAACTAGCTAGCATCTATATGTACTCCAAGTATACTTAGCCAAAGAAGACAAACCATAGGAGACGACCAGTACTACGTAGGGATGCGTAATTAATAAGCTGCACCATATGTTGGCTTTCTAATAGCACTAATCTAGATTATTTAACGCTTTTAAATATGCCCTCAATATATCTCCCTTTCGAGTTATGAAATAATAATTGTATGTAAAGCTAAAGTAGAATGGACTGGAATACCTCACATCCACTGGCCACAAAAGGTGCTATTTGATTAGTATTTGATTATTTACGACATTATTGCGGCATAGTATATTTTGTACTTTCTGGTAGCATAGCTCGCGAGAATCAATTTGCCCAAGTTATTACTTGTTTAATGTGCTAATATATAATTTGCCACGCAACCATTATTCTTTGAGCATTACACGTGCCGCTTAGCTGTCAACGTCCCATGTTTTTCCGCCTTTTTTTCGTACTAGTCCCTCGTTCAAGTCTAGAGAGCGTTTTTTTTAACATATAAACAAAGAAAACATTAGAAATAATTAGACTATCCGTAATTATTAACTATAAGCTCTACATTTAATACATATATAGTAAAGAATATAAAGTAAAGCTCAATATTTATTAGGGACATATGGATATATCATGCTAACTTTATATTGAAATATGAAATACATTCTATATTTATGAATAAGATAATTTTAAAAATATATCCTGTAAACTCGGATGGGGTTTGCACATGCGCATTATCCTCGGGTAGATAAGATAGCGAGACAGTAATGGCCACCACCAATCCCTAGCGGCTAATACACCAATAAATCGTGTGCGCACATGGCGCATCGAAACTGTGCGCGCTATTTGTGCCCAGCAAAAAATATAAGTAGTACGAATCAAAAAGCAATTTAGCACGAGGCACTGAACTGAGAACTCTATATGGGAGATGACTGCTGCACGTACGATTACGATGGACGAACCGTGGTAGAAAAAAGGTTCTGTTACCAACGTGGGCGCGCGGGCCTGCTTGTGTTGTGCCTACTTGGGTCTGTCGGCGACAGTTTGCAAAAGAGATTTTTGCAGGAAGTCGTACGTGATCGAGTTATCTAAGCAGATAACCCTACCTTACGGTCGTTAATTAAAAAAAATTGAGGAAGTGAGGGTGCCTTGCAGATTGCAATTTGCATGGCGTTAACGATGAAGTAACAGGGTCAAAGCAATCGCTTCAGAATGAAGCCAAATGAAATGCAGAAGACCTACTTCGAATGTTGGCTAGGCTTTGCTGAAACGCCGGCGACGCAATCTCGTCGTCTGCGTCGTCCTCACTATCACCGTGGCCATCTGCGTCCTCGCCGTCATCTTCATCCTGGCTGAGGAAATCCATAACTGAAACTGGGCTCCGCCGCTGCTTCTGTTCCTGCTCGTCGTTCAAGCGGCACGTTGTCTCGCATCTCACGACCTGTTTTTCATCAATCTCAAAAATGGAATGTCGCGAACTCGCGGTCAATTACAAAGTAAAAGCTCCCAAAGATCAAGAACATAAGCACAAAAGCTATATTTCTGCAGATGAAACAATCAAGACGTCAGATTACTCTCAAGGAAAGAGTGCACTCCTACCCCTGTTTCATGGCTCTGACGACCGCCGACACCTGCACCGCCGCCACCAGCCTGGCCACCCTCCCAACTCCTCTGCCGTGGAGACATTACCGGCGACGAACCATCCCTCCTTCGACTCGCGGTAGTCGCAGAGCAGCTGGCCACCCTCCTATCCACCCCCTCTCCACTTCGCTTCTTCCAGAACCCCACTCTCAGCCTCATCGAGAAGCTCCTGTAGAGCGCGGCCTCTCCCTCCCGTCCCAACGGCGGGAACAGCGCGGCCCTCACCGCGGCCGACACCTTCGCGATGACGTCGCCGTTCCTTCGTCTGCCGCCCCCGCTCCAGAGCTCGGTGGCGAGGTGCCGCGGGTAGCACCCGAAGCCGTCGCGGGAGAGCTCCGCGCTGGACTCCAGCTCCAGCCACTCCTTCAGCATCAGCGGCTGCCCCGGCCTCCCCTCCAACTCCATGGACCGGCGCTTTCTTGCACGGCTGCCCAACTGAGCTGCACCGCGATTGTTCCAGAGGAATATTTCTGCTGTGCACCGGAGAAGCAGAGGAGATTTTGTGACGTGACCTGTGACCTTGAGAGGATGGCGAACAGAGCCGCAGACACAGACACTACCAGTATACTTTACTAATGTATGGGATTAGGGCATCAGGTGGCCAGATTGGGGTGCTTTGGGTTGGAAATTTTGCTTCGGAAGCTGGCACTGAGCGGCGTCAGAGGCGCAGAGGATGTCTGCACTTTGCAGGCCGCGGTTAAGAGCCCCATGCGTGTTAAATGGATGGGGTTTGGGAGGGTTGCAACTAAACTTTCTCTACATCAGATGCTTATATCGTTTTCACGCCCTCTTTGTCTTGTTTAACTGAGTTTATTATATTAAGATCTTATGCAAGCAATGAATTTGAATGATCGTCCAACTAAAACATGTATGTCTGACTGTCGGTCACAGCCATCGAGTACTAGTGTTAGCATTTTATGAGTGGCTAGTACAGTTGTTTTAAAACAACCGAGAGCTTCAGAAACTTGATACTAGTACAGAACTAGATAGCATTATTAACTTGGTGCAGTTCAATGTAAAAAAGGAACTACCTAGTTAGCAATTGTGCAAACATCATTTTGCAATATGCAGGCGCATGAATAATCGTGCCGGGCTCCACCTTAATTTTACCGTTTAATCCAATTTTACTGCAGTCATTTTTAGGAAGTGTTCGATGCTGCTGACTCCTGAGATTCACCTTTTTTTGGGGAAATTCAACTGGGTCACAACCAAATTTAAGCTAAGGGGTTGCATAATCTCTATTCAGATTGTTTGCTCGACAGAATTCTACCTCCGTTTATACATGGAACTTCGACGGATACTCCGTTCGTGCTGAGTTTGTACTCGCGGTGGCAACTGGCAAGCTCACATCCCCGTTTCGGACGCAAAGCGCAGAGCGCAGAGCGCGGGAGTGGAGCTGCGTGCCGGGCCGAGCTGGTTCATGTGACGGCTGAATAGTTTTAGAGCTCGTCGCGTCCATGGGGAGCCGCGCCCGGTTCGAAAGTCGTGGACCCGCCCGTCCGCTCCCTCCACGACTCTACGTGGCCGGCCGCGCTTGGGCGAGAGCTGTTCGCGTGTGAGTGAAGCCGCGCGCGGGCACGGAGATCCGCGACTCGCGAAGGCTGAGGCGAGGGGAGAAGAAACGTACGAAGCGGTCGGTACGTGCGTGGTGGCCGGGGCGGGTTGGCGTGCACCGCGCACGCCGTGGCGGTGGAGTCCGCGGCCGGCATCCGACGACCTCACCTGTCCGTGCTTTTAACTTCCGAGGCGCCCTATTGGCTCGGTTCGGTAGGCTACCGTATGTAGTAGTATACTCATATACTGTTAGAGCTTTATATGGAATAAATGGGCAAGAAACTGTGGTGGTGACCCGTGCTTTATTAAGCTTATTTATTGGACCCCAGTGGCAGCAGGTTACTGTGCTTATCTTTTGTACAACTTGTGTGATTCTACGTACTGAATACGGGATGGCGACTACTGTTCGTCGTTAAGGCTTGGTAGCAGGTGCTGTATCTTGTTACATTATCTTCCGATCGACCGATTGGATTGCACTTTGGGTACATCGTTGATGTCAGAGGACAAAAGTAGAGCCTGATTATGCCAGAAGTTCCATGTAAAAACCTACCACAAATCTAAGTCCTTAATCCGTGATTATCTCCTAATGTTATCTCATTAGCACATATCACTAGGGGTGGGCATAATTTAACCGAAACCGAAAAACCGAACCGAATTAACCGAAAAATTCGGTTTTTTCGGTATTCGGTGTTTGGTTCGGTTTTTTTTTGCTACTATTCGGTTTATGGTGATCGGTTCGGTTTGCATCCTCGAGAAACCGAAAAACCGAAAGGCCGAATAGGCTTAGCGAGGCCAAGGCGATCGCTTCTGTCTTCACCCGATTAGGACTCCCCAGTCCCCACTCGGCCATACCCGAGAGGCCCAGCCGATTAGGCCCACTATCTTCACTCGATTAAGACCCCAGTTCGGCAGTCGCTCACTCGCTCTCACCCGGTCGCCCCCAATTCCCCAATCCCCATTCTGCTCCTCCCAACTCGCGGCGGAGTCCCAACCCTAGGTCACCAGCTCACCGCTCGGCGCTCGGTCCGCAACTCCGCTCCGCTGCTCCAGGCCCTCCGCGACTCCGCCGCGACCAGCTCCTCCGCGAGGACCGCGACTCCGCCATTTCGCCGCCCAAGTGCCCACTGGAGTGACTGGACCTCCTCCGAGCCTCGATTTCTATCGTCTACCGCCGCCGGCCGCCACCTCCATTGGTGCTCGCTGTCGTCCGTCACCAAGCAGACCACGCCGACGCCGGCCCCACCCGTGGATGTGAGTAGTTCGCGTTTGTGGATGTGAGTAGTTCACTGTGATTTGCGTTAATTAGTAGAATTTGTGTAGTCTTTGTTCTTAAGTATGATCTACTTTAGTAGCTAGTTGATCAGGATAAGCTGTTGTGCAAGTGTTAGTAACTATTTTTATTGTTAGTTGTGGTCATCAGTGAGGATTGTTTGCTTGTTTTGTATGTATGCTTGACTGCTTGAGTTGAAGATCTCTATCATTGTTCACTTCTGTGTTTGTGTGTGTGCATTACTTGCTGCCATGCTGGACGCCTCACGCCTGGACCTGGATGCTTGAGGCTTAACTAGGGTTTGTGTGGGGGGAACGAAATGCCTGTAGTGGTCTACTAGTGTCTGCATGTTTTGTTGTTTCGGTTATCCGAAAAACCGAATTAACCGAACCGATCTGGTTCGGTTAATTCGGTTCGGTTTTTTACTGTGATCGGTTTCGGTTCGGTTCCAATGATTCAAAAAACGAAATTTTCAAAAACCGAAAAAACCGAATGCCCACCCCTACATATCACCTTTAAGTAACCATGATTCTCAAATTTACCTTTCAACTGATTTTTCATTACTTAGTGTAATTCATGCTTTCCACAAAAGGCACAGTGGTATCTCAATATATAATTGTCGGCGTACTTTGCGCCAGGGTACCCTCTCCGCCGCACAAAAGCGTGCGTGGCCCGCGTGGCGGCTTGGCGGCGGTGGCGAAAGCACGCCGCCCACCATGCGTCGGTCCACGTGGCGTCGCGAAGGCGGCAGTGGCGGGCGAGACTGCGCCGCGCCCGATCCACGTGGCGGCTTTGGCGAAGCGGCGGCTGAAGCACGCCCGCCGGCGGCGGCGGCCCACGTGGCGCCCAGCGAAAGTGGCGAACGCCGCTCGCCGGCGCCGACCCACGTGGCGGCTTTGGCGGCGAAGCGGCGGCGCGACGCCCGGCTAAGCGTCGCCACATGGTGCGGCGGCGAGTGGGCGAACGCCGCTTCGCTGGCGCCCGATCACGTGGCGGCTTTGGCGCGGCGGCGGCGCACGCAACCGCCCGCCAGCGTCGGCCACGTGGCGCCCGGCAGCAGTGGCAAGAACGCCGCCGCGCCGTGCCCGACCCACGTGGCGGCATGGCGGCGAAGCGGGCGGCGCAACCGCCCGGCCAGTATCGGCGCCGCGTGGCGCCCGGCAGCAGTGGGCGAGAACGCCTGCCGCCGGCGCCCGATCCACGTGGCGGCCTAGCGGTCGGGTGGCGAAAGCACATCACGCCGCCCGCCGCCGAGCAAAAAGCGGGTTCGATGGCTTCACCTCGAAGTCTCCTTCCCTATCGTCTGCGTGCGACGGCGAGCACGCTATGTCGATCTATCGCTGCGAGGGTTTCGCTGCGAGCCCATTCCTCGGCGCTTCTCACCTACTGTCAAAGAGGGTCCCATCCCGGCGGCCAGGCGGACCAAAGCGAAGCCATGCGTCGGCATTTAATGAGGCTCGCAAAGAAGCGGACAAAGACGGAAGGCGTATTAAATGTATAAGGATCGGCATGATGACCCCTTTACCTACTCTCGTGAGCCTGGCCTATATAAGGGCCTTCTAGTGCATGGAAAAAGGGGGGTCAAGTAGACATTAGCAAGCTAGCAGAAGAACTTGTAACTCAAGAGCTCTGTACTGGCTTCCAGCATTCCATAAGAAAAATCTAGCAGGACGTAAGGCTATTACCCTTCTCACAAGGGGGCCTGAACCTAGGTAAAATCCTTGTGTCATTCCCAGTTCATAGACGCCGGAATCCTTCGCGTGGGGGTCTCTAGGGTTTTCACCCTCTAGGGTTAACCAGCCGCAAAGACGCCCTCCTTCCGAACCAAACCCGGTCTCAGACTCGGCCTGTCGAGTGGAATCGCCAGCAGAGGCGCCGAGTAGGGGCTAGTGGTTGGTTTTCGGCTAACTCCGGCGGACTTGGCGTTCGTGATTTGGAAGCGTGACCGTGCTTCGAAGATGGCGGATTCTCGGCACCAGATGTGGCGGGCGAAGCGGCGGCAAGGCGCTTCCGGCGGTCGCGCGGTCGAGGGATCGTCTCACCGCCCTGCAGGCGGCGCCATTGCTCCTTTGGTGGCGGTGGAGCAGCCGTGCGCCGCAGTGGCCATGGAGGCGCCACTCCGCCCAGAACTTGCACGCAGCTCGTGCCCTTCTGGACCATCCACCGGTGGAGTTCGCGGGAGACTCCCCGGCCACTCCGTGGCGGAAGAGCATCGCCGGTCTCGTGGATGCGGCCCAACTCGGTAGGGCTCCCGGCGGTCAGTACTGCGTCGGTACCTTGTCGCCTAAAGCGCATCTGAGCGCACTCATGCATCCGGCCGCCCTAACGAGAAAGGCTCGGCAGCGGGCGGTCGGGAAGGGCGTGCCGATCGGGTCCTCCGGTTCCACAAGGGACCGTGGGGACCTCCGCTCTCATTTGGATGAGAGTCGCCGGCGGCGCGGTGATGACCTCCATGATCGCTTGCGCCTTGACCGGACGAGGAAGCTGCGCGGCAAGCGAGTAGCATCGGCGGTGAGAGTTCCCCGCGGCTCTCACTCTCGAGACCAGAGGAGGTTCCTCCTCCGACTCTATAAAGAGCCAGCCCAGCGTTCGGCGGTCCCGGTTGAGTCCCGATGGAGGTGAGCTCCCTCTACGGCGTCGGGTGCCAGGCCTTCTCCCGACGGCTGCGCCGCGTGACGTGGCCGGACAGGTTCCGCCCGGCGGCCATAGAAAAGTATGACGGCACCACCAACCCGGAGGAGTTCCTCCAAATCTATACGACGATGGTGCGGGCAGCTGGCGGATCCGAAAAGGTCATGGCCAACTACCTCCCAACAGCCTTGACGGGCTCTGCCCGCTCCTGGCTGTTAAATCTCCCCAGAGGATCGGTGCACTCGTGGGGGAAGTTGTGCGACCTCTTCGTCGCCAACTTTCAGGGCTCCTTTGCGCAGCCCGGTGTGGAGGACGACCTCCACGCTCTGGAGCAAGAGAAGGGGGAGTCGCTTCGCGACTTCATTCGGCGGTTTTGCCACTGCCGTAATACAATCCCCCACATCTCAGAGCAATCGGTCGTCATCGCCTTCAGAAGGGGCGTACGCGACCGCAAAATGAAGGAGAAGATGGCCACCCGTACCATCAGCTCCACCTCCGAGCTTTTCTCCCTCGCACATAAGTGTGCGCGGGCCGCGGAGGCGAGAGGGCCAGCGCCTGGCCCCAAGGGTGGCCAGGGCAAGGATGAAGCCGGGACCGCGAAGGGTTCTAGCCGTGCAGGCAAGAAGGCGCGGAAGCGCGAGGCAGGAGAAGCCAGGCAGGCCTTGGCCGCCGAACGCGACGACGAAGAGGACCCCGCGCCCCGGAAACGCAACCGCCGCGACCGGCGCGATGATCGCCGTGAACGGCATGACGACCGTCGTGACCGGCGTAACGATCGCCGCGATCGGCGCGATGACCGCCGCGGTCGTGGGAACGACCGCCGCGACCAAAAGGAGGCGAGCCCTCGCCCAATACATCGAACCAATACCCATGACCTAGACAAATTGCCGGTCGTGGACAAATGGTGGAGAAGCGGCTTAAGGAGCGCCGCCCCGATGACGATCAAGATGAAGATCCCGCCTACCGTCTTCCAAAGAAAGCGGATCACACTGCGGGCCTATATTTATGGTGGTTCGTCCACCTTTTCCTCCAAACGCCGCCAAGCGGTTGAAGAGGGAGGTGTGCGCCACTGCGTCGAGCTCGGGGCGGTCGGATCTTTGAAGTGGTGAGCAGACGCTCACTTTCAGCAAAGCCGACCACCCGAGGCGCCACCGGCCGGGCATCTCGGTTGTGGTGTCGCCCACCATTCGAACGCGGCTAGGGCGCGTCTTTGGTGGGCGGAGGAGCACCATCAACCTCTGTCCTCGTCGAATTCTCGGCGCTCGAGATCATGGCGCAGATCTGCGCCGGCTCTGCCCATCTTTGGGGTGGCACCAAAATGTGGCTTAATGCCCATAGGTCAGGTGTGCCTCCCCGTCACCTTCGGGGATGAAGACAACTACCGCACTAGGATGGTGAATTTTGAGGTCGCTGACTTCGACCTCCCCTACAACGCCTTGCTCGGCCGACCGGCGTTGGCCAAGTTCATGGCGGCCACCCACTATGCTTACATGGTGGTGAAGATGCCAGGGCCGCGCGGCCCCCTTGCGATCCGGGTGGATAAGGCCGAGGCCTTGCGCTGCCACAAGTATGCGCTGGACATGTCCGGTGCCACCTGCGTCAGGCGCCCCGGCGCCATTTCCTCGGAAGCCCCTAGGCCCGGACCCGCGCCTCACCTGGCTCCGCCGGTGAGGTTAAGGTGGTCGCCCTAAGCGAGGGCGAGCCCCGAAAGACCGTCAACATTGGCGCCAACCTCAGCGCCAAATATTAAGACGCGCTCGTCACCTTCCTCCAGTCCAACTCCAACGTGTTCGCCTGGCAACCGTCCGACATGGCTGGGGTCCCTAGGGAGGTGATCGAGCACCGATTGGCAACGCTCCCCGAGGCGCGTCCGGTCCGGCAGAAGGTCCGGAGGTAGGCGCCCGAGCGCCAAGATGCCATTCGAGAGGAGGTAGAGAAGGCTGAGCGGCCAGGATTGTTAGGAAGTCTCTCATCTGGTGGCTTGCCAACCCTGTGCTTGTCAAGAAGTCCAACGGAAATGGCGATGTGTGTCGACTTCACCGACCTCAACAAGGCTGCCGAAGGATCCATACCGCCGCAAGTCGACCTCATTGTTGACTCCATGGCGGGATCTTGTTCTTGTGCTTCTTGGATCGTACTCGGGTACCACCAGTTAGCATGGCACTTGAAGATGAAGAGAAGACTGCTTTTGTAACCCCTACGGGTGTTTACTGTTATGTAAGAATGGCTTTTGGTTTAAAGAATGCTGGTTCTACTTACCAACATGCCATGCATATTACTTTCCGCCCCCAGATAGGGCGAAACCTTGAGGTTTACGTTGATGATTTAGTTGTGAAGATCAAAAAGAGCGAAGAACTGATCCAAGACCTGGAGGAAACCTTTGCTAACCTCCGGAAGAACTGTCTGAAGCTCAACCCGAAAAAGTGCGTGTTCGGTGTGCCCTTGACAAATTTGTTGGGCTTCTGGTGTCGGTAGGGCATTGAAGCCAATCCTGACAAGATATTGGCCATCGAACACATGAAGCCGCCAGCGCGACTCAAGCAAGTTCAATGCAGTCGGTGCTGGCCTCCTGGGCGATTCATTGCGGCACCGGGAGAAAAAAGCTTGCCTCTGTTCAAGCTATTGAAGAAGGCGAACCACTTCGAGTGGACTGAAGAAGCCCGGAGCGTTTGAAGATTTGAAGCGGTACCTCTCCTCTCCCGGTCTTTGGTTTCTCCCACGGGTGAGCCCCTGCTCTCAGACATAGCTGCCACCCCGAGGTGGTGGCGCGGTGCTAATGCGGAGAGGAAGGCGCCCGAGGCCGATGTACTACATCGGCAAGGTCTTTGACGAAGCGAGACCCAGTACCATAAGCTCGAAGATGTTGTACGTGATCTGGTGGCGTCCGGAAGCTGCGGTATTATTTCAAGGGCGGAAATCACCGTGGTCACGGCCTACCCGCTCTGAAATTCTTCTGGCGAGAAGCAGATGGCCGAATTGCTAAATGGTCGGTGGAGCTGGGGGAATTCAACCTCAAATTCGTACCCCGCACCGCCATCAAAAGTCAGAAGCTGGCGAAGTTTATCGCTGAGTGGACTCCCGCCGCTCCAGAAGCAGAAGAAGCACCCGCGCCCTCTCCTTGGACCTTGTTCTTCGATGGTTCATTCAGGCTGGAGGGCGCGGGGGCTGGAGTTGTCCTGGTCTCCCCGACCGGTGACATCCTCCAATATGTGGTCGCCCTTGATTTCAAGGCCACGAACAATATAGCTGAGTACGAGGGCCTGCTGGCAGGATTGCGCATTGCTTCGGCGTTGGGCATTCGGCGTCTCCAAGTCAAGGGAGACTCCCTGCTGGTCATCAACCAAGCGCGGAAGGAGTTCCAGTGCTCCGACCCCACCATGGCGGCGTACTTGGCGGAAGTCCGAAAGATGGAGCGTCACTTTGAAGGTTTGGGGTATATCCATGTCCCTCGGCGCGACAATCACCTTGCGGACGGGCTTTCGCAGCTTGCGTCCTCAAGGGCTTCTGTTCCGGTCGGAGTCTTCGAAGAAAGGCTATCGCGACCGTCCATTGCGACCCCCGATTCAGGCGGGGACGATGGTGTCGCTGTCGCAGCCCCCAGTTCAGGCGGGGACGACGGCAAGGCCGTTGCGGCCTCCGGCTCGGGTGGGGAAGGCGATCTGTTGCCATGGCCCCGGCCCGGGGGCAGCAGGCGTGCGCCTCGGTGTCGGGAGGAAGACGGCGGTGCTGCCGAGGCAGCACCAGGGGAAAGGCTTGGCCCGGCGGAGTACCCAGGCGAGCACCGAGTGGTCGCCACGCTTGGCCAGGAAGATCGGTGGATGGACTCTATCCTAGCCTTCCTGCGTGACCAAGTGATCCCCGACGATGATGCCTCAGCTGAGAAGATTGCACGTAAGGCCAAGTGCTATACTCTGGTAGGTGGGGACCTATATCGCCAGGCGTAAACGGAGTTCTACTGAAGTGCATCACTCGGGAAGAGGGGAGCAACTCGCTCTCGATATCCGCGAGGCGCGCAAGGAGCCACATGTCTCGCCGAACGCTTGTTGGTAAAGCGTTTCGCTAGGGATTTTATTGGCCTCGCGCCTCCGGGATGCTTGCGGTGGTGAGGACATCTGGCTTGTCGGTTCTTCGCCGAGCAAATCCAACCGGCCCGAGCTCGCAAACCATCCCGCTCTCCTGGCCGTTTGCGGTCTGGGGGCTGGATATCCTGGGCCCGTTCCCACGGGCCACAGGGGGCTTCACCCACCTCTTCGTCGCCATCGATAAGTTCACGAAGTGGGTTGAGGCCGAAGCGGTGCGCGCCATCACGGCCGCTGCCGCCATCAAATTTATGCGCGGGATCTTCACCCGCTTTGGAGTCGCCAACCGCATCATCACCAACAGCGGGACTCAATTCACCAGCGCGGCTTTCCTGAACTTCTGCGATGAAATGGGCACCAAGGTATGTTTCGCTTCAGTGGCCTATCCCATGAGCAATGGGCAAGCGGAACGTGCCAACGCGCTGGTGCTGAAGGGCCTCAAGACAAGGGCGTTTGATCGGCTTCACAAGCGGGGCGCGCGGTGGACTGAGGAGCTCCCGGCGGTGCTGTGGTCGCTCCGTACCACACCTAGTCGGGCCACGGGCGAGACACCCTTCTTCCTGGTATACGGGGCGGAGGCTGTTCTCCCCTCCGAGCTGTCGCTCGGTTCTCCGCGCGTCTCGGCGTTCAACGAAGAAGACCAAGAAGATCTCCGGCGGGAAGACGTCAACCTTTTGGAAGAGGTACGGGATCGCGCTGCTCTCCGCGCCGCCCGCTACCAGCAAAGTCTCAGGTAATACCATGCCACCCGGGTCTCTGAGAGAACACTGGCAGTGGGCGACCTGGTCTTGCGCAGAATTCAGACGCATGCCAGGTTGCACAAACTGTCTCCCCGGTGGGAGGGCCCCTTTAAGGTGGTTTCGGTATCTCGACCCGGCGATCCGGTTAGCCCGAGGACGGCGAAGAATCGATGAATTCTTATAACATTGAGTTATTGCGGAAGTTCTATCCTTGAAGGAGTTGTAAATACCCATGCTTCATACTCGTCGACCATGAGGTAAGTCCCTTGGTCGGTCGTGGCTTCAGCGTTAGTAAAGTTATTGCCTAGAAGGCTTTTACTTTACCATTGTTGTCCCTTTCTGTGCCCTTAGCGGCAAGTTTTTTGCATGAATGTCGCTGGTTCCGTATGTTTGCTAATTCCTTGGTGATCTATAGAGTCACCTGGTGCCTGTGTCCGACAAGGACGGGTAACCAGGGGCGGGCTAGATGCGGTGCTCAAACGCGGCTCGCACGCCTCGGGTTGGCTCCCTGAAGCACCGCTGGTTGTCACCGCGAGCATCGTTAGTCTAGTACCCCTCCTGGAAGCCCGCTGCCTTGACGCACAGTACCGTGGTTCGATCTCTGAAAAAATCGCAAGGACTTAGGAATCAAAAAGGCGGACCGGGGCTTACTCCGTGCAGGGACCTATATCGTTTGGTTTTATCTTACATATGCATTGCGCGGAGCCTACTCATTCTATTGGTAGCTATGTGCGCGCACAGGCCGAGACTTGGAGGCGCCGATTTATTGCATGAGATCCCCGAGCCTCTTCGTGGTCACCCAGGCGCTCGGGGGCTGGTCGCCCCAAGCCTCTTCGTGGTCGCCCAGGCGCTCGGGGGCTAGTCGCCTCAAGCTTCTTCGTGGTCGCCCCAAGCCTCTTCGTGGTCGCCCAGGCGCTCGGGGGCTGGTCACCCCAAGCTTCTTCGTGGTCGCCCAAGTGCTTGGGGGCTGCTCGCCCCAAGTCCCTCCGTGGTCGCCGGGGATCTTTGGCCGACGCCCAATGATATATAAAGCAAGATAAGTGCTCCGTGCGCATTTTGACCATTTCCTTATGTACATACGCTAAGATAGGTCAAGTTACGCGTGATTGTCACGAGTGTTAAAAATCATGACCCCTCATGATAGATGGAAGTATGCTAAAGCGTTAGACGTTCGGTGCGGCTGCAAGCGGCGAAGTGCAAGTCGGCGCGTACTCAAACATGGCTCAGACGCCTCGGGTTGGCTCGGGTTGTCGCTCCGAAGTACCGCTGGTCTAAAAACGCTTCCGGGAACTTGTTGCCTCGCCACATTACGCTGCAGTACGTTTTCAGGCGATCATCAGGGTCCGAGTTCCAGGAGAATTGGAACCAATTGACAATCCCGCGCAAAAACCAGATGCTAAGACCAGGCTGCGTCTTGCGTCTCCTGTCGGACTCAAGGTCGTTTTTTGCCTAAGTCTCGTATGACTTGTGTGATCCATACTTGTGTTCGCAGCAAGTGCGTATGATTGCTGGCAGGACCCAGGAACGCTGCCCTAGCCTGGGCATTCCTCAGGAGTTCCTCAGGCGTTCCATCTAAGTTGGAAACCTGGCCGCCCAACAGTTTAACCCAGCAAATTCGATCATACAAAACAGATAAGCATGCAGGTAACATCAACCGAAAAATATCCATTTTACAGAAAATCTGCCCAAGTGTTTATACATGCAGATGAACTAGCAAAAGGAAATGAAAACAAAAGAACAAAAGCGTGTGGCTCTTCACTTGTAAATGCCGCCAAAGTCGAGCTCGCCGCCGCCGCTCGCTGCCACTTTGCGGCGTGGAGGCGCCCATGGCCGGTTGCTCCACTTGCGAGATCCGGCCACATGCCCAAGCAGCAGCGCAGCGCGCCCGCCTAGGCAGCGTCTCCTTCAACTCCAGCCGTCACCACCGCCATTGGGTCGAGGGTGGCGTTGCGGCTGGCCCAGCAGGCGAGGGTGTAGGTCGCGGCCATGATTGCGACCTCTCGCCCCTCTCTGGTGGAGCGGGCGGCAAGAGCAGCAGGCAGTCCCCGAAGTGCGTCCGCGGCCTGGTTGGTCGTGTGGGCGGCTCAGGGTCGACTCCTCGATGGCGTGTTGAGGCCACCCCAGAGGCTCGAGCACCTTTTGTGCGCTGGAAGGCCTTCTTGAGCATGATGGCCAGGTTGTTCCGCAGGCGGAAGGACTCGTGCTCCGCGCGCTTGAGCGCCGCCTCGGTCCTTTCTGCCCGCTCCTCGGCCCTCTCCGCCCTCTGCCGTAGGGCGGCTGCATCGGTCCTCTCCTGCGCCAAGGCCGCCTCTGCCGCATCCGCCCTCACCCGCTCCCGCGTCATCTCGCCGTGCACCGACGCCAGTCGCTGGGCCGTCTGGGCCCCATGGCCGGCAGCAGCAGCGATGAGGGAGCCCAGGGTGGCATGAACCTCACCGAACTCGGTGAAGAGCTCGACGAAGCGCGTGGCGGGAGCAGTGTCGGCGCGAGGGGCAAGGCCTCCGGGAGCGCTGGTGCTGGGGCCGCCTTCCTCGGCCCTCTCTGCGGCAGCGGCCGGAGGCACCTGGGCGGAAGCTTCCGCCGTCTCGGTGGGCCCTTGGTGCGTCTTGAGGGGCCGCCCTTGACGGCACCCTCAAGCTGAGCCCGGCCATCAGAAGCGTCAGACCACCATGGTGGGTGGTGGCCTGGGGTCCCGTGGCCGAAGGTGTTGGCGCCGTGGTCGTTGGAGCCGGCGCCAGAGGAGGAATCGTTGGCACCGGTGCCGCGGGAGGCGGCGGCACTGGAGATGGAGTCGTAGCGGGGGCGGCCTCTGTCGCCGTCCCTCGCGGGTGTTTCGCCGCATCGAGGCTAGCGGCGGCAGAAGTCTGGTCCGAAGCGCGGACCTTCTTGGGGTCCGGGCTTGCGGTGCTGGGGCCAAGTGGCCGCTTGCCCGTGGCCCGATCGCTGGCAGTGGGCGTGTCCCTGATCACCAGTGGGCCGCGGGGCGGCACTGCGGCAGGCCCCGTGGAGTCCATCGGCGGGAACCGCCTGACGATTTCCAGGCGTTCCGCGTGCTCCAAGTCGGCGAGTGGCCGGGCCATCGCCGGAAAGGAAGAACTGCCTGGAGTCAGTTGCAGCAGCACGGAAAGCCACCTGCTGAGCACTGGCTCCTCCAAGTTTCCCGCGCCTAACAAAAAAAATAAAGAGTGGCTGTCGGTTGGTAGGAAGCCACAGGAAAAATATGTGCGCAGGAAAAAGCTAAGGGAAAACGAAGACTTACGTCCAAGCCACGTGCGCGTTGCGTCATCGTTGCCCGTGTATTGCCATGCTGGGCGGACGCGTCGGCGAAGTGGGCTGATCCTCCGGGACGTGAAGTCCCGGGCCACCATCGCCCTAGTCAATCCGGCGACCCGCAGTCTGTTGATGCGGGCCGCCATGGCAAGGAGATTCGCTCGTCTCCTCGGCCGTGAATTCAGTTCTCGGAGAACTCGCCGCTCCGTGGCACCTCAAAGCGTCGACTCCATGTCATCGTTAATGTCTGACGATCATTGCGCCATGCCCTCCAGTTGGATCGGGGCTGGAAGGCAATGTAGTGGGAGGCCATCCGTCCGGCGAAATAGCAACTCCCCACTACCTCGTTGTCGTTGGAGGCGCGGCAGAGGAAGAAGTAGCGAAAGAGGGGAAGATTTGGCATTACCCCCATGAACATCTCACAGAGGTATGCGAAAATGGAGAGAAAGACGATGGAGTTGGGGGTAAGGTGAAGATGGTGGATCCCATAGAAATGGAGAACCGTGAGGAAGAAGTCAGAGAAGGGCGGGGCCAGGCCCGCCATCAGTGCCCAGGTGTGGATGACGATCTCGTCGGAGAGGCACCGTGGCGTGGCGGTCCCCGCCCGGAAGCGAAATGTGCCCTCCGGCGCGATGATGGCCATCCTCTTTACCGCGGCGCCGTTCGCGATGGAGGCAGGGATGGGGTGCGCCATGAAGGCAAAGAAGGCAAAGAGCTTTGAGCGAAGAAGATGAAGAAGTAAAAGTTGAGGGGCGCAAGAAAGCAGAAGGCGTAAACCGCTTGGTACAGATGTATCTATATATGCAGCACTTGCACCGACGATTCGCGAAGAGACAAGGTCGTGCGCCATTTCGGGTCCCAAAGCAACTGGTGGATACGGGGCAGAATCGAGGCGGCCGTATCCTCATGAGTGGTGGCCCCACCCAAGAACGCTCAGACATTTAATGAAGGCCGCAAAAAGGATCGCACGCGTTCTAGGGCGGGCCCGGCTCTTGTCGGCGTATTTTACGCCGGTACCCTCTCCGCCGCACAAAGCGTCGTGGCCAGCGTGGCGGCTTGGCGGCGGTGGGCGAGCACGCCCGCCCGCCTATGTGTCGGTCCACGTGGCGGCGGGCGGCAGCGGGCGAGGCGCCGCCGCCGCGCCTAGATCACGTGGCGGCTTCGGGCGCGGCGGCGAAAGCACGCCCTGAGCAGCGTCGGCCACGGGCTCCGGCGAAAGCAGTGGCGAACGCTCGCCGCCGGCGCCCACCCACGTGGCGGCTTTGGCGGCGGCGGCGAAGCGCTTCGCCGGCAGCGTTAACCACGTGGCGCCCGGCAGCAAAGTGGCGCGAACGCCTACGCCGCCGTGCCCGATCCATGTGGCGGCTTTGGCGGCGGGCTGGCGAGCACGCCCGCCGGCCAGCGTCGGCCCACGTGGCGCCCGGCAGCAGTGGCGAACGCTCGCTGCTTGCGGCGCCCGACCCACGTGGCGGCCTAGCGGTCGAGTGGGCGAGCACATCTGCCTTTCGCCGTCGGCAGCAAAAAGCGGTTTCGATGGCTTCACCTCAAGTCTCCTTCCCTATCGTCATCGTGCAGACGGCGCAGCTCTTGTGTCGTCGATCTATCACTGTGAGGGTTTCTGCTGCGAGCCCATTCCTCTGACGCTTCTCACCTACCTGTCAAAGAGGGGTCCCATCCCGGGCGGACCAGGCGGACCAGGCGAAGCCATGCGTCGGCATTTAATGAGGCTGCAGCAACGGGACAGCACGGGAAGGCGTATTAAATGTATAAGGATCAGCATGATGACCCCCTTTTACCTACTCCTATGAGCCTGGCCTATATAAGGGCCTTCTAGTGCATGGAAAAGGGGGGTCAAGTAGACATTAGCAAGCTAGCAGAAGAACTTGTAACTCAAGAACTCTGTACTGGCTTCCAGCATTCCATAAGAAAAATCTAGCAGGACGTAAGGCTATTACCCTTCTCGCAATGGGGCCTGAACCTGGGTAAAATCCTTGTGTCATTCCCAGTTCATAGGCGCCGGAATCCTTCGCGTGGGGGTCTCTACGGTTTTCACCCTCTAGGGTTAACCAGCCGCAAAGACGCCCTCCTTCCGAACCAAACCCGGTCTGTAGACTCCGGGCCTGTCAGGTGGAATACGCCGACAATAATCGAATAAATTAATAAATAAATATCCAATGCAATACCATTCAAGAGTATATGCCAGCTTCAGCGATATAAGTAGCGCGCACTCAATACCTTCAATTACTTAAAATCTACCATTCATGATTATACACAATCTTACCCCTTTCAATTTCACTGAATCCAGAAGTTATCAATACTCAATAAAAATATATGCATAACCTCATGATCAGTCATACAATCTGTCACCCATACCAGCACCTACTGCATACACTCATGCACAATGTCAACAATATATATACACATACACATAGATGCTCAAATCCCTAGCTCAACACATACACACATATGTATATAAATATATATATTTATATATTCGCTTCACACAGATCCAATTCTAGCATGGTATTACACATCTCCACACAATCTCAGTAGAAACAAAAACATTTCACATTTAATTGGTATCCAAATTGAGCCATTCTACTCAACAGGATACCGTATTCTGTCCATTACATCCAAATTGTCCAACAATTGAAATCAGAACAAAAGGTTAAAAAAATCAGATATCAGATTACACAAGAGGATTTATGCTCTCAAAATATTTATATAAGACATAACCCACATTTCATACAACACCAATTACCTCTAAAACCTCAAAATATTTACAACAAATGCCTACTGCTATGCACATGTCAAACCAAACCGACCTCCACACTTAGCAGACCTTCATAGCCAGATATCTCTTTTGCCCATTCCCTTCAAAGCCAGATGGCAGAAGAGAGACTGTATGCCTGCCACGTCCACTCTCCAACCATAGTTTTCAGCCCCAACCCACAGTTTCACTCAGCCAAAAATCTGGTCCCAGCTTATCTCAGCCCTCTCCCATGCCATCTATGCACAATCAATTGGAGGAATAGGGCAGGTGGCAGGTAGGGGCGTAGCTAGTAGTTGGCACAGTTGTGCCACGGCACAACCAATACTCCAGCCCATCGTGTATTCTTTAGCCCACGTATACGAGTCAGCAGGAAGATAAAACGTTGTAGACTCACAGTCACTACTGGTTCGTTCAATACTTCAATCGTTCTTCGTTGTTGAGTAGCGCCTCTGCGCATGTGCTTATGCGTCAGGTAATTGGATTTGGATCGTGCCTTGTGCTTGTGCGGCATAAAATTGAATTTGGATTTTAGATCACAACAGGCCGCATGATATTTTGTGCTTATGCGGTTGTATTTTTTTTCTTAGTTGGACCAACCTTGTCTAAAATTCTAGCTACGCCACTGGTGGTAGACACCCAGTTTGCATGCCATCCACCTACACATCCTTTTTCCCTGCACAGCCCGCAATGTCAGTTAAGATAGCAATATAGGAAGGAGTACAAACACGATTCATTAGTCTTGTCGGTTTGTAGCAGTATAAAAATAGGTCAAAAATAGTACCACCTAAACCCTTACCACCCTACTTCCTCACCTTAGTCCTCTAGCTAATAATATCTATCTTTATAGAGCTGAGGATTGGAGGCCTCTTAGGCATGCCACATCAGCATGTTTGTGAAAAGGTCTTTCGGGAAATATGAAATTACGTTTAGGTCCTCCGGTCAGTTTTTTAATAAAATAGACCCGAAAAAAATTAAAATTATGTTTAGATCCCTCTACGGTTTACATTTAGGTCCTCCTGGTGTTTTTTAGCGGAACGGACCTCGGGAAAAAAATAGATTACTTTAGATCTCTCTATGGTTTACGTTTAGCTCCTCTCAACGGTTTTTAGAGAAGCGGGCTCAGAAACAAAAATATGTCTCGAAAAAAAAACACAGATTCGTCGAAGATTTATAGCAGCTCACGGATTCATCGACGGGTCCTAGCGACCTTTTTTAAAAAACACGAAAACCGAAAATACATAAAAAAGGGCAGTAATTTTCTAAAAAGAAACACAGATTCGTCGAAGGTTTATAGCAGCCCATAGATTCACTGACGAATCCTAACCGCGGTTTTCACAAAAAAAATACAGATTCGTATAAGGTTTATAGCAGCCCATTGATTCGCCTGCGGGCCCTAACGACCTATTTTTTTAAAAAAATACGAAAACCGAAAATACGACCAAATTTCCCAGATTATGTTAAAAAAACAACCACAGTTTTCTAAAAAAACACAGATTCGTCGAAGATTTATAGCAACTCATAGATTTGCCGATAGGTCCTAACGAGCTATTTTTTAAAAAAAATACGAAAACCGAAAATACGACCAAATTTCTTAAACTTTATACGTTGCATCTTCATGCACGATGTAGCGTAGCACGTTACCCTAGCTAGTCTCTATTAAAGACAGAAGCAGCCAACAAGGGGAAACAACCATTGACAGCCCTCTGTCTTCCACTCCTACTCCTGCCACTCTCCATCTTCTTCACTGCAGGCAAAAAGTGCCAAGCATTATCTTTCCTTTTATCATAATCCAATAGAAGTCAATGCTAGCCAGTCATTTTATTTAAAACATGTATCTAGTCAGGATCACAAATGAGTAAAAGCTACATACTAACTTAATAACCTGGTTCTATGTCATGATAGCTTCATTTTCTATAGATTGAGAAATTCAGTAGCAAATATTCATAAAACACATACATCCCAAATTGGACAGCCAAAACAATTCATAATAAGACAAAAACATGGTTAACACAGACTGATCAAGAATCAGAGGGCCGTAGTTGGACAAGGATCACTAGTACTCTATCTAATTTGGGGATCATTCACAGAAGGCAATGCATATATATAAGCAATCTTTTATGTACTTTAAATCATGCATATGCAAACACCAAATATAATTATACACCTCTCTCTCTCTCTCTCTCTCTCTCTCTCCCTTTCTTGATGAGCATGGGAATATAAACCACTAATCAAACATCACCAACCAGATTGAAGTGTAAATATTATTAATTCCCCTCTTTAGAATTTAATCATCTTCATAGTAAAGCATCCATGCATATATAGGAGCCAGATTCTGACTTATACAAATAAACCCCTGTTGAACTCAAAAGCCCGCAAGACAAATGTCCAACACATGCAAATTTAATCAATAATAGGTTTCCATCCACAACTCCATGACCACTATAACAACATTGATTATATTTCCATTCAAGGAAGTATTTTGATTGCATCCACAAACGACTGGAAGTCGAAGTAATATGTAGAACCCAGCACACTCAGCTTAGTTCACAAATGATAATATCTATCAGTCTATAATCATGGACTAAATAGAATACTGGCTCACCTGAACAGAAGCATGGAACTAAAGTGCCACATCCTAAGAAATTTCCTAATGGCATAGCTACACACAGCATAAACATTGCAACTATATCTCAATACAATCTAAGCATATGAAATCAACAAATATATACATACATACACACATTCTGAGCAGTGCCTTCCACTTAAAGAAACCTCATGCATACCCATAAGTATGTCTTCTCATATACACACAAATAAAATCTATACCTTACACCACTCAATCAAAGGAAATGCAACATCTGAGCCTATAAATACATTGCTTGACAGTAACAGAACCATACCCTCTATCTCAATAATATAAAACACCATCTTTGAGCAGCATCAATTCATTTAACTAGCTATACACACACACACTAATCACTTTGCACAAGAGTTCAATCTTTTGGATCACAAATATACATTAAGTATCAGAAATCGAAACTCAAAGAAGAAGCAAACTACTAATCAAATTCACTCTTATCTATTAGCATAAAATTTTCATCTTACTCATACCCTTCTTGTCTCATAGCAGCACATCACATATTACAGATTCCATTCTAATAATCAAGCACAAGAACAGAAAATCTAAAAGATAAATACCTCTAGATTAATTTCAGTTCATGCAAGAAGATTAGAGAAAAGGGAATTGGTTACTTAGCTTACGAGCTAGGCCGTAGTAGAGGCAATGTAGAGGCTAGAAAAGTGTGGTGGTGGTGGTTGTCGAGGCTGGTGGCTTCACCACCGGAGCCGAGGGAGAGGACCCGCCGGTTGGGGTCCATGGTGATGAGAAGGACAATTTGATGCGATGCCCTTAGAGTTGGGTGGCCGGGGGCTAGATCCAAGCAGAGTGGAGTCCACCTAAGACGAAAGGAGGTCGGGGTAGCCGACAGTAGCGAGGAGCATGGGGAGACGATGCACGGGAGATGGGAGAAGGTGAGTACGTGGAAGGAAGAAAGAGGAGATAGAAAGAAAGAGGACGAGCTCACCTTGCTCTCGGGCGGCGGTGGAGCGCGTGAGAGAGAGGGAGTGGGGTAGAATCTGGTGGTGGCGTGGCTGAGGAGGAGCTCGAGGGCGCAAGAGCCGACGGTGGCGCGCGCTGTAGGAAGGCAGCGGCGAATGGATTTAGGGAGGGGCCGAGAGGATCGGCGGCCGGTAGCGGCGTGCAACGGGGAAACCAGAGGGCGCCAGCGCTCGGGAGAAGAAACCGAGAGGGAGAGGAGGAGGTGAGTGTGGCGGCTGGGTAAGGGGATGAGAGGAGAGAGGGAGGGTAAAGGGCGGAAATTTTAGGGTTAGGGTTAAGGGGTGTTGGGACGGACCGGTGGGCCAAGTAAATTAGGGGCGGTCAAATAAAAAATGTAAATATATATAAATAAAATGAAAATATAAAAAATTAATTAATTGAAATAAAAATAAATTAATAAATTATATATAATACTAATAAACATGTATATATGAATATAGAGATAAATAAATAAATAACTAGGTAGATAAAAGAACAAACTAAATAAGTAAATAAAAATATAAAATAAAAATAACATGTGTTTTTACAATTTGCTTTAGCAAAAAGAGAACAAATTAAAAGGCTGTAAAAAGCAAAATTAAATATTTATTCTTGTTTTCTTCTCTCTAAATTAATCTTTAATCTAACTTTCACACAAACATATGTAGATAAACAAGTAAAACATCATGAAATTTCGAAACACATGCTTTAATAAATTATATAGTAATTGTTCAATGGAAAAAGTTGTATTAGAAAATTTAACCTAACTTGAGAAAATATGAATATTAAAATTTTGATGTTCTCATCAGGAAATCTCTCCTATAACAACAAAGAGCATCTAGAGCCACTCCCTACTGTGGACAGCTCTGTGATTATTCATCCAGGCAAGTCGCCCTTCAACCATGTCTTGTGAACTATTTTGTGGCTTGGGTTGTTTTGAAACTTTTACATTCATACCAAAAGATTATTTTCTAAAAGAAATTAAATCACTCTATCTGGATTAGCTAGATCCAGTGATAAGACCATAACCCTGGTGGGGTTGTGAAGTAATTGGTGGGTGGAGGAGTTCAGGGTATGAACAACCTCGGGTTGGGTTGATGTGGAAGTCAGGGCTCTTCCACATAGGATATCATCTAAGGACAAACTAAACTAGTGCTTACTTTAAAAACGACGCAAGCCGTGCTGACCATAGACCCGGTATGGAATGGACTGAACAAAGTAACCAACGAGTAGTTGTCCCTGCCAAGGATGAGAAAGGTGACTGTGCCATGGAGAGGCAATCACCCTAGGGCGAGACGTCGGGGGAGGAATCTCGATCCGCGTGCCTTTGGTGAGGCGAGGTTGTATGGCAGAGGTCAGTGTACGGTTGGTCAAATATTCTGTTTCCTTAGTTTATTAGCATGCCTAAAGAAGCGCACTGTAACAATAAGCCAAGTGATGCTATGGACAAAGCAGTACACCTCTGATCAGAGTCAAATGTGATATCACTCCTAGCTTCCAGGTTTGGAAGTGCGTCGTGTGGGTTTTCCTCTACACAGGATATAAAATCCTACGTTGTCTTACAGTCAGTAGATTTAAAAGTTAAAACTTGACTTTTCTAACAAATGGGTAAATGGGTACTTTCGGTAAAGTAATACCTTTGGTATAACGGCTCGGTGGTTGAAAAAGTAAATATATATACTCATGTATAAATTTTCCACGGCTTGCCGAGTACTAGAGTACTCAGCCTTACTTTTGATGTTGATTTTCAAAGCCTGTCGAGTCCACCAATACAGGTGAGTTAGATGGTGACTTTCATGATGACGTGATTTGCTATGATAATGTCGATGCTGCTGTGGAGGGCTATGATTACGAGGGAACAGATGACCAAGACTTGGCGGAATAAAACATCATCAGGAGGAAGGCTCTTAGTATAATATTGTAATATTAGGCGGGCGGTGTAGAAATCACCATAGTCAGACTTAAGACTGTACTGTACATTAGGAATAATTCTCGAGTACTATTCGATGGAAATTTCTATCCGTGCATGCAGTGGCGGACCCAGGAAGAAATTATAGGTGGGGCAGGTTTAAAGTAGTATTAAAACGCTAAAAAGAATGCAATATACGTAACAACAATAGTACTATTAAAGAAACATACATAAAGAAACAATTCAGTTCTAAGTTAGATTCAATTCTAAGCAAAAAGCACAGAACTTCTAACTTCAAATGCTAATCCACATCCAACAAATGCTTTCATCAGGAGTTAAGGACGACAGCCACGCATCACATATTCACACTTGGCACTTTCACCGATCGTAACAAGTCGAAAGAAAAGAAAGAAAAATACGCGCACATAATTAAACCGCAACTTAGGCCGATATTCACATTCTTCGGCAAAGATCTACGCAAAGTAGCAGATGTGCTACTAGCTCCACCATTGCTACGCCTAAAACAAGAGTTTGAGGTGGGGCAAGAGCCTGCTGCCCTTGAGGTTGGGTCCGCCTGCGTGCATGTGTTGTTGTCCTTAGCCTAATCTTGGCGTACTCTGCTCTGTGGTGTTCCCACCAGTTCTAGCTTGGTCAGGCAAGGTGGGGGCGTCACATTCCAACAGTCACGTCCAGTAATTGTTGTTACTATTTGTATCAAAGTGCTCAAGTACAATCAAGAACGGAGAAGTAACCATATCTTGTCTATTGGATTGTATCATTAGCAAATTCGCGTGGAACCTTGATGCTGCACATCTACTGAAATTCCGAAAACTGAAGCTTCTGTAACTGTATACTAGTACTAGGTATTAGGTAAACGGTAAAGCGACATCTCCGTTCTCCACTCTGACCGTCGGACTCAGCGGACCAGGTGAAGGGGAAGATCAAGAATGGGCAACGCTATTCAGCCATCCACTTTTGCTGTAGAAGTGTCTTTCTCAGGTTAGAAGTGACATGGAGAGTAGATTGCTGAAGTCCTTTTCCACTGGTTGCTCTGCATCTGAGATTGAAACCTGAAAATCTCTCCAGAAACTTCGTCCACAGTGCAAGAACCCGAAACTCCAACCAACTCATCTCAAACCAGGAAAAATTTGAACTCGATGGAGTGGACATATGAGCACATGAGAATTTTGAAATGGCCAGTAAAAATGCCGGTTAGTGGTCATTTGGATACAATCTAGCAAATTCCGCCACACGTAGTGGTAGGAAAGACCCTCTGCAATAACCCGGACTTCACATTCCAAATGCTGGAACAGTGGACTTGTTGTACTCGGATTATCCCAGTCGGAATTCGTCGATTAATCATACAGCATCTTCATTAGCTCCCCTGAGGCTGAGGATCATCTCCACATGATCAAACTTCAAACATGCAGCAGACTCGGCTAGCTGTTTATTATGCAAGGGCTTGCAGTTGCAGCAAATTCGGATGCAATCTAGCAAATTCCGCCAACATTGCCAGCGCAACATGTACGGACGCGCCTATCTAAAACCTAAAGCACACTCCTCTGCTGCTCCTGATCGCATTCCATTTTCGTCAGAAGAGCAGGGAAACACATCTTAAGTGCAGGTTGTACTAGATTACCACAAAACTAGTAAGCTGTACACTTGAGTCCTGCGCGGCAGAGCTGGCCAGTTTCAGATGCGCGGGCGATCATCAGTAGCTCCACAGATTGACCTCGCAGTCGTAGTCCTCCTCGATCCACGCCGACGGCCCTGCCATTGGCGGCAGCTCGATGAGCATGCCCTGCGCCATGTCAAGATACCCCTGCATTTCGAATTCCATCCCATCCATCGGGTAGCAAGGGAAGTCAGCGACGAGCTCCGCGCTCCCCGCGTTCCCCGGCGCAACAGCTGCCGCCGACTCGGAAGCTGCATCCCGGTGTCCGGGCGCTGGGCGGAACAGCTCGGCCGCCTCCACCGCGGCGCGGCGTATCTCCTCGTGGCCGGCCCCCTGCGGCGGCACGCGGAGCCTGCGCGGCGAGTCGGCGAAGTTGAGGCACGCCGCTCGGCCGCGCAGCGCCAGCGCTGCGACGTCGTGCGCGCGCGCCGCCATCTCGGCGCTCTCGAAGGTGCCGAGCCATATCCTCTGCTTGCCGTGCGGCTCGCGGACCTCGCATACCCACCTCCCGGGGTTCCTGCTGCGCACCCCCTTGTAGACCGGGTGTCTCGTCTCCTTGAACTTGGTCCTCCCCGCGCGGCGCTTGGGCGGCGCCTGGAACACCGTCATGTACGAGTCCTCGTGCCCATCACCGCCCACCGGAGACGGCGTGCCCGACGACGAGTAGTCACCACCGCAGTACGCCATCAGCCCTCTCGAGAAGGATTTGAATTGTCTGACTTGGTTTGGGTTTTTGGGAGGGAAAGAGCCGGGGGCGGCGGTCTTATATAGTTATGCACTCGATGGGTTGGGATGGGAGAGAACGCGTGCGCGTGTGCTGGTGCAACGCGGGGTGACACGAGGCGCCAGCCGGTTGAAGGGCGATGTGTGAGTCGCGTCCGCGCGGGAGGGGAGAGACCGTTCGGCTCGCTCGGCGGCTGGCTCGGAAGGGGACTCGGTTGGTTGTCGGACCAGCTGGAGCCTGGAGGCCGCTTGGAAGCGAAGCGATGGGGACGCGCGCGACGCGCTGGCATGGGACTTCTATGGTGGTGGGCTGGGCTGGGCTTTGCTGCTGCTGCTTGGAGTGATAGTGGAGTTCTCTCTTCTGATGAGGACGTGTGCTGAAAGAAGCCGCACGGTGAGGGATCGCCATTCATTCATTACTCATAACTCGGCTCTAAAGTGGGCGCTTTGATGTGTACTCGTGTGAGTTGGAGAGCCCGTGATTCTTTGTCGGGAGCCTTGGTAAATGAATGGAGGAGGACGGGTATCCGCCTTGTCGGGTTCGGCTTTCAGTTGACGACGACAGTGACGCCTATTCAATCGTTCCACAGTGCATGTATTTGTATCTGGCGAGTGACGAGGATTCCTGGTGAGATCAATATTTTAGGTCAAAATCTTTCTGAAGATTAAATTCTTATATTAAATGTCTATTTAACATAATGATTATATCTACAAATATGATTTAAAAGATGCATTATCCTTTTTTTAAGTAATAATCTGGTCGAAAGATAATGGCGACCAGTTAAGATCCATGGACGACCGGTCTTGAGCAATGATCAATCATATGATTTTATAAGCCCTAACCAAGGAAGCTGGTTAGAACTGGACAATGGCCAATCATATGATTTTATAAGCACCAACCAGGGAAACTGGTTAGAAGACACATTAGTTTCTCACGTGATTAATATGAGAGCGGTTATTGTTGCATCTAACAGCTTACGACGATTGACCAAACAACAAAACGGTAGAAGACTAACAAAGATATGTGTGTGAATACAAAAGGCACATGTAGCGTATTAACTGTCACCCTATAGATATGCATAAATGGCGTACCCTGTGTACCCCAAAAAGACAATCTCATCTCAATCGGATTGCATTCTAACTATAAGATATCTCGGATTTAAGGGCGTTTAGACATAACCCGGCGTATATCTTAAATGCCCCCAAAACAAGTCTAAGCCGGCGTTTAATGATATTCGGGGGCATTTAGTTTCTATGGCGCATATATACGCCGACTTAGAGTTTTATATGGCGTATCTATACGCCGTCCTATCTAAAATAATTTGAGGCGTTTATAAATGTCGGGATACATCCTACTACGGCGTATGTATATGCTGAGGACCTTTGGTCTAGTAAGGCGTTTATAAATGCCTTTATTACAATTTACTTTGGCATTTATAAACGCCGGAAAAAATCTAGTCTAACATGGCGTTTATATACGCCGAAGAAAATCAACTAAGGCGTTTGGACGAAATGAGCGGGAAACTAAAATAGTGTAGGCGCGAGTTTTCGGTGGACCCGAAATCTTTGTGTCCTGCAATTAATACATCTCCCACACAAGTCCGTGCGCACCAACTCCATCTGGCCTCACCTCAAGAACCAAATCCTCACCAAATTAGTCCCACAGGAACCCCATCAGCCGAACCAAATTCATCTCTGGCGATCCCCAAATCCATCCAACCGATCTTCAAGAACTCACGTGATGCCCCGCCCTCCCCCATCCCCATCTGATTGCTAATTAAATCCATCTTCAATTCCCCCTGCCGCACCTACTCTTCCTCCCTGCCGCACCTACTTTTCCATTTGAATCATGGAGTGGTGAGTATTTTTGATCTGGAGGATTTTAGTTCTAAGCATTTCTTTCTTTGTTCATGTTGGCTATCTTCTCTCTCCCCTGCCGCACCTACTCTTCTGGATTCAATCGAGAAAAACAATTCCGTTTCTTTCCTCTTTTCTTTGCTTTCCTTTTCCTAATCAAGCAGGCACATGCGCGAATACTAAACGAATAATTAAGTCCATATGTATGTCTTGGGTGGTAGATTTCTGCGTGTGCCGGTCGGACCAGTCGACGGCGGGCGAAAGCTGTCGATAATCGACTTCTTGGCGAGGCGCGGATCTGTCTGGCGATCCTGCAGAACGGTTCTTGCTACAACCCGAACACCGTCGCCGCCTATTGTTCTTGGGCTTCCAACAGCTACTTCCAGAAGCTCAGGTCCTCCGGCGCCACCTGCGACTTCAGCGGCGCCGCTACCCTCTCCTCTGCCGACCCAAGTATACTAGTCTCACCCTCATCTCATCTCAGTTGAAAATTTTACTTCTTCATATTTACTGTTGAGAAATGGACAGAAATTACCCTTGCACTTGGTTTGCAAAGTTAGGAAGGATATTGGCAATTTGCAAAGTTAGTAATCTATTATGGAACTAGTCACAATCAGTTCACAAAAATAAAAAATTGCACGTCTGTGGATGCATGGATGTGGTTCAGTCTTACTCCTGCACGTACGTATGAACGTGGCCCAACTTCCCTCTGAACCGCGTGCTGGTTGCGTGCGAGACGTGAGATTTGTTCCTTCATGCACGCATGTGGTTTAACTTCCCTCCGTATTGCGCTTCTTCTGCTCATATGTGCTTGAATGCATATGCATGTGGCTGAGATTAGCTAATTGATTAGTGCATGCAAGCCTTATCCCACGCATGCACTACTTCAATGTGACGTGGGATTTTCTTTCCTGCCTTCTTTCTTTACTTGATGGATCGATCCACTAATTAATTACTTAAGCAAGGAATGGTTTATATGTATGCAGCCCATTGTGCTATCATTGGCTGACCGGTGGTCCAATCAAGTAATTAGTTAGTTGATTAGAAAAGCTTCTAATAACTCATGTATGACTGAGATATTATCACATTAGTGTAACACATGTCGGACTTCAAATTTTGTTAATGAAATATTGATCGTTAGATTATTTTCTAGTCATGTAGTTCATGTATATCATAGTGATTGTTATTTCAATATAATTCACGCCCTTTAGTCTTTTTTATGTTCTAACGGATTTTAGCTGTTAGTGTATTTTATTTATTTATTATTTTTATGTAATTATTTATTTTTATTTAATCTCAGGACAAAATCGTTGTCAACACCCACACTCTGGTATAAAAACAGATAAGTGGAACAGTGCACAAAACAAAGCTACCCAAGGAGCCTCTATACCTTACATTTATTACAGTTCATTTTATACCTTACATTCATGTCACTTAGGACTATGGGATGTCATGTTCTCCATTCTTTAAAACGGCATATGTTGCATCAATTCATGTTCACATAAAGCAGAAATTTGTTTAGCATTCAAGAACAAAATGTATGTATTTCCATTTTTTAATTTATCTAGTACAAAATGATGACGAGCAGTAAAATGCACAACTGTTCTAAAAGAGTTCAGCATTGAGGTCCAAACTCAGAGCAGTTAAGAGACTGTATCCTTTTGCCAGTAACCTAGGTAGGGAAGAACAAGTGGCAATATTGAAATCAACAGTTCTCTGAAAACAACATTTGGATGCAATACTGAAACATGCCGGTTGTACTACAACTATTGAATTTTGTTTGCTGAGATAGTGCAAAAGTAAGAAAACTCAACAGTGCATTTACATGGTACAGATTCATTGTCTCCAAGGCCGAAAACATTTTGCAGATAATTTTGCCAAACAAATATATAGATACTCCCTCCCTTCTTTTTTGGATGTTGTTTTAGAATGTTTGTAGTCAACCTTTTAAAACTTTGGCCACTAATATGCAGATCAATTCTTACTTTCAGAGGAACAAAATCAATTTTTTGGTGAACATTGAACAAGACTCTGAATCTTTGAGTTCGTATTAATGTATTATGTAACTTGTTATATATAGTTAAAAAACTTGTTATATATTCTTGCATTGTGTGATTTAACTAGGGATCAATCTGGTTGTTTCTCATGTGTCCTGCTAACTTCTTGCTCTCTTGCGAGTTATTTCGGATGCACTTTCCTTCAAGTGCAGTAAATTTTGAACCTCCTTACTCCCACATTCAAGTTGTGCATCAGATGCTTCATCGCATTTACTTGTAGCAGTTGTTTGATTCAGATTGGCGTGTCATGTATTGCATTGTGCTAATGTGCTATTGCGGAATATATATATAGTCGCATTGATTCTCAGAAAGTAGTCAAATATGATGCACCTGATGAACCAACACCTTTGAATATTTAGCACTCCTAAAAAAACACAAGAAAAAAATCAATCATGGTCCACCGACACTAGTAAACTAAGAGCAGATTGCAATATGAACTCTATCATGATCAAGTTGCTGTGAAAACCTAACCATGCAAGCAAGTGGTGCCTAATTATATTACCCTATGCTCATCTTGGCCAACATTAGTTTGTACAGATTTTTGCATTATTCACCGCTTCCTTGACTTCAAGATAATGATGGAAACTACTTTGTGTACTTTCTGTAGTTGTGGACAGCTAAGGATGGAAACTACTTTGTGTTAATCCCTGTCCCCATTGGCCTCCTGTGATTCCTAACTGCCACCAGCCTAGGCGCCCTCACTGCTACCCTCCTGTGCTCTGCTTTCAGGTGAGCTACAAGCCAAGTTCACACATTTTTGAATTTAATACATATCCTAGTTGAGTTTACTTGGAGATTTGTCGGTAATTTTGAATGCTGCGTGATCATCATTTCATAATAGTAGCTATTGATTAGCAAGCAGCCAAGCATGGACAAGGGGTGGATGAGTTCACCTAGGTAATTAGCTCTAAATGCAATGCTTAAAAGTTAGTTAATTCTAGCTTGTTAAGTGTAACTATTTAAATGTCCTACTGTAGGTACACAGATGTCTACCAAAAAGGTCTTATGAATTTTATAGAGTTTGCTTACTCCAAATCAGCAAGGGGCGATACAATCCTTTGTCCATGTAGAAAATGTGTGAACCAGTACTGGTTAGAGAAAGATATTGTGTATGATCACTTAACTTGTGATGGGTTTATGCCTAGATATACTACATGGATTTATCATGGTGAGGATTGGTATTCTTGACGAGATGGTAGTGTAACTCCTCATATTCGAATGATCGGTGATGAAATAGATCCTATGTTGAGAGAGGGACTTGGTTTTTTGATGATGTTAATTTAGATGCAACCGGTAATGATGATGATGAAGACAAGGATATAGATGCAGAAACATACTACAAATTAGCTAATGAAGCTAGCCAAGAATTGTACCCAGGCTGTCAAAGGTTCTCTAGGCTACAATTCGTTGTGAGACTCTTGAACATAAAGAATTTATGGAATATGAGTAATGCTTGCTTTGATGAACTTCTTGTACTTTTAAAGGAAGCACTACCAGAAGGTGAAAATTTGCCAAAAAACTATCACGGGGCTAGAAAGTTTGTTAGAGATGTTGGTGTTGGCTATAAGAACATTCATGCATGCATAAATGATTGCATATTGTATAGGAAAGAATATGCCAATTATACCTCTTGCCCAACTTGTAAAGGTACTAGGTGGAAGTTAGAGAAAGTAAGTCTTGATGGAAAACGCATCCATAGAGTTCCTGTGAAAGTTGTTCGTCATTTTCCGCTTAAAAGAAGGCTTCAAAGACTATTCATGTCTTCAAAAATAGCAGCCAACCAGAGGTGGCATAGTGAAGGTCGAACCAAGGATGGGTTACTGCGACACCCAGCAGACTCTACTGCATGGAAGGACTTTGATTATAGGTTTCCAGAGTTCAGTTTGGAATGTCACAACATTAGACTTGCTTTGGCAACTGATGGCTTCAGCCCATTTTGACATGGTAGCAAGAAATGAGGAAGATCAGGAGAATATAGATATCTTCAATGAGCCTGTTGAACCTTTAAATAATGTCTTACTTACAGATTTTGGTGATGACAGCATTCGTGCTAGGACTGATATAAATGGTGTAACTATTGATGAGTCCTTAGATGAAGCAACCAAGTCTAAACGGTATAACGACTTTTATAAAGTATTTCATAGTACATATTAGTGTAAAATTCTTTTTGTAATAGTTATATATATACCCAGTAATTGTTGCAATATTCTAATTCCATGTTTATTTTGTCTTGCAGGAGGAAAAATGACAATAGAGGTAGAAAAAGGCAAAAGCGATAAAGTTTCATATGACATAGTGCGCAAGAATCGGATTACAAGTAACAATGTACTTCTCAAGAAGTTGAACCTTCCTACTATACCATTAGCAACTAATGTCCCGGTGCCACAAAAGGAGGGAACAAAGGTATTTGGATGGAAATTGTCCTAATGCTATGTGATGTATTGGTCTTTAGGTTGACTATCAATTAATGTTGTGAATATTATTGTATGTAGCAGACCTTGCATCTGAAATCAATGACTTAATTAGAAGATCCTAACTATGTCATAGATAGTGAAGCTGAAATAAATGCTAACTATGATGATGACTATGTTGATGACTATGATGAAATAGGTGATGCTACTAATGAGGATGTTGAGGTGTATCATCCTGTGCCAAAGAAGTCTTCTTGTATGTCTTCTTACTTCATTGTTAATATATATCATTATTTGTGTATTGTCTTTACATTCTAATTTCATAATGCCCTTTTCTTAGTCACTTAGTTCTTTAGAATAACAACTTTTCTAATGGCCATCAGATAGCTAATATGCTTTCTGGATTTGTTGATTGAAGTAAGCTTTTAAGAGTTCTAGTGATCTACTTCATAGTGTACTAGACTGACCTCTGTGACATGTTAACTCTTGATGGTGATGGCTGGAAATCTTGATGAAAATAACATTCTGGAAATGAAAGCCCGTGGTCTTTACATTAGTACCTTGATAGACTAACAGCATACTTCTGGGTTTGGACTTCTGGAAGTCTGGTGGTTGTGCTTGTGTCCGTTTCTGGGAGGTCGCTGGATGGTATCTTCCCTGGAGAGATTTGCTTGCGAGTTCTGGTGTGTCCCTGGTACTTTGTTTCAGGTTATTTGGTGAGGTAGGAAAGAATGCAGTATGCGTCAGGGAGTTTTGTTGGAAGTGTCCCTGGGAAAGCTTCGGTGTAAGGTTTTGGTTTACGTCTCAAAGTTGGTTTATGTATCAGAGTGCTGGTATGTTTTTGAGCTTGCTGAGTTGGTAGGCCTGGTGGTAAGGCTTGAGATGTTATTTTGTTGGGTTAACATTGTATGAACTGACATGGAGCTCTCTCTGGTTTTAGTAATGGAACTGGGGCATCAGTTTTTGATATCCTTTCGATCTAAAAATAAATTAGGCAATGTTGTGTCTATGTGAAAGTCAATGATAAAAGCTTGGCATCCTGTCACAACCAACATTCTTGTAATCGTATCCTGTATCCTGCAAACTTGTATGTAAGTACAAACTTTAGAACAATGCTACCTTTTTTAAGCTTCGTTCATAATTAGCAAGTCAAGATAAATCCTGTTTGTTGTCTGAGACTTTTTATTGTCTTACCGTGTTCCTTCTTCTTTAATCATAGTTTTGTTTTTGGGTATATATCATGGATTAATCTCATCTACAAATCCAACCTTACCTGCAGGAGTAGTTGTTTGCTTTATTGCTTGTTTGTTTGCTATACTCAAACATATTGTTTGTTAACATGAATCTATCCCTATACTCAAACATTTTTCGAATGTGTTATTGTTGAATGGTTGAATGACTTCTAAGTGTGCCAGTTTGAAATATGCAAATGGTATTCAGTTGTAAATTTGCAACTTTTCCTTTGTTTCATACTTACCATTTGTTTTACTCTACTTATCTATTGCCATGATTAGCCTCTCATGCACTTCAAATATTAATATAACAGTGTGTTATCCTATTGTATTTGTTTGCATGTACTGATGACACCTAACTTATGCAGTCATCTTATATGTATCTTGGTTCTTATATTTTCAGATTTCTGCAAAAAGATGTAGAGGACGTGCTTGCTGGGATTTATGATGCGAAAGACTGACTTACAAATATATATTTATAGATATAGATAGATATACTTTTGCATACCTTCTGTCAAATGGGATGCTGTGATGACCCAAAACATGTTGACATATTATATATCTTTTGTTGAACCCAAACCAAACAAGGGTTCTATATGTGCTTAATATGCAGCTTGGTAGTACTTGATGATATTTGGGAACTAGTTGTTTAACTCATTGTAAATTTATCATGCTACTTGCCATGACTATTATCGAAGTGCAAACTTTGCGGAAAAATCTCAGTCTTCACTTCGTTGAATGTGATTTAATGTCATCTTTAAAATGTTCTTATACATAAATTGTGGAGCAACGTCTACAAATGCATCAGTATAAAATTAGGGATGTAATGCTCTTGAAGGTGTCAAAACTAGGGTGCTTATAAACGCCATGGTAAGCAAATCAGGTGGTGCTTGTAAATGCCATGGAATCTAAGAAACTAAGGTGCTTATAACCGCCATGGAAAACTTAAATAGGGGTGTTTATAAACGCCGTGGAAATTCTAAACACGGGGCGTTTATAAACGCCGTGGAAATTGGGGCATTTATAAACGCCGTGGAAATCATACAAACGGGGGCGCTTGTAAACGCCTGGAAATTATGTAAACAGGGGCACTTATAAACGCCGTGGAAATCGTACAAACGGGGGCGTTTGTAAACGCCTGGAAATTATGTAAACAGGGGCACTTATAAACGCCGTGGAAAACTTTAGAGGGCATTTACAGACGCCGTGGAAATTCTAAAAACAAGGGCACTTGCAAACGCCATGGTATACCTAAATGCCGGGATTTACTTTCCCCGACGCCATTTTCCTTGACATCTTCTAAACGCCATAGAAAAAACTTTTAAGGGCATTTACAGTGCTTCTAGGGCATTTATAGACGCCTTAGCAAATGGAACGTGTTGTAGTGTATAATCTGAATTCATTGTTGTAATATTTTTTTAATCCATAGCCCTTATTTGATTGTGCTCTTATATTTTATTTTCCTATAAGTTCGATAAAGGACACTAGATCCCAATCATCGTGGGAAATTTTTTTGTTTGTTTTGGTTAAAGATAGTAAGGTCTAAGGTTGTGTTGCAAAACACTCCATAGGTCTATAATAGCAAACTAATTACCTATATAAGACAGGGTTATGTAGGTGTATACCACTCTAGAGTTGGAGTTTTTGAAATCCAGCACTGCAAAGTCCATTATTAGATATATGCCAGTCTAAAGTTACATAGTTTTTGAGATATAGCATTATGAACTTTTCTCGCCGGTGGACCACACCTTTGCCCAGGCTCTGGCGAAGCTCCACAGAAACGCAGCGAAGTAGAGCAACATGCGTCGGATATCAGACCACCCCAGGTCATCCATCGCCGCGGCGGACGTGTGCCACGCTGCAGCATTTTTTTTTTCAAATCCATTGGAATTCGTTGCTGCAGGCCATATCTATGGGAGGCGGTTGATAAGAGTGATACAGGGAGGAAGAAGATGAATGTACAACTTTGTCCACAAAAATTCGTAATGACATATCTTAAAACTATAAAACTCTAGAGTGGCATATACCAAGGATGAACTTAATTGCAATGGCAGGTTTCTAAAACTACATCTCTAGAGTGACATATACCAAGGATGAACGTAATTGCAATTAATGGCAGGTTTCTAAATAATTCCATAAAAGAAGCTATTGTGTGTAATTAGCCACTGATGTTACACATGTACCCTTGCATGCGTAAGTATTAATATTCTATCTACCAGTCGAAATGTTAACACTATTTATACATACATTGTCGCTCTTTAAGACATTCAAAAACATGTCGGCGCAACTTGATAATAGAGTGTCAATCTAACCATGAATCCATATCATGGCACAATGAATCCCACTGGATAAGTTTCTGTACGGTTCCTATAGAGACAGCAAGTTAAGTGACCCTCATGGGTCAAAACAGTTCGATTGAATAAAGGCGAATACTTGCATCCGGACGTCCGATTTTTTATTTTCTTGGACCTCAAACATTTTTTGCTTACGTGTGCAATATTTATTCTGCTAGCTTTTTTAACGCTTGCAACATCCGCCATTGTAGCAAATTTTACCGTTTGTCGAAGGAAAATGACCCTAGAAAATGGGTCAAAACACGTGATCGATTACCGTTGAATAAATGAATACATAGTGCGAATTTCTTAGCAGTGCGATCCCACTTTATCGTGACAAAACGGTTATCGTGGACTCGGTCATATGCGCCATCTGTCATGGAGACGGATATCGACTGGATACCTGCGCCTGCTTTGGGAAACCGTTGGCTTGGCAGTTACGTCGCGTCTCGCAAGCTGGTTGGTAACAGTATTCGGGATGGGCGGGCCCGTATAAAGTGCAGAATTTGCCACCATGACAGTAACACTTATCCTTTCCTTGGTATGTCCGCGATTTCGCACGTTTTGGACAGCTCTTAATTCAGCTGTCCGCGGTTTACAGGATTTTGTCTACTAGAACTGAAGACATCAGACTAAAAAAAAAACCTGAAGACTTGCCAGCTTAGAGATCTCGAGAAGAATGTGCTCTGGGTTGGTTTCTGGTAGCGTAGATAATTACAGATCTGGACTGGACAAACTATATATATTTGCTTGGAATTCTAGAGGGCTTCGTGGACTTCTAGGTGGTTTCCATGGGAAGAATGAACTGGCCGTGGAACTCTCGCTCTGTCCCTGAAGTACTTAAATCCTGTCTCTCGTTCTTTTTTTCAAGATTTATACCAAGTACATATACTCTACTCACACGTATATACGTATATATACGTGTATTTCCTACTAAGAGACACGCTAAATCTTAAACGGAGGTCACTTGATAAAATCATAAATTTATTCAGTACCTCACGCAGTGTGGGCATGCGTGTACTCATTCTGTGTCGTGTGCGTGTGTGTGGGATGAGGTGCATCGGATCAAGGATCAAACCCGGGCCGACAACTCGCACGGCAATTAAACTTGCCGAGTAACGCTAACTCCTCACTTGGATCACGTCCTTAGCTAGGACTTTTGGCTGTAACAAAATCATACGCCTTTTTTTGTTAAAGAATTCACTAAATGACTTTGCTAACATCAGAGTGACAATTTCAGCTTACCGCAGGTATGTCGACAATTTTGGTTGCTTGCTTAGCTTTTTATTAGATTATAAGACGGGGCAGATGCACACACATCACCATGCATGAACAACATAGACATACGTATGAGCAAGGTTTCAAATCTCGTTTTCGGTTGACATCTCGGATGTGATCAAAATCCAAAATTTCGCCGAAATATCATAATTTTAGACAAAATTTGGATGAAATACAAAAACAAAAAATCAAATATGATATTTTTTTTGCACCGAAATTTTCGAGATTTTGCCCGGAATTGCCGAAATCTTAGCGAGATTTGTCAAGATTTCGGCGAAATTGAACCAAGCGAAAAATGGTCCAAACAATATTGTGGATGGTCTTTACACATCAGTAATATTTTTATAAAATTTTCAGATGATTATTAAGCCTAAAGAAGTTTTAAAAATTCAGACAGTTCTACTGTCTTAATAAAAAGTTGACTTGCAAATTTGAATCGAATGAAAAATAGAACAAACCATATTAGAAATTTTTTAAATTTTTTGTGCATAGTTCTAATGCATCAATAATATTCTCATAAAATTTTTAGATGATAATAAAGCTTCAAAAAAATTTAAAAGTTTGGACAATGCTATTATCCTAATAAAAGCTTTACCTGCAAATTTCAATCAAATGAATAATGGTCAAACCATGTTAAAAAAATTTAAACTTTTTGTGGATGGTACTGATATATCATAAATGTTTCAATAAAATTTTTATATGATGAACTAGCTTCAAGAATTTTTTAAAATTCTGACAGTGCTACGTCTTGATGAAAGTCTGGTGATCAATACATTCATTTGCTTGATTAAAAAAAGTGGGTTAGAATTTTTGAAACTTTTAGAGAAGGGTAATGACTTAATTATTAAGCTCTCATAAAAATTTTGAATTATGATCATACACCAGTGAATTTATAAAATTCTTACAATAGTACTGTACCATGTGTGTTCCCTGTGTTTTGATTTTTGAAAGATAACAAATGAAGTCCAATATATTCATAGATTTGATTGAGCAAAAAAAAATTTCAAAATTTTTGAAAAATTTAGAGAATGGTTCGTAGGAAATTCTTAAGCCCTTCTAAAATTTTTTGATTATGATCACACTCGAGAAAATTTATAAAATTCTTACAAGGTTCTGTTTTTTATTTTTTTTAAGATAACAAATAACATTCAATTATTTTGAATTTTTTGTATCCTAACTTTTAAAGATAATACCATAAATTTTTCAGAGTATGATCAAGCTTGTACAATTTTATAAAAATCTGGTAGCGTTTCTGCAAAAAATTTAAAACGTCTCAAAAATTCAGTTTTCAACAAATTTTCATGGTAGATGACTTTCTTAAGGGTTATTGGGTCAAATATGGTCAAAAAAGTTAAATTTTGTTAAAATTACCTGAGATTTTGATGAGATTTGGTGAAATCTCACCGAGATTTCTAAGATTAATGTAGCAATTTTTTTTCAAATCTTTTTCATCTAGTCAGGATGTTGGATCGATCCCGTCTCGGCCAAAATCCGAGATTTTGGCTGAGATTTCCAAAATCTCGCTGGTTTTTGGAACCTTATGTATGAGCACACCCTCCTTAGTATACGATTAAAAATATGGAGACAGAGATAAATCCGCGAACTTATGGGGCTCATAGTGAGATGCTTTCGCGTATACGTGAAGCACAAGGATTTAAACCCTTGCGACAAAACATGGTCATTCTATACTGTTGAAGTATAAGTGAATTGCCCACCTTTCCTCATAAGCTTAAGCTTTTGGGTGAACTGGTTGGTGCATACAACTCAATATGGTATCAGAGCCAAGAGGTCTCGAGTTCAAGACCCGGTTGACGCAATTAAAAAAAATTGCAGTCCACTTCTATTCCACGTCATAGGCCTGATGGAGCCTGTACGTGAGGGGGAGTGTTGAAGTATAAGTGAATTGCCCACCTTTCCTCGTAAGCTTAAGCTTTTGGGTGAACTGGTTGGTGCATACAACTCAATATATACCCAATCATATTTGATCAGCGCTAGCTTTCCTGACAAGGACTTAGTAATACGTACGTAGGTGAACTTAATAACATACATATGATCAACGTTAACGTAATTCTAGATTACGGTGATTAAAAGGCTTTGACTAGAGTATGTTAACTCTAACTACTAACCCACTGGTGTTTGACGGTTTAAACCTCGATCTACCGATTTCTTACCCCTAAACCAAACGCAACCTTGGAGTACTGGACCTACTCACTACCAGAAAACCGAGATTTCGTGAGGGTGCTATATTTTCGTGAGAGTTATAAACAAACCGCCACGAAACAAAAATATTTCGTGAAGGTGGTGCATAAACCCTCGTAAAAAATACATTTCGTGAAGGTGGTGCATAAACCCTCATGAATTGAAGTTATTTTCGTGAAGGTTTCAATAAACTCTCATGAAAGTAGCTGTCCCGCCACGAAAATTACGAATTTTCATGTGGGTTATAGTTTTCGTGAGTACTAATTTTAACCATCACATTATATAGTTCACAGGGTTAAGAGGAGAAGAGACTTATTATATGTCAGATGTTATGATACCACCACTAGAGTAATGGATCTCATAAGAGCTCTGAAGTTAAGCGTGCCTGAAGGAGAGTAGTAATAGGATGGGTGACCTCCTGGGAACCCTCATGAAAAAATTTCGTGGAGGCTTTTAACCCTCATGAAAATATTTCGTGGCGGTTAAGCACTATCACGAATTATTTTCCTGTGAGTCAATCCCTGTCACAAAATTTCTTGTGCAATCTGGCGAGCCCATTGTTCGTGAGAGTTATTGTGTGACGGTGCACCGCCACGAAATATGTTCGTGAAGGTGCACCGCCACGCAAAATTGAATTTCCCTGGCGCCATATTCGTGAGGGTTATTGCGTGACGGTGATATGTCACTAATTGTTTTCATAACGGTTTTAGCGCTTTCGTGACGGTTTTTTAGTCCTCACGAAATCTCGGTTTTCTGGTAGTGACTAGTCGACCTTCATTTGGCTTTGTGTTCATGCTCACAGAAAGCTTGTCGACGATCATGGTATAAGGTCACATAGAAACTACTATTTTCTGGTATTAAGATCTTAATTACACAAAACAAGGTCTCTATATATGGCTATGCCTTAAGGTGCTGGTTAGGCACTCAGCCATTTAACTTTCATACAAACTCTAAATTAAAACATGTACATAGCTCAAATTCAAAATAACAATTAGATAAAACTATCAGTTAGATTTATATATGAATTCTAACCTAAAAATAACTATTAAATTAACACAAATTCAGAATAAAAAAAGGAAATTAGCCATTTGATTTTCATGCAAACTCTTAATAAAAACCTAAAATTCAAAATTAAATATGAAATAACAATAAAATAACAGAAGAATACAAATAAAATAAAATTAGGAATTGTTTGTTTAATTACATGCAAAACAATTTTTTTGGTTTTATTGAGAATTAAAATTCTAGAAATATGCTACTTTGAGAAAAAAATAAGATAAGAAATTTGATTTGTTGTGTGTATATAAATAATCTATTTTGTAATAAAAGCCGATGACATCTTTTTTACCATTGCTAAGAAAATATAGAATATGCTAAAAATTAAAAAAAAACCATTTGACTCTTTATTTGGAGGACCTCCATGGAATAAAGAGATTAAGAGGATGATACGTTGACAAGTGTTTACTCGGGTATACTAATATAAGTAATGTGAAGTGTATTAAAAGAAGTAATAAATGAAAGAAAAAGCTTTGCAACAATGAAATTAAGAGATGATGATACAAATGGAAATGTTATGTTATGCTACGTTTACTGTTTTGTTATGAAAGTATTCGGAGAAGAAAGTTTTGGTCACATGTGATAAGTAAAACAACCAGTATATACTCTCTTCACATGTGACAAGTAAACATCAAGTATAAACTCTCCTTTAATGTATAATATCAAAATATCACAAATGAAGTTATACAACGATTTATTTTCTAAAAAACAAATTATATATGTATTGCTAAGTCATTTAAATATGCTTTAAGATGGTGCACACAAAAAATTCATCCCTTTTCTAGCCCCTCTCTCCTCATTTTTTTAATTTAGGCCCCTCGTGAACACACTTGCAAAATTGACCCCGTTCCCACTGCAGAAGCGCTGAAAGGTAACACATGTCACTTTCCATACTCACCTACCGCGAAAAGAGTCTCCTGCACTCCTTGTCTACGACAGCACGTCTCCCATGCTCCCCGGCCGCCTCTCGGTCCCCCCAGTCAAGGCAGCCCAAGTCCTTCCCACGCTGCCCGTGCATGGGAGCGGCAGCTCCCGCGGTAGCTTGCTTGGTCCTGGGACTCACCGGCTAATGTGCTCCCTATTCGCAAGAGCGATTTCCACGGAGAAAAGAGGGGCCAAATCTGCAAATGATTTCACGGAGATACTAAATTTACAAAAAACGAGCGGAGAGGGGTTAGAAAAGGGATGATTTCCACACAAAAGAGCATGGCCACCTTGCTTGTTATGTATAAAAAATGTATAACACGGATGGTTCATAACTACGAATTGTCTGTTATTTATGCTTATCATAGATGGTTCATAATTGGCTTCATATGTTATTTATCATTATCACATATTATTTCTTATGTACTAACCGTTCATTTTTTGTAGATATCTGTTTGTGATCTGTAACTATCTATGATGGCCACTGCTCATCACTAACTTTTTTTTCGTAGACGGTTCTAAAACCATCTGTGCTTACTGTTTTAGCCCACTGTGATTTTCTTTTGTGTGGCAGTGCGCGCTTTGCTGCCAAATACTTCTGATTTTATATATGAAAATAAGTCTCGATTTAGTCTAAAGAAAGAGAACAAGTCTTTATTTTCAACTAGGACTCGATTAGCAAACCAGAAAAGTTCTTCAAAAGACAAATCAACACAAAAAAAAAGGTTCAATTTAGAACTCTTCGTTTGGAACGGGGAAGGATTTCACGGGAAACCTCGCAAGTCACCTCCCACGAGTTTTTTTTTTGAAAACGGCCTCCCACGAGAGTTAAAGAGGTTTTCTATCATCTGAAATTCTTATGAAATTTACATGTTCCAAACGGGCCTAATTTATAAGATAATAAGAATAGATAATCTGGATTTGCATCTTTTTACTATTTCCAAATAGGAGATCCTTAATACGGTTTATAAAATTTCCCCCTTTCTTAGATATACTGAGAGCGCGCAAATGATTAATCATAAAAGTTCTCTACGGCAAATGACCGTGGCGCAGCTGAACCTTATTAGTAGTAGTTCAAGCAGTAGTAACTATCAACCTAACTACCCAAGTCGTCGCTCTTTTCATTTTTTTCAACGGCCAACTACCCAAAGGCCGAAGTTACACATCGGCACACTTCCCTGCACTGCACCACCACAGATGACTCGATAAGCAACGGGCCGGGTGTGTTTCAAAGGCAAAGGTGCATCGATTCACTGTGCGCATATCTTAATTAGCTAGTCCACCCCCCAAAAGTACTAGTTGTACAGTACAAGCTTACACAACTCCAACCACACGTACAGTGGCACACAGGCCTCCTCATGATCCACTTGGCATTTTAAGAAAGTATTTCCTCGCAGTTTTATACACTGCAACGATTCTATACTTCAAAGAGCTATATAGCCAAGTGAAACGGGAGGCCTTCCCTTCAGGCTTCATCACACCAGAACACTTCAAATAGAAGGGAAAAATTAGAGGGGAGAAAAGAGAGGAGAAAATAGAGATATATATAGGCATATAGCGGCAGATCAGGCTAAAGCTAAGCCCCGCATATGCCATGCAATACCGGAGAGAAAAAACGAAGCTCCATACCAGTATGTACCTCCTTATCTCTCCATGTTATTCTAGCTTCCCGTGTTCGGGAGCAATACTGTAGCAGTAGTAGTGGTAGTGGTAGTTTCATCGTTATTCACCGTGATCATGGAGGGATGATCGATCTACGGGTCACGGTAGCTCCAGAGGCTCTCCCCAGAGTCCGACGGGTCCGGCGAGTCGTCGGACGAGCTGGGCCTGAGCCTCGGGGGGGTCATCATCATCCCGGCAGCCATGTTCTGCAGGAACTGCGGCGTCTCGAAGAGCGCTTCCTCGTCCAGGAAGTCCTGATTCCCCCCGCTGCTGCCTTCCTGCTGCCCCGCGCTGCTCGCCGCGGCAGCCGCACTGCTCCCGCCGCGCTGCTGCTGCACTGTTCCCGTAGCCGCGGTAGCAATGCCGCCGCCGGGCAGCCGGTCAACCTGCAACGAGTTGGCTGCGGCCGCTGCGGCCGCGCGGATGTCGTCCGCGGAGGTGGACGCGGGCGCGGGGCGCGAGGGGGCCAAGTCGGGGAAGTTGAGCGCGGCGTCGGGCCCTCGCAGCGCGCGGGCGGCCACGTCGTAGGCCACGGCGGCCATCTCAGCCGTCGGGAACGTGCCGAGCCAGATGCGGCGCGCCTTCCGTGGCTCCCGGATCTCGGACACCCACTTGCCGCTCCGGCTCCGGATGCCGCGGTAGAAGGGGTGCTTCCCCGACGACCGCGGCGAGGGCGGCCCGTGCTCAGACATTCGGCTAGTGTTAGCTAGGGCAGCACCACACTTATACAGTGAGTGGCTATGGGCATAGTCGATCACACGCGTGCTCAAGTAATGGTGGTTTCTGAAGGAGTGCGTGGGTTTGAGTGCGGCGTCGCGTGCATGCAGGTTGGCGAGAAACGCACGAGGAGGAAGGCGGCTTTATAACGGGGTGGCCAAGCGAAGATGCGGGCGGAAAGCGTGACGGACGCCATGGCGCTCGCTTGCGATGAGCTGGTGTCCCGGAAGCGAACAACTAAGGCAAGTCACAACGCAGCCCCAACCCCCCGGCGCGGCGTCGTGTTACTTCCGCGGGCGTGTGGGGAAAATCGCGTCGCTTTCGGCCTTTCTAATCACGGAAGGGGTGTCGCTCGCCTTTGCGCGGTTTAGTACGAGTAAAACTGTTTACATCTTAAGATTATGTTTCCTTTTTTCTGCTTCACTCAGGGCTGCGCGGATGCGTGTCGGTATGTCCTATCTTCCACAAATTAAGGTTTTATTTGTTTAGATTTAGTCTTTTTTTTATAGTTTAAAGTCACCTTTTAAGCTTAAACAACTTAAGAGTTAATAACTTTTTATGTGTGATTAGAGATGGGTAATTTATCCTAACTTTAGTGGTATCAGTCTAAACAATCCTCAATAAACCAAAAATGCATATCTCAAGTGGGTTTTAGTTATATAGAGACTAATAGATTTTAAAAAGTCTAGATAAAAAGTCATCTATTTATTTAGACTTTAACTTTTTAACTTTTAAATCGATGAAAAAATCTAAATAATCAAGGCCTAAGCAGCCTTAATTATTGAGCTTCATACGTCAATTTTATCCAAAATCTTATACTATTAAAAACAAGTGTACGGTATATTTCAACGTCCACCGTACGTCTTCGTCTATCCTTATCGTTAATTGGCTTTTCTTTCTCTGGCTACCAACTAGTTTGGGCTATTCGAACGTTTCCGCTTTCTTCCACTGTCGTGCGATTCGAATGTATATATGTTGTTGTCACACACACACTAGTCTTTTACTAGCTACTTTATGCTCAACATTTCAGAACCTTCACCACATCTAGTTTGGACAACCTGCACTTAATTTGTCACGTCGAACAACATATGAATATAATTAATAAAATCATGCATACATGTGTACTTTCAGAATTCTGTTGGATCTGTACTCCGCGAAATGAGTAGGTTATATTAGCGCGAGCAAGAGTGCCGACGTAGCTGATAATTTTCATCCGTCTGGCTAAATGAAGTATTGCAGAGCGAATATGGAAGAGAGAAATAGAGATCTGTTACTACCTAAGCCGATTAACAAAATACTGTATAGGACATGGAATAAGCAATATCTTCTCATATCAGCTCTAATTACATATCTATTGTCCAATGTCGTCTGTAGGGATGCGAAAGGAGTAATTAATACCATTTCACTGGGGGCACAATGCATGACCTTGGTATAAACAAAGCTAACATTCCATAGCTCTTTTTCTGCTTAGAGCGGTAGCTTTGTGTTGGTTATTTTGGATTTGCAGAAATGATGTGGTTTTTAGAAACAAATCTTTGTTTTCTCCTTCACAGATCATCCACTCGGTGGCTTTTTGTCTCTCCAGTTGGGCTATTCTCCAGCGGGAGGACTTGCAGGCATGGTTAGTGGAGGGGTCGCATCTTTTGGTTCTAGCGGGCAAGGCTTTTTTCTATCAGGCACATGGGTGGCGGTCTAGTCTTAGGATTGCGGCTCACTAGATTGTGTCTGTCCTTTATTTTCTGTCTTTTTATCCATGGCTGTGTGTTGTCAACAGAAGCCAGAAGTATGCTAAGGCTTTGTATCTTCTTGATGTACTGTACTTGGTATTAATATTAAGCTTCCTTCATCTAAAAATTTGCCCAAGTGTGACTAGCATGTGGTGATGACATCAGTGGAACAATTTCTCGAATCAAGTCCTATTTCCATCCGTCTGACAATACTTGCGGAGCGAATATAGAAAAGAAGAAATAGGCATCCAGAACTTTTTTGCATCCTGGCTTCGACTCTGGGAAAAAAAAATGAAATAAGATGTGTAGAATGATCGGACGAGCGATACCTATCAAATCTTCGAGTTGAACGTTCAAACGTTTTGAGTCGAAAGTTTCGCTAGTTGTGAACACTCAAATTACTACCACTAACTTGGAAGTTGGAAATTTGGAGTTGAAGTTAATTTCCACTAGTCAAATAGTGTTCAGCGTTCGCCAGTAGAGGCTCCCATGGCGCAGCGAAACGGATAGGACGACGTGAACAATTGGGACATGTGTGGTGGTGCCCCTGCTGCATGCCACGGGATCTCGTCTCCCGTCGCAGTCCGCCCCGGCCCGGCCTGACGACGAGGGCAAGCGTCGCACTCGGCTTGGCATGCGGCGCGCCCTTCTAGGCACTCGGTGTACATCAGAGGCTTCGTCTGTAGCGCGGTACACTTGGAACACAAGCACTACGCCACTACCTGCTGCTCTCAGCATCGCGCTCCTCATTTTGAAGATGTTCACTGCTGCCTTTGTCCTTTTCTCATAGAAGGACTGCTGCTGGTTGCTCGATGCAACACAGCACGGCTTGTTCTCTCCATGACATGCGTGTACATATTCCTCGAGCATTTTTTTCTCTCTCGATATGTTTGGTTTTTTTAGATGGCTTGGTTATACAGTTATCTGCAGGACTTAGAAACTAGGATAAGAGGCCACGACATCGAACCCGGTGGAAATTTCATACCAAGCGTGCCTAATTTGTACTCATTCGAACTCGAATTCTAACCCCTATAGCAATACAACATGATATGCTCCACTGGTAAGATTAAGCACACCGGTAGGCGTTTTTCTCACTGTCGAGAGGAGTTAATGTCAAATTGAGATCCGATAGTTTGCTATTTAAACATGATCAGTCTACTGATAAGCCTGTCATCTTAATCGGAAGCTAAACATGATCAGTCTACTGATAAGCCTGTCATCTTAGGGCTACTCAGCTTGAACAGTACAAATCTGTCTTTTTTTTTGAAGAAATACTCATCTTACCCCTATGTAACCTGTCATCTATGCTGGCCCACACGTCAGGGAGAGGGCTAAGCAAGGAAGAGGGGGAGAGAGAGATGGGTGGCGGTCTGGCGGAGGCGCTGTACAGCGGGATGGGAGATCGACGGCGGCGGGGGATAAGTTCAGCGCGATGAGGCACACCTCGTGACGCAGTCGGCTAAGCGAGAAGATGGCGGAGGCGGCGGATTGACTTGGGCGGTGACGCCGGCGGCGGCATGACAGGTGGTAGCGAGGTCATCGGCGATGAGGCGGCTGCACAGGGGAACAGACAGGGTCGCAATGACATGAGGAAGAAGATAGAACGCTCAATTTCAGAGAAAACAAGAGGATGGTGACGAATTTGGATGTCTTAACAAGATGGCTGTAGATGACAATGGCGGTCGATCGGGCTTGAAGATGACGCCGGCGATGGCAGTGGCGTGGTAGCGCACGGCCAAAGCGGTAGTGCTGGTAGCGCATGACCACCACAACAGAAGCGATCCATTTTGGCTCTGATTTGCAGCGTCGGCATCTCTGATTTGTGGCGGCCATGAAATCAGCTGATTGTAACTCAGCTTGGGATTTCTGGCCGGTATTCTCGTTGCTTAAGTGCGTTTGTAGCTACTGTAGTTCATGCTCGAGATTCTTTTTGCTTAAATCTTTTTCTTGTTCTTGTGTCCAAGACTCCAAGTTGGATATCGATGGAAGGAAATGAGTTGACATGTTCTGTTCTTTGTTTGCGGACTTGCTACAATCGACAAAAATTCTTCTCACTCTTAACATTTAACAGCCGACTGATAGGAGGCTGGCGGGAGTGGCAAGGAAAAAAAAAGTTAGGGTAGAAATGGCAATGAAGGAAAAAAAATCACTTTTTTAATAGCATAGCAGGGATCAAGCCAACTCTAAATGACAAATAACGAATAATCTAAATAAAATAGTAAAATGGAACCAACAAATCTGTCCAATACTTAGAAGGGTGTGGTATTTGTACATGTATATGGGCGTCTATATGCTATCTTAGCCCTCCAAAATCCCTTAAGATTCATTGCGAACGTTTAAAGTTCAAACTGTCTTTCCAAGTTGAGGTACTTTGTAGGGATAAGATATACTGTTTTGAAGTATACCCATTTTCGTTCCTTCTTAAAGAAAAGGGGTGGCGGCAGGGGGGCGTGGCCGAAGGTGACCCTGGGAAATCCTTGTGGTGGTGTTGTGGTTGACACCACAAAAGTACTATACACTTTGGAAAGAAGGTCAAAAGTTTGGCTGTCTATGTTGAGGAATAAGAGTGCCGTTGCCATCGTACGTGGCTTTAAGAATCACATTCACCAATTGCGTGAGAGCATTTACATCTTGTTTGCATGAATGGACATGCATCTTTGTGAAGACCGTCTGCACAGGCATACAGTACCACACACGACTTGATTGAGTGGGCGTCGAGAGTTGCATGAATTTTTTAAACACAACGAGCACGGCAGATGCATGTCCAATGCCGCAAAGCGTGTACGTACGTTACGTACAACCAGATCAACCTGTTCGTTCGTTCGTTCGTTCTCCTGCCCTGTTTCCGGCTCGCCGTGGGGCGGCCGAGTGCGTGCCGGACTCTTGGCACAGATCGGCGGCACCGGCGAGTCGGGTCGGCTCACAAAGCGCTCCGCCCTTTCCTGCACGTCAAATCGGATGGATGCGTGTTGAACGCGAAGGCCGCGTGTATATCAGGTAGCCCCTGGAATCTACCATGTGAAGCCCACCGGCCCCCAGGCCGCCCGCAGATGCTCTTTGATGGAAAGCGGCGAAAGCGAGGTCTGATCCGCGCCGCGTACCTATTCTCACCAGGCGATAATATTGGGGTCGTCGTCTCCTCGATCCTGCCCGGCTCAAAGTGATTCGTACAGCTTGTGAGTGGTTTACACGGTTACACCTGGCTTCGAATCGTTGCCAAGTGTAAGCTGCGGTTGTAACCGCTGTGAACGATGGAGCAGAGTGATTTCTGGATGGTGATAGATGTTCCGTGTAACAGTCGATGGTGGTGGCGGTTGGAACGATTTTTACCGAATGATCTTTTAATTAAAAGTATTTTTTTAAATAACTCTCATCTAAGAGTACCTATAATGATACATGTCAGCTGTCTATAAAACTGCATCGCATAGGATTTTAGGTGATATAGAAGAGAGAGAAAATTGTTGACTACTCCCTCCGTTTCAAAATATAGGGCATATTAGAATTCAGAAAAGTCAAATTACATAAATTTTGACCAAGAATTAGTCAAATTATGTGCATGTTTAATTTACAAAAGATGTATCAATTGATTTATATTTCACTTATCTTTCAATTATTATTGGTTTCATAACAATTCATAATATATTATAACAGAAATTAATGGTCAAAGTTTACTTTAAAAGACTTTTTTGAATTCTAATACGCCCTATATTTCGGAACGGAGGGAGTACTACTTAACAGACAATCATATATTTTATGTGCTATTATATAAATAGTCTGTTAATTGGATAAGAGACTATTACAGACAACTATATAGACAATTCATTGTATAAGTTATTTTTAGCACTATCTATAGTAACATAAGATATATTGCAAACAACTACCGTCTATATTACTATACATACTCTAAACTTATTTCAAAAAGATGACCCCGTAGCAAACGAACCTTGCCATGGCATCATTGGTGGCATATCAAATGGTGGAGTGGCAGGATTATTTTAAAATATTATTAAATAAAGGGTCAAATAGTAAAAAATTCTGGCATTTGTTACAGCCTTACATAAATGTCAGATTAATTAGATATATATTAGAGCTATTTTAGTCTTGCAAGATACAATTTCATTTTCAACTATAAGTTAATACTATATAAGTGAGAAATGCGTATATTTGCAAATATAAACAATATGCATTTGGTACCTGACAATATGAGAACTAAGCTGGCCTGGATGAATCTGGGACAAAGATCCCATGCAACGGCATGGGGACTACAATTTAAACGGTCCCATGCCATCGTTGAATTCAAAAGCGACGTTTCATATCATTCTAGAATACTGTTCAAATTTTTTTTACTGTACCGAGTTATTGTAGTGAACATTGTAACAAGTTACTGTGGCATCACACATTGAGCAATCTGAGCCATCCACTGGCTCCATCGGACGGCTGTGAAGCATGGGGCAGGGTTCACAAAACCGATTTCGAAAACCATTCAAAAATTGAAATTCGAAAATTAAACTATCAAGTCGAAAATCGTTAGAAAACCGAATAGTTAAGAATTCAAAAATTTTGAAACAAAATTTAAAAAATCGACCAGTTTTGACCAAAAATCGACTGGCCAATTGGTGGGTATTAACCACTACGGTGTTGCCACACAATTTTGACATAAAACCGGTCGGTTTTGATCAAAAATTGACCGGTTTTATGTTGCATAATTTTTTTCAAAATTTTCAAAATTTTTAATTATACCGGTTTTGGTTATTGAACCGTCTCGGTATGATTGGAAACAGTGGTGTTCAGACTGTTCTTATCAGTTTTATGAACCCTAGTATAGAGACTACTTAATTTGCAATCCTCATGCCACTGCATGGGATCTCTGTTCATGAATCTGATAGGTGAAGCAAATATGTAGTGCTATAGGTTCCAGTTAAAATGATATTCAATAATGAAAGGAATGAGTTGAAGATTTATTGGAACAAAAAAAATGAGTTATAAACCATGAGCGCAACGAAGAGGAACTGTTTTGGATGCGGGGGTTTTCGCCAACAAGGGCCTCACTGATGCAAGTCCGAATAATAATTAAATTGACAGGTATCAGGTGTTGAATCTGGTATGTGATGCGCATTTCAATCCATTGGTTCTAACTTTGTAGCTGTAGAAGTAATCATAATGGCATCTACAATAGTTCATGTAGGTTGCTCTAACAGCTATCCACGAAGGATTTATGCTTACCTAGATGAGAGAGATAGACTCAAAGGGCGAGCCATTGTTTCTGTTATAAAACGTAGTTATTCACCCGCATTCGATCAATTAACACAGTGACACAGGCACAACAACAATAGAAAGAGCACACAGAATATAGGGGTGAAACTCTCTCGCTTTATTAGATTCATTAAATACAATGGGGAACACCTAATATATATAGAGATAAAGAGAGAAGTTCGGATTCGTCCACACAAATAAGAGATAGAGTTTTTAACCGAATATGATTAAATTTCCTTATCTCATAACAGTTTCAGCACTAGGCTGAGAGGTGAGTATTGGGCCGACGCGAGGCATGGCCCACGACCCAACCTGGCCCGACTGAAAACATACCGTGTCGGTACGGATCTATTGCACGGGTCGTGCCAAGACTACAAACTGGGCACGTTGAGTGGCTTGGCACGGCATGTTGATTTGAGCCGTGCTCAGGCTGTCACAATCCTAAACAGTGGCCGCGTGCCGCAATACGGCATGTGCGGCACATGGCAGGAGTGCACCCAAGGCCGTCACCGTGTCACAGCATCGTGCACGCTCGAGCCGTTGCCCCGGCCGCGCCCCCACCCACCGCCGCACACGGTCTCGCCCGCGCCCGAGGAGGGGAAGGTGGACGGGCAGGGGAGAGTACATGTGTGTTGTCGTGGCCGCGCGCCTTACCTTGTTGCATCGTCTTGCCTGCGTCGCTCCCCGTACAATGGCTTGCCATCGCCGCCCTGCCTCGGCGAGCCGCGTCCCTTCTTGACCACGTCGAAAAGGGAAAGGGATGGGTGGAGTGGGGTAGTGCCAACCGTCGAGGGGCGGTGGAGGGCTAGAAGGTGGTGGCTAGGGAAGGCAAGGCAATGGGGGAGGTCCAAGGCGGTGGGGAAGGGGAGGCAGCGGGGAAGGATCGAGCCAGCGGGGAAGGCGAGGCGGCAGGAAGGCCAGTGAGGGAGAGGCGAGGTGGTAGGGGAGGTCAATGGGGGTGAGTCTGGGGGGAAAGGGCGACGGGGAGAGGCTGGTGGGGGATAGGGCGCGGGATCGGTGGGGAGAGCTAGAGAGGCGGGGTTGGCGAGACCGGTCAGGAAAAAGAGAGAGCGCAGGGGAAAAGAGGGAGAGGGGGAAAGGGGGAAAATGAGGGGAAAGGGAGGAATAGGTGAAAAAAAGGGAAATTGGGTACTTGGCAGTGCCAATAATATAGAACAATAATTTTAGAAAAATAAGTTTCTCCAAAGAGTGCAGAAAATGAAATAATGCTCATCGATAACAATCAATTAGTTTTTAATCTTGATACGGTTGTTTATACATTAGGTAAAAGTTTATATGTAGCCAAAGTATTTATCACATATTTCTGAAATGATAATAAATCGTAACCTTGATAAATAATTTATTATAATTATATAATTACTCGGTAGTATTCTATTATTCTAGCTAAAAAAAGAAAACTGAAAACCATCTTTTACTATATTGATGCTTAGTATGCAAATATTGATGGTCATATAGTATGAATTTTCATATAAAATACTCCTTCGTCCAAGTTTATAAAGCATATTTTTAGTACATAGACCAAGAAAATATTAAAATGAATAGATTACTAATAATTATTATCACTAAGCACTATATCCAACGCATGCATCTAGAGAATATGAAATAAATATAAATATTTATTAGGGTTATATAAGGGGCATCACTCTAACTTTACAATAAAATTTGAAATACACTTTATATTTATTGACAAGACCATTAAAAAATACAACTTATAAATTTAGATAGAGGGAATAGTCAATATTGGACCTAATTCAATGTACCCATCATGATGATCACAACAACATAAATGAATGGTTGGTAGCTAAGTTAAGAAAAAAAGTTTGTATAAGTGATAAAAGAACAAAGTATTTTATCTATCAATTGTATGGTGCTACAAGGTTGGCAGCTAAGTTGAGAAAAAGCTAGCAATCCCGAGACATGAAATATAATTATTATCAAAGTCCTTTAAGTATGATCAAATTATACTGAAGTTCAAGTATATTGTAATATCTACTATCAATGTTATGTCTAGAATTTTCAAAAAAATTAGGGGTGTTGGTGCATATCCGGCATCCAGCTTGTTCCACACCTAAATAGAGATAATATTGTTGTTTCGTTACTACGTGTTGTGTTCATGTGCATCTTCTATGTTTGTTCTACGCCCGACTAGCACAGAACGGTAACATACAACACATTGCATGCGCCATGTTCTAGATTCTGTAGAGTGCGGTGGCGGCAAAGGGGAACTAGGCAAAAGGTAGCCCTAGAAGAATTTTTTGCACCAGTGGTGTGGTTGGCTACACAAAATTACAGATAATGTGCGAACAACTTTCCATTGCTAGTGAGGACCAAGGTTCAAAATCCTGGTGAAATTTTGGCTGAGATTACAAATTTTGGTCGGTGATGAGATTCCAAATCCTAGTTGAATAAAAAAAAAGTAAAAAAAATTCAAATTGCTACAATATTTCAGAAATTTCATGGAAAAGTTTGGCAAATTTCGCCAATAATCTCGATAATTTTGACTGGATTTCAACATTTTTCGACTGGATTTAGGTCAATACGCCTTAAAAATGTCATCTTCTATGAAAATATTTTTAAAAACTAAATTATTGAGATATTTTGTAAAAATAACAGATGCAGAGTCAGATTTTTATAAAAATATACAAGCTTGATAATGCTCTAAAATATTTATGGTACTTGCAGTCTAGGATCATATAGAAATATTTTCGAAAGATTGAACTTTATTTGTTATCTTTTAAAAAATGGAAAACAGAACGAACATAAATAAGACAATAAACGTGTTAGAATGTTATAATTTCGCTCGAGTGCGATCATGATCCAAAATTTTTAAGAGAGCTTAAGTATTACCTCAAAACCTTTCTCTAAAAGTTTAAAAAATTTTAAATTTATTTTGGTTGCTCAATTAAATCTATAGAACCAATACATGTAGTACTATAAGACTTTTATGACGATAGTCAACTTTCACAATTTTTGAAAATTTTTTAGACTTGATCATCTTCTACAAAATTATGGGAATATTAGTGATGCATCATGACCATTCACAATTTTTTTAGAATTTTATAACATGGTTTGAATCATTTTTTATTTTGTTGAAATTTGTCGGTAAGCTTTTTATCAAGACAATAGCACCGTGAGAATTTTTAAAAATTCTCAGGCTTGATCATAATTTGAAATTTTATGAGAATATTATTGATTCATCAGGACTATCCACAAAAATTTTAAAAATTTTCTAACATGGTTTGGACCATTTTTCATTCAGTTGAAATTTTTTTGTTAGACTTTTATCAAGACAGTAGCACTTTCATAATTTTTAAAATAAACCAGGCTTGATCATCATCCAAAATTTGTATGGAAATATTAGTAATGTATCAAGACCATCCACAAAAAGTTTCAAGCATCGTTTCGACCATTTTTCACTCTGTTGAATTGACGAGATTTCGGCAATTTTGACCAAACTTTTAGAGATTTGGCTGAAATTTTGGCAATTTCATTTCAAAAATTCCAGATTTCAAATTTTCTTTTTGAATTTTTTTTCCAGATTTTGTCTAACATTTCAAAATATCACCGAAAATTTGGATTTCAATCCCCTCCGAGATATAGTCCAAAAACGAAATTTGAAACCTTATAGAACTGTGACATGTATTCCTATGAAGTGGGCCTCATTTGAATTTTCAAAGGTGTCACTGCCTATGTCCCTGTCTACGATCAATTCATTAGCAATCAGATGTTATCCATTCATAGATTTTTTTTGGCAAGGAAATAATAATAAGCAAAAATACTATCTTGCTAAATAGGACATCCTTTGCCACCCTAAAGATCAAGGAGGACCAGGTATAACAAATCTCCTAATCAAGAATAGATGTCTGTTGAGCAAGTAGCTTTTAAAACTGCTCAATAAAGAAGGGTCTTGGCAGACTTTGCTTAGGAATAAGTATTTGAATTCAAAGACCTTGTCACAGGTTCAGATTAAACTTAATGATTTACATTTTTGGAAATGTCTATTAAAGGTCTCTAAGTTGTGGGACTTTCAAAATAAAAGATGGCTCCCAAACTAAATTCTGGGAAGATATTTAGGTAGGCATTAGACCCCTTAAGGAGCAATTCCCTAATCTCTATAATATAGCTATTAATCCTCACATAACAGTGATAAAGGTTTTGAGTAATGTGCCACTAAATACTTTTTTTCATAGAGCGTTAGTGGGTGACAAATTAAATAATTGGCACGGCCTAGTAGCTAAAATAGCTCATATTCAGTTATCAAGTGAGAAGGATATTTTTACCTGAGATTTACATAAACATGGACAATTCTCAGTACGCTCTATGTATCAATATTTGATGAACCAGGGAACTCTTTTTTTCCCCCATAAATTCATTTGGAAGCTGAAGATTCCTCTCAAAATTAAATTTTTTCTTTGGTATCTTCAGCGTGGAGTAATTTTGACAAAGGATAACTTGGCTAAGTGAAATTGGGTGGGCAATCAAAAGTGTTGTTTCTGTGATTACAATGAAACGATAAAACATCTTTTCTTTGAATGTCAGCATGCTAGGTCTATTTGGAGAATAATTCAGATAACTACTGGGTTAAGACCACCTACATCTATAACTCATATGCTAGGGGAATAGCTCGATGGTATAGGAAAAAATAAGAAACAATAGATCTTTGTGGGTGTGGCTGCTATTTGTTAGGCCATTTGGTGTTGTCGCAACGATATTGTGTTTCAGAAGAAACGATATGCTTCTTTTATGCAGGCTATCTTCAGGGGAACCTATCGGCTGCGGTTCTTGGCGCTGCTGCAGCGTGAGGAAGCAAGGGAGACCATTCGTTCCGTGTGCTTACAATTGGAGGTTGTTGCAATGGAACTTTTTGCCAAGAACGGACGGAAAAATAACAATAGACTCTGCTATTCTTAATTTGTTCATCATTTATGTAATATTTGTTCCCCATTAGATCAGCTGGATAGCTGAAAAGCTCTGTAATAAAACCGAGCTGCATGCTTATACAGAGGTCGGAGACAAATCCATTTTCTAAAAAAAATCCATTCACAGATTCACAACTTTGTGTGTGCCCATTTTCCTATCTTCATGGATGGACATCCTGAGGAGGCAAAAGCCGCCAAGGCCCACGATACGCAGACGTACAGTACACATACATACCATTCGATTTGAGTGGGTTGGGTTTTTCTCGCACACCACAGGTCCGCACGTTCGATATACACGTAAGACAGCAATCGCACGTGCAATCCTGTTTCGCCACGCATTCATCCCAAAATCATGGGGCGGGTACGTGCCGGAGTCCGCCGCATGCACATTGGCGGCACCAACAAATCAGCTAAAAAAATCGCGTCCCGCCTTTCACGCACGTCAAATCAGACAGACGGCTATGTTGGACGAGACGGCGGCTTGTAGAGCTGGCGGCCAAACAGAGTCTGCGCCGCGGGCGCTCGCCTGCTCCAGATACTCTACCAAGGAAAGCGGCGAAAGCGAGGGCCTGATCCGCGGCCTTCTCACCTCACCTGGCTAGCCGACAGGGTCGTCGTTTCCATGATCTTGCCCGGCTCAAGATAGACTCGTACGGCTTGCCAGTGGCTCGGCGGTTTACACGGTTACACCTGGCTTTGAATCGTTGCCAAGCGTGTGAGCTGCGGCTGCAACCGCTGTGAAGGATCGACGAAGCTCTGCAAACAGAGAGATTTGTGATAGAGATGTTGCGTGTAATGCACAGTCCGAAAAAGCGGAAGGAGGGATGACCGATCGTGGATGGCTTTACACGAGTGGCGGCCTTTTCTCTGCGTCGGAAAATGGGCACAGTATATGTGTCACTTCTCGACAAAGCAAATCCAATGTTGAGTTTTCGCGGGACATATTTGGTCTTCCACCGAACCAATGGGAAAAAAATATAATTAGGCCGCTTCTTATGGTTATGGACTCGCTCAAATGATCCATATAATCAAATATGTAGTTTATGGTCTATTAAAAGTAGAGGTCCTCTGACGTATTCCTTACCGACATAACAAAATAAGTTTTATAGATTCCTTCACACGAAGATTAGATTTACAAAATAAGTGTGTCAGAAGACTTAAAAAAACGAAGAACTCTTGTTGTTCGTGTAAAAAGTATAATAAAATATTTAATACTGTACGTTACTAGGACTTGAGGGGTTATCTTCGTCCAAACCCATCTTAATACGGCCTGGCTCAGGTCTAGCCTAACCCGGAACTAGCTTAAGGTTGACATAGGCCAAGACAAACAAAGTCAGCAGTCAGCACACACAGGCACCCTAGCCATCCAAAATGTGCTTTGTTCACTCGGAAACTGTTAAGATCTATCTAATGTAATATTAAAAAAGTATGGCCCACTTCAGATCAACGACTTACGACTTGTTGGAGTCTATACATGAGTGTTAAAGTATACATTATCTATCATCCTCGTTCTCTTAAAACGGTGAATTAGTCTGTGCATAAAACTAATTAGATGTGTACACGTGGCGCAACACCTCGTGAAAGTGATTTTTCGAAACCCCGTTTTTTTTTGTAAAACTACAAGTTGTTTTGGCAAAACAGACGGCGGGAGGACCTAAACACATTTTTGGAATTTTCGAAAAGGTTTTTTTTTTGGCAAAAGAGTCGATGGAGGACTCGAACGCAACTTTGGAATTTCTGAAGGGACTTAAACACAATTTTGGAATTTCTGAAGGGTCTTTTTGCAAAAAAAAGGTAGGACGACATGAACATAATTTCACAATTTCTAGAGGATCTCTCCGTGAAAGGGATTAGGTGGCAGCTTGCTTGGGCTGGAATCTCCCATCTTTAATGTAGGTAGTATACATAAAACAGCTGAGTGGACCCTAACTGTAGCCATTTTTATGAATTAAAGTCGGAACGCTGCTCTCAATGTTAATGCACCTACCATGACGGAACCTCAAGGCAATATTTTGAAGCTCTGGATCTTATACAACATTTAGAGCAACTCCAAAAGGCTCCCTATCCAACTCCTATCACCATATTTTGCCGAGTCATAGCAAAAAAACAATCTCCAATAGAGTCGCCATTGTCCTCTCCAAATTTAGCGAGTGGAGAGAGACTCGCTATATTTGGCGATTCTCTCTCTGCTCGCTATTTGGTATTGGAGCAACCGCTCCTTCCATTCATGCGATTGCAAGGACCGTCCTCCCCCCTCGTCTCCTCATGCGCACACCAATTGTTGCGGTGGCGCAGCCTCCGGCTCTTGCTCTCTCGGTGGGAGGGCTTCATAAGGGGAACCGCGGCAGCAACAACAAATACCACCACCTCCTCCACTCGCTCTCCCCTCCCTTGATCCTGTCCTAAGCTCCAGCCCTAGTTCCCATTTCTCCCTTCCCCCGAGAAGCCTAGCTCCGTGCCAGTGACTCAACAGTCAATAGCATGTAAGTGATCTCTTCTCTTCCTACTGCTGCTCAGAGCAAGCTTGCTTATTGTTGGAACTAAGATTCTTGATCTGATCTCCGCATATTCGGTATATCCCGCCACCACAAGATCTGGCCCCTTCTTGGCGTCTCCTACGGTCACCTCTTCGAATCCGGGAGGGGTTCTTGGGGAATTGCAGTGCCATGCTTCCGCACAGTGTGTCCCCTCATCGGTGAGTCCCCCAATTGAGCCAGCGACCTCCCTGTCCACCTAAATCAGCCGCATTCTTCGGCAAGGAAGGTAAGGCAATCCCCTCGTCCCTACTCTGTAGATCTATATGCGAATATCAGATCTACTGAATCTGTGAATGGATTGTTGCTTAAATCTTCACCGCTATCCCCACTGACCAGCTAAGATGAGATTGTCGGCCGGTCATGTGAGGGAACCAGTTGAGATGCAACCGTTGGCTCGATTTGGTGAATTTGTCAATTAGCTTGTGTAATGAGTGACTAAAAAACAAAGTCAAAATTTACCTGACAGTGTGAAAATTTGCTAGTTTAGGCAAGACATTTGTGGCGTAAAGAAACAATATGATATGTTTATTAAGTAGCCTTGTAGATGAAATATATCTAGCACATATTCATAGGTCATAACAAATAAATTGTCTTTGCTACTAGGATGATCATATGTTCATAATCAAGAATGTTTCTCACCATATGTAGCTCTTGGGGCTACCATTCAGGACAAGGTAACAAATGACATGACAGGGTGTAATTCTTCAGGCGAAATAACATAACACCAACATATTTTCTTGTGGAATAGTGTCGTATATAAGCTGTGCTAATATTATCTGTATATTATCACCATGAGGATGCTTCCTTGCTCCATTCTCAGGGACATTAGCTATCTAAACAAGTTAACATTTCAAAAAAAAAATCAAAAGACATCCAAATTCCAAATGATATATAACAAAGAATAGTCTTCTGTTTGATTGAAAATCAAAATATACCAACAAAGATAATACGATAGATACTATTAATTTGCAGCCAAGTGTTGAGTGACTAATCAAAATACCGAATCATCTGATACCAACATGCCATAGATCATCCATGTTGCAAACCCAAAATTAATATCACAAGTGAAGCTACAATGTAAAATCTTGCAATACACAGCACACGACAAAAGACAATGCATCAATGTTACTAGGTAGCATCATGGCAGCCATTCAACCACCATTATAAACTTCAACACAATTGTAGATATTATTCTTTGCTATGTTAATTAGTCACTAAGTACAACCATTCAATCACCATTATAAACTTTAAGATAGGAAAAATGAGTTTGAGTTGAAGAGAATAGTTGAAGAGGAGAGAATCATGAGCATTGATATCAATCACTTGAGTGGGCCACAACAACAATACTACCTGATATTGCATAACGATATTATTGTTCAAAAATGTAATAGGTTAGGTTGAGCACTAGTTATATTGTACGAATTAATTTGTTGGAACCTTTTATGCTTGTCGGGGACTGAAAGATTTCTGACAAGTCAACGCACGGTCAACAGGGTATCCGGCCCGGGGCAACCCGGCAAAGGTCTTCAGCCACGACCTAGTCCGCGCGGTCTCGCATGACCTAGGGCCTGCCTCGACCAGAGGTCTGCTTCCGCACCTCCTCAAGCTTGAGGTCGTGAGGATAGCTCTTGGTCGGGCGGTTTCGCCTCAGGACGTGGGGGATGCATTGACCCGGCGGTTACCAAGACCTAAAATGGTGGCGTCAAGGCAGGAGTGGGCGACATTTCCAGAGCAGTTACAATCCACTTTCAATGCGCACGAAGCCCCCTCCCCGGGAATCTCTCCCGGCCGTTGCAGACACCATTCGGGGGTATATAAACCACGCAAGGCATATGTACAAAAAAAAGATCACCAGCAATAGTTTTACACACACAGAGTGCACAAACTAGAGCTGTAAACACCCCTTGTACTCACAGTTAGTGAATTCCTCTGCCCGCAGAGAAGACTGGACGTAGAGCTATTACCCTCGTGAGGGCTCGAACCAGTATAAACCCCTGTCTCCTACTCGTTGACGTCTCGCCCGACCTTCATCTACGTCATTGTAGACTGAAGCGCTTTCTGGGTCCCTCATACGTACTAACCCCCTCTTCATTTCTGCGGTCAGGCGATTCCGATTGTCGACAGCTGGCGCCCACCGTGAGGCCCGAAGGCTTCGTTCAACCGGAAGTGACCTCAACTTTTCGAGGCACGGCGTCTTCTGCAGCAGCGCATTCTATGAGCTCGGGCTCGAATGCGGCTCTCGAGCATGGAAGTTCCGCGTCCCTGTTCTCCCCCTCTCCGCCGCTGCGAAACCGTTTCGTTCTCATGGCCGCCGGCCATGATGAGAACGTAGAGGAGGGGGAGCGCAGCCCGAAGACCCCGGAAGATGCTCGTCGGATGGCTCGGGTTGCCATCTACCAGGCCATAACCGCTCTCCGGCGAGAGGAACTTGAGAAGATTGGAACGTCCTCGGGGCGCTCCAGGCTTCCCCACTCGGCGGCGCCCCGGCGATCGCGACGAAGTCATGTTCGATCCCACGCGCCCGGCGTCGGGTTTCTTTGGCCGGGCTCTTGCAGACGAGCTTGATAAGGCGCGGATCGGCTGTGGTCATCCACAGCCAGACCTTCTCGCTGGGTCTCGCCGTTAAGGAGCGATGATAGCTCCTCTCGTAGGCGTCAACACCCCCGCCGGTCTCCTGCGCACCGGCAGTCTTGAGGTCTATCTCGTATGCCGCCTCGCCGTCGTTCCCCGAGCGTGACTCCGGACGGGGTGTGACGGCGGCCGGCATATAGTAACCTCCACTCAAAGAAGAAGACATCGAGCCTTTCTCCGATGTCCCTCAAAGCGTCGCCGGGTCCACGAAGCGCCACGATACCTCCCGGCGATGCTCGGGCCCACCGCCGCGCCGCCGAGGTCACAGGAGAGCGCCAGCGGCCGTGAATCCAGCTCAGAAGGCGAGCACCTTCTCAGCGCGCCTGTCCCAACAGACGGTGCGTGGCGTACTCGATGATCTTGGCGGGTGCGATGGCGGCCGCTTCAAGCCTGCGTCGATCGAGCGGTTCGATGGGACAAAGAACCCTGATGAGTTCCTCTCGATCTACACCACTGCCATCCTATCCGCGGAGGTGGCGAGTGCGTGATGGCCAACTTCCTCCCAACCATCTTGGGCGGTCTTTGCGCTTTGGCTCTTCAACCAGAAACCAGGTATTTTTCGCTCGTGGCACCAAATCCAGAGCGCCCTCTGCTCAAATTTCCAGAGCTGCTACGAGCGGCCCGGCCGGGAAAAGGACTTGGATCGAGTGATCCAGGGAAAAAATGAACCCCTCCGCGACTTCGTGTGGCGGTTCATCCGCACTAGGAATCTGATTCCCAGTGTGTCGGACAAGGCCGTGCTCAAGGCCTTCAAGTTTAGCGTCTTGTGATCGGCGCCTCACCGAGGACCTGGAGATCACGGCAAGGCTCACGGTCGGCAAGCTTTTCGCATGGCGGGCGCTCTGTGACGCGGATGAGGCGGTTCGTTGGAAGCGCAATTACGACCAAGGTAAGCTTGGCGTCAATACAGGCGAGGCTGGACCCTCCGGCGTCAAGAATACCGACCAAGGCGTGGCCGCCAAGAAGCAGAAGAGAGATCGCAAGCGCGATGGTGGTCGGCCTCAAGTAACCGTTACGGCGGACGGTCGCCGTGAAGTTTTGAATCACGGACCCGGCCAGAGGGCGCATCCTCAGCAGAACCGCCACGACCCCAAAGAAAGTGCTGGCGTTGACCTCGGCGGGGCGATCACGGTCCAGTCGCGGCAAGCCGACGGCCGCACTCAAGGCTCTGAGGGGCGGTCTCGGTTCGATGAAGGTAAATTTTGCCTGTTTCACAGGGCTCCAGGCCATGACTTGCGGGGCTGCAGGGCCTGACAGGCCAAGCTCGAGGCCTTCTACGACGGACGTGGAGAGATGCCCACGCTCCCGAAGGAAGGAGATGAGCCCGAGAGAGTGAACGTCGGAGAAGACCAGGCCGACCTCGACCTGGACTTTCAGCAAGGCGACCGCCGGATCGACGTCATCTTTGGCGGCTCCTTGGCGTTCCAGTCCCAGCGCGAGATCAAGGAAGCCACGCGCGTGGTCTACCAGGCCACCGCCGGAAAATCTTCAGAGCAGCCCTGCAAGTGGGCCGGGGCGACCATCACCTTCACATCGGAGGATGCCCCCCAAGGTATGTCGAGGGACCTAAAGACGGCCTTGGTCGTGACCCCGACCATTAGCAACACCACGGTCGGAAGGGTCATGGTCGATGGCGGCAGCTCCCTTAATCTGCTGCTAGCGGTAGCGCTCGATCGGATCTGATTCCCGGTCGAAGGTCAAAACATCGCGATTCCATTTTTCAGATCGCCCCACAGGAGCTCGACCACTCCTCTAGGGCGGTGGTTACGCCGTCACCTTGATGCCTCGGATAACTTCCGACCGAGGCGATCACCTTCGAGGTGGTCGAGGGTGACCTCCCTAGCGCCATCCTAGGGCGCCCGCCTGGTGAAGTTCATGGCGCCAACCATTACGGTCACCGGTGCATGAAGCTCCCGGGGCCCAGTGGCGTCATCACCGTGCGCGGCGACCTCAAAGCGGCGCACGGTTGTGAGACTCAAGCCCTGGCCCTCGCAGGCATGCTACCGCAGCGAGGCCCGGGGGCGACGGAGAAGAGCGCCCGCCAGAAGACGGCGATCCAGCCCAGCGGGGCTACGAAGGCAGTGCCGCTCGAGGAGAGCGACCCGACCAGGTGCGTCCACATCTCGGGCGGGCTGAGTTCCAAATAGGAACTCGAGCTCATCACCTTCCTCCGCACCAATAAAGGTATATTCGCTTGGGAGCCGGCGGACATGCCGGGAGTCCCGAGGGAGGTGGTTGAGCACAAGCTGCAGGTGCGACCCGACTGCCAGCCTGTGCGCCAGAAGCTGCGGCGTTTCACGCCGGAGAAGGTCGCCATCATCAGAGAAAACCTGGATAAGCTCCTGAATGCCGGGTTTATCCGCGAGATCGACTACTCTGAGTGGCTGGCTAACCCGGTCATCGTCCAGAAGAAGGGCGGAAAATGGAGGATGTGCGTGGACCACACGGGGTTGAACTCGGCATGCCCGAAGGACAACTTCCCGCTCCCGCGCATCGACCAGATTGTCGACTCCACCGCGAACGCCAGTATGTTGAGCTTCCTGGATGCTTACTCGGGGTACCACCAGATCAAGCTGGCGGTTGAAGATGAGAGCAAGACTTCGTTCATCACACCGTTCGGGACCTACTGCTACACGACCATGTCGTTTGGTCTCCGCAATGTCGGCGCGACCTTCCAGCGCCTGATGACCAAGACGTTCGATCCCTAGATCGGCCGCAACCTCGAGGTCTACGTGGACGATATCATCGTCAAGAGCTCTTCCGAGGACGACCATGTTCAAGACCTTGGGGAAACCTTCGCCAACCTGAACAGGCACAACATTAGGCTCAATCCGGAGAAGTGCGTATTCGGTGCCGCTTCAGGGAAGGTGCTTGGCTACATGATCGGGGGCTCTGGGGTCGGCCCAAACCCGGAGAAGATCGAAGCAATTGAGAAGATGGCGCCTCCGACCTCGATGAAACAGGTACAGTGCCTCACTGGCCGCATGGCCGCTCTTAGCCGGTTTATTTCAAGGCTTGGCGAGCGTGGGCTGCCATTCTTCAGGGTCTTGTGCAAGCAAGGGGGCTTCGAATGGACTCCTGAGGCACAGCGGTCGTTCGACAACTTGAAGGCGTACCTCTCAAGCCCGCCTTTGCTCACCACCCCACGGCCGGGTGAGCAGTTGTTGCTATACTTAGCGTACCACCGCCAGTTGTCGATCCGTCTTAGTGGCGGCGCAGATGCTTGGCAACATCTGATCTACTACGTCAGTGAAGTCCTGCACGGCCTAAATGAGCGCTACCCACAGGTTCAGAAACTTTTGTATGCCCTTCTCATGGCCTCGCGCAAACTTCGGCATTACTTCCAGGCGCACTCGGTGATCGTCCCGAGCAGTTTTCCGCTCGAGAACATTCTGAGGAACCCGGAGGCTGAGGGGCGTATCGCCAAGTGGGCTATGGAGCTGGCGGCGTTCGACATCCGGGTCGTGGCGCGCACGGCTATCAAGTCGCAGGTGCTCGCCGACTTCGTGATCGAGCAGACATCCACTCCTGCCCCTGGGCCCGAGATCGAGGAGGAGAAGCCCTGGATCATGTACTTTGACGGCTCGAGGTCTTTCAGGCGCTCGGGGCTGGGATTCTCATCCTTACTCCGTGCGGCGACCGCCTAAGGTATGTGGTTCGTTTTGGGTTTCCAGCAACCAATAACGTTGCAGATCTGAGCTCTCTTGGCGAACTGCGGGAACTGTAAGGCCTGGCGTCTTGGCCGGTTGATTGTGCGGGGCGACTCTCAGCTCGTCGTCAATCAATATAATAAGGAGTACCAGTGCTTGGAGGACTCAATGGCCAAGTACCTCGCCGAGGCGCGCAAGATGGAAAAGTGGTTTCAAAACTTGGAAATCACGCATGTGGCGCGGAAGGACAACTCTGATACTGACTTTCTCTCCAAGCTCGGGTCGTCCGACGACGAGGTTCCTCCTGACGTGATTCTGAAAGCCTTGGCATCTCCCTCCATCTCCGACCAAGAGGCCTCGGTAGCCTTCATCGAGGGCGCCCTTAAATGGTGAGTTGATCCATCATTTCTGGCGGCAGGCGAGCTCCGGTGAGCAGCGAAAGGAAGCGAGATCAAGCGCCGAAACAAGCTCATCTGAGCTCGTCGACGGCAAGCTATATCGTCGGAATCTTTCTGGCATCCTGACGAAGTGTGTCACCGCAGAGGAGGGTAAGTACCTACTACGTGACATCCATTCAGGTCTATACGGGGCACACTCCTCTTTCAGGACCATGGTCGGGAAGGCTTTCCGCATGGGGTTCTACTGGCCCACGGCGCTTCGGGACACGCGCAACATTGTCTGCGCCTGTCAGGCTTGCCAGTTTCATGCTCGGAAGATGCATCAACCTGCCTACGCGCTCCAGACCATCCCGCTTGCTTGGCCTTTCTCGACCTGGGGGCTGGACATCCTCGGCCCCTTCCCGCAGGCGACCGGAGGGAAGAAGTTTCTGTTCGTCGCCATCGACACCTTCACCAAATGGATCGAGGCCGAACCCGTCTCGACCATCACAGCTCGTGTAGCGGTCAAGTTCTTCCGCTTGTTCGTGGTCACTAGGTATGGAGTTCTGTGCAGAATCATCACTGACAATGGAACTCAGTTTACTAGTGAGCTGTTCCAGGAATACTGCGAAGACATCGGCACCAAAGTATGCTATGCTTTGCCGCCCATCGCAGAGCAACGGAGGCGATTGAAGCGCCAACGGTCAAATCGTTCAAGGCGTGAAGAAATGAGTATCGGATGAGCTCGAACGACACGGCTAGACCTGGATGGATGAACTTCCCACTGTCTTATGGTCTATCCGAACCACGACCGTAGAACAACAGGTCCACTCCCTTCGGCTCGTGTTGATCTTGAAGCCGTCCTGCCTCCCGAGGTCACGCTGGGCTCCGCCAGGTCGACAGTCGATCAAGTTGACTTCGAGCACGAACGGTCTCTTGACCTTACCTGGCGGAAGAAGTAAGATGCCGCTGCATCGCTACGATCGCGCGATGCACACGCAAGCTCTTCGTAGACATGCGTCTCGATCGGTACGACCTAGGGAGCTCCTTGTTGGGGACTTAGCCCTGAGACGGATTCAGGCACCGTCCAACACCAACAAGTTATCCCCGCGGTGGGAGGACCCCTATAGAGTTGTTTCAACAGATCGCACGGGGGCTTACCGGCTAGTGATGCCCGACGGTAGAGAGCTCTCTAGCTCGTGGAATATCGACCAGCTTCGCAAATTCTATGTGTAACCCTTTTTTACCTCAAATTTCAATAAAGCTCCTGTTCATTTGTCATGATTGGCCTCTGAGCATCTCTTTTTGTCTCGTATTGGCTTAAATTCGCTTCTCGGTGCTAGATCTACGTATGAGCGTGCTTGCTCTTGGTCTCGGCCTCGGGGGCTTACCCTTAGCCCCCAGTGGTCGAGTTAAGCGTAAGCCGAAACTCTTCGCAGCAACACTCCCACTGCGTCAGGGTTCGAGCTAAGCTCCTGGCCAGGTCAGACGAGCGCGCGCAAATTGTTGTCGTAGCCCGAGCCTAACCCTCGAGTTTAAGTTTGTCCTCATACAACCATATTATGCTCTCTGTGGCTTCTTTCCGACTTTGCAGGTCTTGGTCTTTGCTGGCCTCTTACCTTGCGCCCAAGGTCGGCGCCGCTCGACCTTGAGCCCAACGGGGGCTAGGCGTGGTATACTACGACCAGCAAGGCTAGGTGCTCGATTGGGAGAGAATTGTTTAGTCGAGAAATCACAAAGCAAACCAAGACGTTACATTATCTTGATCAAAATACAACTATCCCATTAAGCTGTTTTCTTACAAGTCCTGCGGGGCATTTACCCTATCTACAGGTCTGCCATCTCGCGTGCAAGTTTCTCCTACTCTAGCTCGGCTACCTTGGCCCTCAAGGTCGACATCTCGCCCTGGAGCCGGAGGGCCTCGTCGGAGGCTTCGGCGGCGCGACGGTGTTCATCTTGCAGCTGGGCCAAGGCAGTCTTGGCCGCCTTGCTCGTCCGGCCCAGCTTTTCCTCGAGCTCTTGAAGCTTGGCCTCGAGCTCGGGGGAGGCCTTCGGCGCGGCGGCTGCCTGGTCTGCAGCGGCCTTGCTCCGTTCTTCAGCTTTGGCTCACTCGGCCTCAAGCGCCCTGGCTAATCGTGCACGCTCGTCCTCGATGGTCTTGTATGCATGATCCCGCTCTGAGGCGATGGCTCGTTCTAGCTCAGCCTTGTGGGTGGCCTCGAGCGTTGCCGCCACCCCTCGGAGGCTGGCGATCTCGTTGGAGTCTTCCACCGCCTTTTGCGCGGCCTCCTCCCGCTCGGCTCGGAGGTCCTCCACGAGCTTGGCGTACGCCTTCTCCCGGTCCTCCAGCACGTCGAGCAAGGCCTTCGTCCCATCGGCGTGCGTGTGAAGGCCTTCCAGGCCTTGGGATACCAAACCGATGGCCTATGGAGCTCGAGGGGTTAGCGCGGCACTTGACAAAGGCCAGGAAGACAAAAGGGCACGGTCGTGCCCGTAACCCAAGAATCTTACGTACCTGGGTAAGGCGGCCCTCGAAGGTTGCACGGGAGTACACGGTGGGGCCGCCCGATGTTCCAGGGGCAGGGTCACCCATCGTCGTCGCAAGGGCTTCGGGCGCGTGACCCTCGGGCGCTCCTTCATGGGCGGCCGCGTCTCGAGCTTCCTTACCAAGGGGGCTCGGCCTACCTCCGTGCTCTGTCTCAATGGCAGCATTGCTTTCCGTGGCTAAGGGAACTATGGACTCCTCCCCTACGGTGGCCTTGGACCGATTCGCAGATGGGTCTTCCGCGATGGTCGTGGCCGGCGCGTCCTCTGGCTTGATGGCCGGGGGAGTCCCGACCGTCGTGGTTGCGGTGGCTTCAGCGGGTGTGGCGGTGGCGTCCCCGGTGCCGTCTCCTTCGGTAGGCTCTAGTGGGTCGACGTTGCCCTCGGCGCCAACTCCTTCGGCAACCTCCGGGGGGTCAATCTCCTCCCCGTCTGCATTTCCCTCGGCAGCCTTTGGCTAGTCGACGCCGTCCGCGACGTACATTTCGCCGGTGCCGTAATCCTCGCTGGTTGCTATCTGAGGCTCCTCCTCGTCCGGGTCGTCCAGCTCTTGGTCGAAATCCCGTCGGATCGGTGGGCAAGGCGGGAGCGCGCCATCGCTTGAGGGGCGGCGAGGCGGCGCGACGATTCGGCTCCTTCTTCCTCGGACTCGGACTCGCCCTGGACCACGGTCATTGTCAAATCGTGCAGATGTTGAGCTCGAGTGCTCAAGGTCTGCGATTAGGAGCAACTACTAAGCTAAGAAGATAAAGGAGATTCGAAGGCAAGCGGCAAGAAATGATGTACTGGTCGATAGTCTCGCTTCATGGCGTTGGTGGGAGCTATGGCTCCCGAGGTCGGGAGCGTTCGCTCCGGGTTCCTCGATGCAGGACCTAAGGGTTCGCGGTGCTTCCAAGTCCTCCGCGGCAGAGGTCTTGGAGTTTCGTGGCTGGGATCCTTGGCCCGTCTGGGGGCTCAAGGTCCTAGCTGCGACCGCCGCGCTCAGTTGCTGCAAGAAAGGCACGTCAAGAAGTGAGGAAGCACAAGCGTAGGCTAGGGGGCTCGACCATGGGGTTCTTACCATGGCGCGGTCGGCCCATTCGACATGGGGCTTCTTTGCCCTACGATCATCTGCCTTGCTCGGAGGCGGCTTCTTTTTCTTACTCTTGCCACCGCAAGGCAGCGAGAGCAATTTCCTGGCTGTTTCGAACAGCTCCTGATGATCCTGTGGGCATGACGAAGTCAGCGAAGGCATTGGAGGAGTAAGGATTGGAGTGTGTCTCGGGAGTACCTACCTCGGTCGTCCGGCGAAGGACGTTCTTCAGGATAGGGCTGTTGATGGAGTAGTCATGTGCCCCTTTCCCGAACATCTCGTTCATCCTGGTGGCGACCCAGGATTCCTTTGACGCTGCGAGAAGACAAGACCGTCAGGAAGGATGAAGGTCGGTCTTAAGTGAATTTCCAGGGCAAGGTGACGTATCGCATGAACCTTCGCGGGTCATGTCGTCGCGTCCCGTAATCTTGTAAAACGGGTGCTCCCTCTTCCGAAGAGGGAAGATTCGGTTCCTCAAGAAGTCACAGGCGATCGCCTGTTCGGAGAGGCCGTGTGTGGCGCAGATGTGGATGGCGACGATGGCCTCCTCATCGACCTCCAGGTCGTCCGCTTCTGGGGTCTCCTTCCCGGAGATGGGGGTCCCGTCGAAGAACAGCGCGCCGGTCCTTCCCTTCTTCAAGTAAAACCACCGCTGGCCCACGGACCAAGGGAGTCTCGGAATTGGGTCTTGGGGAAGGACCAGGGGATTCCCGACCAAAGTCGAAAGTAAAGGCATCCAACCACAGGATCCTTCCCAGAACGGAACAGGGCGAAGAATCGGAAGAAGAGTGAGGGGGTGGGAAGGACTCTAAGGAACCCCTCACATAAATGCAAAAAGATGGAAAGGAGGAGGATGGAATTGGGCACCAAATTGATGAGCTCTATATTGCAATAGGCAAGGACCGCCGCCAAGAAATCGCTCTCCGGCGTCCGCAGGCCAAAGAGCGCGTATTGCTTGGTGCAGACAAATTCGTCGCTCTTGGGTTGCGGCTTGGTCTCGCCACCTGGCAGCCGCCATATTACCGGGTCCAATAGCCCCAGACTTTCGAGCTCCTTCATCCTCGCTGCTGAGAGGGAGCTCCTTCCGAGTTTGGCCATGGCGATTGCTTCCAGGAGGTTGATTGAAGAAAAGGAAGTTGCACGAGCGAAGGGCCGGAGGTCAAGAGCGCAGGGGGCTCAAGGGTGATCCGAAGGTTGAGGAAGGCTTGGGCTTCCAGGCCTGGGTCGCGTTCGGTTTTATCTTAAGACGCCTCAAGCCGTGTCAATGGTGATTTGACAGGCGCATTTAAGATCGGGCGTCGACTTCGAGGCATTACGGTCTCTCCCTCTGCCCGATTGAATCCGTATCGGCATCAAGGGGTCTGAAAGGTACCAGGTGTCTTGTACAGTTTCTCTTAGCAATCTCCGCTCGACCTCGACCTCAGGTTTAAAGGTCCCAGAAATCAGTCCCGTCTGTGGAGGCTCAAGGTCGGCCCACGTTCCAGTCGCGACCTGGAGCCTCGGGGGCTAGCTGTCGGGGATTGATAGATTTCTGACAAGTCAACGCACGGTCAACAGGGTATCCGGCCCGGGGCAACCCGGCAAAGGTCTTCAGCCACGACCTAGTCCGCGCGATCTCGCATGACCTAGGGCCTGCCTCGACCAGGGTCTGCTTCCGCACCTCCTCAAGCTCGAGGTCGTGAGGATAGCTCTTGGTCGGGCGGTTTCGCCTCAGGACGTGGGGGATGCATTGACCTGGCGGTTACCAAGACCTAAAATGGTGGCGTCAAGGCAGAAGTGGGCGACATTTCGGGCGATTCTGATCCACTTTCAATGCGCCGAAGCCCCTCCGGGAATCTCTCGGCCGCAGGCGAACACCATTCGGGGGTATATAAACCACGCAAGGCATATGTACAAAAAAAAGATCACCAGCAATAGTTTTACACACAAACAGTGCACAAACTAGAGCTGTAAACACCCCTTGTACTCACAGTTAGTGAATTCCTCTGTCCGCAGAGAAGACTGAACGTAGAGCTATTACCCTCGTGGGGGCTCGAACCAGTATAAACCCCTGTCTCCTGCTCGTTGACGTCTCGCCCGACCTTCATCTACACCATTGTTGACCGAAGCGCTTTCTAGGTCCCTCATACGTACTAACCCCCTCTTCATTTCTGCGGTCAGGCGATTCCGATCGTCGACAATGCTATTGAGCCATACTATAGTAGGACATTTGTATGCACTATTTCATTCCAATCTTTTGCTGCATCAACTACTTGAGCTTGTATAAGTAAGGCATTTGAGTATTTCATAGTTGAAGTGCAGAAGGTAGTATATGATAATTGAAGTGCAGAAACTAGTACATCAAAATTGAAATACTACTAAATTACATCCCTCCATATTGTTTCCATAAGTGCTCGACTATATCATCTTGAAGCTAAGAGTGAGCTTGTCTGTTTCGGATGGATTAATGAGTTTGAATAAACTCAAAAAGCTTGGGTGTTCTTTTATAGGAGACTGAAATATTTTCTTTCATTGCTTCATAATTGTAATCAACTGGACTTCCATCCTGCTCAACTTCAATTATCATATTATGCATAATGATATATGCTGTTATGATATCTCTAAGTGTTTCTTGATACCAAAAATGAGCTAGTCCACTAACAATTGCAAAACGTGCTAGTAAAATTCCAAATGCTTGTTCCACATCCTTCCTAGCTACTTCTTAAGCTTCTGCGAAATGACTTTTCTTATTCCCTTAGGGAGCTGGTATTGTCTTGACAAATGTTGCCCATGAAAGATATATTTCATCTGCAAGATAGTATCTCATTGTACAATTGTGACCGTTCATAGTATAATTCACTTCAGGAGCTTGCCCTTCAGCTAGCTTTGCAAAGAGAGAGGACCAATGAAGAACATTAATACCATTGTGAGACCTAGTAAAAAAAAAACCATATCTAAAGATCTTGTGAAGCAACAACTTCTAAAATGATTGTTGGCTCATGTATATAACCAGTATACATGCCTTTCCATGCTGTTGGGCAATTTTTACATTTCCACTACATGCAATCTGTGCTCTCTAGCATTCCCGAAAAACCTCTTTCTCACCAATTGCAAGTAATCTAGCAATATCATTATAGCCGTTCAAATTTACCCGTTCAAAAATAACTGTTACAACATGACTGTTACAATAAATTTTAATTTTTAAATTCCTTCATTCAAATATAAACATTTGAATTTATCTGGTGAAAAAATAACTGTTATGACGATTATGGAATATAATTAGAATATAGGAGAGTGAACATAGAGAACATTGTTGAAGACAGAGGAGATACGGAGAGACAAATTTTTAGAGAGCTCTCCAAATGTGATTTTTAGAGAGTGGGTTTTGAAGAGCCCTTTTGGAGTTGCTCTCAGCATGCACTTTATTTACAATATACCACATCGAAAACAACAACAAGAGCACTGATGCCCCATGATACAACTTACTAATCTACGGTATGAGATGTACAACAAATATTTAAAGATTACGTGGAATATGCTGCAACGAAGCAGTGAAGGGCATGATTCATGGAATTTAATTTCATTAGCTTGCCTCGTTTTCTTCCGTAGCCATGTCATATTGTCATGTCGTGATTATTGTCCGATTTCAATAACCACTTCCAATGAATCATGCGTGTCTGGGCTATTCTGTTGACCTGTGTGATTTTGATGAATAGGGAACCATTGACGAGTTGGATTAACAGAATTCTCAGGGAGGGCAGGGAGTTGAGGGATGCTACGTGCAGGTGATATGGCAGCTTTTCCACCAGGCAGCTCTTTCAATGACATCCGGCATATCGGGCAAGTCGTCTGCTTCTGCAGCCATACATCTAAGCAGGCAAGGTGAAAGTTATGACGACATGTCGGTATGATTCTTAGAATCTCTTTCTCCTTGTATTCACCTAAACATATGGAACACCTGTTAAAGAAAAACAACCATTAAATTGCTTATATGTTTACAGAAGCAAAATAATTTCTATAGGCATCACTGCAAGCTGGGCTGGACAACGTCCCAGATTTAGTTGAAACAAGATCAAATTGAACCCAGATTGACAAGACAGGCTCAACTCTGCCAAACCTGGTACAATATCAAATTTGAATTTTAAGTTGAAACTGCTACAAGGTGCACCAAAGAGTTTAACTTGCAAACAATCGAGTCTAGTAATCTTCTGAAGATTAGGCTGACTTTGAGTTTGGTAGTGTGTGTTCAAAGTTCAAACGAAGTTTGATTAGGCTTAAAGACTTGCACGTGTAATATAGTGTACTCCAAAGTTCAAACAATGTCGGGTAAAGACTTAAAAGACCTTCAAAACCAAGCTTTGTTTTTTCTTCTTTCCAGAAGGCATATCAAGCTAAGCTCGATCAGCAAACCAGTGCTTGTTTGGAATCTAAATCAAGCTCACCAGAGCAACTGAGATGAACAAAACTACATCATGAACGTGCTCTAGTTGAGCTTGTTTCCAAGCTAGCAGCAAAACTATGAATTTTGTTACAGTACTATGAAGGACTGCTCATTAATAATCACATCTGTTTGGCATAATTGGTGCCTCAAAAGAAATTAATGATCAAACTGCTCGCCATGAAGCCACAAAAAGACCAAACTAATTAAAAATGCAATTTGTGTTGCCCTAAGTTGTCCCATCTACCAAAATAAATGCTTGACTGAAGCCTATGACTCTTTGCTCAAGTATAACATTTACACGTGCGGGTTTCTTATGTATCTACAGTTATTTCCAACAAGGCTTCCAAAGCTTAGGGGGCATAAGAATTGGATCATGACTCAGGAACTACTCCGGTGGCAAGCTACGTAGCTTACTATCTCTATATTTTCATGACTCAAGCCATTTCAGTGGCCATAGTTTCAAAACAGTGCTCATTGATATCGAAAGCAGGTTATATACATTGAAACACAGAACAATGAAGTCAACTAGTCTTTTAGTTCATACGGAGACAGTTGCACTTACTGGGCATCATCTTTTGAATGGAAAGCCTCACAGTTATACTTGATGGTAGGAATTGCAGCAACAACCAAAGGTTCCAACCCACTACGAGCATGCTCTAACTGAACAATGTAAAAGGATAGTATTAATTTTCAAGTACAAAAGATGCTTACAGGGTATTGGCCATTGATTCTGTTGACCCAATCATTAACAATGTTCATGTCAGCTCAACAAGATTAACAAAGCAGTTACTGCAACACAAACACGGAAAGAAACATGCTTTGTGCAAGACAAACATAAGCTCCATAAGAAATATACTTTTGTTCGATTTTCAGTTCCATTATTTTTTTATTTTAATGTCTTAAATCTTAATCAAACAGAAGAGAGTAATACTCAATGCACTCTCAACTGTGAAATTTACTCAAAAGAGGCGAACACCCAAAGATAAGTGCAATTGACAGGAAAGACATGAGACTGTATCGAAAGATATCATCAAAGATAAAGTGTCGAGTATGTATCCAGGCTAGTGAAATATCCAAGAGATCATAGATTAATACGAATACAGCATGTAAATTCTGGCATTTTTTGAAATGCGTAAGCATCATAAACTGTTATTTCTATTTACACCAGGGAACATAAACATTCTATGTTGCAGGTTTATAGTTAAACATAGACTAACTCAAAATATATCGTATACACTTTTTAAGTGATAAAAAAATTGTCTTTCCCTTGTGGGTGTGATGTAGGTAAAAACTTCCTAGAATTTATCATCAGTCGTTAAACACAAAGCCACACAAATACCAGTCCAAACTTTTGAATTGGAGAGAACCAAAGATACGCGAATTAAAGATATGCCTGCCAGCGAATGCTCTGAGGCAAAAACTTTTGAATCTCCATTGTAGTATACTTTTTTTTGAAGTGTTTTATTATCATATACTAATAGAATGTTAGCAATGACTCTAATGGTTAGATATTTTAAATAGCACGGAAGTGGTAACGAATCTCTTAAGAACTCCACCACGCAATCCAAAGCCACTTTACCCACATCACACCCACAGGTAAAGCAGGGTAGCGCACTTTTGTCCGTAGTTTACCCCCCATTTGATTTACTACGCACTGAGGCTCATCATACATTGCAATTGCAATGGCCAGAAATAGAAACATATGGCATATGGCAAGCACTTTTGGATCGAGCAGGAAAAGCACAGCCCGTGAACACAGAAAATTAGTAATCCAATCTTCCCCTCTTCAGTACTGCAAACAGAGCTTAGACCCTCCGCGCCCATACTTCTACTAATACGAGCAATTATTTCGTCCCCTTTTGGAAACGACGGTGTAGTCACAGACTCACAGCAGCAGAATATTAGTCAGGGGGGGGATCGAGGTGTGGCACGCACCGGGCGGTCGAGATCCACGGGGAAGTCGGCGTCGAAGTCCAACGGCGAGGGCGGCGCGCGGGGGTCCGCGCGCCGTGCGCGGCAGCAGATGAACCGCGCGCAGACGAACGCGACGAAGGCGGCGGTCATGCCGAAGCCGAGCGTCGCGCTGAGCAGATTCAGCCCCGACCCCAACATGTCCACTCGGAGGCCCTCCCTCCGCCTCCGCCCACAGTTGGCACACCCGCCCGCGGTACACAAACAAACCTACCGCTCGAACAGGCGGCTGCCGCTGCGGCGAATAGCAAGATGAGCGGTGAGGTGGGGGTCGGGGGTGCCCATTGGGTGAGGGGCACTCGCGATTTGGGTTTGGCGCGGCCGCTTGGGGCGATGGGGTTGGGAGGGGTGGATCGGCGCGGCGGACTGGCCACCTGGAGCGGAAGGGGAGACTAGGTGTCCGACGGAAGGTGGAAGTGCTGGTTGGTGTGAGCATGCAGCTATTCTGCTGTACCTGCTGCAATTCTGCCGGGACGGCGTGAGCTCCGTGCGCGAGCGGCCCCAGTCGGCGGCGGAGGCGGCAGGTGGGGTAAGATAAGAATGCCGTATACGAGTAAACTACAGTGTTAGGCTGCTGTCACATGTTCCACGCTAGGTCGGCCGCGGCCCGTGGCACCAAGCCCATCATGATCCATACGGAGATGCAAGGACGGGCCGGGGCCGGGGCCGGGCCCGTGCCGACCTCACGACGACCGTATGTATCTCCGTTAAATGTTATGTTGTAACTATTTACCTATTTTGTAGATATGTAATAACTATATCTTTAATATCTACAGTAACTATATTATGGGACGATGTTTTAAAAAAAATAAAGACTTGTATTGCGGAACGGAGGGATTAATAAACCCAAAAAGTATATATATCCCAGTTCGACCACTATGGGGCTAAGCTACGGGCTCGTAATCGATGTCATCTTATTTGCTTCTTCATTCAGACTACACCTCATAAAAGCGATCTGGATTGGATTAGTTGAATATTCTGGTTTGGTGCTGGTTGCCCAAATCATACATAATAAACCGATCAACAACTCCAATTGTAATGTAGTGTACCAAGTCATGTAGCATTGCTGTCATAGTACTAGATAGTCTCGCGGAGTGGTACTAAAATGGTATAAAGATATTCGCATGAAGATTTTCGTAGTATACATTTTACTCGATCATGAATTGGCATGGCTTTCTTATGCGAATAAGTCGTGCAGCGCGACCATCTTCTTACCCTCTGTCTTACGTATATACCGATCTCACCCTCACATCACCTTCATCTTCCTTCTCCTCCCAAGCTCCCCTCCTACTGTCGTCCCTGTCTCATCAACTCGCCTCCCTATGGCTCCTGGTGCAGCTCGCCGCACTCCTGTCGTACCTCCTACGATCGGCAATGCCTTACCGTGCCGCTGCCATTCCATTTCCACCACGATGCAAGCCTCGCCCAACTCCACTGCCGTTGTCGTCGTGTCGCTTACTGCCGCTTCTCACTGCTCTCCTCCGAACCTATGGTCGGCGGCGCCAGTGCCGCCTCGCCGTGGCACCAGGTCGTCCCTCCCTCGCTCTACAGCCGGCCGGGAAGTGGGGAGGAGACGGTGAACCATTTTGCTAACTCGGTGAACCATAAACCCTTGCCATTAGCGGAGACCGTCATTAGAGGAGGAAGCTTCGTCGTTGGAGAAGAAGAGAGGTCACCCACGAGGAAGAGAGGCCACGCGTGAGTAGTAGAGAGGACTTAGAGGAGTGGTCGCGTGTGCGGACGCCGTGGTGACGACTGGTAAGCATTATCTTTTTTTTTAAATTGTCATGCTGTTACAAAATATTGTTTTAAATGGATGTCCACAACCTTTTTTGAGAGAAACTCTCGTGCATCAATTGAAGGAGAAACTACCATGCTACATCAATTCTTGTATCTCTTTATTTAGTTTAAACCTCTCATGTTACCTATAAATAGAGGGTTGTATGCATGAAAGAAACAACAAGAAAGAAAGAATTCCCTCTATTTATACATTGTTCATACTTTGAGTAATCCGCTATATTATTCATACTTTGAGTAATTCATTAGTTATTTTATATCACGTTATCAGCACGATCGTCTCTAAAAGGCTATCGTAAATTTCACGTACTAAAAATACTTTGATCGTCGTTTTGTGAGGTAAAGTATTCTTTCAATCCTTATTCTACCTTATTTAATTTACACACTATAATTCATAGTTTGCATTTCTATGTATTGTAGTTTACTATGTCGAATCTTGCAAAACTTGAATTCATGGCTTTAGATATTACGGGCAAAAATTATTTGTCTTGGATGCTTGATGCCGAAATTCATCTAGATGCAAATAGCCTTGGCGAAACAATCAAGGAGTGAAATAAGGCGTCTAACCAAGAAAAGGCTAAAACCATGATCTTTATTCGTCATCACCTCCATGAAGGGTTACAAGCAGAACACCTCATGGTGAAAGATCCCCTTGTTCTTTGGAACAAATTAAAGAAAAGGTATGACCATCAGAATACTATAATTCTCCCTAAAACTCGTGTGATTGGTTGCACCTGAGGTTGCAAGATTATAAAACTGTTTGTGAGTATAATTCAGTCATGTTCAAAATCACTTCACAACTTTTGTTGTGTGGAGAAAAGGTTACGGATGAGGAAATGTTAGAGAAAACATACTCCACAGATGAGGAAATTTTGGAGAAAATATACTCCACATTTCATGCTTCAAATTTGCTCCTGCAGCAACAATACTGGGAAAAAGGGTTCAAAAAATATTATGAACTTATTTTTTGTTTACTTGTGGCTGAACAAAATAATGAGCTTTTGATGAAAAACCATGAGGCTCGTCCAACTAGTTCAAATCCATTCCCTGAAGCGAATGCGATAAGATATAATAATAACAATAGAGGGCGCGGCCGAGGACGTGGTCGTGGATATGGATGAGGTCGTGGTAGAGGAAATTATAATATTTCTATCGACGATTCGGGAATGGATCCCCCGCCGAGTTTACTTGTTGAATGAGGGATCAACCAGGGCCCCTTTCCCACGAAGAATTTAGCGTCCGAGGGCCTACCGAGCTAGGAGGATGGTCGGGTGGTTGGAAACGAGACAACAGATAAGAACTTTTTATCCTGATTTGGGCCTCTCACGAAGGAGATAATGACCCTACGTCCAGCGGCTTCACTACTATCGAAAAATGATTTACAGGGTGTTTGCTCGGGAATGTCGAGCCTCCTCTCTTCTCTCCACTTCCTACAAATACGCTTGGGTGTTTCTTTTTTTTGCAGTCTCTTCTCGAGAGGATCGTCCCCCTAAATGCTTCATACAGCGGGGTATTTATAGACGGTTACAGTCTTACATCATTTATAACCGAATAACATGTCACTACTTTGCCCGGACGTGGGCGCAACTGCTACCCCTACTTTTTGCCATGCCGTGACGTGGGCGTAGTGGGCTTAGAACGTGGCCGTACGGTCCTTGCGTCGAAGTTTGATTAATGCCATGTCGTCTTCTTGACTTACTGGTCGTGCCCGACTTACTGGTAATGCCCGAGGTCTTCCTTCAGTCTTAGTTGATCGTCGCGTCCCTCCGAGCAGGCATGCTCGGGAAACAGGGGCACATGCTTGAGGATGAGCTAGGCCACGGTCAGGGTGGACCCATTGATCGGGCCATCCGAAGATTTTCCTCGGGAACACAATCCAAGGGTAAGCATGGTCAGCCGCAGATTGGCTGCCGGGGTACGACGGTCTCTATGGGAATTACCCAATCCCTGACAGCTAACCCCGAGGCTCAAGTGGAAATTCGCTCGGCGGGGCCTTCCCCTTGAGCCTTTAGACTCACAGGAGGGATTGGGATCTCGCAATAAAGACTATCATGCGATGCGGGATAGAATCTTGCAATAAATATCTGCTGCAAAGATCCGAGCAACCCTTGCTCGCAAGAGAGCATGCTCTGGCGGGGACCGAGCATCTTGCTCTAGGCCTGACCAAAACGGGGCTCGGGAATGGAATTAGAATCTTGCAGCGGAACACTACTGCAGCATCCGAGCAACCCTTGCTCGCAGTTTAGCATGTTCCGTGGGACCGAGCATCTAGCTCTAGGCCCGACCAAAACGGGGCTCGGGGACGAAAGCGAAAGGTCGCGACGGTTCCTTCTCCGCGAAGCCTCGCGGGTACAGTTCTGACAGTTTTTTGGAAACCATGCCTTTATTGGACAGTTTTGAAAACCGTGCCGCCGCGCGTCAGTTCACGAACAGGCAGGGGCAGTTTCCTGTCCGTTCGGTTTCTCCGCCTATATATACCTGGCGGGGACAGTACAGAGACTTTCTTCTTTCACGTCTCGCAACCACACTCCAAAATTTTTCAACCCTCAAGCTCTTTCGCCTTTGCGCCCTTTTCTTCAATCTCTCCTCATGGCGAAATTCAGCCCGAGCAAGATCAGCAAAGAGAGGCTGTAGGCGCTCGAAGACTTTGGTTATCTCGACACGGGCACCTAGCGCATCCCGGACGGTGAAGCAGCCCCCGTGCCGCACGATGATGAGGTCATCACCTACAACCTCTACACCGTCAATGGGCTTAGAATGCCCGAGAGTGAGTTCCTCGAATCCGTACTCGCCCAATGCGAGTGCGAGATCACCAATTTGAACCCCAACTCCATTCTTGTTCTAGCCATCTTCTCGCATCTTTGCTCGTATTGATGCTCTCTTTTGATCGGTTGCAGCCCCGAGCTTCGGCTGGGTGGATAAACGGGTCGCCGAGATGTTCGGTACCCTGAAGGGAAAAGAGCTCGAGCATGGGTGGTAGGTCCCGAGGAACGTGCTTGGGCGGGGCAAAGTGGTAAGTTTCCTCGCGATCCATGTTCGAGCATGTTCTTTTGCTTTTGGCAGGAGAAGGTCGCCCTTGAAACGGCAGTGGCCGAGCTTAAGCCACTATCGCACGGCCAGGGGGTGCTCGTCCCTGCCGCTAAGACCAAGAAGGCGAGGGGCAAAAGACAAGCTCCACCACCGCCGCCCCCTACTCGGTCATCGAAGAGGCGGGCAATCTCGGCCAAGAGTCCTCCTCGGCAACACTTGGAGTTCGCCGACAGGAAGGAGGTAAGCGACCTGAAGGCCTGGATGAAAAGTTATTTCGAGAGGAAACCGGGGTTGATAGCTCGCTAGCAACAGCTCGTGGAGCAGGCGAGGTTGGTCGAGGAGGCGAGGAAGGCCGAGCGCAAGGCGCTGGAGGGGGAGCTTGCCGAGCTCAAGGCCAAGCTCGCCCAGGCTACCTCGGGCTCTCAAGCGGGAGAGCCCGGGGAGGAGGACGAGGACACGGCGCCCCTCGTGACAAGGCGTCGGTGTTTGAAGAAGCGCTGGAGGAGGTCGACATGGAGAAGGTCGACCCCCTCCTGGCGAGGATCAGCCACGCAGCCGCGGAGAAATCCGAGCTCGTGGTTGCGGCGGTGGCCAATCCTGCCTAGGATGACAGCGAGGAGCTTGCCCAAGGTAGCCTTCGACCTCCTTCTTTTCTTTTTGTTGTTTTTGTTGTTTTTCATCTCTTCCTTTTTGTGTGCCCTTATCCGAGCTAACCCCACTCCGTTGTTGTGGGCGCGATAGCTCCTAGGGCCTTTTTGGATTTCAGGGCAATGGTTGATGAAATCCTTGGTCATGTAATAGAGAGGCAGCTCGCCCTCATCGCCGACCGCGTGATGGACGAGGCCGTCGACCTCGCGACGGCGGGCGAGCTCACCGACGACGCCGACCAAGAGGCTGCGGAGCTCCTTGCCTTGGAGGGACCAACGCTCCAGGGCGCATACCTGGCCCTCCCAAGCACTACGGATGCTCGGGAGGGGGAGGAGGAAGACCTCACGATCTTGGGCAAAAAGCTTGCCCAAGAAAGCACGAAGTCCCCGGGCGAATCACCTGTCCGGGACGAGCGCGCGGAGCCCTTGAGAAAAGAAGACCCTGAGCAAACCATCTGCTCGGGAGGGAGGCGCGACATCCCCGGGCGAACTACATGCTCGGGGGGATAGTGAGGAAATCCCGGGCGAACCATCTACTCGGGAGGAAGGCCAAGTCTCCCCGCCGGGGTCCCCCGCGGGGAATCTCGCGGATCTTCGGGAGGCAGACATCACTAAAGCCTTCCGGGATAACCTTTGCGCGTGCCTCGGCCGGGTAAGCATACTTCTTTTTTTATTTTTTAGGGGTTTCTTCTTTGGAGTCTGGGGGGAGTCTGAACCTTCTTGTCCGCAGGTCCTCCAGGAGACCATGAAGGACTTCGACCCGGCGACCGTCTCGCCCGAGGTCGTGGCCAAGCTTCATGCTGATCACGATGCCAAGATGGCGGAACTCGAGCAACGGATGGCCATCCTCAAGGCCGAGGATCTGAAGATCCTCGAGAGGTGCCGCCAAGTCGAGGAGAACGCCACCAAGAACAGAGAGAGAATATGCAAGCTCGAGCTAGAGCTCGAGCAAGCACAGCAACACTCTCAAGTTCTGGAGTCGAAGGTGGCCAAGCTAGGCCGGGCCACGCGGGAGGCTGCTGAGTTCGCCGACCAAGACAAGTAGGAGATGGAGTGACTTCGCCAAGAGGCCCGCGAAGGACGGGAGGCTCGGCGGCGGGTGCTCGACCTCGAGACCAAGCTCGACAAGGCGAAGCAAAAGCTTGCGACCTTCAGAGGAGCGAAGTCCGGAAAATAGAACTCCTTGTCTAGGTCTTAGTGTACAGATTTTTCTTTCTTCTTCTCTTTTTTCTTGTGTATTCTGATGATGTGAATAAAAGATAACTCTCCCCCAAGATTCTTTTGCCTTGTTTTCTTGCTCTGCACCTTGTGTCTTTAGTGTTTTGCCCCCCCCCCTTCTTCTTTTTTGAGTGCCTACACAAAACAAATATGAGACAGACAGACAAATGAGGATGCAAGCAAGAGTATGAGTAGAATGAAACATGAGCGCGCGCGTTTTTTAGAAAAAACACGTTAGTGCGGTAGTTCGTTCCTACTAAGCCCTCGCTGCAAATGAAGGTTGTGCACCTAAGTTGCGATCACGAGCTGGTTTGCAAGAGAGTTAGAAAAAATACGCGTTGTTCCCCCGACCAAGTCACCGATTTCTCCGAGTTGTGAGCGTGGGATAGGTCGGGAGAAGAAAACGCGCAAGGCCTTAACTTCCTTAGCCATTGAGTGCATGTTCCTAAGTTGCGAACATGGCCGTGGCGAGGAAGAACGTGCGGTTGCCCGACAGAGTGCGCAATCGACCAAGCACACGTGAATCGAGCTAAGACTCTGAACCAACTGAGAGGGTGTCTGTATGCGATCGTAAACATGCAGCGAAGAACTACTGCGAACGATGATCGGCTTATGGAGACTGCGGCCCCTGGCGGCGAGTTTAGTGATTCGGCGCTGGTTGTGGCACTCTGTACGTTCGTGCGCACGCTAGGCGCCAAACCTTAGAATAAGGATGTTTGAAGCGAATGTTCCTGCTCGAAGGGCTCGCCCCGTCACCAAGACCGTGAGGAAAAGAGCATGCCCTTGTGTGAGACTAAGTCGGCTTACCAACGGGTAGTGACTTTGAAAACATTCACAAAATCTTGGGGGTAATGGACTTTGCACGGGCAAAGGATGGAAAAATTAGTCCAGTGACATTCAATTCATTGGTTTTTAGTGATGTGTCTATGACATGTGGGTCCATCTGAGTGTATGACAGTAGGCTAGGGTGTCATAAAGTGAATCACGAATTTTAAAGAGTGTCGCTGGCGCCAATCTCCCGGCAAAGGATCCGAATTTTTACAGGAAAAAATGCTGGATAGGCGCAAAACGCGTAAGTAGATGCAAGTATAGATGAAAAACTTGTGCAGCTGGTCGATATTTCTGGAGCTCGTGAGCACCCGACCATCTTCCATCGCCAAGTGGACAGCCCCCGGGCGTGCCATCGAGACGATTGTGAACGGACCTTCCCATCTGGGGGAGAGCTTGTTGGCCTTCGATAGGTCCTGAATTCGACGTAGGACCAGATCGCCAACTTGCAAGGTCCTTGGCCGAATCGATTTAGCTGCGCGCCTACGAAGAGCTTGTAGGTAGACAGCGGATCGCAGCAACGCCCGTTCACGTGTCTCTTCAGCGAGGTTGAGGTCGAGGAAACGCTCGAGCTCTTGGTCAACGCTATCGACCAGGTGCACTCTTTGGGAACCCAGCACAATTCGGCGGGCAATATAGCCTCTGCACCATATAGATTTAGCCGAAAGAGGTTTCGCCAGTGCTTGGCTCGTCAGTCTTGTAACCGACTAGAGGACGGAAGGAAGCTTGTCCACCCACGATTGGTCGTGCTAGGTGAGGTTTTTGAAAACCCTCTTTTTGATCCCCTAAAGGATTTGGCTATTTGCTCGTTCGGCCGCTCCATTGCTCTGCGGATGAGCCACAGAGGCGAAGCAGACCTTTGTCCCGATGTCCTTACAGTAGGCCTGGAACAGTTCACTGGTGAACTGAGTGCCGTTATCCATGATGAGGCGATTGGGGACTCCAAAACGCGTCACCACGTTACTGCGGAAGAATCTCCTGGCTGCTTGAGCCGAAATAGTTGATACGGGTTCGGCCTCGATCCACTTAGTGAAAGTGTTGATGGCCACGAGCAAGAATTTGCAATCTCTTTGACCACGGGGGAAAGGCCCGAGTATATCGACTCCCCAGGTCGAGAATGGCCATGAGAGTGGGATAGTTTGAAGCGCACGCATTTGGTGTGTCTTATGGTATGGGCCTCGCACGCCGGCAAGTCGCCACGACGCCTCGGCGTTAGCTAAGGCCGTTAATAATAATATCGGTAGGAAGGCTTTACTCACGAGCGTCCTGAAGGACGAGTGAGCTCCACACAATCCCTCATGGATATCTCTAAGAAGGAAATTGCCCTCTTCTCGAAATATGCACTTGGAGAGGACTCCTAGTGTCCCTTTGCGGTATAAGGCGCCCTCGATCCACTTGTATGGAGAGGATCACCTTATAAGCCTGGAACTCTCGGCTTCTTTCTCAAGCAGTGTCCCATGGGTAAGATACTGAACGAATGGCGTCATCCAGTCTGCACCATACTCGAGGAGGGAGATGTTACCGTACATCTCCGGTGCCTCCTCTACAGAGGGAATGGAAGGCTTGTACAGATGCTCAACAAGCACCCCTGCTGGGGTGGGCATCTGGGAGGAACCGACCTTGGAAAGGTGGTTGACCAAGGAATTGTCCTTCCTGGGGATATAGAGTACACCGAAATTTCTAAAGTACCTCTCCATCTTCCTTATTTCAACCAAGTAAAGCGCCATTGAGTTATCAGAATACTGATACTCCTTATTAACTTGGTTGACGACCAACTGCGAATCGCCTCTTCTGATTAGCCCTTTGGACTCGGCGCTTTGCATGCTCGTAGTCTGGCCAGAAAGCCTTCATACTCCGTCGCGTTGTTGGTCACGGCGAAGTGTAATTATGACGTACTGGAGTTGATCCCCCTTGGGGGATACCAGCACGGCGCCAGCCCCCGAGCGTTCGTAAGCTCGAGACCGGTCGAAGTACATGGTCCAACGGCCATCTTCAGATCCGTCGAGCTCGGCAGCGGGTGGTGCCGAATTCGTCCATTTCACTACAAAGTCCGCCAGGACCTAGGATCTAATCGCCGTGCGGGCCGAGAAGTGGATATCGAACTCGGCGAGCTCCATAGCCCACTTTGCTATCCGACCACCAGCGTCTTGATTTCTTAGGATCTCCCTAAGTGGAAAGTTGGTCGGAACGACAACCTTATAGGCTTGAAAGTAGTGGCGCAGCTTCCTCGAAGCCACGAGCAGCGAGTACAAGAGCTTCTGGACCTCAGGGTACCGCTCCTTCGGTCCGTGCAAGACCTCGCTGACATAGTATATCGGTTGCTGCGCCCGTCTCGTTCGACCGTCAACACCACGCTTACGCCCTGGGGGGTCGCTGCAAGGTATAGCAGAAACGCCTCCCCCGACCTTGGCGTGGCTAAGACAGGTGGGCTGGACAGGTATTGCTTTAACTCCTCGAAGGAGCGGTTGGCCTCTTCCGTCCATACGAAGCCATTGTGTCTGCGAAGCGCCTTGAAGAAAGGCCGGTGTGGTCGACACACATGCGCCACTTGCCACCTTTCTTTTCGACGATGACTGGGTTCGCCAGCCATTCTGAATGCTCAACTTCCTGGATGAAGCCGGCCTTAACGAGTTTGTCGAGTTCATCCCAGATGATTGCTTGTTTCTCCAGGAAAAAACGCCTGAGCTTCTGGCGTACAGGTTTTTTATCAGCCCGAACAGCTAGCCTGTGCTTAATAACTTCCCTTGGGACTCCGGGCATGTCAGATGGTTCCCAGGCGAACACGTCCACGTTCTTCCGGAGGAAAGTAATGAGGTCGAGTTCCTATTTGGGATCTAGGGAAGATCCCAAATGTAAGACTTTGGCCGGATCGGCGCTACTTAGTGGGACCGCCTTGGTTTCTCCTCCGGGTTGGAGGGCAACTTTTGACCGGGAATTCTTCGGCTCTTGGTCGAGGCCGCGTTGGGGCAACTGCCCGACCATGTCGAGCGACTTCTCGTCACAGTTCAAGGCCGCCTTTTGGTCCCCCCTAACGGTGATTACACCCTTCCGGCCAAGAACCTTCAGACACTAGTAAGCGTGATGCGTAGCGGCCATGAACTTAGAAAGGGACGACCTGCTGAGGACGACATTGTAGGCTGACTCGAAGTCGATAACTTCAAAGGTGATCATTTTCGTTCGGAAGTTGCTCGGACCCCCGAACGTGACGGGCAAGACGATCTAGCCAAGGGGCTTGATCGAAGTGACTAGAACGATCTCGAAGAACGGGACAGCTATGCTTTTGATCTTGGACCGAGGAACTTGCATCTTGTCTAGGACCTTGGCGGATATGAGATCCAGGGCACTCCCGCCATCGATGAGGACCCGCCCTACCTTGGCGTTGCTGATGGTTGGGCTCACGACCAGTGGGAGCTTCTGAGGCTTGAACATTCCAAGGGGACAATCATCTTTGGAGAAAATAATGGACAGCTCGGACCGCCTGAGCTGCTGCACAGGGGTTTGCCTTGGGCGGAGTGGTACACCTCCTATGCTGCCTCCTTCAGGTCCCTGTGGGACTTATACGCCGAGGAGCCCCCAAATATAACCGTTATATGGTTATGGGGCTCCTGGTACTCCATGTAGTCGTCTTCATCCGTGGGACCTTTGCCCTTGCTGCTCTCCCTTTTTCCTAAGAGCGTGGGCATGGGGCCCTTGCCGTTGTAGAACTTCTCCAGGCGGAGCGCCCAGGTTCGACAATTGCGAAGGTCATGCACGTATGCCTAATGAAGTGGGCAAAAGCGGGCGTCTGAAGGCACACTTCGGCCTTCGCAACCTTGGTCGTCGCGACCTTGGTCATTGCGACCTTGGTCATTGCGCCGCTGAGGTGGTCGGCTCCTTCCTCCCCTGGATTGTTGGGCCTGCGGAGCCCGTGGCGGGTGATGCTTGATGGCCGCCACCACGCTCGACACAGACGACCTCTTCTACTTCTTGATCTTCTTCTCCACGGAGCCCGGATATTTCTTGCTTGTGGAGCCTTCCAGGCCCGGCTGAGGCGACAGCTTGCCCTCGTCCAGCATCTTTTTCCATTGGACCGCCTCATCAGCATTCGCATAATGGTCGGCCATACGGAATAACTCGTTGGCCGTCAGATCTGGGTGAATCTCCAGATCTTGCGTGAAGCGGACGTCCCGAACTCTGAACTTGAAAGCTCGGATGACCGCTTCATCCGAAATGCTCGGAATGGAATTCCTCACCTTGATGAACCTTTGGACGAAGAGTCTCAAGGACTTTTTTTTAGTCTGGATCAAACGCTCGAGGTCGCGCTCCTTGCCTGGGCGAGTGTAGTAGCTCTGGAAATTCGCCCGGAGCGCTTCACTAAGTTGCCTCCATGAGCGGATCGACCCCTCCTTCTGGTTGAAGAGCCACGTTCTAGCGGAACCGTCTAGGATCATGGGGAGGAGGTTAGCCATAACTCCCTCATCCCCTCTGATAGCATCTAGGCCCCCTCAATTTTTATCATTCATTGCTAATTGGTTTTGGTGTTGATGACCAAGTTAATAATTCTTCCAACCATAAAGAATGTGTCTTTGAAATCGTAAATGGAGCAAATTTGAACCACCAAGATTAAGGTATCTTGTTTTTAATTTATGACTTGGGAGTTGATTCAAGTCAAATAGCTAGGATTATTTTTTCGTTTTGGCTGTACTATAAAGAGGGACTTTGCACAAGTTGATAGTTTGGTTTATAAGGCTAAAACATAACTAGAATTCTTGGAGCTAAAGATCTTAGTCTTTCTGATCTTTGAACCAAAATCAAATGTCCTACTTTGTGTCCAAGGTTGGTGACGGACCAATGTTCAAATTGGTCATTTCCAAGTCTGTCACAGTCTAGCCAAAGTTCCTATCACAAATCAAGGTCAATCACGTCCAACATCTATATATAATCTTTAGTCCACTCTCTTTATTAAATTCTATTTGTTTTCATCGGACCAAAACTCATGTTCAAATTTGCTCTAGTCCGTAGTGAAAACCTTTTCAAAGAATTAGTGAACCCAGCTTACCCATCTATGACGGACTAAATTTTTAGTCCGCCATACACTTATGTTCATCTGATCAAAGTGTCTCAGCTGCCCATCTATGACGGACTAAATTTTTGGTCCGGCATACACGTGCACATCCAAACCTGAAGTTTTGTCCGGCATACATTCAAAATATCAAATTTATCAGTCAGACCAAACTTTGACGTTCAGTCTTTTAATCCATGATCAAAGATATACTTTATTTATGTAAGTTGATCTTATAAAAGACCTAACGTGTCAAGTTCAAGGTTTAATCTTTATCAAATCTCAAATCTTTTGATTTAAACTCTTCTTATTAAAACTGATCATTAGCTCTAACTTGCATTGCGACCCATCTATGACGGACAAAATTTTTGGTCCGCCATACATGTGGTCCTCCTTTTGCTCTAATGGACCAAACCTGCTGTACTTCACTTGTATGACGGACTAAATTTTCTGTCCGTCATAAACCTCTGTTTTTAGTCCGTCACACACATGATCAGTATCGCTAACTTAAGATTTCTGTCCGCTATAAACGTGTCTTTAGCTGAAATTTGACACTCTGACACGTGCAACGGTCACTGTGGTAGGTACAACGGCTATTTTTCATCAGAACACCTATATAAGTATTGCCTGAGCCATCTACCATAGAACTTTATGAACTCCTTCACATTTTAGCATTAAAAGAGCTCTCATTCACAACAAGGAGTCTGTTCTTCACTCTGAAACTCAAAATCCTTATTTCTTCTAAGTGTTTAGCTCCAAGCTTGAGTCTAGTGTTGTAGTTAGCGAGTGAACCAAGAGACAGAACTTGTGCAAGTTTATTACTCTTGGATCTCAGTGATCCTAGACAGCTTGGAGGAGGTGAAAAGTGCGACCTGTCCAAAGAAGATTGTGGAAGGCCACTTTTGTTTGTGAACGGTTTGTAGCTCACCTCACTGGAGTGGTGAAAGAGCTACCCGAGTGAGAACCATAGCTACTGCGGCTAGCTGTGGTGAAGCAATACTTCGAGAGAAGTGCTTCAACGTGGAGTAGGAGGAGTGCTCTGAACCACGGGATAAATATTTGTCTTCCTCTGCTCCTTACTTTATATTGAATTGCTTTCGCTGTTATTTCTGTTTACTATTAATTTTGTTGCAATCTGACATTAACTCATTTGCTCACATAGAATAGTTAACTGTAATCAAGAGTTAAAATTTGAAGAGTTGCCTATTCACCCCCCCTCTAGGCCAACTCGTTCCTTCACCCTCCAATTGCCAGAATAGCGGTGGAGTAAATCGAGAGGAATTCATCCAGATTTTGAGTCTCGTTGAATCTCTCGATGTGACCGGGCTTGAACTTGCTCGGCCACGAGGCGTCACGGAGGGATGCTGAGAAGGCCCGGCACCCAAACGCCAGGCTGTCATGATGACCCCTCCGAGCGTGGTGACCATGGCGGTCAGCATCGCGATAGTCCCCTATGCGCGGACCAAGGCGAGAGAATACCCCTCCATATCAACGCGGCGAAGACTGCCCCGAGGCATAACACTCGGTATGCCCGTAACCAGACCGAGCGTGCCCTTGATCCCGCGAGGCCGTCTAGGAACTGCTCCGAACGTCCTCACGACACCGATCATGCTTCCCGCGACCTTCCTGACTAGGACTTCGGGAGTTGCCGCGACGGGAGCGAACAGGGGAATGATATTTATTGTCCCGGGAAACACTTTGGGCCTCTTCACCGCCAAGGGACCCTGAAAGCCTCATGTTGGCAGCGAAGTTTTCCAGATTCTCAGCCACGATCGCGCCCATGGCCTCTAGGTCCGCCTGACCAGGGAAGTTTCGGAGGTTGCGCACAACCGTCGCCATGGCCCACAGCCGCTCGGCGCTCTGGAGAGCGGGAGGGGGCGACCTTGCCAGCGACCGCGCACATGCTCCGGAGAACGGTGCTCGCGAGAATTTCACCGGCCGAGTCTTTAGCCCTGACGTCCGCCTTTCCGCGAGTTCGGCGGCGGATGCTCACCAGGGTTCTGTCCAGGGACGCCTCTGGACGGTTTTTGGCCGCCTCATGTCGATGATGACGAGTAGCCCCCGAGTATTCGACCTCAGGATCTTCTCTTCCCGCCATATTGACGTTGCGGGAGTACTGGGACGGCGAGGGCGACATCATGGTGTCTCCACGCGACACGATCTCACGACTTTGCTCAGGATGGTCAGGAATGTCCAAACCGCCGCAGAGATCGTCATCTTCTTCCTCACTAGTGAGGGAATCACGCTGCGAGCGGAGGAAATGCTCTCGCGCTGCAGCCGCCGGGGAAAGACTCCCTCACTCGGTGTGGCCCTCTGGGTCAGCCACACCAGCTACGCCTTCATCGGCGTAGTACACGTCGTCGTCCTCAACGTCATCGAAGACACAAAGGTCTTGACCATCTTGAGAATTCGGCATCCTCAGGGATTCTTCGCAAAAGGACTCAGTCGATCCCCACGGACGGCGCCAACTTGTTGAATGAGGGATCAATCAGGGCCCCTTTTCCGCGAAAGGTTTAGCGTCCGAGGGCCTGCCGAGCTAGGAGGATGGTCGGGTGGTTGGAAACGAGACAATAGATGAGAACTTTTTATCCTGGTTCAGGCCTCTCACGAAGGAGATAACGATCCTACGTCCAGCGGCTTCGCTACTATCGAAGAATGATTTACAGGATGTTTGCTCGGAAATGTCGAGCCTCCTCTCTTCTCTCCACTTCCTACAAATATGCTTGTGTGTTTCTTTTTTTTACAGTCTCTTCTCGAGAGGATCGTCCCCCTAAACACTTCATACAACGGAGTATTTATAGACGGTTGCAGTCTTACATCATTTATAACCGAATGGCATGTCATGGCATGGCAAAAAGTAGGGGTAGCAGTTACGCTCACGTCTGGGCACAATAGTGGCGTAGTGGGCTTAGAACGTGGCCGTACGGTCCTTGCTCCGAAGTGTGATTAATGCAACGTCGTCTTCATGGGCCGCGCCCGACCTACCGGTCATGCCCGAGTCTTCCTTCAGCCTTAGTCGATCGTCGTGTTCCTCCGAGCAGGCATGCTCGGGAAATAGGGGCACATGCTCGGGGATGAGCTAGGTCGCGGTCGGGGCGGACCCATTGGTCGGGCCGCCCGAAGATCTTCCTCGGGAACACCATCCAAGGATAAGCATGATCGGTCGCAGATTGGCTGCCGGGGTACGACAGTCTCTATGGGAATTACCCAATCCCCGACAGTTTCCTCTAAAAATACAAATGATCTCTAGAAAAGGCAAGAAAGGGAGATACAGAGAAAAATGAAAATTATAAACATAAAAATATATACTATCGCTATGGAGGCAAAAATCATTGGTTGCGTAACTGTCATACACCAAAGCAACTTGTGGATCTCTATCACCAATCGTTTGAAAGGAAAGAGAAAAGGATAGAGACCAATTTTGAAAATAGTAACGGAGATAATGAATATTTGGGCAAAACTCAAGAAGAAGATAGCGGCCAACATGATACAACTCATCTAGATGTCTCTGGTTTTCTTATTTAAAAATAATTTTTTTAAATAGTTATTTGTACAAGAATAAATTTTATATCACATGCCAAGTTATGTAGGCTCGCAGCCGAAGAAGGAATGAAAAAAGATATGGGCTGGGCCGTGTACTCTACAGTTCTTACACATTTGGTTGACAGTGTGATATTGGGCTAGTTTCTAGATTTCGTCTTCTCCTGCATTTTTTTCGTTTAATACAAATACTTCTCCGGTTGTAATCTATCTATTTAAGTTTGGAACACTATAGAACCGTCAAAAATTTTACATTTCAATGAGCAGTGCTTGAAGTGGAGGCAGAATACTTGTAGGCTCTAGCAAAAAAGACCCCATACCATTCTGTTAGACAAACATGTAAACATAAAGTCTGCTGCACCAAATATAACGATCGAGTCTCGGGTACCATTTGCCACAAAACTATATTTCATATGAATGGTCAACACAAAAATAAACTAAGAAAGAAATTGTAGATGTCTACTTTCAATCCACCCGAGATCTTATCAAGCTAATTTGACTTCTTTGCGGTTTATATGTATCTGAATCTGGAAGTATGTAATTTGTCAGCGGCTTGAAGTGCACGCTGGATTTACTGTGACAACGTGGTTCTACATTGACTTCGTACGGGTTTTATTAATGATCTCTCTACATCGGCCAATCTTAATTCTCAAAGGCAATTAGTATAAAATAGCTCGTTGTACAAGATACCATATAGAGAAGTCAGACTCTAAAGAATTCAAAATTGAATTCAGCAAGTACTCTATTTCACTCGCTGTCTGGTATACTGTCTTCGTAGATCTCCTGGGCAGACAAGGTGTGGTGCTAATTTTGGACATTTTATTTACACGACTTTCAGTTAAGCTACTGTGTACTGTTAAGATGTATTTGCCTTTTTTTATATATGTGACAGACGATACACTGTATTCAGAATATATATACATTTTTCTTTTACTTTCCAAATAGAAAATTACTTTGATGGCGTGTTCTAGCCTATTGCAACATAAAAAGAAATAAAACTACGGAATTGCTAATTTGAAGACGTCCTCACCAATTTGGTGTGAACGCCTTTTCATTGTGACATATAGCAACATCTTATTCCTTCCCTCTTAACAGTACTCTCGTTGTGATACTTGGCGGCATTTCCTTGATCCTAATTTCCTCCCGTATTCCCTTTCTCTGAAACTCAAAACAATTTATATTTTCAATTTTTCCTCCAAGTTTTTGAATAACAAGTATTTTTTAATTATTTTCAAAAAATTTAAATTTAAAATTTTGAATCGAAAGTTTTTGAGATGAAGTTTTTGAATGAAAGGTTTTGAGTCAAAATTTTTGAACCGTAAGTTTTTTAGGCAAAACTTTTGAACTGAAACTTTTTCAAATCACAAATTTTGAATCAAATATTTTTGAATGGGAAAATTTTTGAACCAAAAGTTTTTGAAATTTTCCGTTCTAAAATTTACCTGTTGAAAATTTTTGATTCGAAATTTTCAGAGAAAATTTTCTAGTTGAAAATTCTCGATTGCAATTTTCCGAGTTGAAAGTTCCTCGAGTTGAAATTTTTCGAGCCCTGATTAGAAATTTTTCCATGTTGAAAATTTCCAGAGTTGAAATTTTGCCAAGTAGGGAAGAGGGAATAGAGAAAGGTGGAGGTGGATAGAAAAGTTGATACATGACATCCTAGAAGGTATGCTTAAATATTTTAGTTTGATGGTAACCTTAAACTAGTCGTACCTATAAAACTAATTCTTCTTTTTTCCTTGTACATCGGCGAATATATATGTAACTGTATACTTGTAACAAGGAAGACATGGCTTTTTTTTTTCTTGTAAACATATAGCCTTTCTAGTTCTTCAGTAAAATTACCACTGTTCGGCTTGTTGCTTGTTCAATAGTCACCGTATGTTCGTTCCATCTCTCCTTATTCCGTTTCGGGCTTATCTTTTATAAGGAGTTTACCCTTGCATAAAGAGTAGAACCAACTATACGATTTATAAGCTAAATTCTCTCCATGCGAATTTCGTTCTCATTGTTCTGTAATAACGTTTTTCTTTTTGCGGTTCTGTTCGTGCAGGTTTTCACAATTTATTAAAAAAAAGAAAAGGAAATGTGCATGGTGTGAACTTATTCAGGGTGAGCCGCTTGGGAAAATATCCAGTGCAATTAAAGTTTGATAAAATCATTGTGCAACCCTACTAAAAAAAGTTTCAAAAAATTGAAAAAAATCATGGATGTACATCTCAGCTTACCCCATCTACATATAAAATTTCATGATCAAATTCGTCTTTGTATTACTCTTAGTACATAAAACGAACTTGATCATGAAATTTTATATGTAGATGGGGTAAGCTGAGATGTACATCCATGATTTTTTTAGAATTTTTGAAACTTTTTTAGTAGAGTTACATAGTGGTTTCACCAAAACTTTAATTGCATAGGATATGTTGCCGAGCCGCTTTCCTTAAAAACTTGATCCTTTACCGAACTAGTACTCTGGATATGTTTCAGTAATCTGCAAGTGCGTTGTGCTACTTTTGCTCTGAAGTTCTGAAAACTGCTAGTGTTGATAGATAGCACTTTGTCCATTCTGATAGGAGCTCCTTCCCCACAAACAGATTGTTCGATGGATGACAGTAGGAAGTACCACATAGTGCACAATAATATCAATGTTCATTAACATGACCATTGACAACGATTCTGCTATAGCGCTTGCCACAATCAACAGAACCTCCATTGAAGAACACCGATCCGGATGGAATCCTGTGAGGATTCCAATCATATGAAACCTGCACTGCTAAACTATTGAACCGCAGAATCGATAGTCAACCTTCCTATCATCTTCGAGGGCATGGCTTTTTCTGGCTTTATTCTCTTTTTTGCGACATTCTGATTGCGTGCTTGGAGTAATGGAGGCCTCATTTCTGTCCTAGCATGAAGCCCTAATTGAAATGATCAAGTATTTTTACTAGCTTATCCGAACTAATAAACTTATCCAAACGAATACCATCACAAAGAAAAACTTATCCATTCTAATACATTACAAATTTAGGCAGCTAACTGGTGTACAGTAGAGTGGTTATATCCATTGCTATAGCTATATAAAATCTTATCTTTGCAGGTCTAACTTTTGCTGTACTTTTACTGTCGTAGGTCTTGACATTCTCCAGCCCAGCCTAGCAAACGTGCGCCCTCAGAAAGGACGATGAATCGGGAAGAAAGAAAAGTTATCTCTCCACCTCTTCTCTCGTGCTGTACCCATCGGCGGTTGACGAGGCGTGGCTTATGAGGTAAACAACCTGGATTCAAACCTTAAATTATGGCTTAAGTTCGGTTAAGCAACGCAGCAACAGCAGCTTGATTTGACATAGTATAAAGTCAGCATACGTGCGTACAATATGCAGGCATATAGGCACAGAAAATTAAAACCTACATTGACTTCGTACGGGTTTTATTAATGATCTCTACATCGGCCAATCTTAATTCTCAAAGGCAATTAGTATAAAATAGCTCGTTGTACAAGATACCATATAGAGAAGTCAGACTCTAAAGAATTCAAAATTGAATTCAGCAAGTACTCTATTTCACTCGCTGTCTGGTATACTGTCTTCGTAGATCTCCTGGGCAGACAAGGTGTGGTGCTAATTTTGGACATTTTATTTACACGACTTTCAGTTAAGCTACTGTGTACTGTTAAGATGTATTTGCCTTTTTTTATATATGTGACAGACGATACACTGTATTCAGAATATATATACATTTTTCTTTTACTTTCCAAATAGAAAATTACTTTGATGGCGTGTTCTAGCCTATTGCAACATAAAAAGAAATAAAACTACGGAATTGCTAATTTGAAGACGTCCTCACCAATTTGGTGTGAACGCCTTTTCATTGTGACATATAGCAACATCTTATTCCTTCCTCTTAACAGTACTCTCGTTGTGATACTTGGCGGCATTTCCTTGATCCTAATTTCCTCCGTATTCCTTTCTCTGAAACTCAAAACAATTTATATTTTCAATTTTTCCTCCAAGTTTTTGAATAACAAGTATTTTTTAATTATTTTCAAAAAATTTAAATTTAAAATTTTGAATCGAAAGTTTTTTGAGATGAAGTTTTTGAACAGAAGGTTTTTGAGTCAAAATTTTTTGAACCGTAAGTTTTTTTAGGCAAAACTTTTTGAACTGAAACTTTTTCAAATCACAAATTTTGAATCAAATATTTTTGAATGGGAAAATTTTTGAACCAAAAGTTTTTGAAATTTTCCGTTCTAAAATTTACCCTGTTGAAAATTTTTTGATTCGAAATTTTCAGAGAAAATTTTCTAGTTGAAAATTCTCGATTGCAATTTTCCCGAGTTGAAAGTTCCTCGAGTTGAAATTTTTCGAGCCCTGATTAGAAATTTTTCCATGTTGAAAATTTCCAGAGTTGAAATTTTGCCAAGTAGGGAAGAGGGAATAGAGAAAGGTGGAGGTGGATAGAAAAGTTGATACATGACATCCTAGAAGGTATGCTTAAATATTTTAGTTTGATGGTAACCTTAAACTAGTCGTACCTATAAAACTAATTCTTCTTTTTTCCTTGTACATCGGCGAATATATATGTAACTGTATACTTGTAACAAGGAAGACATGGCTTTTTTTTTTCTTGTAAACATATAGCCTTTCTAGTTCTTCAGTAAAATTACCACTGTTCGGCTTGTTGCTTGTTCAATAGTCACCGTATGTTCGTTCCATCTCTCCTTATTCCTTTTCGGGCTTATCTTTTATAAGGAGTTTACCCTTGCATAAAGAGTAGAACCAACTATACGATTTATAAGCTAAATTCTCTCCATGCGAATTTCGTTCTCATTGTTCTGTAATAACGTTTTTCTTTTTGCGGTTCTGTTCGTGCAGGTTTTCACAATTTATTAAAAAAAAGAAAAGGAAATGTGCATGGTGTGAACTTATTCAGGGTGAGCCGCTTGGGAAAATATCCAGTGCAATTAAAGTTTGATAAAATCATTGTGCAACCCTACTAAAAAAAGTTTCAAAAAAAATTGAAAAAAATCATGGATGTACATCTCAGCTTACCCCATCTACATATAAAATTTCATGATCAAATTCGTCCTGTGCTAAGAGTAATAAAAAAGACAAACTTGATCATGAAACTGTTTCTGTTCATGATCAAGTTTGTCTTTTTTATTACTCTTAGCACAGGACGAATTTCATCATGAAATTTTATATGTAGATGGGGTAAGCTGAGATGTACATCCATGATTTTTTTAGAATTTTTTGAAACTTTTTTTAGTAGAGTTACATAGTGGTTTCACCAAAACTTTAATTGCATAGGATATGTTGCCGAGCCGCTTTCCTTAAAAACTTGATCCTTTACCGAACTAGTACTCTGGATATGTTTCAGTAATCTGCAAGTGCGTTGTGCTACTTTTGCTCTGAAGTTCTGAAAACTGCTAGTGTTGATAGATAGCACTTTGTCCATTCTGATAGGAGCTCCTTCCCCACAAACAGATTGTTCGATGGATGACAGTAGGAAGTACCACATAGTGCACAATAATATCAATGTTCATTAACATGACCATTGACAACGATTCTGCTATAGCGCTTGCCACAATCAACAGAACCTCCATTGAAGAACACCGATCCGGATGGAATCCTGTGAGGATTCCAATCATATGAAACCTGCACTGCTAAACTATTGAACCGCAGAATCGATAGTCAACCTTCCTATCATCTTCGAGGGCATGGCTTTTTCTGGCTTTATTCTCTTTTTTGCGACATTCTGATTGCGTGCTTGGAGTAATGGAGGCCTCATTTCTGTCCTAGCATGAAGCCCTAATTGAAATGATCAAGTATTTTTACTAGCTTATCCGAACTAATAAACTTATCCAAACGAATACCATCACAAAGAAAAACTTATCCATTCTAATACATTACAAATTTAGGCAGCTAACTGGTGTACAGTAGAGTGGTTATATCCATTGCTATAGCTATATAAAATCTTATCTTTGCAGGTCTAACTTTTGCTGTACTTTTACTGTCGTAGGTCTTGACATTCTCCAGCCCAGCCCAGCAAACGTGCGCCCTCAGAAAGGACGATGAATCGGGAAGAAAGAAAAGTTATCTCTCCACCTCTTCTCTCGTGCTGTACCCATCGGCGGTTGACGAGGCGTGGCTTATGAGGTAAACAACCTGGATTCAAACCTTAAATTATGGCTTAAGTTCGGTTAAGCAACGCAGCAACAGCAGCTTGATTTGACATAGTATAAAGTCAGCATACGTGCGTACAATATGCAGGCATATAGGCACAGAAAATTAAAACCGGCATGTCGAAAAACCAATCAGAAAGAGAGCGATTGTGGATAACTGAGACTGAAGAAGAAAATAAAGAAAATTTCAGAGAAGAACGGATGACAACAATGACATGTCAGGATCAGGTTCAGGTCCGCAGGTAGATATGTCCAATGTCCTAGTCTCAAAGAGATATGCTCGGACTGGTTCATATGGAAGAATCTTGTGATTCGCATTAGGCTTAAGTTTCTTCAGCTTTTTCGGAGAAGTCAGCTTACAATCGAAGAAACGCAAGCAGACGGCGCTGAATGTTTCCTCGGAAGGAACCAATTTACCGGTCCTGCTTTGCCGAAACGAACACGACCGCCGCGCCCACGGCCCGGCCGTTTAATGACCGCCCAGCTAGCCCCATCGCGCGTCTGCCCTGCCGCCTACCGGCGTTTACCCCGGCGTGGCCCCGTCGCTCTCACGACTTCCACCGGTGCAGCGCGCGGCGCAAACCAAAACCGTTCACTTCCACTACCGGCGAGTAACGACTGATGGACCCACCTAGGCCGCGGGCCGTGCCTCTCACTCCGCTCCCCATGCCCCTCGATTGGATTCGCCGGTGCTCCGCCGCCACTAGACACTCCCTCCCAGTCATCTTTGAACCGGAAACCACGAATCCCTCCTCGGCTCGGCCGCTTGGCGGCGTCAGGCGTGCGTGATTGCCTTGTCAGCTTGCCCTGTTCAAAGGGAAAACCGACGTGGCGGTGACTGCCGCGACAAGGTAGGTACGTAACTGGAATTGGGTCGAAGAGATCGCCAGCCCACCGGATTGCCGTGGCGGGATTGACCACGGTAAATTACAGTTCGTGTTTTAGGCACATGCATAGTCAAAGGGTGTGTTTGTTGGTGAAACGAGATTTAATGGTCTATTATTTTTGATGAACGAAATGATTTAATATTTATACGGGATAATATTTAAATTTGTATTTCATCAATCTACTATTTAGGATAGGATAATTCTATTCAACCAATCGAACATATGGATAACTTTTTCCTTAAATTATTTCATACATGTGCCACTTGATACAAGTAACGAAACACACCATAAGGATACGTCCCAGTACATGAAGCCAGTTGCCTAAAGCGAATGATCCCACTTTCCACGTTTGATAAGACTATAGCTTTTTTGAGAAACAGTTTTAGGTGTGTTGTATGGCTGAACAGTTGGGCTGAACAAATTTGATGTTCGACAACTTAGCTTTTAGATAAGCTGGTTGTCTATTTATGAGTTGGTAAATATCTAAAATGCCCTTGAGTCAAATGACGACCTATTTGATGTCATTTAAGAACATATGAATGGATTTTTTTTGCACGTGATATACAATTGTAAATCTTATATCACAATTGTAAATCTAAGCGTGAGATATAATACATTAATAATTGACCATCTCTCTCAGCCTTAGCATTTTTTGGCATATATTACCCATTCATTTTTTACCAAAATTTGAACATATGCTTGGTTCATATTTTCTGACAAATTTTGTACATTTTCTTTGGTTCATTCTTTCTCAAATCTAAAATATTTTGATGGTTGGTTTTTAATATTTTTTTTAAGTTGTCTCATTATCTCTCACCATTTTTCATTTTCTTAAATCTTCATTATTTCTGCAAGAAAATGCCAGGAAAAATTGAGAGAGGTTGCATCTTCGGATTCCATCTCCAAGAAAATTGCAAGTGGTTTCTTCAGTGGATCCAGCCGCTAGATCTAGGCGTAGCCCTCCACCCTGCCGGCAACCACCCCCATCCCTTAGGTCCCTGTTCAATCGTGGCGACAGAGGATAGAACAATGGATGGGAGAAAGGGAGAGAGTTGGGGGGAGAGAGAGAGAGAGAGAGAGAGAGCGAGCCAATGAGGCTGAGGTCAGTCAGCAAAGGGGCAAAGGCGATGCCTAGATCTGCGCGAAGCGGTAGCGGTGCAGGGGCAGAGGCAGCACGGCGGCAAAGGTGGCATGGTGGTGAAGGCAAGGGGCCGAAGGTGGCGTAAGGGCATTGGTGGGTGGGAGAATAGGGGGAGAGAGGGAAGGAGGTGAACTTTTTATTTTTGGTATGAGATGCGTAATTTCTATATAACTTTAGGGGTGAAATCAGCACTCTAACCTGTTAAAGCCACAAGAAGCCTCTTGGGCCATCTTTTGACTTTCAGTTTCTTCCGGTATAAATAGATTGCTAATTTTCAGTTATGAAAAAGGTGACCGTGGCTTCGAAGAGTAGAAGCTAAAGCAAGATACGTCTCAAATAGACCCTAGGTGGCGAGCGGTTGCTATTAGTATTCAGCTGCTGCCGGCCGTACGCTGGATGCCTGGATGGAAGATGGTCAATTGCGATCGGCGTCGCTTTACAAGTCGGTGGGTTGGGTTCCGTGATTTTGACAGGAATTGCCCCGCCGGTCGGGGTGCCGATCTTGCGCCCGCTGGTTCCTGTTTTATAGTGGAAGCGACGCAACGAAAATACGAGTGAAATAATTGATCGAAATCGCAACGGGAAGGACGTCTAACCTGACGGCAGGAGATGAGGGTCGTACGTGCCTACTGCCATCATGCTGACCTGCCATTGATGGACAAAATGATCGAATCTATATATATATCATCCTGTCATGCACTTTCTTGAAAGGAATTCCGTCATGCACTTAACAGCGTCGGGTTATCTTGAGGACGGAGTGTGATTAATTATAGTAACGTTTAAGACTGGTTTTTGTATTTGTTTTACCTTGATACGATTCGGAGGAGATGTCGACCTGCGTGGCTCCATCTGTAAGGACATCCATAGACGCCGCAACTCGGATTTGGCCGTGGACTAGAAGCAAAACTAATTTCCTAAGAGATAAACATGAATCCTGAAAAGCAGTGATTCGTCCATATATGCATGTGGCTTGCATTAAGCCTCTCGCTGTATTATTGTGGTGAAAGAACGTTGATAAGCCAATAAAGATTTGCCCAAGACGTGATAGAGGACAGTAGACATATGCATGGGCAGAAATAATTAAGTAGAATAGCGACATATGTATATTCGATCAAAAGGACATGTATGTAGCATAAAATATCTAGCTTTCGTGGCTACTTTTGTGTAGGAACAATGTCATCTATCTTAGTGTATTTGTTTGCACCAAAATTTAGTAAGATATGGTCAGATTGTCAGGTTAAGGATAAACGAGTATTCTAGCCGATATCGGATAAGAACGGAAAAATTAAAGATAGAATTATGACAGTGGGGACCCGGATTTACCAAATCCGAACCCCTCTGTGTTTCCACCGCTAGTCGAGAACAAATAAGCGCACACAATGATAATCTGATGATGATACGGACATATCAAAAGTATATAACAATATTAAGCAAAAGAGTGTAAACAACATCATCACCTTATTACAAGTATGGAGCCTTACGGCTTAAGTGAAATTGTAGCAATGAAATGTAGAACAAAAACGAGCCAATCGGTGTGCCCACCACAGCAAACCGAATGCACGCTCCCTAGTAGTCGGTGATCCTCCTCATCAAAGTCTTCACCACAGATGTCTTCATCGCTTTATGGAATAAGCGACTTGCAATAAAAGCGAGGGTGAGTATGCAACATACTGCAAGTCTTGGAAACATAATGCAATTAACTAAATGCAAGGCTTAAACAAAGGAAGGCATAACATGGCTCATTTGCATAAAGCGAAATTTAAAGGAAATACAAGTAATAATTTCTTAAAGCAAACATTTACCAAAATGTAAATAACATAATTAAATAATTTTGAAGTATATCAATTTTTAGTTTCAACTACGGTTGGCTCTAGTCAGCCAAATTAAAACCCGGAGCTCTAGCTGTCATGATTCCCAACCACATTTTCATTTTTAAACCAAATCATCCTTTTTCCATTTAAAACCAAAACCGTAAAATCTACTATGTGAAAACGTTCACGCTTGCCCTTGTCCGTAGGCACGGCTACTCAAGTAGTTTTTAAGACTCTGCAGGTGGTACACTTTACCCACACGACATGATCAACCCTTTGCGCCAAGCTATTGACACACTTCCTTTGGTGTGCTTGCTAGAGATCATGACAAGGCCTTTACAATGCATATCTGCCACCGACTTCACCGCTAAGGTTTCGCTCTCACACCCCTTGCGCCTTGCAAGTGTCACCGACAAACTCGCATGACCTCTGGCGAAGTCAAATAACGATACATGCAAATTACTTAGCAGTCGTACCCATATAGACATGTGGTTGTCTTGTATAGCATGGCCTATGGTAACACACGACCGGTCCTTAATTGACTAGGGCGACAATCACATTCCAAAAATTTTGTGCATCCCGACCGCCATTCAACCAATTCCGCCCGGTCTAAATCATTTTTCACTTTTAATTTCAAATTAATACCGCAACACCAATTGCCATAATTTCCACAATTCCTTTTGAATCAAGAATGAAATCATTTCCATAATGGTAAGGTAAAGCGTGATTAAGCATGGCTAAGCATTTTCTACCGTTCCCATAATACCAAAAATGATTATTATTAACAGTACTTAATTTTCCTAGGGTGTCAATGGTTGTCAACATGAATATCAATATGGTTATAACAATTTGGCATTTATCTAAGCATTTAAAAATGACATTAAAATACCATTCATGATTCAAATAGCATGCAATAATTTAAAACAAAATAGCATTTCATAAATTTGGGTTCAACATGGTCAAGGAGACTTGCCTTCACTCTCGCCCGCTGCTGCAACCTCCGCTGGATGCTCCTCTCTCTCAACCGGCGCGTTGTCTACTCGCAAAACACGCAAATCGAGGCAACAATAAATAAAACCAGAAATAAACAAAATTCAAAAATTCATAAAAATGACACCAACAGATAGATCTTGATTTTAGATGAATTTAGAAATTTGAATCGTTCAAATCGGAGTTCGAACAGAGGAGAACGGGGCTTCCGAAGTTTTAAATGGAAGAAAATCGGGAATTAAATAAACTGACACGTGTCGCAACGCTATTGGTTAGATTTTCGGATTTTTCTCGGATTTTCCAGCGATTAAACGGAATTTTTCGTATCGCTGACATGCGGGTCCACCCGCCATATACTGATCTCGTGAACCGGAGTTCACGGTCGAGCTCTAGCGTACAGGGCTTACACGTGGGCATTAGGCGCATGTGGCGAGGGGGCGTGGCATGGCGTGATACGCCGTGGCGCACATATGGCAATACATGGCGACACATGGCGTTGACAAAGGCGGTGACATGGCGCAGAGCGTGGCGCGACGTGGTTAAAGACAGGCGCCACAGTGTCGGTGTGTCTTGTGGTGGCGACGTGGCATACACCTAGCGAACATGTGGCGGACACGCAGATCTACAACGATGATTTGGCGCACACATGGCAAGACGTGGCAGATGACAAGGCATCAACGTGGAAATGATTCAACAGTCTTGGCTCGAGGCTTCTGTGGAAATGTTGACGAGATCCCGTGAGTGAAACAGTGATCCAACGGCTCTTGTTGACGGAGGAGTTCAACGGCGAGGCTGCAGCGTCGCGCCGGACTTGAGAAGACAACGTCGCAACTGTTGATGAAGTGGCGATCGGCCAAGAAAATGAACAGGTCGATGGAGAACGCCACGACGAGTCCCACGGCACCAAGATCTTTGGTAGAGACTCACCGGAGAAGTAGAAGGAGGCGGCGGAACAACTTCGGTCGAAGCGGCGACTCGCGAGGTCTTGCAGCCACTACGGCGTTCCGGAGAGAGATGGGAAAGCAGTCTGCGCAGAGAGAGAACACGACCGAGGTACGGAGGAATATTTATAGTCTCGGAGGCGTGAATCGCACGGGCGTCGTGAGGCGGCGTCGGCTAGGGTTTCCGTGATGGCGGCAATTTGGCGGCTCGTGGCAAACTCGTGCCATGGATTCGGCGCTTGATCGGGCGATGGAAAATGCGAAGATGTTGATGGCGTCGATCTAATCCGACGGTGAGAATACATTAGGTTTAGGGTTTCGATGCTTGCCGAATTTGAGTGAGTAGCGATGGACCGAACTGAGTGAATAGAAGTGGGCGGTCGGATATGAACAATGTTTCAGCCAATACGGAGAGGAAATGTGAGTTAAAATAATTTCGATTTAATTAAAATATCGAAATTCGATTAAGCTTCAAATAATTCCAATAAATAGCAAACAAATCCGAAAAATATCAAAAATTACAGAAAAATTCAATAAAACACAAGGAACCCAATAAAATAATAAATAATTAATTTGAAGTATGGATTAATCATATTAAATCCTTTTTAAATTCCAAAAATTCAAATTAAGCTAAATTAAATTCAAATAAATTACCACGATTCGGATTTTTGAAATTCAAGCTCAGGAAATTAAAAATGGGAATGTTACAATGACCAATATTCATTCAACCCCCAACTTTGGCAGTGGGCCCGAGTGTCTATGACAGTGGGCCCGAGTGGCATTTTAGTGAGCGGCAATATCAGGAGTAGCATATTTTCAAATCCCCAACTTTGGGAAGTCCTGTTCAAGTAAGAGGCCGATACAAATCATGGTGGACAACGTATCAAAAAAGGAAAGGATCGACCAATTTGCTATAAAAAATGGTTAAGAGTGTGCGAGAACAATAATACAGTCAAATCAAACAACTCGCATTACTTTTTATTTACTTTTCTGTCAATTAGGAGTAGTCTTGTAACTTATAATTCTTCCTGTAATCCAATTTTGATCAATAAAGTTGCGCATCGCCGATTGTTGATCTCCATCGATTATGCCAATCAGATTTGGTTTTCTTCGATCTTGTTGCGCATAACCTTTTTTGCAAAGATATATCTCTTACCATCTGATTAGCTCTAATTAGCTAATTAGATTTATCGTTACCCTAGATTTAATCGGCTTTTTAGCTCTTTAGATCTTTGCCGATTATTATATTAAATCGGCTTTGAGCATATTTTTTCATCCACCTTACCGATTGCAGGGTCAAATTGGTTGGCTCTGAACCCGGCGTTCGACGTGTGTTGTAGCCGATTAATCCTTCGTCATATTTTTCGACGCCAACAATACTATACCTTCTTTTTAACAAGGGCAATGTACTATACTAACTGAGTATGTATCAGCAAAGCAGTTAATATATATCTTGCTTTAGTCTAATAATGTGGTTGACAAGAAACTTGTAAGTGTTGCTACAATTTTATTTAACATTTAATATGTCAGCAACTCATCTGTCATACATGTTTACTAACATAGCTTTCATGTTGCAACACATTTTTTTTTACTCAAAGTAATGTCTCGTTAGAACTAACCTATATAACAGCATATGTATTATTTAGGTCATGCGCTCATGCATATATAGCAGTCCCTTATAATCTAGAGTCAGATCTAGGCCATGTTTGGATCGCTTAGAACTAATCGTTAGAAGAAAGAGAAGGAAAAATTAGCTCTCACCATTAGCTAAATTAAAATTAGCCCACCTATTAGTCTTCCGCTTTGGATGGGCTAATTGTTAGCTTCACTCAATAGCTAATGGGCTAATTGTTAGCTCGGAGGTTGGCTAAAATTAGTCCTACTGTTTGGATGGACTAGGACTAATTTTAGCCACCAACAATTAGCCCAAGGATCCAAACATGCCCCTAATATGCATGAAAATTATACAATCTCAACCAATAAATATTGCTTGAAAACATCGAGGCACGACTAACAATTGACTCTTAAGGAAACATCGAAGCACGGAGTGCAACGTGCTAGGTCCTTCATTAACTTGAGATCTCAGCCGAGCCCAGCGGCATGTATCATGCATGTATTGAGATCGGGAACGGAAGAGCTGTGATTCGCCTAGAAAGATAAACGCATGTCTATTTCATTGGAGACAGCTCTCGCGCCTGGTCAAGAACCAGGGGGCACGAACTTGGTAAATTGGAATACCCAACCGGCCGGGAACAATAATTGACTCAGTCGACACCAGACGTAAACCGCACCATTCGCCGATAAGCGCGGGCTAGCTGCCGTTTCATCTCAGATTCTTTGATCCACGGGTGACTCGAAACAACGAGAGATGATTCCTTCCCCGCCAGCGGCAGGTGCGATTGGGCGTAATAAGTACGACACACACCGACACACACACCAACTATGTAATCTGCTAGTGCACACAACGGGCGCTCATTAGTCAGCTTTAGATGCAACTAGGAAATTTTTCGCGGCGTAATACGCTGCTCGTGTCGTTCTTTCGAGTAAAAAATGTTTTTTTCGGCGACGTTTAATTTTTTAAATCGTCGAAATAATGAGCGAAACGGGGGAAAAAATAGAGAGATAGAGTTGTAGAAATATCTCTTTCGACGAATTATTTGGAAAATATTGGAGACCGAGCTGGAAAACCGCGGTGGGGAAAAAGTTTAGAGGGAAAAGGGTGAAAAACTATTAGAGATGTCAACCTTCTTTTTGTCGAGTTTAATACTCTCACGCGTTACGAGTAATAATACATGTTTTAAAAATATTAAAAACTCGTGACGTAACACGCCATGCGTGTCATTTTTTTCAGAGAAATTTTTTTTCTCTCGGCGTTTTATTTTTAAATCGTCGAAATGGGAAAAAATAGAGATAGAGTTGTAGAAATATTTCTTTCGATGAATTATTTGGAAAATATTGAGGCCGAAATGAAAACCGCATGGGGAAAAAAGTCTAGAGGAAAAAGGTGAAAAATTATTAGAGATGACAACCTTCATTTGTCGAGCTTAACACTCTACGTGTTCGCGGAGTAATAATACATGTTTTAAAAAATATTAGAGATCGATGCGTTCGCGGAGTAATAATATATGTTTTAAAAAATATCAGAGATCGAGATGGGAAATCGAGCTAGAAAAAAAGTCTAGAGATAGAGCTTCACAAATATTTATGGCGATGAAAATTTTTTTTCGGGAAAACGGAGAAAGGGCACGCTTTTAAAAATATCGAGACTTCGGCGTAATACACCATGCGATGTCGCTTTTTTCGTAAGGATTTTTTTTTCGGTATGCGTTTATTTTTAAATCGTCAAAATATTGAGCGAAACGGGGAAAAAAGTAGGAAGATAGAGCTGTAGAAATATCTCTTTCGACGAATTATTTAAAAATATTGGAGACCGAGCTATAAAACCGAAGTGGGGAAAAAGTCTAGAGGGAAAAGGGCGAAAAATTATTAGAGATGACAACTTTTTTTGTCGAGCTTAACACTCTACGCGTTCACGGAGTAATAATACATGTTTGAAAAAATATCAGAGACCGACGCGTTCGCGGAGTAATAATACATGCTTTAAAAAATATTAGAGATCGAGATGGGAAATCGAGGTGGGAAAAAAGTCTAGAGATAGAGCTGCACACATATTTCTAGTGACAAAAATATTTTTTCCCGAGAAAAATGGAGAAAGGACCTAGATGTAAAGAGTAAGGACCTGAATATTACGTTTTTGGACCTGTCCGCTATCCTTAAAAATTAGAAAAGGGTTTATTCGTGATTTGAATTTAACGGAGGTTCATTTCGTAAAACGACGCATGAGGGACCCGAACGCGAATTTAGGCGAAAAAATCTTTCTCTCATAAAAATCACGAAGGACCTATTCGTAATTTACAAAAGGATTTAATCGTGAATTTTTTTTTGAGCCGAGCCGAGAAGCAACATGCGGCGTTCTTTCCAAGTTTAGGAAAGGAGTTATGCATCATGCAGCTCGTTCGATCTGAACTCCAACACCTTATGAACACAGGACGGAGCTGTATTTTAATTTTTACTATAGTTTGTACTACTACCTACATATATTACAGGCCAAGGCTGGCTTTTGGGGGCCTCGAAACAGTGCCATCTTCTCGGGGCTCCAAGGAGTGGAATTGAGAGCGGGCAAGTCTTATTTTAATGTGGCCGTGCCGGTGCGTACGTGCTGCCGTCGATGCCAATGCCATCCGTCGCACGCGCGAGTTGAGCCTATCGAAGCGCAGGAATCTCTGTACGCTTCCGGGCGGGCAGGTCTAACCATGCGCGGCACAGGTCGTGGACCCGGTGCGTCGGTCCGCCGGCCCTCCTGCCTGTCGTGCCGGCCAGGCAGCACTTTGTCATCTCGTTTTCATTTTCGGTCGGTTTCCTTTTTTTCCTTTCCTTTTGTTTGACGAGGAGGCACGAATTATAACAGGTGCTCAAATATCCAATTCGGCAATTTAATTTGTAAGCCGCTGACATATGGAGTCCATATGTTGAGCTTTCGATGAAATGAAATATAGGATGGTCCTAGTTCCAAAATTGAGGTGTTTCTATGCTTTTCTTTTTGACAGTAATACAAATATTAAAGAATAAATGAAAGATGGATGGTGATTAATTACCCCTCCATTTGTTTCAAGATCTGTGCAACTTATATTGAGAGAAAAATGCATTGAAGCACTGCTCTATATAGTAATATTGCTACTTATGTTCCAAAAATAGGTGTACTAGAACGTTGAAGTAAAACTTTTTAGAAAAAAATTAACTGCTAAAATACACAGAATTATTTAGATTTGTAATATACAAATAATATTCTATTTTAAGTATCATTTACTTATAATTAAAAATCAATGGTCAACTATGTTCATTGGAGACTATGTTAACATCTAAAATGACATTTATTTTGGAACAAGGTAGTTCTTACTTAAATATATATTTCTTCTTTTTGACATTTATGAAAGACATATCTCCGTCGCTCGTTGTCAAGACAATTGCATTTTTCTTCTTAGAGCAGTCCCAATGCATATAGTTTCTATAACTTCCATGTCATCTAGACACTACATGTAGAAACTATGCTCCCAATAGATAGTTTCTTCAAAATAAACTCTCATCTAATCTCCTCTTTTCTCTTATTTTCTCACCCAATCTCCTTTTTCCTTTTCTTGGTACTTGTGTAGAAATGGTTTCCTGCATGAGAAATGGTTTCCTTCTCTTTCATCATTAACTCTACCTCTACATCACTATTTTGCTTACATGGCAACCTAATTAATGCTATGAAAACTATCCTAATCATCCCATTGGGATTGCCTAGGAATAGGCAGGATTGCAGGCTTGCAGCCTTGTTTTCAATTAATAGCAGGAGGAAATGTCAATCGTAGAATAGAATCCTACTGTTTGCATTAGGATAACAGCACGTGCCTTACAAGTCAGACTACAGTCCTACTTTCTCTGATTCACAAAATTTTATTGATTTAAAATATATATAGTCAAACTTTTAAAACTTTAGATATTAATATCTTTTAAATATTTAGATTAGATGTATGAAAATTATATGTGTAGATTCGTTTTAAAATATATTTTTATAATATTATAATTTTATTAATTTTTAAATATATTATAATAAAAATTAGGGATCAAAATTGAGTTTTAGAACGTATCGGTGTCCAACACGACGACAAATCACGTGCTCCAATTTGATTCTTTGCGCAATCGCATGCCCGCCCAAAGTAAATCGCGAGGGTCATTTGGACGGCCGACGGCTGCGACTCGAGGCGCAAAATGGCGGGTCCCTTCGGATGGTTTGGCGAAGCCACGAGACTTCAGAGTTTGGACCTGCTGCTACTTATTACTGGTTGGACTGGGTCGTCACGCGGCCGGCCTCCCCGGACCAGACACTGACCTGGAGCAAAGCAAGCGAAAGCGAAGTCGTGAACAGTTTGTTCCTTGGGAGTTTCTAGAGATCTATCGATGTTTTGTTGTTAAGAATCGTCCAAATTTTTACCGTTGGATCAAACTCTGGAGCCATTACTCAAATCAAGTTCATCAAAATCACTAATCACAACGTACATCCAACGATTCACATTTCGGATGATTCTTGAAAACAAAAACATCCTATTAATGTTTATCAAAATCCTTGTTTTGTTCCTTTGTCAGGAAAATTGGAACCTATTTACTGCTCCCTCGATCTACTTGTAGTTTCGAACATTGATATAGTCTCTAAAATATAAAGTTATCAACACCGATCAGAGTGATCATTCGATTGCTCGATGTCCGTGTCGATAAGTAAGCGCGACTTCTCGTATTCGCCGGGCGCGGCAACTCTGTCGTTGCTCTCCTTGGTGTCGACGTCTGCTCCGGTGAGCTGCTTGGAGCGCTTGGCCTCGGTGGCCCAGTCCGTCCGCCCTATGACCAGCAGCATGCGCACCATGCAGGTGGCCTGCGCCGCGAGGAGGCCGAACCACAGGCCCTTGAAGTCATAGTGGAGCCAGAACGCCAGGACGAGCGCCACGGGAGTCCCGACGAGGTAGAACGACCGGAGGTTGATGCTGGCAGCGTCCTTGGGCCTCGCGCTGCCGCGCAGCACGCCGCACCCCGTCGTCTGCGGGCAGTTGCTGAGCTCGCACAGGCCCAGGATCGGCAGCACCGACGCAGTGAGCGCGACGATCGCCGGGTCGGCCGTGAACATGCTCGCCCACACGTTCCGCACGAGGAACGCGAACGCGGAGGCGAAGGCGCCAAACGCGAACCCCAGCATGAGCCCCACCGTGGCGGCGCGGCTCGCCTCCTCGGGCTGGCCCGCGCCGAGCTCGTTGCTGACGCGGGTGGACACGCCGAAGCTGAGCGACGAAGGGAAGATGTATATGAGCGATGTGGTCTGGATAAGGATGCCCATGGATGCCACGGTGGCCTGCGGGTTCAGGAGCAGGCCGCACAGCAGGATCATGATCTCGTACCACCACCACTCGAGGCAGACGCTCACACAGCTCGACAACGCGAGGCTAATGAGCTCGCCCCAGTCGCGGAAGCTCTCGGCGGAGAGCACGAAGCCGCCGGTGCGCTTGTGGACGCCTTTGAAGAATATGTAAGCAAGGAGGAAGAGTAGCAGGGTCAAGTTTGCCAACACGGACGCCAATGCCACCCCCTTGATGCCAAGACCGAGGACGGTCACGAGCACGTAGTTGATGGGCAGGTGGGTGGCAATGGCGAGCGTGGCGCACACGGTGAGAGGCAGGTTTATGGACTGCGTCCGGAGGTATATCCGCACCGGATGGAGGAATGCCTGGAGAACGAGGTCAGGGAGCGACGCTAGAATGTAGGACTCGGCGACCTCGGCGATGCCGGAGTCCTGGCCACAAAGGAGGAGGAGAGGTCGCATGTGCACCCACAGGCCACCGATGGGGACGGCGGCCGCCATGAGGAGGAGCACCGTCCGCTGCATGGTGACGCCGAGGAGCGAGTAATTGCCTGCGCCGAATGCCTGCCCGCATATCGGCTCCATGCCCATGGCGAGGCCGGAGAGGACAGAGTATCCGGTGATATTGGCAAAGCCGATGGCGAGGGAGCCGCCCGCGAGGGCCAGCCCGCCGAGACGGCCGAGGAAGAGCATCGATATCATCGACCGGAGGTAGAGCAGCAGCCCCGTCAGGATCATCGGGAATGCGAGCCCAAGAATGGACTGCGCCTCGCCCCGGGCCGCACATGTTGACATCGGCGGCGTCAGCGGGAACACGACGCCCAAGGAAACGGACAAGGCTTCCTTCACCGCCTTGCCCAGCCTGCCCGGTGGCTTGCACGGGAGCACCGGCACCGGCTGCTGCGCCTCCGTCTCGTCCGCGGTCACTGGGATGACGACCTCCCCCGCCTTGGCGAGCAAGGGGGCAGTGATGACGCAGCACCCATGGGACTGCGGGTCATGCGGGCATGCCACCGTGACGCCTGCGCAGGACGTCATGGCTGAAACAGAGGTGTGTTCTAGCTCGTTGCCCGCGCGTGCGTGCGGTTTCGTGAGGAGGTAGAGCGCTGTTACTGCGCTCGTCGGTAACTCCCGGGCAATTTACAAGATACTACTCCAGTACGCGCAGTTTTTATTTGGGGAAAGCAGAGAGAGAGAGAGAGAGAGGCGTTTTTTCGCTGTCTCCCCTTTGGAGGCTGGGTGTCCGGTTGGTGGAGTTGTGAGCCGCGCGGGCAGATGGGATGCCCGGCGCGTGTTTATATAGGCGCGGGAGCTAGGAAGGCTCGGTGGTATCGCTTATGGCTTTATGCCCTTTTCTCGTCTCTGTGGCACTTAGCTAGCTTTGGTCCTTTGACAGTTCTCCGATGGTTTTGTCGTCGCTTTTGTTGCTGCATCTATCAACTAGGAGCCGCCCATATGAATTATCTTCATTTCTCTCGTGAATTCTTGCACCTGCGTGTTCAACAACGGTGTTACTTAACGAGCATTGCTTTTATACTTTTCTTCCCAATATAAGTATCATTATCTTGTTCAACAAAAGGGTAAGCAATCATTATCTACCCTTCATTCACACTTTCATATTTATGCTACTTTTTTTTTTAAAAAAAACATAGAATCAACACTCTAAACTTGAACAAGATTACTTAAACCGGTAAGCTTTCTTTATGCGAAACATATCTTTAGTTTATCCAAGACACACCTGTTGGTTGTACTGGCAATACAAGTGCCTTTTTGCTTCAGTTACAACTTTCGCCTCAGTAACTTCAGTAACTAGCATTTATTAACATATTAGCGTCACTGGTCCGAGGTAATAAATCTTAATTGGAAGAAGTATTAGATTCCTGTAAACTCGCCTGTTAATCGAATTTTACAAAAATGAATTGGTTCAAGATTGTTGACTGGTTGCGTTTTGTCATGCCCAAAACAAATCTCCAGATCAAATTTATGAACAAAACTGTAATCACAAGTATGGTCGTAGAACTGTAGAAGTGCATGCGGTTTCCTCATTTCTAGTCCAGCTATGCATGACAATGCAGGACTGCATGAGATTTCAGTAGTTCATATTGTTTATGTTTGACCCACATTCGTTATGCTTAAATTTTAAAACTTGTCAGGGAACACGTCGTATGAAGAGCTGTTTTTGCTCAGGAATTCGAACCTTTCTACTGTAGCTTTGATGCAAGTGCAACCAGAATAGTTCCATGAACTCTAGTACTAGTTTTCGGGATGACATGGTTTCGAATTTTGCTCTCTTTTTTTTTAAAGACAGCATTGCTCTAGATTATATTAGAAAGAAAAGACAATTTTGCTCTGAGTTGTACATTGAGCTACAGGGCCTCGTTGCGATGGCTGTTAACTTAGTTCTTCTGGATCTTTCGGTCAACTCATACTTTAAGAATGAGTTTGGTTAAGGGCAAAGGGTGGATGAGATAGCTTCATCCATATTTTTCGGTCCGTCTCGCTGTTTAGTTGGATGGATAGTTAGATGAGGATAATCCACTCTTAGGAATATTCATCGTAGATGCTGGATGAGTCCATCCTATGAAATTGGCTGGATGAGCTCATCCAACTTTTATCTCACCTATCTCATCCCTCTAAATTTGAACTCTCGTTCCATCCATCATCTAACTCTTATCCCGCCAATCAAACAAAAATTTGGTTCATCCTATCTCTCTCTCATCTCTTCAACTAAATATGAACTTGTATGGATTCATCTCTACCAGCATAAATGGTCTCATCCCATAATGCCTTGCTTTGGGTTCAAGGGAAGATATTCCCTAGGAAATTTAACCACGGGTGAGATTTTCTTGGTCACATGAGACCCTAGAGGAATTCAAACTCAAGCATTTTGGAGTTGCAGGGGGAAATCCCATCCGAATGCACAAAAATTGAAAGCAAAATATTTGGAAGCAATGTAAGGTTCAACGGATGTAGATTCAGAATTGAAAATTTGAAATTCGTCAATTCCAACACAGGAAGCGTAGACAAGAAAATTAAATCATGCTACTATCCCCCTTTTTAATTCTCTTCCCAATCTCTCACATACTGCTACTACATTGTGTGATCCGATCTCTCACAAGCTCGGGAGCCTAGCTGCTGGGGCTCATCGCTTGGTCGACGACCGCACCGCAATCTTCGACTTCCTCGCGGACCGTTGTTGCAGCGTGCTGCAATCATTGCCGGCAAGCTCGCAAACAACTAAATCTGGAGAGAAACCACCACCTATGAACTAAAAAAAGCATCACCTGGGGAGGCGATTTTTTCTATCCGCCTGAATTGGCGTGGAAAGGACTGGGGTTTCCTCTCCTAGGCCTGTTCCGAATGGCCCTCAGGTTGGACCGGGAAAACTCCCACACGGGTTCCCACTCAGCCGGGATTCGGTATCCCCAACAAGGTCTAAGTGATCCTTTTATGCGTTGACAACGTCTATTGCAGGCTTACAAGGAGAAAAACAAATGAAAGGTTTAGACAGTCAATTCATCCTGTTAATTGAACATATTTTTAAGAAAACTATGTAAATTCAACATTTGGCGCAATAGCATCAAACCAAACTTCATTGTCCTTCAGAGAATAAATGGGAACTAAAATATCAGCTACAATATGATAATGCACGCCATATGATAAACAATGCCATCTTCTTCGTTTTTTATGAACTCGTTCTTTATTGCTATGTCATCTGTACTTTTTCGAACAAAAATATCACCTTTAATATTCAAAAGGATCATATAAAAAAATATATTGCAAAAAGAGAAGGGCAATTTTGATATGACTCAATTGATAAGAATCTGGTTCCCCTTAGACCAATGCTTGAATTTTTTTTATGAGAAACGTAGTGCAATTGAATATACTTGCAAATGATCTGTACGAACAATTTCATATGCCCAAGATGTTTTTGGTTGGCAAAAGCCGTAATAAGTCATATTCGGATCGATCACTTAAGAGGCTATTTAAAACCACACTTATCTAGTAAAATTACGATACTTGGGATCTTCACGAAGCAATCAAGCTTGGCTAGCTATTTGAGGCTCTGAGCTAAGGTGCTCTGCATCTTGCCGCCCTTGCTGCAGTTTATCATTAGAAACACGCAAGCACTTCTAATTAAATCGGGAGAAACGGCCAAGAAGCATGCTTAAAACCATGTGTTTGGAAAACAGGGACTCTCTCTCTCTCCCCCCGGTCAACATGAAAGTGTGTGGTTTCACTTACCCAATCCAGCTACGATTTAATCATTTCTGCTTCGATGTTCTCCATATCGTCTCACCCAACCTAGAAGCCGCTTTTCGAGCAGATACACACTAACAGTAGTAATGGATCCGAGTACATGGATTGCATCATTATCTTGGATAGGTGCGTGCAACATGCCATGTTACGCTTGAGGAAATCTAGGCCTTCGCCTTGCAAGTTGGGTCCGTAGACAACATGCGTGCAGTATGTGCGCATCGGCTAGCAAGGCATATATGGGGAATGCGCCATTGTAAAACAAAGTGGCTATTTTATAAACCCATCACCGGGAATTTTCGGGGTCCATGACCAGTCTAGTAGCAATAGCGTTGGCCTTGTCTTCAGCAATGACCAACCGGCATGGTCCATGGCCTGGCCAACGACTGAGGTTGGTTGATGCAGCCATGCAGGCCGGGGTCAGGCATAATTTGCATATTTTTGGAGCAGTACCGCTGAAACGTTGGACAAGAGTGGGAGTCATCCAAGCTTTGCATTGTTGCCTCTGTCTGTGATGTGGTGGTTGCATGTGTCGGGATGGCCCCATGCCCACGCCGCGGCCTTGTATTTTTAGCCGGCGGCAAGCTATTATTGGCTCACACGTACGCTAAATGTAAAAACAAGTTAGGTGCACACATAGCCTCCGCCACCCGCCTGTTTGTCGCGAGACGCTGTACCGGCTTTGTTGCCTTGCTCCTCGCCAAAGCCGATATCCGTGCGTGGAGAGGCAGTTGAGGCCACGAGCGCGCTTTTTTGGAGCAACACAAACGCTTGGTTTTGGCTACGCCGTATGCGCGCGCGTGTCACCGCCCTGGGTTTTTTCGGCTTAAGCCTTGACGAAGCGAGCGAAACCCGTGGCAGCGAAGGTGACAAGAGGCGCGTGTCCTGTTTTCGCATATGTTTCGGCGACGCCTACGCGGCAGAGTAAAGCTGTCCTCAGCCTGGGGCGACGGGGACGCAGAGGACGTCGTGCACCCCTTTTGGCGCGTCCGCCGTCTGCGCTCCGCTGGAGCCGCGGCTACCGCTCGTTGTCGTGATGTTACAGTCGCGAAAAATACGTCCGCGAATATGGTTTCTCTTTCTTTAATTCCTGGCTGGTTTGTGGGTTTTCTTCTAAGCGCTTTGGGCGAGCTCGTCCTGGGCGTACGTGACAAAATCTTTGTATTCAGTGCTTCGCCGTCCACATGGGGTACTTCACCAACATGCTGCGTCAGGAATTCTGGTCCAGGTGCTTACAGAAGGGGCCCACGTAAAGCAGAGGATATAGAATGAAAAATAGTAAAAAATTACATCGAAATAGTAAAATGACATATATGTAGAAACAAAATTTGAAAGGGACATGTATTCAGAAACAGAGGGAATAGGTGTTATCATGTCTGGAACTATGACAGCTTATGGGTTATATCTAACCGGGTGTCTTGCTGGTTAAACGACTCCTTGTTTAGATTTGTTAGCGGCAATTTTCTTGTTCTTCAGGTACAGGTGTACTATTTCAGAGCTTTGACCTTGAAAGATATTGTTGATGTCTATGTCGATCATTGGGTCGAAATTTATAAGGAGAGTCTAGCTTAGAAGGATTGTCTCAGATGAGGTTTTCTGAAATACATGTTAAAATTTATTAATCACAAAGACAAAACATCTATGCACGCTTCATTTAACTAATTTACTAGTATAACCAGTGATAAAACTGCCATGCTTCAAGTGCGATGTCTAGCCGTAGTTTTGTCAATATTCCCTTACTACCATGCATTGTGCATACACATATTGGGTATTTGCTGCAGTAAGAACGTCTTTTAGAAAATTGTACTAAGATCCGGTCCCAGTTTCATTAGAAAAGAAACAGAATCAGTTCAGTGCAACTACTGTAAGGATTTGATCCCATAATACTTCGATTGTATTAGATTTTTTAGGAATATATATGCTCTAGCTTTATGATCAACCATTCAGAATCTGGAAGTGTTCTTTCAAAAAGAAAAAAAGAAGAGAGAGAGAGAGATGAAGAATCAGGAGGAGTTACACACAGATTTTCTGTGTTGGCATATCCAATTAAGGCAGGTCTTATGAGGTATTTGGAGGAACAATCTATGGACTTGATCGATGCAATATATGTGGCAAAGTCAATGCTCTTTATCTTTTTAAGTTGTGGACCAATTTATTTCCCCGAAATGGGCCTCTTTTTCAGATATGGACTATGGAGTGAATCATTTGACCAAAAAGAAATGAAAAGAAGATTTGGAACTGCAGTATGCATGTGCCTTGTCGTTGTAGTCTTGTAGATATCGTGTTACCTTAAAAATAGGCAAACAATTGTTGCTAAGATTGACGAAAGCTGTTAGTGTTGCTCGGGAATCACAGAAACTAGACATGCGTGTCTTCAAATGTGGATGCAGGATAAGAGACACCACACAAGGCGATGCTCTGGACTTTTTATCCTGTTGATGATCTAAGGGCATTTGACAAATGAATGGGTGTCAAAAATGGAATTCAATACTCAATTAGTCAACTACCTGCGTTTAGTATACGCAAGGATATTACTGTAAAAAATTGATGCACAAAGCAGCCACATCGATAACCTCCACAGGAACCAACACAGCTCCAGCAGTCTGCAGGCCTTTGTGGAGAACATATTCTCCAATTTCTCTGCGACGATGGATTCTGAAATAATTGTGTAGTCTGCTTTCTGTTATTTATATATCTTCTCTCCTTCCTCCTGTATGTTCTGATCTTTTTTGTATGAATATTTGGGCTTTCTATGTTCTGATCTTTTTTGTATGAATATTTGGGCTTTCTACAGTCCTTTTAAGATAGCTTAATCAAGGTCTTTCTTCCTGTTACTTTCAAGAAAAGGTCATTTGACAGTAAGAAAACTATGTTTTACTGTAGTCGAACTTGCCATGATAAGTTGGTCTTTGAAAATCATATAGCTTGAGCGAGCATGGACGATGACACAAAGCTTAAGTTTAAAATCAGGTAGCTTAAAAAGCATATGTTGAATCGTCATCCCCATATATAGGATAAATCAGAAAAATGAAGAGATGCTTAGATAAAGAACGCATAAATATACACACGTCAACGCTCGAGGTCTTCGGATAACAGGAATCTTTCCAGACTAAGAAAATGGAGGAAATTAATTATGTTTTCCTTTCATGGTTCGTTAGTCTTTGAAAATCATCTCGATGGTATTTAAAGACAGGAGGAGAAAACTGTGTCTAGCGAAAGCAAATTGATTTGGAATTGACCGTATCTGCTTTCAACTAAATAATAAATACAATAAATAGTTTATATTTAAGAGGAAAAAACATCCAAATCAACACTCCAGATTTTTCTATGTGAGCAGAATTTCTACTATTTGACATTGAAAAGGGGGAGAAAGGAATCAAGGATGTACAGCGAAGCTGTTTTCTGGAAACTGTCATTTGTTTGAAGTTAAAAATTCAGAACAGAGGATACCTAGGGCTCAACAAGAGCTTTACCGAGAGATACATCACAAAACAGTTGCACGCGCTTGTCTCTCTCTCTCGAAGCTGCGTCGAAGCAGCAGTTGCTAGCTTTCGTGCTTTCATATTGAAGTCAAGCTACTCTACAGTTAAATTGGGAAAAGATTATGGGTTTATTCATCGAGAATTAACACCCATGTGGACAACGCTCGCTTTTTAAGTCACGGAAATGAACATTTGGATATATCAACGTTGTAAAAGAAACAGAAACATACTCTCTCCTCTCACAAATAGCTGTCATTTTGGATATAGATGTAGTTAAATTTTTAAAATTTGACTATCAATATATTGTTAAGTTTTTAAACTAGATACATAAAAATTATATTATTAGATTTACCTTGAAAAGTACCTTTATAATATTATAATTTTATTAGATTTTATAAATAATTTATAATAAAAATTAGTACTCAAAACTATATTTTAGATACCATGCCCGAAACAACCACTATTTTACGACCCAAAGGAGCAACTTCAATCGGGTTTACTCTGCAGTCAATTGAGTACGTAAAAGGTGAGACGAAAGAAGAAAATCTTTTTAGGCTACACTACTATGTACTACTACGGAGTGCACGTGCTCCGTGGGAGGCACGGGCACGGTTGCGGTCTCGGCGGGGCAAGCGACCGGGACAAGTTGCTCTCCGGCGACTCCACAGCAATTCGGCGCGAACACCAACCCATCATCGCACGCGCGCGAGTGAGAGGGAGAGCGCCACCGGCCGCGCGCCATCTCCCTTTCCCCGCGCCCACCACAGCCGAAGCTCGGTCAAACGACCGAAGCCTTGAACCGTTCCGACACCCCCCCAACCGCCAACTGGCGAGCGGCGACGTCGGCGTGTCACGTCGCGCGCCTCGCTCGATCAACCGGTTGTTTTTACCGCGCGACGGCCTGGAGTACCGTTTCAAAGTCTCGCTTGCGCCGAGGAGAAGCCACGCTACGCTACAACCAGCCTGATAACCCGCGTCGAGCCTCAGTCAGGTCTTGCCGTTGCCTGCCTGGCCGACATGAGGAAAAATGAGGAAGGTATGCGACAACGAGATTAGCGGTGCGCAATCGGCCGTACGATAGCACGACTGTTTTGGCGCCGTATTGGAGACGAACATTTCTGATCTGTTCTGGCGAGCTGGTCTGACGGTTGCTTACGAATTACTCCTCCTATACGGAATGACTTTTGGTACGAAGATTGGAAGTTCTCTCTCTCAGTAGATAGTAGCATGGTGCTCCTGTTTTGCGATAGGTCCTTAAAAAGGCCATACATATCGTTTAACATGATCTAAGTCGTACGATGAACATTAAAATTCTCATATATATATACATATCAACCAATACATATTTAGTAGTTAACGTTGTTTCTTGTCCATCATGAATAAAAAAAAATTCTAGTTAGTATATAAGACATCTAAGACATGAGCATCTTTGTAGCTGAATGCACGTTGGAATAAGTCCATTTTACACCCTCGAAGTTCAAAATCATGTAAGAATAAAATCTAAAAAAATTAATTAAACCCTAATCCACCTCCAAAATGTTTCCGAAAAGTCTCAGGGAAATTTGAAAGCATTTAATACAGTTAGAAAATAAAAAACATCAGTAATTTAAAAACAATAATAACACTTTCAGATTTTTTATAAAAATGTATAGGTTTGATCATCGCCTAAAAGTTTTGTGATGCCATCTTTAAACTCCTAGGATCACATAGAAAATTTTTCAAATGAATTGAATATAATTTGATATCTCATAAAACTCAAAATCAGAAAATCCTTAATTAAGACAGTGACCTTATCAGAATTTTATAAAATTGTACAAGTATGTGCGTCGAACGAGAGGCATGGTGGGGTCATGGGGAAGGTTGTATTCCAACAGCAGCGCCATGGGCGGATGTGATGACTGGACAGTAGTGCACATCCAGATCTTGCAGTGGCTTTATGGGAGAGGTCAGATATAGCTGTCCCTTCTACCTCTCTAGTGCATCACCCACACCTACTCTAAGTAAGCCTAAGCAAGAGGTGGTGACCGCCGCCATCTTCTTTGTCTTCAGCAATTGTCGGTTTTTTCATCTCCGACGCCGGTTGTCACTGTCTTCTTCTACCGTTGCCCCTCTAGATCTGGACGCTGCTCGTGCAGTCCTAAGCGGCAAGGAGATGACAGAGCTGTCCACCTATCGCTCCTAGCCTTCTTCCATGTTGTCGGCTATGCTTCTTCTCCATTGCCAACAACCATTCTCCACCACCGCGGCCCCAGCGCTCGAGCAGCGTGACTCCAACTGAGCAAGATCCTTGTTGCTAAACCATAAGCAAGAACAAAGACAAATCCATAAGCAAGACTAGAGTTGCTAAAAAAATATTCAAAAGAAATAATCGATTATGAGTTAGTATAACCGTGCAACTAACAAAAGAAACAAGTATGTGAGCAACCGATTTCTAGATGGAGCCGAATATATACAACAAACTAATTTAATCAAGCATCGATGTATCCTCACTATTATAGAATAATACAACGCTATCTCTTCATTTAAATCGGTTTCTAACTTTTCAGAAAAAACTCGATAAAAATATATAATTCGACGTAGGTAAGAAATATGATACAAAACATCACTATCGGATATTATAGGTATATGTCGACGATTCGGGAACGGGTCCTCCGCCGAGCTTACTTGTTGAATGAGGGATCAACCAGGGCTCCTTTCCCGCGAAGGGTTTAGCGTCCGAAGGCCTGCCGAGCTAGGAGAATGGTTGGAGGTTCAAAATGAGACAACAAACAAGAACTTTTTATCCTGGTTCGGGCCTCTCACGAAGGAGATAATAACCCTACGTCCAGTGACTTCACTACTGCTGAAGAATGGCTTACAGGGTGCTTGCCCGGGTGTCTCGGGCGTTTCTCTCTTCTCTCCACTTCTTACAGATACACTTGGGTGTTGTTTTACAGCTTATTCCTTACAGCCTTTTGAATCCCTTTCCTCCCTTTTTTTCTAAAACGTTTGGGACCTTTCTTACGGCGTCTTACATCATTTATAATTGAATGACATGCCACTACTATGCCCGGACGTGGGTGTAACTGCTACCCTCACTTTTCGCCATGTCGTGACGTGGGCGTAGTGGGCTTAGAATGTGGCAGTACGGTCCTTGCGCCGTAATGTGATTAGTGTCACGTCATCTTCATGGGCCGAATACGACTTGTCGTTCATGCCCGGGACCTTCCTCAAGCCTTGGCCGACCTTCGCATCCCTCCGAGCAGGCATGCTCGGGAAACAGAGGCTCATGCTCGGGGACGAGCTTAGTCATGGTCGGGGCAGACCCATCGGCGGGTCTGCCCGACGGTCTTCCTTGGGGACACCGTCCAAGAGCAAATATGGTCGGCCGAAGATTGGCTGCCGGGGTACGATGGTCTTTATGGGAATTACCCAATTCCCGATAGCTAGCCCCCGAGGCTCAAGTGGAAATTCGCTCGGCGGGGCCTTCCCCTTGAGCCTTCAGACTCACAGGAGGGATTGGGATCTTGCAATAAATACTCTGCGAGACGGGATTAGAATCTTGCAATAAAAATCTGCTGCAACATCCGAAAGAACCCTTGCTCGCAAGCGAGCATACTCCAACGAGGGCCGAGCATCTTGCTCTAGGCCCGACCAAAGCGGGGCTTGGGAACGGAAGCGAAAGGTCGTGATGGTTCCTTCTTTGAAGCCTCGTGGGTACGGTTCTGACAGTTTTTTGAAAATCGCGCCTTTATTGGACAGTTTTGGAACTGCGTCGCCACGCTTCGGTTCACGAACGGAGGCGGTTTTCTATTCGTTTGGCTTCTCCGCTTATATATACCCAGGAGGGGACAGTACCGAGACCTTCTTCTTTCGCATCTCTCAATCAAACTCCAAAATCTTCCAACCCTCAAGCTCTCTCATCCTTGCGCTCCCCTCCTCAACCTCTCTTCATGGTGAAGTTCGGCCCGAGCAAGATCAGCAAGGAGAGGCTGCAGGCACTCGAGGCCTTTGGCTACCTCGACGCGGACACCTGGCGCATCATAGACAGTGAAGCAGCTCCCGTGCCACACAACGACGAGATCGTTTGTTGCGATCTCTACATCGTCAACGGGCTTAGAATGCCCAAAAGTGAGTTCTTTGAATCCGTCCTCGCCCAATGCGAGTGCGAGATTACCAATTTGAACCCTAATTCCATCCTTGTCTTGGTCATTTTCTCGCACCTTGCGAGGGATTCGTGGGCATCCTGCCCACGGTGAGCCTCTTTTTCATTTTTATTCCTTGTTCCGTTCTGGTGGAGCTTTTCCCACCGGTTCTGCATACTTCTGTTTGCGGCCCAATCGACCATACGAGTATCCCTTCTTCACTCTCAAAGACTCGGTGCCGGGCTGGGCCAACTTTTGCTTCTACTTAAGGAAGGCGGAGGGAAGCACTCTCCGCTACTCCGGAACGGTGGCGCCCAGCATCGAGACCTCGCGCCCGCCTGTGCAAGCCGAGGAGGAGCAGGCCTTGATGATGATCAACGAGCTCACGAACATGGGGCTCACTGGCCGCGACGTCGTCCGGGACTTCCTCAGGAATCGGGTGTCCCCTTTGAGGAGGAGAGAGCACCCCTTCTTCAAGGTCTCCGGGTGGCAAGACCTCACCCGAGAGGCGGACTCCGGTAAGCTTCTTGAACTCGATTAACCTCTGCTCCTTATGCATGATTTTTGCTCGTGCTGACGCTTTCTTTTGATAGGTTGTAGCCCCGAGTTTTGACTGGGTGGATAAACGGGTCGCCGAGATGTTCGGCACCCCGAAGGGCAAAGAGCTCGAGCATGGGCGGCAGGTCCCGAGGAACGTGCTCGAGCGAAGCGAACTGGTAAGTTTCCTTGCGATCCATGCTTGAGGGAATGCATCCCGAGCATCTTCTGATGTTCTTTTGCTTTTGGCAGGAGAAAGTTGCCCTCGAAGCGGCAGTGGCTGAGCTCAAGCCGCTGTCGCGCGGCCAAGGGGAGATCGTCCCCGCTGCTAAGACCAAGAAGGCGAGGGGCAAGAGACAAGCTCCGCCGCCGCCGCCCCCTACTCGGTCGTTGAAGAGGCGGGCGACCTCGGCCAAGAGCCCTCCTCGGCAACACTTGGAGTTCACCGACAGGAAGGAGGTAAACGACCTGAAGGCCTGGATGAAAAGTTACTTCGAAAGGAAATCGGGATTGATAGCTCGCTTGCAACAGCTCGCGGAGCAGGCGAAGTTGGTCGAGGAGACAAGGAAAGCCGAGCGCAAGGCGCTGGAAGGGGAGCTTGCCGAGCTCAAGGCCAAGCTCACCCAAGCTGCTTCGAGCTCCCGGACGGGAGAGCCCGAGGAGGAGGACGAGGACATGGTGCCCCTCGTGACAAGGCCGCCGACATTTGAAGAAGACATTAGAGGAGGTTGACATGGAGAAGGTCGACCTCCCCCTGGCGAGGATCAGCCATGCTGCTGCGGAGAAGTCCGAGCTCGTGGTTGTGGCGGTGGCCAATCCCGCCGAAGATGACAGCGAGGAGCTCGCCCAAGGTAGCCTTCGACCTCCGTCTTTTCTTCTTGTTGTTTTTGTTGTCTTTTTTCTTTTTTTCGCCCTTATCCAAGATAACCCCACTCCATTGACGTGGGCGTGATAGCTTCTAAGGTCTTTTTGGATTTCGGGGCAATGGTTGACGAAATCCTTGGTCGTGTCATAGAGGCAGCTCGCCCTTGTCGCTGACCTCGTGATGGACGAGGCCATCGACCTCGCGACGACGGACGAGCTCACCGCCGACGCCGACCAAGAGGCCGCGGAACTCCTCGCCTTGGAGGGACCAACTCTCCAGGGCACATACCTGGCCCTCCCAAGCACTACGGATGCTTGGGAAGGGGAGGAGGAAGACCTCGCGATCTTGGGTGAAAAGCCTGCCCAAGAAAGCACGAAGTCCACGAACGAACCACCTGCCCGGGATGAGGGTGCGGAGCCCCGAGCGGAGAGCATGCCCTGGAGGACACCGCGCAGTCCCCGAGCGAACCACATGCTCGGGAGGATAGCGAGAAGATCCTGAGCGAACCATCGCTCGAGAGGAAGGCGCGACGCCCCTGGGTGGACTACATGCTCGGGGGGACAGCGAGGGGATCACGGGTGAACTTCCTGCTCGGGAGGAAGGCCAAGTCTCCCCGCCGGAGTCCCCCGCGGGAAATCTCGCAGATCTTGAGAGGCAGATGTCACCAAGGCCTTCCAGGATAACCTTTGCGTGCATCTCGGCCGGGTAAGTACACTTCTTTTCTGAGAGTTTCTTCTTTGGAGTCCGGGGGGGTGTCTAAGACCTTCTTGCCTGCAGGTCCTCCAAGAGACCATGAAGAACTTCAACTCGGCGACGGTTCCGCCCGAGGTTGTGGCCAAGCTTCACGTCGACCATGACGCCAAGGTGGCGGAGCTCGAGCAGCGGATGACTGTCCTCAAGGCCGAGGACCTGAAGATCCTGGAGATGTGTCGTCGGGCCGAAGAAAATGCCACCAAGAACAGAGAGCGGATGTGCAAGCTCGAGTTAGAGCTTGAGCAAGCACAACAACACTCTCAAGTTCTGGAGTCGAAGGTGGCCGAGCTGGGCTGGGCCGCACGGGAGGTTGCCGAGTTCGCCGACCAGGACAAGGAGGAGATGGAGCGTCTTTGCCAAGAAGCCCGTGAAGGACGTGAAGCTCGGTGGTGGGTGCTCGACCTCGAGACCAAGCTCGATGAGGCAAAGCAAAAGCTTGTGGCACTCAGAGGAGCAAGGCCCGGGAAATAGTCCCCTTGTCTAGGTCTTGGTGTAAAATTTTTCTTTCTTTTTTTGTGTTTCCTAATGATGTGAATAAAGGATGATTCTTTCCCCTAAGACTCGCCTTTTGCCTTGTTTCCTTGCCTTGCGTCTTGTGTCTTGGCGTTTTTGTTCTTCTCTAATGACCGCCTGCATACAACAAACGCAAGACGAAGAAACGAAAAAGATACAAATAGAAGTATGAGTTAGAACGAAACATGGGCGACACGAGTGCGTGCGCTTTTTAGAAAAAAAACGTTAGTGCGGTAGTTCGTTCTTACTAAGCCCCCGCTGCGAATGAAGGTCGTGCATCTAGATTGCGAGCACGAGCTTGTTCGCAGAGAGTGGGAGATCGTCCCCATTGCTAAGACCAAGAAGGCGAGGGCAAGAGACAAGCTCCGCCGCCGCCTCCTACTCGTTGAAGAGGCGGGCGACCTCGGCCAAGAGCCCTCCTCGGCAACACTTGGAGTTCACCGACAGAAGGAGGTAAACGACCAAGGCCTGGATGAAAAGTTACTTGAAGGAAATCGGGATTGATAGCTCGCTAGCACACATGGAGCGGCGAGTTGGTCGAGGAGACAAGGAAAGCCGGCGCAAGGCGCTGGAAGGAGCTTGCCGAGCTCAAGGCCAAGCTCACCTAAGCCGCCTGAGCTCCTGGACGGAGAGCCCGAGGAGGAGGACGAGGACATGGTGCCCTCGTGACAAGGCGCCAACGTTTGAAGAAGACATTGGAGGAGGTTGACATGGAGAAGGTCGACCTCCCCCTGGCGAGGATCAGCCATGCTGCTGCGGAGAAGTCCAAGCTCGTGGTTGTGGCGGTGGCCAATCCCGCCGAAGATGACAGCGAGGAGCTCGCCCAAGGTAGCCTTCGACCTCCGTCTTTTCTTCTTGTTGTTTTTGTTTTCTTTTTTCGCTTCTTATCCAGCAAGTAACCCCACTCCATTGACGAGGCGTGATAGTTTCTAAGGTCTTTGGATTTCGGGCAATGGTTGACTAAATCCTTGGTCGTCATAGAGAGGCAATACCTTGTCACGAATCGTGATGGGACGAGGCCATCGACTCGCGATTAACGGACGAGCTCATCACGACGCCGACCAAGAGGTCATGAACTCCTCGGCCTTTGAGGGACCAACTCTGTAGGCATAGCTCGCCTGGCCCAAGCACTACAGATGTTTGGAGGGGTGATGAGGAAGACCTCGCGATCTTGGGTGAAAAGTCCGCCAAGAAAGCACGGTCCACTTAACTAACCACTCCCGCTCTGTGATGAGGGTGCGAGAGCCCCGAGCGAGAAAGCATGCCTCGAGGACACGGCAGCCCCGAGCGAACCACATGCCAGGAGGATAGCGAGAAGATCCCGAGCGAACCATCGCCGAGGAAGGCGCGACGCCCGTGGACTACATGCTCTGGGGACAACGAGGATCACGGTGAACTTCGCCGGGAGGAAGGCTAAGTCTCCTCACGAGTCCCCAAGGGAAATCTCGCAGATTCGAGAGGCAGATGTCACCAAGGCCTTCCAGATAACCTTTATGCAAGTATCCTACGTGTAAGTACACTTTTCCGAGAGTTTCTTCTTTTGGAGTCCCGGGGTGTCTAAGACCTTCTGCCTCCCAGTCCTCCAAGAGACTATGAAGAACTTCAACTCGCCATGATTTGCCCGCCCGAGGTTGTGGCTAAGCTTCACGCCGACTATGACGCCAAGGTGGCGAGCTCGAGCCATGGATGATCGCCTCAAGGCCGAGGACTCAAGATCTCGGAGATGTGTCGCAAGCGGGTCAAGGGTATGCTACTCAAGAACAGAGAGCGATGTGCAAGCTCGAGTTAGAGCTTGAGCAAGCACAACAACACTCTCAAGTTCTGAGTCGGGCAGTACGAGCCGGCCTGCCGCACGGAGGTTGCCGAGTTCACGCTGACGGACAAGGAGGAGATGGAGCTGCTCTTGCCAAGAAGCCCGTGAAGGACGTGATGGTCAGGGTGGTGCTCGACCGAGACCAAGCTCGATGAGGCGGGCAAAGCTTGTGGCACTCAGAGGAGCAAGCGTCTAGAAATAGTCCCCTTGTTCAGGTCTTGTGTGTAAAATTTTTCTTTCTTTTTTGTGTTTCCTAATGATGTGAATAAAGGATGATTCTTTCCCCTAAGACTCGCTTTTGTCTTGTTTGTTTTTGCCTTATGCCTTTGTGTTCTATTCTTCTCTAATGACCGCCGCGATACAACAAACGCAAAGACTTAAGAAACTAAAAGATACAAATAGAAGTATGAGTTAGAACGAAACATGGGCTTAATATTTAGGTGAAGTAACGCTTTTAGAAAAAACGTTAGTGTAGAGTTCGTTCATTAGCGCCCTCACGCAATGAAGGTCGTGGCATCTAGGATTATGCAGTAACGAGCTTGTTCGCAGGAGAGTTAGAAAAATGCGTTTTCCTCTCGACTCAAGTCACCAATTTCTCCGAGTTGCGAGTATGGGATAGGCTCGGAGAAGTAAACGCGCTAAGGCCTTAACTTCCTTAGCGCTCTGGAGACATGCCCATAAGTTGCCACTGCGGTCAGAGAGAAGAACTACAAGCGTCTGGACAGAAAGTATAACGATCGAACACGCGAAGTCGAGCTAAGGCTCGACCAACCAAGAGAGGTTCTCAGATGCGATCGTGAACATGCAAATAAGAACTATCGCGACAATAATCCGCTTTATGGAGATCAAGGGTCTCGGCGGGCGCTTAGCGATTCTACGCTTAGTCGTGGGTCTTCAGACATTCAGACGCATGCTAGCCAAACCTTAGAATAAGGAGATTGAAGCGAATGTTCCTGCCCAGACGCACTTGTCCCATCACCAAGACCGTGAAGAAAAGAGTATGCCCTTGAAGCGAGATCGAAGTCACTTACCAATGGGCAAAGGATTTTAAGAACATTCACAAAATCTTGGGATAATGGACTTGCGACCTGCTAAGGAACCAATTTTTATAGGAAAACCGCCGAAAGCAAGCACAAAACGTGAAAGTAAATGCGAAGCTAGACAAAGAACTTGGCGCAGCTTGGTCGACATTCCAAGAGCTCGTGAGCACTCCAACCATCTTCCATCGCCAAGCGGATAGCTCCCTGCAAAAGTACTCAAACGACCATCGAACGGGCCTTCCCATCCGGGAGAGCTTGTTGGCCTTTGACACGCCCCGACCCGACGTGAGAACCAGTGTCGCCAACTTGCATGGTCCTTGATCGATCGATGAAGCCGCTGCGCTACTAAGAGCTTGTAGGTAGACGACGGATCGCAGCAGAAAGCTTCGCTACAGGTGTCTCTTCAGCCGAGGTCGAGGTCAAGGAGACGCCGAGCTCTTCATTAATGCCGCCGACTAAGCGCACTCTTTGGGAACCCAACACAACTTCACAAGCAATATGGCCTTCGCACCATAGACGAAGCCGAAAGGGGTTTCACCAGAGGCCGGCCAGAAAGTGCAACCGACCTGTGAGGATGGAAGGAAGCTCGGCCCACCCACGATTGGTCAGGCCGGGTGAGGTTTTTAAAACCTCTTTTTGATTCCTCCGAGGATTTGGCCATTTGCTTGTTCTACCGCTTCCATTGCTCACGTGATGAGCTACAGAGGTGAAGCAGACGCTTGTCCCGATGTCCTCGAAGAGTTTGAAATAGCCATCGGTGAACTGAAAGTGCCTATTCGTGATGAAGTTTATCGGGTGTCCAAAACACGCCACCACGCTATTAGTGAAAAAACTCCGGCCGCTTGAGCCGAAATAGTTGACACTGGTTTGGCCACTTAGTGAAAGTGTCGACTACCACGAGCAAGAATTTGCAACCTCTTCACCACGGGAAAGGTCCGAGTATATCGATTCCCTGTGTCGAGAATGGCCATGAGAGCGGATAGTTTGAAGCGCCAGACACGTACCGATGTGCCTTATGTATGGAATCGGCATGCCCGCAGACGCCGCCACGAGCTTAGTTATGCGATACCTGGCATCTGCTTGGCTGGTCTCGCCCGAGGGTCTTTGGGACACCGCCCAATGGCAAATATGGTTTCGTCAAGATTGGCAGCCGGCACGATGGTCTTTATAGGAATTACCCAATCCCCGACAGTATCACTATCTGTTCTTAGATCCGAACCGATAGTGATGATTTGGTCATCACAATCGATTTATGAAATTAGAACCAATTGTGATAGTAGCTTAACCTCTCAATTTCTCCTCCTGGTCCATTCAAAAATCAAAAGCCTAGGCGTCCACCTTGTGCTTGAACTCTCGGCTTTCCATCCGTTCTATAAAAAAAGTTTACTCCTCTCCACCTATATCGCCCATCTGCCTCCCTCCACCCGCGTCGCCCATCTGCCTCTTCAAGCACATTGCCCATCTGCCTCCCCTCCCTCATGTCATCCATCTACCTCCCCGAGCACATCTTCATCATCTCCTCCCCCAAGCACGTCATCGCTGCCTCCCTGAGCACGTTATTGCCATCTCCTCCCTCGAACACGTCGTCGCCTCCTCCTCCCCGAGCATGTCGTCATCTCCTCCCCAAGCACATCGCCATCATTTCCTCCCCCATCACATCGTCGCCTCCTCCTCCCTGAGCACTGTTAGCTGCATTGACTTTTTAGTTGGTGCTTTATGAGTATAATCATCTCCCTGTGACTAATTTCTTTACTGTTAGTGCAAAAGGACTAGCAAATTACTTATCTTAGGGACCTTGCATATGAGGAGGCATTATTCGATGAGGAGTTGAGTTAGTTAGGTTGTTTATGATAATATTGATTAATCATTTACTTCTTACAATACTTGATTAATTCAATTGATATCATCTGTTAAGTGCTACTAAATATATGTTGATACTCATTGTGCTTACTGTTCTACTTGTGTTTGGCTTTGTTTACGGTATTGCTGGCTATTTCAAGCATCCGAAATGTTGTTGGCAACCTTTGTTTGTATGCTTTTGCAGTCTGTACTATTGTAGTTTCAGTAAGCATTCTTGAGTATTGATTCTCTTAAATATATCTTGGTTTAGCTTATTAGGTTTTATAAACTATCAACTATTAAATTTGTTTTTAAAGATAAGATTGTCACAAATCAGTCTAATATCGTGTCTCTAGTGGCGATGAGGCCTTTTTAAGGCAACCCAACATTTGAGAACACTTTAAAATCAACTTAAACTTGATTGTTAGTTGTATGCCTCTATTAATGTTAATGATAATGCATATGCTTAATAACTTGATGATGAGTATATTTACTTTGATATTATTAAGTATCATATATAAAATGAAATCTACAAATAAGATAGACGATATGGAAAATCTGTTGGATGCTAAACGAAAAATTGAGGTGGAGATAGGACAATTGAAGGAAAAATCTGAGTTAACAGAAAAAATTTATGAGATGAAACAAAAACTGAAAGATATAGATGACAAATCGCAATATATTGAATCTCTTATCCATTTATTGATCATTAAGGAGCTAAGGGAGGACGCAGAGTTAGAAGAAATCAAAGCTGAGTTTATAGAGACTTCTAGTATTTAATTTGTTGTGGTAACCAATAATGTACCAAGATAGCCTATTTTTATGACCAAAATAATCGCTTTTGTAAAGATTAAGAGATGACTGAAAGTCAATCAGTTATTGGTGTTAAACAGATAGGCACTGTGCTGGAACTGTAAAACTACAAGGAGAACCAGAAAAGTCTCTCTAGCGGGAGCTATGACACATATCATAGTAGACATGAAAAAATCCTAAGACCTCATTGTCTTGGTCTATCAAATGATGTTATTTCTCATTGTATGCTTGTTAATAATTTAACTAATTTATTATATCCTTGTAACATAGTAGGAAATATTTGCCAAGAAGTTCTGTAAGGAAAAGACTGTCAGAGGATTGTGCCATTGATTTTTACATTGAGTATGTTCAGTGGACAATCTCTATGGTACTCTAAATGCAATTGCTTGTGGCAAAGAGTCTTCTACTGAGACGTCGGTGCTGCTTGAGGAGAATTACGTTAGAGGATTGTGCTACTGATTTCTGCATTGAGTATACATACTGTCAATAATGCAGTGAATATGAATATACTATGAATTTATTAATTATGCATATACTAATTTTTTTAAATAATATATATTTTTAATAATTATGACATTAATACGTGGAATAAAAAAATTGCAAGAATAATACACCGTAGCCAAATGGTGTGGCGAAATAGCAGTTATCGCCATATGGTTGGGCGAAGATGCTATTTTCACCAATTCATTGGGCGATTGTACGTTAATCCTCGATTAGAACACGATTTGAACTAAAAAGACAGCAACTTATTTTCGTCAAATGGTGTGGCGAAAATAGGTATTTTTGCCACATCATTTGGCGAAAATATTATTGCCAAATGGTGTGGCAAAAATACTATTTTCGCCACACCATTTTGGCGAAAATGGGTTGTTACTAGTTGCAATTTGAGAATTGTAGAATATTAAAAAATTAAAGTATGAAAATTGTAGAATATTAGAAAATTAAATTTACGCTAGATATTTTTTACATGAATTTCGTTCGAAAATTCGCTGTAACTTTTGAGCGTTAACAAATTTTTTTAGTATGACAATTTTTTTCAAATTGAGAAAATATACCATGCTTTTCCTCCCGGACTCCCTCACCTGCTCTATCACCCTCGGTGAAAAACCACCCTCTCTAGCCCGTGAAAAATTGCAACCCACACTACCTTCGCAAAAAATTTGGTGCCGGCCCACCATGGCCTCCTCCCTTCCGTCCTGCTGATTGCTACGCTATCGCGAGGATAAGTCATATAGTATTTAACAAAATTATTATTCAATATCTTTTGGTTGACAAAAAATTCATATTTGTTAGTGATAATTCATGTAGTATTTTACAAAATTATTATTCAATGTCTTTTGGTTGACAAAAAATTCAAGTTTCACTCTTCTTCGTTCTCTTTGATGACAAATTTCACGAGAAATCATATTAAAACACTGAATAAATCATTTATATTACAAAGCGTAATAAGTATGACCACTACAGTAGTACAGTATGTGAATAACACGAAAGATACAGAAGGAATTCATATAATTGGGATACAACACAGGTACATGTCACAGAATCATACATTCTATGACCATGGATTTTGGAATAGGGAATTCGAATAGTCAACTGGATGTCACAAAATGAGGGTGGGAGAGGGAGATTAGAGAGAGGGTGATTCTCAAATCAGAAGTTATTGCGGAAAATAAGGTAGGCCACACTCTTTATTACGACTTAAAACTAGGAAGAGTATAACTTGACGTCTACTGAGTGCATCGAGGCCACTACCCTTCGCCAAGCCTCCGGTGGCTTCTCCGCACACTCTCTCGCTCTCTCTCTCTCAAATTCTCTTCTCCTCCGCTCTTTCTACGTGCTTCTCACGTATGCATCACGCCGTTTTGTAGCTACCGCCCGAGCTTCTCGTCCTGTTAGCTTGATCAAGGAGTTTATGGTCTTAGGGTTGATCTCCATGTCAAACCATCGCTCAAATTTCATGTAGAAATATTACAAAACATGTATGATTATTACCATCCGACGATTCTTCAGCTCTTCTCCGTGGGTCGGCGAGGTTATGCACTTCCAATACCTCCTCTTCCAAGTTGTAATTTCCTAAGAGCGACAAGCCCGCAAAGATCTCCGACATACACATCGGGACAAATTTCACGAGGTAGGAAGATGTCCTGCACGCCGAATTGCGCAATACCTCAAGCGCCTCCCCTTCCTTTGCTTTCCCTTTCCTTCCACTTGCACGCCGGCATTTTGGGTTGATCCTCTACTTTTTTTTATTCTTTTCCTTCCTCTTTTTTTCTCTTCTTTTTCTTCTCTCTCTTCTCGCTTTTCCTCTTGGTCTCGGCCAAAGGAGAAGGAAGGCAGATAGTGGTATAAAGGACATCTATCGCCTTATATAGGGCGATTTATATAGTTAGCTCTCGTCTCTGTTGGTTGGGTGTGAGACGCCATGGCTTCTATCGCCCACCAACAATCGATGATTATCTATCGCCCATTCGTCTCAAAAAGCGGTCAGAGCGTGTTGTCGCTTCATTTTAAAAGCGGGTGGCGTGGTGTTGTCACTTTGCTCGAGGTCGCTAGTGTCTTATCCGCTTGCCCGAGATGGGTAGTGCTTTGTCGCTGGTGTGTGTAGAGTGTTGTCTAATCACCGAGAAAATCGAGTAGCAGCCGGCCTCGCCACATCGCATTGAGAAAATTGTTGTAAAGCGCTGCTCAATCGACATGATAGAGCAGATAGTAGTGTGTTTGTAAAGAGCCCTAATAAAGCTAATGTATGTGTTGTCCAATCGGTCTGAGAACTGATGACATTACGAAATGTAAAGTTGATATTTTCATAGCACAAAACGTAATGAAACAAAATAACATATGTGAATATTACATAGTGTGTTGTCGTTTTAGTCTGAAAAAGCGGGCTACAGCGTGTTATCGAATCAGTCTGAGAAAGCTGCAATGTGCATGCTGTCACATCGCATTGACATCGGAAAGGTTACGAATTGTATCGGTATCCGGTGTTGTGTTGTCATGTCATCGGAGAAAGCAAATGTAGGAAACTGTCGGCATATTTCGCCTGACAAGATTCCGCTAGTAGGGTGTCTACTCCCTAGACGGAAATTATGGTTCGGTAGAGGGCATCTTCGTGGCTGGAAACCCTAATGTCTCTCGACGATGGATTCCAAGGCCAAGAACCGGTGACACAATGATTTACCCAGTTCAGTTCCCCTATGAGGGTAATAGCCCCACGTCTCCGCTAGTTCTTCGCTGGAGAAAATGGGGAAGGCCATATAAGGGTGTTCTTCAAAGGTTCCGCTTTCTATGCTTTATTCTAGCGACCGCCCTTTTCTTTCATGCACCGTGGTGCCCTTATATAGACGGGCCACCTTGAGCAGGAGAAAAGGGGGCGCTATACTTATCTACAACACATTAATTACATCTATCATTCAGCTTCCACGTCGACCCATGACTCATTTATTAAGCACGCCTCCGTGGCCTTGTCCTTCGAACCTCATTTAATGTCGGTGAGAGGTCTCGCCCATTCGCCCGACAGACGCTTTACGACGGGTTGGTAAGAGGCGCCGAGGGATGAGCCGCCGTCAGGTCGAAAGTTGAATCCTTCACATTAATGATCCCGACACGAGGTGCCAAAGGAGGGAAACCGAGGCTAAGCCTTCCTCATTCCTTTGGTTGCCTTTCGGGCTCGACAAGGGGGACCCAAACACCATCGCTGCCGTGCCACCACGCTGGGCCGCCGCCTACGAAAGGTGGCGTGATTGCCGATCGCCGCCGGGGCCACATGGGTTGCCGCCTCGGCCAGTAGGCGCGCAGCCGCCAGTTGCCCGCCAGTGCCACGCTGCCGCCGCTCGCATGAGCAAGGCGTGATCGCCAGACCGCGTTGAGGGGCCACGGGCTTGAATCGCCGTCGCCACTTTTCTGGCTCACATTTCTACGGAGATGGTACACCGGGCAAAGTACACCGACAAGAGTCCTCGGGCCATCCTCGAACGCAGGCCACCGCGCGACCTTATTAAATGCCGCCATGTTCTCGATGGGCCCACCACCAACAGACGCGAACCGCTTCGCCCTCCCCACGCATCGCTGATTTTTTTCGACCAAACACCGTGTTTCACCGACGCGAACCGTTTTCGCGGAGGTCTATATATGCACACACCCCACGCAATGCTTCACGCTTCGCTTCCTTCATATTTTGCTTTACCCTTTCGCCTCTTTTGCTTGAGATACTTTACTTCGCAATGGCATGGCACCCTTTCTTTTTCCACCGCCGCCCACGCCAGATGGATCGCCGCCATCGAATGGCACTGGGCGCCTTCATCTCGCCAGTGGGACCGCTTGCCTAACCGCGAGCCAGGGGAGATTATTGTCTTCACTGGGGCTTACTACGCCTAGTGCCGCTATTTTCGAAGTTCTTCCTCACCGCCCTTCACTTTTACGAGATTCACCATCTTCATCTCTCCCCAACTCCATCGCCTTCCTTTCCACCTTCGCTACCTCCTGTGATGTTCGGGGGTAACGCCCAATCTTCCCTCTTTCGCTATTTCTTCGCTTCGCCAAGATCACCTCCGACAATGGGAATCACTGAGCCGCCACTTCCGCCCGCTGGGTCGGCCTCCCGCTTATATTCCTTCCAAATTTCGCCTCCAACTCGAAGAATTGGCTGGGCGACGGCTTTATGTCACGACGAGAAGGGGCCGACCTTCTTGAGTACTCTACGCCAGAGGCGAGCTCACGTAGAGTCGGAGCTCGCCTGGTCAAGAGACGGCGAGTTTCGCAATGGTGGCTCGTGACGACGGCCACGGGTACCTACCGATTAGCGCCAGTAGTCCGAGACTTCGGTCTCTTGAGAATCAGGCTCATCGCCATCAAGGCCTCGCCGTGATGGCAATACACGGGACGCACGACATGACGCGCACGCATCGTGTAGTATGTCTTCTTACCTTCTTCTTGAATGCATAATTTTCTCTGTGGTCTTCGTTATCCAATACTTCTGTCTTCTTCTAGCGCCAGGTGAGGGAAACCTGAGCAATGCTGCCATCTCCCGGTGGCTATCCGTGTTGATCCCGCCAAGGCGAAGCGCTTGAGTTTCTCGCCGACATCGGCCATGTGATCCGGAGATCCGCGAGCACCTCCAGATCATACAATCCTTCCCGACGATGCATTCCACAGGTCCCGCCGTGGTGCCGGCCCGTGGCCCCTTGATAATCCGGACCAACCCCTGCCGCCGACGGAGCGCAGTAAATGGCTCTGTTTCGACGCTTAGCGCGGACCCTAAGAGGGTCTACACCGGGACTCCATCGAGCGTGTCTGAAGCGGCGACATCTTCTTCCGGGGTGGCAATGCCCGCCGCCTCCCTGAGCCGGGCCGTGACGACGCCGACCTCTCCTCACGGCAGGCCGCTTTCATCGGCAAGACTAATTCCACTTTGCCGCTTAGCTCCAATGGCGCCAAGCCCAACTACCATCGGTATTCGCCCGAGTGGGCTAAAGGGGCGCCATATATCTTCACTAACTCGCTTCCAAGGGCGGATCGCCTAAGCGCTCGCCTCAAGACAGACGCTCAGGACGCCGAGCAGCGCAGCGGCATTTCGCCGAGAGCAGCACTGTAGCTCCAAGGTCGCTGACTCGATGTTGCTGGGACTAGCGCTTCTGCCTCCCGCGCGACCGCTTCCCGCCGCCACACGCCGACATCAAGACACCGTGACACCGAAGCTTGGAGCGCTTGCCGCCACCAAAGACCTTCTCATGGTAGCCACCAGCATGAATCCACTTGACGCAAAGAAGTGGAGGGCCAACGGGAGCCGGAGAGGGCAGAGACGAACTGCCCAAGAGAGGGCTACTGCAGGCAACTTTGCTTGCTCGGGCGCAGGAGGCCGAGACGGCCGAGGAGGCAACGGAGGCGCAGTGGCATTTAACGCCAGATAACATCGCGACCATGCTCCGGTCATCATACCGGCGCATGGTGTGGATCTTGGCGCCGCTTGGAGTAGATCTTCACGAGCCGTTTGAGCCCACAAAGAATGCAAGACGCCCATCGCACCACCCGGTGGCTAACGCGCTTTCGCCCGCTACCGCCATGACTACCCCCTCCATCCAGGAAGGGCAGCAAGTCGCCAAAGTTCTCGCCACCTTCGCGTTTCGCCGCCCGCGACGCGACCCTTCAACCCAATGATCGTAGATCGTAGATGAGGGAGACGAGGCCTGCACAGTGCATCGCAGGCAGGAGGTCGCGAGCGCTGCCGTCAACATGATGGCGAGAAGCTCGACCTTGCGGCATAAAAGCAGGAGAGCCGAGGTCGAGGATGATGACGAGGGCATCAAGTCGCCAACGCATTTAATCGGCGACCCGCCGCTTTTTACGCTTGTTTTTTTTCGCTCGCTATTGTATGCCGTAACAATATTAGCAATTGTAAATGAAGTTGACATATTTTGGTTTCACCTAGGCATGTCTTCTATTCGCATTTTGGGTATGCTTGCTTTAACTCAATTTTCGAGCGACGCCTCTACCGCTATATGACGCAAAACCTAAATACTGTGTCAGTCGACATTTAGGCATTATGTGAGTGATTGCAATAACGCAAACAGGATCATGCGTGGATGAAGAGCATAGACAAGCAAAGTCTTAAATTGTCAGGTAAGGGTATCACCGCTCTCCGCTCTTTTGGAACTTATATTCCTGATCTTGAATTTTACCGCAATATTGGCGCAATAAGGAGGTGAGCTTACTGTGAGTGGTATCGGGCTTGCGTTCACGGAGGCAACCGCCGGTGCTTCGCTGAGCTGAACCGAGGTGTGTGGGTCGGTTTGAGTCATCGCCACACTCGCACTCCCAAATACGCCGCCCTGCGTATACAAACGTTGGGTATTTCCGTTTATCAGTGAGGAACCATTAGGTTATAAGAGCTAGTGATAACCACATATACTTCAACCCATTAAGGCACAAGTGTAAGAAATAAGTTGGCACTGCCAAAGCAAAAAACTTTTCTTTGTCATAGGCCATTGGGCGACCAGCTCCTTGACCTGTCACGAAGGCCAATACCGTGGTGAGCAGGGTGCGGTCGCCCGCCTGCTCGCCAGGCGGGCAGAGTGTGGTCGCCAAACCGCTCGCCAAACCTTCACGTGGGCTTATCGCTAGGCGAGCAGGGCTTGATCATTTGCCCGTTTGCCCGAGGGCCACGTGGTCGCTGCCAAAGCAAGCGTGCGGTCGTCACCGCCACCCAACCGCCACGGTTACTTCGATCACTCGAAGTTACAGTGCACTTAGCATTTCATTTATGATCGCAAGATGGCCACGAAAGCACAAGTAGGCATTGCACAAAACATGTAGAAACATATTAGGGGACGAAGGCCCTGAAGCGGTATGTCGTGGTCCCCGCTGGAAACTTAGACTCCTATGATTCGTAATCAGCCCACTACCACGTGATATGGGAGTAGGTTCGCAGGAGGGACATTGGGCTGCGGTGCTCGCGAGACAACTGGCTTGTTTCGTTGAGTCAACCAAGGTGTGCGGGCCGCTGCTTGAGCCACCGTTAGGTTCAGACTCGTCGTCGTCTCTGCTTGACGCTGGGGTCGCATCACCACGGATCGCAAGAAGAGTGGCTGTTTCATCAGACACATGACATTTCCGCCAGAAGCATTCTCGCTTAGGGACAAACAAAGGAAATAAAGGAAAAGCTCTTAAAGTAAACAACTTTATGCCATTACAATACTCGCTCGCCGAAGGCCACGAGGCGGTGGTCTTCGCCCGGTCGTTATCGCGGGCGCTTTCCTGAACCACCGCCGACCATCTTATTCACAACCCGCAATCCTCCGTGCCGTGAGAGTTGGTCCGATGGATCGGGTAGAAGGGCTTGCCTCCTTTTCTCCGCGGCGTCGCTTCGACCACGGCGGTCGCCACGCTGCCTTGGCGGTCATCCTCACGGCCGCGACGGCCGCTCGCCGATCACGGCGACGCCATGCGTCGAAGCATCTGTTCAGTTCATACGCTGCCGACTCCTGCTTCGTCTTGGTTGCTTTCGCTCAAGATCCTCCGCCATGGTTGGGCCCTCGGTCTCGATTGCTCGCCTCAAGGCTCGCATGGCTGCTTGATAAGTGGCCCTCGAGCCTCGCCATACGCACAAGACTTGTGCGCCAGAGAAAGAGCTCGGAGGTGGTGGTGATGTCGCGGGTTGCCATCTTTTTCCTCAGATCTTGTGGTCGCAAGACGCTTCGAAAAGCGGCGACGACCGATCGCTTCGGAAATATGTGGAATCAGATGGCATAAAGGGCGTAACTGCCAACAAAGTCACAAGAACGACTTCTTCCCGCCGAGGGCATGGAGATCGCCCTCACACCCTTGCTGCGCTGAATGAGTTTTGAAGTTGGCGACAAAGAGGTCGCACAACTCCTCCCACGAGTGCACCGATCCTCGCGGAGGTTCAACAACCAGATCCGCGACTTCAAGGCCGCTGGGGAAATAACTGGCTATGGTTTTCTGCATCGGGCCACGCAGACGCACTACGTTGGTGTAGACCGCAAGAACTCCTCCGGTTGGTGGTGTCGCCATACTTCGGCGGAGGCCGACGAACCTTTCGCCATACCACATGGCGCAATTGCCGGGAAAACGCTGGCATCCGACGCCATAGGGGATTCTTGCCGCCATTTTAATTTCTACCAAAACCGCGTCGGAGGGCGACATCGGAATCCTCAAAGAGTCCGAGGAACGAACCTCCTCCTCGCTCAAGGTGAGAGTTACGGAGGAATTCTCACCTCAGGCCATCCGTCTGCCACCAGCAGCGCAAGGCGACGCTAGCGTATCACGAGATCACCGGCCACGGATCGGGCGCCAAGCTCAAGATGGGACCTCAGTCCCTCACGCGCCTCGTGGAGCCGGACCTTTTCTTGCATGCCTTTTCTTTACGCTGCCCGCCGCCAGAGCGCCTCGCCAGGGCGCTTGAAGCTTGGGTGCTCTCACGCACCTTGGGGCGAGGGGAACTGATACTCAAACCCCTGGGCATCCTTACACGGAGCCGAGCCGTGTCCACGAGGCCCGCAATATCCCGCAGCCACGGAGTGGCCGGAGTGTCTCCAGCAAGTTCCACCGGAGGGTGGTTCAGGAGGAGACGGACCGCATGCAGGTTCTGAGACGGAGTGGCGGCCTCCATGGCCAGCCGATGCCGAACCGAAGCTTCTGCCATCAGGCGCCACCGCCTCCCCGCTGTGGCGTGGAGGCGATCCTCGTTCCGCGAGAACGCCGGACGATTCTCGAGCTACTACCCTTCACCACATCTTGTCGCTGCGAGTGTAAACTCGCCATCACCAGGTGCGAAGTCCTTTCGGACAAAGAGCCGAAACCCGCCGGAGAGATGGCCGGATGAGCCAACCACTAGCCCTCTACCTGGCGCGCCCCTGTCGGCGTATTTCGCCTGACAAAATTCCGCTAATAGGGTGTCTACTCCCTAGACGGAAATTATGGTTCGGTAGAGGGAATCTTCGTGGCTGAAAACCCTAATGTCTCTCGATGATGGATTCCCGCGCCGCCGAAGTCGGTGGACACAATGATTTACCCAGTTCAGCCCTTGTGAGGGTAATAGCCCCACGCCCTACTAGTTCTTCGCTGAGAAAATGGGAAGCGCTATAATGGTGTTTTTCAAGGTTCCGCTTTCTATGCTTCTTGTTCTAGCCGACCGACCCTTTTTCATGCACAGTATGCCTTATATAGACGGGCCACCTTGAGCAGAGAGAAGGGCGCTTATACTTATCCATAACACATTAATTACATCTATCATTCATTTCCACGTCAATCCACCGACTCATTTATTAAGCACGCCCGTGGTCTTGTCCTTCAACCTCATTTAATGTCGTGAGAGGCCTCGCCTCGCCTGCGGACAGACGCTTTCACGATGCAAAGTTGGTAAGAGGCGCCGAGTGATGAGCCGCCGCCGTGGTCGGTAAAGTTGAATCCTTCATTAATTAATGACCCCGACATGAGGTGCCAGGAGGGAAACCCAAGGTGAAGCCTTCCTCATTTCTTTTCGCTTTCGTGGCCCAACAATGGGAGCCCAAGCACCGCCATCAGCCAAAGCCGCCATCACGCTGCCGCCGCCAATGAAGCAGGCGTGATCGCCAGACCGCTTCGTCGGGCCACGGGTCGCCGCTCACGCAGCGTATGCCGCCGTTGCGCCGCCAGGTGCCACGGTCGTCGCCGCACGAAAGGTGGCGGATCGCCAGATCGCCATTGGGGCCACGTAATGTTTCGCTTTCGCTGCTAGGGCGTGTCACCAGTCGCGCCGCCAGGTGCCACGCGGGTCGCCGCCAATGCAAGCGGTATGTGATCGCCAAACCGCCGCCGAGGACCACGCGGCCGCCGCTGCGGTATGCGTTTCGCCAAGTCGTCGCTAGGGTGCCACGCGAGTGCTGCCGTTACTCGACGAGCGGTAGGCGTGATCGCCAGATCGCCGCCACGGGGCCACGTGAGCTTTAAATCGGGCCAAAGCACTTTCTAAGCCTATTACTTCGACCGAAGGGTACACCGATGCAAAGTAATCGACGTAAACGATGAGTAAAGTAAAAAGCGCATAACAAAGATTATTAACATCAGAAACAAGACAGAGTATGAAATATAAATAGGACAACAACCTAACAATGAGTTGCTAATCGACCTAACCCCTAATGTTGACCCTGATCTGCACCCTTACCACGACCTCTCTTCGTCCTATGTGTCAAGGTTTGCATCGCCCGGAGGGCATGTGTGAAGCTCGATGCGATGGGCGCACCGCCTCAGTAGTCTGGCGGGGATGTACCGCTACACTAGTCAACGCCATGTAGGCAACGCTGCACTGTGAGAAGGTGCCTTAGTCTCCGCGCTGTGAATTGCGCTGGAGGGTGCCGCGTATCGCACAAGGAGGGGCCGCGTATCGCTACTTGGGGGGGCCGATGAACTGTGTGCTAGTGAAGAACTGATTCGCCTAGTGCTCAGGATTGGCATACCTTGATAAGTGCGGCGACTGAGAGAACTGCCCTCCACCCTGAGGGCAACCTGCATGTTCATATAGTAACTTTTAATTATAGTTAGGTGATACTTATACCAAACGTGAATAATTAAATATTGCTTGACTTACCTAGTGTGGGGACAGCCTTTTGGGTGGGCAATCGTTCGGCGTTGGTGTTTGCTTCTTCAGCTCTTCAATATATGTGGTGGTGTGCTTATCCAATCCGGCCAATAGCGCGCTGAACTTACATGCCTCGATTCTACTTGCATAACCTCTAAATAGGTTCATCGCTTTCTTATTCTTGAACCGCCCGAAAAATTTGTCCCAAATGTCTCATGCACCACCTGCGCGCAAGTCACGCTTATGGGAAAGGTCCATCAAGGTCCTTCAGAAAGTCTTAATTGATGAAATGATATCTTTATGATGATCATGAATGATGCACACGCTAGCGCGATCACCAACTACCTCGAACTTCAAATGTCCGGAAAACCACAAATTAATTATCACGCTTTTCACCTCAACAAATGCAAAGGCCAATGAAAGTATGTGGTTATTCGTGATCACCGAATGGTGTTAGAATGGCTTGTTTCAGATAACCGCTAGTAAATTCGTAAGTCGAGGGTCAGCGACTCTCTCCTTGATGGTCAACTCTGGGAGTCCAAGATATATCGTTCGAGCCGAACGCCCTACGCCCGGGCCAGGTGGTGGCTATGGGGATTCGGGCGCAATGGATCAAGGCTGGTTATAAGCGAGGGCTCAGATGTGCCCGAGCGCTTGTCCGAGTGAAGGAGCTCGGGAGTCGGGGTGTCCATTCGAGTCGGACCGAATCGAATGCGGGCGGAATGCTAGTGTGAATTGAGGGAAAAAATTGTCGTCGTCCCCCTGAGGGTCTTGCCGCCCTTTATATAGCGGAAGGAGCAGGTTACACGGGGTTTGGAAGAAAGAAGTAGGGGTATGCTATGCCCGGGAGTCCCGGTCTTCGGTCTTGATGACTGACAGGTCCTGTTCGTCCCATGCCTGGGTTGGTGGACACGGCAGGCGGCGCTTCCTTGGGAAGGTGCGCTCGCCCTTCTCAGGCGGCATTGCTGTGCCGACGCTGTCTGCATTACCACGCCCTCGTGTTGCCTCACGGAGGAGCACGCCTTCATCAGTGGCCGACGGGTGATGGGATCGGCGCTGACTTGGTGGTCTCTCGCCACCTTGAAGGGACCACCGCCTTCAGAGTGGCGGCATACGCATGGGGTCAGGACTTGCTTGATGTCGACCGGCGACGCGTATGGGTCGCCGGATGGAGTTTCAGAGGGGCCCCACCCGAGGTCGAGTCCGAGCTCGCGAGAGCGTCTGACCAGTGACTAAGTCGTGGCTTTACGGGCGCCTAACGGCGGCTGTCAGATCTCACGAGACGCCGCGACCTGCGGCTGTGCCCTGAGCGCCTGGGGGCTTAACGAGGCCGAGGGTCTTCAGGATTCGACGAGGCCTATGGTCAGCCCAAGACGGATTACTTGGTGTTTTTAGCCAATATTTAGGGATAATTCCATCTATGAGGGACGGAGACTTTGGTAATACTCCTTCCAGCGCTCTGCGTTACCTCCAGTCCCGCCGCCATGTGCGAACGACTGAGAGGTGGACGATCTTGAAATAGATGTATACTTTGCTGTGGGGCACCCCTGGTATGAGTATTCGTCAGAATCTGTCCCTCATATTTCCCTGTCAAAAATGTACCATCGACATAAAGCAATGAACGGCAGTACCTGAATGCCGCAATGCAAGGACCCAATGAAAAAAAGCACGACGAAATATCAAGATTCCATTACCATCTGCTTCACTTTCTTCGAAAGCGGTGTATGTGCCACTGATCATAGACATGATGAAGTTTGAGTATTGCTTCAATGCTTTCTCTCTTAATACAAGTTGTACAAATTTTGAAGCAAGTGAAGGGGTAAGATTAACTTCAAACTGTGAAAGAACTAAATTTCAACGATGATTAGCAAACTCTTTTGACTTTTCAGTTATTTGGACAAACCTTAACTACTATTACACTTGAAACAATTTTCAATGTAGGGTCATTTCTGTAGTGGATTAGACTCAGTAAGTCTCGTATCAATAATTTTTCAGTTCATTTTACTGAAATATAATATGTAAAATTTGGATATTGTATACCTGATTTTGAATGTTTTGGCAGTTTTTGTAGTTTCAATTCCTGCTTATGGTGGGAACTGAGCGTGAGATTTCCAGCCGCAAAAAGAGAAGTTAAGAGTCAAAACACAACGGTCAAAATCTAGATGTGGTGAGTGTAATTTTTTTGAATCCTATATATGAAACAGGTCGCATCAACCTTGTAGTGAAATATCTAGATCTGTTTGCCTGCCGTTGGGCTTATATCTACACAACAGGTTGTTGAATTTGAAAGCAGTCGGTTAGATTAGTATTATCTTTACTATATAATGCAGTAGTTTCTTCCTCATGTTATTTTTTTAGAATTACCTACCATGCCACTCCATTTAATAAAAACAGAGAAAAAACTGGCTCTCCCTGAAACCCCTACTAGTAACATGTTATGCCCAAGTAAGCAAATTTAGAACCTGTTTCAAACAGATGAATTTCACAATAATTGAAACAATATAATTACTACGGAATCTGAAAAATCGAGCTCAAGATGGGACCTCAGTCCCCCGGCTCCTCGTGATATTAAAGGGGGACTCTTCTTGCACCGCCCTTTTTGTTTTACTCGCCCGCTGCCGAGCGCTTCTGGTGCTAGGGCGGTTGGAAGCTTGAAGTTGTGGCGCATGAGCACCTTGGGGTGAGGGGAACCGATTTATTTTCGATTCTGCGAGTTGGGCAGCGCCCTACACTTTTTGGAGCCGAGCCGCGTCCACGAGGCCCGCAATATCCCGCAGCCATGGAGGGTGGTCCAGGAGGAGACGGACCGCATGCAGGTTCTGAGCCGGAGTGGCGGCCTCCATGGCCACCGATGCCGAATCGAAGCTCGGCTGCCGCCGGGCGCCACCGCCTCTGAGCTGTGGCGGTGGAGGCGATCCTCGTCGGGCACCACCGCCTCCTAGAACGCCGGAGGCGATTCGCGGAGCTACTACCCTTCGCCACATCTTGTCGCTGCGAGTGTAAACTCGCCATCACCAGGTACGAAGTCCTTTCGACAGAGAGCCGAAAACTCACGGAGAGATGGCGGATGAGCCAACCACTAGCCCTCACTGGCGCTACCGCTTCGGCGATTTCACCGACAAGATTCCGCTAATAGGTGTCTACTCCTAGACGGAAATTATGGTTCGAGAGGGCATCTTCGTGGCTGAAAACCCTAATGTCTCTCGACGATGGATTCCAAGCGCCGCAAGTCGGTGGACACAATGATTTACCCAGTTCAGCCCCGGTGAGGGTAATAGCCCCACGCCCCGCTAGTTCTTCGTTGAGAAAATGGGGAAGCGCCATAAGGGTGTTCTTCAAGGTTCCGCTTCTATGCTTCTTGTTCTAGCCGACCGGCCCCTTTCTTCATGTACCAGGGCGCACTTATATAGACGGGCCACCTTGAGCAGGAGAGAAGGGGGCGCTATACTTATCTACAACACATTAATTACATCTATCATTCAGCTTTCACGTTGACCCACGACTCATTTATTAAGCACGCCTCCGTGGCCTTGTCCTTCGAACCTCATTTAATGTCGGTGAGAGGCCTCGCCCGGTCCGCGGGACAGGACGCTTCTACGATGGGTTGGTAAGAGGCGTCAAAGTGATGAGCCGTCGTCGTGTCGAAAGTTGAATCCTTCACAATTAATGACCCTGACACGAGATGCCATGGGAGGGAAACTGCGAGGCGAAGCCTTCCCCTCATTTCTTTAGTTGCCTTCGTGGCCTGACAACGGGGCCCAAGCACCCGACCGCTCGTCAAGCCGCCACGATGGCTGCTCGCCCGGTGAGTAGGGCGTGATCGCCAGATCGCTTTCGTCGGGGCCACATGGGCAGTTTCGCCGGCGGCAAGGCGTGTTTCGCCAGTCGCTCACCAGGTGCCACGCAGTCGCCGCCCGTGAAAGGTGGCGTGATCGCCAGATCGCCACTGGGGCCACGTGGGCTGCCCACCCGCTGGTAGGGCGTGTTTCACCAGTTGCCCGCCAGTGCCACGCGGCCGCCGCCAATGAGTAGGGCGTGATCGCCAAACCGCTGTCGGGGACCACGCGGCCGCCGCCGGTGGTGGCGTTTCGCCAGTCGCTCATAGGTGCCACGCTGAACGCTTCGCCCGGGCGAAAGGTGGCGTGATCGCCAGACTGCTCGCCGGGGGGCCACGTGAGTTTTAAACTAGCCCAGGCCACTTTCTAGGCCTATTACTTCTTCGACGGAGAGGGTACCCCGGTGCAAAGTACACCGACAGAAATGATGAGTAAAGTAAAAAAGCGACAACAACACTATTAACACTGTAAAACAGTACAGAGTATGAATCATAAATAGGATAACAACCTAACAATGAGTTACTAATCGACCTAACCCCCTAATGTTGACCCTGATCTGCACCCTTACCATGACCTCTCTTCGTCCTATGTGCTGAATCCGGTGCATCGTCCAGAGGGCATGTGTGATGCCCTTGCGATGGGCGCGCCTGCCCGTAGTCTGAAGGGTTGTACCGCTACACTGGTCAACGCTCGCGGGTAGGCAACGCGTACCCGTAGAAGGTGCCTTAATCCTGCTGTGTGAATTGCGTCAGTGGAGGGGGCTGCGTGTACTGCGTCGGTGGAGGGGGCTGCGTGAACTATGTGCTAGTGAAGAACTGATTCGCCTAGTGCTCAGGATTGGCATACCTTGATGAGTGCGGTGACTGAGAGAACTGCCCTCACCCTGAGGGCAACCTGCATATTCATATAGTAACTTTTAATTATAGTTAGGTGATACTTATACCAAACGTGAATAGTTAAATATTGCTTGACTTACCTGGTGTGGGGACAGCCTTTTGGGTGGGCAATCGTTCGGCGTTGGTGTTTGTTTCTTCAGCTCTTCAATATATGCGGTGGTGTGCTTATCCAACTCGGCCAATAGCGCGTTGAACTTACATGCCTGATTCTGCTTGTATAACCTCTTAAATAGGTTCATCAGTTTCTTATTCTTGAAATGCCTGAAAAAATTTGCTCCCAAATGTCTCATGCACCACCTGTTCTGCAAGTCACGCTATGGGAAAGGTCCATCAAGGTCCTTCTGTAAAGTCTTAATTGCTGAAATGATATCTTTATGATGATAATGAATGATGCACACATTGGGCAGATCACCAACTACCCGAACTTCAAATGTCTGGAAAACCACAGCTAATTTTCACGGTTCTCACCCTCAACAAATGCAAAGGCCAATGAAAGTATGTGGTTATTCGCATCACCTGCAATGGCTGTTAGAATCTGTCCCTCATATTTCCCTGTCAAAAATGTACCATCGACACAAAGCAATGAATAGCAGTACCTGAATGCCGCAATGCAAGGACCCAATGAAAAAAAGCACGACGAAATATCAAGATTCCATTACCATCTACTTCACTTTCTTCGAAAGCGGTGTATGTGCCACTGATCATAGACATGAATGAAGTTTGAGTATTGCTTCAATGCTTTCTCTCTTAATACAAGTTGTACAAATTTTGAAGCAAGTGAAGGGGTAAGATTAACTTCAAACTGTGAAAGAACTAAATTTCAACGATGATTAGCAAACTCTTTTGACTTTTCAGTTATTTGGACAAACCTTAACTACTATTACACTTGAAACAATTTTCAATATGAAACAGGTATATGACCTTAACAATTTTCAGTTATTTGGACAAACCTTAACTACTGTAATTTTTTTGAATCCTATATATGAAACAGGTCGCATCAACCTTGTAGTGAAATATCTAGATCTGTTTGCCTGCCGTTGGGCTTATATCTACACAATAGGTTGTTGAATTTGAAAGCAGTCGGTTAGATTAGTATTATCTTTACTATATAATGCAGAAGTTTCTTCCTGTGTTATTTTTTTAGAATTACCTACCATACCACTCTATTTAATAAAAAACAGAGAAAAATTGGCTCTCCCTGAAACCCCCTACTAGTAACATGTTATGCTCAAGTAAGCAAATTTAGAACCTGTTCTGAAACAGATGAATTTCACAATAATTGAAACAATATAATTACTACGGAATCTGAAAAAATTATCGTGTTGCAAATGGCGCCTCGTCGAACTAGCTCTGATCGGCTCTTTGCATGAAATAAGATTTAATTTTTATATATATATTAAAGGGTAGACATAACTCAGCTTTAAGTAAACCATGCAAACTTAGAGTCTGTTTATTTTAGCTTTAGATTCTCTAAAAGCTCATTCTGAATTGTAATTGTAGAGAAGCTGATTCTCTAAAAGCTGAAATTCAAAAACATATATGAAGTTGATTGTGGATTCTAATGTATATAGATGAGCTATATTGTGAGAATTGTATTCTAGAATCGAACTATTTATTTTTTATTCTGTTTTTGGAGTTAGAATCAGAATCAAAAAGCAAAAACAAACTGTGCTTTATAGCATTAGCTTTTTGGTAGGAGGAGGCTTATTAATAAGCTCAAGTGCGATTTTTTTGGTCAGAAACGACTAAAGGAAAAAATGGAATTATTTTTTTTAATAATACATTTTTTATTCGAAATTTCAAAAATATACCACCGAAAAAAAATTACAGAATATACCCTGCCGCCTGTCCCAACAAGCGACTGTGGGTCTAAATAGAAAAATACACAGGCGACAGGAGGCCACGCCGCCTGCTACCTATCGCCGATGAAATGGCGGCGAGGCTAATTCAACCCTAAGCGCCACGATTTTCGGTTTCGGGTCACGTGTGCCATGTCGCCATTTCATCAGGCGATAGGCGCTAAATTTAGCCCTGTCGCCATTTCATTAGGCGAGGCTAATTTGATTCCTGTCGCCCTTTCATTAGGCGACAGGAATCAAATTAGCCCATGTCGCCATTTCATTGGGCGACAGGAGGCTGGGGGGTGATGTGGCCTCCTGTCGCCCATTTATTTTTGCTATTTAACCCCCGTCGCTCATCTAACGGCGATGGGATATTCTGTAATTTTTTTCCGCAGATATTTTTAAAATTCTGAATAAAAATGTATTATTTAAAAAAAATTTCGGAAAAAATGTAGTCGCTGTCTACGTGTTTGTCCTCTAGAAGCCATTTGGCCAGAGGCCGCGGAGCCGACTTCTCATATAACACCTGAAGTCTTGGATGAGTTTAGTCTTACACATCCATGCCACGAATTAATTTGCTGTTGTGAAGTCTAGAGTGATTAATTCTTTTTGACCGAGATATGGCAGCACACCTCGCTTTCGTTATGTGAACAAAGGCATGACATGTCAAATAAAGCTAACGCACGGCCGCCCAAAACAAGATTTAATTGCAGACTAAGCAAACAATTTTTTTATATGTACATTAATTTCCGTATTGCGTGTGGTGAATTTAACAGCACGTGCATGACTTATCCGGGCCGACATGGTTGAGCAATGTAATGTCTGTATGTAGGTCGTTGGAGGTGATGTTCTGCTCATGTTAGTTTTACATGTTGTCTACCGAGAATTCAAAGTGTGAAATCGAAAGTGATCGTGCTAGGTTTCACGCATCTCGTATTGTTAAGGCCGTGTTTGGCTTGCCGTAATTTTGCGACATATCCTGAGGATAAGCTGAAGAGGAGATTTTTTTTAATAATCCATTTAAATATTATTTTACAGACATAACCCAGTGTCAATTGTCCAACGGTTGGGAGTAGGCTGACGTGCGCCCTCTCCTAGGCACCTAAACTTGTTTGGAGCACATGCCACCGAGTAGGAATGTAAACGAGTCGAGCTCGAACAAGCCTACTTCTTCAGACTCGAGCTCAGTAAGGTTCGAAAAAAGCTTGAGTTGAGCTCGAGTTGGGGTTCAAGTCTCGACTCAGGCTCGAGTTCGGTTCGGTCTAAGTTCGAGTAGGCTCGACTAAGCTCCGTAAGTTTGATAAGCTCGAGTAAACTTGGTAAGCTCGAATAAGTTTGGTTATTCTGGTAAACTCGGTAGGCTCGGTAACAAACTTGAGTAAGCTCGGCTCGAGGAAGCTTGAGAAAACTCGACTCGAGGAAGCTTGGTCCAGACTCGAGTAAACTCGCGAACTATTTGAGCTCAGTTCGGTTAAGTTCACGAGCTCGAGTTTAGCTCGTTTGGAGCTCGAGTCGAGCTCAAGTAGCTCGCGAGTCTCGGGGACTTTTTTTTTTTTTTTACAGCCCTACCACCGAGGATGGCACATCTAGCTCCTCGCCAACCTAGCACGCCATTTCAGCGAAAATATCCTGTGTGGCGACTTTGGGATCCGGTGAATCATTTAACAAGTTTAAAGGCTCAAATATGTAATTCCAGAGTTTATGTACCTATAGTGTGTTTTTACTAATAGTATTTTCTAGGATAAATCTAATGATATAATTTTGAAGTGATAAATCTTTACATACATTTTTTTAAAAAAGAAATCTATACAGATATACATATATGGGTATTGAAGATCTAAACCTAAATTTTCACAAAGGAAATGAACCATGGTGGTTAGTCAAAGAGCTAAAGTGTCACTCCCTCTAATCACAAACAGTTGTTGTTTTGGACATGGATACGGTGTCCAAAACACAGCTTTGACCCGTAATTTATATTAAGATATATTTATAAAACCTAATAAGATTATAATATTATGAAAGTATTTTTTGAGATAAATATACATATATGATTTTCATATATCCAATTTAAATATTTGAAAAGATATTGATAATCAAAGTTTTGAGAGTTTGACCGTATCTTCATCCAAAATAATAACTATTTGTGACCGAAGGCAGAGAAGTACATTATTGGGCTATGCAATCTCTACTAATATAAAGCAAGAGTTTCTTCCCGAGTTACTTCATCAAAATTACTCACTTTTGCTACTGCTCTTTAATTACCTACCTTTGCCACTATTAGTACTCTTTGCAAATAAACTTTTTATCGCAAATTGAGTTTCCATTGCAACACACGGACACATAGCTAGTTACAGTTAACTCATAGTAGCTGGTCGGAATCAAACTCTAATTGGTCAGTCGGAGAGCTATCTGTCACTATTTGACCATGGAACGATTGGTGATTGAGGTGAAATTGGGAAAGGCAACATAAAAAGGTTTGCGAACGGAGGTACGTAGCGACTAGCGAGTCAACGACAATCGACGGCTCCGCAAAGCAAATACGAAGGCGACGTGGCTGATTGGAGCTTCCAGTGGGTGTCCACTCGACCTAGAGGCAAGAAAGACCTTGCCGATAATTGTCGTAATCTTAATTAGACCAGGAACCTATCTGTGTCGGCTCTAGCGTACGGTGTTTAGAGACTAGACAACCATGATCTCGCTCAGAGATGACCGATGGAGCGACATTTATTAGTCTTGCAGATCTACCTAGCTTGTTTTCAGGTGAAAAGGTGTATCCACATGCAAGCGATCGAAAGAAGAAAACGAAACACCGTCGGTGTCATCGTGTCGCCAAGAACTTCTAGAAACGAAACAAAAGGCGTTTTAGTCTTTGATTTACTTAACGAGTCAGGAGAGCGTATATATTCATCCCCACAACTACGAGACTTAAAATTTAAAAACACTCTAGTATGATGCTATATGTCATTTTCTTTCCCTTCTCTCTTCCCTACTCATTTCCACCACCTCTCTTCTTTCCTCTCTTACACAAAATTTTCAAATTAGAAAGTTTTAACTTTGAAAATTTTAAACAGAAAGTTTCAACTTGAAAAAAATTTAACTCAAAATTTTCAACCCAAAAAGTTTCAACTTAAAAAATTTCAAATCAAAAAGTTTCAAATTAGAAAGTATCAACAAGAAAAATTTTCAAATTAAAAATTATTAAATTAGAAAGTTTCAACTCCAAATGTTTCAATTTTAAAACTTTTGGTTTCAAAGTTTCGATCCAAAAACTTTCCAAAGTGGTTAACAAATATTTTTTATTCAAAAACATAGGGGAAAATTTGAAAAACAAAAATTATTTTAAGTTCGAGGGGTAGTGTAACATCCCAAAAATTATAAGAAAAAGAGAAATGAAAATTTAAAAATTTGAATGTGTTTGATTTTGTATTTTCTGAATTTTCTTGATCTTTTTGGAATTTTGCCCTAAAAGAAAATTCTTTTATATTGAAATGGAAAAAAGGTAAAAGCAAAATATCAGAAAAATCTACAAAAGTTATATTAAAATATTAGAAATCTCCAGAAATCTTTTTCTACAGTCAAAAGCAATATGAACACATTAATTAACGACAATAAAAGGGAATTAATGTAATTTGACCGGAAACAGTAGCATGTTAGATTTTTTCTAAATCTATTTAGTTTATTTTTACCATTTATTCCTTAGGGAAATGGTAATATCTAGTAAAAAATATAAAAAAAATTAAAACCCACATTTAGAGCCTTTTAAAATTGAAAAACTGAGAAGTAGAAAACATGGAAATTGCAATGTTAGATTTATTAGAAAATAATTTTGCAAGATATAAATCTGAAACTTTTGCAAAAGATCATTACAAACCTTTAAAAAAGTTAGAAAAATTCCTGACCTCATTTAAATCTTTAAATAAATGAAAAACAGAAAAGATTGAATTGGATAGAAAAGATTGTCAGAATTACTAGAATTTTTACACAAAGTATTTTAACCCTAAATTTTTATTGGATAGAAAAAATTATCTATTATTCACATAAAAAATTTCAAAAAAATTTACACAATTTGATAGCCCTATTAAATGCCTAAGCATGTGATGTCTGGAAAACTGAATTGAGTTGCTAACCTTTTGAGACTTAAATGTGGGCCCAGCCATTAATGGACTGGCCGACCAGATAGACAGAACCACCTCTCTTCCTTGTCGACTGCCAGGTGGATCCCCGAACCCATACGTCAGATTCTTCTCCTCCCTTCTCCATTCTTCTTCTTTTGTCCAGCTGTGCGGAGACTCTATCGTGGCAAGGATTAAGCGCCAGATTTGCTGCCACATCATGCCTCAGGCAATGCAATGTGGCGCCGACTTGCCCATCCACTCGCCCCGCCACGACGCTGCCACGGTAGTATTTTCTTGTGAATTGCACTGCCACGACAGAACATCTCATGCCATCTTGACCGGCTACCGCTTGCTGCCCACGTTCAAACACTGGTACCTCACCGCCATTATCCTTTTGCGCTTATAAAGACCAACTAGTGGCACCCTTAGCTCCCATTATACCCACTCCACCCGCCCTACCACCCAGATCCACCCAAAACCCCTGCCACTATTCCTACTACTGGCAAGAATCGAGGAAAGGGGGCAAAACTCGGTCTCAGTGATTCAACGAATCCCTCTCCAATCCACTGAGCCTAGAGCACCCAAACCATTCACCAACACCTCCAAGACACTCAATCTCGGCTCAAATTAACCGAAGCCTCGCTATTACGCGAGTCGTCTTCCTTAGATCTGGTCCTCCGTTGCTAGCCCTGTACAAGGCTTCACCACCAAGGTAAGCTACAAAAATGGAACTCTTCTGAGCCACTGATGCTCACACAACACTTAGCCGCGCACGAGAACCTCCATTTGCACTCACGGCTCATTGTTGACAGTACCGCCACTCCTCATTGTTGGGGATGGTGCTCGGGCCACCGTGAGCCATTTTGAGCCTTCCTTGGGATGCACAAAGACTCCCTTTAGCTCACCATGCTGGCGGTTTGCCGTCTCCAGCACCACCTCGTCATCGGCAAAGCCACAATCGTGCCCTCTGTTTTGTTCCACTGACACGCAGGGCCGAGATGTCAACCGCTAGCGTCGAGCCAATCGACTACCAGCTGGGACCCACACGTCTTCTTCACACGTGCGCTTGCACTCACATGCTCGCATACTCGCTGACTAGTGGATCTACCACGTCAGTCCCACACACTGGGCTGCCTCACTAACCGAGGACCCCACCTATCAGCGGGTGCGACCCATATTCAAATAAACCTACGTGGAAAATAAGAGTACGCTTTCAGCACTAAGAAAGCGTATTTTCCAATTTCCATTGAATTATCTAAACTGTCTGCAATTCAAACTAACATAACTTTTGAATTATAGCCCCAAATGAAATGAAACAAATTTCCAAATTCATTTAAAATCATTTAGTTTCTAAATATATAAAAATATTTTAACTTTTACCACTGTGTAAATTTGAAAATCAAATTTAAAGAGAAGGTTTTAAAAAATGCTCTACACAAAATTTTTGCAAATGAACTCTGAATTGAATGAGACTAGTTTTATTAGAATCCTTAGGTTGTCAGCAACTTAAATATGAAAAAAGATTTAAATTTCAACTTGATGTAGATCTTTTTCTAACATAGATTAGTTTCAATATGATGAATATTCAAAAGTGCATAAATTGAACAAAAGAACTCCAAATTGAATGCAATCAATTTCTATATGTCATCAAGACAGTAGACTACCTAGATATGCAAAAATACTTAGGGTGAACTATTGAGTTTATACATGATATAGCATGTGGTAGCTTTGTGTCTTATTATTAATCCAAATAATTTTAGACTTTTGAATTTGTAAAATAAAGATAAGTAATCTATAGAAGACAAGAAACTTTGTTATAGCATAACCTAAGACTACTAGTAATTAATAAGAATAAAAAACAAAATAAAATACGTGTACATAAAATCGTGAAACCCTATCCCTAAACCACACTTGTTTTCTATGGCAAGTTTTTATTTGGTTATCTATTTGTATTCTTTTTACCCTTATTGAAGTTTATTATTTGCTATGTTCTATTGAATGATGTGTAGAACCCGACATACTAGATTCAGTTGTTGATGACCCCGACTTCGACTTTAATGACAATCAGCAAGGTAAGCATCCCCTTTGACCATGTTGATCTTAGCTTTTTAGAAATATTTTGTCAAATCTTTTATGTATGCGCTATGTTTAATAAACATTGGTATATTCTGGGTATCGGTAGATATAATCTTCATTGATGGTTTATCTTAATCAATAGTGATAGGGGGTAACCTTTGATTCTAAATAGACACATGATGATATCAACATGGGTATACTCGTTTATACATGCATCTGCTTAGTATGCTTTAGAATTGTGAACACAAATGGCTGGTTATACTATTCGTGATGAAAATAAATGTTGGACATGATGATGGTTAATATGATCAATAGTAATTTATTAAAAATAATAACACTATAATTTTGATGCGGACAATTATTGACAATAGACAGAGGTGCTTGGGACTTGCACGTAGTGTAGGGGGGAGATTTCTCACTCGTGTCAGATAAAGGAGCGAAATATTATATTGTTTTCAAGCCAAGACAACCGTACAACCATAAGTGTTGGTATGGGATGGCCTTAACTTATTAAGTTACTTAAAACTAGCTTTGCACATTGGAAGGCAGGAGTAGTACGAGCATTCTGGTGTAATTTTGCTTAGAGGGGTGCCCACACCGAGGTGTTGGGAATAACGTTTGCTAATACAATGGTGTATGTTTTGCTATGGGGAGAAATATGTGTAGTAGGGATGGATTGCCTGAGCTGTTGTGTGAATGATAGGGAAGGACTGTCATATCTTGGTGTGTTTTGTTTCTGCCTCCATAGTAAGGGTTTGTCGTCATTGGACTGGTGCAATGTTAGGGCTAGGTAATGTAACAGTTAGGGTGGGTATTCAGTTTTTTTGGTTTAATCGGTTCGGTTTTTTTGGTTTTAAAATAATTCAGTTTTTGAAAACTGGGAACCGAATTTCTCGGACAAAAATAAAAAACCGAACCAAATTAACTGAAATATTTCGATTCGGTTATTTCGATTTTTTCAGTTATCTGAAATATGAATAACACTAGGTAGATTAGATTTAGTCCTTCTCATATTGCAACACAGAGTATGCATAAACCCACACAATATTCATATGTCATTACAATATAAGCATAATGGAACATTTGAATAAACTAAACATATGCATAAATGTATTATAACATGAGAATTGTTTAGTAGCTTTAGGAAGAATACTATAAAAGTGGTATTGTACATAGGCTATTCGGTTATTTCGGTATTTGAAAGCAAAAAACCGAACCGAACACCGAAAACTGAATTATACCAAAATAAAAACCAAACCGAAAACCGAAAAAACCAAAATAATCGATTAATTCAGTTCGGTTCAGTTCGGTAATTCGGTTTCAGTTTAAAAATGCCCATCCTTAGTAACAGTTATGTTATGATCTCTTTATTGACACACCAAAAAAATGTGTTACTGGCCTAGTAAAAAGAGTTGATCATCTTTTGTGGGTAAAGTTGTACACCTCTGTGGAATGTAAATCTTTTTAAAAAGTCACACCCGTGGTCAAGGGCACTTGGTAAAATCATCACATAGTTAGATATTTTATTATTTTCACAAAAGTTGGTTTATACCATGTGTTGGCGGGAGATGGTTCGTCGTGTTGATCACGTTCATGAGGTATGTGAATTACTCTATTTATGCTTACAAACTTGTTAATTTATTTACCTGTCAAATTGCTTTTACAGAAAGTCCATTTGCAATCTATTAATCAGTATTTACAATTCAAATTGGCTCTATGCAAACTAACTGTAACAACCTTTTTCTTGATATAAGCCTACATATATTATAGGTTTTCCAAAAGTCTTGCGAGTACGTAAAGTACTCAGCTTGTTATTATTGTTGTTTTTAGGTAAAGAATCAGAATACCCTAACAAATCTTACTTTGGCGTAGGAAATGGGGATATTAAGGACGAGTTTTTTAGGATTTATCTTGTCAGTTGCCTATGGGAATAATGGGTTAAAGGCAAACTACAAGATATAAATGTTTCTACTATGAAGTTTATTTTGGTTTGTAAGAACTGCTTCCGCTATCGTATGTAATAATGTGTATGGATGTGTTACCAGTTTGTAAATATGCGTACTAGCCACTGATCATAGGACTAGTACTGTATGCACATGGAACCTATTGTTGGTATTTAATATCAAAAATAGGAGACTTACAAGTTAGTATTAGAGTCAGTTGACTATAAGAAACCCTAGATAGCATGGTCATTAGTTAAGAACTTAAAAATTGAAATTAAAATCTATAACTAAAAATATGAATTTAGTGCATCTTCCCTTATCTTGTTATATTTGTTAATATTCTTTCCTTGTCATATTATATATCTGTTATTATTCTTTCCTGATTAGTAGTTTCTTTTCCTATCTTGCATTTAATTTGAACTAGTAATTCCTTATTGAATGTGTAGATGGTCGGGTTTGTACCCTGCTACGAGTCTACCCATAAAGAATGTAGCGGGATGACGGGCATACTTGCTCATATGATGGAGCACACCAGATTCGAAGATAACCCTCGCTATGTAGTGTTTCAAGTTCCGTTGAGCCAGAGGATTATGGAATTCGCGCTCAGGTTTATATCCCCGCAAGGGCAACTTTTTATGAAGGAGATCGCCACTTTGATGGCTACAGATCATCTATCACCGTCACGATGAACGAAGCAGCCTACATGGCAGTTGTACGACTTCGTCATGCGTTGCCGGAATTAGGAGTGACGTATCATGCTTTCCCCTCACGTCCACCAATAGGGGAGACCACCTATACTGATCCCACAAGTATCCAATATAGAGGTGGCCTCAGATTCCTTGCTGCAAGTGCGCATGTGCAACACAATGCTATATACTCATGAGAGGTGTTCAAATGAGGAGAGGGAGAGAGATGATAGGACTTCAACAAGGCCAATCCTCCTCATGGGGACGGTACGTGTGAGATCATGTCAAGTGTTGTGACCATTATTCCATACTGCTCATTCTGTTTGAAAGAAGTTTGAGTTGTTAAAATACAAGTTTAGAAAATAAGATTTAGGTTCAGTCTTAACTGGTTAGACTAGCACAGGGTATGCGGTCTAACCGGTATGGAACATGCGATCTAACCGGGCTTGGATGGTCTGACTGGCCCCTTAATGGTGGTTAAACCTGTTTGGTGATTTTGGCGCTAGAGGTTGAGAGTTGTTTTGGGAACAGGTTTAGGATTGTGTTAAGGTTGTTTATGTGTTGCAAGAGGTTGGGAAAAGATTTAGGATTGTGTTAAGGTTGTTTATGTGTTGCATGATTCATTTTATTAACTAACTTGGATCGAATTGAAAGAAACTTGTGCCTGAAATTTTTTTGCTTGGTCTATTGTTGTGTAGGTGACTTGAAGTCAACTATGGTCAACGGTGAGCAGGACTGAGACTTGGTTAGGAGAAACAAGGTCCACTACGGTCATAGAAGTCGGGCGAGATAGTTGGACTCGAACAAGGCACAAGATGGATAAGGACCATAGAAGACACAAGTGGTTAAGATCAAGCGGGTCATGTGGCACATCAATTGATTTGGGCCTATTTACAAGTGAGGATAGTTTAATGGTTCAAACACGTGAGACGCTTGCTGAGAAGTCATTAGCCACATGGAAGATGACGAGGTATGGGCGATGCTTTAAGGTGAAAAATTTGGGAAATATCGATTGAAGGGCAAAGTAGTCATTTGCCCAAAACAAAAAAAGTGAGTGGTTTGCAAAATCATAACAGAGGCAGTTTGTGAAACCACGGTGGTGGCTTAAGCATATTAGGTTAAGGAGACTTTACGGAGGACAAGATGATGTATTCAGGCTATTATAGTAAAGGTAGGGCATTAGAGAGGGAGAGGTTAAGTTTTTACACTTGAGCCTCCATGAGAAAAACAAGAGTGAATGTTGCCCTTAAGAGTTTTTGTCCTCCAAGAAGAGTATCTGTAATCATACATCTTTAGTGATAATAGAAGATCAAACTCATCCTATCATGGTTTATTTGCATTCTTGCATGATTTCTTAGCTTTCTTGAGGTGATCTTTTTGTTTTCTTGTTCTATCATATTCTAGGTTGATTTGGTTTCCTAAGGCATATATGATCACATCTTGGATCACCTTTAGAAGGTAGATCTCACGAATTTGAGTAGATCACACTCTCTTTTTGCTCGGTTCTTGACCTCTTTTCCTTGAAATGGATAAAAGCTATAACTTTGATTACGATCCTTAAGATTATTGATTGGAATAGGTTTCTGATATCCTAAGGAAGCTAGGTTTCAAGTTTGGTTGAGTTTGATTCAGTAAATCTAAAGTTGGATAAGTTCATAGTTTTGGAGCTAAGTTGTTTTAAGTCTCTTAGTCCCTTGCCGGTCAAGCCGGCCATCTGTTAGACTGTAGGTCTGTAGGCGGTTAGACCAACCTGGCAGGAAGATTGTCATTTTGCTGGGTTTTTGATTACTTGTATTGATTTCCGTGGTTTGCATTGTCAATTTTGATCTTTTTAGCTTTCTATAGCTATTAAAGTAAAAAAGAAGTATCGGAATCATTAACCCCTTCTGTATTGCGGATCTCGATCCTACGGTATGCTGTCATGTCGCCAACGGCAGGTTGACACATACGTACGCGTAGAATATTGTGTATTCTACTGATGACCGCTGATACCCAACAAGCCTGGACTCTGAACCAAAAAAAAGCGTGAGCGCAAGAGAGTCCTCGCTCGTTGCATGAAAAAGTCTCGCAGATCAATCGACCGTCCATCTTGGCAACATCATCACCTCATGCACCCACCGGGCTGCTGCATGCTCGCAGAGCCAGACGGCCGGCCAGAACTCATTGTCGTCGTGTCGCGCCACCGTTCCACTCACCAGATAGTGACGCACCACATGGCGATGTACGTCTCTATTTAGTTTAGTTTGGCTGGTGGATTGAGCTAGTATAATGCGTGTAGATCCACCATCATTTTGTGAACCCGGTGATACACACACTAAGGGTGTGTTTGGTAGGGCTCCAGCTCCACCAGATCCGTGGATCTGGTAGAGCTGGGTATTGATCTGGTGAAACTGGGTATTCCTAGCTCCGCAGATCTGTGGAGTTAGAGTTGTGAGTATATTAAGAGTGTTTAGATAGATCATCTTGTTTATATTTTAGACCAAAAATATAAACTTAATTCACTTTATTTTAGCCTACAAGTTTCAAATCTCAGGTAAAGCTGGGATCTAGAGCTCTACCAAACAGGCTCTAAGCTGTATATTTGTGGGGACCTGCGAGTGGGATACAATACGCGTGAGCAATCTCAAGGTGCCGGTTGGGGGTTCAAAGCTTTGGTCACATGATGTCCTCGAACGTTAGATATTGTTTAACAAATATGACTATTTTGAGAGTAATTTTAAACTAATAAATTTAAGGACATATGCCTAGAATATCATGTGTCATCTTTTTTATCTACCTCTCACTGCTATCTTCTCTACTAACTTCTCCTACCTCTCTTCTCTCTCTAATAGAAGAATTTAAAATTAGAACATTTTAACTTTGAAAGTTTTAAATACAAAGTTTCGACTCGAAAAAAATCAAATCAAGATTTAAAACTCAAAAAAAATTAAATCAAAAAATTTCAAATCCGAATGTTCAACTCAAAAAATTTTAAATCGAAAATTTTAAAATTAGAAAATTTTCAAATTAGAAAGTTCAACTCAAAAGCTTTTGGTTCGAAAAGTTTCAATTTAAAATTCAACTCAAAAAATTTTCGAACAAAAAAATTAAATCAAAATGTTTCAACTTGCCAAAAATCAACTCAAGATTTAAAACTCAAAAATATTTAATCAAAAAATTTCAAATCTGAATGTTTCAACTCAAAAAAGTTTTAAATCAAAAATTTTCAAATTAGAAAGTTTCAACTCAAAAACCTTTCAACTCAAAAGCTTTTGGTTTGAAATGTTTCAATTTAAAATTCAACTCAAAAAATTTCAATAAAAAAATTAAATCAAACGTTTCAACTCAAAAAAATTTAATAAAAAATTTCAAATTAGAAAGTTTTAACTCAAAAAAATTCTAATAAAAAGTTTTTGCTTTGAAACTTTCAGCTCAAAAACTTTGGGTTCGAAAAGTTTCTATTCCACAAACTTTTGGTTTGAAAAGTTTCGCTTAAATTTTTTTTAAAAGTGGTTAAAAAATACTTGCTTTCTAAAATTTGAATAGAAAATTTGAAATACAAAAACTATTTTGAGTTTGAAGAAAAAGGAATGCAGGAGAAAAGGGGATAAAGGGGGTGTTGCCACTTATTACAAGAAAAATGACCTTTCAGGGAGAAAGAAGGAGATGATGCCATTTGTCATAAGAAGAGAGTGTTTGAGAGAGATACTACAACTTGTCACAATAAGTGACCGTTCTCACCAAAGATTTAATTCACTTGTTTAATTGTTTGAGAGAAAAAACCTAGCTAGATAACTACAATACTACTCATTAGCCATCTCCATATATCTAAAACGGATTCGATATACAATGGTTGATTTAAGAATTGTTTGGATTTCAATCTTCGGACCATTAGATATGCTGCTTCCAAGATTCATGCACCGACAACCCCCTGATCCAATTCTGTCTCCGACCAAACTAAATGGCCTCCTTCTCCCTCTTCACATTAAGGCAGTGTTTGTTTATATTTAGGTTTTTTTCTTATAGTTTAAAGCTAGCTTTTAGGCTTAAACCCTTTGAAAGCAATCAGCTTTTATACATGATAGAGGTGGGTAATTTGCCCTAACTTCAGTGACATTAGTCTAATACTAACCCTCAATAAACCAGAAAAGCACCACTACAGTGGCTTTTGGCTTTTAAAAAAACCTAGGTAACAAATTACCTATTTATTTAGATTTTAACTTTTTGACTTTTAAACTAATAAAAAAGACTAAACAAACATAGCCTAAGTTTTTTTATCTTTCACTAGTGCTAGAGGTGGCTTTTGATGTCTTCATCATTTCATGGAGGAGATGGAGGGCAAGCGTAATACGGGAGGGGGATGAGGAGGTTACAATCAGATTGAGGAGAGGGAGAGAAATCTGAGATAACCAATTTTGATCCAAAAAACTAAAAGTCTTGTGGTTGTTCTTTCAAGAAAATAATTGAACGATAAATAGACCATCTCAATCCTATCTTAAGGGCCTCTTTGAAACGCAGCAACTGAAAAATGCATGAATAGGAAAAACATGGGAATTGTGTAGAAATACCGGTACAATACTTTAGGGATACAAAACAGAGGAATGGTTCAAAAGCATTGTTTGGATGCTTTACATGAATTTTGCAGGAATTTGAAGAGAGAAAGGGGATACATGCAAGACACAAATGATTTTTCCATGAGGTTCAACCTCATGTTATAACTCCTCTAAAATTCACGTAGAATGAATCATTCCATATGAATTTTATAAGAATCCTCTGGGATCAACCCTTTGATCCAAAGGGTTATGTAGGAACATTTTATATAGCATTAGTTTCCTTCAAAATTCCTCCAAAAATTCAACAATCCAAAGGCCTCTTACTGCATTCTAATCATAATTGCAGTGAGGACCCAAATCAAACTAAAGTATTCCCCCTCAGGTGTTTCTTCACCTGTTGTTGCGTTTGTGGGGAGCAAAGGGTGGTGTCATGCACGGACCTGGCTCAGGGGAGATGCTGCTTGCTGTTGGGCAACATCAAACCCCCTATTCTTCAATGCAGCGATTCGCAGGGGCAGGGCAGGGCAGGGATTCTCTGCATCACCAACCCTAGAACAGATGCCTGCTCCCGAGCTGGAATCATATCATAACCCCCTGTTGTCTTTGTGCTTAGCCAGGCACGGAACCCCGCGAGGCGGGGGGGTCCTCCCTCCCACTCCCACACACTGGCTGCTGCTTCTGGATTAGACATGCATGTTGTTTCAGGAAGGTCAGGAGGCGCGCGGTGCAGTGCTGGCTTAGCCCGTCTCGCTGTCAACCTCTTGCTCTCAGAGACGTATCTAGAAAATTAAAATGAGAGGGATTAAGATTAAAACATCGAAAAGCCTAGCAAATCAACTATATTCAAAGTTTGTAAATATTTGTTTAACAGTCATATATAATGTAAGTGTGTAACAATATAAAGGATAAAATAATTGAAAGACTATTAAGCTGGTACTGAATGTGTATCTAGGAATCACTCGGATGTTTTTCCTAAAAAAATCAGCCAAATTTTGACGCCTCTTGCAACATTTTTTTCAACGCTTGCAACATTCTTTTCCAACGCCTGCAATATTTTTTCAACGGGTACAACATCTGTTTCGCGTCGCATTTCTACTATTGTCGAAGAAAAATGTTGCACGCGTTGGAAAAAAATGTTGCAAGCATTGGAAAAAAATGTTGCAAAAAAAATGTTGCAACATTTTCATTAGACAATAGTAGAAATGCGGCACAGTAAACACATGTTGCAAGCGTTAAAAAAATGTTGCAAGAGGCTCCCAAATTTGGGTGATCTTAGAAAACAAAACATCCGGGTGATATTTATCAAAATTAGATCTATTTAAGAGGGAGTATAAGAGTCTTACTGAATCACGGGTAGAGCTTTAGCCCACCCGCGCCTCGGCTACAGTTACGCCAGTTGCTCTGGCCGCTTTATGTTACTGTGGCCTGTCAGCCTCCTTCCCTCCGGTTCCGAACCAATCATCGGCTTTACAGCTCGCTACGGAAATATTATTGTACCCGTGGCCTGCACCGATCGATGGCGATGCCCGGCCGCCTGCCCTACCTCAATAACCCAAGGAGTCTCGAGAATCGCTCGCTCGCTTGCACCGCGAGCTTTGTTTTTCTTGACCACCGCCTGCGGGGTGACGTGCCGAGCCGGCCAGTTTTCGCGCGCGCGCGAGCGCCATGCTACAGTGGATCGGTGTCGTCGTCACCGGAGAGGTCTATTCTCGGCACGTACGGGACACGCGCGGCGCGGCAAACGGTGCAACTTGTTGCGCGAATCAAGCGCAACGAAAGCGATAGCTTCCTCTGGCATGCATGCCAACTTGCCAACAGGTGGTGCTGCTCGCTTTCCTTTTTCTTGGGCCAATAACGATGCGTGAGCTAGACTTCGAAATCTTGACTACAATAACAGGCTGTCCGAAACATAAAAAAACATAAGAGGAAATTGATCCTGCAACCCATGATTATTAGAGAGAAAGGGATCAAAATCTGAGCGCGGGTTAGTCGTGCATGAGGTTATGCTGGCGCTGAACGCCACAGTGCCGGCACGCACACTCGCACCCGACCTGCAGCAGGGTCACTACTGCGACGCCAGGCCGGTCATGTCTGCGACGAGATGGACGCCAGGCTACGTCGCATCACTGACCTTGCCTTTTCCTGCATAGCACTTTTGCTGCAGAGTGCAATCCCTTCGCCGGTCACAGACAACTCTAGGTCTGGGAGGAGCTCGGCTCGGCTGGGCAGGCCATAGCCTCTAGAGGTGTAATTGTATCACATAGATGCTGATCGATCGAATCTATTTATATTAAATTTGAATAGAGTGTCGGATATTTGTCGGATTCAGTATTAGTTTCTGACCGTTGGTTTCAGATTTGGAATATCACTATCCGTCTGATCGAATATTCTGATTATATACTTAGATAATTATAGATAACTCTATTCAGATATTTACAGCCTATATTCTAATAGCTTCAATTAGGCTCCAACCAAATAGCCTAAGTTAGGCCCTCCCTCCTGCCATCATTAGTCGTTCGGTGTCACCGCCAACCGATTTGACATGCAAGAATATGTTTCCACTTATCTACATGAATACATAGTACTCCCTCCATCCCATAAAACAGGGCGTATAAAATTTGATTGGAATCCCATTTTATAGGGCGCCTTGTGATTTGTCATCCGTTTCTTCCGCGATTGCCTCTGTGCATGCATGGTCCTAGTCAAGAGGGCAAGTTTGTTCTTGATTCCATGTGATTCGTTTATTTTCCATCTTTATGCATGATTCGCTCGCTTTTCATCTTTAATTAGGAGCAGCATCGGTAGAAAATCAATGCGTTAGTAATCGTGCCCAGGCTAATAAGCCTTATAAATTGGGATGGATAGAGTATTGTTTTGCAAAACATAAAGGAATATTTGATACTTTTGTAACTTTATTGGACTACCTGATAAAATGACTTGTTAAATTGCATGTTAAACTTATATGATTGATTAATCATTGTTATATGTGTGATACATGTAGTATCTGTTTTCACACGATATCTAACAAAATATTTGATGCCGCATCGATTTTGCTCCATATTTGCTTTGAATTTGTCACCAATATTGTCCGTACCGTATTCGTATCTGGTACTATCTATATCTGACTTTAAATTTATATATATATATATATATATATATATATATATATATATAGGAAATAAAGATGCTAATTTCGTGCTAATGGCATGTAGAAGTAGTGAAAAATTCTCAAAAAGTACTATGTATGCTGAGTTTGTCCTTTACATATCTTTCAAATGCGATTGAGTTTCATCTTCAGATATGAAAAGACAAAGGTTGTAGAGGTTCACCTCCCTACATGTGGTAATTTTTGAGAATTTTTCAAAACTTCTACATACCATTAGCACTGAATTAAGATCAATTCACATTAAGATGAATATGTCCCCATATATATATATATATATATAGTTTAGGATACACAAAGAACGGTATCCCATCAAATCTGAGCCATTTGCATCCCTAATACCCTGCCCAGCGTACAAGAGGACCAAACATGAAGCGACCTGCACTGAAACAACCAGCGCAACGGATTTAGAATGGACCACCAATAGAGGCAGTAGTAGCAGGCAAACATCCACCACTCGTAAGGCCGGTCAAGGACAGGGTCACGGAGGCCGGAGGCGTGGATCGGCCGGGGCGCCAGATTCCAGTATCAACTCTGCACTGTGCCGGAGCTAATCTAATCCTAGTGGTCGAACGACTTCAACTACAAGCTATCATCGCCATCAATGCCACCGAAAATGCATTCAAGGTGCATACCAGTTCGGTCAAAACACGGTTGCCGAGCTCTCAAGTCTAGCTGAGCCTGAGAGGTTTCAGTGGGTAACAACTAATACAGCCATGTCCACCGCCACAGTTCCATAATTCCATCTGGATCCCAGTGTAAATGAAGGCAGCACTCGACAAAATGCAAGACAATCTAATGACAACAAATGCCTACGGACAAAATTCCTACGTCATCAGATGGAAAACAAACTTTGGTTATCACGTTTTAACGACCCGGCAATCTTTCTTGGCAAGTTCCCACCCGCCTCCCAAAGACACGAGCGGTGGCGGCGACCACGTAAAACCCGTGTCCTAGCTGATAAAACACAGACTTGAAAAAAAAAACAATTGAATGTTCTAGTCATTGAAGCTCCTCTTTGCTTTTCCTTGTGCTGAGCTGCCTGAGCTGAGTAACAAAAAAAACGCTCTGAAAAAGAAAAATGAAGAGCGGTTCCTTTTGGTCCCTCAATATGCAGATACGAGCCTCCCTTCGCCTTCACAGGCCTTGGTAGTCTGATAGTCTTTCTTACACAGTTAGGTCCTTTTGGAATCCAGGAATTTCACAGAAAACCCTTCATTTTCGACATCCTGAACATGGCCTTACTCAGCAGAATATACTCTCTCTCTCTCTCTCTCTCTCTCTCTAGTAGGAATGAGGTGCAAAATCACACAGGACGTCACAGCATGCGGCAGAATATACCCTAGGAGTAGTTCAAAACCTGTGCAGAACAGTAATGCAACTAGTAGGTAATGCTCGCATTAGCCCCACCGCCCGCGGGAGGTTTGATTTGTTCATTAAGGTAGATGTGAAATGCTAATTGGATGGACAAACTGACGTCAAGGGTTCCAGTAATGTTCTGACCATTTATTTTTATTTCCTTATTGATTGAGCATTTAGGACGACTTTTGCCAACCTGCTAAAAGTTACCTTCAGTGTCTTGTGCGAACACAATTTTACAGTGGTACATCAGGAAGAAAATCTCAACTGCTCAGTATGATCAACAGAAGCGCTCAAGCACAGCCACAAGGACACAGAGCATAGGAAGATTGCAGTGCGGACGTTGATCCTAAGATAAAAGAACAGGTGACCGCGACTTTGCTCCAGCTCAATACACGTCCATGCTACTCCATAGTTCATCTATATATCCATTCACATCTACATAGTAGAAGAATACAGAAAGATAGCCGTTAAGATTATTATGGATCAGAACAATATACAAATAAACTAAAATCAGGGAAACAAGCACCATGAAATCTGAAACATACACATAAAGAGACACGTGGGTCATGTCCAAACTCTAAAGCAGAATGCATATGGAAATAGTGCTTCAGCAGACAAAAATTGAAAGGAGAAAACTGAAACTACAGCAAGTCCCTAATATAGCGGAAATTATAATGAAGCAGTCAAAAATGCTCACTGACCACGGTTTTGTCAATCATTTACACTGGGTAAATTATTTGCAACGCCCATATGACATTATTTGAATGGATCTACAGCATTCAGGATTGTCAGGGTATGAAACCTACTGTAGTATTGTTGGTCAGATTATACGCAAAATGTAAATGGTTGCCGTGATGTTAAAGCAACATAGAGCACTTCTTGTGTAGCCCCTTGTGTGCTAGCAATGTGCATACATGCGATCAGGAACACAAAAGTATGCAACAGGCCTAAATGGCAAGTGTCGCCATAAACCCATTGTCACTGCAATTGTGAATGAATACTTACTGTTCAGAATTCCTATCTCACGTTCTGTCCAATAGCGCATCTAGTGAAGTTTTTTAGAGCCCAAATTCCATCAAATAGTGCCCTCTCAATATATTGAAAACATAACTTTCAGTTGAGATAGAGGAAAAAAAATTGGGATGCGAATGGCAAATTAACTTGCCAATAAGATCACCACCATAGATAAAGACAATTATTCCAAATTTAATACCAACCATATTGAAGCATCCGTTTATAAAACCATAGAAAATTTTGTTGTTTAGTAATTGAAAACAATAAACAAAACAGAAGCCACATTCCTCACCTTCTGGTATCTCATTGCGTATGTGAGAAACACTAATGCAGATAGTCCAGTACTTGCAGCATAGGCTTAACTCAGCGAGTGAATGATATGCCATCTGCAAATATTTGAAAGATAGAACTTAGAGTTTGGAACAGTAAGTGTTAGTGGGCAAACATAAAGTAAAGATATGAATGCCTAAAATCTGTGTTATAGATCTATCCTATATTAACCCCTTATAGAATGGATTGAAAGATGTCATGGAAAACAATATTTTTGGTGGATGACCCACATGAGCCATCATCATTTTCAATCAGTATTTTCAAACCCTTCTTTGATGTTACTCGTGAAACAGCTACGTAAAGTTGTCCATGAGTAAATACAGGTCTTTTAAGATATAGGCCTTGTTTGGTTCATAGCCAAACTTTGCCATGTCTCAAGTTAGGCAAGTTTAACCGAGTTAGTCCTCCGTTTGGTTCATAGCCACACCTATAGCAAGATTTCTTTCTTACCATCTAGATCTCACACATCATTGACTCAAAAAAGTGTGGCAAAATTCATTTTCCTAGCCAAAATGTGGCTTCAATTTTGATAACCTAACCTTAGGCAAGTTTGGCAAAAGAACTATAGTTAAACATAGTAACCTTAGTATATAAACCAAATAGGCCCATAGTCCGACAGATGCTAAGGTTTGCCCTTGGCTTTTGTTGATTGTCATTGCATAGCAAACTTTAATTGGAAATTGTCACCGTTGAAGAGCAAAAGGCTATTTAACTCTTCTGGTTGTTAGGCTAATTCTTGGTACCAATATTTGAACTCGTTATAATAACAGCTTCAATAACCAGATCACCTAAGTTTGTAACTATGAGACGTGTTCCATTACATAGGGCGCTATTTTGGCTAATGTTTCTAAGAAGTATAATAGGTACACCTTTTTTTAGTGTTAATTTATGCAGTGGAAAATTATTTGTGTTTAGAGTATTAAGAATTCAACTGGATAGAGTATATCAGCAATTTCAGATGTATCCATTGATTTGCAAATTGAATCATAGCTTAAGTATTCCTTTTCTTCAACAGGTACTAACGATAGAATATATGAATTAATTTCATCTACTATATCATTGATAGGAGATAATATAGCTCTTTTGTGTAAATAAGTAGGATCTTGATACTTTTCGTTGAAACCTGTGTAGATGCCTAGATGGCATTTACGACAGCAGGTATTTTTGGTCCAGATGTGTAGATAAGAAATTCTTTCGCTATTTCTATTCATATAGGTTCAGATTCGTCATCTCTTTTTGTTGCTGGTAATCTACCATCTGTCCATCTCCTAGATCTAGTATCCACTTACTAAATTAAGATATGTCAGATTGGTCCTCAGTGCTTAGATTAGTTTGAGAAAGACGCATATTGGTTGCAAGCATGAACACTTGAACATGCTTCCAAAGAGGCGATTTTACTATGGTTGTGTTTGTTATCTGAGCACGTGGTCCCCCTTCAATAACAGGTAAAATATGTCTTAGATCACCACCGGGAACAACAACCTTTCCACCAAAAAGTAAGGAACTTGCGTTTGATTATCGGGAGCTAGAATATCTCGAAATGTTCTATCGAGTGTCCCAAAGCATACTCTATTAGTCATAATAGCTTCGTCCAAGATAACTAACAAAGTAGCTTTTATTAATTCTGCTAGATTTATTCCTCATGTAATATAAATACTGGTTCTGTCGATGTCTAGAGGTATTTTAAATCGAGAATGAGCGGTTCATCCACCAGGTAATAACAAAGATGCCACTCCCAATGAAGCAACAGTAAGTACCCTTTTTTTTTGGCAAGCTCTTATGTAAGACATGATTGCGTTCCATAGGAATGTTTTTCCAGCACCACGATAGCCGCAGCTAAAATATAAACCTGGTACATTAGATAATACGCTATTTACAATGCAGTCAAATGCTTTTTTTTTCAGCATTTAATTTATCATGTAGCATGTTTGCTTTCTGCACAAGATCATTAATATCATATGACATTTCTTCCTTTATTAATCTATTATCAGTATCATGAGTATATTTGCATGTTTCTTGCTGGTAAGTTAGAGTGGTTCATGGTAGTACCATTTTTGGAGGAAAAAAGTTTGTAATTCATCTAAAAGTAAATCCTTTAGTTCAACTGGGCTGTCACCATACATAAATTCTGCAAATTGTATTGAATATCATCAACCATTAAAGTCCAGTTTTTTTTTCAAAGAAAGAATATTCATCTTCTATATTACAGAATAAAAGCATGGTAACAAACAGGTTTTATAGCTGAGCTGATGTTGCCCATGTAGCTGCTTCTTCAAAAGCGTGATACCATTCATTATCATTACTTAATAAACCGCAAGCTGCACAAGCTTCTTTGAAAGTATCATAAACAAGACCATTATAAGATCTTACATCCTCATTTCAAGTTGCACCTTTAACTGTCATTAATAACATTCTAAGGTAAAAATGTTCTTCTTTAAAAGGGGTGAACATAATGCAGACGTCCTATTTTTCCTCCATATGTTCTTTTTTGTCCAGGATCATTCGTTTGTTCCATCGCCATTTTGTGGGGAATTCACAGTTTGTTAGTGACCTGGCTTCAGGGAAACATTGATTGGTAGTGTACCATTCAGTTAACATGGTTTTTGAAGTAAAGATTTTGAAGTAAAGGATTAGATAAAACTTTTGATAGATTATCATTTGCATGGAAAGTAACATTATTCATGTGAGGCATACGTACAGGAAGGCATTCTACAGCAGGGATATGTCTGTGTATGTCAAAACCAAGCACACACCAAATTACATCCTGTTCACATATGTAACGACATTCTAAACATTCTTTTTTTTTTCGTCTGTGTGTAAAGTATCTCTGTCAATTGGAGTATCTTCATCTTTTTTTAAGCCTTTCATAAATAATTTTCTCTGTATCAAGACCACCGGTAACATATTTAAACAAATATTTTAAAACTTGTGTTTTGTTGCACTACTGAACATTTATGTGTGTTTGGTATTTTTTAAGGAGAGATGTAGTAGGGCACCACCCATCTATTGTCAAGCTGAATTCCGTTTTTAAATACATATCTATTATTATCAGGATGTTTGTACATAGCAAATCCATTTTCATCAAGCATGGTTATAACGGCACCCCAACGAGGCGAGTCACCTCCGGGCGCCTGGACGATAGGCGCCTAGGTGGGCACCTAGGTGACAATTAGGCGCCTAGGCAGCAGCAGCAAGCGGCCACTAGCCAAGCAGCAGGAAATGAAGCAAGGAGCAGCACAATATAAACTCTTCAGTCCTCTGTTCCTCACTCAATCGTCACTCCTCACTTCCTCAGTCCACCAGCAGCAGCCAAGCAAATGAAGCATCCACGTGCAGTAGCCAAGCAATCCAGGCACCAGCAACCAGCAGCCGTAGCCGCCACCACCTCCAGGCCGTCCACCTCCGTCGCCTCCACCACGCCGCAACGAGCTGACGACGGAGGTGAAGGGCACGAGGCTTACCGGATCTAGAGGCAACCGCTCACGACGGGCTGGAGAGCGAACGCGACAGGTCGCGGCAGGCTAGAGGGCGAACGCGACGGAGCCGACGGGCTAGAGGAAACGCCGCGACATGCTACCTGCTATGGACGACGGAGGTCCTCTGCTCTGCGATCTGCACCTCTAACTTTTCTCTTAATGCAGCCTCATGCCGGCTCGGTGCGAGCCCGACCGCCTCAACCGCGACGCCTGGGCCGACTAGGTGGTCGCCTGATGACCTCCAGGCGAGCTGACGGGTCCTGGCGACCTCCCCCAGCCGTCGGGACGCCTAGGCGACACCGTGACAACAGTGTCATCAAGTAATGTTTCTTCTTTAAACTTTTTTCAATAGTGTTTAGAGCATATTCCTTTTTTCATACATGGGTATTTAGGATTCAAGTTGCCACAAGGGCCATGAATCATATGTTCTGCCACCAGAGCATAGCCTAAAGGATCATTGTGTGGATCTGATATTTCTGCACTAATGAAACTATTGATGGTTGCAGTGGTAAGTTTTGAGGGTTTTTTTGGATATCCAAACAATGAGGTGAGCATGAGGTAGACCTCACTTTTGAAAGTCAATGGGAAGTAGAAGTGCATCAATAGGACCAAAAGGTGTTCCATTTTTAATATCATCAAGTAACTCGTCGAGTTTCATACAGTACACTCTAACAACTATATCAGCTCTGTCAGTAGGTTTTTGACCAGGTTCAAGGGAGCTAGTAATTTCGGGCCATTTAGGGTTACGTGTAAAAGTGATAAATAAATCTGTTGGTCCATAACACAAGAAATTGCAATTGCATCGTGATGGTTTTGAATCATATATCGACGACTACAGTATGGCTTGCAGGTAGAATTGTTCTTTTACCAATTGCTTCTCCATCGAAATGCCCACTACTTACTGCATCGGCAATACCTTGAAGATATTCTACTCTTAGCTCAGGTAAGTGGTCTACTGTATAACTTAAGTCTATCTTCATCTATGCATGAACGAGCATCAACTTTAACCTGCGATGAAAGTTTCCATAACAAAGATACGGATTAGGCTGGTTTTTTCCTATAGTGAAACAGATGTTTATAATAATCCTGCATCGTTACTTTGATTCGAGTTCCAGGTTTGTTTTTGTCAACACCTTTGTGTGTAATTCCAAGCTGGTATCCTCGTTCGCTGTATGGAAAAGGCAAAGTGTATTGTAGGGCCATGAAAGCAGGATATAAAGGAGATATTTGCTTAAGACCTTCATTTTTTGTTCGGACAATTAAATCGTGCTTGTGCTTTTCCATTGAGATATCTCCAACAACTAATATAGCTAATTCATCACAAGAACGTAACTCGTATTGAACAGGATCTCCAGTATTAACACTGACAATACATATACTAATTTCTTCATTACCGTGTTCTCTTAGAAGATCTCTTACCATTCTAATTTTTTTACTAATGGATTACATCTGTGAGTGGTTATCAAGGCGACAAGGCGAGGCGAGGCACCAGCCGAGTGCCTAGGCGAGGATTAGGCGGCCAAAAAAGGTTCAACTAATCGGATTAACCCATGTTGATCTATTATCTTTCTTCTCTCTGGGCCCAGGCCTATTATTTTCTTTTCTCCTCGGCCCAGGCCTTTCTGGTCCAAGCCATTCCCAAGCATTGGCCTCCCCCTCCTCTCTCTCTCTCTCTCCATTCACGCTCTCTCTCCCCCCATCCTAGCCACCGCCCTCTCTCCTCCCGTTCTCTCTCTTGCCTCCCTTCCCCACTCCATGCCGCCGCCGACTCTCCCCTCTCCGATGTCGGCGCCCTCTCCAGCCCCCTCCCCTTCTCCTTCTCCGCTCAGCCATAGCTCACTCCCCCCTCTCTTGGGTGGCTGCTACAGCGGCAGCAGCTAGCGAGAAGAGCCAACGGTGGAGGCAATGAATAAGGACATGGAGGAGGCGGTGGAGGATCAGGTTCCAAATCTTTCCGATCTACAGCTGCCGACGGTGGAGGCGACAATGGTGCTGCGGTGCTACAGCGGAGCTCTGCAAAAAGACTGCTGCTCTTGCTTGTGCAAAAGAGGTTGCTCGACGACAGAGCTCAGCAGTGAAGGACGTGGAGGAGGCGGTGGAGGATTGGGCACCGGATCTTACCGGTATGCAGCCACCGGCAATGAAGGCGACGGATGTGGTGGCGGCGCCACAGCGGAGCTCCCTTCTCCCTCTCCTTGTGCTAGGCATGGCAACAAAGAGCAAACTCAACCCGAGTCCCCAACTCCCCATTGGCCCATCCCCTTCTCCCAGTGCCAAGTCGCACCGCCCGAGCTCACCTAGCGACGCCTAGAACATCCAGGCGTCCACCTTTCCCTGGCCAAGCGAGGCGAGCGGCCATGGCGGCCTTCCTCCGGCGCCTGAACACCTAGGCGTCGCCTAGGCGATGACTTGATAACAATGATCTGTCTAACATTGCGATGACTTGATAACAATGATCTGTCTAACATTTGCATTAATCCCTGTATTATGTCATGGTCTAGTTCACCTTCAGTACTGTCTTCAAGATCTAACACACGTATTCTATTTTCTATCTCATTCTTAGTGTCATGTATATAGTAGGTTCTCCTTCAACAGGAATTAATGACCTATTTGATGATGAATTTGCTTGTTAATTTTAAAAACAATTGGACCTCCACCTTTGCTAACTGATCTATCTATATTGGCTCCCATGGAAGTGAATGCAAAAGGACAATTATACTGCCAAATCTTTTTCAGGAACAATTTTTATCCTAAGTCACTGTTGTACTGTAGAAGTTTTTGGAGGAATGGTGGTGGTCTTTTGAATGGAGGTATTACGATTTTGCCACCTTTGCGGCATGAGTTATATGTAATTTGATTCTTTGTGATAGCCTATGGATTTTTTACTCTCTCTTGGTACCAGAAGATAGTGTGGCAGTGACGTTCATAGTATGATGTGCCATAGTATGATCTGTTAGGATAAGATTCTGTATTTTGCAGTATATAATACAATACACAGATGTTTAAGTTATTTCTTAATATTGAAAGTAAAGGGAAAAATAATTATATTAATTGTAGAAAATAAGAAACATACCTTTGAGAAAATTTATATGTTCTTGTGAAAAACGTGTCCAATTAGGTGTTAATACTAAATCATTGCATCGCCCTAAAAAAAATATAAAAACAAGAAAGTATTGCTTACATATAATTATATGGTGTTTTTATTATTAAAAAAAAGAGGAATTGAAATTAATATGTACCTGATGTTGTTTGTCGCAGTGAACGTTGCTAATTCATAGTGGTTTTGAGCTTCTTACGATTTACTTTTCCATCCACACGTCAAAACAGAGGTGTGATTTGAATCTCCTAGAATTGTTCAATTATTTAAGTTTAAAGAAACATGCATTGTTAGTTTTCCGCTATGATCTTATCGAAATAATTTTAAGAAACAGTGGAATATACTCACATTTCCTTTTTTTGGGTCATTTGTGTCATGTAGACACCATATTGATATCGCAATGACCACAGGCCATTATTTAAGCTCTAAAACTGTAAAAAAGAAGGGCCATCGTAAATTATAAGAGATCATCAATAATTGATCAAGGGAAGATTTTTATATTAATTGAAATTTGTATATTACCTATCCCAAAGTATGTTGTAACGATCAAACAGTAAAATCAATTGCAGTAGTGCATCCAAAATGATCTCTGCAAAACAATAACAGTACATGAGGATAGAAATCACATATCCAAATATAGGAAATAGGTAAAAATATAATCGGTGGTGATGATAAACAAAACCTGCATATCCAACCAAAAAAATTGCATACAAAGAAACCATATGATTAAAAAAACAGGTTGTAAATGTTTACAACAATGTAGTTGGAGTGCACAGGTACTATCACACGGACGATGAGATGAAAGAGAGAGAAGCGAAGGAGGCAACGCACCGTGAGAAGTGGAACTGCCAAAGGGAGAGGCGATGACGGGGAAGCAAGGTAGTGAGCCAGCGGAGGAGTGCGTGTATGAGGCGGTGGAGAAGGCGTCAGGTGGGACAGAGAAGAGAAAGGAGATGGCCGTGTACGGATCTGGCGGCGCAGCGGCAACGGCGCAGAGAGGGGAGATAGCGAGAGCGGCCGGGCGAGGAGGAGGTGACGGCGCGGGTGTGGAGAAGGCGGCAGACGTCGCGGCGGCGGTCCGGGGAGGAGCAGGTGGCAAGCGAGAAATTGGGAAACTGGGCGGCGGCGCGGTGATAAGGCGGCGAAGGCACTGCAGCGTCAGGAGGGGAGGTACCGGCGTGGGGAGGAGGAGTGGCGATGCGTGGGAGGCGGATTGCTGGAGAAGGCGGTCCGCGGGGGAGGGAGAGGCGGTGCGGGTTGGGGATTGAGGGGAGGCCGAGGCAGGCGGCGCGGGGAAAATACGATGAATGACACTCAATTCGTCCGCCTCGCGCAGAATGACATTAAATTAGAACGCCTGATACGAAACGACACCGTGTCATCCAATTTCTCCCACCAATGACATTCTGCCTATTGAATTGACGGAAATGCCCTTGGGTATTGCCTAGGAGGTGTTCTGTGCTTGCTGATTGATTTGGAAATTCAATTCCTGGACAATAAATAATTTCCGGTCATAAATAGTTATTGCGTAAAAAATTTATTTATTGCGTAAATAATTTCCGGTCATAAATTTATGACCGTCAATTGCGTAAATTATTTATGACCGGAAATAATTTATTATGTAAATTATTTCGGTCATAAATAATTTACACAATTGACGGTCATAAATAATTTCGGTCATAAATAGTTATTAGTAAATAATTTCCGGTCATAAAAATTTATTTCGTAATAAATAATTATTTATTGCGTAAATTATTTCGGTCATAAATAATTTACACAATTGACGGTCATAAATAATTTCGGTCATAAATAGTTATTAAGTAAATAATTTCCTATCATAAAAATTTATTTCGTAATAAATAATTATTTATTACGTAAATTATTTATTAAATAAATCAGATCAATGCAATTGAATTCACGAAATAAATTTTTACGCAATAACTATTTATGACCGAAATTATTTATTGCCCAGAATTGAATTCCCAAATCAATCGCAAGCACAGAACACCTCCTAGGCAATACCCAAGGGCATTTCCGTCAATTCAATAGGCGAATGTCACCGGTGGAGAAATTGGATGACACTTGTCGTTTCAGATCAGCGTCCCAATTTAATGTCATTTCAATGCTGGCGAATGAATTGAGTGTCATACATCGTATTTTCCCGGCGGCGCGTGGGATTGGGATGGCCGGCGAATTGCCATGTTAATGTCCGAAACGGAAAAATTACAAAGATAATACCCTGTTACTAGGGCTGTAAAAAGAGTTCGAGACTCGCAAATTGTCCGAGCTCGGCTTGTCCTAAGTTCGACTCGAACCTAAACGAACCGAGCTCGAGCCTCACTTGAAGCTCGCGAGCCGGACGAGCCCGAGCTCGAGCTATTCGTGCAGGCTCGCGCGACACTCGAGTGACCGTCGACCCGTGAGGCCGTGACTCTGTGAGACTGTGACCGTGACTCCGTGAGCCGAGCGCCCGAGCCGAGTGACCCCCATCTCCATTTCCCCCGAGCGGCCGAGCCCATTTCCCCCAAGCCATTTCATGAATCGGCATTCGGGAGTCCCGATTCCCTCATTCCTCCGATCCCCTTCCTCCCCAAAATGCCAAACCCTAAATCAATCCCCCTGTCCCCTAAGGCCCTGAGCGGCTGAGCCCCTGACCCCGTCCGCTACTCCGCGGCCGTGAGTCCGTGTCTCCGCGACTCCACCTCAGCTCGAGCAGCTCGCCGCCTCGCCCGTGTCTTTGTGAGTCCGTGTCTCCGCGGCGCATTGCGAGGCTGCGAGAGATTAAGCCTGAGATTTTTGCTGCGATAATGGACTTCTACTCATCTGGACAACCACTTTTTCTGGACTCAAATACTGCAGCCTCTATGGACACAGTAATTCATGAGGTATCTCACTAACTTTTTCCAACTCCTTTCTGCGGTATTTCTTTTCTTTTCTTTTCTGGCTTTAGCATCCTGCATGGTCATTTTTAATATCATTTAGACTCTGAAAACTATCTACAGTTTTGGAATAAGAATATCATTGGCATTACTTTTTGGCTGTTTTATTCATATTGCTTATGGGCAAAGTGGCGAGCTATCAGTGCAGGATGCAAAGTATAAATGGTATTGATTTTAGGTAATATGTAAATATAATATATGGTGAACATCTGAAAATACGATAGGTACACCTAACATGTATTTGCAAATCTTTATATAAATTATATTCAGCAAGTAATGAAAAGTAGCTTAGAACTTGTAATGGTTAAATATTGCTGGCTGCTGCATGTCTGTTATCGAGCTTAATCGAGCCTGTGACGAGTTTGTGTGCGTTTGCTTGTTGTCGAGTTTCATCGAGCCGAGCTCGAGCCTAATCGAGCTTTTGCCGAGCCGAGCTCGAGCCTGCCTCCGAGCTCGAACCCTAACTCGGCTCGCTCGAGGCTCGGCTCGAGCCTCTATCGAGCTCGAGCACGGGTGCCTGTGCTCGCTCGAGTTCGGCTGCGTTACTGCCCTACTGTAACGATGGGGACATATCGGTGTAATCATGATTTTGATGTAATCACGTGCAATTTAACTAAGAAAAGTTTTAAAAAATTAAGAAAAACATCATGGATGTACATCTCATCTTACCTATCTACATATAAAATTTCATGATCAAATTCATCCTATGCTAGAAGTTACAAAAAGACAAATTTGGGGTGCATTTGAACTATTCAAGTTTGTCGAAATTTGTCTTTTTATTACTCTTAGCATAGGACTAATTTGATCATGAAATTTTATATGTAGATGGGGTAAGATGAGATGTACATCCATGATTTTTTCGAATTTTTGAAACTTTTCTTAGTTGGATTGCACTATGATTGCACCAAAATCATGATTGACCGATATGTCCCTCAGAACGATACGATGAAATAGAAATAGTCACAGTGGACTAGATGAAGACTTTATTATTATCATACCGTATGTCAACAATTTCTTAATTTCGTGGTTAGCGTTGCACCTACAGAGTCGAGACAGCAGCGCATAATACATGGCATTATCGCCATACGATGGCGACAATAGGATGACGTCTAACGATTCGACGAAAACCAGTCACCGTGAGCCGACTTCACAATGCACCCCTTTGCTTGCGGGCAACCTACGAGATTTTGCACGTCACAGATCATCAAACTATGAAATGCACCAACCTTTAGAAAATGGATTTCGGACGACCATGACCATCCATCTCAAAAAACTAAACTTTTCATCATACCTCAGCTCAATTCACAATCATGCCTCTGTGTCGCCAAACAAAAAGGTGATAGACCTTTGTCATCAAACCATTTGGCGAAAGAGAGTTCTGTCGCCAATTCATTTGGTGACAGAGAACTGTCGTCAAATGGTTTGGCTCATGTAGTATTTTACAAAATTATTTGTCAGTTACTTTTTTGACAAAAAAAATCAAATTTTGTTGTTCCTCATTCTCTTTCGTTGTGCGACAAATTTGACGATAAATCATAGTAAAACATTGAATAAAACCCGATATTAGTATTACAAAGTACAATAAGTACAACAACTACAATAGTATGACATTTAAACTACACATAAGATACATTTTATGGCCATGATTATCGGAATAGGTCACTAGAATAAAAATAATAATTATTATCTATTGATTCCTGACAGGGTACTTTCCCAAGATACCTGATAGGGCTTAATGTAATATTATCACCAGAATTCGGATGATTCTAAAGACGCAAGGTTCGTAGCCTATGTGGCATGAAACGATCATTATCATCGTCATTTGTATGGTTAGGAGCTTGCCCTCCTTCAGTGCTAGTTGGACATCCTCTTGTATTGTTGCTTAAACAGCCTACTGTAGTAGTGTTTGAACGGCATGTTGTGATAGTTATTGAACGTAGAGGTCTAGGTAACATGAAATCATCGTCGTCGTCATTGTCATTTGTATAGTTAAAAGTAAGCCCTTCTTCGGTGGTGGTTGAACATCCTCTTGAACTTTCTGCTGCAATAGTACTGGGTGAACCTCTACTCTTCTAGTTAGATCCTCTTCTGTGTCTTATACGCAAACCAGGCATCACATCTCCGCTGAAGGGTATATACATCATACACATTCTGGGTATCTTTGTTCGGCAACTCTTTATCCTCTAGGAATGACTAATACACAAGACGAGCATATGAATGAGCGAACTTATGGATAATGCTAAAATGATTAGTAGGGTGAACAAATTGAAAATAATTAACTTTAATATACTCTGTATACTATTCGGACAGCATCAGTACCCTATGAAATCATCATCCCCTTCCTCGTCTTCACCGATGCCATCATCAGACTCCAACATTTCAGCTTCCTCTTGTATCGCTATACGGTCCACTCACTCCAAATGATCAACAAGTTGTTCAATCTCATCCCCTTCATCGGCCGATCTTATGTCGTTTGCTGCATCCATGTTATCATCTCCCGCTGCTACCTCAACCGGCACCACTGTCTGAACTTGTTCAGCTGTAGCCGATGTGCTATTCTCTTCTCTAGGGCAAGCCTATACCAGCATCACACATTCAAGGCGAGATTCCTAGCACCACCTTAACTATTTCTGCCACAAATATGTCCGATCTATTTTTTTCAACTCCCATATAGCCGGGTCACCCTTACTATGCGTAAATAAGATTTAGATGGTAACAGAGTAAACACTTGGATCTAGGAAAAATATTGGGTCAATCAAAACTTTATATCATAAATGCTAACACTATCGGAAACGAGTGCTCAACCATGGTGACTAGAAAGCTGCTTAAATCAACACTATTATGCCTAGTTTTTATTTCATCATCACCATAATATAACTCAAATTTCACTGGATCTAATAGTACTGCGACGACATAGATAAAATAAATTTTTAGATTACCACTAACATGTAATATCACTAACCTAAATTAAACAGCGCTAATTAACTATCTCGCTACTAATACTATAATATTATAGTACACATTTAATATCACTAGTCTAAAAGGGAAACATTAATTAAACTTAACTCTAATATAAACTACAATATTACTATCCATCACTAACTAATAAGAATCATATAAATTCAAATCTTACGTCTAATATTCCAAAACATCTCTCTAATATGGCTATCCTACCATGTTTTCCTAAACAACTAAAAACTATTATTTAAAAGTTACGATGTTACTTTCTTTCTTTTTCTTCCTCTTCTTTCTTTCTCCTTCCCTCTCCCTCTCTTCCTCCTCTCTCTCTCTCTCTCTCCTCCTCTCTCTCTCTCTCTCAGCCGGCGCCCGCTCACTACCTCCCTCTATTTCTCATTCTTTTTCTCTCGGCCGGCGCCTGCTAGCGAAGCGTTTTGAAGTATGGTCGTCGCCATACAATTTGGCAACAATATGTCGCCGAATCGTTGAACGGCAACCTATTATCGCCACACCGTATGGCGATAATGCAATGTGTCACACGCTGCTGCCTCGGCTCTGTCAGTGCAACGCTAACATCGGGATTAACGAGTTGTCGCCATACGGTATGACGACAATAAGATCTTTGTCTAGCCCGCTAGTGACTACTCCTATTTCGCCATACCGTTTGGCGATGGAGAATTATTTTTGTAATTTTTCTGTTTCGCGTATTAATGTCACAACACCTTTTAGAAAATGTATTATTAAAAAAAATTCATACACACGGCGAGACTATAAGTTACAATTTGCGTAGTGACCGTATCCGAACCCTCTCCACGGCTGAGAGGATCGGGTGCTGAAAGCAAAGCGAAAGTGCGTGCTACAAGGAGGGACTGACTCAAAGACATATTCCTAGATAGGTAAATCGGCGGCAGCAGAGCCCGACTATGACGTCCTCTGCGATGGCGGTCGATGACGATGAAAAGGACGAGTAGAAACAGTCGGTCTGCCCAATTAAGTACAAATATAAATAAAGATCTTTGTACATAGCAGGTGGAAAATGTATAAATCCCACTGACACAGGATCTAGGAAACCTTTATTTACCTAAACATCACTACAACAATGAAGAACAAATGAAACTGCTCTTTCTACAGATGGGCACCAACCACTCAGATCATACAACACTACCTACATCTTAATTTTCCCGACCACCCCCTACTTATTTAACTAGCACTACAAAGAATACAGAACAAGACTTCATGTTCATGCAAAACTTTTGGAAAAAAAAAGAATATTCGCACTGGGCAAGAATGACCAGGATAAAGGCTAGGCAGCCCGCTGAACTGCCACACGGAGTAGTTTAACAAAAATTACTTGCAGATTATGCACTCCTCGTGCCGATGATCCTTGGGATATATAAAAACAGAATCAACACATAGACCGCCTTTTGTATGGGTGCAATCAATCTGCATCATAGAGAACTTGAGTTTGGTCAACTCATCCAAACTCGATATAACAAAGTCACCGACATGATAAAGGATCCAGCTTCCTGGTCCATCTAGATAATGTTGAGAAGTAGTATGCTGGTCATCTGAAGTTGAGAGCTGGAACCGTGTTGGTTTAATGTCCCAACCGTGGATGAGTTCAGAGCCATAAACCCGACGGCCCATGCGCTTGTGCGGTCGGCCCAAGTGGAGCCGGAAGAAAAGACTGTATGAACCAGCAGGGAAGCAGAAATCAATCTCCCCAGCCACCTCAAGCCACCATATTTGCTGAAGATAGGCAACGTTATGGAATCTGTAATACAGAAGGATAGCAGTTTTGTAATCTCTTATTTGGTGGCTGTAACGATGACTATACTAGAAGAGGGTGGCCCCAAACAGATCATGGTAAAATGGACAAAGTAAAAAAAACGCAGCATGCGAAGGGTTCATTTTCTAAAGGTATCTGAGAGAACTACGCATGTGCAAAACTACCGAGACAATTATATTTATTTCAAATAAACCAGCTACCTTTTAAGTTTTGAGGCTAGGTGACTACAACCGATAATACAGTGAAGTGCTTGCATGCATGAGCAGGACAAAAGACAAGATGCACAAAGCGGACAGCAAGTTATCTAGGCGCCGATACATCAAAACACATCAGAATCTAAATTTTGAAGGAACAATTTGCATCAGAAGTAATCAGATTAGGGACAAGGGTACACCTAGATGCTTTTACATGAAAATGAAGTGATTGGCTTTAGTCGTATGCAATATGATGATTGATTTCAAGAATTCCTATATCAGAAGTGATCTGAGGAATGGCATACAATAACACAATCAATCAACCAAAATGGTCCGTGTGGCCAGACATGTACTTCTACCTATGAGCTTTGTAACATTTGGTAGTATACTCGGCCTGAAGAAAATAATGATCTCCAATCCCTCCATATCAATGTGATATGTCAGTTACCAAAACCCTACTTTAATCGATCACTAACATATGTCAATCACATTCCCAGTGACTTTAATAGCTTGCAAAGCTCGACCTGTTACTAACAGTTTGGAAAATTTGTTGGACATGAGGTTAACATTCTCAATTTGTTCATGCTTGATGCACCCTATGGGAAAGAAACACCATTTGAATTGAGAAAGGAAAAGGGCCTTTCTTGTTGGCTAGGTATGCAGCAGGAATATTTATGTACTCACAAAAAAAAGTATTTTTGGGCTGTCGCTTGTAGCTCTTAATGTTTTTTCTCTCTTAATGGAAAGACACTGTCACATGCATAGATTAGGTGGCCCTGAACCTAAGGAGCGCGACCATGCCAAGGCCGCTGGCCACACTCGAAGAGCAGGGAGAAAGGATACTAGTAACTCCTGATATATTTATTGCTTGCGCTAGAATGGGTACATGATGTCCCTCTTATAGGGATGGCTTACTTAGACCTTAAGAAATGATCTAATGTGATCTTTATCTTAAGGAAACTAATAATCTAATCTAATCTTTATCTTAAGGAAACTAATTCCTAACCAATCCTGTCTAATCCCTAATTTAAAGGAGCTAATTTATTTGCCATGCAGTTGATCTCCTGCCTTTATTGGGCCTAGACTCACGCCCATGACATTACACCCCTCTTGGAGATGCAAGCTCGAGCGAGCCTGGCCCTCTAGGCTTGAGCTTGATAAGACTCGAGCCGAGCTCAAGTTGGGGTCTGAGCCTCGACCTAGGCTCGAGCTCGGCTCGGTCCAAGCTCGAGTAGGCTTGAGCTTGGCTCGAGTAAGCTCGGTAAGCTTGATAAGATCGAGTAAGCTCGGTAATTCTGGTAAACTTGGTAGGCTCCGTAACAAACTTAAGTAAGCTCGGCTCGAGTAAGCTCGATAACAAGCTTGAGAAGGCTCGGCTTCAGGAAGCTTGGTCTAGGCTCGAGTAGGCTCACGAGCTATTTGAGCTCAGCTTGGTTAAGCTCACAAGTTCGAGCTCGAGTTTGGCTCGTTCGGAGCTCGAGCCGAGCTTGAACCGAGCCTCTCACGAGCCAAGCTCGAGTAGATCACGAGCCTCGAGCTTTTTTACAACCCCTAGCAGCTCGTCCTCAAGCTGCTAGGGGGGCAGACATGGTTGCAACCCCAAGAGGCCCCACACTAACGATAGGATGTAGTGCTAGTGCCTCGTCATGTGAGAACATAGCAGGCTCGTGGTCTTCACATGCAGATGTCGTAATGGTGGTGGCGGCAGTGAAGTCCTATCAACCTGGAAGAGGCACCTCTACCGTGCGATAGCCTTGCGGTGACGCCGTCATGCACAACTACCACGTCAAGTACCCGCAGCATCACGGTGGACACCGGCCACGCCGCGGACTGCCATGGCAAAAACGGTATCATTGAGGTAGACTTTGGTAGTGCATGCGGTTGTCGCGATAGTAATAGCAGTGTCATCTGTTGTTGCAGCAGACTTCGACAACACCACAACGAACTCCACTAGATCTACGTTAGACTCCAGCGAAGCGACGACATGCTGTGGCAGTGCCACGATTGGCCTTAGTGGCATCACCACTAGGGATGGCAACAACGGAACCAGGGGTGGTACCGACTCCAAGGGCAGCGACATGGCCCTTGCAGCAGCACGGGTTGCCTCCAGCAGTGACATTTGAGCCATTGATTTTTTCATGGCAGCCTTCTTCATGGCCTCCGTCGCAGCCCTTGATTTCTCCATCATGATCATGATGGTGGCCTTGACGTCGTCTAGGGTGACGAGGAGGTTGGAGATCGAGGCCCCCGTCTTGGCGCTACTACCCTTCAACTCAACGAAGGGACATAGTGTGGTAGGCAGCGCCACTGTTGGCTTCGGTGGCGTTGCCCATGGGGATGACAATGGTGAAACCAACAATGGCATCGACATTGAGGACAATGGGAGCATCATGCCTGCTATGGCAATAGAAGCCATGAGCAAGGATCAACTGCTCTGATACCAACTTGTTACGTGCATAGATTAGGTGGCCGAACCCAAGTAGCCCAACCATACCAAGGCCGCCGGCCACACTCCAAGAGCAAGGAAAAGGGATACTAGGAACTCTTGATATATTTATTGCTTGTGTTAGAATGGGTACATGCTGTCCCTCTTATAGGATTGCTTACTTAGCCCTTAAGAATGATCTAATCTAATCTTTAAGGAAACTAATGATCTAATCTAATCTTTATCTTAAGGAAACTAATCCCTAACCAATCTTGTCTAAGCCCTAATTTAAAGGAGCTACTTTATTTGCCATGCGGCTGATCTCTTGCCTTTATTGGGCCTAGACCCACACCCATGACAGACACGCAAATCCTTTTTCTGTTCTAAAAAAACATAAAACAAAGCATTTTTCAACAGAGGGCAAACAAACCCCTGTTTTCCCTTCAGTTCATTAACAAAAAAAAATTATATGATCATACCAAAGATAAAGACCAGTCAACACTCAGATAATTGAAGAAAGGAAATGATAAAAGTCAAAACTGATGTTGATCTATGTCAACAATTGGATGTTATTATTAAAAGAAATATATAAGCTAGAAATTATATGTAAAAGCAAAAAATCTAGCCACTCAATCCAGTGGACCCTAATTAAAGCAAGTCTAGATTTGCCATTAGCACAGAGGTTCTTAGTTTCAAAATTGCCACGTTCAAACTAATGATGGCTATGATAACCCTTAAAATAGGGAAAAAGAAGAGAAACTCTCCCGTTGATCCATCAAAACTAATGATTGCTACAATAACCTTAAGGAAAAGAAAATAAATCTTAAAGATTCTCACTAATCAAGAGAGAGAAAAGGAAAGAACACTTATTTTGTGGTGTGAGATTATGTTGGTGTGGATTAATAGGATATAAATATTGCAATGGTTGTAGTATATACAACATGCACATATAACTATGTTTACAATTATAGGGATTAAAGTGATCTAACAAATACAATTGTATCTTCAAATATACACAAAGTATCTAGCCGCATGATTGCACGGGCCATTCAGCTAGTTAAAAAAACAAACCATGACGTGAGAAAAGTATTCAATTTCTTTCCATTCTTTCATACTCAAATCTTCTATGCAAACAAAAATATGAACAGGTTTCCACGACTAACAGTTTGATCAAATTCAATCTTAACTTCATAAGGAGTAACTTAACACACACAAAAAATGCCAAGAGGGAAGTACCTTGACTCCTGTGTGGAGAGGTGGCTCCAATACCTCCGATCATCTATACCTGTGATCGACATAGCCTTTGAGGAGATGGACATGCAAAGACCACCCTTGTTCTTCTCAATCCAAAATTGCTACACAGATGTTTTTAATTAGATCATTGTAACACAAGTACGAGAAAGCCAACAAAAAACATCATCCAAGACATCAAACATAAACAAAGAAGTAAAACAGAAACAGAATACACATGGAAAAAAAAACTGTTCCCTGTACTTCCATATATTTGAGTCCTTATTTTCTTACTCAAATCTTCAAATATACACAAAAAAGTGTATAATGGAAAAAAAGTGTTAACTCCAATCCGAAGAATGTCAAACTGCTCAAGATACTCAAGCAACCAAGTCATCATCAATTCATCATAAAACAACCAATAACAGTTATCTCATTCAACACCACAACTTGCCTGCTTACAAACCTAATCCACCTTCGAGGACCCTCTCTTCTATCTAAGAAAGACCTCTTATTTTCAATTCAAAGAACCCCCATACATATAATCAACAACAAGAGCAAACTAATCACCATGCATAATGCAAGTGATAAAGTTAGTTAATAACAAGAAGTCAAGAGCCATTCCAAATGGTAAAGGTAAAACAAACTACCTTGGTGCCCCCGTCGAAGGGGGTGGGCCGGCACAGACGGGCGTATATCTCTTTGATCGCCGCGGAGGAGGAGCATCTGCCATTGCCATCGGTTGAGCCGTCGCTGCCGTTGTCGTCGTCGGCCGCCGCAGCGAGGGCGGCGAGGTACCGGTAGTTGGCGGGAAGCTTGGTGGCCCACACGCAGTCGGCGGAGGCAGCGCCGCGGAAAGCCCGGTTGAGGCGGGCGACCAGGCATATGTCCGGCGGGTCGATGTAGAGCAGCACCGCGGCCACGCAGCTCTCCGGCATGTCGCCCAGCGACGTCTGACCCCATCCCCGCCCGTACCCCTCGGGCCCCATGATGCTCGACGGCCCCGCCCCCATCTACGCTCGAAACTGCAATTCTTGAAGCGATTCAACCACGGACTGCTCCGAAATGCGGAGAAGTTGCAGGATTTCTTCGGATTTAGCCTTTAATGCCTTCCCAAAGTGAATACCTTTCTTCTCTATCCGGACGGCAACGGTTGGAGAACCGCCAATTCCGCTTCAATTCAACCGACTTTGTCAGCACCCTGTCTAAATGTCTGAAACATGAAGCGGCTTCGGAGGCCAAGGCGCCAAAGCAAGAGGCGGAGGAAGCGGACGTGAGCGCACAACAAAACAAAGCCAACCAGGAGGACAAATCGAGCCCATAAACCCAACCCGTGCGTTGTTGGGCCAGAGTGGGTCCGTAAGTAATGGCAAGGTGTAGCTGTCTGATTGAGTTGTAAACGGCAGCATGTATCGGGTGAGGTTGCAGCATGTATGGGGGAAAATATAAATACGGGAATGCCTTGGAGAAGGGGGTGGCGAATTGGTGGTGATGTTAGTAGTTAGTTCTGGCGGCGAGTAGGCGAAGGAGAGAAAACTTTCATATCTGTTCATCCATATATCGATACACAATACTCTATACCTGGTCCTTCGTCCATTCCTAGTGGTTGCTTACATCTGGTATCAGAGCCAGAACATTCGAAATCGACATTCTGGAGAAGATCCACCACCATTTTACCCGGTTGCAAGCTCGATCTGGAGCCATGGCGCCACCTCGAGCAGATGATCCGCTCACTATGATCTGGCCAAGTTGGAAGAATAACAAGAAGGAGGAGGAGACCCGATCGATGGTCGCGGATGTCGCAAAGGCGATACATCCGTGTGGATGATTCCACGAAACCGGCGGAAGAGCACGAACACTGGTGCGTGGAAGCCGCGGTGGAGAATCAGTGATCGATCGCACACCTCGATGATCGATCTGAAACAACCGAATCGGTCGCGTCTTGTCGCAAGTTTCGTCGATCCATCCAATTCAAAAAGGAAAGCGGACGTCTGCTTCTACTCACAGGAGGTCCGCAACTTGCGGCGACGCCCGGCGATTACACACCGCGATGTTCATCTTCACCGAGGCGAAGCGGCTGGGTAGTGATGCCTCGGTGCCTCCTCCGATCCACAGTATCGATCTCAAACGCCCATTCATATGCAGCCTTTTCCATCAAGTCCACCGTCGACCTCTACTTTTGCATCTATGGCCCAGAGTTTAGGCGCTACCTTACCCCAAATTAGTTTACCTTCGTTTGATGGTGCAAATCCCAAACTGTGGAAGACTCGTTGTGAAAGCTTCTTTGCCTTTTATTCAGTTCGAGAGGAGATGTGGGTTAGGTTGGCTCTGATGAATTTTGAAGGACTGCGGTGTTTTGGTTGCAATCGATGCACCACAAAATTTCTTATATGACACGGGAGGAGTTAGGCCTAGTGCTTGTGAATCGATTTGGCGAGATCAACATGGATCTCTTGTGCGAAAATTTTTCACATCCAACAAGCGAGTAATCGCTTTCGAATACATTGAACAATTTGACACGTTAGTTCATCAATTACTAGCGTATGACAATACTTTGCATCCACGAGTTCCTTCTTGCCTGATTTATTGGCGGCCTTAAGGATGATATTAGATCTGTTGTTGTCATTCAACGCCGAAAGATCTCGATCATCGCTAGTGCACTTGCGATTTTGCGGGAGGATGTCTTGGCCATTCCGCCTCGGCCATGACGGTAGAGTGGATATCTCCTCGGTGGGCGCGATTTTTGGTCGACCAATGGCGCTTCCACCTCCTCCGAGTTGCAAGCCGACCATGACTGTGACTATGGAGGACAAAAAGTATCCATCGCTCCACGCCCAAGACCTCGGGGACGATCGTATATGCGCTTTAATGGCATATCGCAAGGCTAAGGGACTCTGCTATAAGTGTGGTGATCGATGGGGACATAATCATCGATGTATCATAGTGATGTTCCGTTACACTTGGTTGAAGAAATGTGGGCACGGCTCGAGAAACCAATGAGGATGTTCGATCGGAAGTACGATATTCATACGTGGTCGGCAAATCAAAAGATGGGTGAAGAGTTGATATTGGCGTTTCGTGAAGCGATAAATGGGTCGGAAGGAGGCGGGACAATCGCCTACAAGGGTTAGTTCACTTTGTCGAGAATGTACTCTTCTTTGGTAGACTCTGGAAGTTCGGTAGTTTTATCGCTAGATCACTTCTGCGCCGATGCCGGAGTTAAAAGGATGGATACCTCGCCGGGTCAAGGTTGCCGATGGAGCTATTTTACCTGTAATCATTGTATTCCACAATGCATTTGGTTACGCCAAGGTGGACATTCATTTCAATCTGAAAGTGTTGCTAGTTGAGTGGGTATGACATAATCACAGGTATGGATTGGCTTGAAGAGCACTGCCGATGGCGCTTCATTGGGGCCACAAAACGTTGTCGTTTGATAAGAATCAACAAGATACAACTTCAGTGGTATTCGTAGGGTTTGCTCAATGTTGTCCGGCAATAATCGGCCAAACAATTGGAGGCCCTCATTAAACATGAAGTCATTGAACAAATGCTTGAAATTTCATTTGTTTTGAAGACAACCATATCCGCGATATCATGAGGGTATTCTCAAGTTACTTGATGAGTTTGCTCACCTCTTGACAAATCTCTTTGGATTACCTCCACGCCATGAAAAGCGATCATGCCATTCCCTTATTGTCGGGCGTTCGATCCTTTCGACACGTCCATACTGCTACACACCTCAACGAAAAAGACGAAATCGAAAGACAAGTGCAGGAAATGTTGGCAGAGGGAGTCATACAACACAGTTCCAGTCCGTTTGCTTCTCCCGTTCTATTGGTAAAGAAAAAGATGGAGAATGGCGACTATGTGTTGATTACCGACGCTAAACGCCCTTTGTCAAAAATAAGTATCCCATGCCAATCTTGGATGAATTACTGGATGAATTAGCAGGCGCATCCATATTTTCTAAACTGGATCACAGGTCTGGATATCACCAAATAAGAATCAAGGAAGGGGATGAGTACAAGACTGCTTTTCAAACCCACAATGGCCACTTTGAGTACAAAGTCATGTCGTTTGGTTTGACTGGAGCTCCGGCGACATTTCAGGGTTTTATGAACTCTGTGTTAGCACCCTTATTGCGCAAATGTGTTGTCGTCTTCATCGATGACGTTCTAGTGTACAGTGCCACAATGACTGATCATTTGGACCATTTGCGCCAGGTATTTGAATTACTCAGTAAGCATCAATTGCGGCTTAAAGTTTCCAAATGCTGTTTTGCGCAACATCAGTTGGAATTCCTTGGGCATATTATTCGCGCCGGAGGAGTCGCCACAGATCCATCCAAAATTGCTGTGATACAGCGTTGGCCAGAACCAAGATCTGTGAAAGATATAAGGAGTTTCCTCGGCATGACCGGCTATTACCGACGGTTTGTGCAAGGCTTTGGCGTCATTAGTAAGCCCTTAACTTCGCTCCTTAAGAAAGGGCAGCAATTCATCTGGACGGATGAAGCTCACACATCCTTTGTAGCTCTCAAACATGCTCTTATAACAGCTCCTGTCTTAGCTCTACCCAATTTTAATCAGACCTTTGTCATTGAATCTGATGCTAGCGAAATGGGAATTGGTGCAGTGCTACAACAGACTGGGCATCCTATAGCATTTATTAGCAAGGCTCTTGGTCCCAAGAATCAAGGTCTCTCAACATATGAAAAAGAATTCTTGGCTATCTTATTTGCTGTTGATCAGTGGCGAGCGTATCTGCAACATGCTCCATTTGTGATAAAAACTGACCACCAGAGCTTAACTCACCTATTGGCACAAAGGGTTACTTCTCCTCTTCAGAAGAAAGCAATCACCAAGTTACTGGGACTGCAGTTTACTATTCAGTATAAGAAAGGGCAAGACAATAGAGTTGCTGATGCTTTATCTAGGCGCCCCGATTTTCAGTCTGACCAGGAGGACAATTGCTTGACACTGTCGGCAATATCAATCAGTAAGCCTATTTGGCTGGAACAAGTAGCTCAGGGGTACCACGGAGACCCGCCACTCGTAAAATACTCATCGGCGGCAATTGGCAAGAGTGTGCCAAACTTTGCTCTCAACGAAGGTATTCTTCGGTTTAAAGGCCGAATTTGGATTGGCAACAATTCGGAATTACAGCTGAAGTTGATGCAAGCACTTCATGACAGTGCGATGGGCGGTCATTCTGGTTTTCCTGTAACTTACCGACGCATCAAGAACTTGTTTGACTGGCCGGCAATGAAAAAAACTGTTCATCAATTTGTTACTACATGTCGAGATCTCGTGAGCGAAGCGGATCGCGCCAAATACCCTGGTCTTCTTTGCCACTTCCTATACCCGAACATGCATGGCATACGGTCACACTTGACTTTATTGAAGGCTTGCCCAAGACCGATTCGGCAATTGTATTTTGGTTGTGGTGGATAAGTTTTCTAAGTTTGCCCACTTCATTCCTTTAAATCATCCATTTCTTGACATCACGATGGCGCAGTCTACATGTCGCATGTCTACAAGCTTCATGGTATGCCTCGGGTTATCATTTCGGATCGCGACAGAGTATTTACTAGTCTTTTCTGGGGAGTTATTCAAACTATCCGTACCTCCTCAACATGAGCGGCGCATACCATCCTCAAATCCAAGCCAGACGAGCCAGAACAGGTCAATCAGTGTTTGGAAGCCTATCTTCGGTGCTTCGTTCATGCGTGTCCTAAGCAATGGAGTAAGTGGCTGTATCTGGCTGAATTTTGGTACAACACAAGCTTCCATTCAGCTCTCAAAGCGTCACCATTTGAGGTTCTTTATGGGCATTCACCGAACCAGTTTGGCATCACTCAGAGCGATGTCCTTGCCCACGATCCGCAAGATTGGCTCACTCATCGGGATCAGATGAATGCCTTGGTGAAGTTGCATCTTCAGAGGGCTCAACAAAGGATGAAACATCAAGCAGATAAAAAAAATCAGAGCGTACATTCGAGGTGGGAGACCTAGTCTATGCCAAACTCCAACCTTATGCTCAAACATCAGTGGCTAACAGAGCAAACTATAAATTGTCTTTCCGTTATTTCGGACCTTACTCCATTCTTCGCAAGATCAATGCTGTTGCTTATGAATTGAAGTTACCACCAACAAGTTCAGTACATCCGGTCTTCCATGTCTCCCTACTCAAACCGGCCAAGCATGCACCTTCTCAGGTCAGTGCGCATATCCCTGACCTTGAACAACGCTTACAGTTTCCCATGCACATTTTGGATCGCCGCTTATGTCGTCGTAATGGGAAAGTAATACCACAACTTCTTGTGCATTGGTCGTCCTGGCCGGCGTCGATGGCTACTTGGGAGGATGAGCAAGTGGTCAAGGCGAAATTTCCCGAAGCGCCAGCTTGGGGACAAGCTGGTTTTCAAGGGGGAAGGGATGTCAGCACCCTGTCTAAATGTCTGAAACATGAAGCGGCTTCGGAGGCCAAGACGCCAAAACTGAAGACGGAGGAAGCGGACGTGAGCGCACAACAAAACAGGCCAACCAGGAGGACAAATCGAGCCCATAAACCCAACCCGTGCGTTGTTGGGCCAGAGTGGGTCCGTAAGTAATGGCAAGGTGTAGCTGTCTGATTGAGTTGTAAACGGCAGCATGTATCGGGTGAGGTTGCAGCATGTATGGGGGAAAATATAAATACGGGAATGCCTTGGAGAAGGGGGTGGCGAATTGGTGGTGATGTTAGTAGTTAGTTCTGGCGGCGAGTAGGCGAAGGAGAGAAAACTTTCATATCTGTTCATCCATATATCGATACACAATACTCTATACCTGGTCCTTCGTCCATTCCTAGTGGTTGCTTACAACTTGCAGCGACGAAGCCTTCATCCGGAGCCAAAACAATCGAGAGCTATATGCGGAACTTCGCCTCCCGCAACGCGCAGATTCTCGCCTTCTCATCAAGTTTTGGCATCAAATCGAGCTGAAAATCCAGACCTTTTCCCCCGAAACCTGACCCAAAATGCTCAGTATTTTCGCGCAAAATGCATCATATATGGAGAGATAGATCGAACCACCGGTGCAGAATTGCGCCAAGATTTCACGAACTGGGGGAGGGAAGAGGAGATATTTGGAGGGGCGGTATTTAAAGGAGGCGAGAACTAGGTGCGGACGCTGACTGGTAGGAAAAATATCACCTGCCGGTACGGCACTGCGCATCCGATCTGATAATGGCCATATAAAATAGACGTCAGAGGTGAGTTTTTTTTCGGTCGTATAGTCTGTACAATATTTTTTAATAGCATGTATAATAAAATTAATCGTTATGTGTAATTTTTTTTAAGATATTTCTATTATCATTGTGCATTTATGTTGCACAAAGTGATTACATATGTTGTATGCACAAGAAAAAAAATGTTACGTCGATCCGGATCAACATTCCTACTGGCATCGTGCATTTTTGTTGCACATGATGACATGATGATTAAAAATGTTGCATGTATAAAAAAAATATTGCAAACGTCAAAAAAAAATCTCAAATCGAACGCCCGGTCAGTAGTCATTCCGTATAAAATACCACGCTTTTTGGGTCATTAATTTCGGACAAGACAATTGAAGTGGATATCATGGCATATACAATTCCATCATATTATCTATAGACAACACTAAAAACAACTTATACAATAGATTATCCGTATAATTATCTATAATGATTTCTCATACAATTAACAGACTATCTATACGATGGTACATAAAATATAAAATCATCTATAAGACCGTCAGTTTCTCTCTCCTCTGTATCACCTAAAATCATACGAGACACGATTACATACAGCTGGCATATACCAGCGTACATGTCTTTATTGTGGTGTAGTTCTGCCGTTGTTAAGCGCCCAGTTTTGCCTTGTGATGGATTTGATTGGGTTTACAGTGATTTTTTTTCTAATCCTTTTTGGCTAAAGAGTATTTTTGGGATCTGAACGTGGATTGGAGTTGGGGAACAAGCTACTTAGGTGTGGTGCGCGATCAGCTCGGTGTGGTATGGATGCCCTTTTGATTTCGGCAGGTTGCTTCATATCAGATATTCCCAGTTTGCTGCAACGGTGCAATACTTTCGTAATATTATAATTTTTATTGGATTTTTAAATATATCATAATAGAAATTAGTGATCAAAATTAAATTTTAGAGACCGTCTTGATATCCAAAACGCTAACTATTTGTGATGGAAAGGAGTACTAATTTTTGGACAAACTCTCGTGTCGGTAGTACATTTTGTTTTTCTGTTGGCCACAATAGTCACAGTTTTGACAATTCAACAGTCTGGAAACAACTAGTGTACAGTGATAGCTGTACTGTTTGGAGAGCAACCTTTTTGCAAATCAAAATAGGTACTGTCAGATATCATAAAACCAGCCCTTTTACGCTATCATTTGACAGGCTAAAGGACGAGAAAAACAATATAAATAACATCCATGGACCAGTGTGGAAAGCAACAACAAATCAGAAGACGAAGAAGAAGGCGAGAAACCGTTTTTGTTCAACCAAACCCCTCGTGTTCAATCAGGTTGGCAACAACTAACAAGTGGCACACACGGGGAGAAAGAAGTTGCTTTTTTGCCGGTGTATGACGAGGCTATCCATCAACTTTTCTTCTCAAATGGAGCAGCTGACAAGGCTCAAAACACACAGCAACGCACACGCATGAGACACTGAGACCATATCCGCGCAGCGGTTGCCATCCAAATGTCTGGTGCAAGGTTCTCCTTCATTTTCCCCGGATAAACTCCCCTGTTTTATCGAAACTAAAAACAAATACAAGTGATTATCGGTTGCATACTCCTGCATCTGTCGTGTCATCCATCCATGAATCCATTGCCTGTCCACATGCTCCGCGACTCCGCGTTTGTCCCTGTGACGTTCTTCGGACACTGCAAAATCATCTGAGTAGACTTCGATAGGTACGATACGAGTATATGACTAGTGTGCGGGTGTGACCCTATGGGCCCCGGACATGTTCGGACGAGCCGAGCCATATGAAACGTTTTCCATGGGGACCAGCCCTATCCCACTTCGAAACGTCGCGCTACACTCTTTGCCAAACGGCCCAAACATGTCTTGTCACCCATCCCAGTTGAACTTCTCTTTCCCACGAACAATTGGTCTCCAGCCCCAAGGAAACACCTTTCAAGTTTGATGCATTTTCAATTTTTCATGCGGGTTTGTTTACGAGGCTAGGGGAAAGCAACAAATTTTTTTCAAACCTCTATAAATATAGCTGAATCATGTGAAACCCATAAAAAAAAAACTGTGAAACTCTTGTGCTCGCAGCAGACGCTCACATCCATACAAGTAGTTACCCCAAGTGGTTTTGTACTACTCTCTTTGGTCATAAATAGCTGTTATTTTAAATATCGATATAGTCTCTAAAATACAGTTTTAATCACTAATTTTTATTATAATATATTTATAAAATCTAATAAAATTGTAATATTATGAAAGTACCTTTTGAGATAAATCTATATGTATAATTTTCATGTATCCAATTTAGATATTTAAAAGATATTGGTAATCAAAATTTTGAAAATTTGATTGCACCTATATCTAAAACGATATTTATTTGTGGCTGAAGGGAGTATTTAAGAAATGCATAACAATTGGTCCAACGTAAGGTGATCACTAACTTATTTGAGGGTGATATATATCAAATGACAACTATCGTCATCATGATGGGATACCTAATTGAAGTGGCCACTTTTCTAACCTCTATATCTAGTTTTTTTAAAAAAATCTAGCTCTCTTCTGAACGGAATTACAAATATAGCCTCCTCCTTACCATGGAACATGCCTCCTGTGAGATGCCATCTCCCGCGCTTGCTGTGACCGCCGCAGTAGGCCACTTCCCGTGCCTCGCCGCTGAGCTGGCCAACTTCCCGGGCCAGGCTGTCGCAACAATGCACTGCCCCCGCGCTCTTGAGACGTGGCAGACTAGCTCTCACACTCACTGGGCGCGGAGGCGATAGGTGTCGCCTGTTGTACCTTTCACGATAAAGGAGGGAGCTAGTTTTGTAATTTCGCTCGAACGAGGCTAAATCCTAAAAAACAAGGAAAATGGGTTAGAACAGTGATCACTCCCCCAGAATCTAGCAGTCAGCACTCGGCACGGCAGTTGGGCAAGAAAAGTGTCAGGATTGGCTACTTTGTCAATCGAAGATAACCAAATGAACTCGTCGAAATTTCAGATTTCGGGGCACCACGAAATCCAAACTACCAGTTGGATAAAAAAATTTAAAATTACTACAGTAACCACCGAAATTTCATTAATTTCATGATTTTTTGCTGGTTTTCAAATTTTTAGGGCCGGATTTGACCGGATTTAGTCCAATAACCCTTAAGAAAGTCATCTTCCATGAAAATTTGTTGATTTAAAATTTGGGTTGAAACACTCAGATTTTTATAAAATTGTACAAGCTTAAAATGATCTACAACATTTACGGTATTATCCGTAGTAGTGTAGGATCATACAAAAAAATTTAAAATAATTAAACTTCATTTGTTATCTTTGAAAAATAAAAAATAGAATGAACATAATTGGGACAATAACCTTGTTAGATTTTTATAAATTTTCTCGAGTGTGGTCATGATCAAAAAATTTTATGAGAGATTAAGAATTGTCTCAGTACCATTTTATAAAAATTTCAAAAAAATCAACTTTTTTTGTTTGATCAATCAAATCTATGCAAGCACTGAACTTCATTTGTTATATTATATTTCAAAAACCAAAAGAGAAAGAACATAAATATTACTGTGTTTTGTAAGAATTTTATAAATTCACTAGAGTACGATCATGATTTAAAAATTTTATGAGATCTTAAACATTTCCTTATCACCCTTCTATAAAATTTTCAAAAAATTTAAACCTTTTTTGATTGCTAAAGCAAATTTATGTATTGATCATCAGTCTTTTATCAAGACGTAGCACTGTCAGAATTTTTAAAAATTCGTTAAGCATGATTATCATCTAAAATTTTATATAACCATTAATGATACATCAAGATCATCCAAAAAAATTTCAAATTTTTTGAACATGCTTTGGACTATTTTTCCTTTCGTTCAAGTTTACCGGTAAGGTTTTTAAAATGACAGTAGCATTGTTCAAATTTTTAAAAAATCATACAACCTGACCATTATCTAAAAAATTTATGAGAATATTATGGATGTGTCAGGACCATCCACAAAAAATTTAAAATTTTATAACCTCGTTTGTTCTAATTTTCATTCGGTTCAAACTTACCGATCAGCGTTTTATTAGGACAGTAACAATGTTTGATTTTTTAAAAATTCCTCAGATTTGATAATCATCTCAAATATTTATGGAAATATCATCAATGTGTCAAGAATCTTCAGAAAAAATTTCAAAACTTTTCGTTGTCGTTTGACCCACTTTTCAGCCAGTGCAAAACGAGCGAAATTTCGGCAATTTGGTCCGAAATTTTAGTAAATTTCGCTGAATTTCGGATTTTTTTCGGTGGAAAACGGACTGAATTTGAATTTTGGTTTTTGGATTTTGACTGAATTTTGCCAAAATATCAAAATTTCGCCGAAATTTCGGATTCCGGCCATGTCCAGTATTTTTTCCCAAATAAAATTTGAATCCTTGCTGGTTATTTGGTCAAAACGTACTTTGCCTCCACCGGTTATGGTTAACTATGGACTTAACTATATTTTATTGCGTATGGTTGTTGCATGCATCGAATTTTCTTCTCGACGAGCGTGACGGATGCAATTTCTTGGGAGTTTTTTCTGCCTCCTTTTTCCTGGCATTTTTGTGTATTCGTTATACAAGGTGAAGTAAATCACAAGCTTGTCCGTGCATGGGTTGCTTGCATGTAGAATGTATTAGTTCTATTTGCGAAATATATGAGTGTGATGATTAATTTGACAACAATATAATATACATATATATGATAATTTATAGACAACAATATTTGTTATGAAACAAGATACTGCGAAGGTTTGTTTTATTTGTGACGAGGAGATCTGTGCAGAAATGAAAAATGCAACGTAGGGACGCGAGATGCGTTACAATGCACGGACACGAACATGCACGCGTACTGCGCAGGTCGGTGAGATTCCGCGCAAGTGGCGCGTAGCCCGAGAGCAGCACACGTGAGATCGTAGGTTGAGGAGGCGCAACACGCGAAGGACGCAAGTGCAGCGAGTCGAGACGCGTAGAGATCTACGCAGTTGGACGACGCATTGTGACGGCTAGCGGGCCGTACAGACGAGTGAATCATACGAGAGCGGTAGGTGAGCCGTACGTATGGATATGTATGAGTTTTGTGCTGTGTGCATGTATTAGGTCTTATGTAATTGGACTAGGTAATTAGGGTTAAGAAATTAGGGTTTGCTAAGTATTAAATAGGAGAGGTGCTCTGATTTTTGAGGTGTTGAGCCGCACGAAAAGAAGAAACAGAGAGCAGCAGCAGGCGGCCAAAAAAATATCGCGAAGACTTCGAGACGGCGGCGCAGAAGAAGACGTCTGGGGCTTCGGCGCTACAGTACTCGCGACGCTACAGTGACATGACGCTGCAAATTGCAATCACGCAAGGAGGGAGTTGGCAGCATTGAACATTGTTTTGTCGGTTGTACAGGAAGAAAGGGACAGAGCACTTCCTTCTGGTTTGCAGCACAGCGCAAGGCAACAAGAGACAGAAAAGAGAGATTAGAGAAAAATATCAGAGATTATTTGAGATTTGTGCTTGCTTGTAAAGAGATTCATATGTGTGTTCTTTGATGAAAATCAGTGGGTATAGACTCCGATCTATTAGTTATTGTTTACGTATAATTACTTTCTAGTTTGCATGTTTAATCTAGTTTTCTTTTCTATAGTATTAGATCAATTATTCTAGATTGATTTGTTCAGTTTAGTCAGTATTTTGTTAATTTCTAGAATTAATAAAAACACAAAAAAATAGTTTTTGATGTTAGTTTACATCAATTCACCCCTCTCTTAGTGCTCTCGATCCTACAAAATGACGTCATTCTTAAATGATCTAATCCTGTCTATAAGGTTTTGCTCCATTCAAGATCCTAGATCAATATGTAAGGTTGTTTTTACCTCGGATCATAGAACGACCACTTACGAACAAGACCAAAAAAATTATAAATAAGACGATAGTTTCACCTGGATCGCTCAAAAGTCGGAACTTATCGATGTAATCATCGACAAATGCATAGGTTCCAGACCATACTGGTCTGGTTCCATCAGAGCTCAAATGTGTCAAGACCATACAAAACGGCAATACCCAGAGGAAGTATGCCAAGCTAATACGGGCCAACCTGCTGAAATTAATCACCAGTATACATTATCTACAATATGGTACAATACAGCGAGGCACCAAGTCTGAAAACTTAGAAATACCAGTGACTCAGTCCAGAACAGCTAAATACAGAACAGGAGCATATCTTGTTTATTTTGCTGGTGAGGCATCAGAAACTCTTTTAAACAATATAGCGGACAGCCTTTTTGCCACCAGGAAGCATGCTAATAAAGAGATGCACAACCAAGTAACAACAGCACTTCTTGTGCCTGCGGACACTGGCCATCAGATGAATCTGCAATGTTCACTTTTACAACCCAAAAACCTCCTTACTGCAAACAGGGCATACCTGGCAAAGGCAGCACAACGGACAGCACTAAGCAGATCGGTGACCAAGCATCTCAGGATGACAAAAGGTGAAAAATGGCATTGACAAGTTTGCCAATCAGTAATGCAGAGGCAGAACGAACATTCTTTTCTGAAAAGCTTTTTTTAAGCCGAAATGAATTACAACACATCCCCTCATCGTTACCAGTTGAGTACCAGTCTTTGTTCTACTTCTATCTATAAAATTTCTAGCCAGATCTTTCTCTTCCTATCTTGGTGAAAATAAACAGCACTTGGCAAACATATATGACAGGCAATACAAAAAGATTCTGAGCTATTATATGATAGTATAACAATGGTTAAACCATGAAAGGTCCAATAAATGTTTTAAGCCAAGCAAAGTAGCAATCAGTTCACACTCACACAACTACAACAATTCCTAGAAGAAATGTAATCTGCAAGAACGCCTGCAGTTTCTGTGGAAGAAATACTCATCTACACAGATTGGAAAGCTGGAAAGGCAAGGTAGCTTACCTTGTTAATCTTCAACCATTTGGTGACACAAGTTTGATGGTACTGATGCTCACAAGGCAATGTAGTCAGCCTATCTCGGTTCTTGTAAGCCATACAGCATATCACACATCTGTTTGTGTAAGCATTAACAGAAGTGGGTGTTAAAATAGTTTGCCTCTTTAGATCGCCTGTTGGCACAATGTAATAGGATGCAACTTAATATCACAATAAATACTAATCAGAAACCTTGACAAGATTAATCAATAAAGCAGGATGTTGCATTGGGTAAAATGTCTGTGGGTAACCTGTGCATAACTGCCCATCACACTTGCACACAAATATATAAACTTGTTCAGGAAGAAAAAGGAAGAATTGAGTGATCTAATCAGCTAGAAAACATACTCATCATGCTTTTCCTTTCTTGAGAATATTCCAATTTTGTATGTTGAAGATGGCAAGAGTGCTATCACATCTTCTGGCAACCCTTTGCTTTCAGTACCAATAGCTTCCCCTAATTGTTGCAGTTCCTGAGTGAAAAAACAGAAGGGATTCAACAAATGAAATGAGAAGTAGCATCTATCACCCGACTTAACATTGTATATATTCCTGAATGGCAATAATCCCTTGAAGCACAATTCCGATGTAGTAAACATGGTTAAACGAATGTGGAAAACAAATGGAGGAGTCCAATTCTGTTAGTACTTGACAACAAAATATCTATAATATTGTTATCCACAATGTCATAGAGACATAGACTATCCAAGTCCTTCAGATTTATAGATTATAGAACCAAAAGTTAGCTGGCAGTGGCACATGCCCTTGATGAAACAGTACGGAAAAATACTGACCAAACAAATTATTTGACTGTACACACCTCATAAGTCATATTATCTGGATCGATGCCATCCTCCATTACTACCTGTAGGTTGGCAGGATAGATGTAAGTACATATTGACTGAAACTATGATTGCTGGAAGCAAATACCTGAGGGGATCTGCTTGCAGAAGTATTGCCACTGTTGGATGCTGAAGAAGTTTCTGGCTTTCTTCCTAAACAGGTGTTTTCAAACAACATATTAGCATTTTCCATAGGAAACATATTGACATGTACTATATAGAAGAGTACCGGTAGACAATTAAGCACCTTCTGTCATGTTATTGTCATCAACTGCTGTATTGGCTAGTTGGTCCTCTATCTCCTGCAACTCTCTGGCTAAAGCTTCATCAACAGCTAGCTGTGACTCATAATTTGCAACTCCTGATAGTTTTCGTTTCTCCAATGTCTGTTGGTGGCCACGACTAGAACTAGGATCTGGATGAGTTCTAGATGAACCACTACCATCATGTCCTTGAATTAATTGATAAACTATTTCCTGAACAGGGTGCAAGAATAGGCAAGTCAATGAAAACCTTTTTGTCATATTTTGTCCTATGCTGTTACTACTAAGGAAAAATATCAATCCTACCTAAAAACTCCAACAAAATGAAGAGTGCAAATATTTGGTGAAAAAATGGTTATTTGCATTGCACAGCAACAAGTGATCAGTTATACATGGCGCAACACAATAGAAGACTACAGTATCATACCCTCCCCAGCAGACAACTGCCAGGATGGAATATATGGTTGAGATTTCTATGTACAAACTAACAGCAACAATAACAACTACAACGATGGCACACACACACAACTCAAGAACATAGGCACAACCAAATAAGAAGTGAATAGGTAATGGCACCAAACCTGGTCTTGAAGAACTTGTGCAAGATCAACATCATCGTCGAAGAAGCATCCTTCAAAGCTCTCTTCAATGGCATATGGTACAGGGGTATTCATATAACACACAACCACTTTTCTTTTTCCTGTTGTATCATGTAGCACCTCCATCCTCATGAACACCTAACAAGGAAACACGTAGAAGTATAGCATTGCCGGATCGTGCCAGACTAGCGCGAACACTGCATACTACTATCATACTATCGCATAACACATGAAGAAATACTTAAAATGTACAAACTTGTTGCACTTTACATATCAAACCCTCATAATCATTGTTCTACCAGCTAAAAACAGCTTAACAAGGAACTTGCTGAACTACAAGAGCACAACTACATCTCCCTCTACAAATACAGCTGAAGATCAAAACCTTTCCTCTAGGGGCCAAATCTAACTCTACAAACCCTCCCCACGAGACGCAGATCAAGCACCTGACACCTATTCTGCTCACAGAACATGAACATTATATGCGCCAACTTAAAATTGAACCGGCGAATCTGCAAGAACTTAGGAACTCGAGGTGGGAACTTACCGAGTGTACAGAGAGGTCAGAGATCTCTGCACGGATTGGAGCGATCTGGGGAGCTGCAGGGAACCGAGTGGGGATGGCAAGGGATGGGTGTTACAGTCCACAGCTTTGCTCGGTGGTCTTTTCGCCTCTGGTGTTTGCTGCGTGCACCGCGCATGCAGCAACTTCGCCGTACTCACGGTCTTGGTGGACTGACTCCACTTGGCGCCGGCCATGAGGGGAGGCGTGCGGATGTGGGGCTGCCTGAGTCTAGAGTCGTCGTCGACCGCTTGGGGCCTGCCTCCGTTGCGGGCCAGAGTGACCAATCCGTGACATGGGCGTAATTGGTGGGTGCGCACGGGTATAATGTGGTTTGTGTCTAAATTATGTTAGGACTCCATCATATGTATCATATCTGTTCGACTCATTTTTAGTGTTTTTGGTACGATTTATTTACACTTTATGTTAGTTTAAATTCAATTCATGCGCGGTTCGACTCATTTTTAGTGTTTTTGGTACGATTTATTTGCACTTTATGTTAATTTAAATTCAATCCATGCGCACTATTGCAATAAGTGAAAATAAGCTAGAGATATATAGAACTGAGACAATAAACATAAATATTAAAGGAAAAATGTAAACTTTTTCATTCTTAAATAGCTATAGAGTTTCTACATTGCTAAAAACCTTACACTCAAAGTAGGGTATCCCACTACTTCAATGCAGAGAGACTAGGTGCGCGTGCTCGCTGTTAGTGAGCATGTACTCTCCAGTCCTCATACTCCACCTTTTAGCATTTCTATTGTCTTCCTTTTTCGCATGCAAGGACCGCAAAAGATGTTGGCCGTATGGCAAGCTATAACATAATGCAATGTCGTGACAGAGTATTATGTCGTATATCGTGTCTGCTTTAGGCTTATCGAGCCTGTTTCGTATCGTGCTAGTCCAAGCACAGTCTATACTGGCGTACCCTGCTGTGCCGTCTATTATACCCAACCGCGAGGCACGACATGGCCCTATCATTCGTGCTATGCTGCTCAGATTCATGCGTGTGCCGTGTTTCAGCCATGTCGTGCCTGCCGTGTCACGGATTGACAAAAAAAACTGACCCAATGCACAGGTCTACATGGGTGTGTCTTCATAGGCGTTGCTGTTTGTACTATTAGTAATTGAGACGTTGAAACTAATGGTCTAAATCAAGGTTAACAATTTAGTTTTAAACTCGGATTTCATCGACTCTGCATATCGAAAACCGCTCAAAACCAAACGGTTTGAAAAGTCAAATTAATTTAAAGTATGATCAAACTGACAAACGAATTTTGAACGAAATGGATGCAAACCGACGAAAAAGACTCAAATTTTGAGCGGTTTTTGACAAAAACCGCTAAGAGTCGGAAAAAATGGGTAAAATTTTAAAAAACAAGAAAATGCAAAAAAAATGTTGTAAATTTTTTAAAAACCATTGAAGGCCCAAAAAATAAGAAAAATATAAGAAATATAAAAAAGTATGAAAAAACATGAAAAAATTCCGGCAACCTTTTTAAATATGAAAAAAATTGACATAACCTTTGTTATATTTTAGATAATTACAAGTTATAAAGTGGGAATTTAGCAATAATATGTCAACAAATAATCTTTTATTTCAATACTATTCACATATCGATCCAACAAGTGTAAAAATAGTCATTCATATATCAACACCATTTACATTTCAACACCTTCCATTGCTACTAAATATACTTCAGCAAATATTGCGACTAAATATAATTGAATAAATATTGGTACTAAATATACTTCAACAAATATAAGCTACTAAATATAATTGAACAAGCAATACTTCAGCAAATATTGCTATTAAATATAATTGAATAAATATTGGTACTAAATATACTTCAACAAATATCGCTACTAAATATAATTGAACAAATATTGCTACTAAATATACTTCAACAAATATTGCTACTTGACATAATTGAACAAATATTGCTACTTGACATACTTCAACAAATATTGCTACTAAATAAAATTGAACAAATATTATTACTAAAATATGTTTAAGTATTGCTACTTAACATATTTGAACAAATTTTACTACTAAATATAATTGAACAAATGTTGTTACTAAAATATATTATAGTAAATATTGATACTTGACATACTTGAACAAATATTGCTACTAAAAATACTTTTATTTTTTGGATTTTCTAATTTCTATATCTTGAATGGTTCAAAAACGTCTGCAAACTTTATTTTTTTAAAAAAAAATATTCACACAAGAGGTCATAAAGCTATTAATACTAATTTTAGGAACTTTTAGATATTTTTTCAAATTATTTGAATTTGAATTTGAACTTTATTGCTAAACCAAGCGGTTGCACTTTTTGTATTGGAGCAGTATACGACGGTTTCACGATTTTCAAACGGTTTTCGTCTGTTTTTTTGAACCGCGTTCCAGATAGCATAGCGGAACCGTCCTGCAAGTTTCATGAAATCCATCATCTAAATCTGTAAAATAAAGAGAAATTTTAGCGCCCAAAAAGTTTTGGCATATTTGGCCCAGTTCCAACGGACATCTCCGTTGTCGGGTCAGGTATACGCGTTTTGAACATTGTTCATAGCCCAGTCTGCCGCCACTAAGTAGTGGGCCGCAGCTAACCCAGCTCCCAAATCCCAATAGCCGCAACATTCATATGCAAACTAAAGAATCTGATATAATTGAAACAAAACTCTAAATTGACTGAAGTTTACTGTTCAATTTGGAGTTCCATTTCAGCATCTAAGGCCCTATTGGGAAGAAATGTATTTTCATAGTTTTTAAGTAATACCATAGTTTCTAAGAATATCATGCCATTTATACCATAAGATGTTTGGTTACTATATCAAAAACTCTATATTAAAAACTATAGTTTGGTAGATACCATGGTATTTTTGGAGTATTTGAAACTTCACTTCAACCCAAAATTTTATGATTTTGGCTAGCTTCTTGCTTATTTCCACTCAAATATCATGATTTGTGATGTTGTATTCAAACAGTTGGTAGTTCCAAGGAATACTGTGGTTTCAAAAAGGTTTAGTAAAACCATGGTATTCATAACAAAATAATTGTAAACTATAGTATACTAAAATCATAGTTTTAAAAAATTATGCTTCAAACAAGGTCTAAAATTGAGGCTTCGCACTAATTCTGAATCTCAAACTCAAACTTATCTTTGTGTCGGAAAATTACTGGTTTTCAGGCCATGCAGACGGAAGGTAACGGACCGAGCGTCGTGCGTCTCCGGTCTCAGGTAACAAGGAATGGACCTGTGGGCCGTGAGCAACGCTGAATAACTAACTGGGGTCCACGAAGATGTTCTCCCGTTCTTTGCCGAGCGCTGAAGCTACGTACAAGCTTCATTCCGTCGTGCACCGGGAAGCGTTACTTGTCCTTTTGTCTCCTTTTATCCGATGCCAGTCGTGCGTCGGATAAAAGGACTTTTGGCATGGCATGTACACCAACCAGGTTACCCCATACAATGTAGGCTGGCATCGCAGAACTTTTGGCAAATACTGTTGCAAGGCGGCGAGCGACAGTGTTTTGCCAGTCGTTGGCCGCCGTCTCCTCGGTGTCATGCGCTCATATGCCGTACCGCACAGAAGGCACTATCCACGCTGTCACGCATCGTCCTCTGTGCCGAAACCAAAATCTTCAGAGTTGCCTTGTGAAGTTGGCGAATGGCGAGTTGCGACCACAGTTTCACACTTTCACCCGGCCTTTCCCATGTACTCGCACTGGCTCGCATCGATTCCAAGCTTGGGGTTATTTACTCCAGATTTGGGGAGGCGTAAGGCGCCTAACCCATATTTTGATAAAGCGATGTCTAAAGAGAGAAAACAATAAACCGTCATAGTTTCTAACCCATGTGGTTTCATGAGTAGTGTCTGAGAGAGAGAGAGCAATACTAGAGGAGAGAGAAGCGATAAACCGTCATACTACAAACACACCTTGGTCGTGGCGAAATGTCCAACCCGATTTTGCTTTCGTTTCTTGCGTCTTGGTACCGCCGACCCGGTTTCTTGCGTGAGATCACGGTTTCTTGGTTTTCTTCTCTCCTTCCTTAATTCTATCCACATCAGATTTTTCTTGGTTAGCGGCGTAATTAATTCTATGAGCCTAGAGGTGAGATGGAGGGTGGAGAGTTGAGACTGCTCTAAACCGTCGCTTCCATTTTCCAAGTCCGTTCAGCCATCCGCTTACCAAAGATGAGAATGATAACGCTGGCCGCAGGCGCAGATGCACTGCAACCGACATACTATTCGCTAGCCGTTCGTCATTCACACAGCATTTACTACTGACCTCGCAGTCCACGCGTCGAATACCTGTGAATGCATATGTGGTCCAACAGCTCAGGTTCTGAGGGGCTTTGGAAATCAGCCGGAAACCATACATACGAGTCCGCAGCCACCTCGTTCTCGTGCTGTGGAAGAATATTTATCGCGCGGTGCCGCGGTAGTTGAAGAATACTAGGTATAATAGTGCGCTACGTCACGCTGTTAGCGTTAGCTGTGTATAGGAAGCAGTAATGTAATACTATAAATGCTGAACGTGAGAAAAAAATTTGGCACAAGTTTTTTGTAAACTGAATTTGCAGAACTACGGGTTCTTTTTTTAAAATAATCAGTAGAATAACCTATTTACGATCTAAAATTTTTTAAAATCTTACGGATCGAAAGAACCGTTTTTTTCCGCAAAATAACCGATTGAAAGACCTGCTTGTGATCCAATTTTTTTTAAATCTTCTGGACCGAAAGAACCGGCGACCGCGTTGAATTTGTGGAACTACGGAGTCTTTTCTGTAAAATAATCGGTGGAAGGACTTGTTCGCGATTTCAAATTGTTTGAAATCTCCCGGGGCGAAAGAACCGGACTACGTGGTCTTTTTGCAAAATAACGTGAACGTTGAATTTATGAACTACGAGGTTTATTTCGTAAAATAATCAGTGGAAGGACCCGTTCGCGATTTATAATTGTTTGAAATCTCCCGGGGCGAAAGAACTGGACTACGGGTCTTTTGCAAAATAATGTAGAAGGACCGATTCGCGATTTTTAATTTAGTAGAAGGACCGTTCGTAATTTCGATTTTTAGCGCTTTTTAGAGAATGCGATGACGTGGCGCTTGGGTTGAGCCAGAATTCTCCCCGCTATAAGATATATATTATATATATACATAAATAGCTAAAGATAAAAGCTATACTGAGCCTAGGCTCTATTTGATATGGCTGTAGATTTTCTGAAAAGTAGTTTTTGATAACATGAGAGGAGTGGAGTTTGAAATTTTATACTTGGTATCAGAGAATAACTGACTTCAACTGTAGTGGTAAAGTCAGATCTCTAACCCATCGAAACCGTAGGAAGCTATCTCAGACCAGCTTTCGGCTTTCAACTTCTCCTAATACACATAGGCTGTTGACTTTTGGCTTCTAGTTGTGAAGAAGTCAACCATTTGGAATAGCTTTTGGCTTACAGAGCAAAAAAGTTAAAGCTGAAGCCATTCCAAATAAGACCTTACTTTTGCAACTTATAGTTAAGAAAAATTGACTATTTGTCAAACAATCTCTTAAAAAATTATAGCTGTTTTTCAACAAAATAAAAAGATAAAAGGTGTAACTTTTAGAAAAGCTGTAGCTGTGCAAACAAGCCCGTGATTATGCACTCCAAGGTGATTCATTGTTTCTTTTCGAATGCAGTTCAACTAGTACAAAATCAAAAACATTCGCATGGGAGGTGTGCGCGTTTTTCTACTGCTATTTGGAGCAGCTTCGAGACCGCACACAGTGAAAAATGCTGATTATCAATACCACTTATAAATGCTTGTACAACTTTCTTCGATCACAAATTCACAGATACTCTCCCCGTCTGTACGTTAAGTTTACAGGATGTATTTTCTTTTAATAGATAGATCAAAGATTAAAAATGATAAGAATATCACTAATTATTATTTGTAAGCACTACATTTAATACATGCATGTAGATAATATCAATTAAATCTGGATATTTATTAGGGGTATAAAAAAACATCACACTAATTTATATTAAATATAAAATGCACATTATATTTATGGGTAAAACCATTTAAAAAATACATCCTATAAACTTAGACATAGAGAGTAGTATATATGATGTGCACAATCAAACTTTTAAAACTTTTACTATTGATATCTTATAGATATTTATATTGGATATATAAAAATTATGTGTAGATTTGTCCCAAAAAAGTACTTTTATAATACTATAATTTTAATAGGTTTTATAAATATGCGCAGGGAAGCATGCCACGTCAGCGACATCGTGAAAAGGCTCTCCGAAAAACTCAAAATCATGTTTAGGTCCCCCAGTCGGTTTTTAGAAGAAACGACCAAAAAAAGAAATTATGTTTAGGTCCCTCTACGGTACGTTTAGGTCCTACCGATGGTTTTTAGCAAAACGGACCTCAGAAAAAATGAAGTTACGTTTGGGTCCCTCTGCGGTTTACGTTCAGCTCCTATCGATGTTTTTTTCGGTATGGACCCAAAAAAACAAAAAAAATGTCCGCGGTTTTCTTAAAAAAAACATTGATTCGTCGAAGGTTTATAGCAGTCTACAGATTCCTCGACGGGTCCTACCAACCTATTTTTTTAAAAAAAACATGAAAACTAAAATTACGCAAAAAAAAGATGTTTAAATCCCTCCGCGATTTTCTAAAAAAACAATGATTCATCGAAGGTTTATAACAGTCCATAAATTCGCGGACAAGTCATATGTAAATTCAAGCTTCATTAGTTTTGGTGATTGGTTTTAGATTAATGCTTAATCATTATTTAATGATAAATCTAATCATTATGAGACTAACATGTTTATTAAGCTATATTTTATTAGTCTCAAATCTGGATGAAAAATAAAAAAACAGAGGTATACACCTGTATTCACTCTATTGTTTTAATGCATACTTAGAATTCAAATTAATGCATACTTGATCATGAACAGTACTAGTTCCTGTTCATGAAGTTTGTCTTTTTTATTACTCTTAGCACATGACGAATTTGATCTTGAAATTTTATATGTAGATGGGGTAAGCTGATATGTACATCCATAATTTTTTTCAGAATTTTTTGAAACTTTTTTTAGTTGATGTATATCGTATTTTTATTAAATATTTGTATGCACATGATACGTTCCGTAAGTTTGGTTTCCTTCCTCTCGTCTTTCCGAGTGAAAAGGTCGCACATGTCTAGCCCCAGTGCCCTACGGGCCACGGCCCCAGGCTCCCACCTCCCAGTACGCACTACAGATGTTGGAACTCTGACTTCACAGTACTCCAGTAAAGAAATTCTCTAGATCCAAGAAAGAGTACTGATTTCTACTGGTGGGTGTCGCAGACCAACCAGACCAGCCCATGTGCCATCTACTAGCACTGATTACTCATCAGCAGTTTGTCACGTAGATGGATTAAATATTAAAAACTAGATTACTTTTAATTATTATATCTAAGTACTATATTTAATATATGTATATATATAGAGAGAGAATATAAGTAAATCTAGATATTTATTAGGGGTATAAATTGATCATTATGTTAATTTTATATTAAAATATAAAATATATTATATACTCGTGGATAAAATCATTAAAAAAATTCGTGCAATAACACATAGATGATTGGAGTTATAGGATTGGCATCATATGGTTTCCTTTTCAGAGCATAGTGAGCATTTATTGTCTCGTATGCTCGATACGGACACCTCCAGCAAGTAAAAAAATAAAAAGAGCATATATAGCCATACGTGCACAAAATCAGTAATCCATTTGCCGTTTTGTCGCCCTAGGTAAAAATTCGATCAATAGGTTGGGGTCTTCTTAGTTCTTACAAGGTCAATGGCACTAATATATACTTATGCAACTATTTAGAAAAGTTCTACTTGCAGGCTGCAAACTAAAATGGCATTATTCCTTTGTTGGTTGTTTATGTGTTCTAGCATTAGTTTTCAACCTAGAAATACAAAGTAATGTTCATTACTATTATACGTGCCAATTTGGACCAGTATGAGCTACAAGTATACATTTACAAATTGTCGGTGTTTCACCTCCTAAAGTTGGTTTAATGAAGAAACTGTTGCTTTACCTTTTGAATTTTTAAGTACTAGTTTGTTTGACTAGTTCGTCGCTTGCTTCATTCTCACACAAAGATGACACTAGGACTAGCTGACATTTGAGCGCGCCGACTAGCATTATTAAGATACAGGGCTCCCGACTTGGCCGGTTCGTCTTGTAGCTACTAGCTATTTTGTCCGTTTTTGTTACCCAACGTTTTTTTACTTTTCACTGTTTTTAAGATGTAATTTTGACATTTACTTTTTATAATTTTACAATAATATATAGTAATAAAATTATAATATTATTAAAGTATTTTCAATGATAAATCTAATGATATAATTTTCATATAACTAATATATATAGAGATGCTATTCTACAGTTGTGCGTATAATAGCCGATTATATGCTCGAGGCCATCTAACTCAGTCCGATTGAGCCATGCAATGCACTAATTATTACCATTTAGAAAAATTACTGTTTATTAGCGAGACTTATATCATTTTATTTCTCTCGTCGTCAGTAAGCTATTGGCGAAACCATTTGCAAATCAGAACTGCCAATAAAAAAATATGGCTAAATAAAGAAAAAAAATATATTCATGTACAAACTAGAAAGCATATTTATTAGTTGGATGGACACGTTATTGTTTCAATAGTAACTTCAAGTAAGATAGTAAACGTTAGTGTATTAAACATTAAAATAAAAATTCCTGATTTACTACTTGTCGGTGTTTCGTACAACCGGTAAGTAAATTTGTAAGTATAGGGGCCGCGTGTTCCCTCTCCTTGAATGGTTAGACTAAGAGAGTCCAGGATGTATACTGATTCGGGCCAAATATCCCTACGTCCAGTTCGTGGTGGTGGTTTTGTATTGCTCGAGATGCAGTAGATTACACGGTGTTACAAGCGAGGGCGATGGGCTAGCCTAATGTGCCTCATCCGAGTGGAATGGGTAAGAGCTATGTGCTTGTGAGCGTTCGGAGTGAATCGAACCGGATGCTCAAAGTGCGTGTGTGTGTTGATCCGATCGATCGATCCCCCTCTCTGAGGGTCCTGCCCCCCTTTATATATGCGGGGGGAACATGTTACACGGGAGTTTGGAAAGGAAAAAGTAGGGTATACTACGCCGGAGTCCGGTCTTGATTTCAGTGACCGACAGCTCTGTTCGTCTCATGTCTGGGTTGGTAGACACAGCGGCGGGGTGTTCCGTCGGGAAGGCGCGACTCGCTCTCTCGCCTTTGTCAGTGCTGTGCCGATGTTACAGACTGTGGCTCGTATCTCGACAGAGCGCGTCTCTCATCATGGCATGACGGGCGAAGAGCGGCCGCTGACTCAGCGGCTCGCCACCGCTGCCAAAGATGGCCGTCGTGTCACGGCGGTGACCAGCTTGGGGTCAACCGTCGACATGGCGGAGGTCACTGAGTCGAAGCTCGTCGGGGCCCCGACCTAAGGTCAAGTCGAACTGGGCAGGCCTGGGCAAGTGGTGGTCGGGGCATGGCATGGGAGCGCCGACCACGTGGTCGGACCTGAGGCCAAGTCGGGGCCTGCGGGAGCGCCCGACCTGAGGCTAGGTCGGATCGCCTCTGGCGGGCTTGACTGAGGCCGAGGATCCTTCGTGGCCCAATCGGGGCCTTCGGCCAGAGCTGGGTCCAAAACGACCCATTTGGTGTTCCAGCCAATATTCAGTGATAATCCCATCTGTGAGGGACAGAGACTTTGGTAATACCCTCTCCAGCACTCTGCATCGCTGCTAATCTTGCCGCCATGTCCGTACGACTGAGAGAGAAACGATCTTAAAATAGATGTATACTTTGCCGTAGGGTACCCCTGGTATGAGTATTCGTCACTACTGGATTTACAGTTCTCAGTACGGTGGAAACCAACTAGTAAATGTGTCTATTTGTTTGTATATGAATATGTCATTTCATTATTTTAGCCATAACTTTTTATTGGCAGCTTCAATTTGCAAATAGTTTTCGTCAGTAGCTTACCGACGACCAAAAAGAAAAAATGATAAAAATCTTACTGATAAAAAGTTTTTTTTTCTGACTGATAACATACGTTACTATATCTATGACTAAAAATTACTATATGTGTGACTGACAATTACTACTCTATGATAGTCAATAATAATATGATACACTGTATGAATCTAGGATTGCATCCTAATAGATGGAAGAACCCGGCCGTTTGCACACCACGTGACTACGTACCCGGTCGTCGTCCTGACTTCAAGTACAGATGTTACAGGTCCCCTAAAAAAAGTGTACGACACTTGAAGCTGCAGCATCTTGGGTGCCCCAGTTGCTGCGAATCCTTGAGATCAACCGTAGTGGAGCGGTGGAGACTCGGAGTACTGTACCGTGTACTCCGAACCAGGATAAAAAAAACCGCCGAATTTCGGTGAATTTTCACCGAAATTTCGCTTTTTGGCCCCCTACGAATTTGGATATACAGGCTGATTTCAAAATTTTAAAAAGTTTGATTTTGCTGCTACAGTATTTCGGAAATTTCGGCGAAATTCGAGCAAATTTCGCCGAAATTTCGGGTTTTTAATCCGGATTTTCAAATGTTATGGCTGGATTTGAACGGAATGGGTCCAATAACCCTTAACAAAGTCTTGTTACATGAAAATTTGATGAAAAACTAATTTTTTGAGATTTGGGCAGAAACACTTTCAGATTTTTAAAAACATTTACATGCCTGATAATCAGCTGAAAAAATTATCGTACCATCCCTTGTTGTTTGGGATCATAGAAACAAAATTTCAAAATAATTTAACATCATTTGTTATCTTCAAAAAATCAAAAACAGAATGGACATATTTGGGACAGTAAACTTGTTAGATTTTTCTAACTTTTCTCGAGTGTGATCATCATCTACAATTTTTATGAAAGATTAAGAACTTCCTCAGTACCATTCTACAAAATTTTCAAAAAATTTCAACTTTCTTGGTTTGCTCAATAAAATCTATCAATGCAGTAAGCACTAAACTTAATTTGTTGTATTATATTTCAAAAATCAATTCATTTGAGCTAAGGATTTATCAGGCAATTCAAATACTTTTATAACTTTTTGAAATTTTGTTTTTCAAATTTATTTGAGCTAAGGATTCTTATGTAAAATTTTCAACTCAAAATATTTCTCCAGGAATTTATAAAAATTCTGACATTCAAAGTACTAGTTTTCAATTCTCTCCGTTTTTAATTTTTAAATGTCATAAATTAATTTATTAATTTTTGATATTTTTAATATTGATGCATTTATTTTTGGGTAAGATAATATAAAATTTTCAGATTGAAATTATGATATAATATTTTCATTTAATTCTGACATTGAACTTAATTTGTTGTATTATATTTCAAAAATCAAACAGAGAAAGAACATAAATGGCACTGTGCCTTCTACGAATTTTATAAATTTTCTGGAGCGTGATCATGATTCAAAATTTTTATGAGATATTAAACATTTCCTTGTCACGCTTATGTAAAATTTTTGAAAAATTTAAACCTTTCTTATTGCTAAAGTAAATCTATTATTGATCATCGGCCTTTTAACAGGATAGTACCATTGTTGGAATTTTTAAAACTTCATGACACCCGATCATCAAATGAAAATTTTATGAGAATATTATGGTTGTGTCAGAACCATACAGAAAATTTTTCAACATTTTATAACCTCGTTTGTTGTAATTTTCATTCGGATGAAACTTGCCGCTCAGCGCTTTACCAAGACAGTACTAATGTTTGAATTTTTTAAAATTACTCACATTTTATCATCATCTGAAATTTTTACAAAAACATCATAAATATGTTAGGAATTTTCATAAAAAATTTCAAAATTTTCTAACGTCGTTTGTACTATTTTTCATCCTGTTCAAACTTGCCAATCAACGTTTCATCGGGACAGTACCAATGTTTGAATTTTTTAAAAATCCACAGAATTGATAATCACCTGAAAATTTTATGAGAACATCTCTAATGTGTGAGGAACCTACAAAAAAATTCAAAATTTTCGACATCGTTTGAACCAATTTTCAGTCAGTTCATTTTGACCGAAATTTAGGGTATTTTCGGCGAAATTCGGAAATTTCGGTGGAGATCAAACCCGATTTGAATTTTGAATCTCCTCCGCCAAAATTACCAAATTTCGGCCGAAATTTTGATTTCGGCTTGGTCCGATTTTTCTCATGCAAATGAAAATTTGAACCTTGCTCCGAACAGCATGGCAACATGGCAGTTAATTCGGCTACAACGCGTAGTAGCCCCGACAGGCACGAGGCATCTAGGAGGATTCACGGTGATCACGAGGAACGCCTCCCAGATGCTTACTGCTGCTGCTGCTAGTGGTTTGTCCAGGTTTTAAATTTCGTTTTCGGTTTACATTTTGAAGGCAGTTGAAATCCGAAATTTCGATAAAATATCAAAAATTTGAAAAAAATCTAATCAAAATTCAAAAGAAAAATTTTAAATCTAAAATTTTCGACCAAATTTACTAAAATTTTGTCGAGAAATGCCGAAATCTCAATGAAATTTAACCCAACGAAAAATAGTCGAAACGATGTTATTTTTTTTTATGAATGGTCCTAACACATCACTAATGTTTTCATAAAATTTTTAGATAATTATAAAGCCTAAGAAATTTTTAAAAATTATGACAATGTTATTGTCCAGATAAAAGACTGATCGACGAAATTTTAATCGAATGAAAATTTTGACTAAAAAAATTTCAACCGAATGAAAAGTTTTGATTTTTTTTTGGATGGTCCTAACGCATCAATAATATTCCTATAAAATTTTCAGATGATGATCGAGCTTGAGGAATTTTAAAAAATTAGGACAGTGCTACTGAAGGCTGACCAGTAAATTTCAACCGAATGATAAATGATCCAAACCACATTATAAAATTTCTAAAATTTTTGTGGATGCTCCTGAAGCTTCAATAATATCCTCATGAAATTTTCATATGATTATCAAGCCTGAGAAATTTTTAAAAATTATGATAGTGCTATTGTTATGATAAAAATTTGATGATCAACCAAAAATCTGATGATAAAAATCTAATGATCAAGCCTGAGAATTTTAAAAAATAGATAGGTTTGATTGAGCAACCAAAAAATTGTTAAACTTTTTGAAAATTTTTAGAGAAGGGTGCTGAGGTAATTATTAAGTTTTTATAAAAATTTTAGATCATGATCACACTCCAGTAAATTTATAAAAGGGGAAATATCTAGTGCAAATGGCTATTCAATATTAAAATGCTAACATCCATCGTGGGCCATCCGATCTATCATGTGTGGCTCAGATTGAAAGTGGTGGAACCCCTTGTCACTTAAACAGTTTTGCGAAACCCCCCCTCTATTTCTCTCCTCATTCTATGAGGGGCTTCCACCACTCTCAATTTAAACCACACATAATAGATCGGATGACCCACGATGGATGTTTGCATTTTAGCATTGAATAACCATTTGCACTAGATATTTCCTCTTTATAAAATTCTAACAAGATTACTACCTCAGTTATATTCATTCTGTTTTTGATTTTTCAAAGATAACAAATGAAGTTTAATTATTTTAAAAATATTTTTGTATCATCCTACACTACTAAAGATAGTACCATAAATTTTTTAGAGTGTGATCAAGCTTGTACAATTTTATAAAAATCTGACAGTTTTTCTGCTAAATTTTAAAACATATAAAAAATTCAGCTTTTTTAACAATTTTCCGTGGAAGATGACTTTCTTATTGATTATTGGGCTAAATCTGGTCAAATTTTGGTAAAAAAAACTGCGACTTTCAACGAGATTCATTTCTAAAGTTACTATAGTATTTTTAATTTTTTATTTGATTAAAATTTTAAATCTTGTTTTCAGCCGAAATCGGATATCTCTGCTAGATTTCACAAAATTTGGCCCGGATCAGTAACCTTTGTCCTGTCACCAGAACGACCAGGGGATTGTCTGTACCTGCTAGTGCGGAGTCCAGGCTTCCTACACCTGCCCAGGCCAGGTCATTATCTCTTTGCGGGCCCACCTGTCAGTAGGAATGCCTGTGGCACGGCGGGCGGAGTTGATCCGTCTTTCTAGCGCTTTCGCGAGTGCGGCCGGTTACAGGTGTGACGCGGGAGCGTCCACCCGTGCGTCGTATGGTGCTGTGGGCCTGCGCTTCTCTATCCTCTTCCCGCCGCGGATAAAACGCTCGTGCGGTCCCCCCCAGGCTTCTTGGTTTGTCGTCCAAACGAGCCGAAATAAAATTTTGCTAAAGCTAAAACCTGGGTGAAGCAAAATATAATAAAAAGATCGTTGTTTGGAAAGTGTTTAAGTTAAATATTGGTGAACGGGTTCCTTACTATTGGATCATTCCCGTGTGACATTGAATTTCACTAGTGTTAGTAAATTTTTGAAGCCGTTACCGAAATTTGATAGCAAACCAACAACCATTCATTTTCGTTGGTGTTATCAATAATTGGTAAGGATAGTGAACAATCAGACCTTATATACGATTTGTACGCTTCCTATTTAGATCTTTTAGTGCTTCAGTTTTTTATACTTGTGAGTAATTTTTTTTTGTTAAATGCTAATACATATATTATATTTTATTACCTATTAAAGTCCGTAGAGTCCGCGCAATGGGAGAGGCGCCACATCATCATTTCACAGAAGAACCCTCCGAAAATTTTGAAAGTGCGTTCGGGCCCTTCCACAGGCTCTTTTACAAAAAAAAATCTCATGAATCTGTAAATTCGCGTTTAACTTCGGATCAAGCTCTTTTGAAAAAAAAAACAAAAAAAAAACTCATATTCCCTGGAAAATTGCATCTACACTCGTACCACACCTTTTGAAAAAAGTTCTCATAATTTCAGAAAAATACGCCCACCCCTAAACTAAAATTTGTCCTGCGCAGTATAACGCACGGTCCTACTTAGTATAGTTTATATGGTTATAACATGCTTGTTCATGAATTTCCTCTTTTTTCCTTAAAAATGCAACGGCATCAATAGAGGAGTAACGAGCGCTGGAGCATACTGTCCTCTAAAAAAATTATACTACTTACTATGAAAAAGAATGCAATACTTTAATATAGCAGGGAAAAAACCCATAAGCTCTAGCCAACGATCCCTCCGAATCCAACCTCCACGACAAAACTACAGTCAGACAACAAAAACCATGGACAAACGGTGGAAAGCTTACCTATAAAATTCCCGTCGATCTATGCTAGTATTTAATTAATCTATCTTTGGCTATCTATATAGCCCAGTTCACACTTCAGAACTTAGGATGAATCCAAAAGGACCAAATAACATCATCGGTCCACTCCTCCTAAAGTATTATAATTTTCATCCACAACTCGATACTCACGTCACATACAACCCTGTGTCGAACTTTTTTCTAAACAATCGCAAAAGAAGTTGTGAAATACTAGTATAATAAAGTTGTCAAGCTCGTTTAGCATAGTATGCCCGAGGATATATGAGTTCGCGTTATATTTTCGTATGCTGTAAATGGAGATTTGCACAGGATACTATAAGCATCAAGGTAAGACCGACCAACATAATACGTGTGATATCAGCTATCATCTGAATTAAAATATCATAATATTTAGATATGATACCCTCAAGTAAAAAAAAGATGTAGCACAGTAAAACCATATTGATTTGAATAAAATATTGTTTACAATATGTAGTTAACATATGAAAATGAGTACGAGTAAAATTGTCATAAAATACTTTTGTACTTCTGTAACCTTTTCAAACATAATAAAACATATTCGGTCAAATTAGTTACCAATATTTTGACTAAAGATGATAAAAAATGAACTAGAGGGCTAAAGAAGTAGGGAATGTTAACAAAGTTTTGTAGTAAACCAAATACTTAACAAACTCGATCAACCATACAAAAATTTGCTAAGGCAAATATTGTTAGCAATTGATAGCAAACCAAACAGCCCTTTAATAACACCAATGAATTAATTGCTTTTTAGCAACAACACAAACACACTCTGTCACACACAAATACTCCTAGTTTGACACATAAGAGCATTTATAATAATAGATATGACAGATGTCTGTATACCCCTCTATATCATATAAAGACGAAGCTAAAGACAACTTCTACAATAAATGATATTTTAAAGTTATCTCCATAAGATCATACAATCTTTTAATTATGACATAAAAAAATATTATATAGACAATAACTCGTACAATAGTGATGTGTTTTCGTGAAAAGACAGTTATATTTTCTCTTTTCGCACTTTGTCTCGCACATATAATTAAAAAAATTTACATAATAAAACATATAGATTGCCCTATTTTATATGCTCTAAATGCAAACGGAGTCCAACCAGATCCCAGTTGCCGAGATTTTTTTTTTAAAAAAAAAACGGAGCAGGGGTTTCCAAAGCGCAACCCTTGGCACGCCAGAAGTTCAACCAGCCGCTGCGCGTAGGTGGACTGGAGGAGTAATAAACGGCAAGCCTCCGCATATGCGCATCCCTTTCACGGCCCCTCGGCCTGCCCCCGTCTCCACCTCCACCCAATCAATCCCCACACTCCAATCCGAGGGAGGCGAGGCGAGCACTTTAGGAAGCACACCACAGGGCGCAGGGGCAGTAGTCCAAAGGCAAACCGCCCAACCAGCAGAGGCAGAGGAGAGCGCGTAGGAGGAGCGGCAGCAGAGCCGCCATGGCAGTGGGCACGCCCACCACGAAGCTGCACCTCTCGACCGCCGCGGCCGCCCGGCGGCCGTCGCTGCTGCACCTCGCGGCCGTCGCCGTGCTCTGCTCGGTGTCCTACCTCCTCGGCATCTGGCACAACGGCGGCTTTTCCGCGGCCCCCTCGGGCGGCGCCGCTTCCTCCGTCTCCATCGCCACCACCGCGTCCGTCTCCTGCGTCTCCCCCACCCCGAACGTTCTCGGCGGCTCCTCGTCGTCGTCGTCCGCGCCGCTCGACTTCGCCGCGCACCACACCGCGGAGGGGATGGAGGCGGAGTCCTCGACGGCGCAGCGCAGGTACGAGGCGTGCCCGGCCAAGTACTCCGAGTACACGCCGTGCGAGGACGTGGAGCGGTCTCTGCGGTTCCTCGCGACCGCCTGATGTACCGGGAGCGGCACTGCCCGTCGGAGGGCGAGCGGCTGCGTTGCCTCGTGCCGGCGCCGAAGGGATACCGCAACCCGTTCCCGTGGCCGACGAGCCGCGACATCGCGTGGTTCGCCAACGTGCCGCACAAGGAGCTCACCGTCGAGAAGGCGGTGCAGAACTGGATTCGCGTCGACGGCGACAAGTTCCGCTTCCCGGGAGGTGGCACTATGTTCCCCCATGGCGCCGGCGCCTACATCGACGACATCGGCAAGCTCATCCCCCTCCACGACGGATCCATCCGCACCGCCCTCGACACCGGCTGCGGGGTAAGTCATTTCATACATAAACGCATCCCGTTTGCTTAAGATAGTCACATGCACAAAAAATAGCTCAAGCTGAAGGAGTGTCTCGCGGTAAAATTTGGGGCTTAATTTTAGTTGGAGACGTAAGAACAGGAAGCGGAGATCTCGGGAATGACGGAATGGGATTTGCTTTGCGGGTGTCGGAAGTTTCCAATCTCTTGCATGATCGTAGCCTGGGGCTGGGCCTCACAGCCTCACTGCGTGGGCAAAAGGGTCTCTGTGCCCCGGCCCCGGCCCCGGCCCGATCAGAGAGCATTGAATCTTTTGCATATTGTAACGTAGTCAGGCTGTAGTGAACTGTAGCACGCTGTATCTTCGAGAGGTTGAATTGGAGCACGGTTCAAGTGTAGAAGTAGATCTGTGATCTTTTCAGTGATGCTGCTGGTTACTTGAGGGTATTTACGTACAAGTCCTTTTATAAAGTATCCCACGTGCACAGCAACTACAGCTCGACATGTCGATCCAGGTATTTGCAATTGCAATCTTTGACGGATCAAAAGTTCAAAACTCTCCCTAGCAGACAGAAGGAAGGTGGATCTGTTGTGTGCAGTAATGTCGTTGAAATGGATTGCCTTTTACACAGTGCCACTGTAACTCATAATAGCATCTTCACGCGTACTCCGAACAGTAGCAATAGTGGCCATTTTCACCGAAGCATTTTGATCTGTTTGTTTGAGAGATAGCACTATTCAAGCGCACCCTTGTGGGAACTGGATAGGTTGCCTAATGCGGTGGCATTTTTGATCTGTTTATTTGGGAGATTGCACTATTCAAGCACACCATTGTAGGAACTGGATTTCCGGCTGCCTAATGCGGTGCATTGTGTTGCTCTGTGCAGGTGGCAAGCTGGGGAGCATATTTGCTGTCACGCAACATCCTGGCCATGTCCTTTGCCCCGCGGGACTCTCACGAGGCACAGGTGCAGTTTGCTCTGGAGCGTGGCGTGCCGGCGGTGATCGGCGTGCTCGCCTCCAACCGGCTCACCTATCCTGCCCGCGCCTTTGACATGGCGCATTGCTCCCGCTGCCTCATCCCCTGGCAGCTCTACGGTATGTAGCATTGTGATTGGCCCAAAAACTACGAAGGGTTGACAATTTTCAGTTGATTACTCCTGCTCGTTACTTAATGTGCACATGAGCATGCAGATGGGCTGTACTTGATTGAGGTTGATCGCATCCTGCGGCCTGGAGGTTATTGGATCTTGTCTGGGCCGCCAATTAACTGGAAGAAGCACTGGAAGGGATGGCAGAGAACCAGGGAGGACCTGAATGCGGAGCAGCAAGCCATCGAGGCAGTTGCCAAGAGCCTCTGCTGGAAGAAGATCAAGGAGGTTGGCGACATTGCCATCTGGCAGAAACCTACTAATCACATTCACTGCAAGGCCTCCCGTAAAGTTTTCAAGTCCCTACCCTTCTGCTCGAATAAAAACCCGGATGCTGCCTGGTAGTTACATAACTTACAATATGATATTATCCATTTGAAGTCCCAACTCACGTTATCATTCATGTTTAAGTCTTTCTTGTGAATGATTGTAGGTACAACAAGATGGAGGTTTGTATAACTCCACTCCCGGAGGTTAGTGGCATAAAGGAGGTTGCTGGTGGTGAGTTGAAGAAATGGCCCCAGAGGCTCACTGCGGTGCCACCCAGAATTTCTAGTGGTAGCATTGAGGGGGTCACTGATGAAATGTTTGTGGAAGATACCAAATTATGGAAGAAGAGAGTTGAGCACTACAAATCCGTGATTAGTCAATTTGGGCAGAAGGGCCGGTATCGCAACTTGCTCGATATGAATGCCCGCTTTGGCGGCTTCGCTGCAGCATTGGTGGATGACCCTGTGTGGGTCATGAACATGGTTCCAACTGTTGGGAATTCAACAAATCTTGGGGTAATATATGAGCGTGGACTCATTGGAAGCTACCAAGACTGGTGAGTTCTTGGTACTGCAAACATGTCTTCTCTTTGACAGTGATGACGATCATGTATTTGTTGGTTTGTGTGTGTAACCTTCTCTTTCTGTATTCACTGCAGGTGTGAGGGCATGTCAACCTATCCCCGGACCTATGACCTCATTCATACCGATTCAGTGTTCACTCTGTACAAGGACAGGTAAACAGAACTTACTGTAAAATCCAGTGCATTCAGTCTGGGGCTGCAAAATTTGTCCTATTTAGACAGTAGTTTCTGTTCTTGTCTTTGATGTCTATCCTAACCAAACTAGCTTGTCCTGATTCAGTAACTGTACCATTCTATGGGGTGCATTCACAAAATCTAGTCCCATAATATCTTGGCTAATTGGAATTACACTGTTTTACCCCCAGACAAGATTGATTCTTATTTGTACTTCTGCTTGCAAGATGTGAGATGGAGAACATTCTGCTGGAAATGGACAGAATTTTAAGGCCAGAGGGCACGGTGATCATCAGAGATGATGTTGACATGTTAGTGAAGATAAAGAGCATCACGGACGGGATGAGATGGAATAGCCAGATCGTGGATCACGAAGATGGTCCGCTTGTCCGGGAAAAGCTCCTCCTTGTTGTGAAGACGTACTGGACACTCGGGGACGAAAAACAATAGCAATAAAGTGAAATAAAGAATCAGAATGGTTGACATATTGGGCAAATCTCATAATTGGCTTACCACCATTTGCCTTGTGAATTTGAAGTTTATTTTTTTAGGGGATTCTTTTGGGGGAAATAGTTAACATAATGGAGATCCGCCCTCTCGGTTGAGGTGTAAAAGAGGGCGCATATGAGAATGAAACTCTGCAAAGATTTTTACATGAAAGGACAGATAAATTGTTGCCGAGAGGGTAAATAGAAATTATAATTGTTATTTTTTTTTTTGTCCCAGTGGGCAGTATTTGGTTTTTGTTACTAGGTGTTCAAGATAAGATTCCAGTTCATGTTCTATAGGGTCACTTATCAGACTCAAAACTGGAGTACAGGTGTTTCCGCTATGAATCTATATGATTAGTTATAGAAATTATGAAGCACCTTCGGATGATTCACTTTTAGCAAGTTAAGAACAGGACGTTGGAAACGGGAAACCTAACTTCCAACCGCTCATATTCCAGCATGAAACGGACGCCGTGGAAAATGCATGCACGACGTTTTAGCTTCCTCGCACATGACACTGTAATGCTGAACTTAACCTTCACCTTCCCATTTGGTTGAAAATTTGGTGTTTTGCACCGAACTTATCATGCCTCGGTTTGCACTCTACTTCAGGGATTTGCACTCTTAACTTCAGGTGAATTGTCAAAAAGTGCAATTTTTTTAACATCGTGGAGTCTGGCTGGAACGATCCAGTAAGAACACTGGGAAGGTTCCAGTGAAAGGAAAATGCCAAGTGCTTAGGCTCTCGGTGTAACAATCTGAAGCCGCAAATTACAGAACCTGAAGATCAGTGTTTTACCTGATGGGAACAAGGCCATATGCATGCTGCAAGGCAGGGAAGAGGAAATTTGGACCAGCTCCGACAAGAAGAAGAAATCTCCAGCAGACATTCACAGCCAACATGGAGGAGACAACATCACTTTGTTTTGACGGTGAATAGGGACCCTACAATTTCAATATCACGGTTTCTATTTTCTCTGTGTCGTTTAAGCACCTGTCCTTTTAAGAGGTGGCCTAAGGTTTAGTATCACCTAAGTTTTCTATTCCTCTTAGCATGTTTCTTTCTTTCTTTTGTCCTGTCCTTACAATCTCTGCTGGGAACCTTCCATGGCTCGTTGTAAAAACTTCTTTCTTCTTCTTAAATGAAAAACAGAGCTCCTGCCGATTTTTTTTTAAAATTAACATCATACCTGAATATTAGGAGCATTAGGCATTACAGCCCCTACCTTGTCGAGCTAATGTTCAGAGAAAATAAGGTAGATCTAACCAGAAGTTTATATAAATGAAACGATGCGGTTATATATGTTTTTCAGCGCCTGTGTCTCCCCGTAATCTTCTACCAACGTCGGCGTCGGTGTCAGCTATGTTGAAAAAAAGGGCGAAACGCTCCTAACTACTTCAATCAGCGTCCGAAAGCGATATTGGCTCAAATATGAAACCAATTTGTCCTTGCTACCCCCATACTGTTTTGCCCTACTAGTCAGTAACGAAACGATCTATTACTGGAGTTTTCTGGAAAACTAAACCTAAGTAAATCAATCTTGCATCTTGTTCTCATGCAGTAGGTGATAACTGAGGTTTTTATCGGAGCCATAATATAGTTAGGGAGTGTATAGGTATCATCCGGATGTTTTTGTCTTAACTAACATTCAAATTCACCAGGCCGTTGGATCTAACATCCAAATTCACCGGGCCGTTGGATCAAATCATAGGATCGGTCCAGGCCGTTGGATCTAACATCCAAATTCACCGGGCCGTTGGATCAAATCATAGGATCGGATGTAATCGATACTTCCGAATCTCAACAATGATCCAATGGTTCTAGATTTAGGTGATTTCAACAAAAAAAGCATCCGGTTGATGTTTATCAAATCCCATATAGTTAATAAGCACATGTATTAGCCATAGAAAATAACTCTAGCTGTCTAGTTCCAAAATAATAGAGGGAGAAAAAGGTTGATCTTGCAACAGTAATGACGAGGCGATCTCCATTGCAACGCACCGGGATTACACGAAAAAAAAAAAGCAATGCAACGGGCACAGAACGAACTGGTCCCGGACCGGAGGAAAGAAGAAACATTGGTGGGCGCTTAAGGCATGTAGTACATTGAATTAATAAGACATTTGCACAGAACAGGAGGTCCCCAATGAACCAAGCCTCATCTGAGATTTTGCCCCATTAGCTTATGGGCAGTACAGAGATGTGTCCCAGCTTACAGCTAGCTAAAGTGCTGAGCACACCTAACACTCATAATAGAGCTTGGAACAGTGACCTTTCTATGATCTACATGTAATAGGCTGCGGGTGTGGTTAGTGGTTGAGCAATGCTAATGATTTTCCAAGATCTACATAGGATGCTAGTAGTGGTTAAGAATCTTTGTCACGGATACACATACAAAATAAACAATGTATATACATGCAAAATAAATAATGTATAATTGTCACTATATCATTCAACACTAGTGGTGTTGGTGTCAATGCTATAGCAATCAGATGACAAACTTTCATGTTTTTTTAGTGAACTTCCATGTATGATGCTTCATGAACGGGGTATGCAGTACTATGATATAGTGATAATTAGTTTCCGGGGTGATTTGTGACTGCCTGAAAATTAAGAAGGCGCAGTAGAGCAATATGTTTTGACAAGGGACCAGCTTAGCCCCGGTGCTTAGAACTGCTGTCAGATTACGGTGGGTCCTATTGCGAGGAGAAGTACTCCTTAATGGCAATCCGCAATCCTGCGAGACAGATTACTACCTGTAAGACTAACTGAGAGGAAACGAATTCAGGAAATTCACTCTGGGGCTGTTTGGTTGCCGTCTCACAAGAGACTGGCCGCGGGAGCCTGCACCGCCCTAGCCTAGCTCTGGGGAAACAGTCATAGAGCTTGTTTCCTACGAGTCTGGTGCGAAGTCTTTACAGATCGTCTTGATTTAGCTCACGCCACAGCAGAAAGAATCAAACAACCATCTTGCATGCATAGATGTAGGCTCACGCGATACAACGAGTAATCAAACACTGGTTCTCTGGTTCCCGCGAGTCTGATCACGTGGAACCAGACAACCAAACAGCCCCTCTATTTCAGTTGTCCTTTAAGACCGTCAGAATTCAGAAAGGTCGTGTGGATTCAAAAAGAAAGCTTTGAAACAACCCTACTACTGGGAGTAGCTTTGTGTTGGGGACGTCCAGCCCCTGCAAAAACAACGGCTGTGCCAATGCAACCAGAACGCATGCAGGGGCGTATGATTGGAGGCAGGCGAATCCAAGCACTGATCCGTTCCGAGAAACCTGACATTTGGATCAGCCACTTGGAGTCCACGCGCTGCTGTACGAGAGGACATAATTCTATGCTCCGGTTGGTGCCCAGCAGCAAAATGAAAGCGGCCAGCAAAAGAGATAGAGACTCCTTTTTCGGTGTCGAGTCGGCGCAGTTATCCAGCATTCCAGCGGCGGTGAGCCGGTGAGTGTTGGTGACTTGGTGCGTCACTTTCATCCGGTACAGTTCGTCGGTGAGGTGTTGGTGACTTGGTGTGTCACTTTCATCCGGTACAGTTCGTCGGTGAGTGTTGGTGACTTGGTGTGGCATTTTCATCCGGTACTTTGAAAACTGTACAGTTCAGCGTGCAAAACTTAAAGGCCCCCGCGGCCGCCCCCTCCCTGCCAAGGCCTCAGCTTGCTCGCAATCAGATGCGACGACACGGCCATCGCGCGCGCCCGCCGGCAGAGGTTCCCGCACTGCTCGGCGGACCCCATCCCGCTCAACATGCCGACCCCAAGCCCTGGAGCGCCACGCTTTGTGGTTAGCAATTGCGGTTTTATAGTCTTCTATAATGATTCTGTGACATCATAAATCTAACATATATATTTAAATTTTGCTGAAAGTATAATATAAATAGTTTTAAAGTCTTAAAAATTCTCAGTCACGGAAATCAATACCAATTTAATCAATAATTTTAATCTATTAAATATGTAATTTTGTAGTGTTTTTCAAATTTTTTCTAGGTGACGGGACGTACCCGGTACCACCTTAGATCCGCTTCTGCCACTGCAATGCGTTTCCAACGGTGCCCCGTTCCCGTTCCTCCGATTCCACCAGAGGCAGAGAAACCTCGCCAAACGACAAACGTACAGAAGCCATCGCGCCCATCGGCGGAAGCGCCGCGCAGCCACGCCTGGCGATGTGTGTCTGGGAAACAGCACGTGCATGACGCGGGTGATCTCCCGTCGCGGCTCGTGTGACTCAGGGCAGCCGACGGGGACCTCTCATGTCACCTGCCGGAGGTGGAGGCCAGAAGCCGTCTCCAGGGGCACGCGCCGTTCATCCGCCGGCCTCACGGCACCACGCGAGGTTTGCCTGCCGCGCGCGGCGGTACGCCAGTGCTGACCGAGATGGCGGAAACCATTTGTTGGTTGTTCCCGGGCCGGGCCATACAGTGGGCCGCATCGTGTCGCAGGTCTCATATCCACCCACCGCACAACCCCCAAATGCACATTTAATATTTATTTTAAATCTTTTTTTCAAAACTAATCGGCGGGGTAAAAAAATTTGAAAAGTAGGCGCTCGTCGCTGATCTGAGGCGATCGCCGATTACTAGGCGACAGTACCACCTAACGGCTTCATAGCGAAATTTCAAATTTTTAATGAAAAAAATTTGAAAATAGACCTATCGCCGATCAAGGCGATAGTAATCTAGCAAATTTTTTTCAATTTTGTTGTATTCAACCGAAAAATTTTTTAAAAAACTTCTTGTGAATACTTTGTTAGCGATTACATCACAAGAAGCTATTTTTTTGGTAATTTATTCACAAGAAGTTTTTTTTGTAATTTTTTCCGGTCGAATACAACAAAACGCAAAAAAATTTTTGCTACAGTACCTATCGCCCGGTACTGGGGCGATAGGTCTATTTTCAATTTTTTTTTGCTCTCTGTTAAAATTTGAAATTTCGAATTATGAGCCGTTAGTAGGTAATTGTCATTTCAAGACGGCGATCGCTTCAGATCGGCGACGGCGCCTACTTTTCAAATTTTTTTGCCCCGTCGATTAGTTTTGAAAAAAAGATTTAAAATAAATATTAACTAAAAAAAATTCAAAAATCGCTAGGAGACCAAATTGCTGACGTCATCGTTTCTAAAGCGTGATTCCGACATTTCGAAATGCCGTAACTTTTACATACAGTATCCAATTTGCAATCCGTTTCAACCATCGTGTTTCTTATTATGAGACATTCAGAATAAGGTCCCATTTGTATACATTGCAATGTTTTTTTTTTGTTGAAGATTATACCGAATGCTTCACTAATGGTTTTTGTTTGTTCGACTAATAGTCTTGAAGTGTTCCACAAGCACATTTAATTTGTTCCACCAATAGAGATGATTTGTTCAACCAGCACATTATGATTTTTTATGAATTATTGGAACATTAGAAATTAAAGCGTAGAACATTCGTTTTAACTATTGGAACACCCGACTCTAAAAATCCATTCAATCAATTCTAAAAAAAATGCACGGAAACATTGTATGTGAACTACTGGAATAATAGAAATTTAAACATGGAACATTTTATTTTACTTATTGGAATATTCGAAGTTGAGTGTCGGATGAATGTTCCACCATCATATTTAGTTTGTTTGTTCCATGACATTTGTTATAATTTCTAAGCTGAATATATGCAACATTGTTCTTATTTTGTATAGTACATTAAGAAACACGATGGCTCAAACGGACCACGAAAAGAAAGGAGACGTGGGCCGCACACGGTCCACCCGGCCCAATATGGCTGCAGCTTGCTACGCACCGCCCGCGCGGCATCTAGCACGCCATCGAAACGAGCCATGTCGGTCCATGACATTTGCTATGGCCCTGGGAAGTATTAACTGGGCCTGGACATCGGGGGTCGGTCCAGACGAACCCAACTGCAGCACGAATCTGTAAAAACCGACCCCCGTAAAACATAGGTGAGAGCGGCATAGAACATTCGAACCGACCAACTCACCAACTGCAACAAGTTCATCAACCACTAGTTTTCACAACCTTTACATTGACAGCTTCACCAAACCGCGGTCAAAATGGCGGGCCCTGCTCTTGACATATATACCGATCGACCTTGCTAGCTAAGCTTCTCTCCGGTGTCGGATGCGTTGGCTTTCGATCACACGAGGCATGTAGACCAGAGCCGTCACGCAGAAACAGCTGTGGGGTGTTTTATGTAGACCGCGCCACTAGCAAGCTGCACGTTCGCTCCGACTGAGATGTACGCCTACGACGTTGGGCTGCTCGGTGCGGCGGCCTTCGCCGCGCTCGTGCTGCTGCTGCCGCCGTATGTGGCGTACAGGACCTGGAGGTGGAGGAACCCTCGCTGCAACGGCCGCCTGCCGCCGGGGTCCATGGGCCTCCCGCTCGTCGGCGAAACGTTCCAATTCTTCTCTCCGGACGCGTCGTTCGACATCCCTCTTTTCATCCGGCACAGGCTCACCAGGTAAAACCGGCCTGCACGTCGCAATGCCCGGCATGCTCTCATTAATTTCTTCTTGTGTCTTATTTGCTTGTTATTAGCCTCGAGGCCGAGTAAAATTAGACCGGCCGGACTTCTATGGCATGCCTGTTGTTATTGCAGCTTCAGCATCTTGTCGTTCTCGCTTGGTTTTGGCAACTACCAGTACGTACGTAGTGTCTGAATTCGTCTCCCATACGTGCATTTTGGCTGCAAGCTAGGTATGGCCCAATCTTCAAGACTAGCCTGGTGGGGCACCCTGTCGTCGTCTCGGCGGACGAGGAGCTCAACTACATGGTGTTCCAGCAGGAGGGTCAGCTGTTCCAGAGCTGGTACCCGGACTCGTTCGTGGAGATCCTGGGGCGTGACAACGTCGGGGAGCAGCAGGGCGCCTTGTTCAAGTACCTCAAGAACATGGTGCTCAGGTACTTCGGCCCAGAGAGCCTCAAGGAGGCAATCATCCGAGACGTCGAGCGCGCGGTGTGCAGTTCTCTCTGCACCTGGTCGACCTTGCCGGCCATCGAACTGAAGGAAGCCGTCTCGACTGTAAGTCCTGTCCATATGTAGTCCTCTTGTTGATGTAGAAACAACATACATGTTACGCTGTTTGAGACTTTTGAGTGCAGATGGTGTTTGATCTTGCCGCAAACAAACTGCTGGGGTTGGAGCCGTCGAGGTCAAAGATTTTACGGAAGAGCTTCTTCGACTTCGTTCGAGGGCTCATCTCGTTCCCGCTGTATCTGCCAGGAACAGCGTACTACTCATGCATGCAGGTGATTAACCAATACTTGCGGCACTGTGCGTATCACGAATGTCTGCACTCCGCACAAGCTTGGAGATCTGTTCAGACATGATCATCAATTTTGTGCCACTTTCAGGGACGGAGGAGTGCAATGAAGGTGCTGCAGGAAGTGCTGGAGGAGAGGAGATTGGTAAAATTGCTAGGAGGAGGGGAAGCACGACGCCATGGCGACTTCTTGGACTATGTCATCCAAGAGATTACTAAGGAGAAGCCGCTCATGACCAAGAAAATGGCGCTCGACCTGATGTTTGTCCTCCTCTTCGCGAGCTTCCACACGACGTCGCTGGCGCTCACCCTGGCCGTCAAGCTTCTCGCCGACCACCCGTCCGTCCTGGAGGAGCTCAGGGTGAGTACGCACGGACGTCTCGCGTGGTTGGTTTGATTTTCACGTGCATGCAAAGCAGCGATGTGCTCTAATCGTACGAGCACCAAAGTGATAGTGTGACACGTACGATCTTTGTGGTTTGGCTTGGATGTAGGTGGAGCATCAAACGATTCTGAACGACCGTGAGGCAGGCAGTGAGACTGACAGTCTCACATGGAAGGAGTACAAATCCATGACATTCACATGCCAGGTAGAACAAAAAAAGTTAGATACTGTTAATAATCTACACTGTACGTAGCAGTGAGTCTGACAGTCTCACATGGAAGGAGTACAAATCCACGACATTCGCATGCCAGGTAGAACAAAAAAAGTTAGATACTGTTAATAATGTGCACTGTACGTAGCAGTTCGCTTTAGCCATACTACCGTGTGCACTACTGGCTCTCAAACATGGAATTTTTTTTTAAATAGTACATTTTTTTTCAAAATTTCAAAAATATACCACGGAAAAAAAAATTTACATAAATATACCCCTGTCGCCTGTTGGTTTAGCGACAGGCCTCCTGTTGCCAAACCAATGGGCGATAGGAGGTTACGTCGCAGATCAGTGCGGAGACGTGACGCTTTTGGCGTCTGTTGATCGTGCGATGTGGCCTCCTGTCGCCTGTTGATTGGGCGATATTTAAATATCGTCAAATCAACGGGCGACAGGGGTATATTTATGTATTTTTTTTCCCGTGGTATATTTTTGAAATTTTGAAAAAAAATGTATTATTAAAAAAAATAATTCCTCAAACATGGGTCCTGTAAAGATGGTACCAAAATAAGACGTCTATACTAGGATAACCACACGCACATGCCTCCTGTTTTTATAGGTTATAAACGAGACGGTCCGACTGGCCAACATTGCGCCTGGCATTTTCAGAAAGGCACTGAAAGATGTACAGTTCAAAGGTGAGGCCGTCCTATCTATTATTTGCTGTAAACTGGTCATACATCTAAAACCAAACATTATATCCTGATGTTACTATCAAAAGGCTTAGCTATATATGACTAATCAACTGATAAATCATGCATCCTACCAAAATAGGAGGAGCAATAACTGAATAGTTTTCCAATGACAAACATTGGTGACAGGATACACAATCCCAGCAGGATGGGGAGTGATGGTCTGCCCTCCAGCAGTGCACTTGAACCCAGATATTTACCCAGATCCCCTCACCTTCAACCCTTCAAGGTTTAAGGTTTGTGGATCGCAACGTTCAACTCATGAAAGATCAAACAGTCCCATACCATGCATGTATGCATACATATACAGGACATTGTACCAAATTTTCTAGTACAATGGTTTGGTACATGTAATTAATTCGTATGCCACACACAGGATAAACCGGAGGTAAATCGTGGGTCAAAACATTTCATGGCATTCGGAGGAGGCCTCCGGTTCTGTGTTGGAGCAGACTTCAGCAAGCTACAAATGGCCATTTTCCTCCATTTCCTTGTCACCAAATATCGGTACTTATATTATTTTTTCTGGTGATCCGACTTGGAGTACATAAGAGGGGAATAAATCACGTTGCTTTTGTATATATGCAAACACGTAACCATTTTAGTGACTTTCAATGGCTCGCAATATTTCAGGTGGGTACAACTGGGGGGAGGCAAGATAGTACGGACTCCGGGGCTAGAATTTCCAGATGGTTGCCATATCCAAATCAGACAGAGAGACTAATCAAGGACTACTTTATTACCTTGTGGATCGAGTAGAAAAGACATACAAATGCTCTTTATAGCAAATGCTTTTATCAGAAGTCTCTACAAAATACTAGCATATCGTTTCAGGCAATAACATTTGCTGTGTAAAATTGTTGCTGTTCAGCCTTTTTTTTGGCAGCTAAGTATTTGTACTAGTACCTTTATTTAGGCGTTAAGTAAATATGCAATACACTACTTTGCAAAGTCCCTTCGGCACACTACTTAATACTAATGAGTTGTACCACGTTGTCATCCCCTGCATGCTAGGATGTACACAAAATTTCTTCTTATCATCCTAGATAATAGACATATTTATTTACAATGTTTCATTACACTTGTGACAAATGGGTCCCTAATTAATTCTACCAGTCAACCACCAAGTCTCTTTATTTAGGTGTTAAGTATGCATTACACTACATTGCAAGTCCCTTCGCCACTACTATGTTAATGTACCACTTTGTCATCCCATGCACGCTAGGATGTACAAAGAATATCCTATAATCCCCTGCTAGATAATAAAAGTTGTATATTCAGGGTCACGTTGCCGATGATCGAATACTTAACTCACAAGAATATAAAAGTAAAACAACAGATGCAATATGCAGTTCCAAACTTTATCTCAACTATATTGCTTTTTCCCGTAGGTAAAGGTGTCAAGCGGACAGAAATTACCTATTTTGTCGACTGCCATATTCGATAGGATATGAATATGGTTTAGATTTTTTTCCATCTAATTAACAATTTCTTTACTATTTGTATTAAAAAATATGGATACGAATATGGTATTGAATTTTGCCATCCAAAATGTTATTTTATCTGCATTATCCATATTCATATTCTGTCGACGTTTGGGAAATGGGTCCCTCGCCGAGCTTACTTGTCGAATGAGGGATCAACCAGGGCCCCTTTTCCGCGAAGGGTTTGCGTCCGAGGAATGCCGTAAGGGGATGGTGCTCGAAAGGACAATGGACAAGAGATTTTATACTAGTTCGGGTCTCTGTTGATCGAGATAATAACTCTACGTCTAGTGATTTTACTATTGCTTGGATGCTTACATGATGCTTATAGGAAGGTGCGAGAGTGTCTGTTGATATCGTGTCTGCATGTGTGTTTCTTGTGTCGATTGTCTTGTTCTATCTGTCGTAAGGGTATTTATATGCGAATGGAACAACTACGGCCAAATAACGCGCTATTACCATGCCCGAACGTGACCGTGGTGGTTCCCTTGATTTTCGCCATACAGTGTTGTGGACACGATGGACCCAGATCGTGGTAAAGTGGGTTCGAACCATAGCGTAATTTCTGCCACATCATCGTTGTGGGCCGAGCACGACCTCCTATCATGCCTAGAATTTTTCCCCTTAATCCCGGCCGACCGCTGCGCACCTCCAAGCATGGGTGCTCGGGGATTTGTGCCTTACGCTCGGGAATGAGCTAGGGCATGGTCGAGACAGACCTTCTAAAGATTCTCCTTGGAGATACCATCCAAGGGTATGTATGGTTGGCCGAATGTCGGCTGCCGGGGTATAATGGTCTTTACAGAAATTATCTAATCCCCGACATATTCGAATTCAAAAAAATAATATACATGTTTTATTGTAGTATGTCTAATTAGTTGGATGAGTATTTTTAGTTTAATGTGAATTCATGTTTCATGTTTCTTTAGGTGAAATGGATAAATTAGAATAATCAAATGTGCTATGTATGATGATAAAATATCATAAATATCTTGCCATTACATAAGTTAGAGGGATATCCAAATCCAACCGAATATAGTATGTAGGTATTTGCTTTGTATTTGTATTCATTATGATATTCAATTTGTATTCATATTTGAATTATTATCCATTTAACAAATACATATGTGAATATGAGAATACCACCATTCGATTCATATTCGATCCATCGACACCCCTAACTGTAGGCGATGGTGTGTACAATATGCAACCCCTGCCCTCCTTACACAGACAGAGGTGGGTGTCCATTCAATAGAATAAGCAATATAAGACTAAACTACGCTAATGGGCCTCATGGACTAGCTACCCTTAATGGGCATTAGTTTAGGTAAAGTGTTCATTTTTCAAAACCGTCTATGACAATCGACACCATTGACAGTTTTAGGCAAAAACCGTTAATGATGTCATCATTGATGGTTTTAGTATAAAATCATCAGTAATGACATCTATAGCTATCACTAATGGTTCTATACTAAAACTGTTAATGATGACAATTAATATCATAGACGGTTTTAGTATAAAACTATTAGTAATAGTTATAAATATTATCACAAACGGTTCTATACTAAAACTATCAGTGATGTGGATAGAACCATCTGTGATAGCTCTAAGCAATATATAATGCAGAGCCCTGACCCACTTAGTATTTTTAGGGTTTTGGAATCTATCTTTGAGGTGGCTGCTGTTGTGAGACGATCTGGTGAAAGAAGACCATTGATTTGAAAGGATGATTGTAGATCCATTTATTTTGGTGATATAAGGTTAGTAATTGGTTCTAATTGTATTATACTCAAGATCTAGTTTGGTAAGGAGAGAATTTGAAGATTATTTAGATCTAGCATGTAGATCCATGTGTTCTTGGTGATTTAAGGTTAGTAATTGGTTTTAATTGCATTATATTCAAGATCTACCTAGTTTGGTAAAAAAAGAATTTGAAGATTATTTAGATCTAGCTTGTAGATCCATTTGTTTTTTGTGATCTAAGAAAATAATTGGTTATATAATTGCATTATATTCAAAATGTAGCTATCCTGGTAAAGAATGTGTGCATGCACACACCTAGTGTACTTCAATATTTAACACTGACGAGGGCTGGGCGTCCCTTGACCGGTCGGCGCACGGTCAACGGATCCCCCAAGCTCGGGAGGCCCCCGGCCACGACCTGGGTGCGTGCCGAGGTGCTCGACCTAGAGCGCGCTGGACCCGAGCACGGCCCCGCTCGACCTCGAGCTCGGGCGGGCCCTTGTTCGGGGCCGTAGTCCACCCTTGAATTTCGGATCAAGCATTTGACCGGCGGTTGCCCAAGGCGCGGGTCGTGGGGTAGGAGCAGGTGCGTGCGACAAGTTCGGAGTGGTTACTGCCAGCCCTCAACGTGCATGAAGGCCACTTCCCGGGAATCTCTCCCGTCCGTTGCGTGCAGAGGAGGTATAAAGGCCAAGGATGCGCATTCTTTCAGGGACATGAGGGCAACACACAACACACCATAGCCCGAGCTTAGACATAGCCACCGTCAAACTTGAGTCAGAATACATTCTGCACCGAAGCGATGAAGAATACCGCCGCAAAGCGGCATCGATAGAGCCGTTACCCTCACGGGGCTCGAACCAGTATAAACCTCTGTCTCACGCTCGTTGTCGTCTTGCTCCGACCATCGTCGCGTCTAATCTTTTCCTCCGTCTGAGCGAAGCGTAGCTCGGGTCCCGCATCATACTGACCCCCATCTCATTTCTTGCGGTTGGCGATCCCGATCGTCGATAGCTGGCGCCCACCGTGGGGCCCGATTGCTTCGCTCTTTCGCAGGAACGACATCAAGGTCCCAAGCGCATGGCACACTTCGTTGACGGACTTTCCTCAAGCGTGGATTCGGGCACGGACTCCGACTCCGTGTCCCTGTTTTCGCCTTCGCCGCCGCCACTCGAGCATCACGTTCTGATGGCGGGCGGTCAAGGCACGGAGGGAAATGCGGATGACCGAGATCCGCAGACCCCTGAAGACGCTCGCCGGATGGTGCATATCGCCATTAACCAAGCCATAACCGCCCTCCGGTAGGAGGCCCAGGAGAAGGCCAGCACGTCTTCTGGGCCGCCCAGGCTCCCTCTCATGGGGGAGCGCCTCCGCGCTATCGCCCGGGTCATGGCTGACCCCGATAGGGCGAGGTCGAGCTCTTTGGCGGGTCTGGCGAAGAGCTCGATCGGGCTACGACCGAGGTCGTCCCTCCGCAAAGACCGGTCGGCACTCGGGACCCGCCACGTAAAAGCGATGACAACGTCGCCGCGCTGCCGCCACAAGACCCATCGGACGCCTCCTGCGCAGGAGCAGCGGGCTCAGGACGAGGCTTTGACGCAGACGCGCCGGCGGGCACCGCACCAAGCAGGGCCCGGCCCGAGCCAAGCCACACGAACTCCGAGTCGACCGGCAGCAGGTCTGCGGACCTCTCCCCAGACGTTCCGCCCAGGCGTCGCAGGGTCCAGGACCGCTTGCGTTACCTGCCAGGTGATTCCCGTGCCCGGCACCATGGTCGTTCCCACCGAAGGTCGGGCCGCCGAGGCAGCCTCGACTCCGAATCCGGCAGCAGCAGGGACCTTGTCGGTGATGATCACACCCGCCAAGACCGTGTCGACCTATGGTCGCATGGCGACTCTGACGGCCTGCGTCGCGTGCGGTGGCCGGCTCGGTTCAAGCCCGCGCTGATCGAGCGTTTTGACGGGACCAAGAACCCCGATGAATTCTTGTCTATCTACTCGACCGCTATCTTGGCGGCCGGGGGTGACGAGCTTGTCATGGCCAATTACCTCCCGACCGTCCTGGACGGTGCCGCGCGAACTTGGCTTTTCAACCAGAAACCTGGTTCCTTCAGGTCGTGGCGCCAAATCCAGAACGCCCTTCGCTCCAACTTTCAGAGTTGTTACGAGCGCCCGGGGAGGGAGAAGGACCTAGATCGTGTCATCCAGGGCAAGAACGAGCCGCTGCGTGATTTCGTGCGGCGATTCATCCGCACAAGGAACCTGATTCCAAGCATCTCCGACGAAGCCGTAATTAAAGCCTTCAAGTTCGGCGTCCGCGATCGGCGCCTTCATCAAGACTTGAGATCACCTCGAGGCTCGGCCACAACAAGCTTTTCCAGATGGCGTAGCGCAGACGCGGACGCGACGCGACGACGCCGTCATTGGAAGCGCGACTACGACCAAGGTAAGCTTGGTCTAAACCAAACAGAGGTAGGCCCGTCCAACTCCAAGGGCACCGACCACGGCACCACCACCAAGAAGCGGAAGCGTGATCGCAGTGCGACGAGGTCCGCCATGGTGATCGTTCGGCGGATGGGGCGTGAGGTCCTTGAGGTCCGAGATCGGGCTCGGGAGGATCCAAATCTCGCCAAGGTCGGCCTCGACTCGCCAGCAGCAGAAACGGCCCAGCAGGAGGGGCGACGACTGGCCTGGCGGGCGATCTTTCGCCCAGCGGCGGGCGCGCCTTTAATATGACGAGGCAAAGTTCTGCCCGTTTCATAGGGCGGTCAACCACGACTTACGGGCCTGCAGGGCTTGGCAAAACAAACTGGAGGCCTTCTATGATGGGCGAGGTGAGATGCCCGTACTCCTGAAGGATGACGACCAGCCAGATAGGGTGAATGCCGGCGCGGAGCATGACGACCCCGATTTGGAGTTCCAGCAGGGCGAGCGCCGGATCGACGTCATCTTCGGCGGCTCATCGGCTTACCAGTCCAGGCGTGAGGTCAAGGCCGCCGCGCGAACCATCTACCAGGTCGCCGCTGGGAAGCCCATCGAGCGACCACCAAGTGAAGTGGGTCAGCCACCATCGCCTTCACTCCAGAGGATGCTCTCCCAGGTATGGCCCGAGACCTAAAGACCGCCTTGGTCGTGACCCCAACCATCAGCAATACCGCGGTCGGGCGCGTCATGGTCGACGGCGGCAGCTCTCTTAACTTGCTGCAGGCGGAAGCGCTTGACCGGATGCAAATTCCCCGGTCGAAGGTCAAGAGCATCGCCATACCCTTCTTCGGGATCGTACCCGGAAGCTCGACCATTCCCCTGGGGCAGGTGGTCTTGCCCGTTACCTTCGGCGACTCGAGCAACTTCCGCACCGAGCTAGTCACCTTCGAGGTGGTCGAGGGTGACCTCCCGTACAACGCCATCCTCGGCCGGCCCGCCCTGGTCAAGTTTATGGCGGCCAACCATTATGGCCATCGATGTATGAAGCTGCTTGGCCCCAATGGCATCATCACCGTTGCGGGGCGATCTGCAGGCGGCACATGGATGTGAGACCAAGGCCTTGGCTCTCGCAGGCATGCTGCCCCAGCGCGGCCCGGAGGCGACGACGAAGAACGCCCGACAGAAGGCGGCAATCCAGCCCAGTGGGGCGACGAAGACCGTGCCGCTCAATGAGAGCGACCCGGCCAAGTGCATCCACGTCTCGGCCGAGCTAAGTTCCAAATAGGAACTCGAGCTCGTCACCTTCTTTCGCGCCAACAAGGGTATATTCGCTTAGGAACCCGCGGACATGCCCGGCGTTCCGAGGGAGGTGATCGAGCACAAGTTACAGGTGAGATCGGCGCTCGACCAGACGCGGAAGTCGTGGTCGCTTTCCCGGAGAAGGTCGCGGTCATCAAGGAGAACCTTGACAAGCTCCTGAAGGCCGGTTTCATCCGTGAGGTTGACTACTCCGAGTGGCTGGCCAACCCGGTCATCGTCCAAAAGAAGGGCGGAAAGTGGAGAATGTGCGTCGACCATACGGGGTTGAACTCGGCCTGCCCGAAGGACAACTTCCCTCTCCCGCGCATCGACCAGATCGTCGACTCCACCGCGAACGCCAAAATGCTGAGCTTTTTGGACGCTTACTCGGGATACCACCAGATCAAGCTGGCGGTTGACGACGAGAGCAGACAGCCTTCATCACGCCATTTGGCACCTATTGCTATACGACCATGTCGTTTGGTCTGCGCAATGCGGGGGCCACGTTCCAGCGTCTGATGACCAAGACGTTCGAGCCACAGATCGGGCGGAACCTTGAGGTCTACGTGGACGACATCATCGTCAAGAGCCCCTCCGAGGGCGACCACGTTCGCGACCTCGAGGAAACCTTCGCCAACCTGAACAGGCACAAGATCAAGCTCAACCCCGAGAAGTGCGTGTTCGGCGCGGCGTCGGGGAAGGTGCTCGGCTACATGATCGGGGGCTCGGGGGTCGGCCCGAACCCGGAGAAGATCGAGGCGATCGAGAAGATGGCGCCCCCGACCTCGATCGAGTGCAGTCGGACGGCATACTGGAGCTTATTTCCGAGTGGGGAAACGAGGACGACTCCAGCACCCGCTCCGCTCTTGGTGTAGGACCCATCGAAATACATCGTCTAGTATTAGGGGTCTTCAAGCGCCGGCGGCGCCTGGGCTTCGGTCCACTCGGCGACGAAGTCGGCCAAAACTTGTGACTTGATCGCCGTTCGGGGGACGTACGATATGTCGTGGCCGTTGAGTTCAAGAGCCCACTTGGCTATCCTTCCGGAAGCGTCGCGATTGCGGATGATCTCGCCAAGCGGCATGGAGGTCACCACAGAGATCGAATGTCGGTCGAAGTAGTGGAGCAACTTACTCTTCGCGATAAGGACCGCGTAGAGCAGCTTCTGCACCTATGGATACCGGGCCTTGGACTCGGAAAGTACTTCGCTGATGAAGTACACCGGCCGCTGCACCTTGAGTACACAGCCTTCTTCGGCTTGCTCCACAACAAGCGCCGCGCTGACGACCTGGGTCGTGGCGGCGATGTAAAGGAGGAGCGATTCTTCTGGTGCCGGGGCGACCAGCACCGGGGGCGTGGTCAGGAATGCTTTCAATCGGCTGAGGGCCTCCTGTGATTCTTGCGTCCAGCTGAAGTGATCAGACTTCTTGAGCAATTTATAGAGCGGCATTCCGCGCTCGCCGAGGCGAGAGACGAAATGGCTCAAGGCCGCTAGGCATCCTGTCAGCTTTTGGACTCCTTTTAGGTTGCTGATCGGGCCCATCTTCATGATTGCGGAGATCTTCTCCCGATTGGCTTCAATGCCGCGCTCGGAAACGATGAAACCGAGCAGTTTTCCCTTGGGAACCCCGAAAACACACTTCTCGGGGTTGAGCCTGATGCGGAACCGGCGGAGGTTCGCAAAAGTCTCTTCTAAGTCGGCGACGAGATCGTCCGCCTTCTTAGTCTTGACGACAATGTCGTCTACGTACGCCTCGAGGTTACGCCCGATCTGGTCGTCAAAACACGTTTGCATACATCGCTGGTATGTAGCACCCGTATTTTTTAGACCGAACGGCATCGTTACGTAACAGAACGAGCCGAACGGAGTGATGAATGAGGTCGCGAGCTGATCGGACTCTTTCATCGCTATCTGGTGGTAGCCTGAATAGGCATCCAGGAAGGACAGGGACTCGCACCCTGCAGTGGAATCGACAACTTGGTCGATGCGGGGCAATGGAAAAGGGTCCTTGGGACATGCCTTGTTGAGGCTCGTGTAATCAACACACATCCTCCATTGCCCGGACTTCTTCTTTACAAGTACAGGGTTGGCCAACCACTCAGGGTGGCGGACCTCTTTTATGAACCCTGCAGCCAAAAGCTTGGCGATTTGCTCACCAATGATCTTGCGCTTTTCTTCGTCGAAGCGGCGCAAGCGCTGAACGACCGGCCTCGAGCCGGGTCGGATATTCAAGGTGTGCTCGATGACTTCCCGCGGGATACCTGGCATGTCAGAGGGTTTCCATGCGAAGACATCCCGGTTGGAGCGAAGGAAATCGACGAGCGCGCCTTCCTATTTCGCGGGGAGCGTGGCTCCGACGCGCACGGTCTTTGTCGGATCTTCTGGATCGATCGCAACCTCCTTCGTGTCCTCGGCGGACTTGAAGGAGCCGGGCCCCGACTTGCTGGAGTCAGGGGTGGACTCCGAGGTTTCCCTCCGGAGGTTTTCAAGTTCAGCGGACGCGATGATCGCCGACGCCAACTCGCAACTGCTTTGCTCGCAGTTGTAAGCGAGCTGAAAAGACGCGGCCACGGTGATGACCCCCCGCGGCCCCGGCATCTTCAGCTTGAGGTAGGTGTAATTAGGGACTGCCATGAACTTAGCGTAGCATGGCCTCCCCATGATGGCGTGATAGGAGCCAGGAAACCCCACGACCTCAAAGGTGAGGGTCTCAGTGCGGAAGTTGGCCTGGTCCCCGAAGGTGACGGGCAGATCGATCTGTCCGAGCAGATGGGCCTGCAGACCAGAGACGATGCCGTGAAAGGGCGCCTTGCTTGGTCGGAGACGTGAGCGAGGGATCCCTAGGGCGTCGTAGGTATCAACATACATGATGTTGAGGCTGCTGCCGCCATCCATGAGCACCTTTGAGAGGCGCTTTGGTCCGACGATGGGTGCCACGACCAGGGGATATCTCCCCGGGTGCGGGACGTGGTCAGGGTGGTCGGCCCGATCAAAGGTGATTGGCGACTCCGACCATCGGAGGTATTTCGGCAGGGCGGGGGCCGCCGTGTGGACTTCGCGGAAAGCAAGTTTTTGCCGTCGTTTGTCGGCATAACTCGCCGTCCCGCCAAAGATCATGAGGCAGCCATCAGGTTCCGGGAACTCGTCAGCCGCCTCCTTTGGCTCGGCTTCTGGTGCCGAGTCGCGCTTCTTCCCCTTGCCCCATGCGGGGGCTCCGGAGATGAAGCGTTTCAGGGTTTCGCAATCCCTGTACTTGTGCTTGACGGGATATCCGTGATGCGGACACGGGCTGTCCATCAATTTTTCGAAGTGGTCGGGGTCCTGACGCGCTTATTGCTTGGCGGGGTGGTCGGCGGCCGCGACCACAGGGCCCTCACGGCCCTGCTTTCCCTTCCGCTTCTTCCTGTCGGAGCGGTCAGAGGTAACGCCGGCGTCGGGGACGGCATCTCGCTTGGCCTTCCCTTTATCGAAGATGGCCCTGATGGCCTCCTTGCCGGAGGCGTGGTTAGTGGCGATGTCGAGAAGCTCCTTGGTGGTCCTGGGCTTGGCGCAGTCCAGCTTGTGCACTAGATCCTTCGACGAGGTGCCGTAGATGGACGCCCCGACAACGTCGGCGTCGCAGATGTCGGGGAGCTCATTGCATTGTTGGGAGAATCGCCGGATGTAATCCCGGAGAGACTCCCCCGGCTGCTGCTTGCAGCTTTTTAGATCCCAGGAGTTCCCAGGGTGTTTGTAAGTGCCCTGGAAGTTACCGACGAAGACGCTCTTCAAGTCGGCCCAGCTCCTGATGGTGTTCGCGGGCAAGTACTCGAGCCACGCTCGAGCAGAATCCGCGAGGTAGATGGAGAGGTACTGGATGACGAAGAGATCGTTTGCGGCGTCTCCCGCCCGGCACGCGAGCCGGAAGTCTTCCAACCAGACACTGGGGTTCGTGGCCCCAGTGTACTTGGTTATGTTGGTGGGGGCCCGGAATCTGACGGGGAAGTTCGCGCGGCGGATCTCCCTGCCAAACGCCCGCGGCCCCGGACCGTCGGGGCTCGGGCTGCGGTGGTGGTGTCAGCCACTGTCCGCGGTCCGAGACTGGGTCGCCACACCGTCCGCTTTCTTCCGGGCCTCGACGGTGCCGCAAACGTCGCGGCTCGCCAGTGTCCACGCACCGGTGCGGAGGCTGGGCCGCTCGGCGCGACTCGTCGGCGCCGGACCCGCAATCCGGAAGCGGCAGCTGCAGGTGGTGGAAGAGGCCCCCGAGCAGAGGGAGACGGAAGGCTGCACGTGTTGGACCGCAGCACGCTCTACCAGTCCCCGGAGGTTCTGGTAGGTGGCCTTGGCCCCCGGGTCCTCTGGCTCGGGAATGCCGCGAAGCAGCATCGCCGCTGCGGCGACATTCTGGCTGGCGCGAGGGAAGTATGGAAGATCGTGCGAACCCTCGGCGATTGTCGTTGAACTGTCGCGCTGCAGCGGCGCCAAAAGTCGCGAAGACCCGGGCTTACCTTGCTCCAGGTCGGCCTGGAGTTTGACAAGCTCAGCCTCTTGAGCCTCCAGCTGCTCGCGTTGCCACTGGAGCTCCGTGCGGCGGGCTTGGAGGCCCTCAAGACTTGGCTGGATCTCCGCCTCCGTGCCTCGGCCCGGCGCGTGTCCCGGACTGATGGAGGTGGTGGCCGGGGCGTCAGCCCCCGCCATGTTGCACTCGCGAGGGTACAGTGCGCCAGAGGTGCGCTCCGTGTCGGAGCCGGAGTCGAGGCTGGAGGAGCTCTCCAGCAGATCGTAAACGGAGGTCGGCAGATGGCCGACCATAGCCACGAGATGCGAGCCTGCGGGAGGTGACGCCGCCGTGCGCGCAGGCTCGCACGGGCCGCTACTAAGGGCAGCGCGGTGTTGGACGGACTCCCGTCTTGGGGTCCGCACGGGGTCCCCAAGTCGGAGGTCGCCGAGAGTATGGGTGACGGAGTCCAGGCTTGAGGCGGACGCCCGAGCCTGGGGGGCGGCAGGAATGAGCACAAACTCTCCTGCCGGGATGGTAATGAAGTCGAGGGAGCCGAAGCGAATCCAGCCCCCTGACGCAGATGTGTCGTCGTCGGCGAAGAAGGCCATCGAGGAGAAAGGTGGGAATCCGGAGATCACGAAGATGATGCACGAAGCCCCTTTCTGGCGCGCCAACTGTCGATGTTTCGTATAACCGGCAAGTAAATTTGTAAGTTGTAGGGGGTGGTCGCACGTCCCCTCTCCTCGAATGGTTAGACTCAGGAGTCCAAGATGTATACTGGTTCGGGCCGAATATCCCTACTTCCAGTTTGTGGCGGCGGTCTATATTGCCCTGTGTACCGAAGGTCACCGGAGATTACAGGCGGAGGCTAAGGACAGGCCCTCAGCACTCGTTCGGAAAAAAGAGGTCGGGAAGGCTTAGTGTGTGTTTTAGCGAGAAATCAAGTGTGCGTGCCCCTCTCCCCCCGTGCGGGGGGGCCCTGCCTCCCTTTATATAGGCGGAGGGGGCAGGTTACACAGGACTTTGGAAAGTGGGAGAGATGTGCCGTGCTCGGGTGTCTCGGTCTTCGGTCTTGATGATTGACAGTTTTCTGCTCACCCCATGCCGGGTTGGTAGTCTCAACGGACGGCGCCCCGTTGGGAAGGTGCGCACCTGCCCTCTGCGCGCCTGTCAGATGTTGACGGCACGAGGGGACGGGTGCTTTTGCTGAGGCCGCCCTCCGGTTCCCTCGGGAAGGAGCCACCCGTCCCAACACGGCGGTCGTGTCCGTAAGACGGGTGACCAGCGCGGCGTAGACCGTCGATGTGGCGGAGGTTGCGGAGCTAGAGCTTGCTGGGGGCCCTAGTCATGACCCAGGTCGGAGCCTACGGAGGCGTCGGTCCCGGGTCTAGAGGTACCCCTGCAGCGGCACCTGGCGTGGGCCCTGGTCGCCGTCGGAGCCGGCGGTGGCGTCGTAGCTGGGTCTCGGTCACGGTCCCAGGGGTGCCCGACCCGAGGTCAGGTCGGGGGAACCAAGGGCGGGGACCCTTTGCGGCAGAGGGGGCTTTCTCCGGCGCTCCGTATCCGGGCTTCTAGCCCGGATTATCTGAGAAAGATATGATCTTGAAATAAATGTTTACTTTGCTGGGGGTACCCCTGGTATAAGTATCCGTCACTCCCTGAGTCTAACCATTCAAGGAGAGGGAACACGCGACCCCTAGACTACAAATTTACTTGCCGGTATTCGAAACACCGACAACAAGAAACAAATTGATTGTAGAATCGCATCATATGCAGTATAGCATGACAATGATGGCATCTAAAGAATTGAATGTTGCTTGATGCTACCTTTGAAAACCCTACTGAATAAGCATTTACAAAAGCATAAAAGTGTAAAACCAAGGCAAAATTGATTGGGAATTCAGATCATTAGTACTAAAATGACAAGCCCATGCATTGCATACAACTGAGTTAACTGCTTAACTGTTCAACAACCAAGAAGCAACTTGAAGATTCGTGGCCTTCTCCTTCCACGAACTTGTTACTTGATCGATTGAATAGTGAAAATTAATTCTTAATATATTATGGTGCATAATTTAGGAAGGTAAAGAGTTTAAGGCCTTATTTGCTTAGATAATTATCTAGTTCAACTTATAATTAATTTGACCTTGGTGTAGTAGAGGTAAGAGATTAATCTATAGCAATCCTAAGCTGAAGGTCCAACCTTCAGTAGCCCGACACCTGAGAGCATGCGTTATCATTCAATTCAATTTGTTAAATAGATATAATTCATTGCTTAGTCGACATAAATTTTATGAGTTTCTTTATCTCTTTGCTTATTGTAATTAATCATTGAGTATTGAAATCTGATTGTAAGACTATTCATTGTCATATACATACTTAAATACTTGAATATGAGCTTCTTTTATATTTTGATATTAGATAATACCATGTTTCAGTATCAATCATAGTACAAAAATATGATGTGTGTATGTATATATTTGTGTATATAAATAGCTGAGTACAACAAATAGAAATAGGGCTTAAGGTTAGGAAATGATCTCGGACGCATGGTCCATGGCATGCTTGGATGTGTGGATCCAAGCATGGCTCAAGCGCGAGGTCTCAAGGAGCGCTAGTGCCATAATGTATAACAAGTATCCTGGTCAGCTTCAAGCATGAGCATCTGTTCAAACAGTTAGGGGGCTTCTTTGGGGTTGGCTTCAATGACTTATTCAATCTCTTCAATCTAGATGTCTCACTCTTGAGATACTGAATATTGTAAGTGTGTGCAATCATAGTCTATATTCATTTAATACTGGTAAATATCATATATGTATCATGATCCATGAAGCGAAGAAACAACCGGTGGATTTTCTCGACTCACACATATCCTCAAAGCAAATAATGGACGAAAATTTAAAAGTTGCTAGGGATTATGTGGAAGAGGCATTGATGGCTCAAAAAAGATACAGAGTATCTACTTTTACCCCACAACTTAAGGTAAGTGCTGCACTAGTTGCTATATTTTGATTTGTACTATATATGTAACTAAGTTAGGTTAAATGACTATGATAACATATCTGTGTATGTTCTACTGGGTTCTAATTATAATTCAATCAAAAAAGAACCGGGTTATGTACCTTGATTCTTTATAGAGTGGTAGCCACGACTTGAAGCTTGTCAATAAATTACTCGACAGGTAACTCTTCTACAAGTTGTTTGAGGTGTACAAGGTAGCATAAGGTAGCACATTATGCTGACAAAATTAATGCTTCCTCTGCCTCATATCATCAACGTCTAGGTTATACAGTTATATACTACTACTTGCTTACGAGCCACAACGCACATACATAGATTAGTAAAGCGAGCGGTTTGTCGGACACCTTGCCATTCCGTTGGTACACATTATATATAAATTTGATGCGCCGTGTGAGCAAACTGGTTGCTGTGGTGTAGTGGTTATCACGTCAGTCTTACACACTGAAGGTCCCCAGTTCGATCCTGGGCAGCAACATTTTTTAATTTTTGATCAATGGTGCATCATTAGAAACGCTCTCTTTGCCAGGCCCATTGCACCCTCGTTTAAGTGGGCTAACGGCCGCGCTAAGCTGAAATCTTGGCCTAATGGAAGCCGTATGCCTGTATCCCCTCTTGGAAGGCTCGTAAGTTCGTAACGCTGGTAAGTGGTAACACGCGCGCACGGCGTCCGGAAGAGACCAACGCGTCGGTCCGATTGTGGCGGCGTCCAGCGCGCGCAAGACCGCCTACTACCCGCGAGCACCGGCCGGGGCTTACGGACGCCGTGCGACACACTGGTGGTGCCGGGCCCAGTTGCGGTGGGTGGGTGCCTGGGTGGGAACCAGCGTTCAAAGACCGGCCACCAGCGGGACACGGCAAGTGGGACTCCTCAGCCAACCAACGGCAGATTGAGCGGTGGGAGCGTGCGCCGCGCAGTATTTTGCTTCCGCCGCGCGTGAGCCCGGCTGGGGCGGGCCGATTTTTTTGCTATAGGTGCGCAGGATCCCACGGGCCACGTCAGATGTATAGGCAAGGAACTAAGGGAGACGTCTTAAGTAGCGGTGAAAAAAAAACTTGAAACTCGCGAGTAAAACGAGTTCTTATAAACTCGACGTCTTAAGTAGGGGTGAAAAAAAAACTTGAAACTTGTGAGTTAAACGAGTTCTCGTAAACTTGGCTTGACTCGACTGGAACTCACCCCTTAACAAGTCAAGTCGAGTTGACATCTGAAAACGAGTTTATCGAGTAACTCGTTAATTTCTTACTCAGACCTAGCCCGACTTGAGTAGGCAGCAATCAGATCACCAGATCAATCCCCTCCTGATCTCATCTCCCCTCTGGGCTCTAGTTCCCTTTGGTTCCTAGCAGCTGGTCCCCCTCTGGGCCCTCTCCCTCTCGTTCCCGGTAGCCGGCGCCCCACGGCTTTGCCTCTGCTCCAATCTCCTCCCCTCCAGATTCTCTCTTCTCCTCATTCCCAGCTGTCAGCGCCCCACGGCTTTGCCTCCGCTCCGATCTCCTCCCCTCCGGCTTCTCCCGCCTCCGCATCTCCCACTTTGAGCTCTAGCCCTCCACCCGTCAGATCTAGCATCCACCACTACATACGTCCTCCACAACCGGCTTGGTCCTCCACCAATCCAGATCCAGTCCTCCACTACTGGCCCTCGAGATTCGTGGCAACTCTCAGAGCTTCGCCCCTGCATCACTCCCTCCGATTGGGCGAGCATGGAAAATCAACCAAGGAGTATGGGGCCGAAGAACAAAAGGTTGAGTCAGTCTTGTGGCTTCCGTTCTACTTCACGCTCCGCATCGATAGCGATGGCGAACTGTGGAAAGCCTTTAAGATCCGGTCCTTCACTGCTTCCTCCTGCTCCCTCATCCATGCCCACATCGGTGGGTATGGAGTATGGAGTATGAACTGATAGTGGTATCCATTCTGAGTTTAATGGAGTGTAGGGACATAGTTGTGCCAGATTATGATTAATTAGATCTCTTATGTACTAGTCTGCTCTAATATCTGGACTCCATGCTCCAATTCTTATTAGCATTTAGACTAATTGGTGATAATTTTCATTTGATGATGAATGCTCCAACATCAATCTACAAAGTGCATTAAAGCTTCAAATGCTTTGTAATCTGTATGATGCATTCGGACTGCATGCAGACAGACGTTTGGACTTATTAGCATCATGTAGGTTACAAATTTTGCATGCTCCAGTCAAAAGCAGTGATGCAATATAATATGCATGAATGAAATATGTATTATAGAAGTTTTAGTTATATTTAAACATTCAAATCATTCCAATGCATGCTCTGTTGATCATATACGTAACGAGTTTAACGAGTCAACTCGAGTTTTTAACAAGTAAGCCAAGTTAAGCTTTAAGTTTATTAAAATAACAACTCAAATTAAGCTGGCTTATTATCTTAACGAGTTTATTGAGTCGAGTTGGTATCCACCCCGATCTCAAGTTGATCGCGGGCGCCGGACGGGAGACCCAGGAAACACTCATCGGAGGGGGTGCGGACCAAGGCGGGTTGTGCCCAAGAGGCGCAGGTGCTGCCATGCTGCGGTAAGAAGCGTAGCGATACGGCCGAGGCCCGAGGCGTAGGGGTGAAAATAGGACAGGAAATATCCGCCCGATCCGATCCCGGATCCGTTTAAAACCCGATCCGTAATCCGAATACAGCTATCCGTCCGGATTCGGATCCGGATCCGGATATTTTATCCGAATACGGAGTCTTTGGTATCCGACGGATACAGGATCGGATCAGGATATCAGGTAATTTAACATTCGGATATCCATTTTCGCCTGTGACTGGTGTGAGTCTTTGTGAATTGTGAGCCGTTCGGCACTTCAGCTTCGGCCCAGCCCACAGCCCAGTCCACGCCTCCTCTATCCTCTCCAGGCCAGCTCTCCTCCAGGCGAGACCCTCAAACGGAACCCTATCCTCTCCTGCTCTCCAGCTCTCCTGCTCCAGCCGTTCGTCGCCGCCACCCGGGCGTCGCCGCCAGCGGTTGTCGCCACCACCCGGGCGTAGCCGCCTTGGTCATCTCGCGCCCCACCGAGCCGCCGCGTCCCGCGCCTCCACCGAGCCGCCGCTTGTCCCCGCGCCTCCACCGAGCCGACGCCCGTCCCCGCGCCTCCACGCCCGGTCGTCGTGCCTCCACTGAGCCGCCGCCCATCTCCGCGCCTCCACCGAGTCGACGGTGAGGTTTCCTCGACATCTCTCTGCTCGATAGCCCAGATCGATTTTTGTTAGCAATTTTGTTCAATCAGTTAGCCCAGATCGATTTTTGTTAGCTGACGGTGGTAGGAAATATCAACCAAAAGTGCAGTTTCTCAGGAAAAAGTGCCATTAGGAAAGTGTTACAAGGAAATAAGCAAATATACTGCAGAAGTCAATAATCCATTAATCCGGAGTGGTAATTTTCATGTAGGTTCATTAGTTAAAAATTTACCTTGTGAAGGTGTTTGACTTTTTATTGCCAAATGAGACACGAAATTTGCTGAAACTGGTGACCTCTCCGTTTATCTAGAATGGTTACTAACTGAACCTGCACTTGCACAACCAAATAATTGAAGCCGAAAACTAATGCTTCAGAACGGCTTCCATTTCACTTATCTTTGAATTTGTTTTATTATACCTCACATATCAGAATTTATGGATGCTAAATTGCTAATCGTGATTGCTGACATTGAATACCTATCAAATGGTTTTTTTTGTTTTTTTACATTTATGGTGCTTTCATACTGTAATCACTCGTATGTGCATTTACTTGTTGATACATTCGATGAGATTTGATCATCCAAGGTAAATTCCGATGTTGCAGTAGATGGAGATGGAAAGTGGAAGTGCAAACGCTAGTACAAATGTGGGTGTGGTCGCATCATCATCATTCGGAGATGTCAATGTTGCTGCTGATGCACTACCTGAACCACTAAGTGAAGGGGCAATGACAATAGGTGTTGCTGCAGTAGAAGATATTGGAGACTCGGACAGTGACAGTGATGCACCAAACCGGAAAAGAAAGAAAAAGTCCACATCAGAAGTATGGAATCACTATAGTAGGTCAAAGGTGAAGATTACGGAGAACGGAAAGAAGATTGTACAATACTGGGCAAAATGTAATTTATGTCGTTACAAGGCTAGATGTGAGAGCAACAATGGTACAAAGGTTTTTTGGAACCATCTGAAGAACAAGCATGCCATAAGGAATGGTCAGCAGTTGCTCAATGCAGAAAAGAATAAAGAAGATGATAGCGGTATTGTTCAAACATATAGGTATGATCAAGAAGCTAGCTTAAGAAAGTTTTATTTGGCGATTGTCATGCATGAGTACCCATTTAATATTGTGGAGCATGAATATTTTGTTGAGTTCATAAAATCCCTAAGGCCAACCTTTCCGATTAAGAGTCGTGTGACGGTTAGGAATGAAATTATGGACATATTTACATCTGAGAAATCAAAATTGTATAAGTATTTTACATCTGTTCAATGCCGCTTTAGCACAACTATGGACATGTGGACTTCAAATCAGAATAAAGGATATATGTGTGCCACTATGCATTGGATTGATGATAGTTGGAATATTCAAAAGAGAATTATCAAGTTTATGCATGTAGAAGGGCGGCATACTGGTTCTAATATGTCTAATGCATTCACATCTAGTATTATTAGATGGAATATTGAGAAGAAGTTATTCTCTCTTACTTTAGACAATGCATCAGCAAATGAAGTATGTGTTAAAGATGTCATTAACAATCTGAGTGGTTGTAACGACCCCCATTTTTACACAGAATGCAAAAATGGAAATCTAATGTGCTTGCAGTACTAGTCCCTGGATCAGTAGCTAGCATGCACATTTCAACGATTGGAATCACAACCATACCACATATTAATTGAGCGGAAACGAATAAATACAAAGAATTATTACAACTCAGAGAATGCAGCAGCAAAGAGGCAAAATCTCGTAGTGTGCCCAACCGAACCCGCAGGCAACTGACGAGGCATAAACTCTAGATAGAACACGTCGAAGAAGAACCCGCAACCTGCGATGGAATGAACCTTCGAAGCTTCGCTAGCATACACCTAAAAACAATGGATAAGCAAGAGTGAGTACTTTCGTACTCCGCAAGACTTGAGCAAAACCTATAATACATGCAGGCTAATTCAAAGGAAAGGCTTCTACAGTTATTTTGCATAAAGCGAATTTCATTTGTAAATCAAGTTATTTGCAAACGGAATTTTGAAGAGCAAGATTGATTGATAATAAATAAGTAAAGCATAATAACACTCACAGTCCTCCATGACGTGAGCGACGAATCAACAAATCCTGAAATCCACCAATGTCAGCCCTTCGACATAAAGCACAATTGCAAAACAAATGATACCAACCCTTTTGAAAATAATAAAACATTTAACTCGTGCAAGTTCACCAAGACACCCATGACCGCGGGTACGGCTAATCAATTAGATTTAAACTCTGCAGAGGTGTACAACTGTACCCACAAGACATGACCTTTTCTTTTTGCCACACGCTTCACATCCAAGCGTAAGCGCGGTGGCTAGAATGTTCATGACGAAAACCTTTACATTATCTAGGTTAACTTTGCACCAGCGACGGGACGTTGAGCCCATACTATGATAGAAGAACTCAGAGCATAGAAATGTTGGAACTTCCCAAGTATGGCGTACACCGTTGTGTTGGCAAGTGTGACTCCCAACACCTCGGTGTGGGCACCCCGTCGAGCAAACCTTAAAAAGGAGAGCCCGCACTACTTCGGCCTTCCAAAATGCAAAGTTAAACTAGATAACTTAATCGGTTTAAGGCTGCCCCATCCCAGCACTTGTGGTTTGTACGGATTTTCTTGGATCATGCAACACGATGTTCGGTCCTTAATCCGACACGGGCAATACTTCACCCTACACTACGTGCACTTACTTTTGCACAACCGGCTATTGCCAATAATCGCCCGCATCAAAACATAGTTTTATTTTGGGTTTTTAATCAAACTATCCGCAACCAACAGTGCTATTTTCAATGTTTTCAGGAAACAATTTTAATCTGATCATTTACATCACTGATTCTAAAGCATGGCTATGCATGAATAATATGAACGCATATACCCATGATGACATTAAGTAATGCCTATCCTCGATCTATGGTTATCAAGGTTCACATGTCCATAATTATCAAAGAAGGATAATGAGGCAACAGGTATAACTACCAACCCACAAAATAGCAATTTACATAAAGTAAACGCATGCATAAATTGGTTTAGTAAAACAATGAATTTAAATACTGGGATCAACATGATCAAAGGAAGGGTGCTTGCCTTGCTTATTTGTCGGTTACAACGAAGACGAGGATTGCGGCTGACGAAGGCGACGACGACGGAATAGAGACGTCGGGTTCTACGCGTCGATCAACAGAAATAAAGCAAATAACTAACTTCAATAAGGGGCAAAAGAAGATAGACATAAAATTCAAATAAAGAATCACTACAGAAAACAGGAACAACCAAGAGTTGGATTAAATTATTTCATATTACGTGTTTTAGGTGATTCAAATATCTAATATACAGACTTCTTCATTCTTACCGATTCATATCATAAAGTTCAGAAAGCTTAACACTTAAGGTTATTTGGCTATTAGGTTTTGCATGCAAAACATGATGAAATATGGTTATTTCTTCACAATAAGGTGATTTATACTTTGTATAACAATCCTAAGGTAATTCCATAATTTTTAGGCTTTGGCTGATACATTATATTCATTGATGAAAAAGCTAATATGGTATCAAGGTTTACATTACAAGAAATCGAATTGAAAATGGGCAGTGAACAATTATCACTTAAGGTTATTGTATTAGTGAAAACTAACTGAAGAACAGCTTGTAAATAAAATATTTTCCTAGAATATAGTAGTACATATCCTATATATCATTTCTGCACTATCCCTCGTAAAATTCTCATTTGGACAAGCTACTTTGTGAGTTAATGAAAATGCTTAAATGATCGCATTAGATTATGACTAAATAGTTCTTTATCTTTGATTGAATTCGCTTAGAATTAGTTTTACGCAAGCTAAATCTATTGATTCAGGCTACTGGTAACATCTTCACGTCATTTAAGAAGGTTCTGGTGATACAAATAACTTAATTACAGGTTTCCTCATTTACACCTAAAGTTTATTCATTCATATTTCGGTCTAAGGTAATGTGATTACTTAGGGATATTAAGCTATCAAGATTAATATATAAATCATGGTGAAATGAGATTATCTTTTCGTATTTGGGTAGGCTATACTTTGAAGAACACTACTAAACTAGTTCCATAAGTTTTAGGATTTTGGGCGAGACTATAATCTTATCGCTAAAATGGTTCATGCTATACTTAAAGACTACTATTCAAAATCGGTAAGAAAGGGGAAATGACAGATTAACGATTAAGGGTTTTGAACTAGCCTGATTTAAATGGAAAGCATACTATAATTAAGATGTTTTTGTAGAATATGGTAGTATGAACTTTGTACAGTGTTTCTAAACTAGTTTTACTGATTTTGGTATTTAAATGAGTTATTTTATCTATCGCTGAAATAGCCTAACTGATCATATTTGCAAACCTTAAATCGGCCAAGTTTCAGTCTTAATTTCCAAGTAACCTATACATGATTCTTGATTCATTTTTCAGGTGTTAGTAGGTAGCAATCCTAGAAATGTTTTAAAGTTGATTTTGCATTGTTTTGACTTAAACTGCAATATATAAACTATTTACTTATTGTTACAATTAACATTTCCTTTCATTTAAAAGAATGCAAATAAAATCTTATCTTAAGTATTTTTGCTAACATGGATCCTTACTGCTTTAGGAACCTAATACAAATTACTTTATCATTTTGTGAGCCATTATACTATTATTTTGTTAATGGCCATAATAGGGTTCGTTAATGATTGCAAAACAAATATTATAAAATTAATTCAACAATTAAGCATTTTTACATGTTTGAGTTTATTATGATTCCAGGACACAGAACAATTTATTTAAGGATGTTAAGAATTATATTTTCTATGTAGGCAATAGTATGCATGATTGAGTTTATTCTCGACTTTAATTTTTACAATTGCTTTGTGACTCAAAAATTAAATGTTTTTGGATATTTGAATATATTATGATCCTAGCTTCACATTAATATTTATCTCACCATTTCAGTTCTTGTTATTCACAAGTTCTCGTTAAAATCATATTAGCATTATAACCACAGTTTAATATAAATAATTATTCTGCAGGTCAAGAATTAAGTATTTTTACATATTTATATTCTTCTTGATTTTAGATGAATTTACAACTTTGTTTCACTGGGATTGAATTAAAATTACAAAAGATATTCAAGTCTCAATTATCAATCAGCTGGAAATTGCTAGAAAAAGGAAAATACGCTTTGCTAATGAGAAAACGCCTACTGGCTCAACTCTTCTTCTACCTGGAGCTTCTGACATCCCGACCCCACGGCGCAGAGACAGGAAACAGAGCATCGGCTAGGGCTGGCGGCGAAGGTAGCTCCGGCGATGATCCAGCGAAGGCGACGGCATGGGGAGCATCAGCACGGCGAGGAGAGTCCGGGAGTGGTGTCGGTTCGTCCGGAGAGATAGCAGGGCGATGCGCAGCCGGACCCGAGCGGCGGCGAAAATGGCGGGAGGTAGGGAGAGAAAACAAGGGCGTGAGAGCTTGAATCGGTAGCAATTTAAGCATTAATGGATGCCAAGGATCCTATTTTTAAGGTTGAACGAGGTGGAGACTCACCGGATTGCTCCGCCCACGGTGGCCGGTCTTGGGGAAGAAGGGGCTCACGGCGGCGGCAACATTTCGCATGGAGAAGGCCAGATGTTTTTGAGGGTTTCGATGCTTAAGGCTTGGTGATGCTCCAGCTCAACCGGATTTGGAAATGGGGCACTCTATTGCTCGGATTTTGCTTCGCGCTGCGAGCAGCAGAGCTCGCGGTCATGGCGGATTTGGGATGGGATTTGGCTGTCTCGGCTGAGGAAGAAGAAGGGAAGTGAAGGGGAATGGGAGAGAGCCTCATTGCGATCAGGGAGGAGTGGTTTATAGCCAAGGACCGCAAGGAATTGAGTGGGATTCGTGGCAGTGATCGCTGGCTTCGCTCCACTCAGGCTTCGGGAAAGTTCTTCAGTGGAGCGAACGGAGCTGAGGACGATGCGTTCGGCAGCAAGACTCTGGGACCACTGTCAGTGACTGGGAGCTTCAACATTGCGCCAACGGAACGGAACGGCAACGGTTGGCCCACACGTCGGTGACTGATATTGAATTTTGTTTCGGATTTTGATTTTTCTTTGAGATCAATTGAAATCTATTATTTTTCAAATTTTGTTTTTCAAAAGGATTTGACCTCAGAATGCTTCTATAAAATTTTCAAGTCCAATTACGGTTCCATTATTTTATGTAAATTCTGACGATACATTATTTTGATTTAAAAGTTATCTTTTCATTTTATCTCTTCATTATTCTATGTGTAAAATTTCAATTGCTGGCTAAAATGATTTAATTGAATGATCAGGGTTCTCATGGCGATTTTTCTAAATTTTTACTTTTTACATTTTTGCCTTTTCCTCTTTTTCATTCTTTATTTCCATTTGTTGGATTTTCATACAATACAACCTCCAAGGAAATCCAATTAAAAACCAATGATGCCAAGAAACTCAGAAATAAATATTTTCAAATTTAAAATATTTATTTTTATATTACTTTACTTTTCAGGATGTTACAGTGGTAAAGTTCCCTTAGTATGTGATGGTGCGTTCTTTCATGTGAGATGTGGTAATCACATATTGAATCTTGTTGCTAGAGATGGTTTGCAGCAAATTGCTTTGGCGGTTCAGAACATTCGTTCTTTTGTACTAGCCGTGAAGAGCTCACCATTGCAATGGGAAGAGTTTCAAAAGTGTGCATCCGAATGTAACTTGGATAAGACTAAAGGTCTATCATTGGATGTTGCCACAAGGTGGAATTCCACCTATTTCATGCTTAGGGATGCTTTATATTATAAGGAGGCTTTTGAGAGGCTTTTGTGGCTGGATGGCAACAGATATGAGAGGATTGCACCATTAGATGAAGAATGGAAAAATGCACTAACTCTATGCAAATGCCTGAAGAAATTCCATGATGTCACTGAGTTATTATCAGGTACTTTGTATCCAACAAACAAATTTGTTCTATCAAAATTTTTGTGAGATTAAGCTATTGATTGATGGTTAGTGTGGTAGTCTTGATATTACTATTAGTTCAATGGGTAAGGCCATGAAAGTAAAGTTTGAAAAGTATTGGAAAAAGTCTAACATGGCACTAGTGTGGCCTCTATTCTTGATCCTAGGTATAAGAAAAAGTTGTGGAATTTTTTTCAAAGAAGATATATGGTTCGCATTGTATGCACATGAACTTGCTATTTTCAACAAGGTTTTAAGGCATTTGTATGAAACATATGCTTCTACACCTAGTGCTTCAAGAGTCTTGCTTGTCTTGGGACAGCTACTAAGAGCCAAGAGCTTAATGATGATAATGATGATGAACTGCAAAAATTCATATATGAAAGTTATGGACCCGATCAAGCAGAATTAGATGAGTTGGATAAGTACATGGATGACCCACCGTTAAAGCTTGGTAAAACTAATCAATTTGATATCTTGGCCTGGTGGAAAAATCAACAAATTTCATATCCTATTCTCTCAAGTCTTGCACGTGATATTTTGGCTATGCAAGTATCAACCGTGGCGAGAATCGACATTTAGTACCGGTGGTCGATCGTTGATCCATTTAAGTAGCCGTCTTGATCCTAAGATGGTAGAAGCATTGGTATGTACTAGAGATTGGATAGCTTCATCTAGAAAAGGTGATAAATAGTTTATCATTTTGTAGTATCATTGATCATGGAGTATTATCTACTCAATGTTTGACTAATGTAATTTACTTTGCAATTTCGAGTTCATAAATAAGATTGAATCTATCGTTGGAGATCTAGAGGTTGTAGAGAACCTTGCTGTTAATTTAACCATGATGCAGGTATATACAATTTGTATCTAGAATGACAACAATAGCTAGCATACAGTAAGAGGTCTCAGTAAGTGCACTTTGCACTTTGCACTTAACAATACCAGCAAGTCTGTTTACTTTGCACTTTGCACATCTGAAATGATTTACATCACCCAATAAGCAGTAAGTGCAGCTCATGCATCTCCTGTGATTTCAATACAAAGTGAGATTCTGTGAATTATGGGCACAATGTGTTCCTCTTTTTTTTGGGTGCAATTTATCGGGTGAGAAGTTAACTAATTTGTAAATTTGGAACTTACAGCACTGGCAAACTGGAGCTAAATGTTTGTAAATTTGTACCTGGTGATTGAATTTGGGTGTGAGGGATTCTGAATATCTGACAGTTTGTGGCGCCCAAGATTCTACAAAAACACTGCTTGTGGCATGAAGGCATTCTAGTCCCTGAGTTTTCTCACTTTGTATTGAAATCACAGCTTAATTAGGGAAATTGCAGCTAATTCATCGCATATCTTGCATAACAGCATAAGCAGGGAGACCTCTTCTTTCTTCTCCAGTGCCATCGACTTGTGGGAATGCAAGAACGAAGAACCTCCCAGACTCTTGGGATTAAACCTGTTTCCCGCCTAAACATGCTTTGATGCTATCTTTGTTCCTTGAAATCAGATGGCGTGATCTAGCATCAACCTTTTCCATAGCTAGCATACAGTAAAAGTTTTGTGCTATTCATCTGTTTTTAGTTGTCATTTAAGGAGATTAAATAGGTAGATCCAAACTTTTCGCATATCTTGATTTCAGATTTTTAATTGCCATTATAATTTGTAGGATGGAGAAGCAGAAGCTAGTGAAGAGGAGCTGTAGTTCTTTGGCTATGTTGTAGAAGCTAACAAAAAACTTCTTCAACTTTGGGATGTACTAAACATTGCTACTGAACCTGTCGCTTTAGTTCTTTGATTGTGGAATGTACTGAATTTTGCTATACTATTAAACTTTCAACTTTGGCTGTAGTTCTTTGGCTATGTTGTAGTTCTTTAGCTATGTTGTAGACACAAATCATATGTGTAACCTGGTTGTGTGATGTCTTTGCTAGTTCTGGACTTAGCTTTCCATGCTTCTGTGATTGCCATGACTTAGAAGTTCTGTCATGTGTAACCTGGTTGTGTGATGTAATATTATGTCTTAGCTACTTGCTAGTTCTGGAATCTGGACCTTCTGGTTGCGTAATGTTAGTTTTTCTATGCTTCTGTGTTATGTTGTTATATGCTTCGGTTATGTTGCTGTTGTCCGCACGCTATTCATATATGCTATTTTTAACAAATAGATACATTCGAATATTTATCCGTTCCCGATTCGAATCCGTCTCATATTCGTCTCATATTCGTATTCGGAATAATCCGCATTCGTATTCGGATCCGGAGTAGAAAAAAATATGGGTTAAAATATAGGACAAGCGATATCCGTCCGTATCCGATCCGTTTTCACCCCTACCGAGGCGGGGTCGGGAGGGAGGAGTCCGAGCTACGGTTCGCACCGCTGCACGGCGCTCGCGGATGGAGGAAGCCGAGTTGACTGCCACGCGCGGGCGCGGCAAGGGCGCACGCCCACACGACACGACGTTCTTCGGTAGGGCCAGGCTGGGCCTTGCGGCGACCTCAAGGCGGCCCAGGGTGGATCCTCGTGGTGCCGTGCGGTTCGTCCGTGCAGATGTTGAGTCCGGCCTAATGGAAGCCGGCGTGCGTCCTATGGGTAAAGCTGCAATGTATGTACCCTCTTGGGCACTCAGCCCAATCGAGCCCACGTAATTCTCCCTGGCGTCCTTCTCTCAGAAAATTTTGAACGCGCATGTTTGGACTTTGGACAGATCATTCAACAGCTTGCGATCCTACAGATTAACATGCGGCACTTGCACGCTCGTACTACTGTTCAAAAGCAGCGGCTTGCAAACTGCGCAAACAAGCTACTACATGTAACATGCATGGCGTGGGCCATAGGAGCACGCACGACCGCACGAGGCGCCCACAGCGGTTGCATTTCTTTTCTCCTTTCTGTGGGTAGGTACCACCGTACCAGTTCCATGCATCCGAGGTTTCATAACTTTTGACGAATCTTGCAACAGACCCAACCGTACGTAGCTCGTGCTATTCTTTCGGGATCGGAGGAGCTAGCATGTTGTGTACTATAACATGAGAACTTGCACTGGAGTCTGGAACTCCAGAAACGATAGTGTCCACCCCTTCGTGTGCATTCTGTGATTTTTTTACACGGTCACTTGTCCGATCGACCTGCTTACCTGCGCATACAAACTAGCTAAAAGGCCGCGCGTAGAATATACTTACATAGTTCCACAACTTATCGCCTGTTGATAGGTGGTCAACATAGCTGGAGTATTCGACCACCTCGATCCAAATGTGTTAAGCCATGAAAATGGCCAAGTTGTTGGGTGATACTAGGAGTAGTGGCGATCTTGGGAGAGATGTATACCCATGCACAACTGTCTAGACTGTCTAGCATTACGTACTCTGCATATTGCATTCCGCTAAGCGACATCTCGGCAGACGTCACAACTACTGACTGTAGCATAATATGATGGATCATACATGGTCCCTGGTGTTGTTTTTGATACTTTGATCTAGTAGTTCTCGCAGTTTATTTGTCAGGATTTATCCGAGGTTTCCTTTGACGAATCTTTCAGCTAGCACTGACAAAGCCAGCCACGACCACGATCCAAAATTCCATCCCTCGCGTGACAATAATGCACATCTTGACGTCTCTTGCAGTAATCTTGCTTTCTTGCTGTCTCACTGAAAGCATATGCCTTGTACCCATGCAAGCAAATTTTATCTGCCAACCATACAATATGCCATGCTAGTTGACGCGACTTGCCGGCAGATTTGTCATGTTTGGCAGCTAGCAAAAGTTCTAACCCTTAGGAGTGCATGCAGTTTCCTACTTGTCCATGTCATGAGTTGCAACTGCAGATTTGCAGCCAGCCATCTTGTTCTCTACCAAGCACCAAGCCACCAACACCTTGATAAAGGAGTTACTTGTCACTCTTGCAGCATAAGATCCAAGACTTGCCAACTCAGTATGTCAGGCGTTGCGCTTGTTGGCGCTGTTATGGTTGGCTTAGCCCAGGCTGGCCTAGCGACAAGCGTGTAATTTTTAATTTAGGTGGTCGATCGATGCTGTTTAGGCTATATTAGCCATACATAACGTAATCATGCAACATAATCCACTGTGTCCATTTGCATGCACGGGGGAAAAAATGCATCAAGAAAATTCATGCATGGTTGCAGGCTTGCAGCTTGTTTCTCTTGGAAGTTGCGAGTTGCAATCTACAACGCTGGCCGTGATTGCTACTCTTCAAACTCCATTCTTCAAGTCTTCAGTAGAATAATTCCTGAACCAAATGACAGTCAAAGAAGCATTCGTATTATATTGTTGTTGTATCCCCCTATCATGTGATCGACCAAGAAGCTAGCTCCGTCTGAACTTACAGTCAAAACCTTAATATCCACTCGAAGAATCCGATCAAAAAATTCCATGTTTGTTGGAACGCCCTATGTAATGCATTCGAAGCAGCTTGGACTTGGAGGTGAAGAGAATCGAGATTTGATTAAGAGAGCACAAGGTGCTTGGTGTGGAATATGGAGTTGTATTTCCATTTTCGCGTACGTCTCAAGAGAAATTGACGATGCCGTTTCTTTAGTGCGGAAACCGACAATAGCTCAGACTATGCGTTAAAGAAGAATGAAATGAACAGGCCTACCATTAGGGTTTTAAAAACGGGCTAAAACCGCTCAAAAACCGCAGTTTTTTGACCTTACCGTCACGGTTTGAGATCCAAAACCGATCGGTAAACTGATCTAATTAAAAAAAATCAAAAAATTTGAAAAAATTATGCATTGAAAACCGCTCGAAAATCATTTTTAAGGAATATTCAATTGATCGGTTGGTTTTTGGTGAAAATCGATCGGTTTCTCGCGAAGAACTCACGGTTTTCGATTTTTTTAATTTTTCCAAAAATTTTGATTTCTTAACCCTTTAGTTTCTAACGGTTTTCAAGCGATTTTTGTGGTTTTCAAATTTTGAGTGGTTTTTGAAACCCCGCCTACCATTCAATTAAGTAACAGTACATCCAAAGACTAGACACCATTGTGAGCTTCCGACCAAAAAACTATTCCTAGGCTCTGTTGCACCATAATACTCAATCACGAATGCGATTGCACACCTGAAGATATGGTTAACAAAATCAAAAATTCAATTTTCGAACAATTTGAGATTTTCAAAAATTGGTAGAAACCTAAGAAGGTTGAATTCAAAATTTTTGAACTCGATTGTCAAACAATGGTGAAAAAATGAAAATCAAGCAATTTTACCAATTTTTGAGAGGTTTTCACTGATATTTTCTATTGGTTTTCTTTGATTTTTTATTTGCGATTTTCGAGTGATTTTTTTATTTTAAGCACACTGAAGGAAAATTGAAAAAAATTCTAGAATTTTTTTGAAAAACATAATTAATCTATAAAACACCTCAAATAAATTTAAACAATTTTTTAAATCATTTGGTGCTTCTAAAAAATCAAAAATAGTAATTAATGAAAATGAACAAAGACACTATCAGATTTTTAATAAAAATTTACAAGATTGATTATATTCTAAAATTTTAATGTAACCATAACTAGTACTCAAGGTTCATGTACTAAAATTTTCAGAAATATTAGACTTAATTTATTGCCCATATAAAATCAAAACCTAAGAGCATATACAATGGCAGCAGCACTTTCAAAAAAATTTAAAAATACACAGGTCTGATAATATTCTAAAAATTTTACAACATCATTAGCATTACCTTAGAACATCACACAAAAAGTTTAAAAAATATTATACTTCATTTATATCCTCTAGAAAATCAAAAACTAAGGAGCATATATTCTGACAGTATCACTATTAGAATTTTTTAAAACTACATATGTCTGATAATAATCCAAAAATGATATAACATCATTAGAATTGCTTCAGCACCCCACACAAATTTTTTTTCAAAAAGTTTTAACACATTTTAATAATTTTTAATTTTTTTTTGAATTTGCATTTGAACTCTGTAGTTTACCGAGCTGTTTTTATTGCGATCTGTCATGATACGGTTGAAAATCATCGATTTTGTGAACCTGTCTGGGATGGTGTGGTAGGTTTGCTTAAATACGCGCCGCTGTTATGCTCTGTCTAGATGCGCCAAATGGTGTAGTGTTAGCCAATCTGCAACTCGCATCCAGACCTGCTTGGCGAAGGTACATTCGAGAACCAAGCGTATCGCCGACTCAGGCTCTGTGCCACGCAGTGGACAAATCAAGGAGTTTGGCCACCCTCTCGCTGTGAGCTTGTCTGCCGGTAGAATGCGATCCTGTGTGCAGAGCCGAGCGAACATCTTACATTTGGGATGTATTTGGTAAGGCTCTAACTCTATTAGATTCGTGGATCTAGTGGAGCTGGGTATTTCTAACTTCACCATTAATAGTGTTTAGATGGATCATCTTGTTTATATTTTAGATAAAAATATAAACTTAATTCACTTTATTTTAGCCTACAAGTTTCAGATCTCAGATGAAATTAGAATCTAGAACTCTACCAAGCAGACCTTATTCTCGTACCTCGATCTCCTGAAGTTCGTGGGCTTAAAATTAGTAAAGGACCCTTGCAACTGAATATTGTACGCCGAGCGAGCTGAGTAAGATCCATCTGCCGTCCACTTCCATTTGATTGTGTCGCGCTCCGTCGATTGCAGTTGCTTCTGGTCAGTTAGGTGCCAAAGTATAAGAAATTCCTGTGCTTTCTGCGTGGTGTGCATGCCCTGGATCGAGGCGTGTCAGACATCCAAGCTATGTGTGTACTTATCCATGCCGTGTTTTTGTCGTGTCAACTGCAGAATCGAGAGGATAGGTAAACACCCAACCAAATAATGAGAGCTTTTTACTATATATTAAATTCCATATGAACCATTCATCATTTTCTATCTAATAGATTAGATTATTTAGTATTTATTTATATTTTTTCTGGTAGTAAAATAGTAAAAGTATTCTTAATAAATTAATGATCAGATTTAATTTCTACTACCCATCATATACTACCAATATAATAAACTATAAAATCTCTCAATAATGATGCTACCGACTACCGAGTACCTAGTTGAAATTAGTTGATCCATTGCTTGGTCTCTTCTTCTCGTTGCACTCTCGCTGAATTAGTTGCTTAATTTTGATATTAGTTGTACATTGGCTGCTCATGCGTTTGTACTTTTTTTTTTGGATTTGCTAAATAGCACTTGAGTAAAAATTTTGTGATTTACAGCCGAATTCCTTACCATTTGATTTTGCACCTAGATTTGTGCGCTGTCCTCTCCACCTTTATCTCCTGCAATGGCGTCTTCACCTCCGTTAGTGGGATTTGGGTTTGAGTTCACCGAGGCCTAATTAACCTTAGAATTAGGGTGGGCGGCGGAGAACAGGCGGTAGGTGGCGGAGGCAGTGAGATAGGGTGGTTGTGCCTTGGGCGCAGACTTGAAGGAGTGCAATGGGCGATGGGGCGAAGAGATCGAGATAGGATATTAGGAGGTGGGGCGAGGAAGTTGTGGATCCAATGGCAGTAGTTGCCAGAGACGAGGAAGAGGGATGGCGACGGTAGTGGTGGAGTTGGAGGTGTGGCAAAGGAGATGAGGGGCGATGACGTAGGAGGTGGCAATAGTGAGAGAGGTGAGCGAAAGTGGCGGAAGGTGGAGTCTCGCCGTCACCGGAACGTGCCAACGAGGTAGGAGGTGATGGCTCATGGGGGGAAGAGTGAGGGTGGTGACAGTTGGAAAGGGGAGAGGAATGGATTTTGGTTAGAGGGGTAGATTATGTGAGTGGTGGGAAGTTCTAGGCTAGATCTGTAAAAACGTTAGATTGAACTAGGCTTTAGCCTAGAAAAACCCAACGTGAAATGGTTTGGTCCGGTCCTGACCTGGCCCAACATATACAAAGCCCGAAGCTTGGTCCTATTTTCCTAATTTTTTGGAATAAAAATATCATTATTTTAATTTTAATAAAATACTGTTTAAAAATATTTATTGAATATGTCGGGCTTTTTTTGTTCTTGGGTTTAGAAATCAGGGTCCGAGCCAGGAAAAATCAGGGGCGGACCTAACAGTATGGCAGGTTAGGCTACTGCCTCACCTACAATTTACAAGACTTCTTATACCTAGATGTGTATATACTGCATAACCCAACAAATTTGACCCATAGGTAAAGCATAGCCTAACAAATTTATACCCAGGTGTATATATACTTCAAGCTTGATCTACCTATAATTTCTTCCTGGGTCCAATACTGGAAAAAATTAGGCCCTATTGCACGAAAACAGATCTAATCTAGACCCTCAGTTTTTCATTCAATGATATGGATTGAAATTCCAATTTTTTTTACTCGACTGTTGTATAGACACTCTTTTTTAAAAAAAAAAAAACTCAAGCGCACATGAATGTGTTGGTCATGCCGTGTGTGGCGCAGAGCGCGTATATACGCGGAGATACGTTGAGTAGTCCAAGTGCTTTGACCAGTCGCGTAACGCGCATGCATATTTGACTGGAGACCATGCACGATGCACCACCTCTTGATTACGACATCAAGGCGAAACTGCGAAAGCAAACAAAAATCGAGCATACGAAACCAGTGCCATGCTTACATTAGAGTTGTGGCATCCCCTTGAAAAAGTGATCTTTAATTTACCAAGTACTCCATCATGCACACGCTGTTGGCCGTGTTTTACTGAATTTGCACATGCTTTTCAACAATATCTATATGTTCTAGAAATATTTTAGATCTTCCTTGAGTTCACAGGCACGTTGCTAGCTTTGGATCTCCAGATTGGGACTTGGGAATTGTGCTTGTGCATGCTAGGTCTTGAATGAGTGCTCTCCGTTTCTCTACTGCTTCAATCAGGGGCTAGGAACGGGAAGCATCATGCATGCATGCAAGACACTTGCAACCTCTATTCAAACATCATCTGGCAGGAAAAGAAAAACAGAAATTTGTAATGGTATATATACACGGCATATATATATCAGAAGTAATCTCGCATGAGCCTAACGTTACTAGCTAGTTAGTGCATCAACGAGACAACAGCCAACATATCACCAGAGATCGAAACAGGGAAGCAATGCTGCAACGCGCGCGGCGAGCGCCGAATTCACTCTCGTCAGCATAACGGGGACAGTGCGTATGCCATATGAAACGCGCCGTTTTGTTGAGCCGTCCTAATCACAACGCTATGCTACAGGTTGGAGCCGGATCTGCAGAGCATCCGCAAGATTTGTGTCTAAACCCCAACGAATCCCTGCTGAAGTTAACTGTCTAATCTAACCAATCCTTTTCATATCTAGGAGTGAGATCCTTCTGCTACTGACCAAATTAAGGAACCGCAGCAAGAGATGAAACATGACAAAGGAAGTTTTTTTTGAGGGGCCTTATCATCAGCTTGTGCCATGCAATCGCAACAAGACTACAGGCAAGTACGTGCTGATCATTTTGTTTAGCTGCTTGAACTTGCCTAGTGTCACCAGTTTTAACTTACCTACTAGCCTGTACTCTATACTCTATACTTACTTGTAGGGAGCAATGGACCAAGGGGATACTGCAGCTGTGGCTGTGGCCATCTGTTAGCTGGATAGGACTAGGAGTATTATTTAGTTAGAAACATTACTTTAAAAAAAAACTGAATTGCATAAATCCTAAAGTAGCGTTGTTTTTTTTAACGCGTGAAAGAAGTGTTGTTAGTACTGGAGAAGAGAGTGGTTGTAAATCAGGCACTTAATGAGATTTATAATTCGTAAATGGTGAGCTAGAATGACTTGAAAAAACCGCAACAAGTGCGATTAATTTTGCGGCCAGTTTGAATTGATTTTCGTGTCGCCCTTAAAAAGCCGAATTTCGTGCCAGTGTGCAATCTACAAATAACTTGTGATATTTAAGGTATCACGTGGAAACCTGGCACGTCACAACTCACAATGAATTTGGTCGTTTTAGTCGTGAACCAAACAGCACTCAAATTGTCTCCTTCAAATCCTCTATCGTAGATGTTGCTCAGAAGTTTCACTGGAAAGATCAGCAAAACAATCGATTTAAGATTAACACAGGTTTTGTTGTTTCTAGCTCCAAGGAGGATGAACACACCTCTGTTGCATAGGTGTAACGCCTTGTTTTAATTCAAACAGCGATACTGGTTTGGTGGGTTTAGTACTATATATATAGTGTCACTGTCTCACTGATATGCCTCTCCAGCAGCTGTCATCCACTGCACCGAGGTTGGTGATCTGAAAAGTACATGTTTGGTATTTTGTTTCTTTTGGGAGACACGCTTTGATTTTTCAAAAGATTTATTTTGTCGAAGAAAAATGAAGAACCTAGGGATCCAAAATCCAAATTGCAAAATCGAGTTCGAGCTAGGCCGGTGGCTCACATACTGTGTTTAGACAGGGGAAGTTGAACTACAGATCATACTACAGTACAAAAAGCACATAATTTAGGTCAGCATCAACTTATTTGCACAAGTTTGGGCACTGGCACAGCAGGTGCAATAGACGTGTTTTTTCGACGTTGCTGACGAGGACCGTGCGTTCGTCTGTCGGTGGGAGCTCCAGCAGCTTCGTCCAATACGTACGAACGAAAAGGAAATAATGCCACGTTCTTGTGGCTGGCTGGCAGTTCGAACCATCCCTTTCATCATGCCTGGGAAAGTTGCATTGGCGAGCTGCATCAGCCGTTTACTCGTTTATCCATTGGGCAGGTCATGCATGCAGCTTACTCGTTTGCAATGCCCCTGCACACCAGAAAGTCAGGAGTAGTGGACTTTTTACCAGCTTTGGTAGGTAGCAAGCTATCAACTCTGATCAGATATCAAAATTTTAAAAAGTAGTGTGATACGATTCTTTTCTACTTAATTTTAACTCAGAATTCTCTTATACAGGGGTCATTTATGACTTTTTTAAATATGTACTTGTAGTTATTAGGCTAGATAAATGAAAGAAGAAGAAGAAGAAAAAAGAATCTTATTGTAAATATTTTCTTGTATAATGATACAGTCTTTATCCATCCGTAGTTTTTTTTAAAAAGGATTTTTACATAAATTTCATATTTCTCGTTTAGTACATTACTAAAGTACTACTTGCAACAAACGGTCTAGCGGCTGCTTCCGAAAGAAGTCTAATTTACAGGGACGTGGCGGCGTCATCGAGACAATCCGGTGCACCTTCTTCCTATGGCTGGCGCACAAGCGACGCCTGAACACAAAAAACGAGCGCCGGCACCGACACGGGCTTACCAACACCAGCGTCTGCCCTTTCTGTTCGGCCCCAGAAGACGTTCTCCACCTGTTCGCCCAGTGCCCTAGAGCTCGATCGATTAGGGCCTGTCTTGGTTCGCCCCTGAACTAGCGTTTGGCCGTGGCCGCTCGCCCTACACAGGAAAACACGAAACACGCAACGGTACTTACTGCGATCCTTTGAACATTTGGAAATGTTGGAACAGGAAAGTGTTTTGACCGTGAAGACGAGTCCAATGGTATCGTGTGCCTGTGATGTGCGGATGACCTCCACGGCTCCACCTATGGGCGCACCCATGCAAGAAACCGGTGGAAAAGGCAGCAGGCCATTACCTGTGGTGACAGGTTTACTGAGACTCGATGTGATTTTGTTTTGCCTTCCTCTCCGCGCGCCACCCCTCCAATGGTATTCTGTACCCTTGTTCACTTCAGACTCGGCAAGTGATTATTAATAAAATTTGCGCAGGCTGACTGCAAGGTCCGCCGTAGTTCAGTAAAAGAAATTTAATTTCAATATGTCAACAAGCCATGTCCATGGATCCTTGCATTAACATAAATCTTTTTGCCACCATCTAATCTAACAGTTGCTTGATAAAATCAAAGGAAGAACGCCTAGTCGGTTCACTTGTGTGGCTGCATGCATCCTGCTCCTGCGTATGGCTAAATATGCATGGTCCAGCAGTAATTCTATTTACCCTGCGGATATCTCTACGAACATAAGGAGAGTTTGCCTGTCGTCTACCTCCAATACATGTAGGGCCATGCTTGTTCTCTTATCCTTCGCACACCTTCTTATCCTCTCTCTCTCGCCCCGATCCAGATGGTGGAGCAGGCGGCATGCGTGATCCCGCAGTTGCCGAGCAGGCGCAACAGTTTCTTTATCAACTTCGGCGACAAAGTATGCGCCGCGGTGGTCGGCTAGGGTTTTGATCAGGTGACGTGATGGACCCGGGCGGTGAGGGTGTGACAATTCTTCCTCAACATCAGCCGGCCAGTGGAGGACGCATCGCCACGCCTGACAACCAATAAACCCGGTCTACCGCGATGTGCGCGGGCGCTGCCATGATCATCCGGCACCAGATCTGGGCTTCCTTGCCACTGTTGGCAACTGATCTGGCTCTTCCTAACCCTGCCATTGCTAGATCTAGCCCTCCTTACTGAATTGCATGCATCAACCACTTATTGAGTTGCATGCACCAATCAGTTCACCCAAAAGGTTAAACCGGATAATTCACTTATACTTCAATACTTTCCTTCACGTATAGGCCCCATCAGACCTAGGACGTGGAATAGAAGTGGACTGCAATTATTTTTTTAATTACGCCAACCAGATCTTGAACTTGAGACCTTTGGCTCTGATACCATATTGAGTTGCATGCACCAACCAGTGCACCCAAAAGTTTAAGCTGATGAGAAAAGATAGGCAATTCACTTGTACTTCAATACTCCTCCTCACGTATAGACTCCCTCAGGTATATGACACGAAATAGAAGTGAATTGCAGTTATTATTTTTTAATTGCGCCAACCGGGTCTTGAACTCAAGACCTCTTAGTTCTGATACCATATTGAGTTGCATAAACTGGTTGGTGTATGCAACTCAATATGGTATCAGAGCCAAGAGATCTCAAGTTCAAGACTCGGTTAGCGTAATTAAAAATAATAATTGCAACCCACTTCTATTCCACAGCTTAAGCCTAAGAGAGCCTATATGTGAGGGGGAGTGTTAAAGTAATAAGCTAATAAGGAAAGGTGGGCAATTCACTCATACTTCAACACTCCTGACTCACCGCCACCATCTTCCTCTTTCCCAACATCGATGTGTGTACCACTGTGTACCTCCTCCGCTTGTTGATGCTCTACCTACCAGTACGCCAGATTTGGCCTCTCCATGCACGTCAATGCGACCCCGATCCAATGTGGCCAGCGACGATGTCTCAAGGTGCAACGAGGAGGGTGTTTCACCCTAAATCCGTGAGGAAGCCCAGATTTGGTTGTCGTCCTCGAGGTGCTCCAACCGCGATGTCGAGGTTCACCACTTAGTCACCACCATCGCCAAGGTGCTCCGCCAATAGTGCACCATGCCATGTACTGATTCGGCCCGTTTCTACCCTCGGCTCAGGTGTGCACCGACTACGGGGTTCTTCCTCAACGGTGTACGCATCCATGTTACCGTTCACTCCATCGTGATCTTGAGGTACACTTCCAAATCACACCGCGCGTCGAGGTACACAATCTAATACTTGTATATGTTTACACTTGTGCTCCAAAATATTCTTTTCCTAGATCTTTTCCTTAGTTCAGAAGAAGATCGAACTTTTCTGCGTCTCTTATCGTCGAAGCCTTTTCGCGCATTTTCTTTTCTTACAATCATTCGGCGGTTGGGATCGAGGAACAGATCGGGTCGTCGCCTCTGCCTCGTCAAGTCGAATCCGCACGAATCTAGACTCGATTTTACAACGCCCTTTTGCGGCTGTGGTTAATTAACGTGCCACGCGAACAACGATCCACTTAAACAAATGGCAACGAACTTAGGGCTCGGAATTGGAACAGCATTATGTTAACCCACCACGCCCTGCTCATGCTGCGCGCAGTTAATTAATCTATCCTGCTTGCATTCCGTGGACCCCACACGGGGCTTCTGGAACGAGCAAGTCTACCTGCAGATGCGGTACACATCTAGCCGAGAGCCACTTGGATCAGAAGGCTTCGGTGCTGTCTCAACGCTGTCCTTGATGGGCGAAATGAACTGGAAATATTCGCCGGGGGGCCAATGATTTGCAGTAGCAGCACGGACGATCAATGCAACACGCATCTCAACGGATCGATCTAGTAGAGATGAGACAGGTTGCAACACGAGCTGAATTAATCACCACTGTGAATACTTACATAAGTATAGTGCACAAAATGCAGTATAACGTGAGCAGCTAACTCCTACAAATGAGATAACGTTTTAGCTAACTCCTAAAACCAAGCAAGAGCGTTGAGGAAGAGAGGCGCAGGATTAACTGTTAGTTGAGGAACCGGACAAGCTAGCTATTCCAACAGATCTGGCTACGCATTCTTGGTTAGTGGCTGACAAGCGCGAGAACCGATGGTACGATTTTGTTTATTCCCCGGGGCGTGTTGCTCCTCGTTCTGGGACACACATTCACACTTGTCGTCGAACTTTTTCGTTAGTTTTAAGTATGATTGCATCATCGCTGCATTATTATGTGTATGTATACATCGGAGTTTAGTCATAAATTACTTGTTATCGTTTGCATTTAGTGTTTGTAATTTGGCCACATGTTTCTATCATTTAAACACAGATAACTGGGTAGGAATTTTTAAGAGACTATGCGGTGGTCTACTCATATTTGTGATGAGTAATTAACTGTGTTTTGAGTTTTTGGTGATAAGGTTTGAGTTTGATTTGAGTTTGCTTTGACTTTGAGCAATTTGGTTTAATTTGAGTGATCTGAGCTTTGTGATCACTAGAAAGGTCATTCCCTATAGAGGTCGCTTATTAGAGAAGTCGTTCCCTAGAGAGATCGTGAACTAGGGAGGTCATCCCGTAGAATGATCGTGACCTCTAAAGGGGTGGTCGTGATCATTGTAAAAGTGGCTTATAATTCTATGGGAGTGATCATGACCACTGTGAGAATGATCTATACTTCCAACAATCTCTATAGGAGTGGTCTAGACCTCCAAGGACTTCTATGGGAATAGTCGCGACCACTATAGAAGTAGTTGTGACTACTATGGGAGTGATCCAGACCTCCAAAGATCTTTATAAGAGTGATCATGACCATTGTAATAGTGATAGTGGTCTAGACCTCCAAAGACCTCTATGTGACCTCAGGAAGTGGTCGTGATCTCTTTGCGAGTGGTCGTGACCACTTGAGGAGTGATCGTAACCTCTCAGTGAATGGTCTAGACCGTTGTATAAGTGGTCTTAAGTAGTCTAGACCTCTGTAAGAGTGGTGTTAAGAGGTCTTAGCCAAGGGTGGCTTTGAGTGATCACAATCAAGGGTGGTTACAGGGTATATGATCCAAAATGGGATTTTCTGATATAACTTTGGGCATTGCTATGTGATTGTTTTTTATCTGTGTTGGTTGCATTACTCTGGGGCTAGGTCATGTTAAGCGAATGCAAGACACGGACTAGACTACGAGAGTTGGGGTTTAAAACGGTCAAAGTACGTCGGAAGATGACTGAGCTCAGAAAGTGGTTGTGAGCTACGAAGACAAGGTACTAAAGTGATGGACGTGACAGGCAACGGCTTAGAGCGGGATTAGACTCAGGGGTGAGTCTAGATCCAGAATGGTTAAGAAAGCTAAAGCTATCATATTAAAGGGTATTGTCAAAATCTGTGATGTTATTGGATTTCAGGTTAGTCCATGTATAAGAGTGGGAGAGAATCTACACCTTTGATGAGGATTCTTGATGTTCAAGAAGATCATCCCGAAGCCTTCGCCAAGATCACAACGTATCATGACCATTAAATGCGCATGGGAGCCATTAAATGCGCATGGAAGCCATTCAATCTTGGGAGCCGTTCTGATCGCTGAAGGCCATTAAATAGGCGTGGCTCCCTGACGCCATGATGACCTGTCCCTCCGACTGAACTAGCTTTACCAACTCCTGTTCCATCTACACCGCCCCGGACAAGACGGGGTGACGCGTGTACCAGGCGTTCGTCACATAGCATCCGAACCCCTCCTCTCGGGTGGTCCGAAGACAGGCGGCGTCAAGCTACGGCGTAGACAAAGAGACTCCGAGGGACAGCAGCGACAGGACTAGACACAGTCAATATAATTAATGTAAAACCACTCCCTCTGCTTACCCTAGCCAGTCCCGGGAGTATATAAGGGAACTAGCGTGCATGGGGAGAGGAGGTTGGTTGGTTGGAAAACAAGTGGGTCGATCAGTCCACAACGGAGAGCAAGCTGAATACTAGAGCAACACGAGCTTGAGCAGGACGTAGGACTATTACCCGCATTGGGAGCCCGAACCTGGGTAAATTCTGTGTGTTCCTTATGTGCTCCCTGTGTGTTCTTGAGCTTCCTGTCCTGCTCATTATGCGAAGAGAGTACAGAAGAGAGCCGAGTGTGACGCAGCTACGAAGACCCCCCTACCAAAACTCGGTTATACACACGAACCAATACTGTCTGGCACAAACACGCCAACAACAATCATCTCCTTCTCCATTCTATTGGTTCTTTTTTATCTTTATTGTTTGATCTTGAGCTAAGGATGAGTGACCGATGGATGGTGTATCTCTGGAGCACATATTAACCATCTAGGCCCTCAGCAACTCCTTTATCTAAGTTCTTAATCTTAAACCGGTCTGCTGTAGCAAGAAAAAAGACCTCAATAGATCGTATATATTCTCTTTGTTTTGAGAGTTGATCGTATCTTGATCTAGCTTGCTTGGACGCGTGGGAGTTGATCCAATATCACATTGATCGTTAATACCCCACGAGCAAGAACAGATCAAGATTCTCAGCTGATCAAAGGTTATCTCAGATCTTGTCTTTGAGATCGTGCTATTTTTACTATATTCCTGAGAGCTTTAGACATCTATCCAGACTTAGTTAGCACTTTAGTTGATGCTTTAGATAAAGTGACTAGAATACTATTTTGTCCGGTACTAAATTTGTTGTTCTTTTTGTTGGCTTTTTAGAAGAGAGGTTTGGATGCTTTTAAAGGAAATTTTTTTATTTGGCTCCTATTCACCTCCCTAATCACTATTTTGGTCCTTCAATTTTGTAGGATTTATTTAATTTCTGACGAAATTCGTTTGTAGTTCATTTGTTACAAAAGGCACTGCAACAGAACTTGCGATCTAATAGCCTATCACTCTTTCTGCCAATTCCTATTAATCTTAAGTTATATATCCAAATCAAGAGAAACTACTCATTTAATTTCTCAGACGGTGCGTTTATTCATGTTCTTCAAGCCAGTGGCCTTGTCTTCCTTTGCTGTCCAAGAACTCTAGAAGAGCACGATAACACTAGAAATTTGCTACTTGGGAAGGTACAAGAGAAATGCACGTGAGTGGCCATCCGGATAACATTTCTAGTATTTGCTCAAGAAGACCACGGCTCTCTTAAATTTTGATGCTTCTCTGTGGGGTACCACTCTTAACTCTGCTTCACTCCATGATTTGGATCTTATTATTCCTCACAATTTATTAATATCAGTGGAGAAGCCTATTTCTTATGTTTCGCTGTTTGTCATGTTACTCGCGGTATGGGCCACTTGTGTAGTTCGTGTGCGCCCCCGCTGTTTCGTACTTCCCATACGGAGCCAAATGATCTGTACCCATAGCCATATGCGTCCAGGAACACGTACGCATGTTGCAAGGCGCATGCATTGGGTGTAGCAAACGCGACCAGAATAAGAGCTCCAGTGCATAAAAAAAGAACTTGAAAAGGGCAGGGAAAACAAAGTAGAATGAGCATTTTGCTCTTCTTGTTCCAGCAAGAATTCCTACATGAAAAACTGTGTGGATTCTGGTCGTGCTCTCCTTCTTGAACTTGGACACATGCTGCAAAAAGTTCAAACAGTGCTCGTAGGAAATGGCCTTTTCCTTGTCTCCTCTTCTTGTATAGTGTTCTTAAAAGTGGGCCTTTTCTTGTAGTAGCTGTCCTTCCCTTGTATCTCTTCAATGTTCTTCTTCACAGCCATAATCTGATTCAAAGCGAACAGTTAGCAAAATCTTGAAACAATAACAATTTGCAAAACAAGCAGTATAAATATACGGGGAGGCGAATGGCGACGGGGCGACGGCCGACGGGGTGGATGAGGATGGCGACGGGGTGGATGAGGGTGGCGAATGGCGACAGGCCGGCGAACGAGCGACGGGATGGCAAACGACCAGGGCAACCGATGAGGATGGCGACGCCAACGCTCAATGAGGAATGGGGGCGCCGACTCGGGGAGTGGATGCCGAATGAGATTACGAATTTGGCCGGTGGGTCAGGCCGGTGCCAAACTGCCAGTTGGGCTTGCTCCCTGCAACAGGTAACCGAGCCGTCGAGCGGCTCGTGAGCCGGCTCGGACTTGGCTCAAAAAAACAGCGAGCTGGATCAAAGGCTCGGCTCGGCTTGTTTACCCTACAAGCCCGAGCCGAGTTTGAGTCGAGCTGGCTCGTGAGTCGCAAGCTTTTTTTCCATCCCTATTTGTTGGGCACTTTTTGTTGAGAAGGCCTCAAATGGCAAAACTCCTGTATAAAGATCTGGAAATGGGCAACCACAGAGCATGGCCAGCAACGTCGAATCTGTTTGACACATCTGACGAATTTATGCGTGAAAATGCAGCGTTCGGGACCGCTTCTAGTCTTCTGCTAATTTTGCCAGGAAGATTCGGAGATCAGAGTGACCATATATATTTTGTTCCGGTGCTAATTTCTGGGCTGGATTCATGCTAGCAATCTGGATAGAATAGTTCAGAACAAACAATTTAATCTGTATACTCTCTAGCTAGCTGGTGGAATAGTATACTATCATTAATGAAGCAAAAAGCATAGAGCTTAGATTGTGACACACATTTATACAGCCAAGAAAAGAAAGAAAAGTTTGGTTCAGGTTCAGAAAGTTAAACGGTCAACTCACGTCCAAGTACACCTCACAACTTGGTGTGCCGGTGAATATTCAATCCATTTTTTTTATTAGCACGTCGGCCATGAATCACAAAATAAAAGTTCATTTACTTACGCACCAAGTTCAAACACCTTGACTGTGAGCCCTGAAATTAGTGCAAGATAGGTAGCACTGTAGCAAAGTAAAATGAACTTTACATGTATTCTACATTTCAAATAACCTAAAGATCTTAGATATCCGATTATCTGAAGTTTTTTCTCTTCTTCTTTTTTTTGGAAAATGGTGAAGAGCTCTGCCCATATTTGTGGAATAGAGGAAAAAATAGAGTTATTTGCTTGCAATAGGGGAATAATCCCTTGACCATGAGGCTTGCCAATACTAGTCGAAGACTATGACTAGAAAAACAAAAACACCGGGTAAGTAAATATCTGAATATCTGAAGTTACGTCTGTGATGTTGAGATGTTATTTCACCAGCTGCAAGTAATATATTTCACCAGCTGCAAGTAATAGCTGTTAAACTGCTACTGCCCCTGTTTCACACCAAAATGTGCTGTAGTACACTATGTGCTCACCTGAAGTTGAGGCTGAATTCTCACACTCCGATGAAATGAAGAATGGTGCACTCCTTCCCACGCCTTGCATAAAAAAATGCATCGTTTGTGACTGAGAGGGAGAGCAAAATAATCCATGATCGGGAGACATACCTGGCAATACTTTGCTGTTTTTCTCCTATGTATCCTTAACCAATTCGAGCCCAGTTCGCAACAGCCAATTGGGGCGCCCAAAGGAATCGGCCAAAAGTTCAGAACAAAAGCACCCCTGCCTCAACCCCATGTATCAAAGGGAATGGGAATATTGCCCGACCATCCTTCCATACATTTGAAATCACATTCATGCCCCTGTATGTTGTATGCTTCCAAAAGAAAGAAGTTGCCTTCAGTGTAAACTTAAATGAAAATTTTAGTATTTGCCACTTCATTCATTGGTATTTCAGAATTTACCATCAATTATCCCACTGATACGTGGTCCCTAGACCACACGTCAGTGAGACATTGAGTGACAAACCCTAAAGCGATAACAAATGGAGTGGATAATATTGAATTCCTATTAGCCTTGATGGCTGTTGGCACTCATTTTATACGTGTTTTCATACCCTAAATTCCTAGTAAATTGGTAAGAAATCACCATATTTATGGATTACTACTACTAACCTTGACCCAGAATAGAAGTTTGTATTTTTGGAATATCCTTTGCAGAAATCAACAAAAATACCAAGAAAAATATGCAAAGATCACAGTGGACCACAATGGGCTAAAGACCCTAGCTAGGCACTTGAACATTGGGTCAAGCCAGCGCACACTGGCGTAGTCCAAGAGCCGGTCGACGCTGCCTAATTAAGAGCCGCCCCGCGCTCACCCCCTCTCAACACCTACTCTTGTCTAAAGAACTCTCTAGAAGCCAATGCGTCTGCATTCGGCCAAAAAAACTCTAACTTGAGTGATAAGGCAACATACTCTATTTAATTTTTAGAAACTAATTCAAACTTTGGATGAGAACTAAGAAGATTCAAACTAGACCCACATGGCATACACACATGGAAAGGTGAACCGACTCTGAACTCTAGAGCTAGAGTCCAGAGCTGGCCAACACTCCTTATGAGCTGGCCTGTGCATGGCAAGAGCTAACCAGGTCTCAGGGGGTCTGGCACGCTAAAAAAGGGTACACCCTCCCTCGGTTTTTGGCATCCCGATCGACGTTCCAAAGCCAATTTTGGTGGATTTCTACCCTCAAAATCCCTTACGAGTTGATAGGCTAGTTTAGAATAGTTCTTAGCAGTGAAGCCTTGCTGTAGGTTTCGAAACTCTTGCTTCAACTTCTGTAAAGAGGTAACAATGTAATACTAAAGTCATTGTTGTACTCTTTAATGTTCTAGTTGATTTACTCTATTTTAATTGCTGTTGTTGCTCCTATTTTACTATTTGTCTGGTTGCCACTGATCTATTTTGATCTATAGATCGTATTAGCTAGTCGTTGTACTCATGGTGATTAGATCAATTTAGTGGATCCTTTCATACTAGTTTACGGGTGTATTTATTACATTTGTAGTTAGTGCATAAGTTAAAAAGATTCGTACACTCGGAGGGTTGAAATCGTGGCTAATGGTGACAGCACTAGTGCATAGGGATGATGAACTATCGGCAACTAGCTTAGATTTGTCGTCTCCCTCATTGCTTGTATATGTGTTAGATATGGAAGTTAGGTGCAATAATGTACCTGTAGTTATTAGTGCGATGATGCTGGCGAAAGGTACTATAGTCTCTAGTGAGAGATTTATTGCATTTATTAGTGGATAGAAGTATATATATTAAGATAGCTTCTTTGTAGATGATCAACTGTCATATGAACCTTAGAATATTTTCGTTAAGTATATTTCTCTTAGTAGAGATAGAATCATTATTTTCTGCTATTGCCATGCTTCGAAGAGCTAGATATGTCATTAGAAAATCCTAATTTATGTTAGTTAGGTTCTCTGTGGATTCGATACCTTACTCTCCAGGTGAAAAGCTATAACCGGCTCGTGCGGCGTTTGTGGTTACTTTTTTTTTTGAAATTTGGTCAGGAGCTCTGACATTCATTATAGAAGAAGAAACACTAGGCGAGCTACGTGCACATGCACTCCACACACACATGCACTCATGCGCACGCACTCGCCCCTACGCGCACCCGCGTCGAGCGACGCTCGAACATGGGCGGGTTGGCCGCTCGACGAGCGCGCCAACCAAACGAGCTACGCGCTCGTCCGCGTTTGCGGTTACATTTGAACATGCATAAATTAGGATCAACAATAATAAATCTACTTTTTGTGACAGAGTGTGGTGACATTGACATTGATGCCAAATTTTTAGTTTGTCGAGCATAAGGGACTAATCTGATAAAAAAGGACACCGTCCAATTATGTACACTTTCAAGAAGGAGAGTACTCCTAACCTCCTATACTCTTCGAAAAAAGGAAAATCTGCACAAAGAACAATTGACAAAAGATGATGCACGGCATGAAATAGCCATGTGCTATCACCATCATCAATTGTGTAAAAGGGGATGATTTGCAAAGGTTAACAGCAATTCAATGGAAAAGATCATGAGATATTTCATCCTTGCATAATGAGGGCTGGGTGTGAATTTTTTTATACTATAGGATCATTTTATTAGGACCAATACAACAAAAGGTAGCAACAAGCCAACTACTACACAAGGACCCTAAGCACTGTCAGTCAGTGGCGTATTCAAAGAGGGGCCTTAGGTGGGCTGGAGCCCCACCCGTGGCCCAGCCAGCCCAGCCCCCCCCCCATCAGCTGGGCCGGCCCAATATGATGCAAGAGTACAAGACTACAATGCAAGTAAATGGAAGCTGGACAGATTGCACGTCTTCAGTCTTTGGTCTTCCCGATCCATCGTGCCGAGTCGCCGACTGGTGCACGACTGCACGTCTTCCTGATCCATCTCGCGGTCTCGCCTCGCAGTCGCACGGTCGTGCCCTCGCAGTCACCGATGCCGGCGGCCAGCGTCAAGCACACCGCAGGCGGCCTACAGGCTACAGGCAAGGACGTTGTCACGCTAGAACTTGTGTCTTGTGGCCACAAGCACATGCACGTGCACTGAATTTTCTAGTCGGCCTAGACCTGGAGAGAGTGGAGACCTTTTAGTACTCACGCATAAAATTTCTTTTGTGATCAGCATTCCCACGAGGCCTCGCCACCGCCGCGTATACATTGCATTTGCATGTCATTCTCTTCACTCTTCAGGCAAACAAGCAGCTCTGAAGTCTGAACTAGGGTATACTTATGTTACTAAAGTGGATCATTTTTGTGGCTCAATGCAGTAATTAGTATTGCAGTTCGTGTTCTTTCATTTTTGTTTATACTATGCTGTAGATGTTAAGTTTGTGATTCTTTGTTAATTTGTATCATGCCATGCTGTAGATGTTAAATTAATTACATTATATGCGACTGTTAGATAAGTGTTGATATTTTTATATTATATATATCATTTTGTCATATTCTATATTCTAAAAAAAAATACTATATATATATTAATATATTGTATATATTAGTTTGGACTTTGGAAGTCTCAATTTTAGCCCCCTCCTTTCAAAGTTTCTGGATACGCCATTGCTGCCAGTCCTAAACTATGTATCAAGATGACTAGATTAAGTACTTTTACCAGGATGAAAAGGACTGAGATGTAAATAACAAACAATAAGGGGATGTATTCAATTTTGCTTCCCCTCACTTTTTTAAGGCCATGCCTTGCAGCTTGGTGCCTTGACACCTTTATAACCTTTATATAACGGAATCCCCTAGCTCATGCTCCTACAAACCCACACATAACCCCTCCTCCCTTGCTAGTCTCCCGCTCTCCCTCCGCACATGCAGCCATATCTTCAGCTAGCTTCTCTCCGCCTCACCACCACCATCCCCCACTCCCCAAGAATATATATAGCGAACTTTCTTGTCACCTCGGAGGCCATGGCGTCCATGGCCTATATAGCTCTCTTGGGCGCAGTATTGGCAGTCTTCTTTGCCCTTCTCCATTGGACGTACAGGTGGTGCCACCCCAAATCAAACGGCAGGCTTCCGCCGGGCTCCATGGGCATCCCTCTCATCGGCGAGACGATGCAGTTCTTCTCGCCGAACCCGACCTGCGACATCTCCCCCTTCGTCAAGGAGAGGATGAAGAGGTATATATATAAAGATAGTAGTCCGAATGCTAGCTAGCTCCGGACCAAGAACAGTGGCACGACGCCAGCTTGTAGCTTCAGTTGCACACCTTGTTGCGGTTGTGACGTTAATGGCGTGCGTGCAGGTACGGGACTATCTTCAAGACGAGCATCGTGGGGCGGCCGGTGGTGGTGTCGGCGGACCCGGACCTGAACCACTATGTGTTCCAGCAGGAGGGGAAGCTGTTCGAGAGCTGGTACCCGGACACCTTCACCGAGATCTTCGGCCGCGACAACGTCGGCTCCCTTCACGGCTTCTTGTACAAGTACCTCAAGACCCTCGTGCTCCGGCTCTACGGTCCGGGGAACCTCAACGCGGTGCTCCTCGGCGAGGCGGACGCCGCGTGCCGCGGCAGCCTCGCCTCCTGGGCCCTGCAGCCCAGCGTCGAGCTCAAAGAAGGACTCTCCACCGTAAGATTGTTTTCACCAGCTGACTGATGCTGCACGCATTTGTGGTCTGTTCGATGCATGGATGATTAATGCACGTCCCTTTTTTCAGATGATCTTTGATCTTACTGCCAAGAAGCTGATCGGCTACGACCCGTCCAAGTCGTCGGAGAATCTGCGGAAGAATTTCGTGGCCTTCATTCGCGGCTTGATATCGTTCCCCTTGAATATCCCCGGCACGGCCTATCATGAATGCATGGAGGTAATGCCCACCCCACAGTTTCTAATTACTGCTTGAACAACACTGATACTAAAACTTTAAAATTGCGTCGCTGCAGGGGAGGAAGAACGCGATGAAGGTGCTGAAAAGCATGATGAAGGAGAGGATGGCCGATCCAGAGAGGCAGTGCGAGGACTTCTTCGACCACGTGATCCAGGAACTCAGGAGGGAGAAGCCGCTTCTGACGGAGACCATCGCGCTGGACCTCATGTTCGTGCTCCTCTTCGCCAGCTTCGAGACCACCGCGCTGGCCCTCACCCTCGGCGTCAAGCTCCTCACCGAAAACCCCAAAGTCGTAGACGCGCTAAGGGTTAGTGCCATGCATGGAGTTAACTAGTATTACGGTTACTGTTTCACTCAGTGAGACGGGCTAAGTGAAGGAATTGATCAGATCAAGGGCAAAACTGATTTAACAGATTAACCTTGTTGCGTGAGCAGGAGGAGCACGAAGCGATTATCAGGAGCAGGAAGGACCCGGATGCCGGCGTCACGTGGGCAGAGTACAGATCGATGACGTTCACATCCCAGGTGAGCCTAACTCTGACTCGTGCGCCCCTAGCTTAGCTAGTGCCTAGTGCAAGTTGTCTTGTTAATTAGGTCGTACTGGTAGTATTACTACTCTCCTAACTTGGGAATAATGAGATTAAGCCAGTGGCTAATTGCAATTTATTAGCACAAGAATTTTGGGAGCCCAACGCTGCAGCCAGCTGCAAAACTGCAAGTGCAGTGTTTGTGTTTCCTAGTTGTTTTACCAAGGTTCGATCTTCGATGCTGATAGATAATCTTATTTGACCATAAGAATTTCCTTGAACAAGTAAGGAAGAAAAGAAAGAGGAAGGTAATCAAAATTTAACCACGTGAATTTACCACTGTTAATTCTTTAGGCAGTCTGCAAATTGTGTTCTTGTAGATGCTGTTGTAGCGCAGTTTCTGAATTCGGAAGTACTGAAACTGACACCACTGTCCTTTGTTTTACGAAGGTCATAATGGAGATCGTAAGACTCGCAAACATCGTGCCGGGAATTTTTCGGAAGGCCTTGCAAGATGTTGAGATCAAAGGTACACACATCACGAGTACCATCGTGCACATGGCATCTCTGATAAGAAAAGGTTCTCTTTAGCAAGTTGTATCAAACTTAACTTTGTGCTGTATTTGCTAACTGTCACAGGCTACACGATTCCAGCAGGATGGGGTATCATGGTATGTCCACCGGCAGTGCACTTAAACCCTGAGATATACGAAGATCCATTGGCGTTCAATCCATGGAGGTGGCAGGTTCGTCTTCTTAATTTGATCTTTCAGAAACTAGTATTCTGCTTCTTTCATGCCGAATCATCTCTCGACGACTATAAGTCCCGTAGGTTAGGGTTCCGTCGTGCCAAGATGAATGGCCGTTCAAGTCATGGGGTTTGGTCGTTCAGTTTGTTTCAGGAATTTTGTTTAATGTTATCTAGAAAGTAGGAAGTGTGATGATCTGATCTGCTCAATAACTTGCATATATTCTCCTCTCAAGTCTTTCCATTAAAACGAAAACCACAAAGAAGTGTACTTTAATCAACTGCAAAGTTCCAATTATTAGCAGAGCGATTAGTATAAGAATGCAAGGTTCTGATCCCCAAGTACCAACTTGGCTTCAGAGATCAAGAAGGATTTCGGTTGGTGTCCATACATGGGTTTGAAATCCCGAACCATCACAGAAACTTCCCTGCCTAGTAATTTAACAAGGTCAAATGGCAACAGAAGTACATGCCTATATGGTGTAACTCATGAACAAGTAGTAACAACAAACAACACCATCTGTTAAGTAGGAAAATGCACACCAAGTGTTTAATTATAATAAGCAGAAATTATTCCTGACCATTGTTTACTTGCGCGTTTGAGATTTAGGGTTTTAAGTTAACCCGACAGAATCTCAATCCGTTAGGTCAAGGTCATGTGCTATTTGACTATTGCACCTGTTCCTTGTAAAAGAAAAGAATGAAATATAGGACAGAGTACAATGCAATCTTCAAACAGCAAGCTGCCTTGCCTATCTAGGACATAAATCTTCGGACGTTGTAGCAAGTTGCGCTCAAATTCACTGTATCCTGCTAGGTAACCGAGTCTAAATTGGCATTGTCCAGTCAGATTTTGTGGTACTCCCAGATTACGTGCGATGTGCTACTTAATGTGCACTGCATTGCCAAAAGACAACCACAAAGGAATAAACAAAGTGAGAGAATCCTGAGTTTGGAATAAACAAGTTTTTGCATTGAAGTTAGAAAAGTGGAACACATAGTAGAACAATATCTTCTTTTTCTAGGAGACTTCTTGCATTTGTCCTGCAACAGGGGGGGGGGGGGGGATAAATGAAGCGTCACATGCATTTTCCACATTAGAAAGGAATATTCACATATTCACAGTGAAACATAGGTTCTAAATTGGTCGTTATCTGAACAGGGCAAGCCTGAAATCACCGGTGGAACTAAGCATTTCATGGCCTTCGGAGGTGGGCTTCGGTTCTGCGTTGGAACTGATCTCACCAAGGTCTTGATGGCAACATTCATCCACTGTTTGGTTACAAAATATAGGTATAGTTTCTCATTACTAAATATAGCGATTTCTCTGCCTATCTTATCCTGTTAAAGGCGAAATATGAACAATTATTTTACATCCTTATGTCAGATGGAGGGCAGTAAAAGGAGGAAACATAGTCCGGACCCCTGGCCTCGGCTTCCCAGATGGCTTCCACATCCAGCTCTTCCCTAAGAACTGACCCTTTTTTTGACCTCTGGGCAGTTTGGTACTTGCAGCTAAACACAAGATTGTGTGTGTGCAAAGATGGCATATTTTTTAGGTCTCTTAGGGACAACAGCAAAGGATGGAAAAACATATACTTAGTCTAGTGTTAGGATACACATCCCTAGTTAGAAGTACAGTCATATTACCGAGTACTACCTCTCATGGATCCAAAGGGGTTTTTGTACTTTGGTTGTTCGTTTTCCATGTGGTTAGTCATCTACCCATGTGTTGTGTGTAAATCAGCCTATACATGTCTAATGAAAAAAAGAATATAGTAGCTATGTGCATATAAATGTCTGTGCAGCCATGCCTGAAAGTTCCAATTATTCTCAGCTTGTACAGACAGAGAGGCTAAATAATGATTCAAAACCGCCTAATCTTCAGTAACTGTCACAATGCCGATATGTCTCATGGCAGGTTAACAACCACAATTAATAATGCTAAACCACAAATTCTCTTCAGATTTAAAATTAATGTGCCGTGGACACTAGGAATCTCATTTGTCTGCATAAGGTAGCAGTCTAGTTGTTATCTGACAGAACAGTCTCGAGTTGCCATTTTTGTGTCTTGCATGTAAGCAACCAAGCCCCGCAAACCAAATTGCTCTGTATGAAATCTTTTCCAACTCAATTGTTTCAAATATGTTGGTGTCGTATGCACTTTTCTGCCACTGTTTTAACTTTTGGTCATCTCTGTTTGCTTCATTGCATAACGAAAGGCGTAGATAGCACAAGGCGATTTAATATTGCTAGCATTCAGAGACTTATAAAGAACGATGCGCAAGTGGGGGATTTTTATTATGTGACTAAGAGAAACATTATATAGACATGCCAGCGACAAGATCTCTCGAGCAGGAACAAAATCAAAGGATAGAGATTTTGGTATCCGGCAGCTCAGCTCAAGCGTTTGAATCACACATTTGGCATGAGTGAGTAACCCGTCAACGGGTATCTCGAGGCATCACTGAGCTTTTGTGTTGGTACTTGGTAGATGCCCCCTTACTTCCAGAAGGTTTTCCTTTTGACCACACATGCGTTGGTTGAAGTCGCAACTAGAAAATAACATAGCACAATGCAGTTTGCCTGATGTAGAATTTTTTCTGAAGGATGCGTAACCTTTTGCATTTCTAAATCATTCTGAATTCTCTATGTTTTGTATAGGTAAAGTAAATGTTTCGATCTTCGTGGACAGCAAGGTTGACGAGGCGATCGCCGCCTTCGAGGCTTCAGCAGGGCGACTCGGAATTACCGCCAGCTCTTCGCAGACCGTGTTGTGCCGTTCTGGCGAGAAGGCGGAGGCGGATTCGATCGTCTTCTGCTTGCCATGAGGTCGCCTGTTGCTTCGGCGTCGAGGCATGGATCCTCACTAGTTGTTGCCAACGGTGCTGTGGTGGTACCGCAACTTGTGGATGATAGGCGATCTAGGTGACTACTCTTCGTTTTAGCGTCTTCATCTCTTACTAGCGTTGTTCATACATTTCTTTTGACCTATGTCATCTTAGCATCAATTCGCAGGATTCGCTTTCTTAGACGACACAACTCATTTTTTAGATGCACTCTATGGACTTGATGATCGTGTGCCTATTGGCTAGCTCATGAATCTGTCATCATCGAGAGTCGAACATCTAAAATTGTTTTTTGGCCTTGAGAAGGTGGCGTTGCTATTGGCTAAGATTAAGTGGTATGGCACTAGCTCGAAATGAGGGTGGTTGCAACACTGGGATCTCTGGTACTTCAATTTCAGGGAGAAATCTCTAGGTCTGACCTTTGTTGGTTGTGCCTGGCAATGGCTTTGTTGAAGGCATTGTTTTGTAGTCTGAGGTTTTACTCTCGAGGTGAAAACCTTTGATCCGCCTTCTTTGGTTGGATCATGGCAATGATGCGATCGTGTCGAGTCCTTCTTTGGAGGCGTTGTCATTGGAGAGTTTTATCGCGTCCAAGTGTTGCTATGATGGTGGATAGCCTTGAAGACAATATTGCGTGATGTAGTTGCGCGACGGTTCCTTTGTCTTTTCTTGTATGTGTGTGTTTGGTACTGTACACCCTAGTGTGTAGAGGTAGAGTCTTCTTAGTATAATTGTATCACCTTGATGTAATTTACTAAGATTAATAAACTTCCTTTATCAAAAAAAAAAGTGTTTCGATCTAAATCAAAGTCATGTTGAGAACTTCACCACTTCAGATTAAACCAAGGCAGACTGTCTGATTTCACAGGGAATGGCATCAGCATGCCGTCTGGACGTATTTCTGAGGCACTAAGATTTCCCCAGTTTCATTTGCTTCTGTCCTGACCAAACTCTATCCGAGATTGAACTTATCCTCCATTGCTCCAACTCAAGTAGCATGGATTCTCATCGTCAACACAAGAAGAACGGGGTTTTGCCAGTTCGCCAGTCGCAACAGAGCTGTCCTGAAGTAAAGTTCTCTTCTCTATTTAAACGGAAGCAAACCACAAGCACATGGGCAAGACCAAAACTGGCATGAAAAAATGCCCAATTTTCTAAGCCGGCTTGCCTACTAGGGCCAATCTTAACACTTAAGCTAAGCCCAGCCCAAGCTGATGAACTGACTACTAGGTCAAACTGAAAGCCATATGAGATGTGGGCTTCTCGAACTAGATAGGTCTCAAAGAGGGCTTTCAAATCTGCCGTCGTGACTCGAGACAAGCGAACTAGTACTGTAGTAGATCGGCGTACGGTGGCAGTGGCGTGGGGAGCCGCACGGCGAATGGAATGGGAGCAGACAGAGATAGGAAGGCCGCTGCTACGGCGGACGTGGGCCTGGTATGCGCGGGCCAAGCGAAACGGGCGGACTGGCCGTTGGCTGACCGTGCGCAGCGACTGGGTGTGGCGGCAGGGTATTGTTGTTGGTAGGACGGGCACGAACAACTAACCGTTGGTGCCTGCCTGCCCCCCGTGCCGCCGCGCGCGTTGGCTTGCATCACCGTGCGTTGCCGGCAGTCCAGTACTAAGCCTGCGCTCCTCGTCCTACGGCACCACGCCCGGCCAACGCTTCTGGCAACGGCACGGCGTGCCAATGTCCCGCTCAGCGGAAAATACCCGGTACGTACTCAGGTTTGTTTGAAACGCAAGAAAATTTCCTGATTTTTACGAAAGTTAAAGTTTTTTTTTAAAAAAGTTGCGTTCCAAACGAGCGGCCCTTTTGTCCCCGCGACAGATATTTGCAGCCGTGGTATCGTCAGCCTTTTTCAAGCCAGCGTCATGCAAGCTCAGCTGCGGATGGCTCAAGCAGCCGGTTTTCTTGTTAAGTTGTACATGATGACAGCATCAACGCACAGCCCCTTAGGACATATAAAACGAAGGTAATTGTCTGTAATATATCTCTATATTATCTACAGACAACACTATAATAATTTATATAATAGATCGTCTGTATAGTTATCTGTAATGGTCTCTCATCCAATTAACAGACGTCTATACAATGGTACATAAAATAGAAAGCTGTCTATAAGACCGTCTGTTAAATAGTAGATAACAGTTTTCTCTCTCCTCCTCTTTCCTCCACATCACCTAAAATCCTGTATAGTATAGTCTTACAGACAACTGACATATACCATTGTACATGCTCTTAATACATAATAAATGAGCGCTAAACGTTGTCAACAAAAAAAAACCAGCAGCTATAAGCAGCCTTAAGGCATGTACAATGGTTCATAGTCAGTTGTCTATAAGAGATGCTATATAGGATTTTAAGTGATGTGGAGAAGAGAGAAAGCCGTTGTCTGCTATTTAATAGACAGTTTTACATTTTGTGTACCATTGTATAGATGGTCCGTTAATTGAAGGAGAGACTATTATAAACAACTATATATATGATCTATTGTATAAGTTATTTTTAGTGTTATCTGTATATGATATGAATATATAATATAGATAGCTACCGTCTATATCACAATACATACCTTTACCGGATCCAAAATCATGCGTGGTGTTTGGAGTATTATGCATGGAACAGCCAGAACGAGTCAAAGAGCTAGGAACCATGGCACTAAGGCACTAACCATGTCTCGTACAAGGCAGCAGCAGGCCAGCAGCAACATGCCAACATGTGAAGAACGTCCCTAAACTGGCGGGTAACCGGTGTCTCCTCAGTCGGGGCGGTTCTCTGATTTCTCTACAACAGGGGTGATTGGCGCCCGAAACATAAACTCTGTTCTTTGTTGCAGGCTTGCAGCACAGGCAACAGGCTAGAACTTCACCTTAAACTCTAGGTCAGGGTATGAAAATTTTCTACCGCTTCGATCTAACTTGAGATTTAAGGTCTGTTTAGTAGAGCCAGTGACGTAGCTAGGATTTTAGTCATAGGTGGTTCAGTTTAACTTTTTTTAACAATATAAGTGCAGCATACCAACATTTAAATAAAAAAATACCAAACACAATATGATCAAATAAAAAGCTTTAACAACCATCTAGCATCTTAAAACAAAAGGTATTAAATCTGTAGCTTACATACCTATAATGATAATTTAAGAAGAATACACTGCTAGTTCTTTTTGTCAGGCCTACGCTTCCTAATAACCATGAAAGTGTTGATAATATCATCTTCACTTACTTGTAAGAAAATTTCTCGCTCAACAAAAGTGACAAGACAATCATCCAAAAGACTATCTCCCATCTTATTTCTCAATTTATTTTTGACAAAGGTTATTGCAGAAAATACTCTTTCAACACTTGTTGTTGCCACCGGTAGAAGCAATACCAGTTTGAAAAGGATGTACACCCAATGATAAGCCTTATCTCTCTTTGTAAGCGAGTCAAGCTGAGCCACCAAGAGCAAGTCACGTACGCGTACCACGGTACCAGCTAGAAGTCCTAGATTGCAAAAGCCATTCACACAGAGTTAGAGAACAGAGATATACAGGCAATCAACAATTCAGAATTGACCACGATATGCAATCTCCTACCTAGGGTCGTAAATGCGTACTTTGGCGAGGTGAGACTAGAAGATTATTAGCGAGGCGATGATCTCCGTGGTCGATCTGTGGTGGAAATTTGGTGGCGCAGTATTGGTCACCGCCGCTTCGGATGGCCACCGTTCGTCGATTCGCCCATATTTCGTCACGCCGCTGCCGCTGGGACTCGTGCGGGACTGCGGAAGACGAAAGAACGATGCCGAGACGATCAGCGACATGAGTCGGTGAGAAGTCCTACGATTTTTTTCCTCTACGAAAAATACCTAAAGGCTAATAAATTTGGGCAGGTGGTCCGTGGCCCACCGAGACCACCCTGTAGCTCCGCCCCTGAGTAGAGCTCAAGATCCCAGCTTCATTTTAGATCTGAAATGTGTAGATTAAAATAAAATGAATTAAGTTTATATTTTTGGTCTAAAGTGTAAACAAGATGATCCATCTAAACACTCTTAATGTACTCATAGCTTCAACTCTACGGATTTGGTAGAGTTAGAAATACCCAGCTCTACCAGATCCATAGATCTGATGAAGCTGGAGTCTTACCAAACACACCCTTAGAATCGGCCAGCAAACTTATCCAATTCAAATTCAGAAAAAATTTAAAAAATTGTCTAAAAATTTTCTAAAATTAGTATTAACTAGGTATGTGCCCATACGTTGTAACAGAAACTCAATTTGCGATAAAAAATTTATTTGCAAAGAACATTATCGGTGTACTTTGCACCGGGGTACCCTCTCCGCCGCAGATTAGTGGGCCCAAGAAGCGGCTGCCCAGTGGCGGCTTGGCGGCAGTGGGCGGTCATGCCTCTTTCACGCAGGCAGAAGCCCATGTGGCGGCTCGGCAAGCGGTGGGCGGTCATGCCACCTTTCATGGGCGGAAGCCCACGTGGCGACTGGCGGCGGTAAGGCGATCAAGTCTGCCGCCGGGCGTCGGCCATGTGGCGATCTGGCGGGTAGGTGGGCGATCAAGCCCGCCGTCGGCGTCGGCTTATGTGGCGGTTTAGCGGCGGTGGGCGATCGGGCCACCTTTCGCCCGGCCTCGGCCTCCGTGGCGACGGGCGAAGCGGCCGACGATCAGGCCCCACTCGTCAGGCCACGAAGGCAACCAAAGGAATGAGGAGAAGGCTTCGCCTCGAAGTTTCCTTCCCCTGACATGCTGTGTCAGGGTTATTGATTGTGAAGAATTATACTATCGACACTACGATGGCCCATCCCTCTGACGCCTCTCACCAAACCCGTCGCAGGAGTGTCATTTCCCGGACGGACCGGGCGAAGCCATACAACGGCATTAAATGGGTTTTGAAGGACAAGGCTACAGGGACGGGTGTAATAAATGAGTCGTGGGTCGGTCTGATAGGACCGCAATGATGGGTGTAATTAATGATTTATAGATCAATATGAGGTCACTTTCTCACCTGCCTGGACCAACCCCGTCTATATAAGGGCGCTCTGGTGCATGAGAAGGGGGGATCCAGAGAACTCATCCAAGTTCGAGATCAGAAGAACCATTGTAATCGCCTCTATATTTTCTCAACAAAGACTTAGCAGAACGTAGGGCTATTACCCGCGCTGGGGGCTTGAACCTGGGTACATTATTGCATTCATTGATCTGTTGATCCCTAGAATCCCTCGTACGAGAGTCATTAGGGTTTCCAGCCACGAAGACGCCCTCTATCGAACCCTATCTTCCATTCTGGGAGTAGTCAATCCTGTCCGTTGACGGAGTCCTGTCCGGCGAAATACGCCGACAAACATTAACCTTATCTGAATAATAATGCTCACTCTGAATATGCAATAGTTAAATGTTTAAATCAATTCATTGAAGCATACAGATTCTAAGCACTTGTTTATAAACTCGAGCTTAAAATTATCTTTAATTTCACAAACTTAAATAATAATATCACAACACTGGGGATTGTAAATTTGTAACACCACAATTCGAGATCGATTGATCGACCAAAAGAGGCATCACCTGCTGCCCCATGGGTGCAAAGGTATAGAAGAGATAGGTGTCATCCGTATGTGGCTGCCACCATCAGCGGCATGCGTGGCTAGTACGTCTTACTCCAGCCATACCATAGCCTCACCCCATCAACAAACTCCACTACCTCCTCGCCTCCCTCCGCGAGCGTCTCTCTCAACCTATTGACATCATCCACCGCTGCGAGCTCCAGCAGCGCTGCCAGTCTATCTCTCCGCCCACCACCGGCGATTTGCCCCTGCGCCACATCGATGAGATCAGGAAGGTTGGCAATTACCTCTACTCAATGGATAGACTCAACACATCTGCAGGAGAGGCAAGAAGCAGTAGGATTATATAGATTCAGCAATCGAGGAGATATATATAGAATCCAGATTAAGAAATCGTCGAATAAGGAAGGCAACAAAAGGAAAAAAGGTGAGAAGAGACCCAACTCTATGAATCGGAGCTCTACTTCCTTCGGAAGGGAATTAATCAATCCGATCCGAAAAGTACCAAAAGCAATCATCGCCGATTCGAATGTCAGATCAATAGGAGAAAAGGAAAGCAATAAATGAGTCATGCATATTCATTTACCTCCCGCGACGGGATGATCCAATCCAATCTACCGGGATGGCCACTATCCGCTTTCCACTCAGCCATGCGGGTGCGCACATGTGTCTGGTTGAGCGTGGAGAACAGACATACCACCACCAAGTTCTAATTAGAATAGGTAGAGATAAAGATAACAAACTTATCTAGTCACGTCATGCATGTCTGTGCGCGTGCTGCTGGCCGGTCGGAATCAAGTCCATACGTGATTAGATAAAAAGAAAATATGATCTTATCTACACATGCAAGTAAATATTTAATGGAAAGGATATATATGGCAACTCAAAGGCACATGGTAACTCAAAATTTATATGCGTGCAGTATATGGAAAAAGAATCGATCATGCAGTATTTGAAAATAGAATCGGCTGATTGAGATAAGAGTCTGATACGCCGCAGATCACACATACAGCATATTCAACTGAATTAAAATTTTCTCCGTTCGCCGATATATAGAAGATTGAGATAATGACGGTTTCGTAAGTATGCCCGGAAGGAGGGAGGGGAGAACAGACCACCGCCACCAACTCGTAATTAGAAGTAGTAGGGATAGCTTTTTAATATTTGGCATAATTTTTTTTTGGAAAACCGTATTTTGGAGACGTTTTTGAGCAAATCTAAATATACATAATAAAAAAGGAAAAAACACAAGACAGGCTGGCTGCAGGCCTGCAACCCATCCGGCCCACCAAGTTGTCCCACCTATTTAACAGCCTACTGGACCGTTTTCGACAGCAAAACCCTGGTCTTGACAGCAAAACACGGATAGAGGAAACACCAATCAGTGATGACGAGGGATACCGTAAAACGGAGAGTTCTCTCGAAAGTAAAGGAGAAGTGTCCCACAGATAAGGAGCATTATATAGAGAATGATGACTCAACATATAGTACTTTCGGGGACCGTGAGAACCTGTCGTACAAAGAGCTCAATGATAGTAGCTCTACATCGGACAATGATGACAGTGAGTCTGGTGACGATGCCTCCATCCCTCTCACTTCCCGCTAAGAAGGATAACGTCCCGTATAATTTAAGGGGAGTTGTAATACACTTATACCATATAGGACGGAGACCGTATCACTCTACAATTTATGGAGGATGACTACTGCAGAAAAGGAAATAGATCATCGATATAGCTATAACATATCACAGAATAGCTCTATCACATACAACGTCGCCGATTCCAAAACAATTTGATTTTACAGTTCATACGATTTCTACTCATTTTTGTGAAAATCTGTACCCACAGAGCGACGATTTTTCAACTCGTTCGGTAGAAAGATACTATCACGTATGAGTTGGTACTACTCAACAGCCAGCGCTGCAGCACGTCATGTTGCGACCAGCATACAGAATACACTGCGTACTCGACTACTCGCAGTGCTACTCATTAGGACCTGAGTTGCCTTCGATTTGGCTGTCGCTTGAGCTAGCTGCGTGAACTTTTGGAATCACGAGGCCGCGCAGATCAACGAGGATCGCTCATACAAGCCATCCCAAATGATGGCACACGTCTTTCACGACCGACAGGATCCACGTAAGTAGCAAAGCAAACTATAATCATATCCTCACTGGCTGCCACGATCACTTAATTTATCCTGTAAATTTGCTACGAAATGATCCCGCGGCCACGTCTCAGATTAGTTGTGGTCAGAGTGGTTCTCTTTTTCTTCAATGATGATGATCACGACGTGATTCAAACATCGTAGTCAAACAAACACAAATTTCAACCTTTAAGTGACGGCGACTGACGCTTACATGAAAGGAGGGTCATGACATCCAGTCATCCGGCTATAGTTCACAAAAAAAAAAAAAACTTATCATTTCGATATAATCTATCTGATGTGGGAAATCAGATTAACCCTTGAACGTCCTTAGACGCGTAGAACTTGAACTCTGCTGAGTGCTGACTACTAGAATAATTTGCTAGGTTTAATGCATACTTGATCGTACAATCAAACTACCAAAGGTGAATTCCGTGTACCGTTTATTGTCTCGTTGATATATATGACCTTAGTCTCACATGTCAATGACATGATAGGTATTTTCATGAAATTTCAGTAGCAACTAAGGAACTAATCGTATAATCAAATCTTTGTACAATCCGCTTTTACGACGTAACAGTGGATTTCCGTATATTCACCACAACGTGTCAAAGTTTACGATGTAACAGTGCAATCCAGTCTCACTCAAATCATCGAACCAACCTAGAAATTTTCGAAAAAAAAAGTTTCACTCAACTCTTTCCATAATTTTTGTCCCTCGTGTCCAGTACTGTATAGAACTCGTCCCTCAACCAGCAAAACAATGCAAACGTCCCTTGGCAGGTATAGTTTCGTCATATTGGTTACTACATCACCATTTGACTTGGTATTCTTGTATTATTTTTTTAAAAAAAATGATGATGCTTGACTAGGTATACTCAGAATGGTTGGTGTTTTGCAGCCAGCTCATTGCTTTTCTAGCCTATGTTGACTTATTGTGAAAGACGTAACAAATAATACATGTCTCTATCACGTCCAATGAGCACAGGAGAGAAGACCACACCCTATAGCAATGAGCTAGGTGGTGGGGTGAACCGCAGCTGGCAACCCCCAACTTAAGCCCATATGTCCGATGCTCATATCATATCATATCAGCACAGCACTGCCAAATCCTTGCCGTCTACCAGCAGGCTCTGTACAGCCCCACAGGTCGCCGAGCGCGTGCAGTGCAAGCACGAATCCGACGGTTTGGACCAGCCATGTGACCATCCTGCCTTGCTGCTAACCTTCCCTATGCTCACGCCAACCATTTCATATCAAGCTAAGAAGCCTTAGCTTTTTTTTTTGTTCCTGCCTCGTTTGCACATTTGTTTTTCGTAAACTTAGCTCCTGTGCAAAATAAAATGGTAAAAATGGTGGTATATAGGCACAACACATGTCGTCAGTCTATGCTTCAGCTATCAAGATGTTATTTTAGTAATTTTATTTATAGGAGATTAAATTTGAAAATAAATGTGCAACTGAGCCCATGAATCGAAAGCTTCAACTTGCGAAACTTGTGCACTTTGGGACCTAAGGCTGCCCCCCTTACGTCGCAATGGTACAAGCCCTTTCGTTAGGTTCTACAGTTTTCAAGATAGAAGGAGTCAAGGCAATACAACCATATAGGTTGCAACCAAAGTGATCACTTTTCTAGTCTCTTACATCGATTTTCACAAATCTAGCCCCTTCTCGAGCGGAATTGTAAATATAGCCCCATGCCAACCGCATAACGTGCCTCCCATGCTCGTCGTCCGCAATAGGTCGTTGCTCCCGTGCTTGCCGCACACTGCTCCTGTACTCCTCGCCAACTGTCGTGCTCCCTAGGCGACTGCCACATCTTTCGTGGTAATGGAAGGGACTAGATTTATAATTCCACTAAACAACTAGATTTATTTTAAAAAAAGAGAAAAAAGCTATAAATGATCACCTCACGACCTATGTACACACGTACTGCAAGACAGACATAGTTAGGCTGGTGTCAGCGCCCATGAGGCACGCCCCCCCCCCCCTTGATGGGAGCGGTCATGCTAGACCGACGGCTCCATGCATCGAGGATGAATAATGATGTGCCGGCAAGGAAGGCGTCATAGAGGAGGGGAATTTCTGTTGCTATGGTCTCCACTATTAGTGGACCATCGAAGAAATGTCTACCCAGCCGATTTGAGTTCTCTCACTATCGTGGCAAGGTTCTCGGGCAACCGCAGCTCCATCTCCTACTATACCAAGGGTTCGGTGGTACTGGAGAGAGGGCACTGTTTTATTGGGCCAATCTCACGCTGAATTTACCCTTTTTTTGGCCCTCCTCATGGTAGTTTCGGACATCGACCGTCGACACCGGCGTTGGGACGACAAACAATGACTTAGCGTTGGCTTCCATGTCCCCGCCCATCCGACCTGCCAAAACCCTGTCGTGGCAGTGAAATCACTTACGTGGTGAGCGTTTTTCGCTACCGTGGCAAAGTTCTCAGGCAACAGCGGCTCCATCCCCTATTATACCCAAGGGCCATACCTGGCCCTAAGACCCCAGGGGGTTCGATGGTACCAGAGAGGGGCACTATTTTTTTGGCCAATCTCACGCAGGTTCTGCCCTTTTTTGGCCCACCTCATGGTGGTTTCGGACAACGACCATCGACACCGGTGCCGAGACGGCAAACAATGACTTAGCGTCGGATTTCGTGTCCCTGCCCGATTGGCTTGCCAATTGTCGTGGCAATGAAATCACTCACGCGGTGGCTGTTTTTCGCTGCCACGACAAGGTTCTCAGATAACTGTAGCTCCATCCCTTACTATACCTAAGGGCCATACCTGACCCTAGGACCCTAGGGATTTGGTGGTACCAAACAGGGGCACTATTTTTTGGGCCAATCTCATGCTAGATTTACCCTTTTTTGGCCCTCCTCGTGGTGGTTTCGGACACCGACCATCGGCACCAGCGTTAGGACGGCAAACAATGACTTAGCGTTGGCTTCAACGTCCCTGCCCAACAGCCCTGCCAAAACCCTGCCGTTGCAATGAAAACACTCGCGCAGCGGTTGTTTTTTGCTACCGTGGCAAGGTTCTCGGGCAACCGCGGCTCCATCCAGAGCCATATTTGGCCTTGGGACCCCGGGGGTTCGATGGTATCGAAGAGAGACACTATTTTTTGGGGCCAATCTCACGCAGATTTTGCCCTTTTTTGGCCCTCCTCACGGTGGTTTCGGACACTGATCATCGGCACCGCGCGCTAGAACGGCAAACAACGACTTAGCGTCGGCTTATGCGTAGTGTAGGATCTTCTGAGGCGAAAGGACTCAACGACCAACTTAGCAAATCTGCAATGGTCACATGGAGGTATGCATGAGCCAGTGAACGTGCACATTGCGTTCATGTACATCTTAGGAGGGTTTGGCATAGCTCCAGCTCCACTAAAATCCGGAGCGTTGGTGGAGTAAGGTATTTTTAACTTCAGAAATTTATAGAGTTGGAGTTGTGTGTATATTAATAGTGTTTAGATGAGTCATCTTATTTACATTTTAGACTAAAAATATAAATTTAATTCATTTTATTTTAGCCTTAATGCTCCAAATCTGAGATAAAGCTCGGATCTAAAGCTCTGTCAAACATGGCCTTACATTGTTGTAAGTGTTTTTAGGGTGCTTATATGGCGATGATTTGTTCATTTTTTCATATGAAACGTGTAATTTAAATGTATAACAACAAACAAATAAGACATATTTGATACGTTGCATCACAACATAAGTGCTCAGAAAATGACTTTTAGATTTGGACTTTCTATTGCATACAAAATCAAAATGGATAAAAAGAAGTATCGTGTACTTTATATCTCACATTAATGTCGCGTAGTGTAAAACTACAAGTGAGACCCCCCCCCCCAAAAAAAAGCAATACTTTACAGCATATATGATACTAGTAAATTTTTCGCGGCGTAAAACGTCGCGCGTGACGTTTTTTCGTAGAAATTTTTTTTTCGGCGGTGTTTTATTTTTTAAATCGTCGAAATAACGAGCGAAACGGCTGAAAGAAAACAAAAATTTTCGCGGCGTAACACGCCGCACGTGTCGTTTTTTCTTAAAAGTTTTTTTTCCGCGGCGTTTTTTTTAAATCGTCGAAATAATGAGCGAAACGGGGGCAAAAACAGAGAGATAGAGTTGTAGAAATATCTCTTTCAACGAATTATTTGGAAAATATTGGAGGCTGAGCTGAAAAACCGTGGTGGGGAAAAAGTCTAGATGGAAAAGGGTGAAAAATTATTAGAGTTGACAACTTTCTTTTGTCGAGTCTAAAAGTCTACGCGTTTACCGAGTAATAATACGTGTTTTAAAAAAATATCAGAGATCGAGATGGGGAACCAAGTTTTCGGCGGCGTTTTCATGGCGTAACACGCCGCGCGCGACGTTTTTTCATAGAAAAAATTTCTTTTTTCAGTGGCGTTTTATTTTTTAAATCGTCGAAATAATGAGCGGAATGGCCGAAAAAAACAAAAATTTTCGCGGCGTGTTACGCCGCGCGTGTCGTTTTTTCGTAGAAGTTTTTTTCCCCGGCGGCGTTTTATTTTTAAAATCGTCGAAATAATGAGCGAAACGGGGAAAAACAGAGAAATAGAGCTGTAGAAATATCTCTTTCAACGAATTATTTGAAAAATATTGGAGACTGAGCTGAAAAACCGTGGTGGGGAAAAAGTCTAGAGGGAAAAGGGTGAGAAATTATTAGAGACGACAACTTTCTTTTGTCGAGTCTAAAATTTTACACGTTCACCGAGTAATAATATGTGTTTTAAAAAATATCAGAGATCGAGATAGGAAATCGAGTTTGCGGCGGCGTTTTATTCTTTAAATTGTCGAAATAACGAGCGAAACATGGGAAAAAATAGAGAGCTAGAGTTGTAGAAATATCTCTGTCGACTAATCATTTGGAAAACATTGGAGACCGAGCTCAAAAACCGCGGTGGGGAAAAAATCTAGAGAAAAAATGGTGAAAAATTATTAGAGATGACAACCTTCTTTTGTCGAGTCTAACACTCTACGCGTCCACCGAGTAATAATACATGTTCTAAAAAATATCAGAGATCGAGATGGGAAATCGAGGTTGGGAAAAAGTCTAGAGATAGAGATGCACAAATATTTCCGGCGGCGAAAACATTTTTTTCGGGGAAAAACGGAGAAAGGACCTAAACGTAAGGAATAAGGACCTGAATGTTACATTTTTGGACCTGTCCGCTATCTTGAAAAATTAGAAAATGGTTTGTTCGTAATTTGAATTTAACGGGAGTTTTTTCCGTAAAATGGCGCACGAGGGACCCGAATGCGATTTTAGCGAAAAAATATTTCTCTCACAGAATATCGCAAAGAACCTATTCGTAATTTATAAAAGAACTAAATCGCGAAAAAAAATTTTGAGCCGGCTCGGCTCAAAACGTCCAGCGGCCGCGAACTCTTCGAAATATAGTAAGGGTAGTATACGAAACAGATGGCTTTCGTAACATAGAGATTACCTCAATACAATAAATGCACTATATACAAAAGAAGACACACTACATCTAAAATAATATATTAAATTCAAAATCGATATTGCATGCAAACTGTGTCAACTTAATTAAAAAATTGTATACATTTTAGCAGCGTTTTTCGAACAAAACCACGTCACTCAATTGCTTTGTACCGGGTGTATTTACATAAAAAAAATCAAATACCAACCAATAAAAAATAACTATTTCATAGTGACAAGATTGAACAATGTAAACCTAAGAATATTTTCTACGATTGATGCCATGTTCTACGATTCACGCGCATAGTAAGAAAAACATATTTTCTACTAACACTGTTTGTCAAGGAAACAGTCAACCGGGTATGTGGCCGGCGGAGCAGACGATCAGCGCCTACCACTTTCCCCTTAGGCCCTTAGCATCCTCAAGCTAAGCCCACTTCACAGTTTTACGATGGTCCCCGTGAACCGGAAACATTTTAGCGAAAGCAACCCGGAATAAGTAAAACTAATCACACAAAAGGGCCCCACCTTTTCTGCTTCCTCTATAAGACAAAGCCCCTCTAGACTTCCACGAGACTCTTCCTCTCCCTCCTCTGCTACTTTTCTCTTCTCGGTGCATGTAAGCGTGTGCGGATTTCACTGTTTTGGTTTCATCTCCCGCTCTTTCTCTTTGGCTGCCCCGGCGCGGTGCTGGAACCAAGAAAAGGCCATGCGGGAGACCGAGAAGTACTAGCCGTGTAGCCGGAGTAGATGGGGTGGGCTTCTCGGTGGCTGCGCGGTCTGCTCGGCGGCGGCAAGAAGGCGAGCTCCGCCTCCGGCGAGCCGAACCCGGCGAGGGAGAAGAAACGCTGGGGTTTCGGGAAGTCCTTCCGGGAGAAGGCCCCGGTGGGGCCACCGTTGCCTCCGGTGCACAGGCCATTGACGCCCCGGCGTGCGTACGCGGCGTCGGATGAGGAGGACGACGAGCAGAGCAAGCGGGCCATCGCTGTGGCTGCTGCGACGGCAGCGGTTGCCGAGGCCGCCGTTGCCGCGGCGCAGGCGGCCGCCGCCGTGGTGCGTCTGACTTGCAGCGGGCGGTGCACGCCGGCCGCAGTGAAGCGGGAGGAGTGGGCGGTTGTTCGGATCCAGGCCGCTTTCCGTGGCTACCTGGTTAGCTTCTCCCCTCGACTCTTCAGTTCCAAATCTTTTCTGCAAAATGAACTTTTTTTTCGGCTTAAGATGATGGAAACGTCGTTTTAGGGCGAAAGGGGACACCTTTTTTGTTGCAAAATTCTATCTTTTTTTCTTCTCCGAAAGAAATTTCTGCGCTCATGTGTACAAACGAGTTGCCCTGGTCACGTCTCCAGCCAAGAGACACTACTTGGTGTTGCTCCTCTGCCATTCCTACCTGTTTACTGTCTCAGTCTCTATCTAGGCTTCTTTTATGGAAGTAAGGCCTGGCCTTCGGCGCTTTAACTCGCTTTCTTTCTCAAGAACAAGGAAGCCTTTTTTTTGCAGTTTGCACATTGTTAGTCTTAGTTACTGTTCTTGGAAGCTGCTGGTGACGTAGTAGTAATGGCGGAGGTGGTTGGCATGTCAATCTCTAGTCTACAATGCAAGTGCCCATGGTTGTGGGACCAGTACTGATTATCCTATCCTTCTTGTCCTTGCGCGCGAAGGCGAGGCGGGCACTGAAGGCGCTGCGCGGGCTGGTGAAGCTGCAGGCGCTGGTCCGCGGCAACATCGTGCGCCGGCAGGCAGCCGAGACGCTCCGGTGCATGCACGCGCTCGTCCGCGTCCAGAGGCGAGCGCGCGCCATCCGCTCCCAGCAAGCTGCGGCGCACCCGGTAATTGAAAAGGTCTCTCACCCCGGCTTGGACGCGGTTACTTGCCAAGTACCATGACCTGGACGCCTTCTTACGGTTATTTGCATTGCAGGGTCCGCCGACGCCGGAGAAATACGATCAGGCGGTTCGTGACGGCGCGCCCAGGCACGGCCGATCCGGTTCTCTAAAGGTATTCCTTCCTTTCTATGTTAAAGTTTTGCGTTTGTTCATTTTCGTGGCCGTGACAGTAGTACGGCGATTTGTGCAGGCGAGCTCATCGAGGACACCCGGTAGTGAGAGGCTGAGCGGGGAGAGGTCAGAATCTTGTGGGAGGAACTGGCTGGACAGATGGGTAGAGGAGAGGTACATGGATGACGAGAAGAACGCGAAGATTCTTGAAGTGGACCCTGGCAAGCCGGGCCGGTATGGTTCCAAGAGGCGGAGCGGTGGTGGCGGAAGCGGTAACCACCACCAGTCGTCATGCTCCACCAGGACGTCTGACCAGAACAGCCGGAGCTTTGCAACCATGCCGGACTCGCCGTCCAAGGACTCCACGACCGCGCAGCAGTCCGTGCCTAGCCCGTCGTCCGTGGGCATGGGCGAGGCCCTCGGTCCGTTGCGCATGCCCGTGGACATTGCTGAGCTCTGTGACAGCCCGCAGTTCTTCTCGGCGACGTCGCGGCCTGGGAACTCGAGACGGGGGCCGTTCACGCCGACCAAGAGCGAGTGCTCGCGGCGCCTCTTCGGGGGCTACTCCGACTACCCGAACTACATGGCGAACACGGAATCGTTCCGTGCCAAGGCGCGGTCCCAGAGCGCGCCGAAGCAGAGGCCGCAGTACGAAAAGTCCAGCTCTCTCCGGAAGGCGTCGGCGCACGCGTTCGCCCCTGGGCCGTGCGCGCCGGCGGCACAGAGGTCGGCCTCCTTCCATGCCAAGTTCACCAACAAGGCGTACCCTGGCTCTGGCAGGCTGGATCGACTTGGCATGCCTATCAATTACTGATCCTATCGAATTCTCCCCAGGAATCAGGATAAAAAAAAAACGGTGTTCCTCTCTAAAGTGATCAGCGTCTGTCTTAAGCGAGGACGAAGTAAATTGAGCAGCGGTTTTTTTAGGTTTGTGCTTTTGTGGTGCTTACTATGGTCACGGATTTTCTTGTTATTGGCTAGTTAAGTGTAAGTTGCTAGTAGTTGTTTTCTAATAGTATCTCTGCGTGTTTTAACTCCCTGACAGCTGCAGTTACATGTTCCTTGTATATTTGCCGTTAATCATGCCTAAATCATTATGTGCATAAGAGAATCTGGCTTTAGACTTGTTTGTAGTTATAAACAGTAATTCTATGATGCCGCAACTTGCACTTATGAGAACAGAGGACAGTAGGACCGTGCAGATTTTCTCGCATGACTGGCTCAAAATGCCTGCCCCGTGGTTCTGTTACTCCTTTTTTAACGTTTGGCCATCTTGTATTTTTTTTTTTACAAAGTGAGCGCTTTTCTAGCCTAATCCTCGCAAGTGGAATTATAAATTTGGCCTTCTTTCTACTATGGTATGTAGGGGTGAAAATCGAGTGTTCTTATTTGTTCGAATTTTTTTCGAAATTGATATAATTTGATTTAATATTATTTTATCAATAGTTTGAATATATTTTTAGAATCAAGCTAACGAGCCGAGTCAAGATAGGATAAAATTCAATTTCATTCGAGATTAACTCATTTCAATGTTTAATTAATGAACGAGTAATTTTAATTTCGAACTGAGCCAACAATTTTTTTTTCCTAGTCCTAGTGGCACATATCTCTTGCGCTCGTCGGGCATAGTAGACCCTTCTGAGCTCTCATACTGCAGGAGGCTCTACTGTGGCAAACCGTTACTTCTATGCCTGTAATCTCTGGGTGCGGCACCGCCGGCTCCCACTCTATCTGGGTGCGGCATCTTTTAGCGTAGGGTGGACTGGATTTGAGAAAAAAAAATAAAGCGGTTAGAAAAGTAATTACTTGATTTAGGGGGTTGGTAATGATTGAGTAGTTGACTGCATGGCACGGTGAGAAAAGATGGCTACAGCTAGCACTAGTACTGTTTATTTGTGGAGTAGTACAAGACATCTCGGCCAGCTTATTAGCCAAAGGTCGCCTGCTTTATCCATTGGTGGACCGTTTGGTTTGCTTGTCCTAGCCTCGATCCTCTGTGGCAAGTTGTGACTTCGTTTTAATGACGTTAGCTGTATCGTAGGCACGTAGCCATTGGATCTACTCGCGTCTGTGAAAGGCTGGGCAATCAGTTGTCTTTGGCTCGTGCTAACCACTGGTGTAATAAAAAAAAACTAACACCACTACCTGAGGAGACACCGGAAAGGGTTAAAGTAGTACTCCCTGAGAGGGGAGCTTAAGTAAACTAAGCAGCCTAAACCATCGTCAATCGCAGGTCAGCGTGTAGATGTCGCAATCACACCGCCAAAATTCCGAAGGATGAGCAGTTACAGTAAGGTTTCGAAGCCTTCGCGAGCGTTTAGGGAGGTGAGCAGGAGCGTTTTGTGCTTGATGTTGTGCACTGAGCCACTAACTGACTGTGAGTGCCGGTGAGGCAACGCTTCTGTGCTGTATTTTGACCTTTCCAAGGCCATTTAAGCTTATTTTTAGCACTCGCCGTTCCAATGGTAATGGCCGGACCGGACGCATGGACCCCTGGAGGACGCCACGCACAGCAGCGTGGAATTTTTCATGCGTTCTTCAGTTCTTCCTCCTTCGCCGCCCTTATAGTAGCGCCGTCTCGGACCCTCGTCTTCCGGCTTTCGGCTCCTTTGATAATGGATACACAAATGGAGGCCAAACAGGCAGAAGGGATCAGTGGGGGCCTACTGCTAACGCCGTGTCCAAGGACTCGGTCATTGGACAGGATCGTCTAATCTCGTAAATTTGATTACAGTAGTGCGGTAGGAGTAGTAGTTGATGTCTTTACTCTTAATTTATCAACCGCTTGGTGTAGCGGAAACGAGAGGTCTCGGTCGGGAAGAAATGTCCTGCTGTCCCCAAATGTGGTCAATGTACACTCCGTCCTGGTACGAAGTTTATCCATCGAGTCGGCGATTAATGTGACCTAACACGAAAAAATTCGAAGCTTTCGTAAGAACTAAGGACTCCTTGACTGAAGAACAAACAAGTAGGAAGCATCAACAGATGTATAGTTACAGTATGGGACAGCTTGCATCCTACCCCCGCCCCCAAAAAACGTCATATATTGGTTGGTTTGCGAAGGAAGTTAAACGAGATAGGATTCCCAAAAATGTACTGCAATAGTACCAAACAATGAAACAAAAGCAAAGCATCGGATATGTTCGTGATGCCAGTTTGTATAAAGCCATGCTCGTCCTGAAAAGTTGTTGGGTGGTCACAAGACTGACAACTCCAATATTTTGTTGCCATATTCTACAGCAATCTAGCTAAGCCCCTACACATCCACATAGTTAATAGTACCTGGTGGCATGGTGCCTTCCTCCAAGCTGTCACTGGCATTTGCTACGCTGTGTGGATGTTTGGTGCTTGTATCCAGCAGGAAAATTCCTGTACATCCTAATTAATCCTGGTTTGGTGCCTTCTGTACTAGTAATCCAAGCACCCATGCACGGTGGATGCAGATAAGAGATTAAGACGCACGTAAGTGCTCTACTTTTGAGAGCGAAAAGGGAGGGGAGATGTGTTTGTTAGCAGCGGGCGATGGGACCATGGAAAGCCTGGCATTCTGGCATTGCATGGAACTGCTATAATCGACTCGTTGTAATGTTATGATCAAAGCTATTATGAAAGCTCCATGCCTCCAACCATCGCCGTCAATTGACGTTTTAGGCCTTGCAATGCAAGGCAAAGACAGTTTAGCGATTGGTATTGACATTTTTTTTCTTCTCGCCCTCTTTCTCTGGACCAGCAATGTATACGATTTTGACCCAAGAATCTTGATACTCTACCAATTTTAATGATGGTGTGCGGTCAGTGAGCACCTTTGCTGGTTATTATGGCGTTGGTATGATCCACCACCAATGGATTGCTCTGGCAGCATTTATTTTCTGCAAGCAGTCTAATCATATGGGCAAATCGTCATAAGTTTACGCTAATCAATTGGTACATTTTTTTTACTACTCCCTTTGTTTTTTTTTCTAAGACGTATTTTAATTTTGCATAAGTATTAAGGTTGTGTTGAAATTGAGAAAGATACGAGAGAAAATAACTTAGATGCCCCCAACTTAATTGTTTAAGAAGATGAAATATATACTTTGTGTGGGTGGTAATGAATAAATGAATATAGATGAGAGAAATAAATAAAGATATAAAAAGAAATATCTCATTAAATCTACATGTAAACTTTACATCTATAAATAAGACTATTCAAAAAATAGACTTCTAAAAAACAGAAGGAACCGAATGGCACTAGCGAACTGCCTGTTCCAGTCGCAGCGGCAGAACCCGGGAGGAACAGTACCGCCTCATGCTACATGCGCCACATTTGTTTAGCCTACCGCCGACTTGACGTTTGCCGCACTGTGCAGCGCGTAGACCCAAGACTGAGGCAAGAACAGCAACGTCAGTCACCACTCACTAGCAGTCTAGCACGGGTCTCCAGCGACACACACGAGCGTGGCATTGTACCCAGAACATGTGACCAAGATCACGACTCCGCGAGCACATGGCCTACTACAGCCCAAACTCAGCAACGGCTCGGCCGGAGCCCGGAGGGCGATCTGGGAGACAATCTTCCCGATCGACCTCACGCGGCGGTCGGCACAAGTGTCCATGCTGGCTACGCGACACTGCCGCGCCATGCATGTCCTTTGCCGTCGTCTCGATCGTCTCTTTCTGCGTGCGCCAACCAACCCGTTGCTTCTACGCACCTTATTACCTTTTTTGCTGTGTCCAGGAAGGGGCAGGCCAGCATGTGCACGCAGAGGCTTAGGAAAAAAAAACACAAAATGCCGCGTTTGGCAATGTGGTGCTTGTTCTCCGCGTCATGCATCCCGATCCATGTGTCCGCTAACTCGCGCGTATGTGCAGCGCAGGGGTGGTGAGTTGAGTTCTATCGGTTTGGTTTTGAGTGGGGCTAGCAGGGGTGGTACCTGGGCAAAATTTTGTAAAGTTATATAAGATTATATTCTTATTGTACTAAATTTGTTTATTGAATTGGTTCTAATTTTGGTGATTTAGATTTTTAAGATCTTACAACTAGTTATATTATGCTTTTAGCAAATTTTAAAATATATGCGTCAGATTTACGATGTTTTGAAATAATTGTAAAAAACTACAGAGTTATAAGTGTACATCCCAACAAAAAAATTCTAGTTCCGCCACAGGAGTTAGCGACCTTGTGGTTGTCTGTGTTCTTTGATTGAGATTGAACTTATGCATCTCCTTGGGATGGCAATGGCATGAGCCATCTGCACTAGCGGCTAACTCCGGCTAACTCCGTAACTCGATTGTTCTGCCCTCTGCGGACGATCCGTTCTTCTTTCTCACCCTATCAATTTGCATAAATCCTTTGTTGCGCCACTTTATAATTCCATTTCTCCACAACTGAGAAACCTGTCCCATTTGCTTAGTACTCAGGCTTGAGTATAGTTGATACTAAGCCCCAACTATCAGTTGGTGTCAAAAGAATGTCATATACAGATTTGTTGTAGGCAAAGACGCAAAGTGCATGCATGTCGATTGTCTTACTACAGTTGGCATATAAAGGCATGCTTGTTTTTGCATTGGATTATCTAAAAGCTAATTCTTGATTTTGGTTGTAGAGAAGCGAATTCTCCAAAAAACTTATGGCCCTCTTCGGGATAGCTTCTGATTGTGTAGATTTTAGATTATAGTCAGCTGTCTGGAGAATCACCGGAGAATCTAGTAGTTCGGCAATTCTGATTGTCTGTGTTGATTGTTCATCGGTGTCGGTGACGGATGAACGGATGAGGGTGGTGGAGGGGTCTAGAGGCGACGATGGAAGCCCTTGTGCCTATGACAACTCGTGGGAGGCGAAACTCATAGAATCTGAGTCAGAATCCGCAGAATCATGTGAGTGACAGCTTCTGATTTTATGTACAAATTAGATTCTAATTCTGGGAGAAGCTGCCTAGAATCCTCCCGTTCGACAGACAATCTACTTTTCTTTTAAGTAGAAGCTGTGCATAAACTGTCCCGAACGAGGCCTACATGTAGTGGATTGTGGATTCTAATGTATATGAGTGCGCTAGATTGTGAGAATTAAATTACAGAATCGAATTGTTTGTTTTTTATTCTGTTTTTGAGTAAAACTAAACATGCCCTTAGTTGCCTGCTACACTGCTCTTTGTAAGAGCGTGTCAGCAGAGCCGCGCGCAAGTAGAATCGTTGATGCACAGTAGTCCGGCCGATACGATCCGATGGCGCCGGTGAGCAGGGATCAAAAATCGCGAAATTTTGCTTTTCGGCCCCCCCGAATTTGGATATACCGGTCGAGTTCAAAATCTAAAAAAAAATTGATTTTGATACAGTAACTGCTACAGTATTTCAGAAAATTCGGCGAAATTCGAGCAAATTTTGCCGAAATTTCGGGTTTTTAATCCGGATTTTCAAATGTTTTGGCCGGATTTGAACGGAATGGGTCCAATAACCCTTAACAAAGTCTTTTTACATGAAAATTTGATGAAAAACTAATATTTTGAGATTTTTTAAAATTTGGGCAGAAACACTGTCAGATTTTTTTAAAAAATTACAAGCCTGATAATCATCTGAAAAAATTATGGTACCATCCCTTGTTGTTTGGGATCATAGAAAAAATTTTCAAAATAATTTAACATCATTTTTTATCTTCAAAAAATCAAAAATAGAATGGACATAATTGAGACAGTAAACTTGTTAGATTTTTCTAAATTTTCTCGAGTGTGATCATCATCTAAAATTTTTATGACAGATTAAGAACTTCCTCAGTATCATTATATAAAATTTTCAAAAAATTTGAACTTTCTTGGTTTGCTCAACAAAATCTATCAATGCAGTAAGCACTAAACTTAATTTGTTGTATTATATTTCAAAAATCAATTCATTTGAGCTAAGAATTTATCAGGCAATTCAAATATTTTTATAACTTTTTGAAATTTTATTTTTCAAATTTATTTGAGCTAAGGATTCTTATGTAAAATTTCAACTCAAAATATTTCTCCAGGAATTTATAAAAATTCTGACATTCAAAGTACTAGTTTTAATTCTCTCCATTTTTGAATTTTAAAATGTCTTAAATTAATTTATTAATTTCTGATATTTTTAATGTTGATGCATTTATTGTTGGGGAAGATAATATAAAATTTTTATATTGAAATTATGACAGAATATTTTCATTTAATTCTGACATTGAACTTAATTTGTTGTATTATATTTCAAAAATCAATTCATTTGAGCTAAGGATTTATCAGGCAATTCAAATATTTTTATAACTTTTTGAAATTTTGTTTTTCAAATTTATTTGAACTAAGGATTCTTATGTAAAATTTTCAACTCAAAATATTTCTCCAGGAATTTATAAAAATTCTGACATTCAAAGTACTAGTTTTCAATTCTCTCCGTTTTGAATTTTTAAATGTCTTAAATTAATTTATTAATTTCTTATATTTTTAATGTTGATGAATTTATTGCTGGGAAGATAATATAAAATTTTCAGATTGAAATTATGAGAGAATATTTTAATTTAATTCTGACATTGAATTTAATTTGTTGTATTATATTTTAAAAATCAAACAGAGAAAGAACATAAATGGCACTGTGCCTTCTACGAATTTTATAAATTTTCTGAAGCGTGATCATGATTCAAAATTTTTATGAGATATTAACCATTTCCTTTTCACCCTTATGTAAAATTTTTGAAAAATTTAAACCTTTTTTATTGCTAAAGTAAATCTATTATTGATCATCGGCCTTTTAACAGGATAGTACCACTGTTGGAATTTTTAAAAATTCATGACACCTGATCATCATATGAAAATTTTATGAGAATATTATGATTGTGTCAGGACCATCTAGAAAATTTTTCAACATTTTATAACCTCGTTTGTTGTAATTTTCATTCGGATGAAACTTGCCGCTCAGCGCTTTACCAAGACAGTACCAATTTTTGAATTTTTAAAAATTCCTCACATTTGATCATCATCTGAAATTTTTACACAAATATCATAAATATGTTAGGAATCTCCATAAAAAATTTCAAAATGTTCTAACGTCGTTTGTACTATTTTTCATCCGGTTCAAACTTGCCGATCAACGTTTCATCAGGACAGTACCAATGTTTGAATTTTTTAAAAATCCACAGAACTGATAATCACCTAAAAATTTTATGAAAACATCTCTAATGTGTGAGGAACCTACCAAAAAAATTTCAAAATTTTTCGACATCATTTGAACTAATTTTCAATCAGTTCATTTTGACCAAAATTTCGGCAAAATTTCGGATATTTTCGGCGAAATTCGGAAATTTCAGTGGAAATCAAACCGGATTTGAATTTTAAATCTCCTCCGGCCGAAATTACCGAATTTCGGCCAAAATTTCGGATTTCAGCTTAGTCCGGTTTTTCTCATGCAAACGAAAATTTGAATCTTACCGGTGAGATCCCTGTCCCGCGCGCAGCCTGAGTCACATCCCGGACCAGGTAGTAACAATAACACCGAAATCACCAAGCGGAAGGTGTACCAACGTGGCAACGTGCATCAGTGCATGCACCCGCGAAAAGCGAGGCACGGACCGAGAGAGGACGGGGCCGCGCGCGGCCGCAGCAGCGTACGCAGACGCGACCGCGACTCCGCGAGACTGCGAGGGGGCAGGCGGCCGCACGGCACATGATTCCTATGGCCGGCTGGCTATAGCCTTACGTGTGAAGAGGGGGCTCTGACTAGGGTAGGAACTAGGAAGCGACGGCAGGGCAGGGAAGGGGCGATGGACCGGTAGTACACCAGTACTCAGAACCTGCTAAGAACCCTCGTCGTATGAACCGGCTCACCCCAAAAGCTCTGTACGGCGCCGTACATAAATCCCAGGTCGTACCGTGCGGGAGTCTTGATGGGATGGAATGACGGATCGACAAGCCACAACGGCCGGGCGCGACAAGATAACAGCGACTCAGGCTATGTTTGGATCCGGGCGCGACAAGATAATTAGCGACTCAGCCACTAAGATTCTGGATCAAACATGCGTTTGATGCGTTTGATGTCTGGAAAGGACAAGCTTTGATTTGTGACGAATCTACTTCATCTTTCTTTCTTGTCATCAGAGAGGTCGATGAGATCTCTCAAAACCAAACAAACATGGTCACGACCAGGCGTTTCAATTTGAGAAGTGATCAATTTCGTGCAGTGGTGGATCTAGAATTTTAAGTTAGGATATGCCGAGCTAATACTATAATATACAATTTGGTAAAATCCAATGAACAATTCGGTAAACAACTACAAATGTTGTCAAGAAATTCGGTATACGAGTATAAATAACTAGAAACATGATAATACAAGTATAAATTACAATATAAATAGTTCAAACATTTTAAGTATGAAATATGCATAAAAGAAGCTTACGCACCTACAATAGTTCAAAGAATACAATATTACTTCTTGTCTGGCCTCAGCCTTCTAGTAGCCATGAAACTCTTAATTATATCGTTTTCATCAATTTGGAAGATAATATCTCGCTCAATAAACGTTTCTGAAAAAGAGATGCAATATTTCTAGAAAAGAGATGAAGCAGCAGTAGTCTTCTTTGCTGCATGTTTTCGAAAAAGAGATGCAATATCTCCGTTCCTCTTCATAATTCAACAACTCTACAAAAAAAAGCAATGCATCAACAAGCAACTCTCTAGTCTCTAGCAAAGTAGCAATTATATTTATTTCTACTCTATAAATCAATTAGCAGTTTTGCACTCAAATCACATGTAGGATCGATATATACTAATATAGCAATCAGAGGGGGGTGAATGATTGCGCGGAAGCTAAAACAAATTTTTATTGATTCTTAAATCACCCCTAAACAAATTATAAAAAACTGCTTTGGTTTCAGAAAAACAGACTGATATATGTTAACTAAAACAGTAATTTTTGAAGATCTAACCGTTGGATTGATGTGAAATTTTAACTGTAGAAACTAGATTCAATTTCGAAACTAATGCAACAAGAATCAGATCAATCGGATATACAGATCTAAAGTTATGACCTTCACAAACTGACTATATAAAATAATGACGGTATTATGAACTGTATTGAGCCGAATCTACAGGGTATGCCGTGGCCCACCTGGCATACCCTGTAGATCCGCCCCTGATTTCGTGTCGGGTTTAAAATTTCGTTTTTGATCGAAGATAGTGAAATCCTAAATTTTAGAATTTAAGATGAAATTCAGACCAAATTTAGAAAATAAATTTGAAATCCAGAATTTTTGAAATAAAATTGATTGAAATTACCAAGATTTTGGTAAAATTCAACCTAGCGAAAACTATCCAAAACACGTTGAAATTTTTTGAATTTTTTGGATGGTCTTGACACATTACTAATGTTACCATAAAAATTTAGATAATGATCAAGCCTGAAGAATTTCTAAAAATTCTAATAGTGCTACTGTCATGATAAAAGACTGACCGGCAAATTTCAACTGAATAAAAAATGGTACAAACCATCTTATAAAAATTTGAAAATCTTTGTAGATGGTTTTAACACATCAATAATACTCCCATAAAATTTTCAGATGATGATCAAGCCTAAGAAATTTTTAAAATTTTATATAGTGCTATTGTCCTAATAAAAGACTGACTAACAAATTTTAACAAAATAAAAAATAATTCAAACTACATTAGAAACTTTTGAAAAAAACAGATGGTCCTGAAGTATTACTAATGTTTTCATGAAATTTTAGGATGATGATCAATGCTAGGGTCATCATAAAAGCATAATGTTCAATATATATATTTGAATTGAGCAACCAAAAAAGTTTTAGAATTCTTGAAGCTTTTTGAGAAGGATTCTGAGGCAATGCTTAAGCTCTCATAAAAATTTTCGATCATGATCGCACTCAAGTAAATTTATAAAATTCTGACAAGGGTATTGTATCATTTATGTTCCTTCTGTTTTTATTTTTGAAGGATAACAAATGATTAATTCTTCCATAGATTTGATTGAACAAACAAAAAAGTTTAAAAATTTTAAAACTTTTAGAGAAGGGTTCTGAGGAAATACTCAAGCTCTCATAAAAATTTTAAATCATGATCACACTTGAGAAAATTTATAAAATACTGACAAAGTAGATGTCTCAGTTACGTTTATTCTATTTTTAATTTTTAAAGATAACAAATAAAGTTAATTTCTTTTGAAATTTTTTGTAAGATCCATCCCAGACCTCTAAATATGGTACCTTAATTTTTAGAATGTGATCAAACTTTTACAATTTTATAAAAACCTAACAGTGTTTTTGCTGAAATTATAAAATGTCTCAAAATTTTGGTTTCAACAAATTTCATGGAAAATAACATTCTTAAAGGTTATTGGGTTAAATCCAATCCTCAAAAGTCAACACCTATTGTCTGTAGGTGAGGAACTCAGGAGCAACATTGTGGTAGCACAGGTGAGGTGCCCTGTCACGTATGGCGACTGTAGGAACTGGCAAGTGCAAGAGGCACATTCTACGATTAGGGTGCTATATTGCAATTTCATTTAAGAAGAGGCTAGATTTAAAAAAATAAAATGGTTAGAAATATAATCACCTCTCAATTTGATGATTGGAGTCCGAGGCAGCGATATTTATAGCGTATAGCAGCCAAACTTTGTAGAGATTTTAATAGAGGAAGAAAATATTTTTTGGAAACACCTAAAAAAAAGAAACCAAATAGTCATAAATTTGAAAAATTGCAAAAGCTTGATTGTGATCCAATTTTTTTTATGGTAGCTCAGGCATGCTCGCAGGACCCTTCTAACAAAGTTTAAAGAATTTACAAATTCAATAGCTCAATCAAATCAACGAACTCGCTTTAAGTGTGTTGGTAGCATTGTCAAAGTTTTTTAAAAAACACAAAAGCTTGATCACAGTTTATAATTTTTATGGTAGTGTGGGCATGCTCTCAGGACGCTTCTCAAAAAATTTCAAGAAACTACAAATTCAATAGCTCAACTAAATCAGCGAAGTTGCTTTAAACGCATTAGTAGTATTGACAGAATTTTTAAAAATCGCATAGGTTTAATCATGATCCATTTTTTTATGTACACTAGACATGCTTTGAGGTCTATCCTAAAAAAGTTTCAAAATTATCCTAAAAAGTTTCAAAATTTTATAACATGATTTAATAGTTCAATAAAATCAGCTAAGTTTTCTACCTTCATTGTTCTTTAAAAAACACTGTAGTTGCTACCGTGTATGCGCCCAGGGGATTTGAACGGGGACATAGCATACGCACGGCGGGGTTTCACCCAACCGAGCTAAACGTTGATTGTGAGGGGCGACTAATATATGACTCTATGTAGTTGGTTACTGTAGAAACCGCCACGTGTTGAGTTGGCAGAAGCGCTTGCCATACAGCTCCAGCTCCACCAGATTGTGGATCTGGTGAACACAGATGAGTATTCCTAACTTCACCAGATCCGTGGAGCTGGAACTGATATTGTTTATATTTTAGGCAAAAATATAAACTTAATTTACTTTATTTTAATCTATAAATTTTAGATCTCAGATAAAACTAAAATCTAGCGTTCTATCAAACAGATCTAACACGGTGCGCCATGCTGGGCAAGCTTCTGCCAGCCAGCCACAGGCCCACGGCTGCCCGTCCGATCCCCGTGAGCCGTCCGCTTCCACGGAGTGCACGCGAACCGCGCAAGCTACTGCCTCGTGCGCGAATGCGCTGCCCCGCCCGCCCGTCCGGTCGCGTGGCTGCGCTTCCACCGAGTGCACGAGAGCCGTTCGATTCCACCGAACACACGCGAGAGCACGCGGCGAGCGAGGAGGAGCTTCACACGTCAAGCGAGGAGCGCGGGCGACGTGGAGTCGTGGACACGACCACTGGGCAAGTGAAGAAATGCTGCTGGACTTGGCAAGAAACCTACATCTTTAATACAGAGAATATGCTGCTGGTTAGAGTTCAGAATATCACGCGATGTTGGCAACTGGACTGGAGTGGAGAGCAATGTCCACTCGTTCAGAGTTTGTCCTTGGATTGATCCGGGCGCTGGTACGTCGGAGGACACTGTGCAACATCTGCTACTTTATATCCGATTATCCGTACATGCTGTAGTTTTCGTAATGATAGCAGAGTGGACAGGCACGCGGTTGAAGCTAATAACACCTTTTCTTTTCAGATACAATCTACGACTTGTATGGCTCTCGTGTGTGTGCATATATACAAATTACGAGTTGTGAATTTAGGTCGAACATACAAGCCGTGTATAAAGTATATAGCGCAGATCTCTTATAACCTTAATCTTGAAAAAGAAATCTCACATGGAGTTACCACGATTCAACTCTAAAGATGTAGGTATTGCGGAACCTCGTTATCAAAACAAATCTCCACGCCTTTGTGTCTTTTGTGTTTGTTGTAATGGTTCTCTTCTTAACTGTTATTGTCAGTCTTTGTAGATGTCTTGATGTGAGGAATCCAAAACAAAATGGTATTCACATTTTTCTCGCTAAACTTCTTTCAAGTACTTTCGCTGTGGAGATTCGCTGCAACATTCAGGATAGAAAGTACTCCATGTGACCATGTCTCCAACAAGGCAGATCTTCTGCCGAGCCGAAGTCACCTAACAAAGGAAAATTAATCATGTCGGGTTCTGCATGTCGCAAATGAAAAACACAACAAATAACAAATAATAAGTGTTAACGATTCGGGAATCGGTTCTCCGCCGAGCTTACTTGTTGAATGAGAGATCAACCTAAGACCCCTTTTCCGCGAGGGGTATAGCGTCCGAGGTCCTACCGAGCTACGGAACAAGGTGGCCAAGACAAACACAGGGCGCAAGGGATCATTTTCTCTCTGGTTCGGGCCTCTCGCAGGGGAGATAACAACCCTACGTCCAACGGATTGCACTGATGTCTGAAAGTGGTTACAAGTGCTGCATACAGGCAAGAATGTGAGTTTAGCGGAGAGAGAGCCTAGTGAAAAGCAATGGAACCGAACCCCCTGCCCTTCGCATGAGAGGGTATTTATAGGGATTCTGAGCGATAAAGCATTTATTTAGGGGCGATCATCGCTCGACGGGCGCAGAGTATTATCGCGCCACCGCCGGGCACCACGTGACGTGGGTACAGCGAGCGTAGATTGCGGGTGCGCAGACCACGGGCGGCTGCGCAGTTAATGCCACGTCTTCTTCGTAGACCGTGCCCGCTTTTAGGTGACCTTCGAGGCATCTTGATCGACCGGGTCGCCAGGTCGAGGACCCCCGAGCAAGCATGCTCGGGGGAGGGGTGCTTGACGAAGGTCGGAATGCTCGGGGGACCCTACGTAGGGACGATGCCCGAGCACGAGCATGGTCGACGCTAGCCGGGTTGCAACGGTCGTTTATGGGCAATAACCAATCCCCGACAACAAGTTTTCAATAAAGGCAAATAGAAATTAAATGAAAAACCAAATACAAACAAACTATAGAAAACAGGTATGATTTAAGGTTTAGTTCTTATGATTTCACGTGCTCGGATTCTAGTTGATCTTATATTATTAGCAATGATACTACTACTTAATTTATGAATCACTTTTCTTTATCTTACGAATTCAAGAGGCTAAAATTATATATTCTTGTATTTATAACTTTGAATTCAAGATGCTAAAATTATTTGGATTAATAGGATTAAAACATGAGTCTAGGAATGGTTAACTCATTTGGACTACAGGGCTTATACTACGCAGGGTTAGGATTTTAACAGGATTTAGATGCAAAACATACTGAAATAAAATTACTACTACATAATAGGATAGTTTTGAGTTATACAGTGTTTGAAATAGAATTACTTCTACATAATAGGATGATCTTTACTTTTATTAACACTTATTTATGATGTTTATATATACATGCTAATCTTTCGCACACAGAAAACCACACTATTCAAGAACTTGGTTTTAATCTATAAGCCAAATAGAGATATCTTTGTAAGATTAGTTATTCTAGACTTATAGCACCTTGAGGATTGATTTCTTTTATGCTGGCACTTAATTATGGATTTTCTTTTCATATTAATCATATGTATTTGTTCAAAGCAAGATGAAATACCAACTTGATTCAAACTTACACATTTTTGCATAAACAGGGGCGTCATGGTGTAAGCAAGATGAAATACCAACTTGATTCAAACTTACATATTTTTGCATAAACAAGGGCATTATGGTGTGACATATGAGATAAAGATCATTTTGATTTACTTAATGTTTTCTTACCCCGGGTTCTATTGTTTGAATTAGTCAAACCTTACTTTCTTTATACATATGTAATATAATTTGGTCAGAACATATTTAAGCTTATTAAAATTTTACTTAACCGAAGATCATGATGCTTTACCAAGGATGACACATATGGGGATAAAGGATGTTCGAACTATTAAAGTTAGCTTTAAGGTCAAACTTGTTTAAACTAATCTCCTGATTCATGAACCGGAGGATCAGACTTATTTTTCTGTCTCGTGAGTCGTGAATCAATTTAATTCCTAATCAGCTTGGCTCCTGCGTCATTTTCTTATAATCAAGATGCTATTTTAATTTTGCAAACTTAGTATAGGTATTCATGTACATCTAGGGCAGAGATTGTTTTGAGTTGAATTTTACTTAATTTACGATCTTGATACTTGAGTTTAGAGACTTGAGACTTGACTAGACTAATAATTCTTGCTAAGTTACCCTTTGGTTAGGTACTGATTAGAAATGCTTGTTACACTAAACAGGTTTTCCTGGCTTTAGTTTTGGGCCAACCTATTTTTCTACTATCTGACCCCACGTGGAATAAAAGAGATTACTTAACACTGGCCCTACTTTTCAACATGCAATATTGCTCTCCATACCATGTTGGTCCACTGGTCAGGGGGGAATAATTGGAAGCTCTACAGCCGAGCAGAGCAGAGGCATGGCGCCCTTTATAGGAAGCTTCGGGCATGCATAGCCAGTGGCGAAGCAAGCCTAGCGAGGAGAATATGAGCACTAAAATGAGTTCCTGGGAGCCCGCTGGTGCTGTAGGATGTGACGGCCGGCACTGCAATGCCCTGTAGCGGCGGCTCACCGAGGAGGAGCGGCGCTGGTAGGAGGTGCGCGGCGGTAGAGCACCACGGCTAGGGGAGGCTGCAATTGAGATAGGGGTTGCGGTTAGGAGTGGATGGTGTCACTCTCTGCGAAGTTAATTGGAAAATGACGCAACGAACACAAAGTTTGGCTGGAGCCAAGCAAGACAGGCAGGAAGCACCAAATTGGAGGGAGTGAGGCTGTAGGGAGCTCGGGAAAAGCTTTAACTTGCTTAAATAGCTGCAGAAGAGGCGGTGCTCACAGGGTTTGGATGCGGTGAAGATTTGCGGCTGGTCAGGATAGCGCCCGATGTTTCTCGGCCATGGCAGTGGTTTCGGCGGGATAAGCCTGCTATGGCAGCAGCGTGTCTGGAGGGGTGGCAGTGGCCTCGGGTGACACGAATTTGTCAGCAACTTACCTGCTCAGACTTACAAGGAAGATGCTTGGAACGAGAAGGAGGCTGGAATGAAGACTGGAGGGTCAAATTTCCATCCGGAGCGCAACGGCCCAGTCGGCAGAACGGCACGAGTCCAAAAGATGAACCAGCGTGTTTTCGGCCTGGACTGGGTCACCAAGAGAAACAATAGGCCTGCTAAGGTGGGCAAATAGCTGAGTCCTGTAGATGTGTTTACGAAATAGGAAATACAAAGTATAAAAGGGTAAAGACAAACTGTGGGGAGGAAGGGCGGCGAATACTTGGCTGTGAGTGTTTCTTGGCGATCGGAGTGAAACTCCAGGCGGCGATGTTATCTTGTATGGTTCTTCTGTGAGTTAATCCAATCCCTGTCTATTGTGGTGATTTCTTGGCGTTGGGATCTTACATCTGGTATCAGAGCCAGTCTCTGTTGCAATCTGGCGGCGGGACATCACCATCTCACCCGATTGCAAGTCAAGGTAGGAGCCATGGCGCCGCCTCGATCGGATGATCCACTGGTGGCTATTCTGGCGAAACTTGAAGAGAATAGCAAAAAAGAGGAGGAAACAAGATCCATGGTTGCTGACGTGCAGCAGTATATACGGCGTGTGGATGAATCGCTTCGGAAATTGACTGAAGATCATGAACATCTTGAAGCCTGGAAACCAAAAGTGGAGAATCGGGTAAACGAGCTGCATTCCTCCGTTTCTGATTTGAAGCAACAAATCGGCAATGTATTGTCGAAATTTCCCTTTGAGTCATATGAGTCCAAGGGCGATCGAGGAACGTTCCCTTCCGCTCACCTGGAAGAATCGCTGAAAGCGGGAACGCTCGGGCAATTCGGCCACCGCGAGAATCTTCATCACCGGAGTGCAGGCGCTAGGGTTGGGGACGACCCAGTGCCTCCTCCGGTCACAGGTACCCAATTTCACACCCCTGTTCATCAGTCCAATGTTCAATCTATTGCCAAGTCTACATCAACTTTTACTTCGTTGGTTCAAAGTTTTGGGGCGAATCTTCCTCATGTTAATCTACCCATTTTTGATGGATCGAACCCAAAATTGTGGAAAAAACGTTGTGAAAATTTTTTCGCGTTTTATTCCGTTCCGGAAGAACTGTGGGTTCAGCTCGCGACCTTACACTTTGAAGGACCAGCTACATTTTGGTTGCAGTCTATGGATGACAAAATCTTTCACATGAACTGGGAAGAATTGGGTTTAGCGTTGGCTAATCGGTTTGGTAGAGATCAGCATGGATCGCTAGTTCGTAAATTTTTTCATATAAACCAAACCAATACTGTAACAGAACACATTGAACAATTTGATGATCTGGTACATCAGCTTTTAGCGTATGACAATACATTACACACAGAGTTTCTTACGGCTCGGTTTATTGATGGTCTTAGAGATGATATTCGCTCTGTTGTGGTTATTCAACGTCCAGAAAGATCTGGATACTGCTTGTGCTCTTGCGTTGTTACAGGAGGACGTATTAGCGGTTCCTTCCAGGCGTGAAATGCGTCGCACGGAGATACCCACAACTGGGCGGTCTTTCGCCAGACCGACGGCTATGCCACTTCCACCGCCACCAGCCATCTCCAGAGCTACACCACCAGCAACGGATGACAAGAAGCTGGCACCTCAGCCACGAACAAGATTTTCAGATGATCGGATGTCAGCGTTAATGGCATATCGTAAAGCCAAGGGTCTGTGTTACAAATGTGGGGAGCGTTGGGGCCAGAATCACAGATGTTCTGCCACTGTACCATTGCACCTGGTGGAAGAAATGTGGGCATTAGCCACTGATGCTGTTGATGAAGTCAAGTCTGAATCGGGATTTTCTCCTCGTGGGTATGCCCAACCGAGTCGCCAGAAGATCGACATCGCCATCTCTCGTGAGGTGAATGGCGGTTGGAAGGAGGTAAAACCATTCGCTTAAAAGGTTTCGTGCACTGTCAAGAAGTGTTGATGCTGGTGGACTCGGGTAGTTCTGGGAGTTATATTGGAAACCATTTATTACCCGATGCTCATTGTTCGGACCATGTCGCAAGCGGTCGGTGAGAAGTGGTGATGGGGCATTTTAGAGTGCAATATGATGATTCCCCAATGTCACTGGTGGTGTCAAGGTCATACGTTTGTGACTGATCTCAAGGCATTACCTCTGAGTGGGTATGACATTATTTTGGGTATGGATTGGCTGGAACGACATAGTCCGATGGAGATCCATTGGGCTCACAAGTCTTTAGTCTTTTCTTATAAGAACAAACGGGTTCAGTTACAAGGTATTGTTCCTATTGTCAGTTCTTGTCCGACAATTGATGGCCGTCAGTTGAGTGCACTTATTAAGCAAGCAGCAGTCGATCAGATATTGCAGATTTCTGTGGTTCAGTCTGAAAACACCGCCAGTCCTGCAAACCATCCGAAACTGACCAACTTGTTGGCTGAATTTGATCATTTGTTTCACGCCCCTACTGGCTTACCTCCCCGTCGGGAGTTTGACCATGCCATTCCTCTATTGTCTGGAGTGCAACCGTTTCGTTTGCGCCCTTACCGCTATACCCCACAGCAGAAGGACGAAATTGAGAAACAAGTCCAAGAGATGCTTGCATCTGGTGTCATACAGTACAGTTCTAGTCCTTTTGCTTCCCCGGCATTGCTAGTGAAGAAAAAAGACGGTGAATGGCGCTTATGTGTGGACTATCGGCGCCTGAATGCGCACACTGTGAAGAACAAGTATCCAATGCCTATCTTGGATGAGTTATTGGATGAGTTGGCTGGGGCGACAGTGTTTTCAAAATTGGACCATCGATCCGGATATCATCAGATTTGGATCAAAGAAGGTGACGAGTACAAGACGGCATTCCAAACACACAATGGACACTTTGAATACAAAGTAATGTCGTTCGGCCTCACGGGAGCTCCTGCTACCTTCCAGAGTTTCATGAATTTTGTCTTGGCACCGCTCCTTCGTAAGTGTGTTGTTGTTTTTATAGATGACGTACTGGTGTATAGTTCAACTTTGGATCTTCACATTGATCATCTGAGCCAAGTGTTTCAGTTACTTAGCAGCCATCAGTTGCACCTTAAAAGGTCAAAGTGCTCTTTTGCCCAAACTCAATTGGAATTTCTAGGGAATATCATCAGTGCGGGTGGGGTAGCCACGGATCCATCCAAACTGCAAGTTCTGCATAATTGGCCCGTTCCTTCCTGCGTGAAAGAAGTTCGCAGTTTTCTCGGCATGGCCGGCTATTACCGGCGGTTTGTACAAGGTTTTGGGTTAATCAGCAAGCCCTTAACAAATCTGTTAAAAAAGGGGCAACCATTTGTTTGGACAGCAGAAACACAACACTCCTTTTCAGCCCTCAAACACGCTTTAGTTTCTGCCCCAGTCTTAGCCATTCCTGATTTTTCACAACCCTTTGAAATTGAGTCTGATGCAAGTGAGAAAGGGATTGGAGCTGTTCTGCAACAAAAGGGTCACCCCATCGCCTTTATCAGTAAAGCCTTGGGACCCAAAAATCAAGGATTATCAACATATGAGAAAGAGTTTTTGGCCATCCTCTTTGCTGTTGATCAATGGAGGGCATATCTGCAGCATGCACCATTTGTCATTAAGACGGATCATCAGAGTTTAACACATCTACTGGATCAAAGAGTGACTTCGCCACTTCAACAGAAAGCGCTCACCAAGCTCTTGGGGCTCCAATTTTCCATTCAATACAAGAAGGGGCAGGACAATCGGGTAGCGGATGCTCTTTCTCGGCGCCCCAATCTGCCACAGGATAATGCCTCGGATTGTCTAGCGATTTCATCTATTTCAGTTAGTAAACCCATGTGGCTAGACGAGGTCGTGCAGGGCTATCAGCAGGATGCGAAACTAAGAAAATTTTGACGGCACTTGCAATGGGAAAAGCAATACCACAGTTCACTCTCAGTGATGGTGTGCTTCGGTTCAAGGACCGCATATGGATTGGCCATAATGCTGAATTGCAAATCAAGCTAATGAAAGCTCTTCATGACAGTGCATTAGGAGGACATTCGGTTTTTCTGTGACCTATCGTCGTATCAAGAATATGTTTGCGTGGCCATCCATGAAAAAGATGATTCATACGTTTGTTACTACCTGCCCCACCTGTCAACAGGCCAAGCCGGATCGAGCTAAGTATCCTGGACTTTTGTTGCCTCTTGCTATACCAGATCATTCTTGGCAGACAGTAACACTTGATTTCATTGAAGGATTACCTAGAGTAAATTCTTACAATTGCATTCTGGTAGTAGTGGATAAATTCTCTAAGTTCGCCCATTTCATTCCTTTAGCCCATCCTTACACGGCTTTTACTGTTGCTCAAGCATATATGACTCACGTATATCGCCTTCATGGTATGCCCCGGGCTATTGTGTCCGATCGGGACAAAGTGTTCACGAGTCGTTTATGGCAAGAGTTGTTTAAATTGTCCGGCACAACTCTCAATATGAGCAGCGCTTATCATCCTCAGTCCGATGGGCAAACCGAGCGCGTTAATCAGTGCTTGGAGGGTTATCTGCGTTGTTTTGTGCATGCTTGTCCCAAACAGTGGCTCAAATGGCTTTATTTAGCAGAATTTTGGTATAATACAAGTTATCATTCAGCTTTACAAGCGACGCCATTCGAGGTCCTTTATGGTCATTCTCCTAATCACTTTGGCATCAATCCTACTGATGTGTGTACTGTTCCAGAACTGCAGGAGTGGCTTAGTCACCGTAAGCACATGACTGCCTTGGTGCGCCTGCATCTGCAACGCGCTCAGCAACGAATGAAGAGTTAGGCCGACAAGGGTCGGTCAGAACGCACGTTCAAAGTGGGCGATATGGTGTTTGTCAAGCTACAACCATATGTTCAAAGCTCGGTGGAGTCTCGGGCCAATTACAAGTTGGCGTTTCGTTACTTCGGGCCGTATGCCATTATTCGCAAGATCAATGAGGTCGCCTACGAACTTCAACTGCCAGCAGCAAGTTCGGTTCATCCAGTGTTCCACGTCTCCCTCCTGAAACCGGCCAAAGGAACACTTCCACAGGTCAGTCCACAACTTCCTGAAGATGATCAGAACTTGCGTTTTCCTGTCTGCTTTCTCGATCGACGTTTATGTCATCGTGCCGGCAAAGTAACTCCTCAATTGCTTGTGCAATGGTCTACATGGCCGGTTTCTCTGGCCACTTGGGAGGATGAACAACGGCTGAAGGATCAATTTCCGCAAGCTCCAGCTTGGGGTCAAGCTGGCTCTCTAGGAGGGGCGGATGTCAGCAACTTACCTGCTCAGACTTACAAGGAAGATGCTTGGAACGAGAAGGAGGCTGGAATGAAGACGGAGGGTCAAATTTCCATCCGGGCTATGAACAGCCCAGTCAGCGAGCAAGCACGAGTCCAAAAGATGAACCAGCGTGTTTTCGGCCCGGACTGGGTCACCAAGAGAAACAATAGGCCTGCTAAGGTGGGCAAATAGCTGAGTCCTGTAGATGTGTTTACGAAATAGGAAATACAAAGTATAAAAGGGTAAAGACAAACTGTGGGGAGGAAGGGCGGCGAATACTTGGCTGTGAGTGTTTCTTGGCGATCGGAGTGAAACTCCAGGCGGCGGTGTTATCTTGTATGGTTCTTCTGTGAGTTAATCCAATCCCTGTCTATTGTGGTGATTTCTTGGCGTTGGGATCTTACAGAATTGCGGCTGCAAAATGACAATGAAATGAGACCGGTGCTTGGTGTGAACACCCGGCCATGGTTGCGGCTGCGTAGGGCATGGGGATGGTCGGCTACGCAATTTACGAGGCTGCGGCGTGGCATGGCAGGGTATGAAGTATCATGTACGGCGGGGCATGAAGTCGGTTGTGAAGTTTATTTGATTTTTGCTTTGATTTTTGACAAGAACAGAGAGCTCGTCTGGCTGGCTGTGCTTGCGCTTGGTGTCGTGGGAAGAAGAACCTGGAGAGGATGAGCTGCTGACGTGTGGGGGCTAGCTATCAGAGAGAGAGACATGTGCTGTTCAGTTGGGTACAGATAAGGTATGGGGTCCACCTGTAAGTAAGAGAAGGTTGGGTAAGCAAATCCCTTATCTCTACTAATTCTAATTAGAAGTTGGTGGTGGTACATTCGTTCTCCACTCTCACTCTGACACGTATGCGCACCCGCGTAGTTAAGTGGGAAGCGGATAGTGACCACCATAGTAGATTGGATTGGATCATCCCGTCGTAGAAAGTAAATGAATATGCATGACTTATTTATCGCTTTTCTTTTTTCTATTGGTCAAAACAAAGCTCCGATTCATGAACTAAAAATGCCGACTAAAAATCGACGAGAATCGTGTCAAACTACATTCTATTACATCACCACGCACCGCTGGCTCCAGTCGGCCCGCGAAAGCACCGAAACGAGCACGCAAAAGCACGCCCAAATAAAATGCTCGGAATCCAAATCGCTCCGATCGATCGAACTGGCACGCCCTTACCACCACCTCCTGCTCCACCCCGATGGGCCTCCTCAGCTCCCTGCGGCCGCATCGCCGGGGCGCCCTCTCCGGTAACGGCGGCGGGCAGTGGCAGTGGTCGTTCCTCGACGCCGTCTGGGCGATCTTCCTCCTCGCCGTGGTCATCTTCCTCGCGCTCGTCTTCACCCCGCGCCGCGGGGACCCCCTGCTTGCCGCCGCCTCCGTCCGGGCCGGCGTGGTGCCGCCGTGCGCCGCCTCGGAGGTGGACCTCCTCCCCTGCGAGGACCCCCGCCGCAGCTCCCGCCTCAGCCGTGAGATGAACTATTACCGCGAGCGCCACTGCCCCGCGCGGGGCGAGGCGCCCGCGTGCCTCGTCCCGCCGCCGCGCGCCTACCGCGTGCCCGTGCCCTGGCCCGAGAGCCTCCACAAGGTGCGTGCTGTCGGCATTGACCAGTCCACTCAAAACCAACCCCTAGTGAACTGTAGCTTGGTGCTAAACTGCTGATGTATGGCTAGCTTCTGCATCTCAGGCTCTCAGTGGTTAACTGCGCTTGACTTGCTGATTCTATGCATGTTTGAAACGGGTTTCCAGATGCAGTTATAAACTGAGTGTTAAATGGATGATGTTCAGATTGCTAGAATGCTAGACCTAGACTGGTTCAGGGTTTGTGGAATAGCGGTTTGATACTTTGATGTTAGTTTAGAGATGATTTTTGGAGTTTGGAGGTGAAATATGTGCTCTCATTTTAGGTAACAGTTCTATTGGGAAAGAGAAGAGTAAGCAAGCTCAAATTCAAGTCTATCTTTTGGAACTTTTAGTGTTGTGTTGGTTACATGCTTGCATTACATTGACCCTACCCAAGGGGTGCACAATTGCACTGGAATTTACGAATTAGATTAAGTATTTTGGTTTACTCTGCATGTGTTAACAGGATGTATATTAATTCTATGTCTCTTTTGTTGAGGCTTATTGCTCCTAATTATTGTTCTCCATGCAGATATGGCATGATAATATGCCCTATGGTAAGATTGCTGAAAGAAAAGGTCATCAAGGGTGGATGAAGCAGGAAGGCTCGTACTTTATTTTTCCTGGTGGTGGAACTATGTTTCCTGATGGAGCTGAACAATATATTGAAAGGCTTACCCAGTATGTTCCACTAAAAAGTGGTCTCCTGAGGACAGGTCTTGATATGGGATGTGGGGTAATATGTTAATCTTCACACAAAACTTTCTATGCTTTGCTTTTCAAGAAAAAGAAGTCTATAATTATGTTTTCCTCTCTGAAGGTTGCTAGTTTTGGTGGGTTTTTGCTCAAAGAGAATGTCATGACACTTTCCTTTGCCCCAAGAGATTCACATAAGTCTCAAATACAATTTGCGCTGGAGAGAGGAATTCCTGCATTTCTTTTGATGCTGGGCACACGCCGTCTTCCATTTCCAGCACAGTCCTTTGATTTTGTCCATTGCTCCCGGTGTTTGATACCTTTTACCGCCTATAGTAAGTAACACATTCTTCTGCATTTGACAAGCTGCATGGGCATGCACTCTCTCTCTCTCTCCCTGACCTGTATACACTGGCAGATGGCAGTTATTTGATCGAAATTGACCGTCTACTTAGACCAGGAGGATATCTGATTATATCGGGACCCCCGGTACGGTGGAAGAAGCAAGAGAAGGAATGGGGCGAACTTCAATCAATGGCACAGTCTTTGTGTTACAAGTTGATCACTGTAGATGGCAATACTGCCATATGGAAGAAACCTGCTCAGGCTTCATGTCTTCCTAGCCAAAATGAATTTGGCCTCAATTTGTGTAGCACCGATGATGATCCAGATGAAGCATGGTAACTTTTATGTTTCTGTGCTTCCAAAGTGTACTTTTAGCTTGAGTATGCTAGAATAACTTTTGTATATTTTTGTTTGTTTGATTATATGGTTTGCCGTGCAGGTACTTCAAGTTGAAGAAATGCACTAGTAAAGTTTCTCTGGTGGAAGAAGTATCTGTTGGTTCCATTCCTAGGTGGCCAGATAGGTTGTCTAAACCTTCTGCCAGGGCCTCTCGTATGGACGATGGTACAAACTTGTTTGAAGCTGATACTCAGAGGTGGGTCAAAAGAGTATCATATTATAAGAAATCACTTGGTGTGAAGCTTGGGACTACACATGTGCGCAATGTCATGGACATGAATGCATTTTTTGGAGGATTGGCAGCTGCTGTAGTGTCTGACCCTGTGTGGGTTATGAATGTTGTTCCTGCTCAAAAACCATTGACACTTGGAGTAATATATGACAGGGGCCTCATTGGTGTTTATCATGACTGGTAAGAATGCAATACTTAAATTTGATTGTCTCATTCAAATCTACAGAAATTTGCAACGCATTTGCTGCTCACGTGTTTGTTTTTCTCAGTTGATTAATGACTACATTGCTAAATTCTAAATTGCAAACTGGATACCATGTTCAATTTTAAGTTGTCACTTTTATGATTTTAGTCCAACTTCTCTTTTTAAGGTAGTTTAGCTTAAATTATCGTATTCGTCTTACTTTGCAGCTGCTTGCCAGTGATTCTTTTGCAAGCATTACTCAGTCATATTTAATTGTTGTTAATCCATCTTTTGCAAGTTAGCAACAGGTTTTTAAGTCGGGCAGTTTGCATATGATGCTTGGAGAATGCCCAGACCTGCTCTAGCCACAATGAACTGATCATCTGAGTAGTATTGACATACATTGGATATTTGTCTCCTGGAAGTTTTAATAGATCTCAGATGATGTGGCTTTTATGTTGATAGTTGGTACTTTTGAGTCTTTGAGATAGATCTTGTCGCTTTACTGCCATTAAATTTGAAGTATAACTTGTTCTTTCAACTATCATGTATTCAGACAATTGACTACTCTACCTTTCAAGTGGATAGATTGAGGAAATATTCAATAGACCAATAGTTGATATGCTTGCTTGTTGATGCATATCATTATGATTCTTGATTCTTATGCTGATTGTATGCCTTCGGTTCTAGGTGTGAGCCTTTCTCAACATATCCTCGTACCTATGATCTCATTCATGCTGATGGAATCAACTCTTTGATAAGAGACCCGAATTCTGGCAAGAACAGGTACACCAACCATAGACTTGACAATTGGCATGTTCTAGTATTCTCAACTTGTTCTGGTTTTCTTCATTTTTTTTTAGATTACTCTAATTTATTCTTCAAATACTCAGCATAGTTTCAGTGCAAACCAAGTAGCGTCGTACACAAAGTCATACACAAATTCTCACAGTCCATTTAAGGTGTTTGGCCTAAGTAGTATCTATTTCTATTGACCCTTATTGCCTTTTCTTGGCATGCAATAAATTTCATGATTTGTGTCATACAAATAAATTAGTTGGCAACTTCTGCAGAAGCCTGTAAGTATATAATTATCATTTAAGTATTGAAATCTTCTACAACAATAAATTATTCCTCAGCCCCTCACTGTGATTGTATACTTATGCATACCGTTTTGCCCTTTCCATTAGAAAGTGACTCCAAATGATCGATATCGATATCTGGTTAACAATCCAACTCCTGTGTTTTCACTTGACATGGCCATAAATGTCTTAATATGTATGTATTGTTGAAGGCAGTGTATAAGATATGAGTATTGGTGCAAACATAAGCGCTGATTGCTGAGTAATTATACCTTCCAGATGCCATTGGCATGTGACCACACAAATGAATAACCCTCTTTTTCCACATGAACCCTTATTACTTGATTTGAAGTCCAATCATTCATTTGTTTTCTGTGGTGTCTGCAATATGTGTTCCAAATTCCAACTTTTGCGTTGAATGAAACTTGAGTTTGGAGCGCTAACTTACATGACAATTGAGCAATTTTTTATCCTGTTACTGCTTAATTCAGTGAACAATTGAGGGAAGAAGTACTGAACTACCGTTGGGATCAACTCTTGTACTTATTATTAGGGCTTTAGCAACATAGTATCTGTATATGTAAAATACAGGTGATCATTGTCTTGCTATAATTTAAGCAGATATAATATCCAAGCTTTTAACCAAGCTTTACCTTTATTTGATGGGATTAGCACCAAACAATTAACTTGTACAAAGAGCTCTATCTAATTCCATTTCTTTGTTAGATGTGACTTGTTTGATGTCATGTTGGAGATGGACCGCATACTGCGCCCGGAAGGAACTGCTGTTATACGAGACTCCCCAGATGTTATAGATAAGGCAGCACAGGTTGCTCGGTCGATCCGGTGGACTGCCCAGGTGCATGACAGTGAGCCTGAATCAGGTGGTACTGAGAAAATACTTGTGGCAACGAAAACATTTTGGAAGCTACCAATAACGTCACGATAGTTTAATTCTATCCACGCTTACCTTTCTTCTTTTTTCCTTTACACTCCCCTGATTTTGAATTTTTGGGGAATGGCTCTGGAGGGATTAGTACCTATCAGGTTAACGGGGAAATAGCTTAATCAAGCTGGTCATTCCACTTTCTTCATGTTTTGTTTGTTCTTTAGTGCTGAGCTAGGTACTTAGGTGTGGTGTAATTCTTTTTTGACGTTTGTGGCTCTTCCCCCTTCCATTTTGACGACGGACTTCTGATTGATAGTATTATTGGCTGTTTGTATTGTGAAATGATTTGAAACTATTGGTGGTTACTGTATCTTTGCAAGACCTACAATTGTAGTCGCATAAGTAATTACTTAAATCCTGATAAAGAAAGAAATTACTTAACTTCTTATAAGAATTGCATACCAACTATAAATGTTTTATGCGTGTGCAAGAAGGCTAGCGCCATATTGATCGCACTATTCCATTCTGCGATGCAAAATGATTCATTCTTGAAGTGTGTTCTGTTTTGAGTCTTTAACATTGCAAATGGGACAGACCTTAAAATCAAGGTATAAACGCATTAACCACAAACAAAGCAGAGTGATTTACATAGTTTTAACATATACAAGCAGAATTACTAACAAACACCTCTTGGACAACGAATGTAAACGGGGCGAAGCCTAAAGTTCTATAGGACAACGAATGCAAAAGGGGCGAAGCTTCAAGTTCTATAGGACACCGAAAAACGTACAAAAGCCAAACTCAAGCAATTATCACGATGGTCAGCGTTTTCTCTCCGCTGCTGTGGGAGGCCGGGATGCTACTACGCCATTAATCTCTTCTATTCAATTGTCGCACTTCCAGCTTGACGTCGGCACGCAGGTGAGGTAGTGGCACCAGCTGCAGTGATCGTTGCCATTGTCTCCCCGGAACACCATGACCAATCCAACAGCAAACCTGTGCATATACATGACCTCAGATTAGTTATTAAACACCCTTTTTTTAAGTTCATACGCCCTTTGTGAATCTGCAGGTTCAAGACTACACAATATGCTAACTCTGCAATCACCAAGATCACCGCGACAACCAGGAGAACAATCCGATATGCCTTGTACTCGGACTTGCCAACGAAGGGCTGCTCCAGCCACAATATGCCTTGTACCGCGACAATCAGCAGCACAAGCCCGAGGAGGAAGCCCGTGGCGAACCCCACGATGTGCGCGAAGTTGTCGACGTGGGGGAGTATCCCCAGCGCCAAGTTGATGGCGGCGATGACGATCAGGTTCACCTTGGCTGCAAGCTGCCGTGGATCCATTCGATTGACGATGTCAGCAACAATGGCAAGGTGTTCCGTGTTCCCTATGTACCGAAGCAAAAAAATGCCTTAGAGATCAGAGGAGACGCGTGCTCTGTTGGTGTATAGATTGTCCAGTTGGTGATGAGCTCCGAGAGCATCGCGCCGAGCCCGAAGAGCACGCCAGAAGTGCCGACGGAGATGCCATTCCTGATGAAGAGCACTGAGAGGACGCTCCCGCCGAACCCTGAGACGAGGTAGATCAGCCCGACCTTCCCTGCACGACGAGAGCGAGCGACGAATGCCGAAAAAAAAATGGTGCACACGCCATAGGGGACCTCGTCGTTCTAGACAGAGTCATCAGTACAGATGGTGTTGAGGCTTACAGAATCCAAACTGCTGCTCGAGGCGTACACCGATGAAGATGAGGCTGATCATGTTGGCGATGAGGTGGATGACGCCGGCGTGCAGCCAGGTACACATCTCGAGCCGCCACCCCTGGTTCCCGTGCACCACCATGTACCAGTCGAGGGCCCTGAGATTCCGCAGCCTGCAGCACGATGATTTACCGATTTGAGAGGTTACAAACCAGATGGAAAAGAGAATCAGAAGAATGAGCCGGAAATCTTTCTGCTTGTGCTGCTTACATGGTGGCAGAGGGGCCGAGGAGGGGTTCTCCTTGAGCGGCTGGAAGGAGAAGCCCCGGAGGAATCCGCGGCCGACGCAGCCGCCGCCGTTGCGCGGGCAGTTGTTGTAGTACATCACCACCAGAAACATGACCACGTTCGCGAGCACCACCAGCGGCGCCAGCCACGTCCGGTGGTGCCGCTCGTGCGCCGTGGCGTGGTCGTAGTAGAACGGCGACGGCGCCACGTACGGCCCGGCCCGTTGCTGCTCATGTTGTACATCCCGGCGGCGGCTTGATCCCCGTCGTCGCCTTAGGCGGCCCGCCCGCTTCCACGTCCACGTTCGACGTGGCCAACGGATGCAACAACACATACTCAAACCAACCAACCCGCACAGGATGACAGGAGCCACACGAGACCACGTCGTTTCCGTTTTGGAAGCTTTGGCCATTAGCCCGGTTGCATGTTTTTTTCATCTTTAATATTTGTAGTAATAGGCAAAACAGGGTCATCTGCTTTTTACTGTATTAGGTCACCTATGCTATAGCACCTTTCTTCAGCGCAGCACATTCGAAGGGCTCATCGCGGTAGACGACATACGACAGTACCTCAGCACGACAAGTATCTGTCATGGTCTAGATTGCGGGAAAAAGTTGAGGCTCACCACCTGCTGTGATAAACGAAGCTGCTACAATGCCGGTGATCTACTACAATGTGCATAGAATAAACCATATTCTCGACAGTGGAATACAAAAAGATGATATGTGTCACCTTCCGCGTCCATACCACGGAAGGTGTCGCTTGCTCCCCATCCATAGCAGGCCATCTCCCGTGCTCTCTAGCTTCGGCAGCCCAGCTGCTACGCTCCCCCATCGCAGCACCGACCCTCTTCCCGCGCTGTCCGAGCATAGAAGATGTTGGTCCTGCACTAGCCTGCCTATTGCCACGCTCCCTATGCACGAGAGTGTTTTGTACGGTGAGAAGGGGGTGCAATATAAGAAGAGATGACTTTGTCGGAAAATAGTTAGATTTGCAATTTTCACGTGTTGTGGCTAAAAAAAGTGCCTAGTGTTATAAAATAAGGAAGTCCAACCGTATCCAGTTTGGACTCTATCTCTTATTTATGTGGGCGAATCCGAACTCCTCTCTCCCTTTCCTATATATATTAGGTGTTCCCCTTTGTATTGAATTAATCTAATAAAGCGAGAGAGAATTCCACTCTATATCATGTGTCTCTTTGTTCTTGCTCTTGTGATTGTGACGATGAATTTGGTGATTGATTGCGGGTGAACGACTATGTTTTACAACACATTATCAACACGAAGCTCTACAAGGCTAAAACCAGCGTTTGTCGTTTCATATTCTTTGCAGTAGATCAATCTTGTTTTCTTAATACTAATCACGGATTGATCTATATTTATTTTGCATGCCGCTCATACAAGAGATCAATCTATGGAATTGCATATATGGATGAATGCAAGACGTTCTTCCAAGGCCATTGATTGTGATCGCCTGCCAGCGTGTTGATACACCGTCTGATCAAGGTAATGAATGGTCTGAACATCTGTCAGCGTGTTGATACAATGTGTGCTGCAATATTTTTTGAACAGTATTTCGAAAGATCTAGACCAACGCTTTTTATCTGACGGTTCACATGTAACTATTTGAGTTATAGTCCCAATAAAACTGTATTGGATCTGTATCCCATGGAAGATGACCGTCACCTCGGAGAAATCTGTTCATAACATGGCAAACAAATCAATATTATACTTTATTGTTTGAGATATACAGGAGCCTTGGCCCTCGGCGCCACACGTCCTCAGAAACAATAGCTTATATTATTTTCTATTTTATTTTTTAAAAAAAATTGGAATATAATATTTTTTAGAAAAAATTCTTTCTCTGTTAGCATTGAGTTACAGCTTGTTTTAGCGTACTTTTTACTGGGTACCTCTCCGACGCACAAAGCGCCCACGTGGCGTTCGGGCGGCAGTGGGTGAGGACGCCTCGCTGGTTCGGCGCCTACCACGTGGTGGCTCGGCAGGGTGGGCGAGCACGCCCGCCGGCAGTGGTGGCCCACGTGGCGTTCGGGCGGCAGTGGGCGAGGACGCCCTACTCGCCGCCGCTTAGCGCGTGGCGGCTGGCAGGCGGTGGGCGAGCACGCCACGCCGCCAGTGGCGGCTCACGTGGCGTTCGGGCGAGCAAGTGGGCGAGGACGCCTGCCGCGGCGCCCCCCGCGTGGCGGCTTTGGCAAGCAAGTGGGCGCAGACGCCCGCCGGCCAGTCTTGCCCACGTGCTCGGGCGAGCAGTGGGCGAGGACGCCCGCCGCCCGCCGCAAGGCAAAAAGGTGGTGCGGGTGTTTCACTCAAGTCTCCTTCCCTATCGTATTATGCCGAGGCAGCTCTTTGTGTCGATCCATCGATCGTGAGGATTTCTGCTACAAGCCCATTCTCCGACGCCTCACCTACCCGTCACAAAGGGGTCACATACCGGGCGAAACCATGCGTCGGCATTTAATGAGGCTGGAGGAACGGGACAGCACGGAAAGGAGTAATAAATGTATGAAGATCAGCATGATGACCCCCTTTTACCTACCCACGTCGGCCTGGCCTATATAAGAGCACCCTAGTGCATGGGGAAAAGGGGTCGGTGAGTCGAAAGAAGAGGGAAGGAGATCAATCGGAGAGTCCAAGGAAGAATTTGTAACCTGATGTAGGGTCGAGGATGCGCCTAGAGGAGGGTGAATAGGCGTTTTACAAAATTCGATCGCTCACTAAAATAATTCGCTCTAATCAACCCCTATGTCAAAACCTAATCAAATATATATGCGGAAGCGATAAACTAGGTTTTGACAATTTAAGCCTAAATCAACTAGGTTCACTAGTGCACTAATTAAATTATGTCTCTAAACAAGGATTGCTATATTGAACAAATAATTAATACTATGCAATTCTAATTACAATCAAGCAATTGATCAATATACAATAAAGTAAATGCTTGAAGGTAAAAAAGACAACCAATATTTTTCCGTGGTGTTCGGAGACTTGCCGGTCTCCCCTAGTCCACGTTGAGGCAAGCCCGCACTTGGACCGGCTCCCGCTCGAGCACCTGCCTCTTTCCACTAGTCGTGGTTTTTCACGCTATGCCAGAGGCTCAACCCGAACCTTCACAAACTTGCCGGGCTTCTCACACCTCGAGAGCTCCAAGACGACGCCTACGTTGTCTAGGAGTCGGCAACCTCCAAGAGTAACAAGCCGCTCCTTCACTTGAACTTCACCGAGCACAACGAATGCGCTCCCGGTGATCACCAAGTGCAACACATGCACAAGAGGCTCTCAACCCACTCCCTAATTGCAACACATGCAATTAGTGCTCACATTTAAGCTCAAGAGACAAATGGAGAAGAGCAACACATGCACAACTCTCCCACACAACAACAACAACTCGCCTAAACCCCCAAGGGTATATTTATAGCCCCACCAAGAAAACTAGCCGCTGGGGGCTCAAACGGCAAAGACGACTTGGCGGGTACTACCGCCCTCTAAGGGCCGGTGAGTACGCCCACCCACCTCCAACGGTCGGCAACGGTAATAATCCCAGACTACCGCCTCGAGGCGCGGTAGTACCGATTTTACAGACTACTGCCCCACCGAGCGGTAGTGCGGCCAATGACACCAAAGAAAATCACATTCTTCGAAAATACCTACAGCTACAAGCCCGTAGTATCCAGCCCATAGCGGTACTATCGCTCCCACACCGCAGAGAGCCGCCCAACACTTAACAAAGAAAAACAATCCTTAAAAGGCTACCAAGACTATATCCCGGTAGTATCAAGATTTGCAGATTACCGCCAAGCATAGTAGTGCCGGCCAACAGGAGAAACTCCGATTTCTAACTCCAAATCCATTTCTCCAAAAACCAAACTTATTCTTTGAGCCACAAGGATGATCAACACGTGATCATACACACGTGCAAAATACATTTGCACAAACTTAGCCCATGCTCAAAGAGTTTAAACCAAATTGCAAAAACACATTTTGCAATCAACTCAAGATCTATTTGCAAAACGTATTAAGTAAATCAAACTCGAGTTTATGAGATTAATCCCCTAGCCATGTGAAGGTCAACACGAGACCCAAATCAACTTGCCAACACCGTTGCAAGCCCTACTCACACGCCTCGAGATTAGGACTCATAAACCTCAGTTTATTCAAGACAACGAACTTGCAAACAACACAATAAACACATTTCATGCTTGAGCACTACTCTTTGCAACACATGCAAAAGTCTAGCTCCAAGCAACACTAAATCAAGGTGCATGAACTCTCTAATTGCAACACATGCAATTCTCTAGTTCCATGCAACACCAAAACCAAACATCAACTAAAACCAAATCACACGTATGAGCTCTTTACTCGCAACACATGCAAGCCTCTAGCTCCATACAAACACACAAACATCAAATCATGCTTGAGCTCTCTCCTTTTGCAACACATGCAAAACTTAGCTCCAAACAAACACAAGTTTTAGAAAGATTTGTTTTGTGAATGAAACCAAAACATGAAGCCTCAACATTCGCAACACATGCAAAAGTGAACTTCACGCAAAAGCCAACAACAACCAAGCATAAGTTTAGCCCATTCGCAACACATGCCAAATGGTTAACCCTCATGCAAAAACCAAATCAACCACAAGACAACCATTTGGATTTGGTTTGAGCTCGAGTGAACGCGGATTGAGATCACCAACACATGATGAAGCTCAAGCTAGGAGACAACCCCTCTTAATAGCACGACGATAAAAACCTTAGACTCAAAGACTACAAAGTCCTTAGCCTATCTAATTATACCTTCGTCGCCGCACGCAAGCAATCCCCTTTGGGGTCTTTATGATCTTCACTTTGATACTCCCCCGGGATCATCACTCGACTCCTCTTCTTTGACTTCGGGATCTTCTCTTGACGCCCATCAACTCATGATGCCGTCCTTGTCTCGTTCTCATCATCTCATCCATCTTTGGACCTAACTCAATCACAACTCATACAAATAGTTAGTCCAAGATGCATGGTTGTCTCAATTATCTCTTGCACTCCATTAACACATAATGGATGCCTTTAGATCAATTGAGCACAACCTAAATCAATTTGAATGATTTAATTGTGCCTTAAGTACAATAATGCAACTCATGCTTTATTATACTTAAGAACTATTCATTTGTCCTCAATTAATCACGGAATCCCATCAACACATGATGAAATGTTCTTTAATAATTAATAAGACAAATGAACTCAGTTTAAATTATCATTTAAATTGATATGAGTATATATTAACTACACAAGTTTTCATATACTCATGTTGATGAGAGGTAATGATCCATTATGTGTAAACTATATGGAAATGATCATTACTCTAAGTCATCGACTATAGAATACACCCCACATGTATATGTGCATAAGTATAATTGACTTGAAGATAATATGCACATATTCAATTTGATCATATTGGAGTATATCCTATATTACCATGAGTATACTATAACTAGGCAATTCAAATATATACTCAAGGATTTAGTTTCTTTGTCTTGATCCTTATATGTGTCAATAAAGAATAGATCAATACAATGAAACTTTCAAGTTAAATTACAAACTCCCCCTAAGTATGTGCATCCATGTAATATATGGATTGGGAAACATGATGCACGTTTTGTGGTTAATATAATGGGGACATTCATACTTTAACTTGAATCCAAAGTATGCAAATTTAATACTAGAAAGAATACGCATACATACCTTGGGTTTTCCATTTTTCATCCAAATATGAGACTGCTAAATATATGCTTAATAAAACATGTTAGTCTCATAAAGATTAAATTTGTCATTAAGCACAGATTAAATATTAATTAACATCAATCACCAAAACCAAAGGCGCTTGAACTTACAATCTCCCCCTTTTTGGTGATTGATGACAAACCGACTAATTCACTCTTATTATTGCTTTATTTGACAATATAACTCCCCCTTTTGGCACATGCGAGAATTCAAATAACCACACGAGGGACTATTTCAAATAACACAAGAGGAATAAGAGAGAATTAGTCAAACATTCTCCCCCTTTTGGCATCAAACACCAAAAAATGGGAAAACCAACTTAGAAAATATCTTGAAAATATTTCCCCCCTTTTTGAATTAAGTATTCTCTCCTTTTTGGCATTTAACCATCCCTTTTAAAGAAGGTCATACAAGAATTGAAATAAACACTTATGACCTTAGCAAGAAATTTAAAGATTTTAAGTCAAATAAAAACTTGTTTTATTTGAAATATGGCAATCACTTTTAGACCTTCTTTTAGGCCATATTTTAAGATTTTGGATACCACTTGTAAAGATATGCATAAAAAGCAACGAAGGAAGGGTATCACACGGGTTATTTGAAACACATTCAAATAACTCACTCCTCATTTTATTAGACTTTGCAAATTTTCGATTTGATTCTCTTGAAGAATCCAACAAATTTGCCTAAGGGTTAAACGAGGAATCCAAAAGAATAAATACCACTTGAGGAATTAGATACCACTTGTAAAAAATTAATCTCAAGAGCTTGCTTGAAGATCCAAAAGAAATGAGCATTTTGAAATTTTTGATTTTAGAACAATGCTCAACTAGATATTTTCCTCTTTTATGAATTACAACTCATAAAGAATCTCACACAGAGAATTCTTAGGCGATTGAACTTACAATGTTAGTTTGGGAGGAAAATTCTTAATCAAGAATGTGGGTATCGAAGTAATGCTACAAATAGGCAATGAAATACCACTTGTAGGAAATAATTGAATTCAATGATACCGCTTAAAAAGGAAATCAAATAATCAAGGATATCACTAGAAGAAAAGAACAATAAGATCCATGATACCACTTGGAGAAAAGAGAAACTCAATGATACCACTTTGTAAGCATATGTAATTAAATAAATGCTCAATTTGATACTACTAGGATCAAATTACAGAGAATTGATACCACTTGAAGGAATGATCAATAACATCGATGGGTATTAGAGCAATATATACTCACGGGTATCGAAAGAATAAAAGCTCAAGATAGATCAATAAAAATCACAAAGAATGAGTATCAGAGCAAATTAAAGACGTGATAACACTTGGAAACACTTAAGTGCCCCCAAACTTGCAATAAATAAACTCCCCAAGATATTCAACAAATGAATCATGGAGTTATTTGCATTTGAATTGCGCAAGTTTTGCCCGCCGTCCATAGAGAAGTACGACGGCACCACCAACCCGGAGGAATTCCTGCAGATCTATACTACGGTGGTGCGAGCGGCTGGCGGGTCTAAAAAGGCCATGGCCAATTACTTCCCAACGACCTTGACGGGCTCTGCCCTTTCTGGTCATGAACCTCCTCGAGTCTGCTGCACTCATGGGAGGAGTTATGCGACCTCTTGCCGCCAACTTTCAAGGTTCTTTTGCGCAGCCAGGCGTGGAGGACGACCTCCACACCCTGGAGCAGGAGAAGGGGGAGTCATTGCGCGACTTCATTCGGTGGTTTTGCCACTGCCGTAACATGATCCCCCACATTTCGGAGCAATCGGTCGTCATCACCTTTTAGAGAGGCGTCCAAGACCGTAAGATGAGAGAGAAGATGGCTACCCGTACCATCAGCACCACCTCCGAACTCTTTTTCTCGTGATATAAGTGTGCTGGCCGCATGAGGCAAGGAGCGCCGTCTGCCCCACGGTGGCCGAGGCAGGACGGCCGAACCTCAAGGGTTCCGGCCATGCAAGCAAGAAGGCGCTGAAGCGAGGAGGGAGAGACCAAGCGGGTCTTGGCCGCCGAACGTGATCGCGAGACCCCACGCCATGAAGCGCAACCCGCGTGACCATAGCGACAACCGCTGTGATCGACGCGATGATCATCGATCGTCGAGGAACGACACGCCGAAAGCAAAAAGAGGGCGAACTCTATTGCTCGATCCATCGGGACCAACACTCATGACGGACGGTTGTCGGTCGTGAGCAAAATGGTGGAGCAGAGAGCTTAAGGAGCGCCGCCCGACGAGACCAAGACGAAGACCGCCTCGCCGCCTTCAAAGAGCGGATCACGCTTATGGCGCATATCCATGGTGGTTCGTCCACCTTTTCCTCTAACGCCGCATACAAACGGCTAAAGAGGGAAGTGTTGCGCCGCTGTCATGTCGAGCTCGAGGCGGTCGGATCTTGAAATGGTCGGAGGAGAGGATCACTTTCATCCGTATGACCACCAAAGCACCACCGCCTAGGACATCTCTCGATCGTGGTGTCGCCACAATCCGGAATGTACGGCTAGGGCGTGTGCTGGTGGACAGGGGGAGTTCCATCAACCTCCTGTCCTCTACGGCATTCCTGGCGCTCCAGATCCCGCAATAGGATCTGTGTCCAGCTCTGCCTTTCTTCGGGATAGCCCTGGAGGCTGGTTTAATCCCCCTGGGTCAGGTGCGCCTCCCCGTCACCTTCGGGGAGGAAGACAATTACCGCACGGAGATGGTGGACTTCGAGGTCGCTGATTTCGACCTCCCCTACAATGCCTTACTTGGCCGACCGGCGTTGGTCAAGTTCATGGCGGCAACCCACTATGCCTACATGGTGGTGAAGATGCCGGGGCCCGGCGACCCCATAACGATTCAGGTGGATAGGTCGGAGGCCTTGCGCTGCTACAAGTATGCGTTGGACTGGCGGTGCCACTGCTTGGGCGTGGTTGATGCCGCTGCTCGGGAGCCCTCAGTTCGGACCGCTACCACTCGGCTCTACTCGTGAGGTTAAGGTGATCGCCGTGAGTGAGGGCGCACCCCGGAAGACCGTCAACATTAGCGCCAGCCTCAGTGCCAAATAGGAAGATGCGCTCGTCACCTTCCTCCAGTCTAACTCCGACGTGTTCGCCTGGCAACCGTCCGACATGACTGGGGTCCCTAAGGAGGTGATCGAGCACCAATTGGCAACGCTCCCCGAGGTGCGCCCGGTCCGGCAAAAGGTCCGGAGGTAGGCACCGGAGCGGCAAGATGCCATTCGGGAGGAGGTAGAGAAGCTGCTGCGCGCAGGGATAGTCAGGGAAGTCTCTCACCCTGAGTGACTTGCCAACCCTGTACTTATCAAGAAGTCCAACGGGAGATGGCGCATGTGTATCGACTTCACCGACCTCAACAAGGCCTGCCCGAAGGATCCTTACCCCCTGCCGTGAGTTGACCATTGTTGACTCCACGGCGGGTGCTGAGTCTTGTGGCTTTCGGATGCGTCTCTGGGTACCACCAGATTAGCATGGATGAGGAGATGAAGAGAAGATCTTTTGTAATTTCTACGGGTGTTTATTGTTATGTTAGAATGGCTTTTGGTTTAAAGAATGTTGGTTCTACTTATCAATGTGCCATGCATATCACTTTCTGTCCGCAGATAGGGCGAAATCTTGAGGTCTCGTTGACGACTTAGTTGTGAAGGTTAAAAGAGCGAAGAACTAATCCAAGACCTAGAGGAAACCTTTGCTAACCTCCTAAGAATTGCACTCAAGCTCAACCCCTGAAAATGTGTGTTTGGTGTGCCCTCCAAGCAAGCTCGGGTTTCGGTGTCCAACCGGTATTGAAGCCAATCCTGACAAGATAGCGGCCATCGAGCATATGAAGCCGCCAGTGCGGCTCAAACAGGTCCAGTGCCTGGCTAGTCGCCTGGCCTCCCTTGGGTGGTTTATTGCCCGATTGGGAGAGAGAAGCTTGTCACTGTTCAAGCTGTTGAAGAAGACTAACCACTTTGAGTGGACGGATGAGGCACAGAAGGCATTCGAAGACTTGAAGCAATACCTCACCTCTCCCGATCTTTGGTCTCCCCGCCGCGAGGTGAGCAATTGCTTTGTACATTCTTGCCCTCTGATGTGGTGAGCGCTTGATCGTCATTGCGGAGAGGGAAGGCGTTAAGAAGCCGGTCTACTACATCAGCAAGGTGTTGCATGAAGCGTAAACACGATACCCGCAGCTCGTAAAATGTTGTATGCGGTCTTGGTGGCATCAGAAGTCTGCGGCATTATTTCGAGGAGAGATCACCGTGGTCACGGCCTACCCTCGCGCGAAATTCTCCACAACCGTGAAGCGAAGGTCAGATTGCTAAATGGTCGGTAGAGTGGGGAGTTCAACCTCAAATTTGTACCCCGTGACCGCCATCAAGAGCCGTGGTGGCGGAGTTCGTTCTTAGTGGACTCCGCCACTCTCGGCCGAAGATACGCCCGCACCTTCTCCCTGGACCTTATTCTTCGATGGCTCATTCAGGCTGGAAGGCGCGGGGGATGGGGTTGTCCTGGTCTCCCCGACCGGTGACACTTTTCAGTATGTGGTCGCCCTCGACTTCAAGGCCACAAACAGGGGTAGCTGAATACGAGGGCCTGCTGGCGGGGTTGCGCATCGCTTCGGCGCTGGGCATCCGACGTCTCCAAGTTAAGGGCGATTCCCTGCTGGTCATCAACCAAGCGCGAAAGGAATTTCAGTGTTCCGACCCTACCATGGCGGCGTACCTGGCGGAGGTCAGAAAAATGGAGTGCCACTTTGAAGGATTAGGGTATATTCATATCCCTCGGCGCGACAATCACCTTGCGGACGGGCTTTCACAGCTCGCGTCCTCAAGGGTCTCTGTTCGCTCCACGGGTTTTCAAGAAAGACTATCACGACGGCCCATCGTAGCCCCGGCTCGGTGGGGATTGTGGTGCATTGCATGACGCCGGTTCAGTGGGGGGGACGAGCGGTCATGTGCCTCTAACTTTCGGTGGGGAGGGTGTGTCTTGGCTTCTGCGACCTCCAATTCGAGGAGGAAGGCAAGATGCACGCCTCGCCCCGTGTCCGGGGAGGGAAGGTGGCGGTGGCGCCGATCGCGCACAGGAGAAAAGCTCACCAATGAGTGCCGGGCGAGCACCGTGTGCTCGCCACACTTGGTCAGGAAGGTCGGTGGATGGATCCTATCCTAGCCTTCCTACGAGACCGAGTGGTCCCCGACAATGATGCCTCAGCTGAGAAGATTGCACGCAAGGTCAAGTGCTACACTCTGGTAGGTGGGGACCTATACCGCCAGAGCAGAAATGGGGTTCTACTGAAGTGCATCAATTGGGAAGAGGAAAGCAGCCTGCTCTCCGATATCCATGGAGGCATGTGCGGGAGCCATATGTCCGGCCGAACGCTACCCTCCAGGGATTTTATTGGCCTACTACCCTCCAGGATGCTTATAGTCGGTGAGGAAATCTGGCTTGTCGGTTCTTCGCCAGCAGATCCACCGACCGGCCTAAGCTCGCAAACCATCCCGCTCTTGGCCGTTTATGATGCAGGTCGGATATCTGGCCCGTTCGCTGAGCCACGAGGGCTTCACCCATCTCTTTGTCGCCATCGACAAGTTTACCAAGTGGGTCGAAGCCGAAGTAGTACGTGCCATTACGGCTTCTGCTGCTATCAAATTCATGCACGGGATCTTCACCCGCTTTGGAGTCGCCAACCGCATCATCACCGACAACGGGACCCAATTCAACAGCGCGGCCTTTCTGGAGTTCTGTGACGAAATGGGCACCAAAGTATGTTTTGCTTCGGTGGCCCACCCCAAGAGTAATGGTCAAGCAGAACGCGCCAATGCGCTGGTGTTGAGGGGCCTCAAAACAAGGGCGTTTGACCGGCTTCACAAGCGGGGGGCGCGATGGACGGAAGAACTCCGGTACGTGCTCGGTCGCCAAGACCACGCCTAGTCAGAAGCATCGGGCGAGACGCCGTTCTTCCCGTGTATGGGCGGTTGCCCTCCCCTCCGAGCTATCGCTCGGCTCACCACGCGTTTCGGAATTCTGCGAGGAGGGCCAAGAAGATCTTCGGCGAGAAGAAGTCAATCTCCTGGAGGAGTGCGTGATCGGGCCGCCTTGCGCGTCGCCTGGTATCAGCAATGCCTCAGGCGGTACCATGCCACCCGGGTCTCCGAGAGAACACTGGCAGTGGGCGACCTGGTCTTGCGCAGAATTCAGACGCATGCCGGGTTGCATAAACTGTCTCCCCGGTGGGAGGGCACCTTTAAGGTAGTTTCAGTATCTCGACCCGGGGCGGTCCGGTTGGCCACCGAGGACGGCCAAGAACTAGCGAATTCCTACAACATAGAGTTGTTGTGGAAGTTCTATCCTTGAAAAAATTGTAAGTACCCAGTAGTTCGCTTTGGTCAGCCTCGAGGTAAGTCTTTCCCGGTGATCGGCACATCTTGTGGTTAGTAAAGTTGTTGCCTAGAAGGCTTTTGCTTTGCTATTTTTGTCTCTTTCTGTGCCCTGAGTGGCAATCTTTCGCATGAAGTCACTGGTCCCGTATGTTTGCTAATTTTTTGGTGATCCATGGCGGCGCCCGGCGTCTGTGTCCGACAAAGACGGACGACCAGGGGGCAAGTTGGGCGCGGAGCTCAAACGTGGCTTGCACGCCTCGGGTTGGCTCCCTAAAGCACCGCTAGTCATCACGTCGAGCACCGCTGGCCTGGTACCCCTCCTGGGAGCCCGCTACTTTGACACACAGCGCCGTGGTTCGATTTCCGGAAGGGTCACAAGGACTTAGAAACCAAAGAGAGCGGACCAGGACTATCCCATGCGGGGACTTACATTATTTAGGTCTACCTTGCATATGCCCTGTGTAGTGTCTACTCATCCTTTTGGTAGTTATGTATGCACGCAGGCCAGGCGTAGAAGAGTCGGCCTACTTTATGAAAAGCTCAAGCATCTCCACATGGTGCCCGGATGCTTGGGGTCGGTCGCCGGCCAGAGTCGTCGCCAGCGCTGCAGAATGGTCGCCAGTGACGCATATAAGCGAGATAAGTGCCGTGCCACATTTTTAGCCACTTCCTTATGTGCATGCACTAAGATGGATCAAGCTATGCGTAATTGTCGCGGGCGTCGGAAACCAACGGCCCCTTGATGATAAAAGGAAAAGTGCTAAGTGTTAGCGTCTGGCAAGGGCAAGTGACCGGAGTGCGAGTTGGGCACAGTACTCGAACACGGCTCGCACACCTTGGGTTGGCTCCTTGAAGCACCGCTGGTTATCACCGTCGAGTACTGTTGGCCTAAAAACACTCCCGGAAACCTGTTGCCTCGCTGCGCCGCGTTGCAGCGTGATTCCAGAAGATCATTGGGATCTAAGTTCCGAAGGGATTCGAACCAGCGACAATCTTGCATAAAAACCTAATGCTAAGACTAAACTACGTTTTGCATATCCTGTTGGACTTAAGGTCATCCTCGCCTAAGTCCTGTATGACTTGCATGATCTATGCTTATGTTCGCAGTGACTACATAGGACTACTGGCGGGATTCTAGGACGCTGCCCTAACCTAGGTATTTGTCAGGCGTTTCGGCCAGGTTAAAAACTGGCCACTCGGTGGTTCAATCAAGCGAATTCGATCACGCAAGATAGATAAACACACAGTAACACTAAAAAGGAGTATCCATTACACCAAAGTTTGCCCAAGTGTTCATGAATGCGCATGATCAACAAAAGAAGTAAAACAAAAAAAAGCGGTAGCCGCGCTTCATTAATCGCCGGTCAATGTCACGGCGCCCACCTTCCTCCACCGGCCGAGACATCCGAGATCGGCCGCTCACCGCAATTGCTTCCTTGCCACTGTTTCGACGGCGCAAGCAAGGCGCATATACGCTGCGCTTACGTGTTCTTCAATGCCGGCCACCGCAACCATTGGGTCGAAGGTGGCATCGCGGTGGCGAAAGGTGCGAAACACGCACCGCGCGGTCATGATCGCGACTTCCGCCTCTCCCGTGGGAGCGGGCGGCGTGCGATGGCGGCTCCCAGTGCCTCTGCGACTGGCCGGTCGATGGGCATCTTGCAGGCGAGTCCGCCAATGGATCACAGAGGTTCACCCCCAGAGGCTCCAGGTACCTCTTCATGCGGCGGAAGTTCTTCTGGAGTATGGTGACGAGGTTGTGCCGTAGGCGGAAGGACTCAGACTCAAAGTGCCTCAACGCCGCCTCGGCCCTCTCCGCCCATTGTTGCAGGCGGTTGCTGGTTCCCTCTCTGCGCCATCTCGTTTACGCCGCTCAAGACTTGCACCACCGCTGCTCGTTGCCGCCATTGCCGGGCCGTCTGGTGCCCAACGTTGCATGCGCTTCACCCAGCTCTGTGAAGAGCTCCATGAAGCGGGCTGCAGGTGCAATGGCGGCGTGGGGGGTGAGATGGCTGTGGGCGTCAAGGCTGGGCCGCCCACTCGACCCTTCGGTGGTGGTGGTCGACGGTGTCGGGCGGGGCTTCAGCCTCGGTGGCCACGGAAGATTCGGCATCACCCCTATGAACATCTCACAGAGGTGTGCGAAGATGGAAAGGGTAACAATGGAGTTGGGGGTGAGGTGAAGGTGATGGACTTCGTAAAAGTGGAGGACGGTGAGGAAAAAATCAGAAAATGGCGGCACTAGGCCCGCCATTAGTGCCCAGATGTGGATGACGATCTCGTTGGAGAGGCAGCGTGGCGTGGGCGTCCCCGCCCGGACATGAAGGGCGCCCTCAGGCGCGATGATAGAGAGCGATGCCACTTTGGCGGTGTCAACCGTGGAAGCGGGAATGTGGGGCGCCATGGAAGCAGTAAGATGCTGAAGGTTTTGAGCAAGGAAGACTAAGGAGCGGAAGTTGAAGTGCGAAGAAAGGTATATGGAACCGCTTCGATGCGGATGTATCTATATATACACCCCCATCGACGGTTCGCGAAGAGACAAGATCGGCGCCGCTTTTGGGTCCCAACAAAATCGACGGATGCGGAGGGAATCGAGAGCGGTCAGATCCTCATGAGTGGTGGCCCTACCGAGAACGCACCGACATTTAATGAAGGCCCCAAAAGGATATGGCGCGCTGCTGTGGTGGGCCCGGGGCTATTGTTTCGGCGACTACTACTGGGTAACCTCTTCGCGACAAAAGCGGCCCACGTGGCGTTGAGCGGCAGTGGCGAGACGCTCTGCTTGTTCGGGAGCCCAAACCACGTGGCGGCTCGGCGGGTGGCGGCGGTGGGCGGCGACGCCGCTGCGCTGCAAGCCCAAATTTCACGTGGCGGCTCGAAGCGGGTGGGCGAGCACGCCCGCTAGCTGTGTGCGGCCACGTGGCGTTCGGGCGAGCAGTGGGCGAGACGCCTTACTCGCCGCCGCCAAGCCCGTGGCGGCTTTGGCGGCGGGTGGGCGAAAGCACGCCCCGGCAGTGGCGGCCCACGTGGCGGGCGGGCGAAAGCGGTGGCGAGGCGCCGCTGCGACGCCAGCCCACGTGGCGGCTTCGGCGGCGGGTGGGCGAGCACGCCTGCCGGCCGTGGCACCACGTGGCGTTCGGGCGGCAGTGGCGCGAGACGCCTCGCCGGCCTTCGCCATCCATGTGGCGGCTTTGGCAGCGGTGGGCGTGCGCCCGCCGGCCAGTGCTTACCACGGGCGTTCGGGCGAAGCAGTGGGCGATGGCGCCGCTCGCTTGGCGCCCAACACGTGGCGGCTTTGGCAAGCAAGTGGCGGCACGCCTCCCGGCCAGTGCCGACCACGTGGCGTTCGGGCGGCGGTGGGCGAGGACGCCTGCCGCCCGCCAGAAGGCAAAAGGTGGTGCGGGTGGCTTCACCTCAAGTCTCCTTCCCTATCGTACTATGCCGTAGGTCGGCTCGCCATGTCGAGATCCATCGACTGTGAGGATTTCTGCTACAAGCCCATTCCTCTGACGCCTCTCACCTACCCGTCACAAAGGGGTCACATACCGGGCGGACCAGGCGAAGCCATGCGTCGGCATTTAATGAGGCTAGAGGAACGGGACAGCATAGGAAGGAGTAATAAATGTGTGAAGATCAGCATGATGACCCCCCTTTTACCTACCCACGTCAGCCTGGCCTATATAAGAGCACCCTAGTGCATGGGGAAAAGGGGTCGGTAAGTCGAAAGAAGAGGGAAGGACATCAATCGGAGAGTCCAAGGAAGAACTTGTAACCTGAGAGCTCTGTACTAGCTTCAAACACTCTATAAAAGATCTAGCAGACGTAAGGCTATTACTCCGGGTGAGTGGGCACGAACACAGGTAAAAATCTTCGATCATCTTAGTTCATAGGCTCCTAATCCTTAGTGTGGGGGTCGTTAGGGTTTTCACTTGTTAGGGTTTGCCAGCCGCGAAGACGCCCTCCTCTTGAACCAAACCCGTCTGTAGACTATAACTCCCTTTTTGGCACTCCCCTTTTGGCATATGCGAGAATTCAAATAACCACACGAGGGACTAATTCAAATAACACAAGAGGAATAAGAGAGAATTAGTCAAACATTCTCCCCCTTTTGGCATTAAACACCAAAAAATGGGAAAACCAACTTAGAAAATATCTTGAAAACATTTCCCCCTTTTTGAATTAAGTATTCTCCCCTTTTTGGCATTGAACCACCCCCTTTTTTTTGTTAAAGAAGGTCATATAAGAATTTGAGCTGAACACTTATGACCGTGGCAAGGAATTGAAAGAGTTTATGATAAATAAAAACTTTGTTTTATTTGAAATATGGCCTAAAAGATGAAAAACTTGAAAAGAGACCATATTTGGGTTTTTGGATACCACTTGTAAAGATAAGCATAAAAAGCAAGGAAGGGTATCACACGGGTTATTTGAAACATATTCAAATAGCTCACTCCTCATTTTATTAGGCTTTGCAACTTTTCAACATGATTCTTTTGAAGAATCCAACAAATTTGCCTAATAGGGTTAACGAGGAACCCAAAAGAACAAGGACCACTTGAGAGAATGATATCACTTTAAATCTATCTCAAGGGCTTTGCTTGAAGATTCAAAAGAAATGAGCATTTTTAAATTTTAGTTGAAGAACAATGCTCAACTTGAGATTTTCCTCTTTTATGTATTTCAATACATAAAGAATCTCACACAGAGAATTCTTAAGCGATTGAACTTACAATTTTAGTTTGCGAGGAAAATTTCTTAATCAAGAATTTTGGGTATCGGAGTAATGCTACAAAGAGGCAATAGAATACCAGTTGTAGGAAATAATTGAATTCAATGATACCACTTAAAAGGAAATCAATTAATCAAGAATATCATATAAGAAATGAGCAATAAAGTCTAAGATACCACTTATAGAAAAGAATAACTTAATGATACCACTTGTAAGCATATTGAGTGAATAAACGCTCAATTGATACCACTTAAGATCAAATCACAAAGACTTGATACTACTTGAAGGAATTATCGATAAAATCGATGGGTATTAGAGCAATATATACTTATGGTATCAAAGTGAAGAATAACTTAAGATAGATCAATAAAATCATAAAGAAGGAGTATCGAGCAAATTAAAGACATGATATCACTTGGAAGCAATTATGCCCAAAACTTGCAATAAATAAACTCCCAAGATATTCAACAAATGAATCATGGAGTCATTTGCATTTGAATTGCGCAAGTTTTGTCTTTTCAAAAGATCAAGTGAATACCACTTTTAAATTAATTGAATGCTCATTAACTGATACCACTTGAAAAAGATCATTTTGCATGAGGATACCAATTTTGAGAAAAACAATATTGATATTTATTTAAAAATAAGTTCATTTTCTCAAAAACCAACACTATATGTCAATTTAAGATCAACTTGATATTATAACATAACCGAAAAGAGTCTCTCTTTCAAACACACAAAACTCGTTAAACAAGCTCTAAAAGGATCATAAGGTAAATCATAGAGCTAATACATTTAAACATCCTCAAGTTTTGTTTTGAGAGGTTCTACCAACTTGAAACCAATTTCAAGACATGAAAACCACAAAGATTTCAAAGAACTAGAATTTCAGATTTTCAGTTTTTGTCATTTCATTTAGGCTTCAAAAAATAGCTGAAAAACTGCTTAAATGAGGTCTAAAAAATCTGATAAAATTTTACATAATAGACCAACTATTGAGGATAAATTCTTACAAAGGTGATCCCCTCAAATTATGCTCTAATTTGGAGATACAAAAATCACAAATCAGCTAAAATCCATGCAAAAGTCTGAATTTTCAGCATTTGATCAAAGAGAGAAAAAGCCATAACTTTTGCAAATTAAGTTGAAATAATTTTAAATTGTGCAAAAACATACTTTAGACTCCTAAGAAACTTTTCCAAAAAGAATTTTTCAAAAAGGAGTCTCCAATCAAAAGATGTGCCAAATTTTGCTTTGTAGGTATGAATTTTACTCAAAAAGAAGAAAAGTCAAAACTTTCTCAAATAAAGTCAAAATGATTTGAAAGTTTCCAGAAATGAACTTTGGACTAATTAGAAGGTTTCTAAAAAAGAATTTCCTTAAAAGGACATTTCTTTCAAAAGATATGGCGGATTGCGCTTGGTAGGTATGAAAAGAAGTCAAGTTTCCGTTGAATGCTCAAAATGCAATTCGGCTTGGATTTCATGGAGATTTGAACTTTCATGGCTTTGTATAAGTTAGAAATACTATTTCAAGCCAATAAACATAAAGAAATCCAACTCAAATAGCGAAACCCACAATATGCAAGAATATGTCGTTTTGGGTCAAGTGAAAGATTTTAGCCAAATTCAAACGACTATAACTTTTGGACGGTTGGTCGATTGGAAAAACTTTGAACTAGAGAAATACTTAAAATGACCAAACCTACGAGTTTTGTATTGACCACTTTTTCAAAAACTCAATAGATTTTAACTTATGAAAATATTTCATTTAATTCAAAAACAAGATCATATAAGATCCAATTGAGGCCAATTTTGCTATTTTGTTTCTAAAATAGGAATTTTCACTCCGAAAGTATTGCAAAATATTTGAAATACATATTTAAGAACTTTTATAAAGATTTTCCCAAATCTAGGCCTTTTAAACAAAAATTTTGACTTTTGACCAAGGAGGCTCATATGAAGGATATTCATGCATATAGTTTTCAATATTATTCCAAAAAGTATCAAATGAGAAGATATTTGATTGAAATTAGTATGTATGAGTTTGAAATACCATTTGGAACCAAGATATGGCTAAGAATCCGATCCAAGAGGTGAAACTCACAAAGTGCTAGAATATGATCAATATAAGTCAAGTATAGTTTTAAGGTGAGTTTTAAAATCAAATAACTTTTGATAGATTGGTCTTTTGGAAATCTTTTGAATACGAGAATTGTTAAGAATGACCAATTCTATGTTTTTCATTTTGGAGCTATATTCAAAATCATTTTACAATTTATTCTATGAAAATTATAAATTTAGAATCAAAACAAGATACTAGTAACTAGTTTTTGGGCTAAAACTTACTTTCTTTTGAAATTAGTTTCGTAAAGCCAAAACTATTGGAAAACATTTTGAAAGCAATTGTATACATTTTGCAACTAGTTTTTCACAAGATTAGTAATAGTATACAAAATTTTGACTTTTGGCTAAATGGTTTGATTTTGAAAATATATATATGCACTTATATTAATATGGGCACACATAGGGATGTGATACACATGGATATGAATTAACACTCCCCCTTAATGTGCCACTATCCCAAACTTGCTCAAGATTGCAATCAAAACAACTAATAAGCATGAGCAAGCAATTTAAATTGACTTACATGAATCAAACAATATAACTTACATAAGGCTATAAGCTATAGGAATCAATTTAAATACTTGTTACCCGAGATGGCATTGGCTTAATGTTTAAGTGATCGTCCTCATGCTTGGCTCCATTTTGCAATTTGATGAAGTCTTCATTCTTTTGATGAAGCCAAGTGTCCAATGCATCTCCAAATGCCTAAAATCTTTTAGGCACTTTTTGGTATCCAATTTTGGTTGGGTCCTCCAATGTTAGTCACAATAGATTTAGGAACCCAAATGACCCTAATGTTGATATTATTTAATTGACTAACACAACTAGCAAAGAATTTGCAATAGTTATTACTCCTAAGCGAATTATTGGCATTAAAATGAGAAGGCTTAGGAGTTTTAGTAATTTTAGCAAGTCCATTTCTAGTTTTATCCTTTCTAAGCACATGATAGTCATTATAATAAATAAGCTTAGAGGATTTAGCATTTTTAGCAAATGGTTTGCGATTGTTATTCCTCCTAAGCAAATTGTTTGTATTGTTTTGAGTGGACTTAGGAGTACTAACAACATTAGCTTATACATCTCTAGATTTATTTCTCCTAAGCAAGTGATTATAATTATTTTGCATAGACTTAGGAGAATTAACAAATTTGGCAAACACATTGCCATTTTTATCTTTCCTAAGCAAATAATGATCATTATATATAATAGGCTTAGGAGTGATACCTTTGGGACAATCCTTACCGAAATGTCCCCTTTCCCGGCAATTGAAGCACGTCATGCTATTTGGCCCTCTCTTGACCTTCTTAACTTGCTCCTTGCCGGTTTGCCTCACGGTTGATGATTGTGGCTTGAAATCCACTTGGTTTGGGCACACCGAGACGTAGTGACCCTTTTCATGACATCCAAGGCACTTGATGCTCTTCATGTGTCTTGCGCTGTGCCTTGTCTTGCTATTCACCTTCTTCTTTGAGATGTAGCCAATCCCTCTCTTATCTTGCGAGCGGCGTTGCTTGCTTAGAATGTCGTCGAGGGTGGCCTTCCCTTTATAGCACTTCTCTAAGTCACTTCTCAATTTAGTGACTTGTTTCTTGAGTACTTTATTCTCCTCTACAAGATTAGTCTCTAAGCATATAGAGGAACTTGAAACAAATTCATTTGAGCAACAAGGCAAATCAATTAAATCCTCACAAGAGGTGGACATTTCTATTTTAGATAAAATGAAAGAATCATTATTTAAGCATGGCATATCATCTAGAATATCACAAGAAATTTTTATGTCCACTCTTGACTTAATGATTTCCTTGAGAATGAGGGATTCATGATTTTCTTTAAGCACATTATAATCATTTTCAAGTGAGTCATGTTCAAGCTTCAAAATCTTATATTTTGCTTTCTCTTTCCCAAGATACACATTGAGATCCTCTAACAAATTCATCAAATCATCGTAAGAGGGCTCATCGTCATCACATACCTCATTTTTACCTTTAGCCATGAAGCAATGAATCAAAGATGCTAGAGTTGAATATTCATCGTTGCTTGGGAAGGTAGTTGAGGTAGAAGATGTTATCGGTTCTTCATCAATTGATATGGAGCTTGAAGTTTCATCTCCTGACACCCATTCTTCTATGCAACCCTCATTAGGGGATGTGGACACATCATATAATTCTTGAAGCATTGTCCACATTTCGTGAGCGCTCTTGAGATTGCATATTTTATTAAATACATCTACGCTCACAACGCTAAATAAAACGTTAGTAGCTTGAGCGTCGAGATGTAGGCATTTCTCTTCTCCTTTAGTTGGAGCAAATTCATTTAATGGAAGAGAAAAGCCCACATCTATGATCCACCATATTTGGGGCTCATGGATTTAAAATGAGAAATCATAAATATTTTCCATGAAGCATAATTTGAGCCATCAAAAATATGTGAATCGGTGTGGTGCACTAAATCACTAGTCGTCATCCTTACTCTCTAGGCGGTAAAGCCTAATAAATGAGAGACCAAGCTCTGATACCACTTGTAGGATGGAGGATGCGCCTAGAGGGGGGTGAATAGGCGTTTTACAAAATTCGATCGCTCACTAAAATAATTCGCTCTAATACACCCCTAGGTCAAAATCTAATCAAAAATATATGCGGAAGCGATAAACTCGGTTTTGACAATTAAAGCCTAAATCAACTAGGCTTACTAGTGCACTAACTAAATTATGTCTCTATACTAGAATTGCTAAATTGAGCAAACAATCAATACTAAACAATTCTAATTATAATCAAGCAATTGATAAATATACAATAAAGTAAATGCTTGAAGGTAAAAGAGACAACCGATATTTTTCCGTGGTGTTAGGAGACTTGCTTGTCTCCCTAGTCCACGCTGAGGCAAGCCCAACCACTTGGACCGGCTCCGCTCAGCACCCGCCTCGTTTCCACTAGTCGTGGTTTTTCACGCTATGCCGTAGGCTCAACCCGAACCTTCACAAACTTGCTGGGGCTTTCACACCTTGAGAGCTCCTCACAAGACGACGCCACGCTGCCTAGGAGTCGGCAACCTCCAAGAGTAACAAGTCGCTCCTTCGCTTGAACTTCACCGAGCACAACGAATCGCTCCGGTGATCACCAAGTGCAACACATGCACAAGGACCTCCCTCAAGTGCAACACATGCACAAGAGACTCTCAACCCACTTCTAATTGCAACACATGCAATTAGTCTCACTCTTGCTCAAGAACAACTTATGAAATGCAATACATGCAAATCACCTCTCAAATACTCACACAAGAGCCAATACACAAATGAGAGCTTCAATACATGAACCACCTCACCCAATATACTCTAGCAACCAGCAAATGCCCCCATGACCTCCTTTTATAGCCTCACAAAGAAAACTAGCCGTTGGGGGCAAAACAGGCATTAAACGAGCTAAAACTAGCCGCTGTTACAGTGTTTGCGGTATTACTTCCTCACTGGGCGGTAGTACCGCCTAGGGATCAAAAACCCTTCTCTGCCAAAAAGTTATCAAGACAGGCGGTACTACTGCCCTACGGGCGGTAGTACCGCAAATTGCTCCACTAAAATGCTCATAACTTTTGATTCCGAACTCCGATTTGGGTGATTTTTGATTCTATGCGAAGCTTATCACGAGGGCTACAATCTCCACCCATTTTCAAGATTTAAGCAACCATAGAAATTTTTAAATATCATCAAAACTAAACTCTAATGTAGTCATTCAAGTCTAAAATCTGATTTTCTCGAAATACTTCACATAGACTTGATCAAAAACATGACTACAAGCTAGCAAGGGGTCAACAAGATTAAAACTTGAATCATGTGATGATCAACTCATGATCAAAATAATTTGTAAAACACATTTGCAAATACTATTCACATGCTTCAAAGAACCGCATATAAACTCCAAATCCAACTTGCTTGAGCATCCTCGTTTTGCAACTCATACAAAACCTAGCTCCAAGAAACCACTTTGATTTTGAAAGATTTGTTTTGTAAAGAGAAAACAAAACATGAAGCTTCAACAATTTCAACACATGCAAAAGTGAACTTCACGCAAAAGCCAACGTATATAGCTTATCCTATTTGCAACACATGCAAATCAAAGCTTTATGCGAAAACCAAATGCATATACTCTTCTTCTTGGCAACACATGCAAATCCGAGCATAATGCAACAACAACCAAGCATAGGCTTAACCCATTCGCAACACATGCCAAATGGTTAGCTCTATGCAAACACCAAATCCAAATGATTTGAGCTCGAGTGAACACGGGATTGAGATCATCAACACATGATGAAGCTCAAGCTAGGAGACAACCCATCTTAATAGTACGACGATAAACACTAGACTCAAAGACTATAAGGTCCTTAGCCTATCTAGTTATACCTTCGCCGCCGCACGCAAGCAATCCCCTTTGGGGTCTTTATGATCTTAACTTTGATACTCCCTCGGGATCATCACTCAATTCTTCTCTTTGTCTTCGGAATCTTCTCTTGACGCCCATCACCTCATGATGCCGTCTTTATCCCGTTCTCAATCATCTCATTCATCTTTGGACCTAACTCAATCACCACTCATAAAATAGTTAGTCCAAGATGCCGGTTGTCTCAATTATCTCTTGCACTCCATTAACACATAATGGATGCCTTTAGATCAATTGAGCACAACCTCAAAACCAAAACGCTACCCATTCCTCCACAGAGAATGGGGACCCCTTATGTAGGCATTTCAAGGGAAAGACAATATCTGGGACTCGTGGATCCAACATGAGTGACCGACCCAACTTGTGGTTGAGAGGGACTGAGTTATTTACTTTGCCCGATGGTTGATCCTTAGTTGCCGAAGACAAAGTCTGACGCACACCGCATCACCGGTACCTCCTGCACCCTTTCCACACCACACTGGGCTTGTCATCGATGCAGGGATTGGGCGGCATCCACCTTCCGTGGTCCACCCAATACTATCCCCCAAACCGTAGCAAGTTTTGAAAACAAGTTTTGAGCAATAAATGAAAAGTAATAATTATTATTATAGCTAACCTACGGAGGTTCATTACTGGTAACCTAGGGTTAACAATTGAATATGTCATAATCAACATGGTCTTTCTTAACAAGGACATGGGTTTTAACTAATCAATTCTTTCCAAACTAGCTCCTTTTTAGATTCTTTTCTATTTACAGACAAGTGCAATAACTACATACATACAGTAATTATACGGAATAATGGGATCAACATGTTCAAGGAGTGTGGCTTGCCTTGCGGAGTCGAGGTTTCTCCTAGATGGAAGTAGTCGATGTTGTGTCAGGTTTCGTACGACGCTTGCTCCTAGCGCGGCTCCGAGAACTGCTCCGGCTCCAGGTTTCACTTCGAAGTTGGCTCCAACGTCGGATCTAACGCGAGAAAACGCAACTAATAAATAAACGAACAAAAAACAACAAAAGAAAGAAAACAGAAAAAAGGAATCGGAGAAAATGGCCGGAACGGAGCTCAAGGGCATTTTAGGAATTTTTTGGACTTGGTATGGTGAAACGGAGATCATTTTTGGATTCAGCGACTCGAACTGATCAAGAATATGTGCTTTTGGGTATTTTTGGATTTTTGGGATTTTTCTTGGAATTTTTCTTGATTTTCGGATTTTAAATACGAATTAAACCCGAAAAGAAAAGAAAATCCGAAAAAGAAATTGCAGACAGAGTTCTGAAATCGGCCCGTCTGACCCATTCTAGCCAGCAGCCCACACGAGCGACGGCCAGGAGGCGACTGGGGCCCATTGTCTGTGAGAGCAATGGTGGATCGACGCGTCGAGAGAGCGGAGGGAGGGACGACCTCGCGGCAGCGGTGCTTGGTCGGAGATGGAGAAGACGCACACGAAACCGGCGGAGGAGGGCATGAGAGAAGAAATGGAGTGGCGGGGAAGAAAGAGGGAGCTATGGCGAATTCGGGGGCGGAGAAAAATGGAGGGGAGATGGAGTGGAGGAGCGTGGCGGCGGGGCAAGGCCGGAGCCGAGAAGATGACTGGCGAAATGGCGACTCGGTGGCTCGAACGGCGGAAGAAGTGGGGGAAAAGCAGAAGCTCACCGAGGGGAGTTTGTCACTGAGGAAAACGGGGCTCGGGCTGGTCGGAATGGAGTTCGGCGGCAGGGAAATTGCCGGACATGAGGAAGACGGTGGCCGCTTCGGCGAAGGAGTGCACCGGAGGGCGAGAAAAATAGGGGAAAAAGGATAGTTCACCAAGGGGAGTTCAATGCGAGCAAAATGGCACTTTCGGGGACACTACTTATAGCGGCGCGGGGAGGGAAGATAGAGGAGACCGGCCGGCGAGCTCTCGAGTACGCGGGAGAGGGTTCTAGGCGCGCCAGCGAGAGGTGCTAGGGGTGCGGTGCGAGGCGGAGTAGCTGGCGGCGACGCGACGGCAGCAGCGGCGACAAGATGGCGGTACAGGCGGAGTGAATTGCGACGGAACAGGGACGGGATGGGCGTTGACGATCGGCGACGGGGGAGGCGAAGACCCGGACGAAACGGGGCACGCGGGACGGACCGGGCGGAACGGAGACTCGGCGAAGCGGGTCAGGGCGAGCGCTGGGCCAAGGCGAGGAAAAATCTGGACCGGGGAAAGGAAAGGGGCGGAGGGAGTGGAGGCCCACGCGACGGGACAGGCCGAAGCCGAAATGGGAAGTGGCTGAAATAGGAAGGCGCCAGAAATGGAAGCTCTCCCGAAACGGAAGGAAAACAAAAGAAGGTCAAATAAAATCAAATAAACTCTGGAAATTTCGGAAAAATTCAAATAAAACCATAAAAACCAGAAAAAACAAATTTTGAAAATTTTGGGTTATTTCAGACAGCGTCACGCCGGCCCACGGCACGGTGAACTGTCCAATCCGGCGAACGCAGCCTCTCTCCCGCCGAACCTACAAAACGGCAGGCGCGCGTATCCGATCGCGTGCCCGTGCCGTGCCGCCGGGAGCCAATGCAAGTATGCGCGCGTGCTGGCTACGCTACGTCGCTACTCTCGGGAGTTGTCTCGCCGAGCGGCCAGGCGTCGAGCCATGTCTTGGGCGCGCCTAGCGAGCTAGCCTGCGGTGCCGCGAACGCTCCACGTACCCAAGGGGCCACGGCAGTATCCACGACACGAGTGCTCGCGTACCCACCGCATCTCGCCGGCCGATCGACCGCGTGTCACGCCCGCCACTAACCGGGCCGGCGTGCAAGTTCAGCGCTGCTAATCGTCGTCAGACGTAGGTTAGTTGCGCGGTCGCATGCCAAGCTAGCATTCCGAGTTCCTCCCCGGGGCAGCCCGTGCTCCGACGCCAGCCTGCCGGTTTTGTAGAAACGCACGCTGATGCCATGCATGGCCTATTGGCCTGCATGCGCGCGATCGACCGCCCCTAGGCTCTCGTTGCCCTGAACCATAGATGCATGTCATTCATTCGATTCACTGCGGAGGATGACGAAAGGGATCGGTACTCTTGGCGCGGCCTCAGTCCAAAACGACATAAATGCGACGCAATATGCACACCCATAATTTTGGAAGGGCAGAATATGGCATTTCATTCTGGTTATACTTCCGCATTAAATACATGTTGTTTTAAATATCGACGTAATCTCTTAAAACACAACTTTCACTGTCACTTTGTATTGTAATATATTCTATATTAAAGCCCCAAGGATTGGAGAGCAACCAGGGGGGCCACGTGTCGCCCGGCAAGGCCCACTGGAAAACCCAAAAATTACGATTAGGTCCTTTTGGGAAAATCAAAAATCGCGTTTAGATCATTTCGGCCGTTTTTTAGGTAAAATAGACCCGAGAAATATCGAAATTATGTTTAGGTCCCTACACGCGGTTTATAGCTGAATTGAAAATCGCGTTTAGGTTCTTTCGCCGATTTTTTTGTAGACTGGACCCGAAAAAATTCGAAATGGCGTTTAGGTCCTGCAACGCAGTTTTCTAAAAAAATAGCCAGATTTTTTCCTCGCGGCGCGGCATCGCTCGCAACTCAACCTAGTATTAACAATAATATAAGGTAGATTCTTAATAAATTGTGCCCTTGATGCTTTCTATAACCTAGAAATGCAGGCTGTTTCCCTGTTCCTACAAGCAGCTTACTACAAGATTCTGAACAGCTCCCCTTTTGTTGTTGTTTGCGCTTTACTTCTATATGTCGGCTCTTACCAAGTTGGTGCTTTGCTTCTGTTGCCACTCGCACTTCGTGGTCCTTTGTTGGAGATCTTGACCTCTACCTTGATTGCTTCTGCCAAGCAAACTTGTAAGGAATCAGCTGAGCTCAGCCATCCCATTTAGCCTTTCATTTGATAGATTGTCTTACATCTTACCTCGCAAATAGAAGTGTTGATGCTGCAAATGTTTATATATTTATAGAACATAATATAAAGCTTTTTCTACTGAGAGTAGTTACTTCCTGTGTCGTATCTAATAACATTGAAAGTATCGGAGAGTATATACGTATAGTATAAGAGTCTATAAGTCCGGCCAGCTAGTTGTTATGTACACTTTTTGGACGTGGCATGTATACTTTTTATACATTCTCTTTTTTATGGGCCAATTGAAAGGTATTTACAAAATATGCCAAAAACTATGTCTCTATTACAATTTTTTGTGTGGTCCACATTGGAGTATCTCATAATTAGTATATGAGTATACCCAAAGTGATAAAGGAGTATGTCAAGTTTGCTTTGGCTATATATCAGAAGTGAGAATAACTACACCTGCATGAGAGTAGAATGTCTTATTACAAACAAAATAAAATTATAATATTATGAAAGTTCTTATCAAGACAAATATATTATATGACTATCATTTATTCAATCTAAATATTTAACATTTATTGATAGTCAAAATTTCAAAAGTTTGACTGTATGAATCTCAAAACGATATGCATTTGAGATTGGAATAAATACATAGCTTGGACTTTACTTACTACATGCTTTTACCATAGTGATGTTTTCCTCCAAAAGATACCATGCTGTGCTGATCTGAACTTCATCACGGGTTTAAGGAGAGTAAAATGCACACATCATACGTCTGTATGCTTTTGCGAGGGATTAGAACATAGGGTTTATTTGGATCTGTGAGGCTTAGAACTAATCCCTTTAGGCCTTATTTGGATACCTCAAACCCGGCCGGGATCCCGACCTATTTCTGGTGTTGAAAACCCACTGGGCTAGTTTTTCCCTGGTCCGGTGGAAAATACATTTGGATACCTTTAAGTTTGGGATTTCATGATCCAATCCACGCCATTTTCGCAGGGGAAAAAATCCTCGCCTCCTTACGTCGGGCTCGCATTCCCCGTCGTGTCGTGACTCGTGAGCATCGCCTCCTCCGCCTCTGCACACGTACACACTCTCCCCCCTCTGCGCATCTCCGGCGATCACCACCACCCACCTCTGGCCGCCACTATCTCTCCTCCAGCAATGGCGCGCCGCAGCGGTGGGTAGACCTACGGCTTCCTCATCTACTACACCTCCTGGCTCCCCCTTGCCCACATCCTTAGATCGTCTTCCCCCTCCACCAAGGACGTCGCCGATGCGGACGCGTCCGTTGCCTCTTCTCCATCCCCACTCCCCATGGCGGCACTCGGAGGCCGGAGGCGGCGAGGGCCGCAACGGTGTGCCCAACGCGCTCGTGGTGGCTACGCTTGACTCTGCCGCGGAGGGGGCCCCGGCCCTCTCCCTCGATCCGGTGAGCGATCCGTCTCCCTCTCTCTCTCCCAGATCCTGTACCGATCTCGCATGAGGTTTCCGTGCTGATTTGTCACGGTGGTGGGGTGCAGGTGTTGAGGCTAGGGACGGAGGAGCAGCTGCCGTACAGATGGCCATCCACCCACGCGGCGACGGCGTCCTCTGCGCCTTCTTCAACGGCTGCAGGTACCCTTCTTCTTGGATCCAATCTTTGTGATCAATGATTAGTGGGTGAGGTCTGTTTTTGAGCTGTGTTTCATTCGGTTGTGGGACAACCGCGTGTGTGCCCGAGCTGGATTTGACAATTTATGGGTTTGAGATGTGGCGCATTGATTTGGGTACTAGGCCTGTGATTGTGATTGATTTGATCATTGCTGAAAGAAATTGCCACTTCCAATTGTACTTTTGTAGGCAGTGTTTGTCCTAACAACAACAGCTGTAAGTCGTGTGGTACTTCCTGATCAAGTGCTATCGGTTTGTATTGTCACCGTTCTCAGTTTTAACCATGCGAAGCTGCCATTTGCTGTTTATCCTAAGACCGCTTGATTTCTTACATTCCATGTAAACTCATCGCAGTATCACAGTGTTGCTACTTTTGCTCACTCAAATGTATTTGTATTATTCGTTTTGAATGCCCTTGATAGCATCTCACTCAAATGTATTTGATAAAATATTTAACTTATTTATTTCAAAATTATGTTTAGAATATTGTTCTAGTAAACTTATTGAAATTTTGATGAGAACCGTGTTTAACTGTGACAGCGTATGTTCAATTGTTGGAAATGATGCATTTCATGTGTTTTTGTGTAATTGTGGTGTTGTTTCTGAATTTTTTGTTTACCCATGTTCAATGCTCAAGTCACTTTTGTGCAATACTAGCACAATAGAGGATTTATTATATTTATGAATTTTCTGAATTTTTTCTGAATTTTTTGAGATTATTTTTATTGCCCGGTATTTTGATCCCATGCCTTCCAAATAGTGGCAGGAAAAATTTTCCAAAAGGGATTATTTCCCCATGGGAATGAGAGGGATTCTATGTGCCCTTCAAAACCCTCCTTAGGATTTTATTTCCTGGGATTTTTCCTCCTAACATCCAAACAAGCCCTTATATTAGCAGGGAAATGGAACTAAAATCCCCAGGAGAGAAAGAACACATGCATGCATGGAAATTCTTTCTGTCTCCTGTTTTAGAATCTATTATAGGAAGGACATCTAAGGCTAACGAAAAATTCAATAAAGTCCATTTACTGAAGTGGTGATCTCATCTCGTCTTGCTTGCAGGGAGCGAATCAGAGAAGAAAACCGTTATCCTTACTTTTGGGATTGGCATCTGACTAGTCCAAAGAAGCATTTCGCTATCCATGTGTTTCCTGGACTTTCTTCATCGTCTGCTTATAGAATTTCTGGTCCAACTCTTTCCCATGATTTGCCAAGTTTGTCAAAAGTTTTGAAGTTTGCTCATGTAGACCCTTGCATGACGAAACATTGGTCCCTCTCTCATTGAAGTGGCCAGTTCGCATCATTGGACTTGCTGTGCAACAGCAGCAACACCACAGTCTGTGTACACATTGAATGATAGGGAGCGCATGGACTTTCTTCTCAAAACTCTGAAAAAATCGACGTTCTTTGAACAGTTCCGCTTAACTTATCTAGATGCCAAGTACGTCCGCGTTAAGGTTTTGAAGCAAGGCCTTTTGGACCATTTAGATCGTCGCATAAGGATTTTTTTCAACTACATCGCAAATTTATGAAAATTGGAAAATAACAGCCGATGTGGATATCAAAGGTGAGTCCTAGAGAAAGGAGCTACTTGTCAGCGTCGTACTGAAGTTTTTTTAAAAAAATTTTGCGTGATGTTCATAATGTTTTGCCCTATTGATGGGTAATTAATTAACGCTACTGACCAAGTTTATGGATGAATAATTGAATGGTTTTCTTTCAGTTTTCAATTGGTCGATGTTGAACGCACGTCAATTCTGAAAATAGATGTTTCACAACCATGAAACTTAGTACCCCATCCGTTCAAATTTATAAGACGTATTTTTTTTTCTTGGCACATAAACTAAGAAGATATTGAAAATGACTAGATTATTTCTAATTATTATCACTAAGCACTTGTCGGTGTTTGAGAACCGCAAGTGAAATTCTAATAAGTCTAGAGGGCCGCGTCTCCGCTCCTTGAATGGTTAGACCCCAAGAGAGAGAGAAAGGAGGTCGGGATATATCTTGGTTGAGTGAATGTCCCTACTCCGGTTAAATGCGGTGGTGCGTGTTTGTATTGATCTTGATGAACCCGTCGGATTACAAGCGAGGGCTACGCAGCGCCTCACACGGAGGTGAGCGAGAGAGCACCGAGCGGAGGACTTCGGAGCTTGGGTGTGTGGGCCTTCGGTCGTTCAAAGTCGCGCCTTCTGTTGTATGTTTGTCCTAGTGTGCGCGCCCCCCTGTTGGAGGGCCGAACCTCCCCTTATATAGCCGGGGAAGTCGGTTACATAGAGCGTGTAAAAGGAAAAAAAATGATGGGGCTCCTCGCTTTGAGAGTCGGCCTTCCGCCTCGGCGTCTGGTCTCGGACTTGACCTCGGCGGATAGTGGTTGGCCTGCGTCGGGTTGGTGAGGCGGCTGAGCGAGAGCCTTGTCCGCTCCTCCCGGAAGCAAGACTGCTCTCTGTGGCTGTCAGTCCGACGTCGGTGTCGACCTTGAGGATTGCCTAGGAAGGCATGGCCTCCCTCCTGTTTGGTCATCTTCAAACGCCGATCGGTGGGGTAGGTGGCGGGTCTGGCGCCGACTTCGATGATTTGATGTTGGCTTGTTGACGAAGAGGTTCGAGTTTGATTGAGGCTCTCGGTCCGTCTGACTTCGCTCGGTCGGGCATCTCATTTGCTTCGCCGTGTCTGTGGGAGTCCGCTCTGTTGCGTTTGGTCGGACCGTCCCCTGGTCGGCTTGGCCGGAGGCCTTGGGCCCCGGGTTTAAACCTGTGTAATGCCCATCGCTTTTCTGGGCAGCTGGGATACTGTGTCTTGGGGTATCCGTCAAGACTATATTCAATGCATGCCTGCAGAGAATGTGAAGTAAAGACAGATATTTATTATGGCTATAGAGGGAACATCACGCTAAATTTGCATTAGAATATAAAATATGCCATATATTTATAGACAATATCATTCACAAAAATAAGCCTTATAAATTTGGACAGAGAGTACTAACTACTTTGAATTTCTAACGTATAAGATATGGAGAAACCCCTAAAAGAAACTGATTTACTTCCTTTTCTCACAAATACATGTTATTTTGGACATCGATATGATCATCAAAATGCAACTTCAACTACTAATAAATATTATAATGTTTTTATAGAATCCAATAAAATTATAATATTATGAAAGTGTTTTTGAGACAATCTACATATGATTTCCATGTATCTAATCTAAATATTTAGAAAGATATCGATATTCGAATTTTGAAAAAATTAGCTGCAGATATATTATTACTAAAATAATATGTATTTGTGATCAAAAGAAATACAATTGTTCATAGCTAGCTAGACATGATCCTAATATCTGGAGATACATAGCTGCTGCACAGAGATAGCGATGAAAAGGCACCAGAAAGAGAAAGAAGGAAAATTTGGCTAGTCGAGAAGGCGATGCCTCTCGTGACCGAAAGAGAGAGAGAGCAATACCCCTTAGTTTCGTTTCACACGTTGTCATGTCGTGTTTCTCACAAGGAAAACTCGCAACAAACGCATTGTCCAACTTGCCTTGTTCGTCGCTAGTAACTATGATCCCACGCATGTATTGCACGGCATCACATATAAACCGAAATCTTTAGGTCCCATATGTAACACATGAAATTTATATAAATTCCATCGGCATTTCAAAATCATGTGAAATGTGTTCCAAGGTACTCTGAAGTCTAATAAACAGGTCAATTACTTATATGCCACTAAAAGTTTGTCTCAGTTTTACTGATGTGTAGATGATGACTCTACGTGCCAATGCAATATTAGAAAATTTCCTAAATTTTAGTAACATATAAGAAATTAATCCCTAATAAACACACCTGCGTCCGTTGAAGCGTAGGCTGCGTAACAGATAGGGGTGAAAACAGGACAAGAAATATCCACCCGATCCGATCCCGAATCCGTTTAAAATCCGTACCGATGTTATCCGTATCCGTATCCGGAAAATCTGATGTAATATGGGTTAGGATATGGGAAGAGCAATATCCGATCCGTATCCGAAAAATCTCATGTAATACGAGTTAGGATATGGGAAGAGCAATATCCGATCCGATATCCGGTAAATATCCGACCCGATATCCGGATAAAATCGGTTATTCTTCCATTAATTTGGTTCATTATTGGATAGATAGAATAGTTGTTTGATACTGGCACTAAAAAACACTACTTTGTTATTAAGCGTGAACTTCAACAAATCTATCAACAAACAAATAGAGTGATGACATAATACTTTTACCCAAATTGATTTGTTCAACTTATTTGATAAACTTCGTTTCTATTCAAATTACTGGAATTAGTTGAGTCACTAAATTGCACCTCTAGCTATACTACTATCCTACGTTGAAATAATTATGACTTGAAGCTAATGTTGTAAGGTTAATGCTTCATTCGTTCTTTTACGTACACAATTATGTACTATACTACTATCCGATAATGATATCCGATCTCAACCCGAATCCGTCAGATATCCGCTCCGTATCCGAATCCTGAATAATCCGAATTCGTATCCGTATCCGGGACATCCGTATCTGACTCTGAATCCGGAAAAAAAATATGGATTAAGATACGGGACGAGCAATATCCACCCGTATCCGATCTGGTTTCACCCCTAGTAACAGATGTGTGCCAGGCTCGGTTTCACGTTGACAAAACGGGCAAAAGGTCGCCGTGCTGCTATGAGCATAGGGACCGAGCAGAAAACAACCCTTGCGAAAAGGGCGAAAGGGCGCAGTTTTTGTGAATTGTGATGGCGTCCCGGGCTCCCGGCTTCCACAGCTCGCGCGCAATCGGAAACCAACCCCTTCCATTGGACCTGCCTGTCCTGACGAGGCAGGGCCTGCTAGGCTGCTGCATCTGCATGGACTTATTTACGGCTTTGACGACTCAGAATTTTCTAAGGGTCTTGAATTTAATTAGAATTAAGTTGTTTCCTACAAAAATACTGTATTCCAACCAAGACCAAAGTGAAACGATAAACCTCTTTTCAACGCTTGTATGTCAGCGGATTCAGCGCATCTTCAACATTTGAGATAAAAATACTGCATTCCAAATAAGCCCAAAGTGACGATCAGCCCCTCTTCACTATCAACCCCTTTTCAACGCTTGTATATCAGCGTATCTTCGACACATTAGACTATTGTATACTCCTATTTACTGTCCTACCATTATGTCCTATCAATATTAAAGACAATAGAGTAGTGGTAACTTTTTTAAAAAGCTATTTTTTTATTGTACTGAGTTAAAAAGCTTCTGTAGTTTTTTTTCTAGAAACAGCTCGATAAATAACTAATTTCTCTCACTAATAACCTGCAAAAACATATATAACCTAGCTTTCAGTTTTTACTAGTTATATATATCTTCTAACTTATGTCAAAAACCACTTAAAAACTGAGCTATTTGGGGAAGCTTACTAACTTTTTCAAAAGCGAAGCTGGTTTAAAGCTCCCTCAAATAGGCCTAACTCTTTCAAGGCTGAATAGTGCTGCCAGTGAAAAAAATCACTATTTAAGTTGACTTTATTTTTTCATATCTTTTAGATGTAATTGAGTTTAGTCATCGAATTTTATAGGTTTTCACCTCCTTTACTTATGATAATTTTTCAAAACTTAAATATATGATTTTCATAAATTGTATACGATTAAAGTGGTTTACACTCGATATGTTACCTAGGTTGTGTATCATGTTTTCTTTACTTTGTCAACCAAAAGCGACAAAGCTTAAAAAAATAACTGACAAGAATACGATTATCTTGCAGGAAATTCATAGAGAATGCACAATCATTACTTACCCTATATGCTAGTTTTGTTACTATAATCCATATCTACTACTTGTCTATGTTCATCTTTTAGTGGAGTAATCGGAAAATTAGATTGTTCTTTGCGACACATTGTAAGGATCTCTTTAATTCACATATTCTAAAAAACTAAAAATATAATATAAATTTATACACGGATTAGAGAATTAGAAAACACATAAATTTTATAGGAATTTTGGAGTAAATAATAATCTCATTTGCTTTCGGTGACACATGTAGCATGTTTTGTCTCAATCCTATGCGCGAGAAAAAAAAGCTTTTGATGGATGTTAATTTTCCTACATTTTTATTGTGAACCATATGCAAAGGAATTTTTTATGTGTTTCTCCTTTGCCTTATTCATATGGATCAAATGGTGCCACGGTAAATCCACACAATTAAATCCCACATTTTTCCTTTGTTTTTCTTCCAAATCAGCGAGGCCCTAAAACTTAAACGGAAATATGGAGAAGCGGTAAGGAAAATCTTAGAGCCCGTTTGTTTTTATACCGTATTCCAAACAAGCCCAAAGTGAAACGATCAACCTCTTTTCAACGCTTGTATGTCAGCGCATCTTCAACATTTGAGATAAGAATACTGCATTCCAAATAAGCCCAAAGTGAAACGATCAACCCCTTTTCAACGCTTGTATGTCAGCACATCTTCAACACATTAGACTACTGTATACTCCTATTTACTGTCTAACCATTATGTCCTATCAATATTAAAGATAACAGATGAGCCATAACTTTTCTAAAAAAACTGTTTTTTGTTTTACTGAGTTGAAAAGCTTTTGTAGTTTTTTTATAAGAAATGGCTCGATAAATAGCTAATTTCTCTTAGCAGTAACCTACAAAAACAGATACAATCTAGTTTTCAACTTTTACTAGTTATATATAGCTTTTAACTTATGCCAAAAATCACTTAAAAGTTAAGTTTTTTGGGGAGCTTACTAGCTTTTTAGAAGTTGAAGCTGATTTAAAACTCCCTCAAATAGGGCCTAACTCTTTCAAGGCTGAATAGTGTTGACCAGTGAAAAAAAATCACTATTTAAGTTGACTTTATCTTTTTTATATCTTTTAGATGATTGAGTTTAGTCATTAAATTTTATAGATTTGTAGAAGCTCACCTCCTCTACTTATGATAATTTTTTAAAACTTATACATATAATTTTCATAAAGTTTATATGATTAAAGTGGTTTACACCTGATATGTTACCTAAGTTGTGCATTGTGTTTTCTATACTTTGTCATCCAAAAGCGACAAAGCTTAAAAAAACCTGACAAGAATACGATGATCTTGCAGGAAATTCAGAGAATGCACAATCATTACTTATCCGATATGCTAGTTCTACTTATGGTAAGTTTTTGATAGTTTTTAAAAACCTGCACATATGACTTTTGTGAAGTTTATGCGATAAAAATGGATTACACCAGATACGTTACCTAGGTTGTGTGTTGGGTTTTCTATCCTTTGTCATCCAAAATTGACAAAGCTAAAAAAAAAACAACCAACAAGAATACGATGATCTTGTAGGAAATTCATAGAGAACGTGCAATCATTACTTACCTGATATGCTAGTTCTGTTACTATAGTCTATTCTTGTCTATGTTCATCTTTTAGTGGAGTAATCGGAAAATTTGATTGTTGTTTGCGACACATTGTAAGGACCTCTTTAATTTACATATTCTAAAAAAGTAAGAATATAATAGAAATTTATACACGAATTAGAGAATTAGAAAGCACATAAATTTTATAGGAATTTTGGAGTAAATAATAATCTCATTTGCTTTCGGTGACACATGTAGCATGTTTTGTCTCAATCCTATGCGCGAGAAGAAAAAAGCTTTTGATGGATGTTAATTTTCCTACATTTTTCTTTTGAACCATACGCATAAGAATTTTTTATGTGTTTCTCCATTGCCTTATTCATATGGATCAAATGGTGCCACAGTAAATCCACACAATTAAATCCCGCATTTTTCCTTTGTTTCTCTTCCAAATCAGCGTGGCCCTAAAACTTAAACGGAAATATGGAGAAGTGGTATGGAAAAACTTAGAGCCTGATTGTTTTTATGAAAATATGCCTCACTAAATTTTAACAAAAATTTAATATTACCAAAATTTGATTACCAACGTGGCTACCAATGTTTTAACTAAAAATTGATAGAAAATAAACTAAAAAACCAAGAGAGAAGATAATATTTTCAAAATTTAATAGCACACTAAATATTCTTACTAAATTTGATTCTACTAAAATTTAGTAGAGTAAATATTGATAATTATTATAAGCAAACAAAACAACCTTTACATTATTCTGTATAACATGTAGCAAGTATGGCACAAGAAATCCGCGAAATGGCGCATGTGTCTGGTGCCTAGGAGCAGGCTATTTATGACGCCAAGCTGGCTGTGAGGCAGAGCAGGGGACAGTAGCAGTCACGACCCCGTCCCATCCTGTCCAGTACCACCAGGACGGCTCACGTCCTCTTACCGCTTGTCCGCTTCACGATGCGTGCAAAGCGCGCACGTCACACGTGCCTCACCGCCGGATCCCACTGGACCAGACCCGTCAATCGGCTCGGTCTCTTAATTTTTTTTTGTTAACCCAAGTGTATAGGGTGGAAATCGAGCCAAGTTTTTTTAAAATTGTATAAGCGTGGAAATCAAGTCAAATCTTTATTTTTTCGTTTTTTTTCAAAATTGACAGTTTAATTTAATATCATTTTTTATATTTCATTCGAAATTTACTTATTTCAATGTTTAACCAATAAACAAATGTAATTGAAATAATTTTAAACTGAGTCAACGAGTCCCACCAACAAGCTTTTTTCCCAGTCCTACTAATGTAACATACTTTAGCACTCCTCTATTGTGGGATGCCGTCTCTATCGTTTACCGACTATGGTAGTCCATTGCTTTTATGCTCCTAGCTAGCTACCATATCCACCGGTTAACATTCTCTCTGGAGTAGTATACGATGTCTATACTGTAAAAATAGGTTTAGATTTATAATTTCGTTAAGTAAATTAAATTTATATAAAAAGAGAGGGATAAAAAAGCGCTAGAAATGCGATCAACTTGCACAGTAGCCTCCTCTCGCCCCGCCCTGCCTCGGCTACTCCCCCGCATTTATGACGTTCGCATCCTCTCGATGCCAATCCATGGTCTACAATCGACACGTACCAACGCCTTGCGGCAATACACCCAGTAGTAGGTGGGTCCATCTTCGGTAGGACCCAGATTCATCGTCACATCCGCGTCTCGTTATGCAAGCAGTGGTTTCCTCTCGACGCCCACTTTTAATTGTCCCACCGACTGGTATCCGTCTGATCCTTATCACACGGCCTATGCGCGCTGCCCCGCCCCCGTCTCTGTTAGCCCCCACTGGCACTTGGGCCCATGCGCAGGTGGTCACACTGGCTGGCACGGCGTAGCCCAAAACCTACTCAAACCAACCCACACAGGATGACAGGAGCCACACGAGGCCACATCGTTTCCGTTTCGCCCGGTAGCATATTTTTTTTAATCTTTAATATTTATAGTAATGAAATTATAAATCTAGTTATCTTTGACACACGACACATATTATCTGCTCTTTACTATATTAGGTCATCTATATTATAGCACTTTCCTTCAGGGTAGCACGTTCGAAGGGTCTATCGTGGTAGACAAGATACGACGGTACCTTAGCTTAGCAACTATCTATCGTGGTCTAAGATTGTAAGAAAAAGTTAAGGCTCACCACTTGCCACGATAAACAAATCTGTTATAATATCGATGATCTACTGCAGCAGTGGGAGCGTGTTAGATGACGTATATCGCTTAACATGCTTCAGTGGTCAAAATAGAAGGCATCCCTTTCTCTAGCGCTCATTCTTCTCTATCGTGCTATCTCTTTTTTTACAAATTTATTCCTGCGCTTTCACGAATGTATCTATGAAATTGGCCATATTCTCAACCGTGAAAATGCAAAAACGTCACACATGTTACCTTCCGCGCTCATAGCGTGCCAGGCGTCTCCTGCTTCCTATCCGTGGCAAGCTGCCTTCCAAGCTCTCTGGCCTCGACGGCCAGTGGCGGAGCTAGAAAGTTTCAAAGAGGGGGACTTAAAAAAGAGATTAAAATCAGTGCTAGTCCAAGTAGAAACTAAAGACAGTTATATGGCAAAAACTTGGAACATTAATTTTTCTCTATGTAAATCACAATCTTACGTAAGCGCAAAGAGTGTCTGTCTCTTTTTTTTTTGCAAAGAAGAACACTGAACACATCATATATGAGCGGTAAAAAATTCGCATAAAGGAAACCTTCAAGGCCAAGCAAACTAGTAATCACGGAGCTACACTGTGTCCATACACAGAAGCCGCAACGAGATCCATAAGCCACCTTCTCCAAGCCAAGAACAAGCTGCCGTGACTTGCAATCTTGCATGAAGAAGAAAGAAAGAAAGTTTTGCCAGTTCATGAGCGCGAGAAGTCGGGCATCGTCGCGTCTCGCGTCGATCGCGATGCTTGATTAAGCTACGAGATGTGCTACGAAAAGTGACTTTGCCTCAGTACCGTGTGCTACGCAGTAGGGGAGTTCTTTGGGCTAGGTTGGCGGTGGGCTTCGCCCACCCTGCCAGCAGAGGGCTCCGCCTCTGTCGACGGCCCAACTGTTGTGCTCCTCTATTGTAGCACCGATCCTCTTCCCATACTATCCGAGCGTAGAAGTTGTTGGTCCTGCGCTAGTCTGTTTGTTGCCACGCTCTTTACGTATGAGAGTGTTTTATGCTGTGAGAAAGGGATAAAATATGCAAATACGGAGTTGTTAGATTAAAAAAACGTGAAGAGAAGCCCAAAAAAAAAAGAGATGATTTTGTTGGAAAACAGTTAGATTTGCAATTTCCGCGTGCTGTCGCTAAAGAAAAGTGCGCAGAAGACCAAGTAAAACAAGGCCTCGCTATTTTGACCCTGCCGCGGCGCGGCCGGCCACCCCTCCGTCTCCGTGTCCCCTCCGCCAGGAAGCAAACAAAGGGGGGAGCCGCGCGGCGAGCGAGAGAACGGCAAAAAGGGTAGATGAGACGGACGGATACGAAACAAGCGGCCAAGCCCGAAGCACGAAGCCGCAGGGTGGGATGGGATCCGCCGCGCCTAAAACGTGTGGCTGTCCGTGCCACGGTGCCAATGGCATGCAAAAACAGAAGAAAAAACCCCGCAAGCGAACAAAAAGAACCCCCCCGCCCTTTGACCGCCTCGCCCGTCCACACCGCTCCGTATTCTTCTCCTGGCTGCCCTGCTTTGCTTCCCCACTCCTTTGACTCCCCTGCCAACGACATGGTGCTAAGCTCCTGATCCGTCCCATCATCCGCTTGACCATGCTGTCTACACGGTGTCTAGGGTTTTGGGGACTAGACAGCCTAGAGGCTAGAGAAAGCGAGGAGGGGGGGTTAAAAGGGAATGAGTAGAAAAAAAACTACACTGCACACTTTCAAGCAAGTTCGTTTTTTCCTTGGGCTCGTGAAGAGTTGTGACTGCGGTGTGCAGAAAGTTTTAGGCAGATACAGGCATCAATAGGCCTTTTGGGATTAGAAAAGGGGAGGCTGATTGTAGAGCGACACACCCAAGACGCACACGCACCAGTGCTGCTTGGCGCTTGCTTCTTCTCTCCCAGGCCAAGCGAAGGGAGTGGAGCTGTGGAGGTCATGAGCTTTGGTGGTCTCTTCGACGACGGCGGGGCCGCGGCCGGCATGCAGTTCCCGTACTCCGGCGCTGGTCCCGGCGTCTTCACGTCCTCGCCGGCTCTCTCCCTCGCGCTGGTACACGCCGCGGCGCTCCTCTGTTGACGTGTTGCGTAGCGCGGTTCTTTGGTGCGGCCGAGTGATTTGGAAAGGTGCTTACGTCTTTTTTTTTTTTTGGTTCATTGCAGGCGGACGCCGCGGGCCAAGACCGCAGCGGTGCGCGGATGGTTCCGGTGGTCCACGGCGGCGGCGCCAGAGGAGGCGGGAAGCTGAGGGACGCGTCGGAGGCGGAGAACGAGAGCCGATCGGGGAGCGACCACCTCGACGTCGTCTCTGGCGGCGACTTCGGCGCCGGTGAGGACGACGAGGACGCCCAGCCCGGCAACCCCCGGAAGCGTAAGAAGCGCTACCACCGCCACACGCCGCAGCAGATCCAAGAGCTCGAAGCGTAAGCGCGCTGTTTATGGGACCTCCTATCAATTCGTTGCAGTGTTTGCTCATGCATGGACGCTTGTTGGTGCAGGTTATTCAAGGAATGCCCCCACCCAGATGAGAAGCAACGCGCGGAGCTGAGCAAGCGGCTCTGCCTCGAGCCGCGGCAGGTCAAGTTCTGGTTCCAGAACCGCCGCACGCAGATGAAGGTAAGCAAGCGATCGAAAACTCGATCACCTTTACCTGGTTCGCGCCGTTTGTGCAGTTCTTGATATGGCTTGTGGTGATTAAACTTGGCAAGATGCAACTGGAGCGGCACGAGAACGCGCTACTGAAGCAGGAGAACGACAAGCTGCGCGCCGAGAACCTGTCCATCCGGAACGCCATGAGGCACCCGGTGTGTGGCGGCTGCGGCGGCCCGGCTATGCTTGGGGAGCTGTCTCTGGAGGAGCAGCACCTGCGCGTCGAGAACGCGAGGCTCAAGGACGAGCTCAGCCGAGTCTGTGGCCTCGCCGCCAAGTTCCTTGGCAAGCCCATTTCTCTCATGGCTCCACCGCTGATGCATCAGCCACAGCCTTTGTCAGGCTCGTCGCTGGAGCTTGCAGTCGGTGGTATTGATCCCATGCCGTCTACTACAATGGCCATCTCGACGATCACCGAGTTCGCTGGCAGTGTGTCCAGCCCAATGGGCACGGTGGTCACGCCCATGAGGTCTGCACCACCGACGATGGTTGGCATTAACAAGTCCGTGTTCTTGGAGCTTGCAATGAGTGCAATGGATGAGCTTATCAAGATGGCGGAGATGGAGGAGCCGTTGTGGATTCAAAGCGTTTCCTTGCCTGGCTCGCCTGCCAAAGAGACACTGAACTATGAAGAGTACTCGAACACCTTCACACCATGCCTAGGGGTGAAGCCTGCAGGGTTTGTGTCTGAGGCCTCTAAGGAGTCCGGCATTGTCATCATTGACAATAGTGTCGCGCTTGTGGAGACCCTCATGGATGAGGTTGTGCTCGTCTCACTACGCCCCTTCATGTTGCTGTTGCTTGTATATCGAAACTTACATTGGTTGTTTGAATTCTCGCCACAGAGACGGTGGTCGGATATGTTCTCGTGCATGATTGCCAAGGCATCAACCATTGAGGAGATCTCAACTGGCCTTTCAGGGAGCAGAAATGGTGCATTGCTGCTTGTGAGTGCTGAACAGTCTCCAGTGTCCAACATATTCTTATGTATATCTTGTGGTTATGCAAAATGTCTAAATGTTTTTTGTTTCTCTCATTGCAACAGGTGCACGCGGAGTTACAAGTGCTTTCGCCTCTTGTCCCTATTAGGGAGGTGACCTTTCTCAGGTTCTGCAAGCAGCTGGCTGAGGGTGCATGGGCTGTGGTAGATGTTTCCGTTGATGGATTGATGAGGGATCAAAACCTAGTTGCAAACATGAATTGCCGGAGGCTGCCTTCTGGTTGTGTGGTGCAAGACACCGCCAATGGCTTCTGCAAGGTAGAATAACCAATAGCCATTCACTTTATTAAATCATGTTCTTATGAGACACTTTGGTAGAGGTCTTGCACAAGACTGCCTTGACCAGTTAACCTCGTAAAAATAGGTGATTTTATGTTCACAGCAATGTTAGCACGTACTGATGAACCTGAAATTCATCGCCTTCCTGAGCCACGGTTTAGTGATTTTGCTACTCCTAGAAAGCCACCATCAAAATCAACCATATTTGTTCCAGAGGTCTGCTGCTCTTCTCGTGATAATCATACGTTAGGTTATATAGGTGGATGCATCGGTAGTTGTGGTAATCCATCGCCACCATGACATTGATGGAACAGAGCACTTGTAGTGTTTCGAGTGGTTTTAGTTAGTTTAATGTGTCATCTAGTGATCGCCATGCAGTATAGTATTCACAAGTCATGGGGTAAGCTCATTTCTCCAATAGATTAATTGTGGTTACGAGCCCACCACCTAAAATTATGTAATGGATTGGTCAGCAGGGAGGGGGATTAAACAACAATGTCAGAATAACTAACTGGTTTTTGTAGATCCAACACTTTTCCCCAAGTATGCTCCCTTGCGTTTGTTTAATCATGAGTTCAATTCTCCGAGGGATTAGATACTTCTACACCTGGGATGGAGCCCCTTGGGTAGCTTCTTGTCAGCTGTTTAATCGATGTGTCTCATCTTAGAAATCTTGACCACTTCTTCTATTGTTTGTCTCAATGAAAAAGTTTTTCCTCCTTGGGGTTTGCACCTGAGTTTTTTATGTAATCTTTGATCTAAATTGCTCATCCGTTGCATAAATTAGTGGTTCTATTTAAACTTGACTGTTGAGAGGGAGAACTAAATCTAATCCACCATTGATACAAACATCATTTTTAGACGAGCTCTCAATGGCTTGTTAGTCTGGATCCCTGAAAAAAAGGTTCAGTTGTTTTTTGCACATCAATTCACGTGCTATCGATCACATGCATCAGCTTTAGTATATCTGTAAGTCGATAACGGGTAGTAGTTGCTTTTTTTAAGGGTCTCAGGAAGGAAATAATTTAGAACTATATGTATGCCATTCTTTGGGCATATTATTACAAGGCAAGGAATTAATAATCAAGATACCGATATCAGAGTGATGTCAAAACTTTTAGCCAGGCCATGTGCAGAAAGATCAGCTGTTCCTTTGTCAAACTAGAGATACTGTCATCTTACTCAAGATGTCAAGTTTTCTTCTGTTATGCCAGTCATATGGTTTAGTTCCCGTCTCTCCTTCCTTCGATGGTCTCGTCTCTCCTTCCTTCGATGGTACTTCTCTTGTAGATTGATGCAAGCAACAGCATGGACTAATGTGTCAAATTATAGTCCTATTGTTCTTTTACATTGTAAGCATTACAATGTGGGGGGCCCACATAATAGGTTAACATCTCGAGGTAACCTTTATAGTCTAACTTCTCCACCGTGTACCTTATCATGTTCCAAAACTAGGCCAAAATATCACAGCTACATGTAAAATCACGGTTTGCAGGTACTGTTCAACCAGTAGCTACAGTTGTTTACTCCAGTAGAATTGCACTGTAGAGCTCTTTTGGTGTATGCCATCTCAAGACATTTGCATGTGGGCACGCATTTATGTGCTAACAGATGGAGTTGTGTGGACACTGTAGGTCACATGGGTTGAACATACAGAATACGATGAAGCATCCGTGCACAACCTCTACCGGCCTCTTCTCCTGTCTGGCCTTGCCCTTGGTGCAGGGCGGTGGCTTGCGACGCTACAGCGCCAGTGCGAGTGCTTGGCTATTCTCATGTCATCTGTTGCATTGCCGGAGCATGATTCAGCAGGTACAAAAATATGATAATGTGCAACACCTATGTAGCATTTTTTGCATGGGATGCATCCATGGAAATAAAATGACAATGTACCACGTTTGTTACAGCTGTCTTGCCGGAAGGGAAACGGAGCTTGTTGAAGCTGGCAAAGAGGATGACTGAGAACTTCTGTGCAGGGGTCAGTGCATCGTCTGCTCGAGAATGGAGCAAATTGGATGGGTTGGCAGGCAACATTGGGGAGGATGTGCGTGTCATGGCACGGAAGAGTGTGGATGAACCTGGGGTGCCACCAGGTGTGGTGCTGAGTGCTGCCACATCGGTTTGGATGCCTGTGATGCCCGAACGGCTCTTCAACTTCCTGCGCAATGAGGGGCTGCGTGCTGAATGGGACATCCTGAGCAACGGTGGCCCTATGCAGGTGGTGACAAACATCGCCAAGGGGCGACGGGATGGCAACTCCGTATCTCTACTGAGGGCCAGTGTGAGTATTAGATACCACAATTCATAGCTGCTTCTCTTTCTATGCTTATTACATTCTCAACCACATGATTACGTTACGAGAAGCGCTTCAATGCTTTTCCTCTCAATACAAGCTGCACAAATTTTTAAGCAAGCGAAGGGATAAGTAATCACTATCTACCCTTCATTTATACTTTAATATTTGTGCAACTGTCAAAAAGAAGTCCATGGAAGCACTTCTCGTAAGTTACTTGGGGCATTTTCGGTGATGTGGAAGCTGAACATCATGTAGTCGTTACAACACATCACTTTGAGCAAGAACACATGTTTGAAACTAGTTTAGGCCGTTAGGGTGGTGTTTTCCAAATGTTTGCCCATAAGTTATTGCAATACGGCACAATGTGTAGATATGGATGAGGTGTGGTTAAGTGCTGAGAATGATGAAATGTGAAGAATCTGGAGCGTGTGAAAACAATTTTCTTATCTGAAAACATAAAGATGCCTTCGCCTGCCTTAGTACTACCTCTCTTCTAAAACCAAAATAGATGCCTTTGAGGATGCGTGTAGTCAAACATTAAAAAGTTTGACCACAATTGTACATAAATTATTTACATTTGTTACATGGAAAATCATGTTAGTATATTTATCACTGCTAGTACTTCATACCATTAATATTTATAGCTTTTACTAAATATAATTAAGAAAGAAGAAATGGTCAAAAGTTTGCATTGGAGACATGTATGAAACAAGAGAATGAAAGTAATTAGTATACTGCCATGCATTCTGAATCCTTTCCAAACAACGTTGCATTATGAGATGATGACATTAAAGTTGTGCACAAAGCTTCCATCAAAAAAAAAAAAGAAGAAGGAAAAGCACAATGGGGGAAATGAGTAAACTTACCTTCAAATATTTGTTGAAGTCAAAGGAAAGGTGAAAAGGTAATAATAATGCATGGCCATCTAAAGCAAAGAAAGACTTTTGGCTAGCAGAACCGAACTTTACACAAGATCTGCCAAAAGGTCATGGGTAGGGCCAAAGCAGAGAAGTACAGATCTGCTCAAAAAGGTACTAATAGTAGCTGACAACTTTGACACAGCGCAAAAAAGTATTGACATCCAAACAAACACACCCCACAGAGAGTCTCGGTCAATCGATATCGGCATTGTGGGTCTCCCGTGATCATAGACCGCGTCACTGGTAGATAATCTCATCATTTTCTTTCCGACTCCAGAATATTCTTAATTTAATTACGTTGTGTGTTATCTGTTCCTGCCTCTAGTATTTTTGTGAACCCTAATGTCTTATTTTACACCGTACAGCCGACAAACTCCAACCAGAACAGCATGCTGATCCTACAAGAGACGTGCACCGATGCATCTTGCTCGATGGTTGTGTACGCCCCAGTGGACATCCCAGCAATGCAGCTTGTCATGAATGGAGGGACTCGACGTATCTCGCACTATGATGGTCTCGTCTCTCCTTCCTTCGATGGTACTTCTCTTGTAGATTGATGCAAGCAACAGCATGGACTAATGTGTCAAATTATAGTCCTATTGTTCTTTTACATTGTAAGCATTACAATGTGGGGGGCCCACATAATAGGTTAACATCTCGAGGTAACCTTTATAGTCTAACTTCTCCACCGTGTACCTTATCATGTTCCAAAACTAGGCCAAAATATCACAGCTACATGTAAAATCACGGTTTGCAGGTACTGTTCAACCAGTAGCTACAGTTGTTTACTCCAGTAGAATTGCACTGTAGAGCTCTTTTGGTGTATGCCATCTCAAGACATTTGCATGTGGGCACGCATTTATGTGCTAACAGATGGAGCTGTGTGGACACTGTAGGTCACATGGGTTGAACATACAGAATACGATGAAGCATCCGTGCACAACCTCTACCGGCCTCTTCTCCTGTCTGGCCTTGCCCTTGGTGCAGGGCGGTGGCTTGCGACGCTACAGCGCCAGTGCGAGTGCTTGGCTATTCTCATGTCATCTGTTGCATTGCCGGAGCATGATTCAGCAGGTACAAAAATATGATAATGTGCAACACCTATGTAGCATTTTTTGCATGGGATGCATCCATGGAAATAAAATGACAATGTACCACGTTTGTTACAGCTGTCTTGCCGGAAGGAAACGGAGCTTGTTGAAGCTGGCAAAGAGGATGACTGAGAACTTCTGTGCAGGGGTTAGTGCATCGTCTGCTCGAGAATGGAGCAAATTGGATGGGTTGGCAGGCAACATTGGGGAGGATGTGCGTGTCATGGCACGGAAGAGTGTGGATGAACCTGGGGTGCCACCAGGTGTGGTGCTGAGTGCTGCCACATCGGTTTGGATGCCTGTGATGCCCGAACGGCTCTTCAACTTCCTGCGCAATGAGGGGCTGCGTGCTGAATGGGACATCCTGAGCAACGGTGGCCCTATGCAGGTGGTGACAAACATCGCCAAGGGGCGACGGGATGGCAACTCCGTATCTCTACTGAGGGCCAGTGTGAGTATTAGATACCACAATTCATAGCTGCTTCTCTTTCTATGCTTATCACATTCTCAACCACATGATTACGTTACGAGAAGCGCTTCAATGCTTTTCCGCCCAATACAAGCTGCACAAATTTTTAAGCAAGTGAAGGGATAAGTAATTACTATCTATCCTTCATTTGTACTTTAATATTTGTGCAACTGTCAAAAAGAAGAGCATGGAAGCACTTCTCATAAGTTACTTGGGGCATTTTCAGTGATGTGGAAGCTGAACATCATGTAGTCGTTACAACACATCACTTTGAGCAAGAACACATGTTTGAAACTAGTTTAGACCTTTAGGGTGGTGTTTTCCAAATGTTTGCCCATAAGTTATTGCAATACGGCACAATGTGTAGATATGGATGAGGTGTAGTTGTTAAGTGCTGAGAATGATGAAATGTGAAGAATCTGGAGCGTGTGAAAACAATTTTCTTATCTGAAAACATAAAGATGCCTTCGCCTGCCTTAGTACTACCTCTCTTCTAAAACCAAAATAGATGCCTTTTGAGGATGCGTTGTTAAACATTAAAAAGTTTGACCACAATTGTGCATAAATTATTTACATTTGTTACATGGAAAATCATGTTAGTATATTTATCACTGCTAGTACTTCATACCATTAATATTTATAGCTTTTACTAAATATAATTAAGAAAGAAGAAATGGTCAAAAGTTTGCATTGGAGACATGTATGAAACAAGAGAATGAAAGCAATTAGTATACTGCCATGCATTCTGAATCCTTTCCAAACAACGTTGCATTATGAGATGATGACATTAAAGTTGTGCACAAAGCTTCCATCAAAAAAAAAAAGAAAAGGAAAAGCACAATGGGGGAAATGAGTAAACTTACCTTCAAATATTTGTTGAAGTCAAAGGAAAGGTGAAAAGGTATTAATAATGCATGGCCATCTAAAGCAAAGAAAGACTTTTGGCTAGCAGAACCGAACTTTACACAAGATCTGCCAAAAGGTCATGGGTAGGGCCAAAGCAGAGAAGTACAGATCTGCTCAAAAAGGTACTAATAGTAGCTGACAACTTTGACACAGCGCAAAAAAGTATTGACATCCAAACAAACACACCCCACAGAGAGTCTCGGTCAATCGATATCGGCATTGTGGGTCTCCCGTGATGATAGACCGCGTCACTGGTCGATAATCTCATCATTTTCTTTCCGACTCCAGAATATTCTTAATTTAATTACGTTGTGTGTTATCTGTTCCTGCCTCTAGTATTTTTGTGAACCCTAATGTCTTATTTTACACCGTACAGCCGACAAACTCCAACCAGAACAGCATGCTGATCCTACAGGAGACGTGCACCGATGCATCTTGCTCAATGGTTGTGTACGCCCCAGTGGACATCCCAGCAATGCAGCTTGTCATGAATGGAGGGGACTCGACGTATCTCGCACTATTGCCTTCCGGCTTTGTCATTCTTCCCGGCGGGTCTAACATCTATGGTGCCGGACACAAGACTGGCGGCTCATTGCTTACTGTTGCATTCCAGATACTTGTCAACAGCCAGCCCACTGCAAAGCTCACCGTGGAGTCAGTAGAGACCGTGAACAACCTTATATCTTGCACCATCAACAAGATCAAGACGGCGCTGCACTGCTACGTCTGAGCTTGGAAACGGAAGACTTTTGGCCTAGAGGGGACAGTTGGGGATGGAGTCCGAGTCAAGAACGAACCGCGAAATGTAGGTAAACCTTTGCTAGGTGGTAAGGACCGCACGGGGCAGGTCCTTAGCACAGAGCAATGGTGGTGGTTCGGGTATTGACTCGGCCTCCCCCTGCCGTTGTTCTCTCCCCTGACCGGAGAATGTAGAAGTAAACCTACATTTTGGACACATCGTAGCAGGATAATGTTTTGCTTTGTTGGCGTCGTTCTTCTGGGGAACCCGGCCAGAGTGTTCATGTTATTTTGGTTGGCTAGCTCATGGTGTTTGTATCTATTAGTTTTTGTCGCAGCGATGTGATGTGTACTGTAGGAGCTCCGAATTGCCGGGTCGTTCTGTCATAGGTTCTGCATGATAGTCTCGAGCTACCAGGCAGTGTCTAGAGAAAGGACATTGTTATGGTGAAACGCTCAGATCAATCTGAAGTCACTTCTGCATGGAACAGACGTGGAGAGACAGCACGACACATGAACGTCGTATGGAAAAGCGAGGCAGCCCTGTTAATTCTGGCCTGTGAATTCTGAGAAGGTTGATCCATTTTGTGATGACGGTGTAAGGTCCTAACTATTTCAGAACCGGTTGGTTTACACAACTTTCTACTGTACCGTGGCTCAGTACAAATGGCCAATGCCCATCTGGGTGAAGAACCATCATCATGCCTAGCATGGATGTAGTCCTTACACAACCTGGAAGTGGTGTGGGCCAAATGGGTGGCGCTGCACGGCCACTAGCCGGTGTAGGCACGGTCTGACTAATAAATGGGTCGTACTGTATCGGTCTCACGGCTGGAGAGTTAGGTCGAAGTACGGTTGGACAGTGTCGATACGTGTCTGACGGGCCTAAACGGGATGGGCCGACCTATTAACACTAAAAAATTCAAAAAAATCAAAAAATGTTAGAAAACTTTAGAAAATAGAAAATATGAAAAATTAAAAAAAATGGGGGAAATTTAGAATAATTAAAATTTTTAAAATATATGTAAATTAAGAAAAACAAAAATATAAAATAAATTCTAAAATGAGACAAATAATTGAAATTAAATAATGAGCTTTATTAATGTTTGTCTGTCTTGTTAAAAACTTTGCTAAGTAAAAACTCAATATGAGTAAATATTAGGCAAAGAAAAAAGAGTACACCTTATAACTCAGTGATAGAGGAAAAAAGTGAAAGATTACAATTATTTTTCCTGATTATCTAGTTAAAGATTTTCAAGCGTCTCGTCATCTCACATTTTCTGCAGTATGTTGAGCTCATTAATCAGCTTGTTCCTTAATAGTTTAATTTACATTATTGTTACCATTTTTAAGGATTAACTCACCGTGAACTTAAACCGAGAAGTTATACATTCGCGGGGGTAATCCGAACAATAATATAAAATACTTTACATTCAAAAGTTTTAATAGAACACCAAATACAATATCGATTAATATTCAAGGAGTCGTATGGCTCCTAGCTACTAACATATCCCATATAGTCTAGTTTTACATATTTTAAAGGATTTATAGGCTATCTAAGCATTGTTCTAGCTAGGAAAAGCTCCTATTCTAATCTAAGGTTCCCACTCAAATTCTAAAGTACGGGATTCTGTTCCTTCTGGCTCAAAATCACTATATACGATCCATGCATGATGGATCGATGGAGAAAATGGTGGAGTCTCTATGGTTAAGCTGCTCTCAAGCTTGACGGTAGTGGTGGAGAATTCTTTGAGCAGCTGGCTGAAAATGTTATAAGTAATCCCGACGATTATCTATTCGACGATACCTTGGTCCAGTTGCTATAGAAGATGAAGGATCTTGAGATCTTGTATGAACATCATATGCATGGACATAAGTGTTAATGTTAATTCCATGAGCTTTACAAACTCGGCGTAAAAGCTTGCGTCTGGTCTCTTGGATAGCACTGAATCTGGTATCATCATGATTCTTTGCGTAGTGATGTAGAGTTTGACCTTCTATTTGAGTGCTGACATATTCTCTAACTTTGTATCCAATTTCATAGCCTAATTGGGTTTGCCTGGTGTCATAGGCAGGTGCATGATTTTCTTGTCCAAGGCTTATAGTTAATTCTTTCACAATATCAGTCCAATTTGTCTGGTTGTCCGTCTGAAATCATTTTTAAATAAAAGATATTAGAATGATAATTTAGATAAGAAAGAGATTTAAAATGAGAGGAAAAGAGTTACCATAATCATATTTCGGATTTTTAGCAAAACTATTTTGAATTTTACCAAATTACTACCAAGAGTAAAAGAATTTTCACAAGAGAATCAAGAGAACATAGTGCAATTTTGATAGTATGAAAATGTGTGTTTGGGAAGGGGGGGGGGGGCAGCAACCTTCAAACAGGCCGTGTCGTACCGTGTTGAAGTGCCGGTCCAAACATGGCACGGGCTCGAAGGTCATGCTGGCATGACCCGTAATTCACTTGAGCCAGAAACTATCCAACTTGAGATGCATGAATAGCACAGGACAGACGAGCATGCGTCATCATCGAAACGACCAATTATTGCATTGGACGGCTCAACGCTCTCGTCGACTTCAGAACAGACGAAGCAACCTCCGTAAGTCCGCTGCGCATGAGTTGAACCATAAACGAGATCCTAGCATACGTGCAAGGGCCAACGACATCATGCATGAATTAGGTGCTGATAGCCTAACACAATTTGATTTTAGAAAGCAAGTCGTTGGCTAGCACAGCCGTCGTGCATGCTAGTCGCCTGCGTTTGAACCCGGGTTCGATCCGTACCCGGGTGCTCACCTAGGTACATGCATGTGCACACATTTAACAGGGATGGGTTCTTAGCGTGTAGGAGACATGCAGGTATGTTTGTGTTACGTAAGTGTGATGTATGTAGATTATGCGCTTCATCTTGTACACAAAAAAAAATCGATTCTAGAAAGCAGTAACTATCTAGTGGCGGATCCACCATTGGGGCTGGCTCGGACGCCAGCCCCACCTCCGATCAGCTGAACCCCTCTCCTTTTAGTATCTCCAACGTTAGAAAGAAACAGAGACATGACGATGTGACGGCAAATCGGTAGATTTAAGAACTGGCAATTGGGAGTAGTATGTAAGAAAAAAAGTTAAAAAACAATACTGCTAGGCAAGTGGGCATCAAAATTAGTCACAGGCTTCCTTATTCTCATAGGGTTTCACGCATAAGATTTCAGATCCTTTACTATAGCCAGCACGAAGTCCAGAGAAACAATGTCTGTCGTCTTGCGAAATGAACGACGCAGACGATTGCGAAGCGATAGACGACAAAGGGTGTAACCACGCGACGAAGCGTAATGCACACCATCGAGGAGCACGGCGAATCAGCATCACCACAGAAGGCCAGGAATATGCATTGTTGGGAGTCGGAACGCAGACATTAGAGGAGAGGAATTGGCCACTTGAGCGCTGCTCAGCCGTGCCGAACACACATCTCCAAAGCCCAAAGATGAACCGAGGCTCGCTTCATCCAGCCGGTGACCGAACACGCATCGTCAAAGCTCAAATAGGAACCGAGACAACTGACAAGGAGGAGCAACTAAAGATGAGGAGCCTCTTAACTTCATATTGATCGCTAGGATGATCACACCAAAGTTAAACTAATTCGCTAGCGCCATTGATTGCTTTGTTCGGTATGAAAAATTGCCCCAAGCCCCAATGCAATGCCTCATGCCTGAATGCCTTTTTTGTGATAACTGATGTCTGATTTTTGTATTCTATTGTCCCAAGTTTATATTCTATTGACTGATTGATATTTTTGTCTCTCTGATTTAGGGCGTATTTGACAGGGATTCAGCTTCACCAGATTCATGAAGTTGAAGCTGTAAGTACATTAAAGGTGTTTAGATGGATCATCTTATTCACATTTTAGACCAAAAATATAAACTTAATTCACTTTATTTTAGCCTACAAGTTTCAGATTTCAAGTGAAGCTGGAATCTGAAACTCTACCAAACAGGTCCTTAATATGTATGAATTTGGAATTTGGCTGGCAATAAATCGGTAAATATAATATTAGTATGCTTATATTGAGTTAGAACTTCGACGTAGAAACCCCACCTCTATTTTCATTTTGGATTCGCCACTGAAGTTGATACAATTCACTTGTGTTCCATAAATCATAATACTCCTTTCCATGGCCTTATCTACTTCGGCAAGCAATGGTGCTAGGATAGCATAACGGTGCTACTACGAGCCCAGAAAAAGAAAACACCCAAAAGGTTACTAGATAGAGGGCACTGCACACACCACGGATGTTTGGGCTGACAGCACGCAAGCTGTGAGAACTGTTTCCTCACTACAGCAGTACAGCTAGATCAGTCAAGCTACATAAACAGAATAGTTTCACATCAGGGAAGCACTTATCTTACAGAGATACGATGCAGAGTTGTAATCAGCAAGTCATGCATGCAACACTTTTAACAGAAATGACTGCGTTACCGTGTCAGAGCACCTGCACAAAAAAACCACTACCATCTGCGACGAGCTCATGGTGCTTTTGCTGTTTCTCTCACCAGCGCAAACTTAGCCAGAAGGCCAGAAAGCTGAAGGAATGACCCAACACCATCACAGATTCTCATGTGCGCAAATCCTGTTTCCTGTGCAAATAAACATGATACTTTTATTCAACAGAAGAGGAAGTTCAAACAAACGACTGCATAAGTTACAATGCTGTAAAGTTACCTTCAACAATTCCAGCTTCAGATATTCAGCCATGTCATAGTTCTTGACAACGCGGAAGAGAGTAGTGATTATGTCGGTAGGCGAGTAGCCCAAATCATAAAGTTGCTTCAGAGCAGAGCAGGCCTCATCAAACTTTCCATCGAGCACATTTTTCACCATATTCTTGACATGCAAAGGATGTGGTTGATCGCACACCTGGAACCAATACAGCATTATTATTTACTGAACAGATATTGCGCATCACCCAGAATGGGATAAGTTGTGGCTCAACCTTGAACACATTTTCTTGATTAACAAAACGGAATCCACTAACTGTAGCTTGCAAATTGTTCAAAGCTTGTCTCATGTCACCATCAGCAGTAAAGATGATAGCTTCAAGCCCCTCTGGCACATAAGGAACCTTGGTTGAACAAGAATAAATAGATTAGATATAATTAAACTTGGAACACAAAACTAACAAAACAAATCAACCAACCCTGGTAATCCACATGATCAAATGATTTTTTTAACAAAAAATGCTGGGAGTTGCTTGGTTGCAGCCCTGCAGGTAAGCAAGTGCCTAGAGGGTAAGTATTAACTTATCCTTTGTCCAAAATGTTAGTTTATCAATCTAACAGCCCAATCTAGTGAAGAGCTATTTTAAGATGACCAGCCAGATTATGCAACTCTTGACTTGACCAGACAGAAGATCCCTCAGTCTTACCCAAACACTACAGCTATATCCAGTAAACCAGGAAGGCAACTACCTGTTAAGCCAAGTTGATCTATCCTGATGTGACAGGCTCAGCGAATCCACTTTTTTTTACCATCCAATCATAAGATCATGATTAGTTGGTACTTGTTACAGCAATATTCAAACACTGCAACTAGTTACAATACACTCTTAATTAAATGTTTTTAAAAAATGGAGATAGCAGTGCATGTTTGGATACATCAGATGTCACAGCTGGTTTTTGTGATGTTTGGATACATATTTTCCATTATTGCAAGGGAAGCGTGTTAGAATCAAAGTTACAATGTTTACGATCTAGCAAGAGGCCTACACTTAGCATAAAATATTGCTCCAAGATAATGAGTTTGAAATAAAATTAGGGGTCAGGACTATTTACAGCTCAAATGTCATATCAGCAGCACAACTTCTGATGCGGACCGAGTCTACGTCCGCCGCAATCGCATGCAGGCGCCTATCCAGGAAGGAGCGCCAATCCAGGAAGGCGTCCATCAGGCGCATGCATGAGGGGATCTTATCTTTAATTTCCTTTTATTTAAATTCTGCATTTATCCCTTTGTTTTAGGATCTGGTTGTTAGGAGTTTTTGGGTTAATAAAAGGAGAGGAAAGCCTCAGAAAATGGTACGCTTCAGATCAAAATCAAGTCTCGGCCTTGCCGATAACGGCCGATGGCACCGTACAGCCGTTATCTCGCGTCAGAACTCAGCTCAGCATTTGCGGCGACCACTTCCTCACAGCGAGTCTCCGCCGGGACCCACGATTCACTCGTTCCCAAACCCACGAACCACATCAACTGGTATCAGAGCCGATCGATCCTTCGGCCATGGCAGGGGCAGAGGAACGTCTCACCAAGCTCGAGACAACGGTGGAGGAGTTGGTCGGGTCGAATGCCTCGAGAAGATGATGGCCGATCTCATTAAGGCCGGGAAAAGACATGTGGAGGAGGATCGGAGGAAGGAGGCGGCTCGGCCACGTTGCGTTAGCGGTCGGTCCGCCCTGGCCGTAGGGAGGAAGGGCGGCGGGAGATCGCGACCTACCTGCGAGGAAGGTTTCTCGGGAGGATTTGGGCGTGGAGGATCTGGGCGTTTGGACGCCGGTCGTGAGGCGGGAGGATGACCGCTCGCCGGCGACACTTTGACGATTGGGGTGGCGGGGACCATGACCGCTGGTTCCGAGCGCCCTACAATTGCCACTCTACGATGGCACGGGAGATCCCGCCGTGGCTCGGCAATCGCGAAGATTCGCGTGCTCATGACATTCCGCGGACGGAATGCGTCGGATGGCGGCCTTCATTGCGGGGAGAGCCTGAGAGGTCCTTGACAACCGGAGGTGGAGGAAGGGCCCATCTCATGGGATGAATTTTACGAGCGTCATCGGTTCCGCGCCTATGCGCCGCAGAGTCCCTAAGCGATCTTGTGAATCTCAAGCAAGGAAGTCGCGGGTCGATGATTATGCTTGCGGAGTTCAGAGACTCTCGACGGGCGCCAAGGATGAAGCGAGAAGATCAAATCGAGACCTTCACTGCAGCACCCAAGCTGTGAGAACTGTTTCCTCACTTCAGCAGTACAGCTAGATCAGTCATGCTACATAAACACAATAGTTTCACATCAGGGAAGAACTTATCTTACAGAAATACGATGCAGAGTTGTAATCAGCAAGTCATGCATGCAACACTTTTAACAGAAATGACTGCGTTACCGTGTCAGAGCACCTGCACAACAAAGCCACTACCATCTGCGACGAGCTCATGGTGCTTTTGCTGTTTCTCTCACCAGCGCAAACTTAGCCAGAAGGCCAGAAAGCTGAAGGAATGACCCAACACCATCACAGATTCTCATGTGCGCAAATCCTGTTTCCTGTGCAAATAAACATGATACTTTTATTCAACAGAAGAGGAAGTTCAAACAAATGACTGCACAAGCTACAATGCTGTAAAGTTACCTTCAACAATTCCAGCTTCAGATATTCAGCCATGTCATAGTTCTTGACAACGCGGAAGAGAGTAGTGATTATGTCGGTAGGCGAGTAGCCCAAATCATAAAGTTGCTTCAGAGCAGAGCAGGCCTCATCAAACTTTCCATCGAGCACATTTTTCACCATATTCTTGACATGCAAAGGATGTGGTTGATCGCACACCTGGAACCAATACAGCATTATTATTTACTGAACAGATATTGCGCATCATCCAGAATGGGATAAGTTGTGGCTCAACCTTGAACACATTTTCTTGATTAACAAAACGGAATCCACTAACTGTAGCTTGCAAATTGTTCAAAGCTTGTCTCATGTCACCATCGGCAGTAAAGATGATAGCTTCAAGCCCCTCTGGCACATAAGGAACCTTGGTTGAACAAGAATAGATAGATTAGATATAATAAAACTTGGAACACAAAACTAACAAAACAAATTAACCAACCCTGGTAATCCACATGATCAAATGATTTTTTAACAAAAAATGCTGGGAGTTGCTTGGTTGCAGCCCTGCAGGTAAGCACGTGCCTAGAGGGTAAGTATTAAACTTATCCTTTGTCCAAAATGTTAAGTTTATCAATCTAACAGCCCAATCTAGTGAAGAGCTATTTTAGGATGACCAGCCAGATTATGCAACTCTTGACTTGACCAGATAGAAGATCCCTCAGTCTTACCCAAACAGTTAAACACTACAGCTATATCCGGTAAAGCAGGAAGGCAACTACCTGTTAAGCCAAGTTGATCTATCCTGATGTGACAGGCTCAGCAAATCCACTTTTTTTTACCATCCAATCATAAGATCATGATTAGTTGGTACTTGGTACAGCAATATTCAAACAATGCAACTAGTTACAATACACTCTTAATTAAACGTTTTTTTAAAAATGGAGATAGCAGTGCATGTTTGGATACATCAGATGTCACAGCAGGTTTTTTGGTGTGCGTGTTAGAGTCAAAGTTACAATGTTTACGATCTAGCAAGAGGCCTACACTTAGCATAAAATATTGCTCCAAGATAATGAGTTTGAAATAAAATTAGGGGTCAGGACTATTTACAGCTCAAATGTCATATCAGCAGCACAACTTCCAAACCATTAAAAGCAAACAAAAGAAAAAAAAGAAAGTCAACAGCAAGATGGGATAGCCATTCAGTGCAAATACGCATTGTTTCATTGTGATATTGGAATTAAAACCCATAAATTAAAGCTTTTCAATATCAGTGCTAAAATTAGTGCTCTAACTAGATAAATGACTTCTTCATACAACCAAAGGAAGCTATTTTATTAAGAATTTACTATACATTGTAACTCTTTTACTTCCCCTCTTCTCTGCTCCTACAAAGAAACCAGTTTTTTTTATTTTACTCTAAAACAGTAGTGTCACAGATGACCGGTTTGGAGTGGTGTTTAGCCGCCGCCGCCGTCAGTCCGAGGCCATGCCGGACCAGCCGCAGTCATGTACCGGCATGGCAAGAATCCAAGACCGAGTCGGATGAGTAGCTTCCTATAGTAGTTTCCTACAATACCAAGTATATGATAGTTTCCTATAATAGTTTGTACAGCCTTAGCCCGGCTATAAAAAGGCAGCAATTGGATGAAATAAAGCAAGCAACATTAGGGTTATCCCTTCCTGTATTGCCCGGGCGTTTGGAGAGCAGCCGCCTCCCTTCGTCCGTGTGAGACAGCAGTTGTTCTTCCCCAAATTCTCAGGCCGTGACATATTTGGTATCAGAGACCTTCGATCCCTTCATTGCCATGTCTTCGACGATGAACAACCACTCACCATGTCGGCCCTCAAGACGGCGTTGTCTGGATTCTTCGCCGACATCACGCCTAACCTTGACAAGATCTCGTCTCTGGAATCCTCCATGCGTGACTTCGCACAACAACAACAAGCGCATCACCTGGCTATCATGCGCCTCGAGGTGGGACGTGGCAAAGCCCTCCTCTCGGCTACCACTACCTCGGACGGCGACTCGAAGAGCAATGATGCGCCGATTAATCGAACGATGCAATCGCCGCCATGCCATTGCGCCACGTTCGCCGCGGTTCCGACAACGACACCGCAACAAGTGACCTTCTCTGGCGGCACGTCAAGACTCTCCAAGGCCCAACGTGTTCATGCGATTGCGGACAAGGATGACGAGGACCGCACCGATGCACACTTCCACAAGTGGAAGTTCCCACATATGGTGGTGAGGACGATCCTTTCCCTTGACTAGCTCGCTGTGAGCAATTCTTTTATGGCCAGAAGACATCGGAGAGGAACAAGGTGTGGACAGCTTCATACCATCTTACGGGCCGCGCACAAACTTGGTACACTCGTTGGGAATGCCGCTACAGTCGACCCACTTGGACAGAATTTGTCCAGCTAATCACTCGACGCTTTGGTCCAGAACTGAACAGTAATTCTCTGGGAGCTTTGGCAGCATTACAACGGACTGGTCCTCTCCAAGAGTATGAAGACCGGTTTCTTACTCACCTCTGCCACGCCGAGCCTTTAACAGAACAGCAGGAGGTGAATCTTTTTACCTACAGCCTGCAGGAACCACTACGCTCCGAGGTTGAGTTGAAACATCCAGCGGATCTCGACGAAGCTATGAATGTCGCCCGGGCCATGGATAAACTACAAGGCGCTCTTATCGGCAATATGCATAAAGTCGCGATCGCAACTTCTGCCCAACCATTCCAGCGCATGGCCGATCGGTGCCCCTACCCTGCTTGTTTCTACCTTCAGCGACTCACTCCGGTGAGATGGCTGAACGCCGTCGCCAAAAATTGTTTTAATTGTGATGAACAATGGTTCAAGGGGCACGAGTGCAAAAAATTGTTCGCCATCCTCGCTATCAACGAGGAGGATAGTAGCGACGAGGACAGTACGCAAACGGAGGAGGGACGGATTTCCTTGCATGCAATTTGTGGCGTCCGCTCGAGTGATACTATGCATTAGTGTACTGTCTCAAATATTGCCGTGGTGCATTGGTGGACTCGTTCGACTCACAATTTCATCGGCGAGGATCTCGCTCGTGGCTCCTCGAAACCCATGCAACACCACGGTTTGGGTGTTCTGTGGCCAATGGTGATCGAGTTCCTGTTTGGGAATTTTCAAATATGTTCCTTTGTGGTTGGCAATACCACTTTCACCTCGATTTTTATGTGATTCCTTTGGGCGGCCATGAGATGGTCCTTGGCACTTCATTGGTTAGTCACTCTTGGTCCAATTACTTGGGATTTCCAACAACACACCATGATGATTCAAATTGCTGATCATACTGTCACACTCAAAGGACTTCCATCAATGGGCAAGCCTAAAGCTCAAGCTATCTCTTGTGAAGGTCGAGAGCTCCTCCCACATATCCTCGACTAATTTGACGACTTGTTTGCCGAGCCATCGGATTCGCCTCAACGGTCCCAAGATCACCGTATTCACCTCATTCCCGGAGCACCACCAGTGGTAGTCGCCTTATCGTTATCCGCTACTCGAAGGATGAGCTTGAACGTCGGTGTGATCTCATCTTTGCAGAGGCATTATTCGCAAAGCACTTGCATTTTCTTCTCGATCCTCTGGTCAAAAACGTGATGGCTCATGGCGGTTTTGTATTGATTACCGCTCTCAATGCTCTCACAATCAAAGATAAATTTCCCATGCCAATGGTGAAGAGCTTTTTGATGAGTTGCGCGGTGCTCGTTTCTTTACTAAAGCGGATCTTCGTTAGGTACCACCAAGTCCGTATGCACCGGATGAGCGTCTCCAAGACGATTCGCACACACCAAGGACTTTTGAGTTCCTAGTTATGCCTTTTGGATGTCCAATGCACAGCCACATTTCGAGCACTTATGAATGAGGTTCTCGGTCCATATCTTCGTACCGTCCGGTTTTCTTTGATGATATCCTACTCTATAGTAATTCTTGGGCGAACATCTCCGCCATTTGCGTCTCATGCTAAGTTCACTAAGCAGCACCTTTTGTTCCTTAAAAGTCCAAATGTAGCCGGCTCTGAAAGCATCGGCTACCTCGGCCATGTAATTTCTCGGGGTGTCTCCATGGACACGATAAAGTCAAGCGATTTTATCATGGCCGGTGCCTTCTTCTGTTCGTGGCTTGCGAGGATTCTTGGGGCTTGCTGGCTATTATCGCCGTTTCATAAAAAATTATGGTGCAATAGCGGCTCCACTTACCAAACTCTTGAGTAAAGAAGGTTTCAGTTGGTCTAGTGCGGCCTCCACAGCCCTTCAATCGTTAAAGGAACGAGCGTCGGCTCACTCCTTCGGATACGATTTTCAGCAACAATTTGTGGTCGAGTGCGACGCTTCTAAGACGGGTTTCGATGCGGTTCTTCACCAAAACAGCGGACCCATCGCTTTTTTCAGCCGTCCGGTGGCACCTCGTCATCTTTCATTGGCGGCATATGAGCGCGAATTGGTTGGGCTAGTAAAGGCTATTAAACATTGGAGGCCTTATTTATGGGGACGAAAACAGTAGGTGCCAACTCATATATAATCTTTAGAAATACAGGTAGATTGACCATACATCAGAAGCTTTTCAAATGTGGATGGAGGATAATATTAGAACTAAAAGTCTGGAAAACTAGGAAGTAAACATTAAGGCATGAAACATATCGTCAAGGTTACAGAAAACAAAACACATGAAGGATAAAATCATGTATCAGAAATGGACTCTGTTAAGCCTTAAGCATGTGACTGTCTGAACTTCCTTCTATGCACTGTCTGAACTTTGGCTTTTAATAAAGCTGGGTGGATGGCCTTCTGTCTAAGAAAACTAGAAAAGCCTTAGCAGGTGACAAAGCTACCTAAAATGATGGGTAATAATTTAACGTGATTTGAGAAATTATACATAAAGGCATTTAATATATCTACAAGTCTGTTGCAAAAGCTTCCTGTCAAGATTTCAGCAGCACGCTTGGATAACACATCCAGGAGTTTTAACTGAGCAAATTTTCCTGACAACTACGAAAACAAGGATGAAGCAGTTCACTATCAGATTGATGTTCCAGCTTGCCGGAAAAGCGAGCTCTTTAGCCCTGCCTCCTCCGGCCCTCCTGTTCAAGACCACGTATGGGCGACATCTCGATGGATTTCATTGTTGGGCTCCCAAATCCCAAGGCGCACTTCCATCCTCGTTATCGTCAACCGCCTCTCCAAGTATGGGCACTTCTTTGCTATCAGCGGACGCGGCGTCCCAGTCGCCGACATATTCTTTGATGGGTGGTCCGCCTCCACGGGGTTCGAGTCGATTGTCTCCGACAGCGACCTGTCTTCACCGGGCCTTTTTGGCGAGACCTCTTCAGCGATGTGGCACTCGCTTACTTCTCGCTTACCACCCTCAAAGCAGATGGCCAAACGAGGTGGTCAACGAACATTGAGATGTATCTGCGTTGTGCCACGGATAACCCGTCCTCTTGGGTCAAATGGTTACGGTGCGTAATTTTGTTACAATACTTCCTACCATTCGGTCTCCGGATGGCGCCATTTGAGTGGTCTATGGCCGAAAACAGTAGGTGCCAACTCATATATAATCTTTAGAAATACAGGTAGATTGACCATAGATCAGAAGCTTTTCAAATGTGGATGGAGGATAATATTAGAACTAAAAGTCTGGAAAACTAGGAAGTAAACATTAAGGCATGAAACATATCGTCAAGGTTACAGAAAACAAAACACATGAAGGATAAAATCATGTATCAGAAATGGACTCTGTTAAGCCTTAAGCATGTGACTGTCTGAACTTCCTTCTATGCACTGTCTGAACTTTGGCTTTTAATAAAGCTGGGTGGATGGCCTTCTGTCTAAGAAAACTAGAAAAGCCTTAGCAGGTGACAAAGCTACCTAAAATGATGGGTAATAATTTAACGTGATTTGAGAAATTATACATAAAGGCATTTAATATATCTACAAGTCTGTTGCAAAAGCTTCCTGTCAAGATTTCAGCAGCACGCTTGGATAACACATCCAGGAGTTTTAACTGAGCAAATTTTCCTGACAACTACGAAAACAAGGATGAAGCAGTTCACTATCAGATTGATGTTCCAGCTAGACCAACCAAGGCAGTAGCTTGCATAGGTAAGTCCTAGAAATTACAAGAACTAGCAAACATTACCTTCTCAGCTGCCACCACAACCATAAGGCGGCCAAGGATCTCCTGATCTGAGAGCCTCGAGAACCTGACAATAGCACAACGGCTTTGAATAGGTTCAATGATCTTAGATGAGGTATTGCACGCAAGGGCAAATCTTGTGGTGTTGGAATATATCTCCATTGTTCTTCTCAGCGCTTGTTGTGCCCCTGATGTCATGCTGCATATAGCAAGTGTGAGGTCTAGACTGACACAAAGGATTTCCTATACTAAAAAATTGTGATGAACAAAACTTCCGGACTTCAACTTTTAAGTCTACAAAAGAATTTAACACTACTCCTACAGATGGAGTTGCCACAAGGTTTCTTCCTTTTCGACATTGTCTGACGCTATCCTATATCTCAAAACTCAAACCAGTATGTAGTAAAGTGGGTTCTCTTCTCTTTTCTCTCAGATTTATGTGCAACCAGTATAGAATGGGCATTTCTGAACTGACGATCTGGTACCATACTAGTGATAGCCTTGCTTGAGTGCAAAACAACCAATGGTGAACAAGAACAAAGTTTCTAAGATACCACTCTCTTGTTTCACAAACTACCCCAATCTCACATCAATCCAGCTCTGGGATGGCGTTACCTGTCGGCCTCGTCCAGGATGACGATCTTGTGCCGTCCCGGCTGCAGCGTGACCTTCTTCTGCGCAAACATCTTGATCTTGTTCCGCACCACATCCAGCCCCCTGCAAAAGCACGAACCAACTACCAACCATCACACGACCAATCCACATGGCCCCGATTCGCCAGTGCAAAATCACGTCACGGTCGCAGCAACCTGTCGTCCGAGGCGTTGAGCTCTAGCACGGCCTCCCGGTAGCTGGGCCCGAGCAGCTCGTGCGCCAGCGCCAGGATGCTCGTCGTCTTCCCAGTCCCCGGAGGCCCCTGCGGGGAAAAGAAAAAGAACAAAGGTGATGGTGTGAGTTGTGCTGTTTTGCAGGAGTGCGCGCGCAAGGTGCTCGAGGAAATGTCGCTTACGGAGAGGATGAGGTTGGGCATGTTGCCGTCATGGGCGATGACCTCGAGGCGGACGACGGCGTCGGAGTTGCCGACGACATCCGCGACGCGGGTGGGCCGGTACTTCTCCACCCACGGGATGTCGTAGGTGTCAGCGGGGGCGGCGGAGGAAGCCATGGCGCTGGGGTTGGTGTTGCGCTGAGGGAGGGAAGCGCGGTTGTGGAGGGAAAAGTGGGGAAATTGCCGAACCAGCGGCGCGAGGATTTTATTTGGGGATCTGGGCCGCTGTGAGGATAATCATCTGGTGGACGGCTGCGATCAAATATGAGGGCAAATAATGGCCGTGGAAAATGATTGCTGAGAAATTCAAATTCCAAACTATTTTCATCAAAGTGTATCTTAGTTCTTCTATCCCATGGTGTCCAGATGTTCTTCATGTTTTGTGATATGGGTTTTGTTATAAAAAATTATTTTTTAATGCAACACAAATTATAATGCAACTAATATTTTAGTTTTAGTATGTTTGAACTAGTACTTGTCAAACTTGCAGGTTCAAAGCTTGATCAACGTGTTTTTAAATATATATTTATGCTTTAAACATTTTTTACATGGTTTGTGCTATTTAGCTTTCTCTCTTTTTTGTTTTAGCTTAACTCCAAATAAAAGAAGTCTAAGCAGTTATGTTTTTGACACGTCTAATTAATGAAGAATTGCACATAAATGGGCAAATTAGCTTTTATAATTTATTGTAAACCATTTTTTCCTTTCCTCCAAAAAAACCCCGTATAAGTGTCTGATTTGGCTAACATAATTTGCTTAACTCAGTGTAAAAAATTACTTCGACTAAGAATAGAAATCATAGATCCATCCCATGAAGAAAAACTAACTTGACTTATCTAGATTTTTTCCACTTGCTTGTTCATTAAGTCCAAGTCAATGCAAAAATTTGAGATTTTCTCCGTGAGTTCCATACAAATAATCTGACCAAACTTAGGTAGACACGTATTATATAAATTCTAGAAGTACATGATACATATTTGTTAGAACGAGAGGTACATGTTACCTCATCAAAGTACTTTAATTCTATGTTTTCCTACTTGTCGTTCTAAGATTTTAAAACTTTGACTGCTAGTATCGAGCGATATTTAAATTGACACACATAAATGCTATATTGTATTTGTCATCAAAAGTATTTTCCTATCATCATATCATAACAACTTTCACTAAAATATTATCATAGAAGCCATAGTCAAACTTGTGTACACCAACATCCAAAATCGTAAGTAGAAAAGAATGGATGTAATCGTCGCAAACCAAATGAAAATAATATAGAGCAGTCGGCTAATTTTCTTTCTAAAATAAGTCAAATTCTAAGCCGTTTGATCGAGATTCCACTCCCTCCAAATTATGAACACGTCCAGTGTTACAAAACCTTCAAAGGCAACAACTTATCCCTATTTCCTAGGTCCTGCTGCCACCCCAACTTCTTCTTCCCTCAGTCTGGATAAGCTCCACACCGACCAACACCTCCACCGACCATCCTCACCCCTACCCATTGACCCACCTCTTGCTACAACCACCGGCCTCCATCGGCGCCATGGTTTCCCTTAGCTTTGCCGTTGGCCTCTCCCACCATCAGTAGCCAACGGTGTCCTTACTACCTCACCGCTCCGCCATCTCTTCCCCACCATCATCCGCCCTACCTTGCCCACACTAAATCATCTTTGAGCCATCGTTGTGCCACCCACCACCCTTCTCCATGCTTGCGGCCCCAACACCATCATCGCTTCCACATCCCATCGTTAAGCCTCCACCACTACTCCCTCCATCTATACCTACGCCCCATTGAATCCAAACTTTAACCTGGTGAAACCCCACCCTAAATTTATGCTATCGGAGAAGAAGATGAATTGCCGGTCAGAGCACGAATCTTTAAGAAGATTAGAAGGTTAGAAATTTGATTGATTTCACAAAATGTTTTAGTCGAGTGATGTATAGCAATTTTGTATACTCCTTTCGTTCATGAATAGATATCATTTTAGGTTCATACACTTCCACTAAGGTATATCTAGAAAAGACTGTATTACCCCTCTTTATTATATCTTTGAATGTTGTGTCTTATTCTAGTCTATAATAGTGAATAATATTGAAAATAATTAAAGTCACATTGAAATTGTAGAATCACATGTATTTAGAAACAACATTTGAAAGTTAGAATAAGATGTATTCGTGAACAGATGGAGTACGTTATATGAATTTTGTGAGGAATCACGCAGAGTATTTATCAATAAAAATTGACATCAAATTGAAGTGATATATATTAACTCATTCCTTTTCTTTTGACATTTATTGGACATGTTTTAACTTAGGTCAGTTACCAACTGCCTAGACTTCACAATTGCATCTGGTCCAACCCGCATCCCCGTCATGGAATAGGAAAAAAAGAGAGAAAGAAAAGTACTCATTAGTCACCAGCCCATCTCAATTCCATGCCCCGTCTCTTCTTCCTCTTGATCTCGTTGGGGTTCCTCAATGACAATGCCTCGCTCTCCGAGCACCCATGGCAACGTGCTTCTTGACCCTGCGCCGCTACTCTGTGGCGTCAGTGGCAGGGGCTGGCGTTAGGGAATGTGATTCCCCGACCTTTACTCTATGGGTTGGCACGGCTGCTGCATTGTGGCTAGTGGCGGTGATGCGGGAGTCATTAATGCTAGTGCGAGAGGCGGCAACGGAGCACCTCGAGGAGTGGCACGCGAACTGGGCCTACTTGCACCCAATCATGGTGCTTAACCTTCTCTAGAACCTCGTCTTCATCACCGTCACTACCGTCGTGCTTGCGCTCAGCTGCAACAAAAAACTCTCCCATGCTACTCCAAACCTGGGTCGTTGGCTATGCCTTACAGTGCGTCGTCCACATGGTCTATGTTGCCATCGAGTATCAGATACACCACGGCTAGCAGGACAGGGCCCCAGCACCCGCCGACGAGAAGGGCAGTGATGGCTCGTCCTCATCTAGTGATGAGGATGTTAGGGAGCACGATCGCCGTGGTCGCTGCACCGATTAGGTTAGGTAATTTTGAAGGATTTGACAAGTAGAAGAGATTTCCAAGCTAGCTACAGTCCATGTCTAAATTTTTTTCTTTTGTGTGTTAACATTGCCTCAAGCTACCTAATAATTGGAGCAACATAGGTTTACGGTAATGTAGTTTCTAGTGGAGGTTCCTTATGGCGCACGTAGTCATAGTGTCGACGAAGATAGTAGATTGGAGCATTGTATTTGTATAGTTGTCCACTATGCCACAAAGAAAGACAGGTGAGTATATAAGCTGAGTCAGTTCTACCCAATCTTGCGATTATAAGTTGTATAATGGGTTGTTCCATGATGTTCTATAAAGTTTTATTTTGCGTTGTTGTTTTGTGGATTGGGATGAATAGGATAGCCTCACCAATCTATGGAAGGCCAAAGTAGACTCTTTATACAAGTGACGAATAGATATTGTTATGAAGTTCAATTTAGTCTGTTATGACCCGTTTTTCTCCTAATCTTCTCTTCCAGTGGTCTCCTATCGCCAAAGGGTTTAAGGGATTTAGTGTTTCTTGTTCAGGTGATTTCTGCTATGATTATAAAACCTTTTATATTTAGGCTGTTATCTTCCAGATGACATCATAATTTACTCCACTACTTTGAAATGGTTACATGTGTATCTCCAGAACTAGGTCCTAAAGAGGCCCTAAATACAGTTAGGATTAAAACAATGAATATGTAAATTGGTCTTCTTCTTAATAAATTAGAAAAAAGTCATACAGGATACAACAGCATTGTTGCTGCCTTGTTGCATACCTATGTTCCGTTTCAACGTATCAAAAAACTTTGTGGCCTGTGCTATGTGTTAAAGGCTTCTGCTGGGTCCAATCTTCACTATAAATTTCATTAGAATGAATTGCATAATTTGTTTAGGTTTTCTCTTCGAGAAAATGAATATGTAGAATCTATTAAATTTGGTATTTGGTGAAGAGATACATGATACCATCTTCTATTATCTGTTCTAATAGGTCAAGTAAAAGATGATAGTGGCCCCAAGTGCTTGATATTTTAAGTCACAATTTTGCAGTCATGTTGAATTGATTGTTCGCTTCTATTTTTTTGCCAGTTATTTGAACCAATGATCATTCCCATGTTTGCTTTGCTTTGCTTCTTAGACCTAGGCCTACAAAATCATATAAATTTGTCTTGTTATGAGTACATTAAGGAAATCATGCTCCTTATGGTATGTCAAATGCTCAGCAAGTTGTTAAAATGCTTTTAATTTGGAGAGGCATAGTAAAATATGAACATTATGTTGTAATGCTCGGCATGTATACTAGTTTGCAATTACACGAGTGATACAATAATATTGCCTATTTTCCATGACAAATAGACATGAGAATCACCCCATGTTCTAAAAAATCCTTGTCCCTTGTTCTAAAAAAAGGCACTATACTGTAGCTGGTCAACCCTGCATCTTTGTAAACGTTCTAGGCCATTGGATGACTTTCCTATTTCGTCATGTAATACCCTTTCCTTTCTCTTTTATGCTTTTTCCTATTATCTGAATTGTATGTCTCATGGCTTATAGATGTGCAACCTTATTTCTTTAGTTTGGTCAAGCATTATAGCAACTGTTATTGTCACACTGGCTATTAATTCATTGTCTATTTAATTATATTATATCATGTGATCACGTTTAAGAGTATTGATGCTTCACTTTGGTAGCATCGCAAAGCATCTGGAGTCTGCTAATACAATGTTCTCTTTCATATGGTGGATAACTGGATAATTGGATTTTACAGATATCTGCTGGAAGTGAAGAGGTTATCCGTGACGCACCTCAACTTTACCGGTACATATGTCTTTTAAATTAGCAGTTGATTTTTCATCGTGCCCTCATTTATTTGTTAACTCTTGTAAACTTGTATCTATGTGATTTTGTTTGCAGGCTTTGCATAGTTTTTTTTTGGCGTTTGATGCGTTCTTTGTTGTATTTTGAATTGCTCTGGCTTACAACATTGGTATTGTTGTTTGTTGTTGCCTCCCTTGCATTATAGCAATTTTGTACGCTATCTCTAATTAGGTATGGATTTTCAAGTATGTGGAAATAACATATTTGTATTAGTATTGATGACATTCTTGCAATAGATCATCTGATGATGACATTAATCGAATTCCATGATACAAATTTTAGAGGATGGATGGGCCTGAAAAGCAAGGAATTGAAGCCACAAGGCCTTGTGGTAGAATAACGATAGAGTGAAGCACCAACCAACCTATTGAGAAAATGCTTGCAACTAAAGATATAGTAAATTCTCATGTTTTGATCTTCTTGAATACGATAATTTTGACCTTAACAATGCATGTAGCGCTACAATTAAGAACCCTACATATTGTACATTCATCATAACTGCGTTGTCATGTCTAGTGAATGGGATGTCACGGAACAATGATTATGTGCTTGTCTTTAGTCAGCTGATATGTCTTGATCAAATACTTATGGTTTTAGTGCACTTGTTGGTTTATTAGCCATGTGAAACTTTATTTTGGCCTATGTTACTTGGAACTTCAAGTATTGAACCATTTAGTTTGTTGTATTGATTACAAAAGGGAAGAGTTAACAATATATGTTTCTTTTGGCCTATGTCATTTGGAACTTCAAATATCGAACCGTTTGGTTTGTTGTACTGATCACAAAAGGGAAGAGCAAACAATATATGTTTATGTAAAAACCATGTAGTCCCAACAAATAAGATCCCTTTTCCTCATCGTTTTTTGTAATCCCATTAAACTATGAATTCATTGTTGACTTGATCAATGCAGGAGTGTTGTATTTGCCTTTCGGCATATGATGATGGCGCAGAGTTGCGTGAACTCCCTTGTGGGCACCATTTCCACTATGCCTGCATTGATAAGTGGATGCACATCAACGCAACATTCCCCTTATGCAAGTTCAATATTCGTAAAAGCAACAGCAATGGAAGTGAATATTCACCACTCGAGAATGTTGATCCTTTTTGACTTCACACCCGCGTATCTACTAATGTGACTCCAGGACATTACCGGTGTAAATTTTTGTATCCTAAATGTGCAATGGTGTCTATGTATTACATGGACTCAAATTGTTATCCATATCACATAGGATGTGTCCTTTACTGTCCAAAATATATCCGTGTTACTTCGTGAGTTGTATTTTGAGAGATTTAAACTCTTCCCAACTTGTTTGTGTGAGATGATGCTGGCAAAATTTCGTACATGCATTGTAATATTCCAAAACCTCATTCCAAATTTATTTGGGCCTTCCGCTGGGTGAGTGGGGCCATCTGGCATGCAATCTCAGGGTCAATTGTCCTTTTTGAGGGTGTTTGGGCTAAAAGTGTAGGTTGAGAGGGGTATTTTCGGAATTTCCCCTTCTCAGTCACTTTTCACCTACCCTCATCCTTTTCCTTGGCTGTGTGTGGCTGAAATCTCTTTGCTTTGCTACCATTTTCCCCTTCTTTGTGGTTGGTCTTAGTGTCAAACTCCTGCGCCTTGCTCGTGGCGCGCCTCCAACCTTCCTGCACTGGCAGCGTCTCCCCAGCTGCAGTGCCTTGCGTCTTCTCCCCCGCCTGCAGGTGGCTGCTCAGCTCCCTGCCGTCGCCTGCCCAAGCCTTGGCCGGAGCTTCTTCCCACTCATGGCGTCCTGCTTGCCTCCTCTGCCGGTGGCTTCTTCTTTCTCCTTTTCCTCCATGGTAAGTGAGGTGAGGGTGTTGCATTAGGGTTGTGATTTGGGGCCCTTGCTGCTGGTTAGGGATTAGTCTAGGGCTCCTAGTGTTGGGCATTAAGGAAGCCTTGCTCTAGTTGGTGGAAAAACTTGGTTGGAGGTTACATGTGTTCGGTTGAGTCTTGCGGTCACATTTTGGGCAAGCTCGGGTTCCCCGATGACCGGATGGCTGTATAGGAATCAAAGCTTGTGTCCTTAAGTTTAATTAGGGCTCAAGAAGTCGTGATTTGGCCGAGCCATTAGGGAGTTGTGGTTGTTTTCGTGCAGGTTGTCCAATTTTGAGTCAAGCAGTGGGTTCCCTCTGTTCCTCGTCGATCTGGGTTTAGCTGGGGCATTGGCTGAGTGCTTGGTTATATTATTCGTGTAGTTTATTCCCTTACGGTCGTTTCGAGTATAAGAACGCGAAAATCCGTTGAGCCAATCAAAAGTTATGCTATTTGGAAGTTTTGTCCCGAAGTTGGGAATTTGCAGTGAGCTCAGTTTTGCAGTTAAGTTTTAATGTATGATTTGGGGCCCTTCATGGCATCTCTCGCGTGAGTAGCTGCGAGGTAGTTGTAGGTTGGCCTCTTATAGTTAATTAGGGTTAAAGAACCCCATTTTTGGTTGAACCAATTAGGAGTTAAGCTAGTTATAACGCTTGCTGTCCGGAATTTCAACCCGGCAGAGTTTGGGGGCTGTTTTGCGCTAAGGGGTAGTAGTGTTGCATGTATTTTTTGTGGTAAACTATCTAGAATGGAAAGTTGAGGTTGCCCATATTATTTCAGGAGGAGTAGCTTCGAGGGAGGCTTCAACTTCTCGTTATTTCCATGCTTCCCGTGGTTAAAGGCAAGTGCAACCCGTATATCTCTTATAGGGTGTTCAGTTCATCGTTTGCGTTATATATATGCTTACCCTATGGTTGCATTCGTGTTTATAAGCACGTCTAGTAAGGTAATTATCTTTTGAGAAAAAGGGTAAGAAATCTGATACAAGTGTATCGTTGTTTGAACGTGTTATGATTTGTTTGATGAACTTTATATGCCTTGCCATCATGAAATTATGCTGCATCCCTGGAGTGAATGCTATGTGCGATGTTTAATGATTTACGTCTAGATGCCATGACGACGTCTTGCTAAATCTTACTTTCATATTTACGTTCACTAGTTTGATAGGCTAGAGGAAATACTGAAAGTATGAAATTGGATTGCTAAAATGGATTGATTTATGATCAAGATAGATGGAATTAGTAATTACTCGAGTATTGGTGATGTGAGTATGAATATGAATATTGAAAATGTGATTATTGATTGTTGAGAATGTGAATGGAAAATTATGGATGTGAGAAGTGGCTGATGCTTATGTATTTGGCTATGGCTATGCAAATGTGAGAAGTGAATGTAGTTTGCAAATTGGTTTATGTCGATTGCATTTGTGCATTCATGATGGAAGAGGCGACTCATTCTGATGCGGGCCTCTGTGCTCACCTGTAGTGAGTACGAAAGTCCTACCTCGTAGTCCCGTACACGTGGTTGTATGGGAGCGAGTCAGTAAGAGTAGGCACCCTCCATCACGGGGTGGAAGGGGAATGTGCTAAAAGAGGAGATGAGACATGCATGATGCATCATATGCATGAGAATTATGAAATATGCATTGCATTGACAATGATGAATCATGTTTAAGATTGTGTGTTACTGCGTGCTGCTTCCTATTTTAATTATTGTTCTGTATAATTAGAGGAAATTTTAGTTGAGAACGGGGCTTTTGGGCAGTGCATTGACTAAGAAAGTATACTAGTATGGGCTTCGGAGCCTGGTTCATGAGTAAGGTCCAATCGTTCTAACCAAGTGCTTAGTTTCCTTACCTTAATGCTGCACGTAAGAGCAATTGTGTTGATTGTGCTAAGGAGTATGATTATAATCGGCAATAGGTCTAAGATGTAAATATGTGACGATGATGCAAGTGGATTGCGATGCATGTTGTGTAACCCCGCACAATTAATCGTTGTGTGGTCTCGTCCGCTTTATAGAACTTATTGTGCTGTCCCCCTTCCTTTTATTTACTCATGAGTTTGAGTAAATGAAAGTAAGTATTAAGTTATGAATGTGAGGACTAGTTGATGTTTCTGCAATTAAATATGACTATGCTATGATTGGAAATGAATGAATGTTGCATTTTTTATTCATGACAATTGTACTTGAGCCTTCCAGCATGTTTGCATTGCATAGCGTTGCACTTAACGGCTCTTGTGGTGAATGGTAAGGTGTGGAGGTAACTCCCCCAAATTATTTAAATAAGTTGTGTACCAAATTCCTTGTATATGTTTTTGTTGGATGCATTGCATGGTAAGCTAATGGTGAATGGCAGCATATGATCTTTGGGTTGAGGGTAAATTACAGGATTAAGAATGGATCGGGTTGTGGACTCGTTCCATGTGGTCTAATGAGGTATGTGAAATCCGTGAACAAGGTAGTTGATGAGGTAACCAAAAGTAATTTCTTCTTGTTGTTATACGTGTTAATTTAGTATTCCAAAATATGGACATGTTTATGATTTACACATGTTAATTGTTATTGATATTGCTACTTTGTTGTACTTGCTGAGTCTTCGACTCACGTTTTTTTTTGTAAATGTGTGTAGGTTCTCTGAAGTCGGCATGTTAGGATGGGAGTAGTAGCACGTCACGGCTTATCACCATAGTTTCATTTTACCCTTGTGCTTTCAAACTTAATGAGCTCATGTTTTGTAATAAGTAATTTTGTGGGAGTTATTTTGTGCTTGCTTGGAATCATGGTGTTTGGTTGATACCATGACCCATGATTGTGCTTGGTCGGTTCCATTAGTTGCTTATGATATTTCTATGTTAATTGCTATCTTCTGTCTGCTGAGTGGATGTCCTAGATTTAGGGGAGGTGCTGCTGAAATTTCTAATAATTTCGGTGTGTTGCTAAGCAGTTTAGTTGTATGGCTAAATTGCTCTAGTATCTCGTACTATCTATTGGGTTCGTGAGGGTGTAACATTCAGGGCACGGGGTGCCGGGGTGTTACATGCATGGTTTGTGCTAATATTATTCCTACCGTGATAATTTTTTGTAGCAATAACGCAGCTGATAAAAGAAGCTATGGATTGCTCGGGTTTGTTGAATTATTGCGGTGATAGTGCACTCTTGTCCTGCAAATTACCTTCTCGTGCAATAATTCCTTGGTCATTCTCCTCCTGCAGCACAATGCTTCATACTGCAAGCTTGTACATGACAATTGAAGCATTTTACTGATCTGGTAGCAGGGTTCAACTTATTGACGATAATCGTGAGAATCGATCTTACCAAGCCGGTTTGATATTTAAAACCGCTTGGTAAATTGTTGGAATTCAAATGCAAATTCAAAAAAATTTGAAAAAATAATCAAAAAGTGTTAATTTTTTTGTGAGGTCCTGAGGTAATGCTAATGATGCTATAGAATTTTTAGATAATTATCAAATCTATGTATTTTTTAAAATTCTCATAGTGCTACCATATTTTTATATAATGTTCTATTTTTTTATTATCTAGGGGCAATAAATGAAGTCTAATGTTTCTTAATTTTTTTGAGGTCTAGAAGCAATTATAATGATGATTTAAAATTTTTAGATGATGATAGGACATGTGTATTTTTTAAAAATTCTAAAAGTGCTACTGCCTTTGTATATGCTCTTATATTTTTGATTTTCTAGGGGAACTAAATGAAGTCTAATATTTCTAAAAATTTTAATACGTGATCCTTGATAACTCTTTATGGTACCATTAAAATTAAGAGCATGATCCAAATTGTAAATTTTTATAAAAATCTAAAAGTGTCTTTGTTCCTTTTTATTAATTGTTGTTTTTGATTTTACAGAAGCATTAAATGAATTTAAAAAGTATTGAAAATTTTCTAATAGATTAATTAGGATTTTTTGAAAGTTTTTTATTTTTTTGGAAATTTTTATTTTTTAATTTTTCAATTTTCCTTCATCTGACTACGAAAATAAAAAAACATTCGTCTACCAACCTGTATGGGATGAACAGAAAATCAAAGAAAACCAGATCGCCTCCACCTATATAAAAAATCGCTTGATAATCGATTTTTTCGCATCGTTGTGTTCAAAACTTCAAAATTTCCATTTTAAAAAAAATTTCTACCCATTTTCAACCTGATTTTACCGATTTTCAAAAATCTCGATACAGTTGATTATCACGATATCGATACTATAAACCCTAACTGGGAGTCATGTAAGGATTAACTGCTACATTTTTCACTTACATTGAAGGTTCTACCTCCGTATCTTCCTGGGGATAGACAATGGTTTGGTCGGTCAGTTGCTGAATGAAAGGTAAAATATTTGAAATTCGAGCTGGAATGTAGCCGTTCTGAAATCTTGCGTCGAAACGAGGACCAACGGTGTTCAATTGGTCCGCCATATGAATTCAAATCCACCGACATGTGAACACTGCACACTATGTCCAGTTTACCAATTCTTCTGCAACATACTAGCAGCCTATGTATAGCAGTGCACACGCTAACAGCAACATTCGCCGCAAAAAGGTTTCAAAAGGACAAAGATGGCCCATGGCCGTACCCGGTTGCGGGCCCCACGCGGCTGCCACCTCTCGTTCCTGTTCGTTCGTGCGGCCTTGTTCCCCGCACCAAAATCCTCTTTTTTTTTTTTTTTGGGTGCTATTAGTGGCCGGCCGTTCGATACTATCATCGCAGTATTGAAAACTAAAGTATGCAACATTAGGTTTCAACCTACGAAATATTACAAAAATACATCAAAATAACTCATCGTATGCTCCTGATTCTATAAGAAAAACTCCCACCATAACATCACGTATTGTTTCCCAAAACATTTTTGTGCGAACCATGTATGATTGTTCGACCTTAAGTTAGCATAAAAGATTGTGCATAAATTCACTTGTTCGACCAATTTTATAGTAAAAATGGGATGAAAGGACCTTAAATCCTATAAAATCAAGTTTCGCTCCCCTAAATCACATCATCGGCCACCACAAATAACTGCAACATCTAAAATTTACATTTGCAATATCCTACAACACCTGCTGCAACAACGAAGAAAACTAATTAAACCAAATCACATGTAATTACAACATCGCAATTTTGTGATTCAAACAACCCAAAGCACCCGATGCAACATCGAACGAAGCTAATTCAACCGAAATCACATATAGCAACATTTTTAATCATATGTTACAACATCCATAATCACCTATTACAACACCTGAAATCACCGCTTGTAACATCAAAAAATCCAAAATCCTCAAAATTACCTACAACTTCACAGAGAATAAGGGGGAGGGAGGGAGGCGCCACAACACCCTCAGTGATTGCTTAAATCGCCACCGTATCACCGAAATCTAGCTCCTCAATACCTGAATCGATGGCCTACCGCTTGAATACAGCTCCTTGGTGTGGAATTGATGCCCTACCCCTAAATCAAATTCCTTGCATCCTGAATCAATGCCCTACTATAGGTTATGTGTCATTTTGATTTGGTTGTCCTCTTTGTGTCTATCGTGTTAGAACTACCTTGCTCACGGGGCATTGGAGAATTGGAATTGGCGAAAGAAAAGATAGTGGCCAGTGGAGGTTGTCAGGTTGATGGCCAGAGAGCTAGTTTCTGAGGAGAGGAGAAATCTTAAGCAAAATAGAATGGAGTAGCAGCAACAAAGCCAATAAGAAAACTAAAGAACATCGGACATCAAACTTATTGTCTAAACGGTGTGAATCGGATCCGGCTAAAGCTTTAGCAAGAATCGTCCAATGCAAGTGGAAAATACAGTGACAGCAGCTTCCGGACGGCTTCGTCACGCGGACGCTCGAACGACACATTTTTCTTTTTTTTTTGGGGTGTACGGTGTACCCCCCAAAAAAAAAACTCTCCTTTCCCATTATTATTTTGGTCCGATCCCTCAACCTCTCTCAGGCCGCTGCTTCCCTATTCACTCCGCACTCGCAGTCGCAGCCGTAGGGCGCAGCAGCTATTCCTCTCCTCCGCCTCCCGGGGTTCCCCAAAACCCTCGAGAAGCTCCGCGCGAGCAGCAGCTGCGGAAGCGATGGACTCGGCGTCGCTCCTGGAACCGGCGCCGCCTCCTGGGTTTCCTCCTCTCCGCCGCCAGCAGTGGGGGCCGCGCCGTCGACCTCTCCCGCGTCGACCTCGACGCCGTCAGCGCCGACTACGCCATCGAGTGCGTCGCCTCCGGTAAGGCAAACCCGCACCCTGTGCTCGCGCGCGTGCGGGAGTGCCCGAGCCGTATGTGCGTGCGTTGAGGTGGCGCGTTACTGGATAAATCTGATGATTGGTTGCGCGTGTATTTGTATTGAACCAGGCGCGCAGTTTGATGCTTCAGAGGCCACCAGGAGGAACTTCGACGAGAGGAGGTACCCGATCATGGTATGGGTGAACTAATCACTCCAAATTTCCTCCCCATTTCAGCTCGAATTGATTTGGTTACTTGTTTCATTGGGCAATTGCTCCTGAGTAAGAAATAAGGAGTGTTCTATCAATATAAATGTTTGCGAGCAGCGGGGAGGATGGGAGCTAAAAGCGATTCTAATTTTTTTGTCTAGTTATGCATTTAAAATGCGTGTAATCACAACAGTACGAACATGACACAACCATAGTTTGACCCTGCTAAGCCTATGTTGAAATTGAATGGAAGCATCTTGACGTTCAAGTATTCCACCAAAGTAGAAAAAACATTAAAAAGTGGACTATAAGCACAAGTCCTTCCTCAACTATAAGCACTATGTTCCTATAGGATATTCAATCCGAGATGACTAGTTCTTGATCTAAACTGTACTGAGAGTTTTGCCAGATTTCAGCTGTACGATGTAAAAATCATTTCTCTTTTAATTTTAATCTGTGAGATTTTTTCGCAACCTACTCTGTACTTACTACTTAGCTCCTTGATCTCATAGTTGCTGACTTCCCTCCATGCTTTTGGAGGTTTGTAAATGTCTACTGCAAGAATAAAGGCCATGGATTCAATTGAGTTTTCCATTTCTCCTTCCTAGTTACACCTACAAAATTTAACATTATGGGGACTGTCTTTTGGCATCGACAAACAATCACTAGGCACTCTATATTCTTACCCACAATTTTTGTGGAAAGTTATGGTTATTCTCCGTATAAGGCTTTATTTGCAGATAATTAATTACTCTCATTTTCTATCATGCTCGATGTTTTGTTCGAAGATAAACCTATTACACCTTGGTCTGCAATCCACCAATTGTGGAAATTAAATAGTAGTTTACCCATGAAGTACTGCTTGGAAATTTTCTGCACTCGTTATGAATTTTTCATTCGACAGGTGGGGTTGCCCTCAAGGAACTCATATTTTCTTCTTTCAAGGCCAGAACTATCTGGTTCCCCTCCAAAGAAAGCAGCACCTGACATTGGGCCCCAAGCACCTGCAGAACAGAACTCTAGTATGACAAGACAACCTAATGATTCTTTTAGAGTAGCCGTTAACATTTTGGGAACATCCTATGGTGCCAAGGATGTTAATTTGGAAGATATTTCTCCTCAGCAAGAAAAGAAAATGGATATTCTTTCTCTAGGTCTACCTAGATTAAGCACAGGTAGAAAATTGTACATGCTTCATTTGTCGTATGCACTTTTTTCTTTGGATATAACTCCCTGAATCTTTAATAGATCTATGATATCCTGTAAGTTATTTTCAATTTTTCTAACCTTTTTAAGTTTTCTTGAATTGATTGCATACTCCATATTCACCCTTTAAGAATTGTCTGATGATGATATAAGAGAAACAGCTTATGAGGTCCTTCTTGCTTCTTTATTTTCCAGGTAATTCTCACATAAACATGTTTGCGTGATTGTTTGGATATATGCATGGTGTGAGTTGTGAGATTCATATTTACATCATACATTTATTATTCTAACATCATCCTTAACAATATGTAACCCACAGTGGAAAAATACAATTCTCTGAAGGGAAGAGAGAAAAGAAGCCTAAATTCTTGAAGGGCCTGAGGTCTAAGACTGAAGGTTCATATTCATCACCTCAACTGGAAAATTATGATACCCACCTTCTTGATTTGATCCGAGTACAAATGGAGGCAAGGTCTCCTCCACCATTTTTTGTGCTATTTTGTCTTTTTGTTAGTTAAATTATTATTATTTGGTAGCTGCCATCTGCTTGTTTGAAATCCATGGCAATGGTCGCAAGATTCTTCATGTTCACATCATCACATGCATGTGCTCTCCTTCCATTTCAATATTTCATGTTTGTTGTTGTTGAGGACTGGGCGTGTGCATAATGATCTGAGAAAGCAAAGTTCTAGCAAAGATCAGAGGACACTTTTCTTTTCTTTTCTTTTTTAAAATCAGTTGTTTTAAAGTATCATTTTCTTCTTTTTCCTCTAAGATTCAAAATTTTCACATAGTGATCCAAGAACAAAAGGTTCTAGCTAAGATCAGAAGTCCATTTTTCTTTTTTGGTCATTGATCATTTTGAACTTCATTTGCTTTCTATTGCTCTTGATTATGTGGCAAGGGAATAGTGTGGAGAGGACTCACTATAAACAAAATTCTTTCAGATCTCAGAATCTATGGATACATTGACTAAGAGAGCTTTAAGACTTATTGGTTTGAAGATGGTGCAAGGACAACTTGATGTGCCTCACATATCATTACAACTCTTAAGTTCTGTTAGCAAATTTGATTTCCCAACAGAAAGACTGCGTGTGCAGTGGCAGAGAAGACAGGTAAGCACCTTTAATTGTTTCTATCTACAATATGGGCGTCTGTTTGAACTATTGTTCATGATTCTTCTATCCAGGCAAATGTTTTAGAAGAATTACTTCTCTTCTCAACATCTCGTGAGTACGATATGAGTGAAACATTGCGGATAGTTCTCTCTAAGATAAAAATTACAGAGGCAAGAACTAGTACTCATATTTCATATTATTTTGCATGAAGTAATGCTACTAGTGTCTCAGAAGCCAGTCAGGCCACATCAATTGTTTAATCTTTCTGTTCAAAATGCATTGTCAATTATTCCAGGACTGGGTTGTGAGTGTTCCTGATGGGCGTATTGAGGTCTTGACTGTCATTGAAAGATACAACACAAAACTATCTGCAGCACCAAAGAAGTTTGGCCTTAAAGGCGAGACCTACCATTGGACTCAGAGCTATCATTTTCATTTTAGGCTATATGAGAAGTTACTTTGCAGTGTGTTTGATATTCTCGAAGATGGACAACTTGTGGAGGTTTGCTTTTCTTTTTCCTGTATATGTCAATATCTCCTTGTTGGTCTGTTTAGACAAGGAAATAACCTGCTTTTATGCATAGCTGAATTGTTTTTGGACAGCAATGTGGTATTAAGTCAATGGTTGCATCTTGAGTTCCTGACAGTGTTATTTGGTGTTACTATCAGGAGGCTGATGAAATACTGGAAACATTAAAGCTGACCTGGCCTATATTGGGCATTACCCAGAAGTTGCATGGCATATTATATGCCTGGGTGCTTTTTCAGAAGGTCGGTTTACTATGTTGTTCCTTTTCAAAATGAGTATATTGTGAATGCATAGCTTCTCCATACCGAGATTCTTATGGTTGTTTCCCTTCCATTCAGTTTGCTCAATGTGGGGAAATTCTTCTACTAAAACACACAGGCCTTCAGATTCAGAAACTTCAATTACATAATGATGTCAAAGAAATAGAGCTGTATATAAACAGCTTTATTTGTTCGGTGGAAGACTGTGGCAACAACAGGGCTCTAAATTTGGTGGACAGTGCCCTTCTGAAAATGAATGTGTGGTGCCGCAGACAACTGGAGAATTATCACGCAAACTTTAGTCAGGTTGGTCATGTCCCTTGTCTGGATCACAAATGTTTCAGCTGATGATATTTTTTTTTGCCGTCCATCAAGCCATGAACCATCGACTTATGGGTTGCTTGGTTTGAGGAACCGGACAGTGAATGGACTGTCCTATCCTTGCCCCGAATCTAACCCACTTGATTGTTTTGAGGAATGGAATGGGTTGGTCTATCACCACCTTGTCCCTCATAAGCATAATAACTAATAAGTCTAGTACAAAATGAGGGATTGGGTTATCCCACCAAATTTGATGGGATGATCTCATGATGGACCAATCCCGTTTAATGAGGTGTTCCTCATACCAAACACCCCATTATTGCTGGGTGTGCCTTCCTGTTCTAGCATGCTGATTGAGAAAAGCTAGTAGCAAATGTTATTTCTCGTACTCTCTAGTAGCAAATGTTATTTCTCATACTCTCTGCCAATAATGCGACTAAACATGCTTACATGGCGTCGATCAGTGATTACGCCTCACCGATGTGGGTGTCCATTTCCTAATTAGCAGAACCAACTGTTAAAAATTTATTACATTCAGTTAGTTATTGTTGGGTAATACATGAAAAATGTGTTGATACTTTTAGCCTAGGTCATCTCTATTTCTTTTTAGATGTACTCGTGGACTCAGGTGGGTGTTAAGTTAACCTGGGCATCTTGCGATTTGACAAATATTTAAATCTGTGGCCACCTTAGATGTTTATCATGGACCAAGCGGGTAGATGCACGTATAATTCTTTGAATTATAGCCATAGTCTGTCAAATTTCTTGTTTACTGCAGAGGCATAAGTACATAACTCACAAGACAGTTGCTGATGTAGGTAGGTCATACTTTATTATTTGTCTCATGGCCTTACAAAGTGATATGTGAATATAAAGGATATAACTAGTGCTACAGTCTGGATAACAATGAAACCATGAAAGGGAAATGTAGTGTAAACCGGGAAAGACGGACTCAGTGATGCTCATTTATTGTGTAAGGGACATGATTGAGGTAAGGGCCGTTAAGACTGATTGAGGTGTCCCTGGACCCAAGTGGTGTGACGCTGCCGCTGACTGGCAGCCACACCACAAGGGCAGAGGAGATGGGGGAGAGACTAAAGCCTCTTGATTATTTCTTGCTTGATGTAAAGGGATGACAACACCGTGCTTATATAGAGGCGTGCCTATCAAATCAATCTAAACCTTCCAAGTTCCAACTAATAAAGATAATATTCCTAATTGATAAAATCCTATGCCTAACAATAACTTGATAGCTAAGGAATTGCAGCCGGCCCTAGGCTTTTGCTGCCATGCGCTGCAGTAGGGTACTGTTTATTTGAACAGTACTACCAGCCCAAAATGCAGCTGCTGCTCCCTAATGGGCTGTACATGACATATTGCATGAGCTGATGGAGGTTGCCTTATTTAATTGAATTTTGACAATGATTTTTGTTGCAATTTTTTCCCCAAAAAAGGTACAATGTTACCACAAAGTTTCGTCACAAAAGTTTCTTTATCTTGACTCTCTGTAACAGGCTAACTACTCAATCTTTGAGAGCGTGCTGAACTTGGTATTACTTTCAGCGACAAATCTCACTGATGATGATGATGATGATGAAGTCTTGGTTAGATTTTTATATATGTGCTATAGTACTTTTATAACATGCATCATTTGTCGAAACATTAAAAGAATTTTGATATTAATTCCTTTTTTCCAAAAAGGGTGTAGCCCTCATTTCCATTATGGAAGAAATATAATGGTGATTAACCCATTCTGTTTAAATAAAGATACCTTTGTTTTTGACAGAAGTGGAGAAAATCTTGGAATATTAATGTTAGCATATCTCATGAGTCATGATATTTGATATAACTAGTTTTCAAACTATAGAAGTCATGTAGCCTGTAAGACCTGATGTATAATCATGATAGTTGAGATTGAAGCTCCATGTTGCCCCTGGATCGAGAAATTCTCAGAGAGGAAAATTGTTTACAACAGATCAAATTTTGTGTTTTAATATTTGTTGATCTTTGAAATATTCGCTGGAGAGTATAGATACAAGATCTTTCCCCAATTTTTTTTTAGTTTTCTCATAAAGTATAGGTACTAGATCACACTGTTGCTTTGGATTGTCTACTTGTATTCATGACCTAAACATGAGAGGTTAAAAAACTAAAAATATATTTCACTGGGATCAGTTTTGTTCATTAGTAATATATTTTACTGTAGGTGCTAATTTAATCAACGTTTAGTAAGGATGTGATATAGTCCATCATGATGCAGGTCATCACCCTGAATTGATGTTTCTCGTAGTAAAAGCCATCAACATTTTTCTTGTCAATGTTAAAATACACAGGTGTTCTTTTAAGTCAGCTTGATCCGTCTGCTATATTCTCTATAAAGTTGGAAATGTTTTGGGCTCGATCAGTTCTTTTTGTGTTGGATGTTGACCTTCTCTTGTTCTCTCCTTTAAATTTGCCTTATGAGATTGCCCTCAGAGTGCTATTCTTTGATCTGTTTTGGATCAATTTCAGCTAATTGGGGCCCCCATAGGCGGTACACTAGAAGCCACGTCAATCCATGTACTTGTTGTCAGATCCATTCAGGCTGCATATAAGCATGTGAGTTAAATCATCTAGTGTCACACTTTTAAAATGGTACATTTATTAAAAAGGGTGTAGTAAATTCTTGATATTTCATTATGCTTCATTAGGCCCTAATTTCATCAGATGGCAAATCAAACATAGAATTTAAGCATCCATTGATATTACTTGCAAATGAGCTAAAGCTAGTGGTGGAGAAAGAGTGCACTGCATTCAGTCCAGTACTTCACAAACGTTATCCTGATGCTGGAAGAGTAGCTCTAACTCTCTTGCACCTACTGTATGGCCAACAACTGGTAAGTCTTAACTCCCTTTTCCAGCCATGATATGTTTATTGTGGGCACTTCTACTTCTAATGATGTTTACTACTCCTATCGGTGTCAAGGAGCTGTTCTTGGAAAGGACAGATCATTTGGAAAACTTGAAAGAGGTACTGGCAGCATCAAACAATTTTGAGCTCTGTATAGCTCAGAAGCTTTACTCGATGTATGGGGAAGCTGTAGGGTCTTCATTATCCAACTTTTTAAAACCATACATGGTAAGGCATGGAATTGTTATGATAAGACTAGTTGAGTAGTCGATTGCATTTCCCTGTAAAAAAAATAGTACTTGACTGCATTTAACTGTTCAAATACCTTGCAATTTGGCAACTTCTTACAACACATAATCAGTTTTTGTTCATTTTTAACACTTCTAGAGAAGATATCAAAGTATAACAGCGAGCAATCTTGTTAGCTATTATTTGGCTTTATCTCTCTTTTTTTTTGGTTTACAATAATCTGTATTGGTGCGTCACTTGGAATTTACATGGGCAGTAATTGACATTATTGAAATTCAAAACAGATAGATCGTTTTTCTTCACCTCTCATTCTTCAATGGCTGCATGCCCAACACGAGCATGTCTTGGAGTGGACAAAACGTACTATTGAGATAGAGGTTTGTTATTCTATGCAAAGTTCACTGCATTTTTTAACTGCATTCATGCTCATATAAAAGATGAACTAAATTCTGTGTAGATTTTGGTATGATTAAATTTGTATCTGGTGATATTTTGGTGCAAACTAGATCACATTTTACTTTTAGTCTTTTACTGCCAGTCTACCACATTGTTCATATAGTAACTTTGATGGCTAGCATAATACATTTTGTGACGTCAAATTGGTACGTGCAGTCAGGTTGAAGCTTGCCAAAAAAAGAAGGAAAAACATGCACTACATTCAGAATTACATCAACTACAGTAGATTTCGATGAACTTTGGTGGGATAGCTTAATGATGATTTTAATGAAACTGTCATGGTAGGTTTTCATCAAAACTGAACCGGTGTTGCATATGTAACAAAACACACATATTTGTTGTTAGCAGAATTCTATAACTTCTACTGCCCGCTGCAATAAGATGGCCGTAGGGCATCCTTTAGTTGGAGGCTTCAAACTTTACTTTGGGATACCTCTTTACCGGTTTCTCTTATTTTAAACCTTTTGTCATGTATCGTAAATACATTTTTTTTTTACTTTTGCCTTTCATCTGTATTTGTGCTCCTCCGAAGTGTCCAAACCAAATTGTTCATGAGGGCTGTTGCTTCATCTGTGGTCCATAGGATTGGGAGCCTCTATCAGGTCACGAGAAACAAGCAACATCTGTGGTTGAAGTATTCCGGATTGTGGAGGAGGTTAGTTTTTCTTTGAATTAGAAAGAAGTGTCTGTATAATGGGCTCCTTTATCACTGTTTGTGACATTGCCTCAAGAACCAAAAAAAAAAAAAGAACCACTCACTTTTGGATGTTATTTCTGTTATGAATAGCACTTGTATTCAACATGAGACCAAGGGGCTAGTATATATACATGTAGAGGGTATAGAAGGAAAACCTATATAAGGCAATAGCTATACAAGGCAAACAATCTCTATACAAGGCAACTAGCAATCTCGTATATAAGGTAACAAGGATATTGTCTAACACCCCCCCTCAAACTCATGGTGGATCAACAAACTGAGTTTGGAGAGATAAAAGCTGTGCTAAGCTCTAGTCTGTGTTTTTGTGAAGAAGTTTGCCAACTGAAGCTCTGAATGCACATACTGAAGAGTCACAACCTGATCCTGTACCTGTGACTGCATGTAGGAAGCATCAACGCCAGTATGCTTGGTGAGCTTATACTTAATTGGATCTCGAGCAATGCTAATAGCACCTGTACTGTCAGATAAAAGAGGAGTCGGTGTAGAAACAGAAACACCAAAATCCTCAAGTAACCATCGTAGCCAAGTAACCTCCGTTGTCAAAAGAGCCATAGCTCGCAAATCAGCCTTAGCACTCGAACATGAAACTGCTGTTTGCTTCTTAGTCTTCCAAGCAATAAGAGAACTACCAAGAAAAACACAGTAAGCAGAAAGAGACCGACGATCAGAGTGATCACTAGCCTAGGTTGCATCATAATAAGACTGGAGCTATAAAGAGCTGGAGCGAGGAAAGAAAAGACGACGAGAAATAGTTCTACGAAGATATCGTAGAACACGAAGAATATGACTATAGTGGAGTTGTGTGGGAGCAGAAACAAATTGACTCAAGACATGAACAGGATATGATATGTCAGAACGAGTGACACCAAGGTAAACAAGACTCCTGACAAGATGGCGACAACGAGTAGGATCCTCAAGAGGTTCACCATTAGTAGGTCGAAGGTAAACATTGAGCTCCATAGGAGTCTCAACGGCACGTTGATCAATGAGAAGTACGATCAAGAAGATCCTGAATATACTTCTCTTGGGATAGAAAGAAGCCCTCAGGTATAGAAGAAACTTCAATCCCAAGAAAGTAGCGAAGAGGACCTAGATCAGACATAAGAAATTGCTTGCTAAGACGCGCCTTCACAAAGGCAATATACCGGGAGTCATCTCCAGTAATAATCATGCCATCAATATAGAGAAGAAGAGTCCGTCCACGAGGTGAAATGTGAACAAAGAGCATAGAATCATGAACAGTAACAGAAAAACCAGCAGCAGTGAACACAGAAGAAAAACACCCAAACCAAGCACGAGGGGCTTGCTTGAGCCCATAAAGAGAGCGACGAAGACGACAAACCATGCCCTCAGGAATAGAATATTCTGGTGATGGATGCATAAAGACCTCACGTAGCGCACCATTAAGACATTATTGATATCAAGCTGAGAGATAAACCACTCGTGAACAGAAGCCACTGCAAGAAGAGTGCGAACAGTGGTCATATGAGCCATAGAAGCAAAAGTTTCATCATAATCACGACTATGCTCCTGCTGGAAACCACGTGCCACAAGACGAGCCTTGTAGCGCTCAAAAGAACCATCAGAACGAGTCTTAACTTTATAGATCCACTTGCATGTAATTGGACAGACACGTGGATGAAGGGGCACAAGATCCCACGTGCCAGTACGCTCAAGGGCAGCAAGCTCCTCTGCCATTGCATGTAGCCATTCCTGATAAATAACAGCCTCGCGGTACGAAGTCGGCTCGGCAAGAACAGCGCCAACAAAGCCAAGGTGCTCAGGAGGCCGAATAGATTGACGATCGTGAAAACGTAGCGAGGAGGCACGGAAGAAGAGGCTCAACAGGAGAAGATGACACATTAGAAGAATCCTCAACTCGCAGACAACGAGTGTAGTATAGAGGATAAGAAGGAACAATGTCAGAAGAAACAGGTGAATGCACAAGAGGTGAAGACTCCTGTGGAGAGGCCGGCGAAGGAGACGTCAATTGTGGAGAAGGAAAAGTGACAACAGGAGTATTAGGAAAAGTCAAGAAAGAAAATGGCTCGATAAGAGATGCCGAAGTGGAAGAAAGACGAGGGTAGAAGGGACGAGACTCAACAAAAGTTACATCCCAAGAGATCCGCATCCGTCTCAAGTAAGTAGTAGTAAAAACAGTCTTAGCCCAGAAATGAGGTAGAACAGCGGAAGCAAGTAAAAGAGAACAAGCTGTCTCAAGAAGATGTCGATGCTTGCGCTCAGCCACACCATTCTGAGCATGAGCATCAGGATAGGAAAACTAGAAAGAGTGCCCTGCGTAGCAAGAAAATCACGAAGGGCACTGGACAGATACTCCCCTGCTGAGTCAACACGAAGAACTCGAATGGAAGAATCAAACTGAGTACGGATTATAGTGGTAAAATTCTTATAGATGGATAAAACCTTACTACGAGAAGACATAAAATATATCCAAGCCTGGCGAGAGAAATCATCTATAAAAAGAATGCAATATTTATGACCCCCTTTTGAAACAAAAGGAGCTGAACCCCAAATATCAGAATGAATAAGATCAAAGGGACGCTGGGATACAGACTCACTGAAAGGATAGGGGAGTTGTAGCTGTTTACCAAGCTTATAACCCACACAATCTAAAGAGGTGTCACCAGACAGACCCTAAAAAACCACGACAAACTAAAGAAGACAGACATGATCCACAAAGATGCCCTAAACGGGGATGCCACTGAGCAAACAACCCGGTAGAAGAAGTAACGGAGACGGAGGCAGTAGAGGAGATGGCGAGACTGGCAGGGGTAGCGGAAGGAAGACAAAGCCAGTCAAGCTCCCAGAGGCGCTGAGAGTCAGGAGGCAGCGGGGTCAATGCCAACTAGAGACCCTGTCCGGCGATCCTGAACATAGTAAGAGTCAGAATCAAGGATAACACGACAGCCATGATCAGTGAGCTGGCCAACGAATATAAGCTGCATAGTTAGTTTAGGAACATGAAAACAACAGAACATGAAAAGAGGAAGATAAAAGAGTGCCTCGTCCTGCAACAAAAAGAGAGGTACTATCTGCAGTCTGCACAGTGATAGGAGCAGCAAGGGGACTAATTGAATGGAGACTCGTGGGATCAGGTGTCATATGAAAAGAAGCTCTAGAATCAAGAATCCATGGTGTGATACCTGATGAGGAGGAAGGTGGTCTCTCATTGAAAAACTGAGTAGCAGAACTTGACAGTGCAAAGGCAGCCATGCGATGTAGTAGCATAAGAATCTCTTGAGTGGGGCCAGAACCAGTAGAGGCCTGATGAGGAGAGGCACCTAGGAGTCCAGTGCCCTTAGGAGGACGCTCATTGCAACGAGCAAGATCCTTTTTCTTCCAATAGCAAAACTGCTCCACATGGCCGTTCTTGTTGCAGTAGGTGCAGTGAAGCCCTACACCCCTAGTAGTTGACACTGAAGTAGGCGTCACTAGTGGAGTAGCACGAGGCATCGCCAGGACTGAAGGAGATACTAGTAGGCCCGCATCATGAAGACCAGTCTCCTCAGTATGAATAGCTGCAAGAGCCTCCAACAAGGTCACACAAGGATGACGAGCAAGCAGTTGAGCACGAATCTGCTCAAATTTAGCTCAAGACGGGTTAGAAAGTCATAGATGCGACGAAACTTCAAGTGAGATGCATGTCCATACTAGCAACCAGAATAGCAGAGGCACAAGCATTTTCATCAAGCCATGTCTGTATGCGTAAATTGAGTCTCAAAAGATTCCACAGCATCAGCATAGTCATCGGAGGCCTTTTGTTGAGCAGTAGCATCAGCCTTCTTAGGAATAATAGGCATGTCAAGGGGAGCAGGACGAGGCGGAGACGATAGCTCGCCAGTAAGAAACTCCCACAGACGCTATCCTCGCATGTGAAGGCGCATATGAAGAACCTAGTCTTGATAATTAAGACCATCGTAAATAACTGGGCAGCGAGGAACAGAGACAGTGCCGGAAGAACCTCCAGATGGCATTTTTTTACCTTTCTGCTGAACCCATAATTTTGATTAAATCCGGCCGGTTGGATCCTGATCGACAACACTCGGTCAAAAACACGAGTGACCGGGCTAAGATGTCGGTAGGGGAGGTCGGGCCGATCGAGGCGGCGACGGGCGATGTCAGCCGGGGTCCTTGCGGCGGCGTCAGGTAGTCGAAGCGACGACGTCGAGTAGTCGGCCAGCCGAGATAGCAGCCAAGAGGGCTCAAGGCGGGTCGGAGCCTTGTGGCGGCGGCCATCCAGACCTCATGGCGATGTCGGCGCAAAGCGGCAGCGTCGGCAATTGGTCGAAGGAGGTGCTACTGGTCGTTGGACCGAAGGAGGCGTCGGGCTTGGCGGCTGGTGGTCGAAGAGTCACGTGGCGGCATTCTTGGCGATCTGTGAGGCGGCGGCGGTGGTGGCGGCATAGCAAAGGGCGCCACGGTGGAGTGCAGAGACGGCGCTAGTCAAAGTGACGATGCCGGATTTGCAAGCTGGTGTGGAGGGTACCGAGGCTTGGGCGTGGCCGACGCGATCCAATCGGATCTAGAGGTGACAACGGGCAAGATGATGACAGCCATGGATGAGTGACCGGAGATTCAAGCGAAAGAGCTTGCTGGAATTGCTGAAGAAACGAGCGGAAAAGGCTCGCCGGGGAGGACAGCGCAAGTGCAATATTGGTAAACCGTAAACCTAAAAACGTGGCTCTGATACCATGTTATGAATAGCACTTGTATTCAACATGAGGCCCAAGGGCTAGTATATGTACATGTACAAGAGGGTATAGAAGGAAATCCTATGTAAAGCAATAGCTATAGAAAGCAAACAATCTCTATACGAGGCAACTAGCAATTTCGTATATAAGGTAACGAGAATACTGTCTAACAATTTCATCTTAAATGCAAATTTCAGCAGTAGACATGGTTATTACTTGTGATGCCTTTTCATCTTAAATGTAATCTGAACATCTGAAACTTCTGTATGAAGTCAGAACCTTCCAATTACAACTTCCAGCCATTGCCTGAATGTTCAGGTGTTTCTATTTTTTTCTCTCACTGCTCCTCTCCTATTGTAGTACATCCTGGGAGTTTTCAGTATGCATTGTTAAGTCAGCTAATATCTACATATTTAATCATCACTCTTATATTTTTTGGGGTGCTTATTTGATCATTTCTTGTGCAGACCATTGATCAGTTTTTTAACTCAAGTCTACCTTTGGATATTGTCCACTTGCGAAGTCTACTTATTGGAATCACTAGCAGCCTTCAAGTCTATTTGCTTCACATGGAAAATCAACAAGGTTTGTCTTAGGTTTTGGCGGAAATAATATGTGCCGCATGCATGGCTCATAAGCACTCGCTGCCCACCACCATCCACCTCACTAGACTGCAGAATAGATGATGTCAAACAGCTCATAAAAAAGTGATTTCAAGATTTAAAAGCCTGTACCTTTTAAAATGAGTATCCCTTTTGCGGTCTGTTTGAACCATCGTGTTTCTTATAACAAGATCTACAAAACAAAACCAATGATGCATATATTTCGGCTTCATTTTAGTAGCAGCCTATTTTTTGTTCCATAAGGTCATTCGATTTGTTCCACTTGTGTCTTGCATAGAACAAAACAAGATCAACAAAAATAAGATCGAAATGTGCATTTCTTTGTGTGCGGAACATCAAAACTATGTAAACAATTAAACACTGCCAATGAACCTGTGGAACACTACCCCTGAACTAGTGGAATACCACCAACGAACAACTGGAGCACTGCATATGAAGGAAAATTTAGATGTTACATCTGCATATGCCATGTATGTTCCCCTATTATTCTTGGTTTGTTCCACTAATATTTTTTGTTCTTCTATAACGCGCTATCTTCACTACAAAACATACGCAGTATTGGTTTCATTTTATTATATTGTTGTAAGGAACACACGGATCACAAGTTGGATAATTGGTTTAATATATACATAATTTGGAATTATAGGGAGCAGAGAAATGTAAAAAGTTTAAAACCTTTCTTTTGTGTGTCACATGGCCATGGGGGTGGGCGCTCAGCGCGCAATGCCCATAGTCGCTCCCTTATCTTGGACCAATGAGGTATGTATACAAAATGTACAGTAGATAGGTCAGGAAAAGAATATAACAAATGTGGGCTCTAATCTCATTACGTTACATATACATTAAAGGTATAATATTCGATGTTAGTACTCACCTGTCAATTTCAAATTGTGATCTTTTTAATGAGGAACACACAGAATCAGTATGATACTGGTGCGTATCAAGCTGGTGCTACTTGTGCAGCCTTGCAACTAGGTTTGCAATTAATTGAACTTTCAACATGCATATCAACAAATCTCTGTGTGTATTTCCATTCCTCTGAAAACAAACTTGAATACATTGAATCTTTTTTTTTGTAAGTTCTTACAAACATTCGACAAAAATAAGCAAGGTGAAATCCATCATTCATCAATCTGGAGAGATTATAAGTTTGCCACATGTGGTACTATTTCCAGTACATACCTTAAACTACTTGGATTATTAGCCATATAACAGTTTTTTGTAGCTTCAACTAGATTACATAACTGTCCCAACCCAGAATTAAGAGTTCTAAACAAACCCCAGAATTAAGTTCACTACTGCCCAGATATCTTGATGTATTCTATTACCCATGCGTTATACAATGTACCAGTTATGTAGTGTCACTATATGCAGCTGGGCGCAGCATCAGGCTAGGGCATCCCAAAGGTATGTTGCAGTATGCATTGCTGGCTGGTATACTGCTTTTACACCAGTACCAGTTAAGCTGCCATCGTCCACCACTTCAACTGGAAACCCAAGGCCAATAAATCTTTAGGACTAATGAACCATACTCCAAAGTGACTAACTGTCATGTTACTCGGACACTCGTGTCCAAAAAAATTTGCTGAATCGTACACCTCGAATCCAAGTCGGATTTTGACACTTGTGTCCGATTCCGAGTAGCATTTCCTGTGTCCAATTTTTTTTTGCCGAATCAAACACCCGAATCCGAGTCGGATTCTGACTCACGTGTCCGTGTCCATGTAACACTTCTACCTCCACTCTGGTGGGTCTGCATTGTGAATGGTGAAGGGTGCCGGCCGCAGGTAAGTGGTAGAGTTGAACAAAATTACCTGCTGAGCATCCATTGTGAAATCTATTCTTAATTATGTCTTGTCTTCTTGATGCCTATGCTCAACTTACATATTATATCTCTGTACTGATTTTGTTTATTAAATTGTTAATGGCAAATGATGTGCACACTTGATGTCATGTGGGCGCACGTCTGACACAGCCCGCCGTAAGTGAGCGTCTGCGCCATACTGAGCAGCATGCTTGCTGCTATGAGGAGAGGCCACCCTGCATGAGTGGCTAAGTTTGGAAAGAGAGATTAGTTTCTATTTTTATTCCTTAAGTCTAGGAGAGATTGGTTAAGGCCCTTGGCCATATATTCCTGTAACCACACATTGAGAAGATTAAGCAAGATCATTATCTCTAATCTCCGTCTCTCTCTCCCAACAAGCCGGCGCAGAGAGGGCAAAACCTCGCCGGCTGAGCGCAGACCGTGACTACGAACTCCGTAGCCAAGGGCCGGCTACCCTAGGTCCCGCGCCCTTGACAACTGGTATCGGCTCCCGGCGTTCCTCGTCTTCATCCAGCTCCGCGCAAGAACATCCCTCCGCCATTGCGCTACCACCTGACCCGCCCGCTTTCGCCACGTCGGCCATTGCGTCGATCACGCCGGCCATGTTCGGCAAACCACCGCCGATCTTGCCAACATGATCGCGACCACGACCACGGTATGGCGTCCCAGCAAACGTCCGTGGCGAGCTCGAAGGAGAAGTCCGCCTCCTCGTCGGCGGGCGGGGCCACTATGGGCAGCACCATCATGATCGACCACCAAAGTTCCAGAAGATGGATTTTCCCCGCTATGACGGGAAAACCGATCCGCTGCTCTTCATCAATCGCTGTGAGTCGTATTTCCATCAGCAACGGATCATGGAGGAGAAGGTCTGGATGGCCTCCTACAACTTGGAGGAGGGCGCGCAGATGTGGTCCATCCAGGTCCAGACGGACGAGGGCACCCCGTCCTGGCGTCGCTTCAAGGAGCTGTTGAACCTGCGTTATGGGCGCCATGCCGCCTCGCCCCTGGCCGAATTGGCGAAATGCGGCGCCACGAACACGATCGCCGAAATATCAAGATCGGTTCAGGCGCCTCCTCGTCGTGGCCCGCTTGAAGAAGCGCGAGAGGGTCGGTATTCACCGGTGGTCTCGGCCGCGCTTCAAAGCATCGGCGTCGAATCAGAACCCCGATCCCTGGCATGACCATGAAGCTTGGCCCGATTCAAGCTGCGGGAGCAATACCGCCGCTTCGCCTTGAGCGCGCCGCCTCTCGCTGCCGCTCGGCCGCCACTTCGCTCTGCCATGCCGCCGGGTGCCAGCAACCACCCGCGACGATACCGCCGTCGGTCGGCCCATCAAACGCCTCGCCCAGGCGGAACAAGAAGAAGCGCCGCCGTCTCGGGCTCTGTTACATTGCGATAACAAATTCACGAGGCCTACAACCGTGTGTCTGGCGGTATTCCTCCTCGATGGTTTTGCGGAGGAGGGACGACAGGCGGCCACGGAGACCGCCGAGGGCGTGGGGCTGCGGACGCGCCGTGTTCTCCTCGAGCCCTAAGCCGGTCGCCTTCGCAAACCACGATGCAAGCCGGAGGCCGGGCTCGGATCCGCATCCTCGTCGCCTTTGCCGACTCGGTAAAGCACCCACAACTTCATCTCGGGGCGCCGCCTTCGGACCGGGCCGCCTCTACAACACCGTGCCGCGTCTCACGGCGATGGTCGCCAACGGCGAACAGCGTCGCGTCTTGTCGGCGTCATCATGACAGCGCCAGCCCGACCATCGGTGGCGCCTCGTTCCGCCGATATCTATGTCATGCCCTTGGCGAAATGCGATGTCGTCCTCGGCGCCCGGTGGCTCGCCGTGCTCGGCCCGTCGTGTGGGATTTCAAAGAACGCGCGGTCTCTTTCACATACCGAGGCCGCTTTCTGCTTTGGCGGTGGCGAGCCCTCGTCGGCGCGCGGCCGTGAAACGACCACGGCCGGCAGCTCGCTCCTCGAGGAGCTCTTGGCGGATTCGGCAGCGTCTTCGACGAGCCGCGACGGCTTCGCCTCTATCGCGCGGCCGTGACTACAACATCACCTTGTGTCGGGCGCCACCGGTGGCCCGTCCGACCGTCTGCGAAATACCCGCTTTACTGGGGACGACCCGGAGCGTCAATGTGCGTCCATGCTGGACCAGGGGCTTATTCGGCGCAGCAGCTCGGCGTTCTCGTCACCGGTCCTCCTCGTCAAGAAGGCGGACGGCTCTTGGAGGTTCTGCGTCGACTACCGCGCGCTGAACGCCATCACCGTCAAGGACGCTTTCCCCATTCCGGTCGTCGACGAGCTCCTGGATGAACTCCATGGCGCCCGATTCTTCACCAAGCTCGACCTCCGATCCGGCTACCATCAGGTCCGTATGAAGCCGGAGGACATCGACAAGACCGCGTTCCGGACGCATGACGCCTTCTTCGAGTTCTTGGTCATGCCGTTCGGGCTATGCAACGCCCCTACCACGTTCCAGTCGCTCATGAACGACGTGCTGCGCGCCTACCTCCGCCGGTTTGTGCTTGTCTTCTTTGACGATATTTTGATATATAAGCGCCTCTGGCGGACCACTGCGTCACCTCGCGTCGTCCTCACGGTGCTCGACAAAGATCGTCTCTTCGCTAAGCGCTCAAGTGCTCGCGCCGGTAGACGGACGCTGTCGCCTACCTCGGGCACACCATATCCATGGCGGGTGTGGCCATGGATCCGCCAAGGTCCGAGCCATCCACGACAGCCTCAACCGCGCTTCGGCGCGGCGGCGAGGCTTTCTCGGTGCAGCGGGGGTACTACAGAAGTTCGTCCACAACTCACGGCACCATCGCTGCTCTCTCACAGCTCTTACGAAGAAGGAGGGTTCACTGAACGGCGACGCACCTAGCGGCTTTAAGCGCCCTCAAAGGCGGTGGCGTCGGCGATCTTTGCCGCTGCCGGACTTCGCCAAGCCATTCGTTGTCGAGTCGCGACGCGTCGACCTATGGTTTTGGCAGCGGTCTTGGTCGAGATGGCCATCCCATCGCGTTCTTGGCGAAAGGTGGCGCGCGCCATCGCTCGCTCGCCGCGATATGAGCGGGAGCTCATCGGCCTTGTCCGGCCGTCGGCATTGGCGGCCGTACTGTAGAGGCGACGCTTCCGCGTCAAGACGGACCACTCTGACCTCAAGTACTTGCTCGACCGGCGCCTTGCCACGATCCCGCAACACCATTGGGTCGGCAAATTTGTTGAGCTTCGACTTCACCGTCGAATACAAGTCAAGTCCACGAACACAAGTGGTGGCGCCCTCTCCGCCGTGACATCGGGAGGCGCCTTCTTCAGCTATTTCGGCGCCCGCCGACTTCATCGGTAGCGCCGTCCGCGCTACGCAGTTAGCCGCGGATCCAAGATCGTGGCCATCCACGATGAGGTCCGCGTGGGTACCTGCGCCGCGCCTTGGGTAGTGGTCGACGACATGGTCGCCTCGGGCGTCTCTACATCCCACCCACCTCACCGCTGCGCAGAGATCATGGCGGCCGTCCATGCGGATGGAGCACGAGGCGTCCATCGCGCGCTTCACCGCCTCGCGCGACTTTCATTTTCCCAACATGCGTGGTTTGGTGCGAGAATTAAATGCGGTCGTGCCCTACTTGTCGGTGGTACAAGTCGAACATCTACACCATGAGGTTGCTTATCTGCATTGCCGCGTTGCGTCGGCGATGCAGGCCGACATCGGTCTCGACCGTGGAAGCACTACCAAAGGTGAAGCGGAAGAGCGGTCATTCTCTCCGTCGTCGACCGGTTCAGCCAAATCGCCACTTCATCCTCTCGCGCATCCGTTACACGCGGAGTCGTGGCGCGAGCCTTCTTCGCCGACATTGTTCGCCTCCATGGCGTTCGCGATCCATCGTCTCCGACCGCGACGGTGTTCACCGGCGTTACAGCGCGAGCTCATGCGGCTTATGGGCACCAAAGTCGCACATGCGTCGCTTTCCATCCACGATCAGACGGCAGACGGAGGCCGCCAACCGCGTCATCGTGATGTACTGCTATTTGCCACCGGAGATCGTCCCGCCGATGGCTGCATATTGATTCCGTGGGCGAGTACACCTACAACACCGCGCACAGACCTCGCTCCGGGACACGCCGTTCGCGTGGTATATGGCCGTGACCTCCTTCCATCCGCTCTTATGAGCGAGGGGAGCGCTGGTGGCAGCGCCGCCAGGACATGGAGGCTCGCGAGCCTTCTGGCCGATGTCGCTCATCGCTGGAAGCGAGCACAGCGCCCCAGAAGCTCCACTCACGACGGCAAAGACATCGGGCGGTCTCTTATCGAGTGGGCGATTGGGCACTTCTTCGACTCGGCCGTATGGCGTCCTCGCTACCAGGCGACCACAGGGAAGCTGAAGCCCGATTTGTGGGACCTACCGCGTCGTCGAGATCATCAACGATGTCATTGATACGCTGGAACTGCCCCGGTGCCCGATTTCATGATGTGTTCCATGTTGGCGTGCTCAAGAAGTTCATCGGCGCACCTCGGCCTCGCCTGACCTGGCCATCCACAACGGGGGTGATTCCCGAGCCGTGTGTGTCGAGCAAGCTCGCTTGCGTGGGGTTCGTCAGTACTTGTTCATTGGCCGGTGTGGCCGGAGTCTGCTTCTGGGAGGACCTCGACGAGTTCAAGATCAAGTACCCGACTTTCACTCGAGGACAATTTGGGTCTCGAGGGAAGAGATGTCATGGGGCGCATACGACGCGTCTGCGCCAGCGCCCGCGTGACAGCAGCTACTAGAGCAGAGGAGGCCACCGCGAGTGGCTAAGTTTGGAAAGAGAGATTAGTTTCTATTTTTATTCCTTTAAGTCTAGGAGAGACTAGTTAAGGCCCTTGGCCATATATTCCTGTAACCACACATTGAGAAGATTAAGCAAGATCATTATCTCTAATCTCCCGTCTCTCTCTCCCAACAAGCCGACGGCAGAGGGGCAAAACCTCGCCGGCGAAGACGGACCGTGGCTACGAACTCCGTAGCCAAGGGCCAGCTACCCTAGGTCCCGACGCCCTTGACACTTGACTTCTAAGAATGTCGCATCACGTAAAAGCCACCATTCTTTGACACCAATAATATGTGTCTCTCTTATACTGTTAAGCATGAACCATGAAGTTGTCTCAACTAGTATATGCTTACATTTATGCCAAGTGGTGTTGCAGGTTTTATCCGCACCAAATGGCCAATGGCCATAGCCCATCATATTCTTGTTTGCTTTTTACGATGTGTTAGCTGTTGAAAACTCTTCCCATAAATACTTACAAGCACATCTGGAATAGTTTATGTTCTGCCTTTTGTTCCTAAAACATATCCTGGATTCCTGGTGCAAATAATTCCTTTTTTGTGTGTTTTCGACAAATTAACTTGTAGCATTGTTATTTTGTTATAAATATTTGTTTTTGACCTTCACGTGCTTTGTGCACTCTCCTTTTGAAGATTAAAACCAGGCATAACTGGACATTAAATTTAGCATCATTTCTTGATAGGCTATTCAGGTTGGAAACCTCTGCATAGGCATTGAGGCTACTGTTGCTGCCTATACAATGCTAATTTTGCACAGTTGGAATCATTTGTTGAGTGTTGGACTTGCTTGCAAACTGTGTCATAAATCATCATCATTGGGATATCCTTTCAGACATCATATAACTATGTAGCATAGACCTTTTTGCTATATTACAGCCTTTTTCCCACAAGTGTACTCTTATTATGTTATACCATGATTTTTTTTAAGAAACCGTGAAATAAGCCATAGTAATTGTTTTCTCTTGACTTTGTTAATTAACTGTTCCTTCTTCATGTACTCTTTCTCTGTTGCAGCTTCTAAAGCTACCCTGCTTCCTAGTGCTCCAGTCTTGACACGTTACACAGAATCAATGAATCCATTTGCAAAAAAGAAACTTATTGAGCCTGCAGTTCCTGATGAAAAGGTGGCTAATAAATTGAACAATTTGACAGTGCCTAAATTATGTGTGAAACTCAACACCCTTCAGGCGAGTCTTGTTGATTGACTAAATTTTCCCCTTTCCTTTTTGAATGAGTCGATAACTGTTTGAGGAATTTCACGACCGGGCTTTTCATTTAAAACTTTGAGCAATGCATCTGTGACCTGCATATTGTAGATGTTTGATTTTTATGTACTTAAGTTTGTGAAACAAACTACTGCTCTAAGTCAATAATCAAATTATCAATGTGGTCATGGTCGTAGAATAATAAGATTATTTTAGTAGACTCTGAATTACCAAAATACATGCGAAAAACTCAGGCTGGTAGTTATGGAAAGCCTTCCACATAAGTCTGTTGTGCTCAGCTTATGCTATTCTACAATTAGCAAGTGCTAGTGTGTCTGCACTATTAGTAACATAAGTACATAACACTCATATGGAGATACATCGTACTCTGCCGTCAGGTTCCATTGTATATTTGATTGTACATCCAATAAATACATGATTAGAGCATTTCTTTTAGCTAAGGCCCTATTTGGTAGAGCTCCAAATGCTAGCTTCACCTCAGATCTGAAACTTGTAGACTAAAATAAAGTGAATTAAGTTTATATTTTTAGTCTAAAATGTAAATAAGATGACTTATCTAAACGCTTTTAATATACCGACAGCTTCAGCTCCACGGATGTGGTGGAGCTATTGTTGGGAATAGTCCCACATTGGTTGTGGAGAGGGCTTGAGCATGGTTTATAAGGGTGAGGGAGCACCCCCTCTTTGAGCTAGCTTTTTTGGGGGGAGATGGCCCAAGAGACCTTGGCCCACTGCTCTGGTTGGGCTGCGACCAGTGGCGTCTTGGCGTCTTGTTGGTGAGTGGCGTGAAGAGTCGTCGTGTCTTGTCGTGTGGCGATTAGGTTAACAATTGGTATTAGAGCCCAGGTGGCCCCAGGTGGTTCCTAGATAATCTTGGCCCAATGTGTGAGGGGGAGATTGTTGGGAATAGTCCCACATTGGTTGTGGAGAGGGCTTGAGCATGGTTTATAAGGGTGAGGGAGCACCCCCTCTTTGAGCTAGCTTTTTGGGGGGAAATGGCCCAAGAGACCTTGGCCCGTTGCTCTGGTTGGGCCTGCGACCCAGCGGCGTGTGCGTGCGCGCAGCTGGTGGCGTGAGTGCGTCGTGTGCTAATCGTGTGGCGATCAGGTTAACAGCTAGGAATACCCAGCTCCACCAGATCCACGAATCTGGTAGAGCTGGAGCTGTACCAAATACAGCCTAAATATTGTGGATGAATAATCGATTGTCTACCTTGTTTTATACAAAACCTTGCATGCATATTCATAGAACCATTGACAAGTTTGGTAATTATAAGCAAGTCACAGCTATGGATTACAGCTCAATATATGAAAATGTTCGGTTAAATCACGTATTTCCAATTTTAATACCATGAGTACAAGCCAAATCATGTATTTCCAATTTTAATACCATGAGTACAAGCCTTCACTAACCCTTGTATGGTTTCTCGACCCACAACAACTTGGGATGAAACGTGTAAAAATGCAAAACTTCTCGCTTCACTCTATCCTTGTCATTGTTACTGCCTGAAAAATAGTTATTCTTTTAACAGGAACAAAATGGTACAAGTGTCTAGGGGACATAATAGAAAATTGAATAACAAGAGATGTTAATTTAGCGTGTTTAGCATTTGGAGATCTAGTTTCTGTCTTATTCATTGACAATCACAGTTTTGTACTGCCGCCACACTATATGATGACACTGATTTGGTTTGAGACACTCAGCATTTATTCTGTATCGATGGTAACAATGGGTGACATACTATTGTTAACATACTCTTCATCAGTTTGGTGGGTATATTAGCAAGTTAGCAACTTTTGCATGAGACAAGGTGGATCTTGATATGCAATGGTTTGATAAATATTTTATTATCATATTATTTGTGGGCATTTTTTATCTTCCGTGTAGTCTAGATAAGGAGATCTTGCTTCCATTGTTCTTGTCAGAACTTGTACCATTTTTAGTCTCAGTTCTCTTACGATCCATTTGTTCACCAAATGCTGCAGTACATTAGGGATCAACTTGATACCATAGAAGAGGGCATCAAACAATCCTGGACCTCTGTCCAGTCAGGTAATCCTAAAACCGACACAAGCTTAAGGCTGTTTAATGGGCTGCTTTGGAGGGATTCCATATGCAGGACTAGGTCCATTCGTATTGAGAAACTCAAGCCCATTTTATGTCATGGACTTTTTAGACTTTATTGTAGACTGTAGGCAATAGTTGAAAGTTAATTGTTTACATGTGGAGTTTGCCAAGATTAGTGTTTTGGATATTAAATTATACATAACCAGTCGTTGTTCCTACACTTGTTTGTTGCAGCTGTGGGTTTGTTAGATTACTTGTCTTGTATGGCTAGTGAAAGAGTTCATCCGAAAAAAAAATCATTGTCTGATGAATCAATTGATGAGTTATTTACAATATTTGATGACGTGCGAAGGACTGCGGTGAATACAGCTGACACAATCTTGAACTTCATTGGTGAGCTACTAAGCTTCTAATTAGTTTGTGCTCTTCACAACTTTCACATGTTATTTACAGAAATGAACTTTAAGCAAGCATCCTTTAAGAACAGACAATAGTCAATTGTTTACAGACTTAAGATTTTCTTTGGACTGGCAAGCTGTTAGAAACATTATAATTTTATGCTTATGTTTAATTTTTCAAAATCCCAGAGAAGTTTACAGCTGGATTTGCCGTCAAATCCCTGCAAATCCATCAATAACCTTCTATGTGCCTTTGATTGCATAAATAATATGTTGAAAAATATTAACAGTAATATGAAATCCCTATGGCGTATAGTGTATACTTTTGTAACAATCAGCTGAACTGTTTTTTTTTCTTAAGCTCTTTCAGTTAGATTAAGATGTGCTTTGATAAGGTACACAAACTTTGTTAGATCACGGTGATGTACTGTTTGTTACAATTTTGGAATTTTCTATGTTTGTTCACGAACTATACCGAAAACTGATTGCATTTGGAATGTAAAAGAAATAGAAATCTTACATAGTTTTTTTTGGGCATTATCCTGGCTTTTGAGAAGAAACATTATCCTGATGTAGATCACATGAGTTGCTAAAGTAATACTTTGCAGGAACAAGGGCTGTGTTCTGGGATATGCGGGACTCGCTTCTTTTCTCCTTGTACCGTGTTAGTGTTGAAGGTGCACGCATGGAGATTTTTATCCCTACAATTGATCAAGTAGGGAAACCAAACTTGAGATACTTAGTTACTTACATTTTGTTCGGTCGGTAAACAGGTCCTTGCTTTTAGCTTTATTAACTGATGAACTGGACATTTGCTGCAGGTTCTCGATCAGGTATGTGATCTAATTGTTGATGTGTTAAGAGACCAAGTTGTTCTGAGAGTTTTTCAGGCATGCATGGTATATATCTATCTGTATATGCTGTCATAATTGTAATTTTTAGATACCTTATTCATCTAAAGTAAAAGGTGTTGAAACTTCAAATGTTGATTTTTAATAGGAAGGGTTCATATGGGTCCTACTGGATGGAGGCCCATCCCGCGCATTTTTGGAGACAGATGTGGACTTGATGCAACATGATCTGGCTATGCTCAAGGTAAGAATAAGATTAAAAGAATATGCATCATACTTATGAGTGAAAAAACAAACAAAAATCTTTCAAGACATCTCACATATCATTTCAATAAGTTGACTTCTTGGTGAAACTTAACACAAGAGAAGATTTCTTTGTTTTGACTGTTGAAAATTTTCTCGTAGGATCTCTTTATAGCTGAAGGCCAAGGTTTACCATTGGATGTAGTTGAAAAGGAGGCTAAACTAGCTCAGCAGATTTTAGACCTCTATGTGCTAAAGGTATGTTATTCCTTTTTCTTTAGTTTTATCAAAGAGAATGCTACACAGTAACTAACTAAATGAAATTTGTCCCCTCCTGGTTTTCAGGCTGATACAATAATTGAAATGCTGATAAATGCAAGTGATCAAATGTCTCACCATCTTGAACTTGCAACTGCTCGAAGAAGACATGTACATGATGCCAATACCCTTCTTCGAGTTTTGTGCCATAAGAAGGATCAAAGTGCCTCTACATTTTTGAAAATCCAATATCATCTTCCAAGGTCTTCAGGTGAGACAAAACCCTTGATGTGTCATTTTTTGATGTTTCTCGGCAATAGCAAAGCAGATGATCTTATTTTTAAAAATAATTTGCCCCCTGGTCTTCTGCTTCATTCCATTAATATCAAAGCACATGCACTAACCTGTATTGCTGTAGTTACAGTGAAATGACCACAAGTTCTCCACTGATGCAGATTATGATGATGTTCCTGTGAAGGATGCATCATCTAAAGTACCTATATTTTCAAATATGCTGAAAAGGAATACTTCATTCAATTGGTCAGAAACTGGGCAGCAGAGCTTTAGGATTATGAAGAAGAAACTTCAAGAAGCTACCTGGCAGTAAGATGTGTCTTGGTGAGATAATTCTGCTTGGTTTGCACATGTCCTTTCCATATGTACACAACATCCTTTCCATATGTACACAATAAGTAAGCAATAAAAAATTTATAATCCCATGGCACAAATAGATGCTATCCTTTTGTTATCAGCAGTTTCCCTTTTATCTTTTATTGCCTTCACATTTGCAATTAATGAACCATTTTTTCTGACCTATCATGGGCTTCAAGGCCATACCTTTGTATACTTATTGTAAGTTAGATCATTGAATTACTTAGATTCCTTCCTGTGAATTCACTCTGCACAACACTGCCTCAGTTACACCTAACAAGATAAATATTGTAGCCTTGCAGGCTTCTAGTTTACTTTTGCAGATGAAGTGTTCCTATGATTTGACACATCATCCATCCTAATGGTTGTATTCGCATTCGCCTGTTTTTATTTTAATTTACACTTGTATTATTAGTTGAGTTTTTTTCAATGTTGAGTGCACTTGTAAAATACTGAACACTGTATTTTCAGGATGATTATCAGAAGGTTGGCCTTGAGAAGAACGAATTCAGAGCTTATTCCAATGATCCTCAAGGCTGATAAACTTTACAAATTTCCCGACCCTGATAGAAATGATGCAAATTTGTATCCTTACATAGCTGCAAATGAAGGTAGTATGTGCTGCAAGGCACCTTTTTTATGCGTTATGGACTTTCAAGCGTTAAACAGCTATTGCCTAACTTGATGCCGCTTGACATTAAGCAACAGGTGAGGAAGAAGCAAAGAAGCTTTAATTGGTGCACCTGAGATCACCATCATCCAGCTGAAGAGCTCATGATTTGTCCTGGCAAGGAAAAGAAGCATCACAGGTAAGCTACTTCCGCAGCTCCGCTGGTATCACCAAAAGTACATGTGATGGAGCAAAGTTAAAAAGAAAAAAAAGTTCTGTCGTCTTTTCTATTTTTTGCATGGTCTTCGTACATTTTATGTCTTGATCGTTCCCAGTGCAGTATGCGTATGGGAAGTCTAGCGCCCAGTTAGGGGCATAATTCCGGCAGGAGCTTCCATCAGAGCGGTTGGATCTTTGCTGATCAATAGGGGGCAGAGTTCTTTGGTATCGCAGATGCTATACATTCAGGAATAATAACGTGCTTTAGCGTTGCCCAGTGTCTGAAAGAAGCTACCAGGTAAACCTTCCAGCTTTGGGGCCTAAGTGGACCAATCAGAAGAAGAGCATTACTGATTTCCTCTTCAGAGAACTGCTTGCAAAAACTTAAATTTACGGACGCCGTCACCGTTTGATCTGCCTCGCGCGTCACTTACGGGGAGCGACAGGAGGATCGCTCGTGTAAAGATCCTAGAAGTCTAGAAACAGACGTTGTTACACTAAAAGCCAGCTTTGCCATGGAAATACAAGGTGTTTCTATCACCCGTGTGGAAGTCTTTTAGTGGAACAATGCATGTTTCTAGACTTCTGGTCTTTTTGACTTATTGTATATGAGTGCTTCTGGGTGCCTCTTTGACTTGCTGGAGTAAATTAGCACAGTTGTCGGCATCAATCGAACAGTTATGTTTAAACGGAATTAATGTGTGACTGCTGCGCCCCGTAGGAGCTGCACAGAATTTTCGAGCACGCTTCTCTGAAGGTCAGTGCCGGATGGTCTGTCGCTCGTATAAAATGGAGTACCCTACCATTCTACCGATCATTGGCATAGTATGTTGGGATTTGCAATTCATCGGTCGTCGTCTATTTCTTTTTTATTTTTTAATTTATTTTTTACATCAGTCGAATTTATGACCTTTCGTAGCATTCGAAACATGAGCGTGCAACTGGAACGGATATTTTCTTAACGACAGACCGACCGAATCAATTCGGATAGCGATTTGAATAGTTTTCCGGATATTTGAAGAATTTTTCGGATACGGATAAGGATAGTTATCTCGGATAAGGATACGAATATGGATAGTAATTATCCGACGGATACAGGAATATCCGAGTTTATAATTGGATAATATCCGGATATAAAATATGGATATTATTTGAAAACTTTAAAGACTTTTTCAAGACTGAGTCTGTAACTTTTCAATTAAAGAGCACCAGTCATCAGAGTCTGTAACTCTTCAATCAAAGAGCACTAGTTATCAGAGTCTGGAGACACTAGTACCAGTGTATCAATACCACTCTTGGTACTCTACCAGTGCCAAGTGCTAAGTACCAACTACCATTTTACCAAGTGTCACACTGCCACTGCCAAAGTGCCAATGCCAAGTGCACCACAGGCCGATCTTGATGCCAAACCAAAATTTAGCATGCCCGTACTTCCCGACTTGTCCACTGGCGTCAGGCCAAAACTGAAGGCAATGTGACACTGCCACGCAGCAGACCCAAAACTAAAAACATAAAATCCCCAATCCATCATTCGTGCTCTTTTTCTCTATCTCTATTCTCTACTAGTCTAATAGTCTCTCTCCTCTAAAATGCCTAATCCAAACAAAACCTAGCTATTTGAGTGGTTTGAGTTGAGGAGGCACGAGGCGCTGATGGCGATCCGGCCAAGCCCGCCCAGGTCATAGCCTGCACCACATGGTAGTAGCCACCCGTGATCCGTGCACCTGAGCCCAGTGAGGTGTAGTCTGCGACCACCTCCCGTCCAAGCATCATGCAGCTAAATCCGCTTCGACTCGATAGTATTATATGATTCTATCATGTTTACCTTACTAGTTTGTGACTTCTAATTTGCTAGTGCCATTGTCTTTGATAATTCTATTATGACTCTACATTTAGCTTTTATATAATCTCTAGTCGTTCATTATTAATTCTTAATTATGTACAATGAAAATATAGTAAATTCTTGTACTATTTTCTTCACATTTTGTCAATAATTATTCATAACTCATAAGTAATCTACCATTAGGATATGTTACATGTGCAATAAATGATCTATATTTTAGTGTATTATCCAGGCTAAAAATATTCGTACCCATATTGAATCACATTACGTATTAAGCCGTATTAAGTAAGTGATAGTATCCTATTATTATTAGCATTCGTATTCACATCAGGCACCATTAAGTATCCGACTTTGTATTCGATAAAAAATATAGATACGGATACGGGATGAACAATATCCGACTGTATCCGATCCGATTACATCCCTAAGAACAACCACTGGCAAAGCCGAGTTGCAGCTGTCGACGACGAATGACTCCATTGAGTGCCCCTCGGGCGGACGCTCTTTTCTTTCCATGTTATTATAAACTAGGAAATTTTCCGCGCGTGTCGTTTTTTCAAAGAAAAAATGTTTTTTTTGGCGGCGTCTAATTTTTTAAATCGTCGAAACAATGAGCGAAACGGGGGAAAAAATAGAGAGATAGAGTTGTAGAAATATCTCTTTCGACGAATTATTTGGAAAATATTGGAAACCGAGCTGGAAAACCGCGGCGGGGAAAAAATTTAGAGGGAAAAGGGTGAAAAATTATTAGAGATGTCAACATTCTTTTTGTCGAATTTAACACTCTACGCGTTCACCGAGTAATAATACATGTTTTTAAAAATATTAAAGACTTTGTTACGCCGCATGTGTCGTTTTTTCGTAGAAAAAAATTATTTTTTTCTCGGCGGCGTTTTATTTTTTAAATCGTCGAAATGGGGAAAAAATAGAGAGATTGAGTTGTAGAAATATCTCTTTCGACGAATTATTTGGAAAATATTGGAGACCGAGCTGGGAAAGCAATGAGGAAAAAGTCTAGAGGAGAAGAAGGCGAAAAATTATTAGAGATGACAACCTTCTTTTGTCGAGCTTAACACTCTATCGTTAGCGGAGTAATAATACATGCTTTAAAAATATAAGAGATCGAGCGTTCATGCGGAGTAATAATATATGTTTTAAAAATATCGAGATCGAGATGGAAAATCGAGTGAGAAATGGAAAAATCTAGAGATAAATTGCATAAATATTTAAGCGGCGAAAACTTTTTCAGGAAAAGCGGAGAAAGGAAATGTTTTAAAAATATTAGAGACTCACGATGTAACTGTGCTTGTGCGATGTCGTTTTTCTTAGGGATTTTTTTTTTTGGCGTTTTATTTTTAAATCGTCGAAATAATGGTAAAGCAGGGAAAAAATACGAGAGATAGAGATGTAAAAATATCTTTTTCGACAAATTATTTGGAAAATATTGGAGACCAGAGCTAGAAAACCGCGATGGGGAAAAAGTCTAGAGGGAAAAGGGTGAAAAATTATTAGAGATGACAACCTTCTTCTGTCGAGCTTAACACTCTGCGCGTTCACGGAGTAACAATACATGTTTTAAAAAATATCAGAGATCGACGCGTTCGCGGAGTAATAATACATGCTTTAAAAATATCAGAGATCGAGATAGGAAATCGAGGTGGGAAAAAAGTCTAGATATAGAGCTGCACAAATATTTACGGCGGCGAAAACATTTTTCCGGGAAAAGCGGAGAAAAGAACATAGGCGTAAGGAGCAATGACACATTTATTCGTTTTTGGACTGTCGCTATCCTAAAAATTAGAAAAGGGCTTGTTCGCGATTTGAATTTAACGGGAGTTTTTTCGTAAAATGGCATACGAGAGACTAAAGCGATTTTGGAAAAATATCTCTCTCACAAAAATCATGAAAGACCTATTTGTAATTTCTAAAAAGGACTAAAAGCGAAAAAAAATTTAAGCGAGCTGGCGGTTAAACGAGCTCGCTCAAGCGTCCGAGGAGGCGGTGATTCTTGACCTTTAGGAAAGGTATTATTATGTGTGTCGGAGACGATGCTACCCGCTATGCGTGGACTGTTCCAAAATTCAACGTAAGTTTTATGGCGAATACTATCGTCCGAACGTCCGATTTTTTTGTTTTCTTCGGACGGCTCTTGAATCATTTTTTGTCTACTTCTGCGACATTTGTTACCAACGCGTGTAACATTTTTTTTGAACGCTTGCAACATCCGTTTACTGTAGCATTTGTCGAAGAAAAATGTTGCACGCGTTGGTAGAAAATATTGCACGCGTAGAAAAAAAATGTTACGGAGTGTTAGAACGTCCGATGCCTAACAAAACCGAGGTTTTATACAGTCCAATAAATGTTTCGAGAGCTACAGCAAGCGATTGGTTAGCTTGGCTTGGCTAAAACTAAACGGGTCCTACCGTAGTCAAATCTCATTCTACCACAGAAAAAGGATTCTATTTCCGACTACACCAACCATAAAAGATAAAACAACACAAGAGAGAGGGTTGCACGATTCAATCCTATGGGCTATGGCTATGGGTTACGAGATCGACGAGTTCCCGCGGTCGCGCGAATCCCCACGCGGCCTCGCCGCCGCCGCCGCCCGCACGGACAGCGCGAGCACGTCCAGATCCGACAGCTCCGTCCTCCTAGCCTTCCCCTCCCGCCGCGCTGCGTGCCTCTCGTCGTCATCTTCCTCCTCCTCCTCCTCGTCGCCGTCCTCCTCGGCCCCGTCTTCCTCGTCGTCGTCGTCGCCATCCTCGCGCGACCTCTTGCCCCCGATCGCGACGCCGAACAGCATAGGCTTCCCGCCGCCGCCGGGCCCCTCGTCCCCCTCCCCCTCCTCCTCCCCGTCGTGGTCGTACCGCGAGACGAGGCGCCGCACGCCGTCGCGAGGCTGCGTGCCTTGAAACTCCGCGCCAGCCTCGCGTTCTCGCGCGCCTTGCCGCGCGTTCTCTTCCTCCAGCTCGGCCACCGCGCCGCTCACCCGGCCGCCGCTCCGCTGGCAGCGATGACGACACCGCGGGCTCCCGCCGGAGCTTCGTCGGCGGGGACAGATCGGTATCGCCGTCGGTATGCTCCCCCGGCGCCGCGAACCAGACCCTTCCGCCTCTGTATCCGCCAAGCGGATGCTTCTCCCCCTCTCTGAAGCGATCGTTGGCGAACTCCCTATCCGCCACCACCTTCTTAAATCACGCCGGCGATCGGGATGCCAACCATAAGAAAGTGAGGTAGGGGTAAACGTTAAGGACGGCGGCGTTTCACTCTAGCGGAGAAGCTAGCGGGCGTGAGGATGGTGAGTCGGGCGACAACGAACACGAGACACAAGTTTTATCTTGGTTCGAGCCCTGCGAAGGTAATGACTCTACTCCGATCGCCTTGCGGCGGTGACTTTCTTGTTATGTGGGTGTCTGAGCAGTGTTTACAACTCAAGATAGTAATGAAGATCCCTAGCTCGATTGCTTTGTGTGTTACTGTCCTCCTTGAGCTCATGCATCCTTGGTCTTTATATCCCATACGCACGTAACGGTCCGGAGAAACTCGCGGATCGTGGCTCTTAATGCGATGCGAAAGCGGTTAAATGCTTTGCTCGGGCTTGCAGCGCCTCCAAAGTCATCCCGACCCGCTCTTCCGATGCTTCGCAAGTCAACGCTAGATCCGAGACCCTTGGGTGGACGGGGCCTCAGATGAGACCCCCGAGCAGAGGTCGTCATGTGAGTCGAGCTTCGGGCACACCAGCGCTGAGGTCGAGCGCCCTTGATCTTGGCGTCAGTCGTGGTCGGGGCCTCCGAGCATGGGGATCCGTTGGCCGTATCCGATAGGTCGAGAGCTCCGAGCCTCGTCGGCCGACCCAAGGCTCTAGGTCGGAAGGAACCCTCGGGGCGACCTCGAGCCTATCTTGGGACGAAAGACCCGTGGGTCTAAACTCCTTGGTCGAGGTCGGGCGGAGACCACAAAGCAAATCTTCGGCCTCGACACACGCAACCCTCGGACTTGATGTTGAGTGCGGATGTGAGCGGTTGGCGTGCACTGGCGGCTCGACTCGGGCCTTAATTACCGTCGAGATCACGGTTGACACGTCTTTTGGTAGCGGTAGGCGAGTTTTTGGGTGTGTTTCGGTTCTCTGAGGCCAGCGCCACGCCATTAGCGAAGACCCTTTGCTCTTGCGCCCTTTGTCTTCAAGCTTCCTCGCCCGAAGCGCCCTTTCTTTTCACTCCCTCGACCAAGCGCTCCACGACGCCATGACCAAGCTTGGGAGGAGCACCTGTCGTCTGTGAGAATGAAAGAGCTCGAGACCACAGGGATAGTAGACCAGTCACATGGCGGTTACTGGCGGCGAGACCGAACCTCGCCTTAGGGATAGCGAGATCGTGCACGCAAGCATTCGCCCTCCTTGGACTGCGGACCCGGAGAGTGAGTTCGTGGCGGACGTCCTCTCTAGGCTGAAATAGAGCTCATCAATCGGTACCAAATTCCATCCTCACGCTCGCCATCTTTTCCCATCTATCGAGGGATTCACAGGGATTCTCCCCACCCCTCGTTGTTCTTCGCTTACTACTCCCTCTTAGCTCAGGGAAGGACCCATTGTCGGGTGTCTGTGCTTGGACTCGAGGCAAGGGCTCAAATGGTCCTTCCCAGTCTGTGCTTGAGGATTAAGCAGTCCACAGTCCGGCGGTGGTTTCTGAAGAAAAAGTCTGAGGGCTCTGGCGTCTGAGGGCCCGTCAAGAAGAAGGAGACCCGAGGCGAAGATCTGGAGGTCGACAGGAGGCCATCGCCGCCATCCACATTTGCGCCACTTGGCGACCTTACCGGCGGGCAATCGCCGTCGACTTCTTGCGGGCCGGGTGTCCCTCTGCGGAGGAGGAGCACCCATTCTTGAGATGCAGGCATGGCGACCCGCTCGTGAAAACACGGCAGCAAGGCCTCTGCCCTTGGAACCACGCTCGAAGCCCATCCTTTAGCCTTTCTGGCGGCCCATGTTCTTGCGGCGCCGAAGGAATCTGGGTCTCGGCGGGATGTTGAAATGTTTGGGAAAATGGCGCATGGATACACCCCCAGCGACCAGTCCGAAGAATGTGCTTGGGGAAGGCGAGTAAGCGTCCCGACCACGCCCTTGACCTGTTTTTAGCGTGGTCTTCGACCCACGCAAGATCTCGAGACCATCGGGGAGTTGCTCGACCTGACCGGGAGGATGCTCCATTGCTGGTGGGGGCAAGACAAGAAAGGAAGAAGAGGCCTCCCAGTGGACCAAGACCCAATCGGAATGGCGCCATGTCGAGTGGGGGATCGTGCTACGGTGAGGGCCCATACGGTGAGCCCCGAGTCCTTGCGTTCTTTCCATGCCTTCTTTGTTTTAACATTCCTTCTTTCGTGCAAGAAGAGAGAGTCTTGCTGCGCCTTGCCAGTCTCAGTACCCCCTGGCCCCAAAGCCTCGAAACACGAGCCCGCCATTGTGGTGATGATGAGCGGCTCGGACCCGGGTCCCAGTCGTGAGGACACGCATAAGCGTGGCGCGCCCTCGACATCGAGGCAACAAGACCTCGAGCGGCCCTTGGCGAGTCACAGTGGCCAGTAAGCTCCGAGACCGAGCTGCGCCGCCTTTCCGCATCGCCGGCCGTAGCGTGCTTTTGATCGCGAGAACTTGAGTATCAGGCTCGAAACACCCGTTTAGCGATGGTTTTGTTGTTAGCGAGTCCGAATCGAGAGAGAAGCATGCCGTCTTGGCCCCTCGCCCGCGATCCGTGGAACCACGCCTCCACAGGCGACCCTTGGTGGCGAAGTTCTACCAAGGCTCGGCGACTCGTCGGAAAAAATGAGCCCATGATCGTATCGGACTTCAACCGGCGAGGCCTGGCCCTGCCCATTGTCGGCGAACTACCGAAACACCAGGGAGGAAGCTCGGGCCCGCCCTTCGAAGCGACCACGCCCGTACAGTCGCTCAGGTGTGGAGACGCGATTCCATGGGATCCGCGGGGCCTTGGTCGTAGGCCTTCGTCGACCTCCCCATGAGCTTGCGTCGGACACCGAGGTCGTGGTGCCCCGACCATGGGGTCGTGGGCGCCATCATGGATCAGTATTGCCCTCGGCCTTCGGGCGAATCTTTGAAGCGACCCGCGGAGATCGGGGACAACACCGCCGCCCTGCCCCCTCGTCTCTGGACTCGACCGTGGGGAGCGGCAATGGTAACGAGCCCCCCATGGCGAGGATTGAGACCTGGCCCAAGTCGTCGGATGCGAGGTCGACCACAGCACCGGCATCGCCGAGGATCGAGGAGGAGAAATCCTCGCGATCGCATTGAAGACGAAGTGAGGAATTCACCGCGCAAGCTCGAGAGGCGCCTCCAGATAAGGACTTTCCCGCATACTTCTCACCTTGTAGCTTGTCTCCTTGTCCTTTCTCACCTTGGGCCACCCTTTTTGGCGTGAAGGTGACCGATCCGCCATCCAGGGCTTCAAGGCCTTGAGAGCATGCGGATGTGCTAAGAGGTCTCCTCGATGTGGTAAGAAGCGGGAGGTTGAGCCGCGGCAGGCTCGTCCGAACCATTGAGGTCGACCGGGAGAGCTCGGCAGAAGAACCAAGAGCTCGAAGATCTCTGGCCGGACGATGAGGAAGCTGGAGAGCGACCCATCTGGCGAGCTTCGGCAGACTCGGACCTCGACGTGACTTTTGCTTTAAGGCGGTGGGGCGAGGCCGCGCCGCTCGGCCACGGCTCGAGTCATGTGAGCCAAGGTCGGCTCGGAGAAGGCTTCATGGGCGTCGACTCCGAGCTCAAGGCCAAGGTGCTCCGGCTCGAGGAGGAACTTGGGAGGCGTCAACAAGGCGCTTGAGGCCAGCGGGCCAAGGTCAAGGACTCGGAGAAGGTGCTATGGGCGAGGCATACTCCTGACAGGCACCTCCCGAGCTCGAGGCCAAAATCCTCGAGCTCGAGGGGAAGCTCGACCATGCCACCAAGGCGCTCGAGGTCGAGCAGCTAAGGTCGAGGCGTTGGAGGCGGCTTCATGAGGCCATCTCCGAAGACAAGACCAAGGCTCTGGACTCAAGAGAAGCTCGGCGCCTCGGTAAAGCGTGAGCGCCTGGCTCAGCTTCGAAGAAGCGGCGTCAGGCGCGGATGCTTCCAGAAGCCCTCTGCTCGGGAGATCGCAACCCGAGGGCAAAAGTGGCCCGGCTCGGCGGGAAAAAGCTTGCCCGCGAGATGGCCGACACATGAAAGCGTTAAAAGGGGAATGTACTAACAGAAGCAGGTTTGCTTTCTAGTGAACAAAGAAACCTCGTCCTGTTATGAATCCGTGGTCTTGGGGATACTTGAAGTCACTATCGCCGTTTGTTTGTCGCGCCGTGCTTTTTAGGTCGTGTCTTGCGTGGCGTAGCCTTACCCAGCCCGTTGGGCCCGAGGTCGAGTGTGGCGTGCCTTGGGCACAAGGCGTAGATGTGGGCGTGAGGCCACGACACGCAAAGTGGAGGAACAATCCGCAATGGCGAGAAGAACACGAGGCGAACATCATTAAGTAGACCGGCGTTAGCGACCCTTGCGACCATGCGCATTGCTCGATCGTCAAGCGGCGAGGTTAAGTGACTCGAGCCGAACGCGAGGAAACTAGATTGCGAGAGGTTAAACTACGTTTAGCCTCGTCATTGGGGTGGCGTAAAAACCTGCACTAAGACTTTAGGGAGCGAGCGGCTATGCATGACGGGGTCATGTTGGAAGAGGAGCCAGAAAAGAAAACCCGGCAACACAAAAGGAAGCGAGATAAAAGAAAAGGAATGGAAGACCGACTTTTATTGAAATATGAGGCATAGAGGTTACACATAAAATTTCCGGCTGATCTATGTTCCACGAGCTAGAGAGCTCTCTACCATCGAGGCGGCGCAAGCCGTGAAGCCCGTGCGTCTGTTGAAACGACTCTATAGGGGGCCCTCCACATGAGGATAACTTATTGGTCTTTGGGCCGAGCTCGAATCCGCCTCGAGCTAGGTCCCCAACAAGGAGCCTCCTAGGTCGTCCGGCCGGACGCATGTCTGCGAAGAGCTTGCAGGTAGTGCGTTGATCGTAGCAGGATGCGACACCTTACCGCTTACGCTAGGGTAAGGTCGAGGCCGTTCGCGCTCGAAGTCGACTTGGTCGACCAAGGCGACCTGGCGAGCCTAGCGTGACCTCGGGAGGCGGGGCGGCCGATCAGAAAACAAGGCGGAAGGCGTGGACCCTGTGGCTCGGCTTGTCGTGAATGCAGAATAGACCATAGGGACGGTGGGAAGTTCGCCCACCGAGGCCTTGCCGAATCGTTCGAGCTCATCTGCAACTCGCTTCTTGGCATACGGGCGATTTGCGGTTGGCGCGCTCCGCCGCTCCGTTGCTCGGGGTGAGCCACCGGCGCAGCATATTTTGATGCCGAGTTCTCGCAAAACTCCTGGAACAACTCCTTCGGTAAAGCGTATGCGTTGTCGATGATTAGTTTACTGCGAACCCCATACACGGTGACCACGTTCAGCGGAAAAAGCGATCGCCGCCGCTCGGTACGTAATAGTCGAGACCGGTTCGGCCTCTATCCACTTGGTGAAGGTGTCGGCAACAACAAACGAAACTTCTTCCCCGGTTGCTTGAGGAAAGGAATGAGGATGTCGATCCCAGTCGAGAAAGGCCATGCGGCGGAATAGTGCGGAAGCGCGTGGCGGGTTGATCGACCGTCGTGGAATTGGCATGCTCGGCGGTGCGGACGATATCCCGAGCATCTGGCGCCGAGGCCAATAGTATCCCATGCGGAAGGCCTTCCCGACCATTGTCTGTCTGAAGAGTCGCCTACGAGGCTGAGTGGATGTCATGCGATGAGTACTTACCCTCCTCCGTGGAGATGCAGTGTTAGGATGCGAAACATTACGTCTGTAGAGCTCCCCTCGACGGCGTGTACAAACTTCGCCCGGCGCTTGATTCGGCTCCTCGGCGGGGTCGGTGGCGGTGTCGCCGGGAGAGGTAATTGTGAATGGCCTCGGCCGGAAGGATTCCCTCGACTCTGACAATCGGGGCCTCTGGTCGGAGATCGACAGGGCCGATAAGCGTTTCAAGATAGCGTCGGGTGGGATAAGCGTCGTCGGAGGAGCCGAGCTTGGAGAGGAAATCATGGCTGGAGTTGTCCTCTGAGGATGTGCTTGAGCTCAAGTTAGGAACCATTTTTCCATCTTGCGCACCTCGCGAGGTACTTTGCCATCGAATCTCCGAGCATTGGTAGTCCTTGTTGAGCGGTTGATGTGGTAGCCGAGTCGCCCTTCACGACCGGTGGCGCACACCCAAAGCCTTGCAAGCTCGTAAAGCCGGCGGAGGGCCAGTACTCCGCCACATTGTTGGTCATTGGGAAGCAAAAGCGAATGGCGATACCTCAATTAAATGCGCCATGGTGGTGAGGACAAATATCGACCCGGCGTTTGAAGGACCTCGGCCGTCGAAGAACATGACCGTGGGTTTTCTTCCTCGATCTGGGGCTCGATGGCGGTGCATGACGTCTGCTTTCGACCACAAAGTCGGCGATACTTGCGACTTTATGGTCGTTCGCTTACGACACGGGCGTCGAGCAGCTGCGAGTTCCATGCCCCTTGGCGATTCGTCGCCACCCTCGGGTTCCTCGGGATGTCTCCGGCGGGAAGCCGCTCGGGACGACCACAGAATGTGCTGGAAGTAGTGCCGAAGCTTGCTGGCGAGCCATGAGAAGAACATATAAAAGCTTTTGTACTGCGGTGGCGCTTCGCCGGGCAGTCTGAGACCTCGGCGTAATAAATGGGGTCTTCTTTGGGACCCCGTTCCGCCACCATGACGGCACTAACGACTTGAGGGTGGGCTGCGAGTATAGCGATAACTTCTCACCGAAGTTGCGGCGTTATGTAAGGAGGGTGGGGACGACAGTGCGCTTGTGATTGTCGAAGGATCATTGGGCCTCTGAGTCCATTGAAGCCCCGGGCTTGCGCAAGGTTTGGAAGAATGGGAGCCAGCTTCGAGCCTCGAGATGAATCTGCTGAGGCTGCCATGCGGCCGAGTGAGGCTTTTGCACTGCTTGATCGGTCGAGGTACCATCTTCTCGATCGCCTCGATCTTCTCGGGTTTGGACCAACCCCAGAGCCCCGATCATGTAGCCGAGCACCTTCTGGGACGCTGGCGCGAACACGCACTTCTCGGGGTTGAGCTTGATCTTGTGCTGTTCGGGTTGGCGAAGGTCTCCTCGAGGTCGCGAACATGGTCGCCCTCGGAGGGCTTTTGCGATGATGTAGATCACGTAGACTTCAAGGTTCCGCCGATCGTGGCTCGAAAGTCTTGGTCATTAGTCGTTGAAAGGTGGCCCTGCATTCTTGCGGAGATCGAATGACATGGTCGTATAGCAATAGGTGCCAAGCGGTGTGATGAAGGAAGTCTTGCTCTCGTCCTCGGCGCCCGGCTTGATCTGGTGGTACCGAGTAAGCATCCAGAAGCTCGGCATCTTGGCATTCGCGGTGGAGTCGGCGATCCGGTCGATCTTGTGAGCGGAAGTTGTCCTTGAACAGCGAGTTCAACCCGTATGATCGGCGCACATTCTCCACTTCCCTCCTTCTTACGCACGATGGCCGGGTTTGCCCGACCATTCGAGATAATTGATCTCACGAATGAAGCCGGCCTTTAAGACTTGTCAAGGTTCTCCTTGATGGCTGCGACCTTCTCCGGGGAAAGCAGCGACTTCCGGCGTCTGGTCGAGGAACAGGTCCCACGCTGCAACTTGCTCGATCACCTTCCTTGGGGACGCCGAGCATGTCCGCGGGCTCCCAAGCAAATATGCCCTTGTTGGCGAAGGAAGGTGGCGAGCTCGAGTTCTATTTGGAACTCAACTCGGCCGAAGGCGATGGGCCTTTTGGCCGGTCATTCTCATCAAGCGGCCGCGACCTTCGTTGCCCATTGGCTGGATCGCCGCCTTTGGCGGGCGTTCTTGGTCGATGCCTCCGGAGACCTGGTTGAAAGACGCCGCCCGTGAGGCCAAGGCCTTGGTCTGCAGACCATCGCGCGCTTGCAGGTCGCCTCGCCGCGGTGATGGCTGTTGGGCGAGGCGACTTCATGCATCGATGGCCATAGTGGTTGGTGCCATGAACTTGACGGAGGCCGCGCTTGCAGGATGGCGTTATGAGGAAGGTCGCCTCGACCACCTCAAAGGTGATCAACTCGGTGCGGAAGTTGTCGAGCACTGCGAAGGTGACGGTAAACGACACGCCCCAAGGGGTGGTCGAGCTCGAGGACTATCCCAAAGAATGGTATGGTGATGCTCTTGACCTTCGATCGGGAATCTGCATTGATTCGGCGCTCGACTGTAACAAGTTAAGAAATTGCCGCCATCGACCATGACACGACCGACAAGTGGTGTTGCTTATGGTCGGAGTCACGAAAAAGCGGTCTTGGTCTCGGGCCATACCGGGAAGCGCGTCTTCGGAGAGAAGGTGATGGTTGCCCGACCCTTCGCGGTCGTTCGAGGCTTCGGCGGCGACTGGTAGATGGTCCGCCTGGCCCTTTGACTTTCGCGCTGATGCAGTAAGCCGAACGAGCCACCGAAGATGGCGTCGATCCGGCTTCGCCTTGTTGGAACTCCAAATCGAGGTCGTCGTGCTCGCTCCGGCATTCACCGATCGGGTGGTCGTCATCGCGAGAACGGGCATCTCACCCGCCCATCGTAGAAAGGCGTCCGGCTTATTCGCCAAGCCTGCGGTCGCGGTCGTGGGGCCGCCCTATGGAATAAGCGAGAATTTGACTCGTCATATCGCGCGACCGGTCTCCTGGCCGAACATCGGCTTGCCGAGAATCGGCGCGTTAGCCCTTCTTTGAAATTTGGTTCTTCGCTGGGGAGGTCGACCTTGGCGAGGCTTAGAATCCTCCCGAGCTTCGGCCTCGGACCTCGAGGACTCGCGGGAAACCATCCGCCCGAGACGATCACCATGGCAGCCCCGCCGCCCTGCGGTCAGCGCTTTTCGCTTCTTGGAGGTGGCGCCTTGGTGGCGCCTCACGGAGTTGGACGGCCGGCCTCTGTTTGGATTCGAGACCAAGCTTACCTTGAGTCGTGGTCGCGTTTCAACGGACGGCATCGTCGCGTCCGTCTGCGCTCCGCCATGCGGAAAAGAGCTTGTTATTGGCCGAGCCTCGATGTGATCTCTGGTCCTCGGTGAGGCGTCGATCGCGGACCCGAACTTGAAGGCTTTGATCGCGGCCTCGTCGAAATGCTCGGGATCGGGTTCCTCGTGCGGATGAATCGCGCACAAAGTCAGCGTAGTGGCTCGTTCTTCCCCTGGATGGCGCGATCCGGTCTTTCTCCTGCCGGCCGCTCATAACAACTCGGAAGTTGGGCGAAGGCGTTCTGGATCTGGCGCCCACGACTGAAGAGCCGAACCGATTGAAAAGCCGGTCCTAGCGGCCCCATCCAAAGCCGGTCGGAGGTAGTTGGCCATTACGAGCTCGTCCTCCGGTAGCTAGGATAGCGGTCGAATAGATGAGACGAGAACTTCGTCGGGGTTTTGGTCCGTCGAAGCGCTCGATCGTAGCGGGCTTGAACACCGCGCCGGCCATCTTCAAGCGGCGAAGGCCGTCGGAGTATGCCATCTGGCCGTAGGCGGGACGGCGCTTCGTTGGTCATAGTCACGCAAGCGAGATCCGACTCTTGCCGGACTCGAGTCGAGGCTCCGGCGGTGGCAACCCGGTGGGAACGACCATAGTACCGAAGCGGAGTCACACGGTTAATGCTGTATGGTGATCCTGGACCCTCCGGCGCTGGCGAAACGTCCGGGGTGATCCGTAGATCCATTGCCGGACTTCGGAGCAGCTCGGCCCAAGCTCAGTCTGGTTGGCGCGGTGCGCGTGGACGGCCGGTGATCTGCGTCGAGCCTAAATCCGAGCTTCGCTTCTTTCGAGGCTAACTCAGCGAGAGAAGTCAAGCGGGTGGCGGCGTGGCGTGTTATCGTCGCTTCCTCTGGGAGCAGGTCCCAGAGTGCCGACCGGAGCTGCGGAGGCTCGGCCTCGATCGCGACCGTCGAGCTCTTCGGCGGGCCGTGAAAAACTCGACCTCTATCGGGTCGGCCATGACCCGGCGATAAGCGGCGAGGCGCTCCGGTGGGGAGGAAATCTGGCGGCGGCGAGCGTCTTCGGCCTCTCACGGGCCTCCCGGGAGGCGGTTATAACAGTTGATAGCAACTGCACCATCCGTGGCGTCTTGAGGGTCTGCGAGATCACGGTCATCCGCGACTTCCTCGGCGCTGGACCGTCGCCACGGGGCGTCTTTGCTTTCAGTGGCGGCGGCGTGAAACGAGGACACGCAGTGGAGTCCGTGCGAGAATATCCATCAATGAAAGCGCCATGCTCACGAGATCTGGTGTCGTTCTGCGAAAAGACAAAACAATCGGGCCCCACGGTGGCGCTAAGCTGTCGGCGATCGGGATCGCCAACCGCAAGAAGTGAGGTAGGGGTAGAAACGTTAAAGGACGGCGGCGTTTCACTCTAACGGAGAAGCTAGCGGGCGTGAGGATGGTCGGGTCGGGCGACAACGAACACGAGACACAAGTTTTATCTTGGTTCGAGCCCTGCGGCGGTAATGACTCTACTCCGATCGCCTTGCGGCGGTGACTTTCTTGTTATGTGGGTGTCTGAGCAGTGTTTACAACTCAAGATAGTAATGAAGATCCCTAGCTCGAGGCTTTGTGTGTTGCACATCCTCCTTGAGCTCATGCATCCTTGGTCTTTATATCCCATACGCGCGTATCTGGTCGGGAGAAACTGCGGATCGTGGCTCTTAATCTTGCGCGAAGAGCGGTTAAATGGCTCGCCCGGGCTTCTTAGCGCCTCAAAGTCATCCCCACGACCGCTCTTCCGATGCTTCGCAAGTCAAGCGCTAGATCCGAGACCCTTGGGTGGACGAGGCCTCAGATGAGACCACGCCGAGCCAGAGGTCGCCTGAGTCGGCTTCGGGCACACAGCGGCTCGAGGTCGGCGCCCGATCTTGGCGTGTGTCGTGGTCGGGGCCTCCCGAGCATGAGGATCCGTTGGCCAGTATCTAAATCCCTACACGAAGAAGCTTTTAGTTTCGATCTACCGAACCAATCGGAGACGAGATGCAGAGAGAGAGAGGCGAGGGAGACGGATACGTACGTAGGTGTTGAGCTGGCGGACGAAGGAGGAGAAGTTGCTGTGCTTGAAGTGCTTGGGGAGGAGGTCGCGGGCGAACTCGGGGGGGCGCCACACCACGAAGGCCGTACCGGAGTCGTTCCAAGAGATGGTGTCGTCGGTGCTCTGGTCCTCCACCATCGCGTACGTCTTCGTCAGGAACGGCGGCGTCCCCGCCGCCGGCGACGCCATTGAGCAACTGGTCGGGAGTGGTGGCTTGCGGGTGGTGCCTAGTGAGAGGGGAGGAGGATACGGAGAGCGCAATTGTTTCCACCGGGAGATTTGGGGATGGGGATAGGTTGCGGATGGGGGCGAGAAGCATCCAGCGGATTCTAGAAGGTTCCCGGCCTTTCTAAGCGGACACGTGGTGCGGTTTCTAGAAAATGTAATTGGGTTGAGGCTTGATGGGCTGAAAGCTTGTGAGTAATATACCCTTGAACCAGCCCAAACTTGCTCACTTGCTTATTCTTCTGAAATTATTCTTTGATGGCCTTTTCGACTAAGCTTCTGGATCATGGATTCTAATTATAAAATAAGCTATATCTAATTATGAGAGAATTAAGTCGGGTCCATTGTGACTTTTAGATTTTGAATCAGGTCAACAAGAATCAAGTTTTAATCGGATTTTGATTTTTATGTAGAGGATTGCTTTTGATTATAAGAGAATCTATCCAGAATCATTCTATTTGACAGATAATCTATATTTTTTTAAAAGTAGAAGCTATAAAAAACTTAAAGGAAAGGACTTAGGCGATGGAGGGGCTGGCGAGCATCAAAATAGGATGCGATGGTCTCTCCAGCTTTGATAGCGGCGACGGCGTAGCTGGAGATGGACTACGACGAAGGGCGCAACATGCGACGGCGGCGGCGGCGACACTGCCACCTTGGTGATGGCAAGACAACTGTTATCCTCGAAAAGCGGACGCTTCACAAGCAACGGCGAGCCGAGGGGTTCTATTGGTGCTAACCGCAGGCTTGCAGGTGGCCTGTGCGAGTTCATTCATGACGACCATCGCCGGGGATGAGGGTGTGCCGGTGTGGTGGCGTTATGATAAGGTACGGGCTCAATTGGCAAGCCTACCGGTTTTGTGGTGAAGGGGGACACGAGATCGGCGTGGCGGCAGGGAGCAGCGGCGTTGCCGGAGCGGAGGAGGATGACGATGTTCCTGGCGATCCTGGGGAGGAAGAGGGAAGCGGAGTGTGGGGGAAAAGAAGAGGACAATGAAGCGCATTCAAAGGACATGGCGGCCATCTCGAAGCTCACCCGAGAAAACGGCGCCAAGCTCCACGGAGCTCCCCGAGAGTTTGATTGCCTCGGTCGCCACCAATCTCCGTCTCCGACCTTGACAGCGTCGATCCCCTCTTATCCCGGATTCCCGGACCGTTGCGGTTCTCGCCGACCGGAACAGGCAAGTACACGCTCCTCTCGTCTCTCTCATCCATCGGCAATCGACTTGTGTGATCTAATCCCGTGGCTTATAACTATATAACTCTAATCATGCTAATTCCAAGCCCTCTCTACCTCGCAATTCATGCAAATGGGCTTAATTTCTCTGGCTGCAGTGAATTGGGTAGAGGGTATGTGCGGATCAGCTGCGACCTGGGGGCAACGCGTGGAGACGACGGCGTGCACAGGCAAAGGTAGGAGAAAACGTCTAGATGTAGGGGTGAGAAGGGCCTTCCTAAAATAGAGACTCAGAGGTGGGTTAGAATTCATATTTTTTTAATTCTTCTTATAATTTAGGATAGAGAGATGTATAAAGGGTGAGTTGGGTTTACTCTTATCACCTTATTACCACCGTACTTTCTGGGGGCAAAATAGACTTTTTTTCATTATTATGATATTGATTTTCGTCTAAATTAGTACTATAATGCAACTCACAGGCAATAAGAAAGACGGCGGACAAGTATTGCAGAAAAATAAAAGGTCGCTGAGCAGGAAGCGTGGAAAATCGGAAGCAGATCACTAGAATGGAGTGGCCAACACAAGAAACTCCAGTTACCATGTGAGCACAAAACTATTGAATATGTACTTCGGATATTATAGGAACTCAAATCTTTATTAGTAAGATCATTCAACGTTCAGCCGACATGTAGTTGGCATTTCTTTCGGAGGGCAGGCAGTAGCAATGTAAAGGAGTAACACTCGGGCAATTGGCGATCACACTAACCATATTTTCATGGTAATCCATTGGGTTGAAACACTAGGGTACTCTACTCCAAGTTTGTGTGACGAGCCCTCATCTGTGCCGGGCTCTGGTCTAGGACGCGCGCGAGCTCCAGCACCACCATCTCGAACAGCACAAACATGGCCCCCTCGTACAGGCTCCCCATCGGCAGCTTCGCCCCCGGCTGCAAGCTCCCCTGCGCCGCCGCACCGTCGTCCTCGTCAGCCATGGTCTGTGCAGGGAGGTGGGCCACGACGTCGGCCTGGCGCCGCGGGAACTCGCCCTCCGGCCGGGCGGTGAGCAGCACGACGCGCGCGCCGGCCCCGCGCGCCACGCCGCAGATGGCGTCGACGGTGGAGAACGCCCCGGCCCCGCGGAGGCGACGAGGAGATCACCGGGCGAGGCGGGCGGCGCCGTGACGTCGCCGACGCAGTGCGCGGGGAGGCCGAGGTGCGCGAGCCGCATGCAGAGGGCGCGCATCATTAGGCCCTCGCGCCCGACGCCGTGCACGAACACGCAGCCGCCTCGCGCGGCCGCGGCGGCGAGCTCCGAGACGAGGACGGAGCGCGCGGCGGGGTGCGCGGAGGGCGCGGAGAAGACGGCAGCGATCTGGGTGCAGATGGCGGTGGCGTCCACCCACGCCGAGGAGGCGTCGTCGCTGCCGCTCATCGTAGGAGTTATCTTATCCTGTAACTCCCGTGCAGTGCAGTGGACTGATTTGGTCAACAAGCTCGGCCTTTTTATCATAGCTGAGGGCAGGAGGCTGCCGGATTTTGTTCGATGCAGTCTCGTCTTGTAAGCGTCAGCACTCTGCATCCATCTAGCGGTGGGTGTTCAGGCCAACCTTGGTCCGTGTCTAAATTGGACCGAACCTATCCGTTGTGGGGTAGCTTATGTTTAGTTTATTTGTGCTTTGTATTTTGCTAGTCTAAGTCTTATCTATTTGCATTATTACAATCAGAGAAAAAGAGTCGAAGACGTATAGAGCTAAGATAATAGATACAAATGTGAGAAAAAAAAAGTAAATTTTATTAATTCTTGAATAAGTACAGAGTTACTATCTCTTTAAGAACCTTACACCCCGGTGTAGAGTATCTCTATAAGGAAAAAAATACAGTAACAACGTACATATGCATAAACTACTTTAGGCCGAAACAATCAAAGTCGACTATCGCCCCTGTGATATTTGAATCCTCGGTTTGATGTTGAGTTTTATCGTCTGCATGCTCCTAGTCTTTGAAATGTAATTTCCTCAACCATCTCAGATCTAAGAGACGATCTTCTTGGCTCAAGTATCCTCCCACCAAATTGAAAGTAACTTTTGACGAGACAGTGGGCGTCGGAACTACAAGTACATCCCATGCAAAATACGATAGAATGAGGAAAATAAGTTTGTGATTCTTTCACCACAAGAGTAAGCTAAGTCGATTGCCCTCGTCCATGCCAAACTCGCTCTTCACGAAAGTGTCTCAAGGTAGTGGTTGATTTCTACCTGTGGATTCTATTGCAACCTGCTCAACACTTCGGTAAACAAACTAGACGCCTTATCTTTTAACTTCTTCCATATATTTGAAGCGATTGAATTGCCTCTTCCTTGTCGCGTTATTGAGGTTGATCTTATTGTTTCACTTTTGCTGTCAAAATTTTTGTAATATTTATCAAAAACTTTGAAAAACTCGCTATAAACATGAATACAGGCCTCAGAAATGTCAAGATCAAATGTTTCACCTATTCCCTTGAAGGCGCCCTGCAAATCAGATAATTTTCTCCAAGGATCTAGAATAGTAGCAAAGCAATAGAGACAAATTGCTAGAAATAGTTCAAAACCACTCAATGACTAAGCAAGAAGTTAGGTAATACACACCGGATAACATATTGGTTGAATTGCAAAAAGTTTCTAAAAATTTTGATGAAAATAATGGGCAACTTCCCAATCCATATCATAAACCAACGGTTTATCATTATTACAATTGACGAACACAGTGATAATGTGCTCGCAGTCCTTGCACCGCTTCAGTATAGTATACATAGAGTTCTATCTAACCTTCATATCAATGTTGAATCTTCTTATATGCTTATTATTGGCCCCATAGTACTTTGAGAACTGGCCGAACCTTACAGTCAAACCTATAATAAATTTGATAGTATCGTGTATGTTGTTCAAATTAGGTTTCATTACTTCCAAACTTACCTGCACAACGAGATTAATGATATGGCATACGTATTTCTGGTGGAGTATGAAACCTCCAACATAAGTCTGCAGGTGTGACGAGAGATGCCCCAAACCGATGTGTTAGCTGATGCATTGTTAAGAGTGATGGAAATAATTTTATTTTCTATTTTAAAGTCAGTGATAACCTCAAGTACATGGTGTGATAACTTGAAGTACACAGTTAGCAATAGCCTCTCCAGTGTGTGCTTCAACGATTGGCCTAAATTCTATGACCCTTTTGATTAGAATATAGTTGTCATCCAAATAATGTGTGATAACACTAAGATAGGCTACTCTTTGGTGGAAGAAAGTCCATATATCTGATGTTAAGGCAAATGAATAACCAACTCTCATAAAGACCTGTTTCAACATTTCTAATGTATTTGTGTACATTGCATATATGTTTCATGTAGTTGTTCTCCAACTAATGTATTAGTATTGTGGGCAAAAACTATAGTGTACCATGCTTTCAAAACTAGAGCACACACCCATGCTAAGTGGAAGGTACTCCATAACTATGTAACATATAATTTCGTCTATAACTACATCGGTATTGTATATCTATATACTTATCGAATCGTCGGTATTGAAGTTGAGCTATGTCTGGACACCCTCACCTGGCCTTTTGTCCGACTGATATCTTCTACAAGCATATCTCCGCGTGCCGCTTGAGACAACTTATTCCTCCACATGTACATGTAAATAATTTAGATTGATAGTATTTACAAATAGCATACACTACCTCATGCATGTCCATAATTTCGATTGTTTTATCCATATATTACCAGCACCACAACTATCGACTACCGGATATGGACGCCTATCCCAGATCCACCGATGTAGCGGCATCGAAACTCGATGCGGATACCGACGCCTACCCCTCGGGAAGGTAAGAGGATTCCTCGATGCTATGCATATCGTCCACATAACGGTCATCCATACCATAGTCTCCCATACTTAGGGAGAGTTGGCGTAGATCGATCTCTTGATCCCGATGAGAGGGGATTGGAGAGCAAGGGTGTGCTCTCCTACTCTTGCTCTTGCCAAATATTTTATTTCGTGGCGGGAGAGCTAAAAGAGATAGCAAACTCAGAGCAATATAGATAGAACAAAATGAGAGCGAGTGGGATATGCTAAACAAATCAAAGAGCGAGAGATGTGTTGAAGTGCTGAACAAATAAAAGCACTCGGGCTGATTTTATAGCAAGCATAAGCGCCTATTGAAATCAGGTGTTGGATGGCATCAGCGAGGCGAATATTAAAATTAGCTTTATTTCTTTTCATGTGTCACATCCCTATCTATTTTTGTTGTTTGTTGAATGTTGCGGAGCTCTGGAAATTTAGTGTTCATTGCGGAGGATCATTTCCCCTCTCTCTTCCTCTCATTTTCCCTCCTCTCTCTCCTTTTCCCCCCTAAAAACCCACGTTGTCGTGCCCCTGGCCCCCTGCCCCCTCGGCTCGGGTGCTTAGCCCCTCCTTTCTCTCTCTCTCTTCCCCCTCCAGCCAATACCCGTGCTGGCTACGCACTCACCTCCCCTGCGCATCGATGCTTGCTCACACCCCCTTTGCTTGGCACCTCCCACCACCCCTCACCGCCGCACTTCACGCCCGACGCCCATCCCCTCTGTGCCTGCTGCCACTCACCACCGCCCTACGTTTGACGGCCCTCCCCTCTGTCCCCGCCCATCATGTCCATTTTGCAAGCCTGGCATGGCCCAGACAACAGTACCATGCTGGCCCAGCATGGTCGGGGCGATGGCTATGAGCACGGCCACCGGCGTTCTCTTGTTGCGTCCCTACCCTTGGGGCATGCCCTGCCCCGTGCCAACGTGTTGCCCACCGTGTGTGCTGTGCTATCGAACATGGCCACTGTTCCGAGTTGTGCTAACCCGAGCACGGCCCATATCGATGTGTCGTGTCGAGGCACCCAGTGTGCCCGTTTTGCACGCTAGGCACGGCCCCAGGAATAGTACCGTTCTAACACGGCACGTTAGAAGGCTGGTCGGGTCAAGCTGTGGGCTGTGCCGGCCCAAAAAGGCAACTCCCTTGCGTTATTTTTATTACAAATGTAACACCCAAACATAATTATAAAAATAACTCTCTTTCTAACCATAGAAGCATTGACAAGGTGCCACGCTTGTGTACCACAACAAAGGGATGGAACCATGGCTAGTCAGGTGCCGAACACCATGGACGCGACAATGGCTCAACAATAGGTGTAACACAAGTGTCATGGCAAGGTAGCTTGGCAGGGCGATAGGACCTACCGCGGTTCCTGCTGCATTGCTCTAGCTCGGTAGCACTTTCTGCCATGATCGACTCGTATCACACTTGTCAATACCATACCGGAGGCTATACCGATTTGACTTTTGGAATGGTATGTTTTGGCGTCAATTTATACCGATGTACTATTTTGAGTTTAATATAATAATACATATTTATAAGTATACACATATTTACTTATATGTACACCAAATTTCACTTATTATATTACTCTAAATACATACTAGTACTATCAAATATGACATATAGATCAATATATCATTTTATGAACTCAACCAATATGACTGGTATTAACCAACATTGATGCCAGTATGGTACATAGGGCTACTTTGTACCGGTTTAGATGCTGAAATGGTACATACCGGCCATACTGGTCGATATCGATACATTATTGATAACTATATTGCATACTCCTCTTGCGGCAGTACATAAGCATGATAGGTGACACGTGTCATTTGCCGACGCTTCTATAGTAAGAAGGATGCTATTTTTGTAATTATATTCACACAGAAGCTGGATTTTGCAAAAAAGAAAAGGAAGTACAGTGGGGCTTAAAAGCTAAGGCTACATTGTCTAGCGTTTGCATACACTTTTTAACTTTTTAGCATGTTTGTTGCTGGCTCACCGGAGTTTTTTCAAACCTAATACCTTGCTCAACATAAGATGTTGAAAATTTGGAAGCTTTGGCCTATTTAGTTCTTATGCATACTTTTTTATTATTATTATTGGTCATTTTTTAATGAAATTACAAATATAGCATCTTCTCAACTGAGAAACATTAGCAGACAACGCGTGTCACCTATCACATTCCCCTACCGTGGCAGGTTGTTGGTACCATAGCTTGTCTCCTGCCAAGCTCATGAGGTAACGTGGTACCTAAGCTGGGCAATACATGATGCCACAGTACATGAGCATGACAGATACTTGCCATGGTAATTGAGCTCGGTAGGAGGAGAGCTATGATGGCAGTGATCTGTTGTGCTAGGAGGGTATGACAGGTAACGTGTGTCACCTGCTAGTGCTCATACGGTCGTGGAGGGAGCCATATTTACAATTATTTGAGGAAGGAAAAAAAGTGTATGGAGGCCAAATACACACAGGCTTTGAAACATTCCTCGTTGATGAATTGTTGGTTGTGCTCATGTATGCGTTCTTGGAATTTTTTACCCTTGTAGCCTCCTGTACGTTCTATTTTCTGAATATGGTCGGTCTAGCCATGAAACTGTAGAAGTGGCCCCGAACAGGTAAATCCAGCACTCTAGAGGCGCTGAAATTTTTTTAAGAATTATTTTCAGCAGAATGAGACAGCTGAATATTTGTTATGTTTTCCCAGCGAACACGAAATGTTTCTTTAATTTCCAGTGATCGGAGCCAGCTAAAAATATTTTTTTCACATTTGCAACGGCTCTAGACTGCTTGATAATTTCATCGATTTTTCCCCTCTCTGGAAATTTTTCAGTAGATGCATTATTTGGAATTAGCGCCCGCCTGTCGCCGGAGTTTTCAGCCGATGCCAAATTTGGAATGGGGGGGTAGGCCATCGCCGTGTGGGGGAAATTTTGGCTAATTTGCTGCCATTTTATAAGGCTTTTCAAATTGTAAACAATCTCACACAAAGGAGACTTTGAGAGCCGAATAGTACTTAAATGAGAAAAATATACAAATGGACTTCAAATTTTCATGAAACCACTTATATGAAGGTTTTAAAGAAGTATCACTCATAATACCTGACGAATACCCGTACCAGGGGTACCCTACAGCAAAGTATATATCTATTTCAAGATCATTTTTCTCTCAGTCATGCAGACATAGCAGCAAGACTGGAGGCGATGCAGAGCGCTGGAGGGGGTATTACCAAAGTCCCTGCCCCTCACAGATGGGATTATCTCTAAATATCGACTGGAACACCAGACGATCCAATTTAGGCCCAGCGGGGGGCCACAAAAGACCCTCAGCCTCGTTCAAAGCCCACGAGGTCGGTCCGGCTGCCTTGGGTCGACGCCCCGCAGTTCGACCTAGCCACGGGTCGGACGTTCCCGCAGCCTCCGACCTGGCTACGGGTCGGACGTTCCCGCAGGCTCCGACTTAGCCTCAGGTCGGATCCCGGATGAGCCTCCGGCTCAGCAACCTTCGCCACGTCGCTGGACGACCCCGAATTAGTCACCTGCCCCGTGCACACGACGGTACGCCGGGGGAGGTGGCTCTTCTCCAAGGTGGCCAGGGGGCCGCCGAAGTCAAAGCATCGGTCGCTTCACCCCATCGGGCGCAGTGGAGAGACGTTCTCCCTCCCGAGGTGGCTTCAGGGCTAATTATGACGGCGTCATCATCTGATAAGCATGCGGAGGGTAGGTGCGCACCTTCCGATGAAACGCTGCCTGTTGTGTCTACCAACCCGGCGTGGGGCAACAGGGACCTGTCAATCATCAAGACCGAAGACCAGGAACTCCCAGGCGTAGCGTACCCCTACCTTTTTTCCTCCAAACTCCCGTGTAACCTGCCCCCCTCTGCCTGTATAAAGGAAGGCAGGACCCTCAGGGAGGGGGATCGATCGGACATTCGCGTCCTTATTCGCGTTCAATTCCCACGCACCCACATCCGTGCCATCCGACCTAGGCAAACACTCCCGACCTCCTCCACTCGGACGAATGCTAAGGGCCTGTCCTTAGCCTCCGCTTGTAATCCTGTAGTTCGCTACACCCCGAGCAATACAAAATCACCACACGAACTGAACGTAGGGATATTCGGCCCGAACCAGTATACATTTTGGGCTCCCTTCGTCTAACCATTCAAGGAGAGGGAGCGCGTGGCCCCTATACTTACAAATTCACTTGCCGGTTGTACGAAACACCGATAATACCACATGAGGATAACATAAATCTTATAAATTTTAATTTTAAAGTAATACTACTTGTAATACTCATTTTTCAATTGATACCACATGAAAAGATTGTTAATGATATTATTTAAAAGAGATACCACTTACAAAGATCATTTTGCATAAGGATACCATTTTTGAGAAAAACATTGATTTTTTTAAAAAATAAACTCACTTTCTCAAAGATCATCACTATATGTCAATTTCAAGATTAACTTGATATTATGACATAATCAAAAGAAGAGCCTCTTTTAAATATACAAAGCTTGATTAAATAAGCTCAAAAAGATTCTAAGATAAATCATAGAGCTAATACAATTAAACATGCTCAAATTTTGTTTTAAGAGGTTTTTCCAACTTAAAGCCAATTTTAAAGATATGAAAACCACAAGGATTTCACAAACTGGAAATTTCAGGTTTTCAGATTTTGACAAATTATTTAGGCTTCAAAAGACTGCTGAAAAACTACTCAAATGAGGTCTATAAAATTTGATAAATTTTGTCATAATATACCAACTAATGAGGATCAATTATTACAAAGATGGTTCCACCAAATTATGATCTAATTTGAAGATACAAAAATCACAAATCAGCTCAAAACCATGCAAAAGTCTGAATTTTCATCATTTGATAAAAGAGAGAAAAGCTCATAACTTTTTCAAATGAAGTTGAAATTAATTGAAAAATTGTAGAAACATACTTTGGACTACTGAAAAACTTTTCAAAAAAGGAGTCTCCATTGAAAAGATATCTCAATTTTTGCTTTGTAGGCACAATTTTTGATCAAAGAGAAGAAAAGTCAAAACTTTTTCAAATAAAGTTCAATTACTTTAAAAATCTCCAGAAATGAACTTTAGACTATTTAGAAAGTTTCTCAAAAATAATTTCCTCAAAAGAAATTTTTTTCAAAAGATATGGCAAAATGTGCATTGGAGGCATAAAAAGAAGTTGAATTTCAATCAAAGCTCAAAATGTGATTTAATTTGGATTTCATGAAGATTTAAACTTTTATAGATTTGTGTGAGTTAGAAATACTATTTAAAGATAAAAATCATAAATAAATAAATCTAACTCAAATAGCAAAACCCACAATATGTAAGAATAGGTTATTTTGGGTCAAATGAATGATTTTGGCCAAATTCAAATAGTTATAACTTTTGAATGGTTGGTCGTTTAGAAAAACTTTGAACTAAATAAACGCTTGAAATGACTAACCTTACGAGTTTTGTATTTACCTCTTTTTCAAAAACTCAACATATTTTAACTTATGAAAATATTTCATTTAATCTAAAATCAAGATCCTATAAGATCTATTTAAGGCTAAATTTGTTATTTTGTTTCTAAAATAGAGATTTTTACTTCGAAAGCATTGTAAAATATTTAAAATACATATTCGAGAACTTTTATAAAGATTTTTACAAATATAGCCCTCTTAAACAAATTTTTGCCTTTTGGCCAAAACAGCTCACATAAAAGGATATATATGCATATGGTTTTCAACATCATTCCAAAAAATATCAAATGAAGCATATAAGAACATTTTTTATTGGAATTGGTACATATGAGTTTAAAATACCATTTTAAACCAAGATATTTTCAAGAATCCGGTCCAAAAGGTGAAACTCACAAAATGTTAGAATATGACCAATATAGGTCAATATTAGTTTTTGGTCTAGTTTCAAAATCAAATAATTTTTGATCGGTTAGTCTTTTAAAAATATTTTGAATACAAGAATTGTTAAGAATGACCAACTCTAAATTTTTCATTTTGGAGCTATTTTCAAAATTCTTTTTACAATTTATTCTATGAAAATTATAAGTTTAAATCCAAAACAAGATACTAGTAACTAGATTTTGTACTTGAAACTCATTTTCTTTTGAAATTAGTTTTTATAAAACCAAAACTCTTGGAAAACCTTTTGAAATCATTTGTATACATTTTTTCAACTAGTTTTTTGCAAGATTACAAGTAGTTAGTAAGATTTTTCAATTTGGCTAAATGGCTTGATTTTGAAAATATATTAGTACTTCTATAAATATGAGCACACATAGGGATGTGATATACATGGTTATGATTTAGCACTTCCCCTTAATATGCCACTTTCTAAATATCTCAAGATTGCAATAAAGACAACTAAGATACAAGAGCAAAAACATGAACAAGCTATTTAAATTGATTTTCATGAAAATGCAACTTAACCTAAACAAGGCTAGAAGGTATAAGGAATCAATTTAAATACTTGTTACCCGAGATGGCATTGGTTCATGATTGAAGTGAATATTCTCAAGCTTGACTCACTTTTTGCACATGATGAAATCATCCTCTTAATTGAGCCAAAACTTCCAATGTATCTCTAAACACCTAATAAACTTTTAGGCACTTTTTGGTATCCGATTTTTGTTGGATCCAAGAATGTTAGTCACAATAGATTTAGGAACCCAAATGGCCCTAACATTAATGGTCTTAGTGAACTAACACAACTAGTAAATGATTTGTAATAGTTATTACTCCTAAACGAATTATTGGCATTGGAATGAGAAAGCTTAGAAGTCTTAGCAATTTTAGCAAATCTATTTTTTGTTTTACCCTTTCTAAGCACATGATGATCATTATAATAAACAAGTTTGAGAATTTAGCATTTCTATCAAATGGTTTACAATTTTATTCCTCATAAGCAAATTGTTTGTATTGTTGTGAGTGAACTTAGGAGTACTAACACATTTAGCAAACACATTTCTAGTTTTACTCTTCTTGAGCAAATGAATATCATTATTTTGTAAGCACTTAGAATAATTGACAAATTAACAAACACGTTACCATTTTTGTCTTTTCTAAACAAATAATGATCATTCTAAACAAATAATGATCATTGTAAATAGTTGACTTAGGAGTTTTACCCTTGGAATAATTTTTACCAATATGTCCTTTTTCCTGGCAATTGAAGAAAGTTTGGCAATCTGGACCTCTCTTGATCTTCTTGACTTGCTCATTACCGGTGTGCCTCTTTGTTGATGTCCAAGACTTGACATCCTCTTGATTTTGGCACGTCGAGACATAGTGACCCTTCTTATGACATCTAAGGCACTTGATGTTCTTCGTGTGTCATGCGTTGTATCTTGTCTTACTATTCACATTCTTCTTAGAGATATAGCCAATCCCTCTCTTGTCGTGCAAGACCCGTTGCTTGCTTAGGATATCATCAAGGGTGACATTCCCTTTGTAGCACCTTTTCAAGTCATTTTCCAATTTAATGACTTGAGTCTTGAGCTCGATATTTTCCTCTACAAGGTTAGTCTCATAAGACATAGAGGAACTTGACACAATTTTATTAAAGCAACAAGGCATATCATCACTAGAGGTGGACATATCAATTTTGATGAAATAGTACGATTACATTTAAGTATGGCATTTCATCAATTAAATTACAAGTAATGCCTATGTTCACCTTAGGCTTATTGATTTCCTTGAGAAGGAGGGATTCATGATTTTCCTTAAACATATTATAATCATTTTGAGGCGAGTCATGCTCAAGTTGCAAAATCTTATATTTTGCTTTCTCTTTCTCAATATAATTATTGAGCTTCTCTAACATATTTATTAGCTCGTCATAAGAGGGCTCATCATCGTTATCATCATTTACCTCAATTTTACCTTTTGCCATGAAGCAACGCGATGGAGGAAATGGAATGGTAGGCTCATCATCGCTTGAGGTAGAAGTTGAGGTCGATGGCATTGTCAGTTCTTCATCAATTGAGATAGAACTTAAGGTTTCATCTCCCGACACCCATTGTTCTATGCAATCCTCACTAGGGGATGTGGACACATCATATATTTCTTGAAGTTTGACCCACATCTCATGAGAATTCTTGAGATTGCAAATTTTGTTAAATACATCTATACTCACAACGCTAAATAAAATATTAGTAGCTTGAGCATCGAGATGTAGGCATTTTTCTTCTCCTTTAGTTGGAGTAAATTCATTTAACCAAAGAGAAAAGCCCACATCTACGATCCACCATATTTGGAGGCTCATAGATTTAAAATAAGAAATCATAAATAATTTTCATGAAGCATAATTCGAGCCATCAAAAATATGTGAATCAGTGTAGTGCACTAAACCACTAGTCGCCATCCTTACTCTCTGGGTGGTAAAGCCTAAAAAATGAGAGACCAAGCTCTGACACCACTTGTAAGATCGAGGATACCGACTAGAGGAGGGGTGAATAGGCGGCTTTAGAAATTTCTTCTACAATTAATTAAAATCTCGCCTATTTATCCCTATGTCAAAACCTAAACAAAAATTAATGCGAAAGCAATAAACTAAGATTTTGATAATTAAGCCTAAGTCAACTAGGCTCACTAAGTGCACTAGCTAATTATGTCTCTAACAAGAATATGCAATCCTAAAGACAATCAATCAATTTAATTCTAGGAGTGTAAATTACAATAAATGAGAATTGTAAGCAACCACAAAGAGACACGCCGATATTTTACCGTGGTGTTCGGAGTCTTGCCGGTCTCCTCTAATCCACGTTGAGGCTAACCCAAACCACTTTGGACCGGCTCTGCGAATTGAGCACCAACTTCGATTCCACTAGTGGTAACTCTTTCCCTCTCCGGGTAGGTGAGTTCCGACCTTCACAACTTTGACAGACCTTCTCACAATATCCTTGAGAGGGTCACCGCAGATGATGCATCCACTCGCCATCTAGGTGTCGACAAACACCAAGAGTAACAACTCAAGCCCTCTAACTCGCTCCACCAAGTACAACACATGTACAATGGTGATCACTGAGTGCAACACTTGCACAAGGCTCCCTCAAGTGCAGCCATGTACAAGAGGCTCTCAATCCTCTTCTAATTACAACACATGCAATTAGAGCTCACTCTTAGCTCAAAAATCAAATTGAAGAGTGCAACGCATGCACACCACAACCATAAAGAGTAATAGACTCTCCAAAACCCCAACAACAACCAAATACGAGCCCCCAAGGCTTCTTTTATAGCCTCCATAAGAAAAACTAACAATTTGAGGGTAAAATGGGCAAAATGCACTAGAAGCCCAGTCATACCGCCCTAGAGCCGATATGACTGGTCTTTGGTCCAATGGCTAGTAAAAACTAGCCGTTATTCAGAAAGCTTGGTCATACCGGAGGGGGTCCAGTTATACCGGACCTCAAAAATTGGCCTTCGGCTGAAATATCCCTTCTCTAGAAAAAACGCACTGAAATGACCCCAGTCATACCGCCGGGCGGTATGAACGGAGGGGGTCCAGTCATACCGCCCCCTCTGCCACTAAAACCCTTATAATTTTTTACTCTGAACTCCGATTTAGATGATCTTAGACTCTATACGAAGCTTATCAAGAGGGCTACAATCTCCACCTATTTTCAAGAGTTAAGCAACTATAGATATTTTTAAATATCATAAAAATAAAGACTCTAATGTAATCATTTAAGTCTAAAATCTGATTTCTCAAAATCCCTCTCTTAGACTTGATCAAGAGCATGACTACAAGCTAGAGAGAGCCAATAAAATTAAAAATTGAGCCATGTGATGATCAACTTATGATCAAAACAATTTTGTAAAATACATTTACAAACCTTATTCACATGCTCCAATATAAGATGCAATTAAACTATATTTTGTAAAAACTCATTTTGCAAACACAAAGCATAAACTTTACTTAGCCTTGTGATTATCTATACATAATCAAGTCACAAGCTAAGACTCCGATGCATGAGCTCTTTATTTGCAACACATGCAAATATCTAGCTCCATACAAACAACCGCTTAAACCAACTTGCATGAGCTATCTTCCTTTTACAACACATGCAAATCTATAACTTTATACAAAAACCAAATTAAGATTTAATAAGAAGCAAGTATGAGTTCCCTTATTTGCAACACATGTAAATACTTAGCTCTTACAAAAACCAAATAAGAGAGTGAGCTAGAGTGAACTGGATTGAGTTCATCAACTCATGATGAAGCTCAAGCTAAATAACTCAATCTCTCTTAATAGTACGGCAACCTATACTAATAACCCAGTCTCCCATCCAAACACCGAGAATGGTAGAACACTAGGAACACATCCTTAGCCCTAACTAGCTATACCTTTATCTCTAGCACATCCACTTAGAACTTTTATGATTTCCATCATCTTCTTTCCAAACCGGATCCTTTCTTCTTGTTCACCAACACATGATAAAATTTCTCTAACTTCACTTCACTTCAGTATTCATCCTTGAAGCTCATCAACACATGATAACTATTTCTTCCTGATTCTTTATTTTCTTGGACTCAACCTACTTCATAACTCATGGAAGATTGTTAACCCAACAAACACGGTTGCCTCAATCATCAATTGTACTCCATTAACATATAATGGATACTCCCACGATCGATTAAGCACAACCCTAATCAATTTGAATGATTTAAAGGTGTCTTGAGTATTTTGATGCAATTAATGCTTCATTATACTCAAGAACTTTCTGTTTGTCCTTAACCAACTTAACACCAACACGCATGCTCTGCATGATGCGATGGTCAACACACAGCATGACTCAACAATGACACCTAGCACAATCTGAACTGCACACGATAGATTGAATGGCGGCAACTGTGCAAACATCGTGAGAGTGGTGCGAACATGCAATAGATGGAGGCGATGTCTACACGGCACAATTAACACAGTTAACCACAGATCCAACGGTTGTGGTTGATCCTGAAGGTCGGCAATGGCGCAGCGGTGAGCTTAAGATGAAGACGAAGACTATGGCGTGATGTTCTGGCGACCTCTTAGTGATGTTATCACCTGGATCTGGAGTGTCTTGACGCAATGTCCTCGAATCCAGGCTCCAACATGGCGAAGATGGCTTGACGGCAGTGAAAAAGGAAAAAAACTGATGACGACGCTTCACAGCAACTTCGACGAGCTCTTGCACACAACCTGCAACGACCTTGGTGATTTCGCAATAGGCAAAAGATGCGGCGTGGGATGGGGGTCACGGCATGTGGTCAGTTCAATAAATAGGGCCCTCGGTTTCCATATAGAGCGCAAAAACCGAGGTTAGTTGGGATACAACGATGGAGTCCAAGATGAATACGACGGTGGCAACACGGTGCAATCATGGCCACCCCACACGACTCAACAGATGCTCCAGATTCACCTTGACACGCTCCAATCCGAGCCGTTCGCGGAGTCCAACTGCTAGGCTCACTAGGATTTCCCCATTATACGCAATCAATCTTGACCGCTCGATGCACATCCAATGGCTGAGATCCCGATCACACAAGCAAGTGCAACGCGGCTTCCTCTAGACCATACGATCAAAAATCCGATGGCTAGTGCCGTAGGGTTTTGCAGCGGTTGACTGGGCTTCGGTTAGATGGGCCGGTGCAAAGATAGGATGGGCTGGGCCCGCATGGGTTTCAACCCCATACTGTTCTAAGCATTATTTAATAGTAATAAATAAATCCAAATAATTTTAGAAAAAATCTCAAAAATTTAGAAAATTCACCAAATGTATAAATAACAATATTAAAACAATTTAAACCAAATTTTGGGATGTTACATGTCATCGGCCACATCTTGGCTCTACCGCCTCAGTTGGTTGGGATCATCCGTGCAGCCAAGAACTTGCCTACATAACACGACGGGGATTGTATGGAAAAATAATTCCGTTTTGACGTAACAGTGTTTGGAAGCGGACAGTTTCGGTGAAAATGGCGTGAAACTAGTACGTAAAATCTGCATGACGCAAAACCAACTAGTGCTCGATCGGTACAAACGCAAAGCATGCAAAATCCTGGCAGCTGATAGAGATATATTTCATAGGAATCATATTTTCAACTAGTCATCCAAAGCCTGAACAGCACCCCCAACTCTCCAAACTTACGGCCCTAAAGCTCATATTCGACGACTCCTACGTCCAAGCAGATCGACTTACCCACCGGCGAATATTGTTAATTTTGATTCTGGATTCTAACCCTAAAAGTAAAATCAGAAACAAACAAGCTGATCCTAGAATCCGATTCTCACAATCCAGCCCACTCATATACACTAGAATCCACAACCCACTCCATATGTGCTTTTGAATTCCAGTTTTTGAAGAATCAGTTTCTTTATAACCACAATCCAGAATCAGATTTTAGAGAATCTAAAACTGAAACAAACAGGCTCTTACCCTACTGATCCACTACACATCATCTCAGTAGTAAATACTCTAGGCCAGTGCCAGCAGGCAGCTGCAGAGATCTGGATTCTGACACTCCCACAAAGCAGCGCGCGCGCGCACATACCAAGCCGCGCATGCAGGGTGGCCGTGAGCGCGCGCTTCGTTCGTCGTACGCGGGTCACGACTCACAGGACGACGAGCCCCATGATTCGGCCTGCACAATTCGCCCAGATGAGCTGCCTAGCTAGCTCGCATGGTCCCGCGCGGCCGTGGAGGAGAGGAGGCCCGTGGGCAGAAACCAGACGCTGGAGGCAGGCGCCCAGGCCAGATCCGAGGGGGCTTTGCAGGACCGGACCAAAATTGGCAGATCCAATGTTTGCAGCCATGAGTGCCCGAGTGGATCCGGCCGGTACCGCGCTTGTCTCCCTTTGCCGCTACAGCATAAGACCAATTCGCGCACCTGCAGCTTAATTGTGCTCTCGCAGGATCAAAAACAAGTCTAGTTTTTCTTTTCTTTTCTTTTTTTGTAGAGAAGATAGTAGTACAAGTGTTGAGCTCCACGGGGATCTGTGAAGATAAAGAAATGGCGCCTTGCCAAAGATGGAACGTTGCAGTGAACCTGGAGGGGTCGCGGTCTCCTCTTTCGATGCCATAATGTGCAGCAAAAGAAAAGCATGCACGAGGCTTGATGAAGCAAGCAATGCATTTGGCTAATGCAGTAGTACAAGTAGCGACGATGACAACGATAATAATAATGCACAAACTCTGGCTGCACTGCACATGCGGGATTTGTGAACCCGTGGATCGCGATCATTTAGTAAAGCAATGAGTCATGGGGGTACGTAGATGCCGTTTAGCCTCAAAAGCGATGAGGGAATACAATAATAGATCGCGATCCTGCATAATTTGGGTAGTTGATAACAAGAAACTCCAATTATACATGAGGCTAACAGCTAACACAATCATTCGGCCGTGGTCAGAAGGGACAGGCTTGAGCAAAAGCTCCAGCAGGGCCGAGTGCTCTCATATCTGCCTAATGTCTAGTTCAGTGAGACTTTTTATCCTTCTCGAGAATTACCAAAATTTATATCGAGATAGTATAAAAAATAAATAAAAGGTGGAGTTATCAACTTTTGATACCTCTCTCAATTTTGGTATCTGACGACGACGATAAAATGTCTCCTATTTCTGTCTCTTGTCTGCAATTGTTGCTAGTCATTTCTGGATTTGACTGTCATGCCTTTCGGAAAAAGTTCGCCACTTTCTAGCTCTAAGTTGCCGTGTTATTGCTGCAGGCAAAAGATGAGCTGAGCGGTATGCAACAGATACAAACCAGAGACAGTAATTGGTCAAACTCCTGTAGTTCTCAGAGTCCAAGCATTAGCTGAAGGAACGTATACTTGATTGGTTCTTTGTTGGAGGATGTTGTTTTAATATCTGTTGATGAGCACGTCTTGGTCTTTTCCAAGTTCCAAACTTCCAATAATAGAAGAAACTTGCGTGCAACAACAGATATGCTTACTAAACCAGCCACTAATTTGACTCAGGATGCCTCTAGATTATAGAAGCACTACTCGATCATTCTAAGCATGTGAAGCGTGGTTGAGACAGGCATGGTCAAGATGCTTGTTCTCGCATGAGTCTGGTCATTTCCAAGTTCCAAACTTCCAATAATGGAAGAAACTTGCGTGCAACAACAGAAATGCTTACTAAACCAGCCACTAATTTGACTCAGGATGCCTCTAGATTATAGAAGCACCACTCGATCATTCTAAGCATGTGAAGCGTGGCTGAGACAGTCATGGTCAAGATGCTTGTTCTCGCATGGTCTAAGCTGCACACATCTTGATTCCGATATGCTATTGTTTTCTGCTCCAATTCTCAAGCTAATCCGGTAGTAGACGAGGATGAAATGATGCATTGCGCATTTGCCACTGTGTCAGAAGTTGTTAGGTGAACTTACTCCCAATCTTGTGAAACAACGATACTTTCTGAATTAACGCACTTAGAAAAATAAGCACATGCATGCTATTCTTTTCTTTGGGTAGTAGAGCAGTGACATCGCATAGCACCTTTGCCTTTTTTTTCCTTGGACCCCTCCTTCGTAGGATGAGAGAGAGAGAGAGAGTCTTGGGGCCGGGGTCCATGAGTGACTATGAATCATTCTGCATTTTGCGAAAATGAGCTGTCTGCAGTTGATATTTCCAACCTCCAAGATCCCATCGCCCATGAACGGAAGTTGGAGACCGAATGCCAAGTGTGGAAGGGCAAGATGACATAGTATCCTATGTCTGGCCGAGTGGTGGATCTTGTACCAGCATGCCTCCCACTGCTACTACAGCACAAGACAGTTCCATATGACGCGCCCTTTGAGGATTCCATGGACAATGCAGCAGCAACAGCTAACATATTACTGTATCGATCTGAGGAAGTGAGGATCGGAGAGCACAAGCACCTTCAGATCTAGAGCACATTGCACTGAGGAATTGTGTAAAAAAAATACAAAGAAACAGGATAGAGTACTAACACAAGGGTCTTTATTTAGGACGTACTGCACAAAACTTTGTATTACACCTCGAATTTGTCATGCAGGAGTGCCGATTTGACTGGTTATTTTGTGTGAGGTAACGGCGTATCCTGTGCTACTACTGACAAAACACAAGCGAAATATGTTTTAAGAATAGTTGGCACTGTTTGATTTATACAAGCCAAATTTTTTAATACATAGATTGGTAGTATTAAAATGCTATTGTTGGATCTGTGATAAGAAATTCTTTCATAATATTAAATTTCTATAATATTTTTTAAGAGTACGACTATACTACGCTATGCCATTGTGTGGGCAAAGAAAAGTATAGGTTACAACCATTGAATCATGTCAATCGTATGGTACATGTAGTCCATTGCTCCCACGCACAAGTTATTTTATCACCATCATATGCATGCACACTAGTTGTTTCATCTCCATCATTTGCATGCATGCAGGGCGAGAGTGAAGCCTCGTTGCCGGCCTCCTCGTATACCTCGCATGCATGCTTATCGTTGTCACCGCCAGATTTTCAAGTATTTTTCAAGGGCTATATATTTTAGATTGGCAATCTCAAAAAAATCTAAGTTTCATATAAGTTTCAGTGGATTTCAGGGGTTATATTTTAGAGTTTCAAATATTTTTATAGGGGTTTTTAGGTTTCAAATATGAGATTTCACACTAGTTTCAATATGTTTTGGACATATTGAAATGGTATAGACATGTTTCACTAGGTTTCAACGGTGTAGACATATTTCACTATATTTCAAAGTATTCTATTCACGTTTTGTAGGTTTCAAAAGAGTTTTAAACAGATTTTATAAATATTTCAGCATGTTCCAACAAATTTCAATGAGTTTCTAATATGAAACTACAAGTTTCGTCAAGTTTCAAATCTGAAACTTGATATAAAATGAGATTCAAAAATAATTTTAGCTGAGTTTCATGAGGCTAACTTCAGAGTTTCACAAGTTCCAGGGAAAAACAAATGAAAACCAGTTTCATATGAGTTTCATGAGATTCGCCAAATATTCAAAAAATCAAGCGTGTTTCACAAGGTTCGCATATCTGGATGAAACACTATGAAACCTTATGAAACTTATATGTAAAACTTAGCCCTGAAACATGAAACCTACTGAAACATAGCCATACAAACTATTAATACCCGATGAAATAGTAAACTTAGACATGAAATTATGTGATGAAAACTCATGAAACGTATTAATGAAACATTTATGGAACGTCATGAAACTTATCTGTGAAAAGTTGTGATACTTAAATCTATTGTAAATTATAAAACATTATAAAACTTATTTCGTGAAACGTTGTGAAACTTAACCGTGAACTCATGAAAACTTAGAAACTTAAACATGAAACCTACTAAAATATAAACGTAAAAACTATCAAATACCTGATGTAGCTGTAAAATCAAACGTGAAACTATGTGATGAACCTCATGAAACGTATTAATGAAACATCATAGAACTTAGCACTGAATCTTCTTAAAAATTTATGAAATCTGATAAACTTAATAAAACATCAATCTAGTCTACAGAAAAGTGAGAGCCAATCCATCTCACAGAAAAACCCGTGGACACCGTCAAGTTCTCCATTTATCCACACAGAAAACTTTAATTGGCACATTTACAAACACATGCATTCTTCGATCATATGCATGATGCACGCAACCGATCGAAGAATCACGGCCAAGAGCCAGCACATGCATTCTGTGATCAAAAAAGAAGCTCGATTGGTACGTATAGCTGCAAGGCAAGATCTCTTGCGCACCCACACGCGCGGTCCGTGCACGCGTACGCGGACCTGCCCCCGCACGCGGACACCGTCGAGTTCTCCGTCGACTCCGTGGACACGCTCCGCCTCCACCACCGGTGCCGGAGCGCCGGCGAGCATCCGCTGCAGACGACTCCCCAGCTCCTGTCGGCCCGCGACCGGTGCACGCTGCAGCAGCTGTGGGTACATGCTAGTCTGCAGCAGCGTCGCCGTCCCCGCAGCGAGCAGCCGCTTCGCCAACTCGAGGGCGCAGGAGGTGGCTGTGCTGTCGCATCGCTTAATTCTTCACGAACGTGGCGCGGACGCGGCAGCTGTTTGCGTGCCGCACGGTGTGCATGCTGGTGGCGGGGCTGGCGACCTTAACAAGAGATGAGACGCTAATTCAAAGTACAGTAGGAAAGCTAGAAACGGTATACCGTTTTTCTAGTATTTTGATTTTATAAATGTATCAGTGTAAAATTAGCCGTCAAAGATTAAACCTTGAAGATCGTAAAAAGTCACTAGTGAACAATATCATGAAACAGACTTGGTATTGTTTTACATATTGCCACCCTGTAAAATGAGCTGTCGAGTTCAATGCAAATCGCTCCAATTATGCCTGAAACCATCGCAATAATTCGAGCGTGGCCAGAATGTTCAGATTCGGGCAGAGTAGTACTCTGCAAGTCTGTACAACTCAATAATTCAAGCGTTGTAAATTCTCTTCTACTGTTCACCGTGTTCACTAGCCTCTGAATCTGCAGCCTGGCCTTTTCGGCTTTTCCAACATGTTCTGGCTTGCAAGACTGTGATGAACTGAAAGTTTGGCTGGTAAAAATGTAAGAAACGGCCTAAGCAGCAGGTCACGGAAGGAAAGCAGCATGCATATAGCATACTTTGAAGCAACGAGGCAATTTGACTGTTTCTTTATTAGTCAGATTTAATCTACCTTCTGTTGACTATTATAACGATGTCCTGATACAGGGATGAAAAGAACTAGTGTACAATAAAAGAAATGCTACAGACTAGTGTACTAATTTTCTGATAGTTTGTGCAAGAAATTTGTAATTTTATTTTTGAAATTTACTCTTAGTAAAGTGCTGACCATTATGTGACAGAATATGCATTTCTGAGTAGTATTGTCGAGGTCAGAGGGTTCGTGCTTTATCTAAATAACTAACTAGAATAACGCATGGCCGCACGCTACGTGGTTTCATATCTGACGATGCAATATGTAAAATTCTTAGTAAAAATTTGATCAGAATATTTTCGGTAGTTTTCGAGGTCAGAGGGTTTTTTTTAAATAAAAAAAAAATGGGTCGTTAGAACTCGTCGGCGAATGTATGGGCTACTATAAACCTCCGACGAATCTCTATTTTTTTTTAGAAAACCGCAGTTAGGACCCGTCAGTGAATCTATGGGTTGCTATAAACCTTCAATGAATCTGCGTTTTTTTTAAACCGCGGCTGTTTTTTTACGTTTAAAAAAAATCGTTAGGACCAGTCGGCGAACCCGTGGGCAGGTATAAACCTTCGGCGAATTTGTCTTTTTTATCGAGACGTATCTTTATTTTCGAGTCCGCTTCTCTAAAAACCGTTGAGAGGAGCCAAACGCAAACGGTAGAGGGACCTAAAGTAATATATTTTTTCCCGGAGTCCGTTCCGCTAAAAACCACGAGGAGAACCTAAATGTAAACCCCGGAGGGTCCTAAACGTAATTTTGATATTTTTTGAGTCTATTTTATTAAAAAACCGCCGAAAAGATCTAAACGCAATTTTCAATTTTTCAGATGACCTCTCCGCGAATGCGGTGACATGGCACCGGCCAGCGCTCGCCAATCTCTAGCGCTATAATATATATTATATATTTGCTTAACGAAATCCTAATACAAAACTATGAAGCTGCGTGAACACACCTGCTATCGAGCAGAAGTGAAGCTCTTTCCAAAGCGAAATGAATTGCTCGTACTGATGGCCAATGCACTTCACGTAACTTTATCGTAGTGTCAGGTTTTACTACCAGTGTACTAGCCATCATGTGAAATACAGAACATTCAGCCAGACAGAGGTTACAGGAAGCAGTGACCTAGATTTCTCATCATCCTACCAGGACCAGAAGCTGGAAAAATGAAAGCAGAGAGCTGCAACTACATAGGTCAATCATATAGACCGAGTAACCTAATACTTGACGAACGGGCTCACCTAATCAATAGTTTAATTTCATACCCGAATAGAAACCCAAAGTGACAAACTAGAAGGAATCTGACATGGAATGTTCACAAAGAAATACAAACATATCAAAAGAAACTAAGCATTTTGGAAACAACACAGACACAAAATAGATCAGATGCACATTCATCATAGAATGCTACGTTCGACCTCAACGAATTCAGGACCAGTAGATTTATGAGATGTACATCTAACATGGGAAATCAACCAAAAGATCAACCACCTCAGGTCCCATTAGAGCAACAATAATAACCTTCTGAGCAGCTCCACAAGGTCCACAGCAAACAGCTTCCACATGGTCCACAGCAAACAGCTTATATCCCAACCAGAAGCACAAGTAACCTACATCTGAAATTGGACAAAATACAGATCAAGAAACAGATGTGAAGAACTGGACACTTGGGTTTTGAACAAATTAACGAATTTTGTACATTTGAATGGAACATATGTATCTGACAGTTTGATCGAGCTCCCATACATTCAATGGGAGGAAAGTTTACACTCAACTTAGGCTAACATTTCCGTGGCATATGAATGAGCAATTGAAATGGGGGAAGAGAACAAATCTGATCTACATTGAAAGATTTCTACAAAAGGTACAAGCTACCGGGCCTGCCACGAACAACCACTGATGTAGATATCTCAAAGGACCACCGGGTTGATTATGTACAACACTGGTCTACGTACAATTCAGCAGGAGCACCAAACATGTGATGTCTTGTACCAAGAAACCACACAATGGACCAGCAGAGCTGGGTGCACGGTTGCTTTTCTTAAGGCCATGTGAGGTGCCAATACCACCGTTTACTTCCACCAAATGCTCAAACTAGTCATTGATGCACTGGTAAGCCATAATTCTGGAACGACCTAATCCTGCCGTCCCATCCTGCGGTAACGATCACTTGACCCCAGGAGTTTGATGTGCTTTGGTCCAAAATCGAACCAATCGAGCAAGACGGCAGCATTTCCTCTGGCCAAGTTGCTGAACTTTTGCAAAAGGGCTCAACAAAGAACTCCTGGTTCAGATTGTAAATACCAGGAGCAGCGGATCTTGACACAAAATTGTTAATGGAAAGATCCTCTTCACATCGGCTTGAATAGTACTTGACAGCCTTACTCATGCACTGGAACATATCCCCCTCTGGTGGTAAAATTTGAGAAGACAAAGAAACGGGACTTATTGGTTTTGTGCCATTCCATGGTATTGCGATGGCTGCATTGTTAGATTGGAAGCGCTCTGAGGAATATTTAGTTTTTGCTTGTCTCCATGCAGATTCATCCTTGTTTTCATGGTTCCAAACATAAACGTTGGAGTCTTCACTAGCAGAAATTATATGATGCCCATCTGGAGTGAATGTTGCCAACAACTGGCAAGAACCACTTCGAAGTCCTGATGGGTTAGAGATATGAGTTCAGAATTTATCAAAGTTCGAAGGTAATGATTGAATAGAGCAAAAGGAATAAAGCCTTAGTCTTTGAGATGTACCACTGTAATTCTGAATCACATTGGTCCCATCCAGTATTCTGATCTTTGAGTCAGCAGATGTTACCATTAGTTTACTCGGCTTGCTTGGACAGAACTGCCATGGAAATGTTAAAAAAACAAAAGTCAGAAGCATTCATGATGAAAAATGATGAATGATGTTATAGATCGCAAGAGAGTTTACCTGAAAACTTGTGATTCTCTTAAGAGAGGATTTCTTCTTGCCACTGAGTGCAATCTGAGTTTCCAACCGCAGCAGTTTGTCTGATTCAATGTACAATATTTGTAGTTAGAATACAGGAAATATTATGAAAGTAAAAGGGGAGAACTATTGCAAACCTCATTTAAAAGCTGGTAGACGTTTCACAAATTTACTATTTACCTGATATATCATAAAAACGGCAATTTCCAGTAATGGTTCCAACCACTGCTCCCTGCAAGAAGCCAAGGAAAAAGGGAGATCAATCTCACAAACTATTGAGGCAACAAATTAGTCAAAATGACTACAGTGGAGCACTAATAATCATACCTTTCCATCAGGTCGGTAACAGACTGCTGTTACTATGTCTCTAGCATTCACCCAGTCCACAACACTGCATCTACGAATGTTCCATACACGGATTTTGCCATCAATGGATCCAGTGATGAAACCATGCTCATCAACTGGATTAAATTGGACACAAGTCACTGCAGAACATGGAGAACCAACTGTAAGCTTAAATTGATAAGTAAAGGTGAAAACTTTGAAGCAGCAAAAAAAAAGTTTATAGTCCTACCAAAGTTGCAATGCGGAAAAACTCTAATGCAGTTTGCAGATCCAATCTCCCACAAGCGGACTGTTTTGTCTGTTGATGCCGACAGTAGATGCTGCAACATGTAAAGCTAACCTTAATCATCATAAAAGTTACAAAAGATGAAAAACAAAAAACAATACCATACGATTGACAAAAAAGCACATATCTTTAACTGACCTTGTTGTTTGACCACGACAGATCCAGTACATCACCAGAATGGCCATGGAACTCATGCAATGGTTCCTCTGAGATCCGGAAAACCATTGTTGGAATGACAATGCAAGCAGACTCAGCAGATTTCTTCATGCCTTTGGTTTTGTATTTCCCCTCATCTTCAACATTCACAGGAGCCAACCCATACTTGTTTTGCGCTTTGAGGTAGACACAAGAGGGATCATCCAGAGGAATATTGCAGTCCTCAGACTGCAGAACACCCCAAACCCTGACAACTCCATCTTCGCCCCCGCTCGCAAGAAACTGACCATCAGGACTGAACCTCATCGTCAGGATGGCACCATCATGTGCCTTGATCACTTGGCCTTGATAGACTCCAGACAGCTCCTTTGATCGCTTCCGGTATGAACGGACCCTAATTCTTTCATACCTTCCACCCCCATTTCGCTCAGTATCTGAGGAGCTGGTGCTAGCTTCATCCCCTTCGTGATCCACAACACAAGCCCCCACACCCAACCTCCGAAGCCATCCATTTCTCCTCCTCTCAACTGTCTTCGGAGCACCAGAAGGCTTACCATTTCGACTCATAAGCCTCTGAATGAACGACAGTGAACTGAAGCTCCTGCCCACCTTGCTACCATCACCCTTGCTGGATCCACTCATGGAATTGTCATCCGACGCGCCATCCTCATAGCTTGTCGTCTCCTCCGTCGACCAACTCGACATGGAGCAGTCATTCTCATCCGACGGCGACGACAGTCTCCCAATCTCCGGCACAATCCTCTCCTCCTCCTCCTCCTCCTCTTCTCCTCCTCCTCCTCCTCAACATCAACCACGGTACCCGCAGAATCCGCCTGTTGGGGACTCGGACTGTATTCGAGGCCCATGCTTCTCAAGAACCGCTCCCTTCTCTCCCGGACACTGTCGAGGCCACCTGACCACGGCAATGCCGGGCCCGGGCTGGACGCCGGCGACGCCGACAACTCCTCACGCGTGTCAAAGAACGCTTCCTCCTCCACCTCCATTCTATTACAGCTTCTTGCTACTAATAATTAGCACACCGCCATGGATCGTTGGGTCAGGCACGGCGCTGCAATAAGAGATAAGAAGAAACAATGGGCAAACACATCTCAGAGCCCTGTCCGGACACGCGCTTATATAACAGTAACAAGTAAAGCTGCATGACCGCATGAGGGGAGGGCGCTGAAGTGCCTCGGCGGCAACTGGGGACGAGAAAGAAAGCGCGGACGCGGGGTTAGCACGGGAGAGGAAAAAATTACTGGAGCCATTAATTAAACTAAACAAATTAGCACCAAATCCGAACTATTCAATTCCCCGTATCTCTCAAATCCCGCAACTCGCATGGCCCAATCGCCCCCGAGCAATGCATCTGGCCTTAGCAGACAGCCAACCGCGCGGCCATTATTAAGCAGACAGCCAGGCCAAGAAACGTTGCCAAGAAAAAAAAATCTTTTTTTTCTCAAGAAACGCCGAATTCACCAACACATATCTCGAAAAGATTTGACGATATGCAAATAAAAAAGGGGAAACATTTCTTGGCAGGGAGGGGAAGCTCACCTGGGCGACGAAAAATTCGGGCTTACGCCCGGGAACTGGAATCCAAGGAAGGTATCGGTTTCGGCTCCGCCTCAGGGATGCTGCCGTCGGGAGCCCCGCGCGTGTTATTGTTTCGTGGTCGCCGGGCGCAAGAACAGCCCCGGCAGCATGGCGCAAATGGGTAGTATTATTATTAAAGGATTGGAATAGACGAGTAGGCGGAAAAATTAAAGAGAAAGATGGACGAATCGGAGATGGGAGCGATTTATTAGGACGTGGAGACGGAACGCTGGGCTCCGCATCCGTCCCATCACCATCGCCAGATTTGGGAGCAGCAAAAATGAACTTAATTATCATTATTACTCTGGTAATAAACTTCTGCAAAGAGGCAGTTAAGAGAAAAATGTTGTTTAGCTGCAAATTTGGAGTGCCTCTTTTTTTTAATCACATTAAAATTGTAGCTTTAGTTGTGATGTTGCAAATCTGCTTTTCTCTGCTGATTTACTATTTTTTCAGTCCTCTCTCTAAACGTTTCTGCCATCGGTCAATGCTTATATGCATGCCTTCCTATTGCTTCTTCCCCCCTCCTTTTCTTTTAGATTTTTTGCCTTTTTTTTTTTTTTTTTTTGTGTCGCTTGTGTTCTTCAGGACGTGTACTGTATTCTGCACAGTGTCTGCCCGAGCAATAAAACTTCTTCTCCTAGGCCTGGTCTATGGATCCTTAGCTCTACTGCAATGGGAGGGTCGCTACTGCATCACACCGATTTGCTCGTGTAATACGATCTTTTCCTTGCTTTGCTCCTGGTGGAATTGAATGGTGCGTGGTAGATGCATCAGCGGTCAGAAGTTACTTCTACCGCTGGAAATGGAACTGGTAAATTTAAAAATGGTAACAACAGTACTCATTTGGCATTTGGAGATACAGTGACCAATATGCGTATTGCACGCATGATTGTGTTATTGGAGTATTTGTTGTGAAGGAATTTGGAGCTTCAGATTTCGAACAGAGGAAGTGTTGTGGCGCAATTTTCATTCAAGGGATAATTTATATTAATACCATATCATTGAGACAAGAGTGATATTTTCTTAAGTACCAACCTTTAGAGTGGTATGGTATAAATTAAAGTTTTGTTCAATTGCAACTAGAATTTACTACTTGCGCGAGACTGGTTCATACAAAAGTAGGGAACAATTTGAAGCACCTGACATACGACCTTTCACTGACTCACTCCCTTGGTGGCTTGGTCCCCTTGAACCTGGTAATTTCTTTTACCAAATCACAAACACACGCAAACACGTTGACCGTAAGTCAAGCAGTCAGCTGGGGCCTGGGGCTGGCTGCTTGTTCCATGTTTGATGTCAGTGTGTAACACTGCCGTGTCATCTCAACCGTGAGTGACAAAGAAACGCTCAAAGAATGCATGCCCAATTGCCCACTGATGTAATGTAACACATGAAGCCAGATACACTGCTTGTGGATAGATTTACATGGATCGTAGGAAGAAAGAACGTTGACTGCACATACATGCAGCCGTGTGAGTCATCCTGCAGTTTACTCCACTAAACTGAAGTGTATGGGCATGAACGAGTAGATATGTAGACGTATCCATCTCTAGCTAACGCAACCACCCCAAGGTTGATTTGTCGTTGTGAAAAGAGCAACCTGGCAAGGCGGCAACTGCCAATACATGTGTGGCGTGTCTCCTGCTAGTTTCTGTGTATGTTTAGGAATTAGAAGCTTCATCTCAAGACGAAAGCAAGTGCTTTTGGGGGGAGCTTACTAGTAATATTTGGAGCATTTGGGCAAATAAGTTACATCATATATAACATGAGGCCGAAGAAAAATATCAGAGCTAGGCATGCTGAAAAAATGTCATAAATGCAGTGAATTTTAATCTATATAACTGGAGGCATGGAGCTATCTGGATCACTCTAAATAGTTCTTTCAACCATCATAGTCGATGAGTTCTGGATGCTGGTACAAATAGCTTCAAACGGGTTTCAACTAGATTTCCAACACGTGTTGCAGACTGCAGAGCAATGAAGAGATGAGTAGTGGTAATATTTTGCTATCAACAGTAAAAAGACATATTTCTTTCTATCCACAAATAAGCAAGGTTAGAACACTTGTGGAGTTCCATTTAATTTTACTACTCCATTTGCTTTCATTTGATACTGCTAGTACTAGCACACTTGGACACAAAATAAAACAACTCCAATGTATACCTTATATTATACTAGGAGGGATTAGCGCCCTCCCAGCTGTGCCACGTCACCTATTCCGCATTGAGGTTCTCCAGAAAATTTGAAATCGTGTTTAGGTTCTTTGGTCGGTTTTTAACAGAAAAGATACGAAAAAACCGAAATTACATTTAGATTAATCCACAGTTTATGTTCAGGTCCTCCTGACGATTTTTAACAGAATGGATCTAAAAAAAACAAACAAGATGTTTGGGTCCTAAAAATCGGTTTTTGGCATATTGGACTTGAAGAAAAACGGAAATATGTTTAGGTCCCTCTGCTGTTTTCTATAAAAAAAACACAGATTTGCTGAAGGTTTATAGTAGTCCACAGATTCGACGACGGACTAACGACCAAATTTTTTTAAAAACAAGAAAACAGAAGTTACATAAAAAAAACAAAAATACATTTGTTTTCTCCCAAAAACAATAACTATATTTTCGCCGATCGTTTATAAGCAGTCCACAGATTTGCCGATAGGTCCTAACGACCCCTTTTTTTTAAAAAAAAAGAAAATCATAATTATGCAAAAAATATGTTTAGGTCTCTTCATGATTTTCTCCTAAAAAAATCAAAGATTCGCCAAAAGGCCCTAGCGACCCATTTTTAAAAAAACAAGAACACCAGAATTACCCAAGAAACAAAAATACATTTGTTTCCTCCTCAAAACAAAAAATCACAGATTCACCGACGATTTATAGCAGTCCACAGATTCACTGACGGGTCCTAGTGACTCTTTTAAAAAAAATAGAATTACGAAAAAAATGAAAATATGTTTATGTCCCTCTGTGTTTTCCTTCCAAAAATAACACAAATTTGCCGACAGTTTCTAGCAGCCTATTTTTTAAAAAAAACAAGAAAGCCGAAAATACACAATTTTTTTAGAACTATCTGTCAGACTAAATTTCGCGTGGTGCAATGTCACGCGACCGAATTTCTCAAATTTCGTCCGGCACAGCGTCACACGACGAAATTTCATACGACGTAGTGTAACACATGACCCTAGCTGTTAACTTCATATTGAAAAGTATACAAGATTAAAACCACACACCGCTTGTTGATCCCATTTATCATTGGGGAACCAGGGACGGTGGTTCGCTATCATCTACTAATGATTAGCTAGTTTCTTCTTTATTGGTAACGTTAGCTACTCCCTCTGTCCAAGTTAATAGGGGTATTTTCTCTTGTCATATAGACAATAAGATATTAAAGATAACTAAACTATCCAAATTATTATCTCTAAGCATTATATTCAATGTATGCGTATAGAGAATATCAACATCACATTAATTTGCATTGGAATATAAAATACGTCTTATATTTATGGATAGGGTAAATTTCACAAAACTACAAGTTTCTTGTATAAATTATCAAAAACTACAAATTTTAGCTTCTATTTCACAAAATTACAAATTTTAGAAGAACTAATTTCACAAAACTATAGGTTTTTTTTACAAAATATCAGAAAACTACAGATTTTAGTTTCTATTTCATAAAACTACAAATTTTAAAATAACATGTATCAGAAAACTACAGGTTTTAGAATTAATGGTTTTTGTAACAAGTTTGACAGTCTAGACCCACATGACAGTCTCACACGTGAGTGAAACGGGAAATGAGGGCGTGTGAGATTGCCATATGGCCTCACAATGCCAAACTTGTTAGAAGAAATGGTCAATTCTAAAAATAGTTCTAAAATCTATAGTTTTGAGTTACAAGTTGTAACATCCCAAAATTTTAATAAAGTAAAAATAAATATTTTAAATTTGAAAATATTTATTTCTGAGTTTCTTGGCATTATTGAATTTTATTTGGATTTCTTTGGAATTGTTCTTTGTATGAAAATCCAACAAATGGAAATAAAGAATGAAAAAGAGGAAAAAGCAAAAAGATGAAAAGTAAAAATTTAGAAAAATTGCCATGAGAACTCTGATCATTCAATTAAATCATTTTAGCCAGAAATTGAAATTTTACACATAGAATAATGAAGAGATAAAATGGAAAGATAACTTTTAAATCGAAATAATGTATTGCCAGAATTTACATAAAATATTGGAATCTCAAATAGGGCTGAAAAATTTATCATGAGAACCTCAATGCAATATCTACCTTTGGCAAAGATATTATAAATTTATAATGTCATTTAATGCTTTTCCAAAATTTAAAAACAAAGACTCTGAAAATAGGGAAATTGCAATGTCAGAATTTTTATAAAATACAGGAGAAATATCTTGAGCTGGAAATTTTACATAAGAACAAATAGCTCCAAATAATTTGAAAAAGAAAGTTTCAAAAATTTATAAAAATATTTGAATTGTCTGATAATTCAAAATACAGAATTTGAAATCCTGTGCATTGTACAGTGTCAGAATTTTAGTAAATAATCTACAAATTATTTCGATCTAAACTTTTTACTGGAGATCATCTACTTCCAGAAGAGACTACGCAAAAAGTATGAAAAATCTCTGACAAGGTTTAGCTGGCGAATCAATGCAAGTTCAGTGCACCCAGCCGGTTGATTCTTAAGCCGATTTCTTGCTCTCACTGCCATGCGGGTCCCAGTTGCAGCCACTCCAATTCTCTAGATCCTTCCATCGATGCATTGCACTTAGAGGCCACCGGAGGTAGTGCTCCACTCACTTCCCCCTCCACTACCTCTCTTTCTCCTCAGCCAGAGCGCAAGCCAATCGAGGCACTCTCGATCATTGCCACGAATCCCACTCAGCTGCTGCAAATCTTGACTACAAACCGCACCCAGGCGAGCTCCTCTCTCATTCCCCCTCAGTCCCCTTCACCCTCCTCAAGCCAGGCGCAAGAAAATCGCTCTCCAAATCGCCATAGCCAGCCTCCTCTGTTGCTTGAGCGCGAGGGGAAATCCAAGCCCTAGAACCAACCATTCTTCAATCCGGCTGAGCTAGAGTATCTCCATGCATTGCTGATCAAAAGCCCTCAACAATTTCGGGTCTCTCCCATGCGAAATAGTGCCGCCGCCGAGAGCCCTTCTTCCCCAAGTCCGGCCGCCGTGGGTAGAGCTCCCCGGAGATTCTTCCTTCAGGTAAACCTTGAAAATAGACTCCTTGTGACTCCCTGATGCTCTCAATGCCACCGATTCCATCTCTAATGGCCTTGTCTTCTTCTTCCACCTTCCGCCATTACCATGTCGCCCCTCCTCATTGCTGGCTGCTGCTCAGGAGACTCTTCCGTAGAGTCAAGACTGTCTCAGACTCACCATTGGTGATCTTTCTTTGGTCTTGTCGCATTCTTGGGAGGACCATAGGAAGACCCTTCACGGCCAGACCCTAGCCATCCTCTATTTCGGTTACTCAGGCGCTGGGGCTAACGTGTCGAGGTTGAAGAAAAAAAGCGAAAGAGCGCTTCTCTCTTTGGTAAACGCCTTCTTGACTTTCCATCCAATTTCCTGGCCGAAATACATTTAACTATTAATAACTTGTACATCTTTAGTCACAAACCAGTGAAACAAAATTGTATAATCATCTAAAATGAGAAAGAATCTGAATATATAAAAATATTCAATTTTTGAACTGCTGTATAATTATTTAATTTAAACCTTGATTTTGATACTAATATGGGTTTTAATGAGAATTTGTGCATAACAAGTAATGAGGGGATGAAATCAATATTCATGAGGTTTTAGAATTCAGGTTGTATTCAAATATACAAAAAGATTAAATGTTTGGAGTACAGGATTATTATTCAAATTAAACATTGATTATGGTGTTAATATGGTTTATAATGGAACCTTGTGAATAATAAGAACTGAAATGGTGAAATAAATATTAATGTGATGCTAGGATCATAATGTGTTCAAAAATACGAAAATATTCAATTCTTGAATCACAGAACAATCGTTTAAACTTAAAATGGGATAAACATAGTATTATGGTCATTATTGCATATATGCAAAATATAACTTTTAAAACTATAAAATAAATTCTTGTTTGTCTCGGGAATCATGATAAACTCAAATATGCAACACCATCTCATGTTGAACTCAATTTGAATTAATTACTTCATAATCATTTATTTAACCATGTTATGGCCATTGGCAAAATACTAGCATAATGGCTCAAAGCAATGATAATGTAATTGGTATAAGTCCCTAAAATCAGTAAAGGCATATATATGTGAAAATATTTAGAATAGAGTTTAACTTGAATTCCTTGATCATAAAGAAATGTCAAATGCAATAATAATCAAATAGGAAACCTGTTATAGTTTAAGTCAAAACAATGCAAAACCAGCTTTAAAACACTCCATGGGTTATTCCCTGCCAACACCTGAAAAATGAATTAAAGGTCTTGTATAATGTAGTCGCAAACTCAAATTGAATTTGGCCGATTTAAGGTTGGCAAATATGGTCATTTAGTCTATTTCAGCAATAGATAAAATAACCCATCCAAATGCTAAAATCAGTAAAATCAGTTTAGTAACGTTGTACAAAGTTTATACTACCATGATCTATAAAAAGAATCTTATTCCATTAAGGTTTGCATATTAATATTGTTAGTACAAAACCCTTAAGTGTTAACCTTTTTGTTTCACTTTATGGCCGATTCCGAATAACATTAATTTTACAATACCGCTTAAGCCTTTTCGGCAATGATTATAATGTATCAGCTAAAGCCTAAAATTTATGAAAATAGCTTAGGATTGTCATACAAAGTATAAACTATCTCATTATGAAGAAATAACCATATTTCATCATGTTTTACATACACATCTTAATAGCTGAACAACCCTAAGTAATCACATTTCTTTAGGCCTTATTGCGAATGAATAAACTTTAGGTAATAATGAGGGAAGTCTATAATTATGATATTTTTATCACCAGAACCTTCTCAAATATCACGAATATGTTGTCAGTAGCCTAAATCAATAGATCTAACTTGCGTAAACCTAATTCTAAGCAAAATCAATTAAAGATAAAGATTTAATCGTTCATAGTCCAATGTGATCAATTAAGCCTTTTCATTAACTCGCAAAGCAGCTCATCTAAATCTGAATTTAGTAAAGAACAGCTTAGAAATGATCTTTAGGTTATGATATGCAGTAATCTAAGGAAATATTCTTATTTGATCTTGCTTTGAATCTGAATTCTAATAGAGCAAAACCTGTAAGCAATAAGGATTGGCAGAAACTCATATCACGAATAGTAAATCAATGAAACCTTGCAACTAATGCTTAATTCTAGTAATCCAAACAATCTTTGCATCTTAAATTCGTAAAATAAGATTAATAAGTTCATAAAGAGCGATCCCTGTTCTTGTAAAGAGTTTATTTGCTTTGCTATCTATTTCTTTTGCCCTTATTGAAGTCCTTTATTTGCTTTATTTTCCGTTGATCGACGTGTAGAGCCGACGTTGCTATTTTAAATCGTCATCTTAAATCATTGCCGTCTTTGTCTTCACCGTAAGCAGTAATTAAGCAAGGCAAGCATCCTTTGACCATATTGAGCCCAGTATTTTATATTCCTTTTGTGCATCAAACTGTTTTATGCATGCGATTACTTTATGTAAATTGCTATTTTGTGGTTTGGTAGTTATACCTGTTGTCTCGTGATCCTCCGTTGATGATTATGAACATGTGAACCGTGATAACCATAGGTTGAGGATAGACATTGCTAATGTCATTATGGGTATATGCGAACATATTTAACTTGCTTAGCCATGCTTTAGAATTAGCGATGTTCATGATCAAATCAATATTTGTTTTCCTGAAAACCTTGAAAATGTCACTGTTGGTTGCGGGTACTTTGATTAAAAACCCAAAATGAAACTATGCTTTGATGCGGCGATTATTGGCAATAGCGGGTTGTGCGAAAAGGAATTGCACGTAGTGTAGGGTGAAGTGTCGCCTGTGTCACAATTAAGGACCGAGCAATGGGGCGCTATTGATCCGAGATTTTCGTGCAACCACAAGGGTGAGGATGGGTTAGCCTTAGCCTATTAAGTTATTTAGATGTGGCTTTGTTCATTGGTAGGCGGAGCTAGCACAAGCATTCCCGTTTGGTGCCTTGGGCGGGTCCCCAAGCATTCCGTTTAGTGCTTGGGTGGGGTTTCCACCCATGCAGCGGTGTCTGCATACTACTTAGTGTTTAGAAAGCGTTGTGTTGGGTGTGTGAATGTGGATCCACGTCTTGGGTGTGTGTTTCTAGTTCTACGGTGGGGGTTAACGTCCGGTGGACCAAAGCCATGTCTAGGTAATGTAATGACTATGTATGATCTCTGGTGGCCACCTCGTGAAGTCGTCGAGCAAA